>CM028684.1:23432289-24802464 GCA_016760335.1 Gastrodia elata | reverse complement strand
CATGATTGATGCAGGACAGCGAGTACAGACAAAGAGGAGGCTCATGACTTAAGCCTTTGTACGGAGCTTAGTTGTTGATGATTGATCTTTTATTAAATTGTATTGCTTAGTTGCATTATTAATAATATGATTTTTGTTTTTGTATTTGACATTTTTCTTAATTTTTTGGCAATCGTTGTTTGGTGTGTTTTTGGCCGCATTTTTGGGCTACATCTATAAGTAGCCCATGTATGTCATTTGGAAAGGATTATTGAAAATTTATGAGAAAAGAGAAAATTGAGAGTTCTTGGTGGTGTAGACAGCCAGCACTCCATTCGGTGTGCACAATCGAAGGACTTGAAGGTGTGTATAACCTTCAAAAACCTAAGGTGTGGATAGTCTTATTTTTTGTATTTTCTTATTTGTTTTCGTAGTATCATCTGTTACAATTCATCTCCACTTTGTTTCATCAAAATCCGCTTTTGTTTCGGCCATTAAACACTCCTCCAACGAAACCTACACAGATTCCATTACCCTCCCACTTCACTGTTCATAACTTTCTCAAACAGCCACAAAAAAAATTTATAAAAATATTTCCATAGATTTTGACTCAGCATAAACATCCTCCCAAAATTCCAAGCTATTCCGACTTCGTTTGACTCACCAAACATCTTTCCGAAGTTGAGTGATAGCTTACGCACACATAACTGTTCACTTTAACTTTGCGCCGCTTGGTGGTTGGATGCATGGTTAAATAAACTTAAAAAACCAAAACAATTTGAGATGGATGCACATTAGGGAACATGAGCCATATTCCATTACCTAAATAATAATGTGGGGAGCACAGCATCCATTATAGCTAGTTCATTTTGACATTTGTGCCTAATTGAGTGCATATTATTTTTGGGAAGATAGGTATTTTCTTGAACATATAAATGTTTGTGTTCAGAAAACATGGGCATATTTCCTTGAACAAAAGAATGAAGCTGTTGGATGCTTCAAAGGGTTCAAGGATTAAAAGGAAGCAGATGTGGGCTTAAAACAGTCTTCACGACTTGTGGAGGAGAATTTACTTAGAAGTCGAAACTTATTAGAGAAGAACAAGGTATAAAATGAGCTCTAACTGCACTTTATTTTTTACTTCAAATTTGTGCAGTAACATGCTAGAATTAAATTAAAAAAAAAATGATGAGTGTTTGCTAAATGCCAAAAAATTTTTAAGGACTTATTTACTGAAGCTTCTTAACAACTATGTATATATTTAATCAATTGTATATAAGGAGTCTAAACCAGATTTTTCCTTAAATGCATGGAATCGGTGAAAAACCATTGAGTTGCTTATCAAATGCTTGAAGCATCATATATTTCTGAAAGTTGAAAATAAAAGAAAAATTTTAGTTAGTTATGATTCAAGAATCGTTTGCAGATTGCATGACCCTACTAATAATAATTGGATGTGATATCAAAGTTGATGAGGGAGATAATTAAAACTAGAGCTCCAATAAAACTTCATTTAAGGGGGATATAGTTGATTTGCAACAATTTTTGCTAAATATGCTTGAAGAAAGCCTGTATCATTGAAGGTGACTTTTCAAGTGTGTATCTGCTTAGAATTAAAAGATGAGGAATTTAGGTGACAATGTCATAGGCTATAATATTTATACTTAGACCTATTTTACATGTGTGCAGTACTAAACTACTCATCTATAAATAGGTCATAAAACGGACCTGTTGAGGGAAAGTAAGATGAGCTCAATAGAGAGAAATGACAATTGGCAACTTTGAACTTCCCGAAAGAAAGAAGGTGATCGAAACCAATGGTTTTATAAAATTGAAAGAATTGCTTAAGATAAATTAAGAACCAGAACACTTGGTGGAAAAGGGTATAAGCATAAAAGCATGCATTAATCATGAAAATATGTTTGTACTTGTTATACGGTTGGATATCATGACTATGAGTTTGTGATTGCACCCTATGGATGGCAATCAATCAAATGAAACGTCAAATTGTCATTCCTTAATGGGTATATTGAAGATGTTTGCATGAAATAATCTCTTGATTTTGAAGAAAAAGAAAAATATAGTGCTGAGGCCATGGTTTGAATGAAGTACCAAGAGCATGAAATACTCGTATTGATTCAAATTTGAGTCATATTAGCATATAAAAATGTCCATATGAACATGCTATATACACTAAGGAGAGTGAATAAGTATATGATGCTATGCTTCTTTCTTGCTGATTTGCTGTCATGATGAAATTATGAGCTACGCTTTTATGTTGATGATTTGTTGTCACAAGGAAATGATGTGCCATTAATAGTTGAGTTCAAACACGTGATGAAGATGGAATTTGAAATGCTAATCATGGTAAAATGGCATATTTTGGGATTTTTCTTGCCCAAAATATTTTGTTAATGAAATATTGAAGAATTTAATATGGAGGATTGTAGTCTAATGCTGATGGAGTGTTGTGTGATGCTGACTTGAGAGGACAAGCAATATGGTAGGACTTATAACTTATAAAAGCTTTGTCGAAAGCTAAAGCTACGTAACATATACTAAATCAAATCTTGTATACGCAGTCGGTCTAGTCAATAATTTTGTTGGATAAACTAATAATTATTGTTGGAGGACATTGAAAAGATTTTAATGTTTATCTTGAAATATTTTACTTTGATAGAATACTTAGATAGTGATCGAAGCTATTAACATTTTTCTTATTTTATTTAAGTGAACTACTTTTACATATTAGCGCATCATCTAATGCAAATCGCAATGTGTAGCCACATTAACATATATGGCGTGCATTCAAACTTGGGAATGTACTATTAATATTCTTGCTGAAGAAAAGTTTTAATTAGTGGTTAACACATTTGCTTTATAGCTTACTAAAAATCCGACTTATCATGAGCTGAGCAAAGGGTATGAATAGTTTATGTAATTTTAATGGAAGGTCTTAGAGTTTTTAATGGAATATCTATGGGTTTTGAGGGGTTAGTGATACGTATACAAAAACTGGACACACTGTCCAGTTTTTGTTGATTAAAAATATATCTTGTAAATAAAATTTTGGTAGATTAGAAAATAAGTTATATATAGCTTAGGATGTGTAATTTATATTTATAGTAGATGAGAAAATGCTTGGTTGGGTTTAGATTGGTGTCGATGGGAAAGGAGCAAGACTAGGTTCAACTATTTTTTAGTTTGGACGTAGATGGATTATGGTGGAGTTTGGAGTGGGTATGAGAGTTTAGTTAATGGTTCAAGTGCTTTATTGGATTCTTAAGATATGTTAAAAGAGTTGTAGAGAGTTTGAGTTTAGGGGAACATGAGGTTAGTAAGAAAATAAAATGAGAAAATAAGATAATAGTCTAGCTCACCAAAGATAGGCAATAAATTTAGCCCTACCATGCACCACCAGGCACCAAGCAAAAAATACCAATTCACCATGAAAATTCTTCATTCAACCAGGGCATTACACTGTATTTAGCTAATATTTATAGTCATTAGAAGATTTTTGCTTTAAGAGTTTTGGAGAAAAAATATGGAGGGAAAGAGAGAAAACTTGACCATTAATGAGGGAGAATCTTCATGTGCATAAAATATTTAGTTCCCTTATTTCAAGGCTGGTCAATTATATGATTTGACTTATAAAATATTTATACAATCAATAAAAAAACAATGAAATATCAACATATGGCTATTTTATTGGGCTTTAGAGTGGAACCAAGTAGTTGGACTCTTCTTCCCATCATTTTCTTGGGTTTAGCCATAGATTTTGTTATGGGGCCTTTAAGAGTATTTTTACGATGTATGAACTCCCCTAGGCTCAATTGAACTGCATCGTAGAGTTAAAATTAAAGTAATCTTCTGGGTCTATAGGCTCCAATTATGTACGCATTAGCTAAGTGTCATCTATAGGGAAATGATACCTTTATCGTGATCATTTGGAGCTTTCTCGGTGATGATATATTTAACTTATAATAAGGATGGATTTGTAAGTGGGACATTATATTTGCTGTTTTTAAGAGTTAGACCGTTGCTAACTCCATATGATCAATTATCTCAATATTAAAAACAAGATGAATTCGTTTGTCAATAATTTGTCAATAGTCAATCAAGGTGATAAATATTAGCTCTAATTTATCCAGTCCTTATGCCATCGAATGTAATTATTAATATTTAGTAGTGTTGTATTGCTTAGGGTGGATGCGAATTAACCATAACCACTTCTTTAATATATTTTGTTGGTCTATTATAATTTGTCTTAGATGCATATTTTTCATTGCTTCAAATAATTTATTATCTTTTAGAATCGTGGAGGCTTTGAAAGTCTTTGACAAATGAAATGGTGAATAAAAATACATGATTTGGAAGATTGGCAGCATCAATTGATTGTTTAGGATAAACTCTTTATGTAAAAGGAGTGTTTTTAATGCCTTGAAGACTTATTGATATTATGAAATTCTTTAGCATATATTAAATGCAGCTGTTTTGTCTCATTTAACTTCTGACTAATGAAAGTTATGAGATGATTTTTTTGGCTTGAGACTCATCTAATCCCAACTCTAGATGCATTACAAATCACCTCAAATGCTTTAGAAAATATTTAGGAAGCCTAAGGATTGTGGCAGATGCCAAAAAATTTTGTTTGATCTAAGGCTTTTTTGAAAACTAGAGTCCAGCATAATTTATCCAATTTTTGTATGTCGGTGATTGGGGCTACAGTTGTACTAAAGTCCTCCTTGATGAAGCGTCTATATAATGTTTTTAGACCACAAAAACTCCTAACATAAATGAAAGTTTAAGGAGTTGGCCACTCAAGGGTTGCAATAATTTTAGTTGGGTCAGGTTTTATTTTTTCAGTTGAAATTATGAAAGCTTAAGAATATCACTTCAGTTTGCAAAAAAAAAAAATTTCCCTGAGACTAATATTTAATTTCTCAGTTCTAAGTGTCTCAAAAATTTGCTTGGGATGCTTAAAGTGGTCTACTTAGGATAAAATTTAAAATATCAACAAAGTAAACCACCATAAACTTGTATATGGCTTAAGATTGTTGTTTATTAGTCTCATAAATGTACTCGGTACATTTGAGAGTCCCAATGATGGCCATGAACTTATAGAGTTATTTGTGAATGTTGTTTTTCATTCATCTTCAGATCTTGTTTTGATTTGATGGTATTCACTTTTCAAATCAATCTTTGAGAGGAAATTTGCCTCAAAGATCAAGTCTAATGTCATCTAATTGAGGATGTGAAATTTGTATTTGATGATGATTTTATTAATGGCTTGACTATCAATTATCATGTCTCATCTTTCTCAGGATTTATTAAAGCAGGGATCTGGACTAATTGTCTTGTATGAACCATTTTTGAAGTAAATTTTCAACTTGTCTCTTAATTTTAGCAATTCAATGGGGTTCATTTTATAATGAGGACGGTTTGGGAGTTGTGCCTTGGAATTAAGTCAATGGCATGTTGGATGGATTTAGTGGTAGTAGTTCAGCTGGGAGTTTCTCAGGTACAATATCACTAAATTCAGAATTGAGGGGTAAGAATTCTTCAGGTATATGAACCTCATTAGAATTTGGGCAGACTTTCTATACATGCAAAAAATGAATGTTGGTTGGATCAAAAATTTCATTTTTAATCTACAAAATCTTATGTATCTTACATTAATAGCTGAAAGAGGTTGAGAAATTTAGTTAGAAATGGTTGAGCTATTCTTGCTCATTGAATCCTCTATTATAATGAATTGAAGCTTGGCTCCTTTCTTTATAGCAGGTTTTAGTTGAAGTTAGAAGTTGACTTGTGAGGTGTTATTGATGGTACCTTTTTTATAAGTTTAACTAGCAAAAGTTGATAGCTTTGTTATTATGTTTGAAAACATATGTATTCTCTTTACCATATTGATTACACTCGAATCATTTAGCTAGGGTCATCCAAGTAATATATGAGCAATATTCGTAAGAGTACATCACACCATATTTGACTTCATGACTACTAATCTTGATAGGAACTTGACATTGACTAGTGATGAAAAGAGAGATATGGCTGACCTAACTAGCATGAAATGGTTTAGGATGTGGTTCAGTCTTTAGGCAGGCTCTAGTGGTAGCATGGGTGAAAATAACATTAATTGCACTTCCTCCATCAATAACTAGCATACACTTTCTCTCATTACACACAATATACATATTGAAATGTTCTTTACTCTCCAATTTTCTTCTTCATTCTTAACTATTATAAGACATCTCATCACATTACTTTGAGGATTATCCACAAACTCTTCATTTGGCAGTGGTATATTAGTATAAATCTCTTCAAAGCCTTCATTCAATGGGTCATAGGCTTCATATAAGAATAAGATATGTGTTTTACACTGATTTTGCATGTGACTTCTTATGACACTTGAAACAAATGATCTCATTAGTGCTATTTGAGCTCCCATCAGCAGGAGCTTTGGGTGGATGGTTTGAGCTAGTGGGTAGAATGGTTAGCAGTAGGTTTATAACTTGAAATAGAAGTGATTTGAATTTTAGGCCTTATTGTTGAGGCATACTTTTTGTGTTCAACAAATAAGGCATAATAAAAAGCTTCTTCTAGGGTTCGAGGATCAACAAGTTCAACCTTATTCCCAATTTTTACTCGAAAGCCCAATAACAAATTTATTTGCAAGTTATCAATCATTGTTCGCACAATTGGTTCTAGAAACTAATAGCAGCCATATTTGATCTCAACCACCCACTCTAATCGTGATCCCTACTATACTACAGCTATATATACACATGTATCGTTAGTCTTATGCAATGATATACGGCATATTATATCTCCCGCCTAAAGGCTATGATCCTCTTCTCCTTGCGCTTTCTTCTCCTGTCTCCTGCTTTCAGCATAAAATAGATCGTCAAAAGTATTTAAGTAATCTGTTACACGAAGGAAGCCTTGCCTTAGAGCCAACAACTGGCCATATAACTTCTTGTCATGATGTTGATGATAATATTTTGATATAAGCATTTCTTTAATCTCTACTCTAGTATGGTTGGTTTTTTTTAACCTTTGTTCTATTGCTAAAGTGTTTGTCCAATAAATTTTGGCATAACCAATCAATTTCTGTTTAGCAAATGAGACTCTTTGATAATCATCCATCTTTTGCAATAAAGGAAGACATCTATTTAGGTTAATCAATCAAGGATTATGTTAAGAGCATGTGTACCATCATAAGTCGGACCTTTAATTTTAACTTTAATACAAGGATATTAAAGTTTTTGGCAGCTCTGAAGGTGGCTTCTTTTGTGAGGACCCGATGCTGGGTCAGCGGGAGCTAATCCAGCATCGGTTCTTGGGGGATAACAAGTCCTCTAGCCATAGAATCATATTGAGTGATTTAAAAGATAAATATATAGATATCAAATATAGCTCATTTATTCATTAATTCATAAGCTTGATTACAAAGATCAAAATAAAATAAAAATTACAAACTTTTAAAAGAGTCAAAACGAGCAATAAAATAGCAGGAAGCATAATCAGCACTGCTTGGATCTTAGCATCCATCCTCAATGACGAACTCTTGATCTGGGCACGTTTCAAAAGTGTGGACATTTGAATACCGATTAGTTATGAAATTAAGTACTGATAGATGTCAAATTTACAATTGTTAAATAATAAGCAAAATAAGCAATAATTTGATAGTAAATAAAAGCTGTATAAAATTAGTCATGCAAATCTGTTTCAATTGCACTGAAACTTTAGCATGAAAATAGTTGCAGTCACAAAAATAAATATAGAATTTTAGCGTCTGTTATCTGGCGCAAAATATGATTTTGTTGGGCAAGTGCAAAATTGAGGAAAAGGGGTTCATATTTTATATCACAACTTCTCTCTATATCTGCCCCCTCAAGGCTTATTAGTATAGGCTCTTTATGACTCCTGATATTAGATAACTTTGTCCTAGCAGTTGTCTAACTAAAAATATATCAACATGGAACCCGTGCTACTTAGTTATCCAAACTTGTTCATATATCATTTTATGTGACTTTTAAAAGTATTTTTATCAGTTTGTGCGATGCTGAGCAGAAAAATATATTTAAACAAGAGTAATAAAAGACATTTGGTACATTGTTCTTTAAGTTCAAAAGTTCAACAATTTGAAAATTTCTCATTTTTCCATCGTTTGGCGTCCAAAAATAACGAAACTTGATACCGAGGTATGTTACGATGTAACGAACACCCTCGCGCTGAAATTTTTTTGATTCATAGCAATATTTCATTTTTAATTAATTTCTGAAGTTTAAACTTCGAAAATTAATTGAGATCAAACCGGCGCTCCGAAATTTATGAAACTTCTCGAGCAGCCTTTAAATAATATTCTTAACATAAGCAAGGGGGGAGAGGAAGAGTCTTCCCCAACTTAAGCAAGGGGGAGGAAAGAAAATTCCTTAAGAAATTTCTAAATAACTACTTAAAGTTAAAATTTTCTCATTTTCTATCGTTTAACGTTCAAAAATAGTGAAAGTTGACACCAAGATGTATTACGATGTAACGAACATCCTCGCACTGAAATATTTTGATTTAGAGCAATATTTTACTTTTAATTAATTTCTAAAATTTTAAACTTCGAAAATTAATTGAGATCAAATTGACGCTTCGAAATTTATGAAACATCTCAAACAATCTTTAAATAATTTTCTTAACATAATGACACAAAAATCGATGAATTCAGACATGTATTTTGATGTTCTTGATTTATTGGATTTAAAAAGCTCAGAAAAATAAAGCGGGAGTTTCTGTTATCCAGAATTCTTTCAAACAAGGGCACTTTGATCTAAAATTTATTCTCATTTAAAAGTATTTTTGTTTGCCCTAATTTGAACTTCCCCAAGTCCTGATTTTTGCGGCGGGATCTGACCTAATTCGCAAAGTAACAACATTGGGTCGTTACATCTCCTATATTAATTCCTTGAGTTTATTTGTCTTTGTTGATGTTATAGAAGTGGTGGGACATGTGGTTGATAGTTACTTGAGTTTGGGTATGAACTATCATCTCTTAAGTGTGCATTATGGTTTTAGGTAGGAAGTGAAGTCTATTATTTTGTAATGGCTTAAGATGATTTTCATTTGATCTTTAAGTTCTTGCATTTGAGTTTTAGTCTGCTTGAATAATTCCTTAGCCTCATATTCATTCTCATGAATCTTAGTGTATCTTAAAAATCAACTTATTTGGTCAAATTTGAAAGGTTCTTGGGAAACAAACTTCTAGAGGAGGGGGGCACTAGCCAATTAAATCCCAAGTTCTCCTTAGATTGTTTAGCCTTTTTTATAAATATTTTTTGAAATTTTCAGTACTATAAGTTTTATACATGTATATTCTTAAGCATGCAATTTTAATGCAAAAGAAAGAATTTTTTTGTGCTTAGATATAAAAGCCTTAATTCCTTACGATATGCAAATTAAGTTAAATGGTGAAAGCAATAGACTAGTTACAATAAGTAGCAATTATAAAAGAAAAAGAAATACATCAAATTTTATTCACATCAAGGTGAAGGCTTATTAATTTAAGTAGAACACTCCCTCACCAAGTTTATCACTCAAGTCAAAGGCTTAAGATTGGTTCACACAAGGGTTTTGGCTGGGTTTTATAGTGTTGCTCACTAATTGTATTTCATGTGCACACCATAACCTTACAAGAAATATAACAAATATCCAAGTAATTAATATGAAAATATTAAATCATAAAAATGATTAACTTACTTTGAACTTCTAAAACGACTCGTAAAATTTTAGAGACAAGACTACCAAAAGAAAAATCTTAGATCCAAGTGGCCAAACTTTATTTTCAGATTCTAACCTTTGCTTTGATACCAAAAATGATAATATTAGATAGTCTTTTGGTGAGTTTTATGGCCACAAAAGGGTATATATTATTAGTGTAATATTTGTTTTGGAGTTTTTGGTGGGATATATATGTGTTTTAAGTGGTCTAGTGATATGTATGCCAAAACTAGTTTAGAGAGTGCTTAGTTTTGGCTGATTAAAAACATCTCTCTTGTGGATGGGTTTGGTGGGTTAGATGGTTGAAAATAAGCTGTTATAGATAGTTTAGGATGTGTAATTTATATTTAGAGTAGATGACAAAGTTAGTAAGGTTTAGATTGGTGTCGAGAGATTGGGAACAATACTATGTCTAGCTATTTTTTAGTTTGAATGTGGGAATTATGGTGGAGCCTAGAGTGTGTATGAATGTTTAGTTGATGATTTAAGGGATTTAGAAGATTCTTAAGATATGGAAGAAGAGTTGTAGAGAGTTTGAGGTAAGAAGAATAAGAGGTTAGTAATAAAATAAAATGAGAAAATAAGACAATAATCTAACTCATCAAATATAGGAAACAAACTTGACATCACTAAGCATCAAGCAAAATAACACCAATTCACCACAAAAATGCTTTATCCAGTAAGTGTATTACATTGTATTTTTAGCCCATATTTGCAGACGTTCCAATACTTTGCCCTATTTGTTTTAAGGGAAAATTTAGTGGGAAAGGAGTATTTGGTCATTAATAAGGGAGAATCTTCAAATACACTAAATATTTTATCTCTCATTTCATGTTGGTCGAATATATGCTTTGATTAATAAAAAAGTACAAAAATTAATAAATAAAAAATATAAAGAAATTTTAACATATGGGCCATTTGTTATCTTTGATTGAGCTTTTCTTCCATCTTTGTCTGGGACTTTAGTCATTACTCTTATTAATGGACCTTTGAGAGTATTTTTATGATGTACCACATCAAAAAAATTGCTATATGCGTGCTTTACACATTTTCTTTATAGCTTACTAAAAATCTGACTTGTCATGAGAGGAAGCATATTGATACTCCATTTTATTCAAGAAATGTATTCTCAAAAAATTGCTCCTGGATATGCTATGAGTTAAGATTAATTGGCTAACATTTGCTAAATCACTGAGACATGAAATATTTTACTGACCCAAAAGCTTGGTATGAAAATTATTAACGTTAGACTTGCATGGGGAAATGCTTGAATTAAGTCTAACTTGATATGAAAGGCAATTTTTGCAGGAATCAAGGGTGAAATGCATCTTATAGTGGAAGGTTAAGAATTGTCATGTTAACGATAGGCCAATATTTGAATATTAAGCTAACTGAATTATTCAATGAACTATTATGAGTTGTATGATTAGTTAAACTCATTGATGCCACCATTTTCTCAAAAAGAAAAATTGCAAGAAAAATCTTACTTCCTCATCTATATTAAGTTACTTGAATTGTGGTGCTAACGATAGGCTAGTACTTGAATATTAAGTTAATTGAATCATTTAATGGATTAGTATGAGTTGTATGATCAATTAAACCCATTTCTGCAACCATTTTCTCAAAATGAAAAACTGTAAGAAAAATCTTCCTCCCATCTATCTTCTCCCTAAAAGAATTTTATTAGTTGATATAATTTTTTGTTTTTCCCAATAAACTTATGCACAGCATTTTATACTGAGATTAATAAGCAAGATCGTGGCTAAGGATTCAAATTGAGGCTTGGTTAAGGTTAGCTTGCTTGTTCTTTGGGCTTGGCTCATCCAATTATCAAATTGAGCCTGAGCTGATTCTTTAGTCGGCTTGTTCTGTTTGACTACATTTTTTGGCCCAGTTATAATTCTGTCAAAATTTCAATTTTTGTTGTTTCAGCATATTTTTGATGCAATTTAATTTTCTTGATTTTTCTTTTTTTGATTTTCATTCTTATGTTGCCATGAACTTAAGAAGCTTTAATGTAAAAACTTGTAACTATCCATATTTTATAAATATTAGTTATCTACACAAATCATAATACCTAACTAGAAATTTGTATTTTGTATGAGAGCCTTTAAGACTATGAAGGAAACCTTGTATTAGTAGCATGAATGAAAACTCTAATTTGTATATCATTAGAAGCTCAAAAAACTTTCCCTTGGTATGGGATTTACATTCATGCATTAGCGCTTAAAAATTCAGCTTTTTATTGTAGGGTCTCAGCTAATGATTACGATATAATCCTTTTTGGATTTTTTTTTTCTTTGCATCATCCTCATAATTATCATATCATCCTTGTCTTAAAAATTTATGCTTGCCATTTATCTTCATGAGAGGTTTTTTTCCTTCTCCTGAGGTTATTTGCTTAATAAACTTAGGATGAATTATTGATATTGTGCATTTTCTACTAATATGTAGCGAGAGTTCATCAGATGGTGCTTGTGGGGAATCTAGCCATTCAAGGAAGCGGAAATATAATGATAAAATTAAAATGGTGAGATCAAATGAGCTTATGATTTTTCTCTTCAGCTATTTTAAACTGTGATTGTATTTGTTATATTAACAGGTGTTAATCAATATTTAATGTTTCTATATATCAACTATTAGATAAGGGGGAAGGATAGAAGCAGGAGTTGCAAGCACAACCGTATCAAGAAACCAGCTAAAATGGTACAAAACCTTTTCATTATTATACTTATTTTCCATGGTATTGATGTTTATTTTTTTGGCTGTACACTTGACTTTTGTGCTTATTGTTAAATTTAATGTCTGGGGAATGCATATAAGGTTTCTTGGGGATCACTGCTGTACACTTGACTTTTTCAAAATAATGTTTTTTACAAAATCTCTGTTGAATTATCTTATGATTCAACATTAATCAAAATTTCATTCATATATTTTTCTAATTAAAATTTCATCTATTATTTTTATTTTGATATTTGCCAATCTTTTCAACTAAAGGTATATCTTCATGTTTTTCATTTTATGAAATTTTGGGTTAAATATTACTTTCCACTCAAATACCCACATTTAACAATCGAAGCTGAACTTCTCAACCGGATCAATTATTTCATGAACCCCAGCATATTTCTAAGTTGGCTTCTTAATCTGACCCAACTTCATTTCTCCTTCATTAAAACAAAATCTCCAGCAATTAACAGGCCAACGTTTCATATCAATATAATGATTTTTTTATGTGAACTCATGCTAATATTGATATAAACTGCTGTATGTATATTCAATGAGCATGATACATTCATTCTCACTCTTTAAACTTTAGTACACATAGATGACGTAAATCTTCTACTCTTTGGCCTCTTCTAGACTGCTATTTGTTTGGGGATAAAAGCATTGCTGAGGTTATTTCTAGAACCCAGATTGCTTGTACTGTTCACCAGAACTTTTATGCTAATCATCAATGTCTATCATACATAACATTTAGCATTCCTTGATGTGCCATTTTCTATTTGCAGAAAGTGAGTATACAGAGTCAGTATGTGTTTTTTAAAACCCCTTATTGATGCTTGTTTATAAGTAGAACATAGAAAGCCCATAACAAATTACTATTAATGTTACACATTTCTACGTGAATGGGATTGTAGTAGCAAACAAGCTTTTGATGCTTTGCAATATATTATTTAGCTAAGCAATATTTTTTCACTTGGAAGTTGGATTCTCAGACATTATATTATGGTCAGTTTTAAAAAGTATTGATCTCAACTAAAAGCTGAATTTTATTGTTTCATAAATCAGCACTGATATTACTGCATCATAATAACTTTTTATAGTACACCTTCATTGTGATTTAATATTGTTAAAGGCATTTTTGGTTTTATTTATGTATTCTTAAAACGTTTAGTGTCCTAACATTATTTACTGCTTCCTTTTTGTTGGGATTGGCTCTTTGACGTTGGAGCTGCTATCTGTATCCGGTGGGTGAATGGACTTTGAACTTGTTGCTTGCTGTATGTTATGGTGGGTGAATGGACTTTGAACTTGTTGCTTGCTGTATGTTATTGTGGCTTTGGGAGCTATACCCAGAAGGAGCAGACTGAGCGTGGTGGCAGCCCGGTTCAGCTTTCAAAGGTTCTTTTCAAATAGTTATTTTTTAAAATGATCTTATAACTTCTTAAAAATATCTAAAGTAATCATTTGGTTCATATACATATGTATCCCAAATTAACCCTCAACCCTTAAAAATGGTGCAAATTTAGTCCAACTGCAAAATTTTTATAGCGTCGTTTTAATTGGTGTTACGAACAACGAAAAGGGGTATTTTAGAAAGAAAACGTAATGTTAAAGTTGATAATATTTATACTTGTTTTCTTACCATAAATCTTAAAATTTATTATTCTTATCATTGTGTCAAGATATGGCTTAAGATAGTAAAAGATAAACGTAACACTTCAAGTCTACAATTGTATTTTCTTTCCCAAAGCACTTATTTGCAACTACAGTTAACATTATTAACAAAAAAAATTTTATGGGACTAAATTACATCATTTTAAAGATTCGAGGAGTTAATTTGGGATTTATAGGGATCGAGAGACTATTTGAACAATTTTAAAAAGAGACTACTTTGACAAATAATGCCTTATTTTATTTTATCTATATTATAGCTAGCCACTTTTTCCTTGGAGCTTTTTAAAATAACGTTCGAATCTTCATGCTTTAAACACCTAATACCCAATTTTTCTTATTGTATGTGCCTTTTTACTTAAAGAATGAGGATAGTAAACATATATAAGATAGGCTGATAGTACAGTAACATTGAAGCTTTGAGTATTAAGTCATTAAATTGTAAAAAGATTTTTATGTTGTATGCACACAAATCTCTTTTTTTTTCATATTTGAATGTTCTTGAGGTAATTTTAATATATGCAACTCTAATTTTTTTTTAATTTTCATATTAATGCTTATCAAATCATATTTTCAAATGGATTGAGATTTTATACCCAAGATATATTTTGAATGTTAATTTTGTAAAAAAAATAAAGCTTGAATGCTTAATACGTAAAATACTTGACAAAATATTGGAGTCATTATTCCATATTTTAATTATTTTTTCAGTTTTTGGGGCGAGACAAGGATGATGGCATTCGTCGGAGTGCAGTTTCGGGCAAAAAGGTGTTCAATGATCCATCAATCTACAATTTAACTTTTTTTATTATTTTCATAATTTTCTGAATTGTTTCTTCAAAACCAACAACCATATATTAATTATTATTATTATTATTAATATTAATATTCAATTTTATTTTATTTATAGATTCAACTGAAGCTTGATAAATCAAAGGAGGATAAAAAGGCAGAAACCAACCGCAATGAGCTGTTGAAGTTTTTGAATGCTAGCTATGATTGATTATAACCAGCACAGTTCAGAAAGAGCGAGCCCATATAAATGTAAGTGCAATTTCTGCTGGCTATTTGTGGATTATACATTAAATTTTGTTTAGATTCATCTCACAAATATGTTATTTAATGATGCACATCAAAATGTTTTGCATATTTAGTTATGGATTATTAACTAGTTTTGTATGTGTTTGATGCTCATTTAGCAGGAACAAACATATCTTTTTTAATATACATGATAAATTTTTTATCATGTTTTTCAGTTCCGAAATATATACAAAGTTATAGAAAAAACTTTGTATTATACAAATAAGTATATAAGCTATACAATGCAAATCTTTCTTGTTGTCTCTAAATGGTGTTCACATTGTTTTTGATTCATTTAGATGCTATAGCTTTTGTTATTTTAATTTATTTTTTAAACTTGATTTTAGCATAAAAGAGTGAATAATGAACAAATTTGGATGAATACTATCACAAATACTTTCTGAAATTTGATATCACCAATGTGAAAATGTGCTGTTGTATATTAAAGTGTAATCAATGTGAAAATGTGCAATTGATATTAGAAAAGGTGCAATTTTCCGAGTGATTGCAACTCATTTCATTTCTGCTTATCCAAATTCCATAAATTTTAATAGTCTGGTTGGGTTTTAAATGGATTATAGATAGAATTCAAAAATACACTTGATTTAAACAGTTTTAATTGTATTAAGTTAATAATCAAATTGGATTTTTTTGGCCATAAATTTATGTAGTTTGTGTATAGCCTCTGCCATTGATTCTTAAGCGCGCTCCCTGATCTATTAGGGATTAAGAAATCTTTTAGAACTTTGCAGGTACGTGAAACGTTGCAGGATTCCCTAGTTTGTTGAAAATGCATAGCAATTCTAATTCAAGGATAGGGCAAAGAAGTCTTCGAAGTCGCAAAAGCTACGATTAAAGCAAATGTTAATATCAATGATCTCTTAAACTAAAGTCACCAGTACAATTTTTGCTACAAAATACGGTTATGACCCTTAAAGTTCTGACTTTGATGCAACGAATTTCTCACACAAGGAACCTGTATTGGTGAATGTTCAAAGAAAGTTCCTTCGATAAAAATGTGGACAAATGTAAATATTGTTATTAAAGAAAAAGGTAGCCCATCTAATTGGTTGCTTGTAATGGTCCAATTTCTGTGAATTCGGTTGATTGGCCATCGTTTGATAGGGTGGGATTGTTTAAGCTATTTGATAGGGTAGACGATATTCGTTTAACATAGAGAAAAATATCCGGACGAATTGAACCCTTGGATTTTTTTTCTTTAAATGATCATTGGTCGTTGAACGACTGACTGTGAGATGCATGAAGTAGATTTAGCTGTTAACTACAAAAACAAAATCCTAGATTTAACATAGCATAAGCCATTCCTATATATAAGCGATTGTTAGGGCTGATCCTAAACTCCCCCTTCTCAAGCTACCCCTCCCCCACCTTTCCAAAGGCAAACCTTAGGCATTCTTTGCTATTTCTCTGAACCCTTTGGCTTGTGGGAGTTTGTTAAGGCCATGGATAGCTTGCGGAGCTAATTAAAAGTTCATGGTGGTCGAGGCATGATTTTTATGATCTCATGAGAATATTTCTCTTGGCTCTCTTGCTTGTGGAGATCTCATTTTGATGTGCTCTGTTTCCATTCTTAGTGTTGGTGCTCTCGGAAATCAAGCTTGAATCTCTTCATTCGAATGATTTCGTGAGCATATTGAACTTAGGTTATCCAATTTTTTTCTTAATTTATGTCCATTCAAATTGATCAAATTCATGTCTATTTAAATAAAGCTTACATGTGGTCATTTGATTGATTTTTTTGTAGATCTAGAAGTTCATGCATCATATTTACTTGGGGCTTGTATCCTCTTTTTAGTCCACCCCTAAAACAGGTTAAATGACCCTTTTACCGCTTAATGGGAATATAACCATTCAACGATGTATGGAAGATTTTGTCAAGAACATGTTTAGGAGGAAAAATTTTATAATAAATCAAAATGTTATTTTTGTTATGGTTTTGGAACGACATTTACATAATTTTTGAATTTTAGAATATTTAGGGATGAAGTTTTTCTTGAATTTTTACTAAATCATAGCAAGGTTGTTCAACAAGCATCTTTCGTGATGGTCGTTTAAAAGGCTTGATGGTCATGACCATCAGATGGTTTGTGGTGAATGAAAATGGTTGTCAGTTGGGTCACTATTACTCACATATTCATGGTAAATGGGCAAATTTTATGTTAAAATCCTGGGATTCTGTAAAAATATTTTGAATTAGAGCAGTGTGTTGGGTTAAATAAGTATATATATTTTCAAAATTTGTAAAATAAATGTATTCTTTGGTATGGTACTAAACCTAGTCATATGTAATGTATTTTGTTCTATTTCTAAGTTGAAGGTTCCATTTCTAAAACATGTAGACTCCCTTTCTATTCTACTATTATAGTGGTCTTAGGGGACTCCATTTTCTATTTTTGTTCAGTTTGTTCCAACCATGCTATGCACATATTATAGTATGGTCTGATAATCTAGAGTGCTATAGATTCTATTTTTGCTTTTAATTTTTTTTTTCCTTTCTGTTCAATTTTATTCCATATTTCAGTTCAGTTCCAAAACTAATAGTACTATGACAACTTAATTAGTTTGTTAACCTCATTTTTATTTCAAAATATTATGTTTCATTTAGCTTTCCAGTTTTTGCATTGTATTTGAACTTTTATTTTTTATATAATATAGCATATTGATTCCCTTTTGTGGGTTGAGTACAATATTGAAACCTACTAAGCTTTGCTCACTCATATTTGTGGAAAATTGCAAACATGTGTACATGTGATTTTGCAGGAAGATGGAATGCTCGTGTTGAGAATTATTTGTGGCTTTGTGAGGTTTTTGTTGTTAGCACATTATACTTTTTTTTTGTTATCTTTGGCAAGTTAAATGAGGAATACTTGTTCTACTTTTACTATATTTAATATTTAATGCTTAAACTCAACTTGATTCAATGAATTTAGTTGTGTTTCTGTTTTGACATAATGTGCCACAATGCGATTATGAGGAGACAATCAATCAATATATCTTCTCTTCTTTGTCACTAGGTAGCTTTGTAAGTGTTAGGAATCTTAAAACTCCTAGAGGTTCTTAATTTCTTTCATAAAATATTGTTATCAAATATGATTACTTTAGCTGATTCATAATTATTATTTTAAACTATAATTTTCATTAACTTTAGCTGATTTATATTATTTCACATGTAATCTTTGAGAAAGTGTGAATTCACGTATACTCTTCGAATTTTTAGGAAGGTATACACCACCCTATGATGTTATTCTAAATAATAGTGTCTTTTTGAAATAATGAGCTAATGCTATATCCATGGACATTAACTCAATATTCTCTTTTGTGCTAGTAGCACTATTTGTATAGATATGCACATTATTTGTACTTAGTCAAAACATGCTTTAATGTATAGGATTTCATTATCTATAGCACCCTAATCTTGTTGATCGTGATAGTGACTCGATTAAGGTGAGAAATCAATCCACATTTTAATAATTTAGTTTCAAAAAGCAATGAAATTAAACATTATAAACATTCAAACAAAATAAAAGGTATTTTCCTCGAAATGAATATCAGTTTTTACCAAATTGTCCAATTATATTAGAAAAATTCATAAATTCAATTAAAAAACATATAGATATTAAAGTTGATGAATTAAAGAACATAAGAAATTTGAAATGCAGGATTGTTATAAATTCTGAAAGTGTTGTGTATCATCTTTTGCCCCTCCATTCTTGGTACAATAAATTAAGCATGCAGCTTGCAAAATGATGAATTCTATATATAGTCTCTAAGAATTTTGAGTCTCTTTCGTTGAGTTTTGTTCAGTAATCTGATTATGTTTTATAACCAACTAGCTTCTATATTTTTAGTATGCTATATAAAAATACTATCAAATAGATTAGGAAGAGTGAATTCCTTCATTTATGCTTTTGCTGGGGACCACAACTCTTAAGATTATAATGACCAAGCTTTGGTGATTGCAACAACCATCGATGTGCCCTTTTATTGAGTTTGTGCGTGAGGTGTCATATATTTTAATGGCAAACATATAGTGGTGGATGGTTCATCCCCGTCATAGCCAGCAAGGCAAATTGAGTTGATCATCTCCAAATCTTCATGAAATGAACCTAAATAATTTACTTCTTTTGTGTCTTCATGAGAAGTTGTGGTGTCTTCTTCTAGTATGGAGCACACCTTTGAGAGACTACAGTGTTTGGATATCATGGTGTTATGCTTTTGAATTTCATTCTTTCTGATAATGCAAGGAACTAGTTAACAGCTCATCATGCTAGTTATTTCATGGGTCGGGCAGTGGCTAAAATTTTATGGTTTTAGTTTGTCACGTGATTCTAGCTAATTTCTGAAGGGTCTACATGACCAATTTTGTGTCCATCTACTCATGAAGTGGATGGATTACTTTGCCCATTTTGTGTACTTGGATCAAGTGCTTAGGCAAGAATCAACATTTGATCAAAAGAGGCTAGAGAGAGTATGATGACGGGTCTATACCTTTTCTTGCTACCTCTCAGCAATCTTCGAACAAGGGAAAGCCCTTCAAGGAAAGGACGAAGGGAAAATTTGGTGGTAGTTTGGGAAGGTTTTAGCTTATTGTCCTCTATCTCGAGTTGTTATCACTACGAGTGATATTTTAATCCATACACCTTCTGTGGCACCTTTTGTAGGCTCTATGGAGTTTTTAGTTTTCTCTCATTTTGGATGCCAACACACTTTTGTGATAAATGCTATTACGCTAAGTTCAGTTCTGTAGCGCCCCAACAAGGATCCGAGGAGAGTTACGACAATAAATAACGGCCTCAAGCAACTAAGATTTACAAAATAGAGTAGTCATGACAAATCACATCATAAAGACTAAGCACAGTCAAACACAAATTTTCTGTGCTTTTGATGGGAAAAAACCTTAGAGCCACCACTAAGAAAAATATCCACTAAATGGAAGGTAATAAGTATAGACTTACAATATAGTAACAACATATCTCTTAGCTCAAGGGGAAAAAAGACTACTTTCTCCATTCGCTTCAACTGCTAACACTCATAATACATTAAAAATATCACACAAACTCTAAGGTTGTCATGCCTTAAATACCCCATAGATCCCAGACCCCAAATTAACAAAAATAGGTTTCAATTTTGTGACAAAAATTAGCTTCGCGTAAGTTACACTTCGCTTGACACATAATACCCCATCCTTGGGCACACCCAAGCGCTGAGCCCTCGGCTGCCTAATAGCTGCCTGACACTTGGATGCACCAAAGAGCCCAATATTGGCTCCTTTGATGACTTTAAGTTTGTTCTCCATCTAAATGGCCTCAAATTGATTATCGATCTTTGTTTGCTTATTTTGACCCAATCAAGGATCCATATTACAATAATCTTCCACTTGAAGACTGAGTTCAAGTTGAACTCCCTTCTCCTCCTAGCAATATCTTTTCATGGTGCCCTGGTGTGGCTCAACCCCAGCCTCATCGTGACATATCAAGGCCAATTGAAGCCAAGCACAGCTTCAATTTTTCCAACATTATTGCCTATGTAATCATATTCATTGGATTCTAAGAGGTCAGACGGTTTTCCTTTAGAAACATCCCAATGAAATGATGGCAAAGCTAGATGTGCTTTATTCGGGAATAAAAAGCAACATTCTTAGTTAGATGAACGACACTTTGTCTGGCACTATGTAACCTGCTTTTCCCTTGCTTCTTCACAACTGTCCATAAAAGCTTACAACCAAATCACCATTGCTCGCCTCCGTAATGGTGACGTACTATGCTTCTGTTGTTGGTTGGGCTACAAGTTTCTAGAGTCTTTATAAGTAGCTCACTGTAGTGCCTTTGATGGTAAAAGCATAATCTATTGTGCTTCACCTATTGTTCACATCTCTTGCCAAGCCAGAGTCTACGTAACTTTAAGGCCAACTTTTAATGTTCCAAAGCATAGAGCTTTTCTTATGTTCCTCTTAAGTATATGAAGATCTATTTTACTATATCATGTGCATCTTTCTTAGATCACTCATGTATTTGCTCAGCACTCCCACATCATGGGCCATGCTCAGGCATGTGAAGTTCATTGCGTACATCAAGCTTTTGACAAGTAAGGCATCTTGAGTCTTTTCTCCATCTTTGTTCTCTCCTCATTAGTCTTAACTTATCAAGATGAACCATTTTAAAATTTGGATCACGACATTTGACAACTACAAATTGAAACTATCATTAATGATTAAGGTGTAATGAAAGTATCATAGTATGGAAGATTCCTACTTGGGAGAAGAAAATTGATATATGAGTTTTATACTCATTCAAGTAGTTGGTATGAACATTTAATTAATTTAATTATGTATAATATTTCTAAATTATAACCTTATGTTATCTTAGATCCTTAATATATTTATATTACTTTATAATATTGAAGACAGCATCAATTTTAAGTAAAATCTACAATAACCATAAGTTGCTTAAAATATAAATTCTTATAAGGAATTTACTTTTTGATAGGTTTATGTGAAAATTTTAAGAAAATTAAATTTTGGAATATTTTTTCAAATTACTTTTAATTTATTGAAATTAGGAAAATATTATAATATATACTTATCATTTTTCAGAAAATTTTAGTTTTTTATTTTTTATAAATCATTTTTAATAAATTATTGAAGTTTATATTTTTATGCAAAATTAAATTTTTTTGCATTTTTGAATTCTAGAAAATTTTCATAATTCTTAGTCTTTTTGGATGCAATTGAATTAATTATTTAAATGTTATAATTATAATGAGATTTTCTCTTAATATGATCTAATAACATATATCCAAAACCCAATCCCATATCGCAGCTGACTTCATTGCTACAGTATTGCCTTCTTCCTCAGCTCACTATTTTAGTTGCCCTAATTACATAGTAAAAGGAAAACGCCACCAAACTGCCTCATTTTAATCCCAAATGATTCATTTCTTCATTTAAATCCTTGGCGAGTTATTATTATCCCTCTTTAATTATGATTAATTCAAATATGAATGGACATATTTCAAGGATTTTTATGTGTCATTATGGATTAAAATTTTGGATCATATTGGTTTATAGCACTCATTGAACACCTTAGAGCATTAAAAAATATGAATGGTAGAGTTCGATTCATAAACCCTGAAACTTACATAATATACAAATGAAATAATGAATCAAGTTATGCAAAGAAAGAGCCAAAAAAAGCTATGTTAATCACTACATTTATAACTAGCCTCTATAAACTCTTTTACGCATTACCTCACTGAGAAATGTATCTCGCATGTGTTGTACTATGAAGGTATTCCCCACCATTGGTAGGGCCCAAATGTGCGGTGAGTCCTAAGCCTTTGGTCATCAACCCTTTCCAGTGAACATGATCATCTCTTTGTTTCCCCATTGTGCTGTAGCAACATTATACACACACACACACACTACTATTTAGACTATATATATAAAAGTATCTCCAAAATATTATGACTATCACCACTAATAGACTCAATCACCAACATATATGATATGTATAAAATAAAATAATTATGAAAATGCCAAAGAGCATACTACTATTTAGACATGCCAAACATAAGGAAGAAGTAAAGAAATAAATAATCAATTATTAAATCTATGTACTTGAGTTAAGTAAAGCAAAAGTAACACCCACTATCTCAAAACTTAAATCTATAAAATTGAATTAGTTTTGGGAAATATTTATACTTATTTTATTTAAAAAAAAAAGAGTGTTAAGATGTTGCTTGTGAGTAATGAATTCCTAGCAAACATCTTTTTTCATTATATATATTTTAAAATGTATTTCATTAATATTATAAAATTGTCAAAGTGATAACTGAGATCAAATGTCTTCTTTATTGATAAAGTTTGGTAATGAATCCTTCAATGGTTCAGTGCCTTATACAGAGGTGAGCTGTAAACCTCCTAAGAATTTTTAGTTCTTAAATACCAAATGTTCATTGTGAGTCGTTGCAATCCAATGATTGTGCCTGGGAGCACTGTACGTCTTCCAGGGCCGTGATCGTGCGCTTGCAGAACTGACGAGCCGTGCTATGGCCGCGCCATGAGGCCCTTTTAGCCCGCCAAATCCCTGCATTTTCTTCCCTTCCTCTACACCTAGCCGTGAGCTCAAATGCAAGCTACGGGGTCCCATGTTGCTGACGGATCAAGCTCGTATAACAAACCCTAAATCACACTCGAGACGAAAAACTTAGGTTCATGATTTAGTCTATGATTCATTACCAATTCTATTGCTATGCATTTTGTTTCCCTATTGTATCACTTGTGGAATGATTGTAATGGGTGGATTGAACTCTATTGATCTCTAATCGGTCCCAACTCGATCGGCTTCTACAATCACGCACAATCATGCCCTAGCCCGACAATATGGAAGCTAGGGCATCACGTTAGCCGGCGTTAGAGGCACCGGTGGGCAAAGCTTTAGCCGTGATGTGGGATTCACGCCGACATGTGGGCTGAACGTGGGCTAGGGAATCATTGTGCATGATTGTAGAAGCCGATGGCGTGGGATTCACGCCGGCATGCGGGCTGAGCGAAGAGGAGCCCGGAACCACCGGTTGTGCAATGCCCTAATTCCTCGGCCCATCGAGGATTAGTGAAGGTGCACAGTGTCGGACGGGTCGTCCCCACCTGCTCGCATTATTTTCAAGCCACACACGTGGTCCGACCCGCGTGCTACCTGCAAACCAAATGGTGCGCCGTTTGCTGTGTGTGTGTGCAGGAACAGTAGTCATTAGGAAAACAATTAACAATATTAATTCAAATTTAATTTATTTAATAACTTTTTAAATACTTATCCAAATATAGCAAAATTATATATTATTTTGATCAGAAAAATGAGATGAGCAATAATATGCAATTTAATTTTGGATTGGACTGCTATTTTTGCTAATCACTTTTTAAGTGTATTTAGGAGTCCCAAAGTCCTAATTAGGCCAAATGATGTCCAAATTGAATCTACTTAGTGTCATTTTACTTCTTATGCAACAAGGATTTCATAATTGCTATTTTTATTTCAATTGGACATCATTTAGAGAGTTTACATTTTTGACACCTCTAATTATCATTAAATGTGATTTTCATAACTTTATAACTTGCATATCATAGGTCCATAACCCTAGGACAGCAAATATAAGCCTTGTTTGGACCCATATGACACCTTAGAATGTGAATTTTAGCCATGAAAAATGTTAGTAGATAACTTGGGAATTGGTTTAGTAAATTTAGAATCAAGCCTTCAACATAGAAATGGTAGTATATATTGAAACCATAGGACTTGATTTAACACTTAAATTGTGTAGAGATCTTAAACCCTAGGATAAGGTTGGTTAAGTAGCTTCCAGTATTAGTATGAGAATTCAATAGAACATTTAAGATGTTAGATCGAACTAAGTTTAGTCCCTACTTCCCTCAAGTGTAGAACCCATCCTAGTTTCCCCTAACATATAACTTAACAATAATTAGCTCCTTGTGGTGGCTTAGTTTCTTAATAAATCCCAGAATTGCTAGTGCACTTAATCAAACCTAAAAACTAATAGATAGTAAGCATTCTCTTAAACTCTACATTTAAGACATCCCTAGCAAACAAACAATCAATTTAGTGAACCTTATAAGCTAATAACATTCTAAACACTCTAAACCTTATAAGCATATAAAATGAAGAAAATAAATATAGCTTGAATAAAGTATAGTTGAGTTCTTCTAAAAATAAGAGATTATACAATTGGCAAGAATCTATATTTACATTAAAGGATACCATATTTCACAATATTGAATCATAGTTGTTATTGTATTGTTTTTTAACAATTGAGGCAAAAAAATTAGAAACTTGTAAACTTTGATGCCACTTGCTTGCTTATTAAAAATCAAACAAGAGTTATCATGCATATGAAATAATGTCTTGTTGAACCTTTTATTCAATAAGTGCACTGGGATGCAATGAAATAGATTTTTAGATATTGAGGAAACAACGAGTTCAAAAGTAAATCTAGAAGGTTATATAGGCTTAGTAGGAGATTTGGACAATAGGTTAACCACAACAGGCTATGTATTTATTGTCAGATGCCTGCAATGAGCTAGTTATTAAGACTACAGAAATTGGTAGCACTATTGACAAAAGAAGCATAATTTGTTACTATCATGGAGGCAAGAAAAGAAATGATTTTGTTGCAAAGTTTCATGGACGAGTTAAGCAAGAACCAGAAGGATACTAGGTTGCAAAATGAAATTCAAAGTACAATCCATATATCTACAATTGTCTCTTTCTATGCGATGAAGAAGCACATCCAACTTCATTATCATTTCATCAAGATGCTTCTAGAGGAAAATCATCTTAGGCTTAATAAGATAGGCACATATAAAACCTAGAAGATATGTTCATAAAAATGGTGACATTGGATAAACTGAAGCTATGCTGGATTTAGTTAGCCTTAGAAAATGATCACAAAGTCACAGGTGAGCCATCTCATGCCACTATGGAATGACATTACTTGAAAAAGGAGGAATTTTTATTCACACTCATTATCCAAGAGGAAAGTTGTTGTGTGATAGAGCCTTGAGTGCGTCGAAACAAGAGCATGAATATAAAATACCAATTGGAGGTCATTCGAACGAAGAAAAAATGTAAAACAATCGAAGGGGCCAATTATGGGAGCCTATGCAGTCGAGAGACCGACACTTAGACACATCTAATTGTTGGGTTGTTCTAAAGTAGTTGAAGAATGGCATTGGCTTGGGCATTTGAGTGCATCAGAACACCATGAAGAGCCCAATCAACATCCTGGAGATGGATGCTTGTGCGCCTGGGCACACATAAGCGCTAAATACTTGAAGGCTTGAGTCAACGGGTTGAGGAGGGGATGCTTGGGCGTGCTAACTATCTCGAAGAAGAAGTCTTAAAGAAGTTGAATTATAGCTGAGAGTTCAACTCTTGGGCGCACCTAACGTTGG
This sequence comes from Gastrodia elata, assembly GCA_016760335.1. NCBI lineage: Eukaryota > Viridiplantae > Streptophyta > Magnoliopsida > Asparagales > Orchidaceae > Gastrodia > Gastrodia elata. The sequence continues at coordinate 24,776,255 of CM028684.1, read as the reverse complement.
GGTTGAATTGCTCATCAGCTAGAGATAGGGTCACACTCATGCTTTAGATGGAGTGTAACTTTTGTAGGACTTAATTTGCGGTGGGATTTTGAGACTTATTTTGGTCATTTTGGGGACATGAGCTTGAGAGTATGTAAGGCATCATTGTTTTAGAGTTTGGGCATCATTTGATGCATTTTAAGGATGTTTGGCTTCTTGAGTAAGTGGAGAGCTGTAACAATTCATCGATGTTACTTAGGCTAAACCTATTCTAATAAGTCTTATCACTTCCGTTAGTCTTTAATCTATATTAGAAGCAAACTCTGAAGTTTTGGTTCGATTTGGGAATCAATCGGGCCAAACCATAATTTTGGCTAATTAAATAATCAAGAAAAATGTGATAATTATATTGAACTCCAAATCAAAATCTAACTACACCATTGAATTCCCTACCCCCAAATTAGCTTAGGGTGAAGTTTTGAAAATTTTTGGAAGTCGCTCATATTTCATTGAATATTTTATTATAATTAAATACCTTGAAATTTAGGATAATTATCTTGATCTCGTAATCAAAATTGGACTTCGTCGTTGAATTCATCGCCTCCAAATTAACTAGGGATTTTTCGGAGCTCGTTTATTCATTCAATTTTAATTAGAGAAATGTGTTAATTAAAAATAGAAATCAATTAATTAAAAATTTTAAATCATTTATTTCCTTCTGTGCGTGGGACCCCCTCCCTTCCCTTCCCAAAAATTTGCACACAGCTCTCCCCTACCTTGTCGCACACCTTCTCCCCATGCCTTTGCTGGGATGGTTCATGCTCATCCCATCCAAGCCCATGCATTTCCTTCTCTTTAAGAGAGCCCCCCTCAACCTCCATCCTCCTTTTTTGTTTGCTCAAGCTACGAAAGGAACTCTCTAGCTCTCAAGCTCCCAAGGATCCGTTGAAGAAATCTCCATTTTTGTAAGCCAAGGTACTTCCCTTGTACCGATTTCTTGTATCCTCCTTGTGCTACTCTTCCCATTGGTTTAATCAAAGTATTTGTGAAATAGTATTTTGAGTAGCTATTGTATGGAGTCTCGATCGAAGCTCATTGCGCCCATTAAGAAAACAATTCTGCAAGTAGGATTTATGTATACTTAGAACTATGGCTTCATTGTTTGCATTGCTAGAATGGTTCATTGATGTCGATTTTGGCATCAATGGAGAGGTTATATGGCACCGCACTTGAGGTGCCTTGAATTGGGAGTATTTTGGTGCCATATGGGGAGATATTCCACCTTTCGCACATGCTAAATATCCGTCGAGCGCTACGACGTGCCATAGCACCTGGCTCTAGGCCAGGTAAGCGCTACAGCGCGTCGCAGCAACCCTCCACAATAAAACATATGCCACCGGAGCATGTCCCAAGAAATGCGATTGTTAGAGGTAAAATCAATAGGCCTAGTCTTCAGCTTCATTTAGATATATTATACATCTTCTGGAGTGATCGGTGTACGAAGAATTTGTGAACCATAGTGTCTACCCTCAGTCATCCGACGAGAAGATGAACAGGTCGGGCGGGTCGGCCCGACACACGCGGCACTGTCATCGGGTGTGCGCATGTTGCCGAGTCGCGTGTGTGTAGTAGCGGCCACGAGCGGAGCAGCTGCTGGCACCACATGCTTACGAATGGAATTTAGGTAAATTTAATTTTTAATTAAATTAATTCAATTTAAGTAATGTTAATAAATTTTAAATTATAAATTCAAATATATTAAAATTATATACCAAAATAATCAGAAAAATATGTAGGACAATAATATATAGTTAAATTTTCATTTTGATAGTTGATTTTACTAATAACTTGTAATTATTTTTAAATGTCATTAAGGCTTAGATTAAACATTTGTAGTCCAATTTCACCATACTTATAGTCATTGTGCTCATTATATTATACGAAATTTATAACCACTGATTTTATATCAGTTGGAGATCATTTGAAAAATATGTTTTTGACATTGAAATAAATTATCATTTTAATCCAAAATTAGGGTTTTTCCTATTTAGGCTTCCTAAACCCAGGACATCTTAGAGAAAATATAAATTATGACATGTTTGAACAATAGATGATGATTTGGATAGGAAAAACATTTGATTGACCTAATCTTAACTTAGTTCTAATAAACTTAGAATTGAACCCTAATCCTTAAGAGAGATAAATTCATATGAAAAATTTGTCTTATTCTAATGATCTAATTACACTTGTAGTGAGCAATTAGTAGTGTAGTAAATTAGACTAGGACATAATCCTAAGGTCTTAGAGTGGAACCATTTAAGGATTATTAGTGTGACACTCAATCTAGTATAGTTAGTGACTAGATCCCTCTATAACTTAGTAAGTAATCTAAGTGATTAGGAGTGACCTACCTAGTGCAGTGTAGGTTGCCATATTATGATAAGTATAAGTCTTAGAACCATCTATGATGCTTAGTGATTGAGCTATTAGTCTTAAGTGATAATGAGACTTAGAATCTTTAAGTATTATCTAATAAAGTGAAGACCATGATTTAGTGTTGGTAGCACTAGGACTTGGAACCCTAAGGTCAAAAGATGAGACTTGATGCTTAGATTAGTAAACCAACAAGAGTTAAATCTGGATAATCTTATCCTAAGTAAGATCATCCCTCAAGTCTTACCTAGTTGAATTAGTAGATATATAAGGCTATTAAGTTATGATTAGAATATTATTGAACTAAGGATAACTTGTTTAAGGGTAGTAAGTAGAAGTTGAGGTTGAGAATTATTGGAAGTTAAGAGTAGTGATAAAGTTAGAAATATTAGAGAACTATAAAAGCTAAAACTTTAAATAGTATGAATTGTATGAATCCCTTAACATAGGATGTGCTGTAGTAAAACCTATAATGGGTAAGTTATGATGTTTTATTAGAGTAGTAGTTGTATTATATAGCTTAAATAATTGTAGTATTAGCCTTAGGATAGGATTTTTAATTGTAATTTTTCTACTATATGTATAAACTATTTTTTCACATTAGTAAGATCTTAATCAAATCACTTTTTAAAACCTCATTAATATAAATATATTAAGTATTAATTGACTAAAATATTTGATAAATGTCTAAGCCAATTGAAAGGCTTGATTATCCCCAATCATTAGGATAGCTAACTAAAGTAAGAAATAATAGATATCACATGGTTTAATTTATTGTATTACAATTATTTTCCTTACTTTTCATTTTTACTGTATCGTGCACCGCTTTTAAATTATAACTGGCTAATGTGAAAATAACTTAGTTTCCATAAATGGTACAAACTTTTTTAAGTATAATCACTTGTTTCTCTTTTATTGGTTGTATCATACCGTATTAAAAACTAAATACCATAAATCAGGAACTTGGAGCGAAACTTGAACCTAAGGTATATCGTGTCCAGTAGTTCAGGTTAAAGACTTTTCTCTTTATTATTATTTTACTTTATTTTTCCCGTGAGGACGAGTGTCATTATATCTTGGAATGGTTGTATAACTTTAATTAAACTCTAGAAGTTTTACTTTACTGTTCTATGATTTTTTTTTTTTTTTGGATAGCTGGAATGGTATATATCTATATTGTATTATGCATCTATTTTTCCACTTTATAGATTGTTGGCTCTCAGTAGTGCTTTATAGTGGGTTAAGAATCACTAACATAGTATTAAGTATTATAATAACACTTTTTTTGATTTGAACATGCTTTATTTTTCAAAATTTCTAAAAATAAAAATTTTAAAATTAAGTTATGAGTATTCATTATCTAAATAGCTCCCAAACATGAATATTATAATCATAAAAATATACTCTATCCAATGACATTTAGTTTGACCTAATTTTAGCTTAATTGAGCCAAGTTTAATCTTATACAGCTTAGTTATGATTTGGATCGTTACAATGGACATTAAAAGGAATAAGGAGCTTATACTGATAAGCCTTTGAGGGGCATGTATAACGAGGAGTCAAGTTTTATGTAACACCAAATATGATCCCCAATTTTCTCAATTTTGTACTTGCCCAATAAAATTATATTTTAACATCATATATCAAACATTATATATATATATATATATATATATATATATATATATATATATATATATATATATTTGTGATAACAAATCTTTTTATGCAAAAGTTTCAATACAGTAGAAATATGTTTGTAAGAATAAATTATAAAGCTCTTTATTTCATATCAAAATGATTATTTTACTTATTGTTAAATAATTGTAAGCTTGTAAACTTGATATCATTCGGTACTTAGTTTCATAACTAACTGGTAATCGAATGCTCGCACTTTTGAAACTTGCCCAAATCAGGAGTTTATTGAAATGCATGAATAAGGGCGTTGAGCCAAAGGACGCTACTACTACTTCCTCTTTCAATATTTATATTTTTCGTTGCTAGTATATTTATATTCAATTTTTTATATTAAAAGCCTTGTATAATTAAATGAATATCAGATTTGTGCAGCAAACTTTGAACTTTATTCTGTAATGATGAATTACTATGAATTAAAGAATGTTATTTTCTCACATGTATGGCTCTAGAAGGTATGATATGCTAACTCATTTAAGCACCAAATATGGTCATGTGGCTAGGGAGCCTGTAATGCTGGTTTAGCTAACTTTAATATGGCCTTGAGGTTCAATGTATGATTGAGATCAACCTTAGACAGCTTCCTCCCTTCTTTTAGCTAAGAGCCTCAAGGCATTATTCTCCTTTTCTCTCTCTCTAATTGAGGGTTAAATTTTGATTTATGTTGCCTAAAGTCTAATTATGACCTCTCAGTTAATGAATAAATGTGCTTAATGATGTTATTGAGAGGTTGAACCTTTTAGCTTTGAATGTTCCTGAACATATATGTCAAATATATAAACCTTATTTAAGACAATAATTTTTTTTTTCTCCTGCGTTGCTTAGATCCTAATTATCTATGAGAAAGTTGTTGATAATATTATAAATTGCTTGGTTAAATTTATGGCTAATTATTTCTTGAATTTGATTTACCTTAATCATTATCTAGAGTTTTGTTCATTAAGATATTATGCTCTTAAACTAATGTATTAACCACTTCCATATGTGCTAATATCAAAATTAAGTTATGCCTATAGTCTTAAGCTTAGGAGGTTAGGCAAGCTTAATCATTTCTTGATTAAAGTAATTAGAATGATAACATCCTTGAATTCAATAATAGAGAAACTTAGTACAAACCCTAATCCAAAATCTCATTTACAAAAAGCTTCATGAGAGAGTTGTTTTGATGAACCACAGTCCTAATTAATTTGATTACAATTGGCTTGTCTAAAGGAGAAAATCATTTTTAAGATTAATAAAATGCAAGTATAAGAGTAGAATGCTGATTAAAGTCAAGGATCATAAGGTTTTTAATAATGGAAAAAATGACATTTAAAATGAGGTGCTAAAAGGCAAATTTCTTGAGCATTTTTTTGTTTGGAGTTAATAAATATTTGGATCATTTGATGAGAAATGCTGGTTAGACATACTGAGGTGGTATCCAAAAAAGCTCATCAAATGAAATTTTTTGGATGCATTCAATATGAACTTTAAAAATAATATTTATATTATTTTAATATAAATAAATATACACTAATAAAATATGTCCAAATTCTATTGAATGAACTTTTTTAGGTGCCACCTCAGCAGATCTAAATAACATTCCTCTTGTTTGATTCAATTTATACAGATAGATTGATTTTAGATGACAATTTTGAAATATTTGATTTTGAATTTTGGTTCAATTTATTGACTAATCAAGCAAAATAATCCAAAAACTAGATTCAATTAAAATATTTTATAGAAATTTAAGGCAAAAATTCACAATTTTTAGTATTTGAGCTTTCCATTTGAAATATAATCCAGCTCATCAATACTATTGAAGAGCTATAAATTGGAGATGTACATCATTTTTATTTCTAAGATCATCATTAGGGTTGCTAAACCTATTATTTAACGCATAAACCAATAAATTACTTGAAGAAATATTCTTAGTTTGATGTGGTTGATTACCGTTAAGCGGCAGCAACGAATCCGGACATAAATGAGGAACCTCGGAATTGAAAATTACAAAATTAAGAAAGTTTATGGGAAAAGGCCGAAACGGGCCGTTTCATTCACACAGGCTCACCGGTGACCACCGGTCACACCGACGTTATCACCCGCCGCAACCGGTCACATCGTCACGTGGATTCCGCGTGTCTCTCCCGCAAATACCGCGCCTTCCGCCTTTGAAAACCCAACCGCTCCCCTCTTTGCTACACGAAATGATTTCATTACTGAGATTAATGAAACCAAAAAACATTATTAAATTCCAGAACAAAGCCTCGCTGAAGAACAGTACTCCCATTATATATATATATATATATATATATATATATATATATAATCAGAGGTTGGATTCAGGGAGGGGAGAAGGAAGAGAATGGGGAGAGAAGTGGAAGAAGAGGAGGAGCCTAAGGCAAAGCTTGTGAAGGAGATCTGCTTCGTCTCCATGGCTTTCGCCTCTTGTGAGCATCTCCGTCCCAATGCCGATGTCTTGACGACGGCCTTCATTGATTGGTACCTTGTTCTCAAAGTATGTTTCATTCAATATCTTATCTATGTGTTGATTTTTATTTTATGAATTTAATCTGGAATGTTTAAAATAATAAAGGTTGGTGAAGATTCTGGGTCGGAAGTGATTCGGCACCGATACCGAGAGCTCGGTGAGTTCGATTTTGTGGGGATTATACGCCTGCCATTTAAAACTTGTACATGATTTATACAATAAGTGAAATTCTTTGGCAGCATTGCAGCTGCATCCAGATAAGAATAAGCACCCAAAGGCGGAGACTGCATTCAAACTTATCTCAGAGGTGGGTTTTCTCTCTTTAGCCGATTCAAATTCTAAAATTCATGAAATGATAGCGCATTATATAAAGATTTCAGTGCAATGCATTTAGGGACCCCAAAACTGCTATTCTATTGGAAAGGATAATGTTGGTGTTTTTAGTACAGTAAAGAGGTTTGAAAGATGGTTTTATGATAGTTCATATTTGAGTGTTAGATATTATGCTATCATAGAGCTCATATTTTCCCATCACTCTCAGGCATACTCTTGCCTTTCGAACAAATCCAGGCGAAAAGCGTTCAATGGTGAGCGAGCAACCAACTTCTGCAAGCTTTGCTACCAAAGCTGGCAATCCGATGAGCACAAAAGTGCTCGCAATTTCAGAATTAGCAGCAGCAAGGGCAGCGAGAAAAGCACAGGCGAAAACAACAGCAGCAAGAAGCCGAAGCCTGTGAGGCAGCAATCTGCGGCCAACCGAACAAAACGGAATCATATCGTGCATAAGCTGAAGCAGCTTCAGAGCCGATTCCAAGAGGAATGCCGTGTTATCGAGTCTTACCTCAAAGCCACGGTGAATACAACCGGAAGGGAGTCTCCACTATTTGATCCCTATAACCTTACCATGTTTCCAAACTATCCTTATCAAAGGCCGGCTATGGCAGCAGCAGCTAATGCAGCAAGGGGACAAGCTTATTGTGACTCACCAGTTTATCAGATAAGATCTGATTGCTGGGCAAGAAGACCACCGAAGCCTCAAATTTTCTAACTATTGAATGTTAAATCAGATTTTTCCTTGAAGTTATACATTTGCAACAATATTAGTTGAAAAGTGAGACTGCTGATTGATTGATATATGCTCTCTTGATATGTATTAGTAAGAAGCTACCTTAAATATCAAATCATACAGGAGCTGCGGCAAGTTGTTGGTGTTGGCCAACCTAAACCTAACTGCTCCAAATTATTAAGATTGCAGACTGAAATTGTTAATCGGATACTTTCAGTTTTTCAAATGTGAACTAATTAATCATGTAAAGGTCAAGGGCTGACTTCTTAATTTCAGAGTTTTACCTGCCTAACATCTAAAGACTTTATATACATATATTTAGCACCTAAATTTTAATTTTTTACAAATAAAGCACTCTCATCTCATTATTAAAAGGATTTTACTACACTTAGCCACTATATACACAATAAAATCATATAAAATACAGATGGTGTGACATTCTCATATATAAATATATAAGAAGTGCAATGCACTAATTGTTTGAGCCCATATGTAAGAAAAAAATAAATTTTTTTTTATTGATGATGAATAAATATGATGGTAGTATAACATTTTCCTTTCAAAAATGCATGACACATCCAATCTACTTGAAATTAGAAGAGTTCTTCTTAAGTTTAATATATATAGAACATATATATACATATATATATATATATATATATATTGCAAATTAAAAAATAAAGCTGCAACTTTTTTATTGAGTGGAAGTAGTTGTAGTGTTATACAGGAGCAGGTATATAAAGTTAAAACTGACCTTTATTACATCCACTGAATTATGAGGCGTCAAATCACTGCTACAATTATGGGCGATGTGTACAGAAAGTAGGAATGTAGCAGGTGCCGTTGAGAGGCTATCATCAGCTGCTAAATTGAGTGCACAGACTGCCGCCTCCGGACATCGAAGTGGGCATCTATGAAACCCGTTATGCCTGCGGAAATCTTTTGACCTGCTTTCACCGGCCCTACACCTGGAGGTGTACCTGATTGGATAACAAATATTAATAATGTAATTTTTTTTTTAACTTTTGAGAGCAGCACCCTAATTTCATTAATATCAAAAAACAATTATAAGAAGGTATACAATCTTGAAAGAAAGGATAAAAAAACCAAAATAAAAAATTTGAGAGAGAAAAAGAGACCGTTTTATACGTATTGATATAGCAAGAAACAAATATTAAAAGGCACTGATGAAGGACAGTTCTAAGAGATTTAGGTGGTATTTTAATAAAATCTATATTTTGCATCTTAATATATAAATATCAAAGTTTCTGTGGCACGTACTTATATACCCATTTGATTATTTTATGTTAGCAAATATCGATGCATGATCAATTTAATTATGGTAATGGCTTATTTACCTTATTTAGTTTAATTGACAAAGATTTGGGTGGTATTTTGTAATATTTAATTTTTGGGTATAAAATACATAAATATCAAAATTTTCATGGCATGTATGAAAATCCCCTTAATTATTTATGTTTGTTGCTTGCACAATTAAGACAATTAATTAGCTAATTACTTATTTACATTAATGAACCCCACCGTTGCAACTTGGAAGAGGAGGGTTGTATTAAGTAGTCAACAACATGCATAAAACTTTGTCAAATTCACTTATGACATGAATCCTTTAAAAATATTGTATTAAACTAAGGTATCCCTTGAAAGCGATGCATTGCATTTCTTGAATGTAGGAAGAGTGTGCAAGGCTACTATATAGACAACCAAGTGCAATGTCAATTAACCAAGGGTTCTCGTATAATGGACGGGTGCGGGTAAATAAGCTACTCTTTGATTCTAAATGAATATTAGGTAGTTAGAATATTGGCACTCTCATGGCAAGATTTTTAAGTTATTTGTACCTTCAAGACAAATAAAAGAAATAGATAGTTTAGGCTATAAACTCTAGTACTCAGGTAAGACTCACATTAAGAATGGTGTGGGTATCATTTTAGATAAAAATTTGAATGATAATGTAGTAGAAGTTAAGAGATAAAAATATATCTTTAAAACTTATAATTAATGAAATAACTTTTAATATTGAAAGTGTTTATACTGCTAAAATAAGATTGAATGTGTGTAAACAAAGATTTTGGCATGATTTAGATGAGTTGACTCAAGGAATATCTCAAGATGAGATGCTTTTGATAGGAGAAGATTTAAATGGATATGTTAAAAAGGTAACAAATTAATTTAATATTATTGATGGTAATTTTAATTTTGAAGAAATTATTAAAAAATGAAGAAAGATTTTGAAGTTTGCCTTAGGTTATGATCTTATAATTGCTAATATTTATTTTAAGAAATGAGATGAACATGTTATCATTTATAAAAATAAAACTTCTAAGCTTTGATTGATTTTTTTTCTTCTAAAGAAAAAAAAATTGTTTATGACTATTTGAGAACACAACAATATTTATTGGTTTTAGATTTCAAAATAAGAGATAATAAAAATAATATCAAATCTAAAATGTTATAAAATTAGATGGCTGAATCTTAGCATTGGTAATAAAGATAATTTTAAGGGTAAAGTTCTAAATCTTGGATAGTGAAATTTTGAGGATGAAGCCAATCTTATGTAAAAATCAATTGCTAGTTGTATTCACAATGTAGCAAAGAGTTTACTTGGTGAATAAAATAAAAGAGTACCTAATAATAAAAATGTATGATGTTCAAGTTAATATTCAAGATAAAAAAATATGCTATAAAGAATAAATTAAATGTATAACTAACACGAGTTTGAAAAAAAATATAAACTAACTTGTTGTTAATCCAAAATAATAATCTGTGATGTTACGAATGCCGCATTCGAAGATCTACATAATAAATTAAACACTATCAATGAAAATAAATAAATTTATAAATAGCCAAATTAAGAGATAAGAGAACCAAAGATTTGATCCATGATAAATATATCAAAGATGACAATCAAAAAGTTCATTATATGGATGAAGATATTCAGCATAATAAATAAATTATTTTACCAAGCTTTTTAATGAAGATTGTTTTACAATTAAAAATGAGTATTACACTTTTATTAACCATGTTAGTAAAGCTAAGATTTGGAATATTTAAAAGAATAGGAGTGAAAAAGCAGTACAATTCGATGGCATCCCTATTGATATATGAAAGTATTTGGGAAAGAAGGAATTTCTTCACTTACCAAGTTACTTATTTTATTTTAAAGACTAAAAAGATGTCAAATGAGTGGAGAAAGAGTATTGTTATACATATTTACAAGAATAAAGGTAATGCTCAATACTACAAATTATAGAGGAATCAAGTTAATATGACATACATTGAAATTTTGGGAGTGATTGAATAGAGATTATGAAGGAATACTTGTATTTCTCAAAATCAAATTGGTTTAATGCCAAGTAGATCTACCATGAAAACCATGTAATTATTAAGAGATTTGATTGAGAAATTTAAGGAAATATTTTATTTTTATTGATCTTGAAAGGCTTGTGATAGAGTATCAAGAGAAGTTCTTTGGAGATCCTTGAAAAGAAGAAATTTGTGCTTATATTGACGTTATTCAAGACATGTATAATGAGGCTGTAGCATGTGTTAAATCGCAAGGTGACATCTAATAATTTTTTGTTATTTTTGGATTACATCAAAGTTCAGCTCTCAACCCATATCTTTTTTTGTTTAACTATGAATGTTCTTATGAAGCACATTCAAGAAATGATTCCTTGTTGCATGGTGTTAGTAGGTGACGTTCTTTTAATTGATAAGACTAGAGATATCGTTAAAACAAAGCTTGAGTTGTGAAGGATTTCTTAGAATTTAAAGGTTGTTTTAGTAAATCTAAAATAGAATATATCGTAAGTTCAACTATATTAGAAGCCCAAATCATGAGAGCATAACTATTGAGGATCATGTAATAAAAAAGAGAGGTTCAAATACCATTGTTCAATTATTCAAGTTAATGTCGAAATAGAGAGCGATGTGATTAATAGGATTCAAGCTAATTGTATGAAATAGAGGAGCGCTTATAGATTGTTGTGTGATATGAAAATCCCACTCAAATTAAAAAGAAATTATAGAGCAATTATACGACCATCTTTGTTATTTTGGGACGAATGTTGGCCAACCAAGAAAAAAATTACCGATAAAATAAGTGTTACAGAGATGAGGATGCTTAAGTGGATGAGTGGCTATACTTGCTAGGACAATATGAGAAATGAGTTTTTTAATAGCAAGGTTGGAGTGGCTCCAATAGCGGATAGGATTAGAGAATGCCACCTTAAATGGTTCATACATATTAATCGTAGACTATACAACGTTGATGTTAGAAAATTTGAGTTTCTAAAGTTTGCCCATATTAAAAGTGGAAGAGAGTGGCCAAAAAAGACGTGATAAGAAACTATAAGGAAAGATCTTTCTATTTAGAATATGGGGAGGGGCTCCTATTTGATCATGCACAATGAAGACATATGATTCATGTAGGTGACCTCACCTAGTTGGATAAAGGCTAGATATTATTGTTTTTGTTGTTGTTGTTGTATTTGAGAATAAGATTATGCAAGCTAAATTAGACTTGATAAATCAAAGATGTTTAGTTCAAGCATAAACTGAATAAAAATAATGTGATGTAAACAATAACAATTTTGATATTAGTCAAGTTAAGCCAAACCAAACCATGCCAAGCAATTTATGAAAACACGAGCTATCTTCAATGAAAGTGTGAGACTAATAAGAATGTACTAACTAGGTAAGGTGTGTTGTATTATGAAGTCTTTATACATATTTTATTCATATGATATTAAATAACTTGCGCTAAATAGGTAAGGAGTTGTATTATGAAGTATCATACGTATTTTATTCATAAATAAAAATTCAAATGTTGATTTGAAAACACTTTAAATTTATATGAATCTTAACAAAGGTATATTCAATGAAAGATATGAGTAAAACATTTCCATTGTTGAAGCAAAAAATTAAAGATAATATATTGCAGTGAAAAAAAATGATTGTACAAGAAGCCAAGGCAACTAATAGTTGATCAAAATAAATAGGTATATATTAGGACGCTGGCACAATCTACATGAGAGTCTTCTAAAGAGACGTGGGTCTTATATGAGGGCATCGGCAGAAACCATAAGATATGGGCCATATTTAACCTCTCACTTCCTCTTCCCAGTTAGCACTAGTCTTCCTCCTCCCTATATATCCATATGCTTATGAATTCACACAAACAACCATCAACGTGATTGAGCTAGACAAATTTGTTTACCGTCAGAAGTTGCCAATGTCACAAGGAAAGCATTTGGTTTTCAAATCGCTCTCTGATTAGCAATTTTAACCCTACAAACGGCAAGAAGAGGTAATGCGGTATATGAAACCACAACAGATTCTAATCAAGAAACAATATAAGAGAACGGTGTACATGCAATGATTGAAACCACACCTGCGACTCAGCAGTCCGGGCTAACCCAACATGTGCATGGTAAAGATTGAAATTCTGAATTAGGAAGAGAAACCAAAATGCTGCTAGTAGGACTCACAATATATCAGAAACCTATGAGCTACGTCGCCTGCTTCACCATCAATGCAAGCCAATGTCGGTTCTTCTAGAACAGATTATGAATTTGTTAAGAGGGGAGAGAGATGGAAACAGAGAGGAAAATTGAAAAATTTTAAATAATATGAAGAATTTCAGTTTACTTGAACCTAAAAATAATGAGCGGAGTATTAAAGTGTCAAATGGACAGCTTGTGAGCATCGATTCAGACATGTGAAGAGAAAGCAGGGTTGTCAAGCATTCCTATTAAGAATTCAGAGTATGAAACCTAAATTGTGCAAACTAGGTTTCTCATAATTCCTCAAGTGCCATGCTTTGGCCCATCCCCTCGTTGGTTGGGATAAAAATATTGAGAAACATGCACTTTTAGGTATTATTTTTTGTAAACACCTAAGAATTCGAACCAATCGAGGGCCAACGTGTGCTGCAGACATGCAGCAGCCCTCATTTCTAAATTAAAGAGATAATCATCAAAACGCTAAGACACTAAGACACCATCAATCATTCCTAAATTACAGAGATCATCAATCATCCACAAGAATGATGAATCTAGGTAAAGAAACTAATCCAAAACACTATGTTAATAATGAAAAGTCAGAATATCGGTACCCTACAAGCTTATATGATAGTGGATATTACAATTAATTAGACTTAATATTCAGAAAACAGAATGGACAGATGAGAAAGCAAAAAAATTGATAATTAAAGCTTTAAGCTTTAGTTATAGTATAAGAATCAACACAGAAATTGTGCAAGTATTAAATCGGATAAAAATTTATAGGTAGATGTTGTAGAAGTTAAAGAGAAAGAAAAATAGAAATAATGTTTTAAAGATAATACTAAATGAGTAATTATTAACAGTAATCATAAATACATACACTTTCAATATAATTAAATAGTATCAAAAAAATATTTTGGCATTAATTGAAACAGGTTGGTTCAAGAAATTCTTGGGATAAAAAAATTATTTAATAAAGGAGATTTAGCCAAATTGTAAGACTAGTGAAAAATCTAAAGATATTCATTGTTGTTTTGTAACGATCCGAGGTCGTTACTTTGCAAACTAGGTCAAATCTCGCCATAAAAATTAGGATTCCGGAGAATTTTGAATTAGGGCAAACAAAAATACCTCTAGATAAAAATAAATTTTTAGATCAAAGTATCATAGTTTGAGAGAAATCTGGATACGTGTCCGAATTCATTGATTTTTGTGTCGTCATGTTAAGAAAATTATTTAAAAAGCTGCTCCTGAAGTTTCATCAATTTTGGATTATCGGTTTAACATAAATTAATTTTTGAAGTTTAAAACTTCAGAAATTATTATAAAATAAAATATTTGTCTGAATCAAAAATATTTGGCTTCATTACATCATGACACATCTCGGTGTCAAGTTTCGTTGTATTTGAACGCTAAACGGAGAAAAAATACGAAAAATTTAGCCTTAAGTAAATTTTAAATAATTTTTCAAGTTTTCATCTTCTCCCCCACACCCCCTATCTTTTGACCCTTCATCTTCTTCTCCTCCCCCACCCCTTCCTCTATTTAAACCCCCTCACCCCCCCACACTTCCCCTCAAGCTAACTCTCCTCCTCAGCCCCCTCACCCTGCTGCCAGCTCCCTCACCCTGCTGCCACCAGCCTCGGCAGCCACCCCGATAACCATCCCGGCTACCTTTTTGGACCCTCCAAACCCAACCAGCCCCTTCCCGACTCTCCAAAACAGCAGCAGCCCTCCTCACTCCTCTCAAACCCCTCCCAACAGCAGCCCTCCCCTTCTAGCAGCAGCCCTCCTCTTGCCGGCCACCAGCCAGCCACTTCGGCTACCTCCTGCAGCCGTCCGGCCCCCTCCTCAGCCTCCCGGCAATCCTATCCTAGGTAAGAGGAGAGGAAAATGAGGAAGGAATGAGGAGATTTTTACTATTATATATTCTTTTCATATATACTTAATAATTATTATTATGAAAATAAATATGATAAATCTTATGTCCTCACATTAGCATTGTTGTCATTAATCAATAATGATAAACAAGTGCATATGTTATAAGATGACTATGTTTCCATTCATGCACTTTTTCATTCTAACGTATTATTATTATTACTTGCTGCAATTTAATTTCTGACATTTCCATTCTGTCTTTTATATTTGTATATTATTATTATTATTATCATAAAAATATCGCTAACCTAATATAAAAGCGAAAGAAAAACAGAATGGAAAAAAAGATAGTAATTACTCCTAAGAACATTGGATTAAAAAAGCTAATTTAAAAATATCTAAAATCTAAATGCAGATTCAAAAGTCGAACTGTCAAACTTTGGATCTTAAAGAACAAAGGTACCCAGTATATGATATGTATTACTTTTTATAACTTATTACTGCTTAGCTTTGCTTATTTACTTTGAGCCAAATTCATTTGAAGCTTAGTTGATTGTTAGGAATCAACGTGATACTATTCGAGGGTTATTACTGAAAAAAAAGACATCAGTAATAATATTCATAGCTAGTTACTGGAAAAATGACATCAATAACAGCATTCGTGGATTGTTACTGGAAAAAAGACATCGGTAACAACATTCGGGGGTTATTACAGAAAAAAATACATCAGTAATAACATTCGTGGCTAGTTACTGGAAAAATAACATCAGTAACAGCATTTGTGGGTTGTTACTGGAAAAAAGATATCGGTAACAACATTCGTGGTGGGTTACTGGAAAAATGATATCGGTAACCTGCATCTTTGTGCTAATATTTTTTTTGCAGGAAATTATTTATTTCGTTTGCGTTGTTACCTTACTTTTCCTGCATTCTTATCCTTATTTTCGCTAATCGTATTTTTGCTTTTATAAAAATGTTATATTATTTTGTTTACTGTGGTACTTAGAGTATTCTCTAATTACTGGGAATTCCAATCCCGGTATTATTTTTTGAACAATACCAGGCCAGATACTTCTGGAGGAGTTCGAAGAAAACTTTTAAAACATAAATTATCAAACTACCGATGGATCTACGACGACGCTAATTTAACTTTTTATCTCTTTATTTTATCTTTTGTTGAACAATGTTCGTGATGTACGATGATCTTTTTTTTTGTAAATATGAAATTTTCAAATGAATGAGAAATATCATTGACTTTTGTATGTATATACTCTCTTCTCTCAAATTGCTCAATATGATTCTGCAATATGTGACCACCTGAATGTCGGAACATCACATATTTTGATTTTAATGATATTAATAAAAGAAAATAAAATTTAAAGTTTTATTTATGTAAGATTTTATGATTAATAACATGATAAAAATTAATAGGAAGATGTTGTAGAAGTTAAAGAGAAAGAAAAATAGAAATAATGTTTTAAAAATAATACTTAATGAGTAATTATTAACAGTAACCATAAATACACTTTCAATAAAACTAAATGAGTATAAAAAAAAAATGGTATTACTGAAATAATTGGCTCAAGAAATTTCTTTGGATAAAAAAAATAATTTATTAAAAGTGATTTAGCCAAATTGTAAGAATAGTGAAAAATCTAATGATATTCATTGTTGTTTTGATTTTAATGAGATTAATAAAGGAAAATAAATTTTAAAGTTTTATGTATGTAAGATTTTATGATTGATAATACTTTATTTTAAAAAAGAGAAAATTTGTTATGACTTGTAAGAATGGTTTTCTAAACTCATATTGAATATATTTTAATAAAACCTTTAATAATTGCAATACTATTTGATGTAAAAGCTTGACAATCCAACATCAATTTTGGGACCTAAATTTAAAATAATGAGTTGGAAAATGAAATATAAATCTAAGTTACTACCAAAAATTAAATGGTGGAATCTTATAGATGAAAATAAAGATATATTCAAGAGTAGAGTTATAGAGCTTGGCTTGTGATATTGAGAAGAAAAGATTAATTTAATGTGCAAACAATCAATATTTGCAATAATAAAATGACTAACAAAAAATTTGAAAATCAAGTGAGAGATCCTAAAAATAAAGAAGTTTAGTGGTGGAAACAAGATGATGAAGAAATTTAAAAGATAAAATATTCAATATTAAAAAGTATTTAATTATAAAAATGATAAGAAATGAAAAATAATATACTATATCTTATTGTAAATTGGCAAAAGCAATTTGTTATGTTAAGAATGTGGCTTTTAAAAGTTTATATGAGAAATTAGATACTCTTGAAAGAAATATATTCATAAATTGATCAAATTAAGAGTAAGTGTACTAAAAATTTGGTTTAAATAAAGTGTGTTAAGGATAATAATCAAAAAATATATTGATAAGAGTCTTAAAGAAGGATGTAATAATAGTGCTGATGTGAGTTTTGTAGGATGTCAATTACTCTTTAACTTGGCAAGTAAATAAAAATGATGTTTAAATGCTTTAAAGAAAATGAAGAGCATTAAAGTTGTAAGATTAAACAATATTCTTATTAATGTGTGGCAATGTCAAGGTGAGGAAGGAATCTATGAACTCAACAAGCAAATTAATACATTTTTAGAAGTTAAAAAGATGGCTGATGAATGGAAAAAATTTATTGAGGTACCTATTTATAAAAATAAAATAAATGTGAAATAGTGTCAAATTTTCATATAAATTAGGCCATCCTTTGAAACTTTGGCAAAGAACGATAGGATATAGATTACAACATGATACAAATATTTCACATAATCAATTTGATTTTATACCAAATAAATCGATTATGGAGGCCTTATATTTACTTAAAAGGTTCAATGGAGAAATTAAAAGAGAATGAAAAATCCCCATTTAAATATTTATTGAATAAGAAAAGGCATCCAATAAATAAGCAAGAGAAATTTTTTGGAGAGTACCAAAAATAAACAAAGATTTGAATATAAGAGATTTCATCTTATAATATCCAAAGCAAAAATTTTGGAATGTAAACTTGATCATGACAAAAGCTATAATAATAAAAATATAACAAACAAAGATCACGTTATTAAAAAGATTGAGGGGCTCAAATATATTGGTTCAAATCTATGAAATAATAACAAATAGAGAGTGGTGAGATTAATAAAATCCAAGCTAATTTGATGAAATGGAGAAGCACTTCTAGAGATTTGAACAATTGAATTTTTTCACTTGTTTTATTGAACCGCTATAAGAACAATAAAACCAAAAACATTATAGAGAATATAATGTTGATTGCCAAAATAAAAATAGGGTTCAGAGATTAGGATGTTAAGTTGGATGACTGGGCTTATATGAAAAAATATGATGAGAAATGAGTTCTATCATAGCAAGGATGAAGTGGCTCATTTGGGTTAAGTACAAAGAAAGTTGTTTTATGAGTAGACTGTTGGAAGCTCTGATTAAGTAAAAAATTTATATAGTGCCCATATTAAAAGAGAACAAATAAGACATGGCAAGAAATTATTATTAAAAACCTCAAATATCCAGAGCTTCGAGAGATTTATTATTTGCTCATGCACAATGAATACAAATGATTCAAGTAGCCATCCCCATTCCTAACAAGCTTTGAGACTTTCTGTTGGCAGCTCTCAAACTTTTGAAGAGGGATGGAGGGATTTTCGATGAGAATGATATAGATGTGTTGAGTAGAAGGGACATGGAATTCCAACAATATATTGATGAAATTCCATTTGTTTTGAGTAGAAGGGACATGGAATTCCAACGATATATTGATGAAATTCCATTTGTTTTGAGTAGAAGGGACATGTAAAATATTACTTCATCCTCAAAAAATTCATCTCCGTGTATGGAGGCGCATTCGAACTTGAATTCTCATGCAAAGGAGTTCCATCATCCGTACTTTTGGGCATCGTATCAAAGAGATTTGCTTTATTGTATTTAACTTTCATGATGTATATATAAAATACAACAGGCATATATATATATATATTGGCACCCAACAGCACCCTTCCAATGTGGCTACTGCAAAGGGAATTTTGGGCATCATATCAGATCTCGATTTTTTGCACACGCCAATTTTTATTCAGACGCTGTCATTTTTCTTCGGTGATCCCTCAGAAAGCAACAAGACGTCATCGATTCCTCGGAGGCATCGGAAAGGCTCGTCGATCCATTCGACGGAGGCGTTGCAAAGGGTCGCTGACGCATTCCAAGCCATCATCGTATGAACCATTCGTTGGCCCCGTTGAAAGCTTCTAAAGCATGTCGTCATCGACATTTCACCGACATTTCTCCCGTGCCACCGTTCAAGTATCGCAGCAATCACAAAATTTGGAGAGAATTTCATATTCGTCATCATCGTCGTTCTGCAATGAATAAGGGCGACAGAGGATCATCGACGTTTCAAGCTATCATCCTTCCAAGCCTTCATCAATCTCGTCCCACTTCAGAGGCATTGTCGGTCCGGATTTAGGGATTGTAGCACTCAATTTCCTAGAGTTCTCCAAGAAAAGCAGTGAACGGCGAGCCACATCGTCCTAAGGTGATGCATCAAGATTTTTCGATATCCTGGTGATAAGTTTCATCGGCAATAACCCAATTCCACTCAGTCTAACAATTTTTATATCAGTTTTTTTAGTTGCTACTTGGATGGTTAAAGAAAATGCATCTCAGATGTTCTATGTGGACTTTACTTGCATGATCCTCATCTGATTTTGTATTTTTTTTTGGCAGCTTTAATTGATCCACCCATGCATTAGAAGCATTGAATTAGCCTTCTGTTATCTGCGCTATGAAGTTAACTTTTATTAGGGATTTGATTAGAAAAGCATTATTTTTTGTTATCTCTATGTTTTTATTAATAGGCTGAATTTGATTTATTATTTAATTATATGTTGTTAGCATGATTTTTAGTGCATTCTCTCTTGTATTTGTAGCAATGTTGTTGCAAAATTGTTACTTCATACTTAGTGTCATTTGTCTCAAGTACATTCCGAAGACATGAGATCATTTGTAAGTCACCAAATTAATGAAAACTTATTGTGTTAGTGTTTTAAATTCCTAGGCTTAATGACATGTTTGCATCCTATAATATATGTGTCATATGGAAATACCAAGTGACTTGAAAGCTAATGTCCTATCTATGCTTTAGTAAATTCTAATAACATGATAGGCTTTAAGAAAACTCAACTCAAATGCATTAAAAAGTAAGATCATGACATAACAACATTGATGCATGTTTCTCCAACAACTAAACTCGAGTCCGTACAAACAATTGAAATGTCTACAAATTGTGCACTATATTTTTCCTGCTGTCTTCAATTTTTTATGCTGCATTTGGAGAGAATTGGAAGATGAAATGATGAAGTACTAGAATGAAGTTACTTAGTTTTAAGTTTTAACTAATACACAAACCATCTTTTGTTTAAATTCATGAGCTACTCAACATTGGAACGTTCAATATTCCAAATGCTGTTAAAAAGCTAGATTCTTATAATCCTGAAGTTTCTGTACAAAGTATCTTAGTCATTTTACGCATGGAACACTAATTTCTTTGAGATATTCATTTAATATTGCTAGAACTAGATGATTATTAAATAATATGTTGACATTAATAAAAAATTATAAATCTAATTTTTAAATCAATGTAATGTTTGTATATCCTTTTTTTTTTCTTAAAATCCACCTTACACTTGTATATCCTAGTGATTTTTCTCTTTTATTCTCTCATTTAATTACCAAGTTAGGTGGGTTAATATTAACATCATAAGACAATTATCTTTATGATCATTTTGATATATTATCTTTACTATTTATTATAGGAGATTCAACTTCATTCATTCAATTCTATAAGCAAAAGGAAGATAACCTGGTTTGAAGAATTTGCAAGCCTAATGCATCGTGACACACTTATTCGATTACATTAAATGAAGTGTCATCGCAAGAGACATGTTGGTAAATGTTCAGGTTTATGGTTTTTTAAATATGTATTTTCAATATAAATATATTGTACGTATCATGCATCAATCACAATTGAATGACCAAATATTGAGCTCAAGGAGAAACAACAAGAATCCTATGTACACAACTAGATAATTACATAGCACTTATTCATAAAAATGATATTCTTCATTGCATATATTTGAGAATATTTTATTTGGAATATAGTTTATATCATTTGAAGTATTTATGAAAGAAGTATTATTACAGGGCTATGAAGATACAAACATTGATTCTGAAAAATTTTATTATACTAAAGACGGGGAAGACGAGCTACTTGTCGGAATGATATTTGAGTTATATGAAAAACTACGTCCTTTACAAGAATTATGCAAGCAAGCAGGGTTTTGGAATAACGGGGATTAAATCTTGGTTAAGTGATGGAATTTGTAGGCGAGTCGACCTTGGATGTTGAAAAGGTGGTATTGGTTCAACAACATGGCAACGAGCCTTACAAAGTCAACTGCGAAAACAGATTGTCCATCCAAGGTGACGATAGCTAGGTGGTGGTAAAGGAAATATATGAAGCTATCAGATATAGTTAATGGCCACAATCACCCTCTGAGTGCATCGAACGTTAGATTTTTAAAATACAATAGAAGGCTGCCTTTGCACGTTATAATTGAATGATGAAGCTGAAATTTGCTTACACGACCTATAGGTCATGCAACCTAGCTATCACCTTATATGGACAATCCATTTCTATAGTTGTCTTCGTACGGCTCGTATGCCATGTTGTTGAACAAATACCACCTTTGCAATATCCAAGGTCGATTCTCCTACAAATTCTATCACTAAACTAAAATTTAATCATCATTATTTCAAAACACTGTCTGCTTGCATATTTCTTGTAAAGGACAAATAACTTTTTATGACTCAAATATCATTCCAACAAATGACTCATCTTCCTCATCTTTAGTACAATAAAATTCCATGTAATAATATTTATATCATAAATGATATAAACTATATTCCAAACATAATATTCTCAAATATATGCAATGAAGAATATCATTTTTATGAATAAGTGTCATATAGTTGTCAGGTTGTAATAGGACTCCAATTATTTCTCCTTGAGCTCAATATCTGATCATTCAATTGTGTTTGATGCATTATACATACAGTATATATATTGAAAATACATATTTGAAAAATCATAAACTAGACATTTATCACATGTCTCATGCGATGACACTTTAAATTAAATATAATTGAATCATGTGTGTCAGGATGCATTAGGCTTACAGATTCTTCAAACCTGGCTCTCCCTCTTACTTATAAAACCAAATTAATGGAGTTGAATTTCCTATAATAACTAGCAAGGACAATATATCAAAATAATAATTTAAAATTGTTTTATGATGTTAATATTAACCCACAAAACCAAAGAAATGAAAAAGTAGGATATATAAATATAAGGTGGATTTCATAGAGAAATGCTTTATGTTATAAATATTAGTAATAAAATGAAAAAATAAAAGACAAGAATAACTAGATTAAAGGATATACAAACATTACACTGATTTAAAAATTAAATTATACAAAAGATCCTATAATTTTTTGTTAATGTCAACATATTATATAAAAATCATCTAATTTTAGCAATAGTAAATCAAAATCTCAAAGCAATCCGTGTTCTCTGCATAAAGTGACTAAGGTACTTTGTACGAAAACTTCAAGATTACAAGAATCTAACTTATCAGAAGCATTTAGAATATTGAACGTCCAAATGTTGATAGGCTCATGATTCTAAACATAAATGGTTTGTGCATTAGTTAAAACTTAAAACTACAGTAACCTTATTCTAGTAACTTCATCACTTCATCTTCTAGTTCTCTCCAAATGTAGCATATAAAACTAAAGACAGCGGAAAAAATATAGTGCACAATTTGTAGACATTCAATTGTTAGTACGAACTCGGGCATAGTTATTTGAGAAACAAGCCTCAATGTTGTTATGTCATGATCTTAGTTTAATGCATATGAGTTGAGTTTACCTAAGGCTTGTCATGTAATTAGAATTTACTAAAGCATAGCCTAGGCAATAGCTTTTAAATCACTTGGTATTTTCCATTTGACAATTTTATTATAGAAATGTATGCAAACATGTCATTAAACTAGAAATTTAAAACACTAACACAATAATTTTTCATTAATTTGGTGAGCTTACAAATGATATTGTCTTCGAAGTCAAATCACAAAATACGCAAGACAAAGGACACTCAACAAGCATGATGTAACAATTTCGCAACATCATTGCCACACACAAGAGAGAATGAATGAAACATCATGCTAACATGTAATTAAATAATAAATCAAAAGTTTGCCTATTTATAAGAAAATAGAGATATATAAAATTATGTTTCTTTAATCAAATTCCTAATTCAAGCTTAACTTCACAGCGCAAGTGGTGGATCATTTAAGTTGCAAGAAAAACTACGAAATCAGATGAGGATAAAGAAAGCAAAGTTCACATAGCACTTAGAGGTGTTGTCTTTAACTTAGTAGTCAAAAAAACTTAAAATACAAATTGTTAGACACAGTGGAATCAGGTTTTAGCAGATGAAACCTATCATCGGAATATTGTTGGAAAGTCTCAACACTCATCTTAGGGCGATCAGCTTGTGGGGCCTCGGGAAGAAGGACGATTCGTCGTCCACTTTTTCTTGAAGAACCCTAGGAAACTAAATGTTGTGATCCCCAAGTCCGGATCGATGAAGCCTTCAAAGTGAGACGGGATCGATGAAGGACACTCAACAAGCATAATGTAACAATTTTGCAACAGCATTGCCACACACAAGAGAGAATCAATGAAACATCATGCTAACAACATGTAATTAAATAATAAATCAAAAGTTTGCCTATTTATAAGAAAATAGAGATACTATTAAATAATGTTTCTCTAATCAAATTCCTAATTCAAGCTTAACTTCACAGCGCAAGTGGTGGATCATTTAAGATGCAAGAAAAACTACGAAATCAGATGAGGATAAAGAAAGCAAAGTTCACATAGCACTTAGAGGTGTTGTCTTTAACTTAGTAGTAAAAAAAACTTAAAATACAAATCGTTAGACACAATGGAATCAGGTTTTAGCAAATGAAACCTATCATCGGAATATTATTGGAAAGTCTCAACACTTATCTTAGGGCGATCGGCTCGTGGGGCCTCGGGAAGGACAATTCATCGTCCACTTTTTTCTTGAAGAACCCTAGGAAGCTAAATGCTGTGATCCCCAATTCCGGATCGATGAAGCCTTCAAAGTGAGACGGGATCGACGAAGGCTTGGAAAAACAACGGCTTGAAATGTGTTGATGATCCTCTGTTGCCCTTATTGCCTGCAAAACGGCGACGAATGTGAAATTCCCGCAGAATGTTGTGATTGCTGAGATACATGAATGGTTGCACGGGAGAAATGCTGGTGAAATGTTAACCACGGCGGTGTACATTCGAAGATTTCTGTGGGATCGATGAATGAATCGAACGGCAATGGCTTGGAATGCATCGACGACACTTTGCGGTGCCTCCGTCAAACGGATCGACGACCTTTTGCAGCGCCTTCGCGAGACCAACGACGCCTTTTTGCTTTCCATGAGATCGCCAGCGTAAAATGACAGAGTGCGTGTGTGAAAAATGGAGATCGGCAAAATGATAAAATATTCTCAAGAAAAATGAGCTAAGCCCTTCAATTATTCCTGTTTTTCCCCTTAGACGTGAACACAAATTATTTTAAAATGTAAGATTTTTGAGGGAATATAGCACTAGTCATAAAATAATATTCACAACCTACGGCCAGTAAATGAGCTCCTTTGCATTTGGTGGGTCCAGTAAGTTGTTAAGATTGGCTACTTAAAAAGGTGCATGCTACATGTAAAGCTATGTTAACTAGGTCAAATTTCTTTAAGCAACAGGAAATTATAAATATTAGGCTTCAAAAAGTGTAAAATACCCTCATAAACTTGGGCTTAATAAAAAACTGAGTGATTTCATTGCAAAAATTAACACCGTAATTCCAAAAAAGCCTGGGACCTTGCTGAGAAAATTATATAAATTTAATATTTTTATATGAATTTATAATTTTGAAGGACAAAAAAAAATTAAAATTCCAGAAATTTAATAAAATTCAAAATCATAATATAATCAATTCCTAATGCAAGTAGGTTCGGCAACCTTTAGCTCAGCTTGTGCTACCTCAAAAAATGTGACTAAACCTTATATGTTCAAACTCATGCAGAAAGCAAGCAAGATAATAAAACACTTCAAAAGATGTTCAACACTGTTAAAGATATTCAAAGAACATAAAGCATGCTAGAAAACTTAGGTGATAACAAATAATAACTATAATATTTGTGTCAAAACACAGAATTCAGGTTGGCGCATCAAAAAAAGTATATAGATGCACATCGATCTTTCCAAATAAGTCTATAACCATAGCATCTACTGAGCTCCAAGATAAAAGAACGGTTACAATAACTCTAAACATGGTGTTTTATCAAAATTCTCACCTCTGAGGGCCAAAGAGCTTGTCTTAAAGGTACTAATTTTCAAATTTTGCATGACCGATAAGCAACCACAAACTCCCAGATATAAATATAATGAAAACACACGAGAGAGATGAATTAATGTGAGAAATAAAAAAGAAATTTGAAATCTAAAATAACGATGAGACTAAGTATACATTTAACTCAAAGACCGAAGATTCTTGAAAATTGAATTGATTAATAGATGGGAATAAAGTTCAAATCAAGCCAAACAAGCCAAGCCCAAGTAATTTTTTTGGCTCTATTTGATTTGAGTCAAGCCTAAATTGGTTCGAGCAACCTCAAAATCAATATAAATATAATGTGCATATTTAAAATTTAAAATATGCATATATACATACATATATATATATATATACATATAATAAATTTAAGAATTAAAATAAAAAATTATTGATTTTGAACTAACTCAATATTAACTAGCCAGTTCAAAATCAAAATTGTTCAATCCATGTGTTCATTTAAATGGGTACAATCCAATTTCAAAATGGGATTAAATAGCTTAAAATCAGATTGTTAACCCTTAGATAAGCGATATCCAAAAGCACTTCTGTGCCATATAGGCACCAAACATAAGAGGAATTTGACCAAAAAATTTACTTTTATTCATAACTCATTCAAATTATATCGAAAGACATAAATAGGCTTCACAAAACAAACTATAGAGATCAGGCAGATACATCAAGAAGGAAAACCCTATGCAGCAAATTCTTGAATAAATAAATTATTAGTTTAACAATAAATAATTCAATTAATTAATAAGGGTTCCATGTTAGTATGAACTAGATTCAGCAGACCATATGTTCCTTCTCAATATTATGCCTAACAAAACAATAAGCTCTTTCCTGGCTGGTTGTCTTAGTTTTGTGACTTATCATAAGCTCTTACTTGAGAAGAATATCATTATTATTCAAACTTAATCCAAAAAGGAGATTAGATCACTTGGCCATCACTCAGCTAGCCTCTAACACAGACATCAAAGAAACATTAAGCTCTTATGAATCACATATATGCTTAAAATGGTCCGACAAACTTTTAAACTATGATGAAATTAACTAAGGAATTTAAAGGGCACTGCCATAAAGACGATTTGTTTTATTCTACAAGTGATTAATATTTAAAGTTTGCATCCATTAATTTATTATTATAAATCAAGGCCTTAATTTTATTTTACTAGTGTTTACTAAGTTAGAAAATTTTTTATAATAAGAAATAAATTTTGAAACACGTTATAGTTTCAAAAAATGAATCAAAGCCTTCATAAAAAGATGTGACAAAAAAGAGAGCGGGGGCCACTCAGGAGATCAGCCCTGAGGATCGTCCGAGCGGCCTTGAGGATTGCTCGAGTGTCAGACAAGTCATCCCCAACTTTGCCAAGTTATTCCTAAAGTAGCCAAGCCTTCTATTGTCCAAAGAACCCATTAACAGTGATGATCATATATCAGTCGTCTAAAACTCTAGTCACTCAAGAAATGAAAAACGAGCCTCCATATTAGTATAAATGGGTTTTTCACAATTGCCAGAATCATCCCGACTTTGGCCGAACCTCCATTCTCTATCCAAGATTATTCTAAAACATGTGAAAGGCAAAAGAATTAACAAAAATTGTTGAAGTACGATCACATGGCTCTCCAACATTGGTCCACTCACCGCAAGCCTCCCATTTTTAGAGTCATAACAACACATTGATCTAGACACATGGAAGCTTACAATTTGCTTGTACAACAACCAAGAGTGGATTCAAACATGGGCTAACCACTCCATGTGTCAAGTCAATTGAGAACTATGACTTCTATATATAATGAGATTTTTGTTAGTTTAGGGGTCACACCATTTTCTAAAATTCTCTAATAAAAACTTTTTGCTAGTTGTATTTTCTTCTACAAAATTTCCCTTATAATATACCTGTATAATTTTCATAGCGCATTAGTAATGTCTTTCATTGTGATTCCAATTTTGGATGTGTTTTGAATTCTCCATTTGGTTGTGGCCGCTGATTTGTGCTCGTCCTAACCAAGACATTATGAATCATTTCTGGCATCAGAGCAAAAGTTTGATTGAGCTAATACGGAAGCTGATCAATTTACTAATTTCAAGGGGTTTTAGATCTGTTGATGGTGTTGACATGATAATGATACAAGACTCAAGATGAAAAATTGATCCCATTCATAATTAAGAAATGAGAAAGTAAAACTCTTCAAATGGCATCTCCACTAAGATCGAATGATGTGACATTATCAACTCACAAATGGCAGCATTGATGGAATCCATGAGGTAGATACAAACTCAAATGCAACCACAATTGCAATCTAAGCAACTGATTTACCACTAGTTATTGCAAAGCCAGAGTCGCTCATGCGATGTGGTGTCAAATAGAACAACTAATGAAACAAACGAAAGAAACATTCAAGAAATTCAGACCAAGAAGAAACTCATCAAAGAAAATGTTTCCTTAAAGTTGAAGCAAAGATTGATTTATCAAATTATGATGGTACTCTAGAGTTGAGTTGATAAACACGTGGATAGAGAAATTAGAGGAATATTTCAAGCTGCAAAGAAATATTGATCGAAAGAAGATCGATTTATATCAACTGAAGTCGTCCAAGTACGCTCCAATATGGTAGAATTCAAAAATTATGAACCAGCGAACAAACCTATGATGGACCAAGTATAACATTCCCTCCACCAAAAATCTCAAACGATCCAAGAGGATGCCTTTGAATTCACAAACTGATCATGCTGATAGAATTTTACTCAATGATATTTATGTCTTAAGTACACTATCGGGCAACTACCGATGTGTAGCCAATGATATGGCCTTGTTTCCAATAGCCGACAGGATCAAGTGGGTAATCTTGCTTTGGTCATCGAGAAGAAATTGAAGATATCAAAACCAAGCTACAAAAGACTTGAGAAAAGGTTACCAAGTCTTAGATGCCATGTTGAAAACTCAAAACTCATAAAATTTGAAAGAAAATGATGTTCTAACATAAGACTGACACTCGCATTAAGCCAAAAGAGACTCACCCCAATGTATGTGAGCATTACAAGCCTGGTTGTCATGAGTCACAACATTAGAAGAAGAATCCAAAATTGGCACTGAAGATGAGTCAAAATAAAGATAGGTGAGTAGCCACAACGACCGCTTATTGCTTCAATAATGGGGTTGATCATTTTGATCCGGGCTAACAATCCCAGGAGTCATGAAGAGCTACTTACATAGAAGATTCAAGGAAGCAAGGGTGGGTCATATGATTTGGGCAACTAGAAGTATTTAATCTCAAAACAAATACTAAAAAAACTTAGATTTCCAACAATTTCACATTCAAAATCTTATCCATTAGAGTGGATCTAGAAAAAGACAGAGATAGTGATGGATTGACAATGTTCATTTAAGATTTCCATTAAATCCCAATATTTTGACGAGATGTTATGTGACATCTTGTTGGACATCAATCGGGTTAAGCCTGGTAAATCCCTACCAACGGAATCGAGATGTATTTGCGTTAAAGGAAGAAAAAGAACTACTTGTATCGGAACAAGGTGGACCAACCCACCGAGTTATCAACTACTGCAGTTATGATTGTTATTGCATGTTAGAAGTATGTATTGGTGTTTCTCTGAGTAGTCAAGTCATTGAATTATTTTAGAGGAAGATTTGAATCACCCCCAATAAATTGGAGGAATCGTCATCAAGACTTAATTTATGGAATCCGAGAGATGAAGCATATCTTGAATTATTGTTGAGCAATGATAGGCACTCAAGCTGAGTGTTGTTGACCACTCAAGAGCAGAGAATGGATATACTTAGAGAAAAGTATCAAAACTTATTTGCATAACCAAAGGCCACCAAGCAGAGTGATAAAGCATAATATTCAACTATACTCAAATAATACTCTACCCAGCTTAAGTATACACAAGAACTCAATTCTAGAGTATAAGAAGATGCAAAAACAAGTAGCAAAGCTATTATATTTAAAATTAATACAGCAGAGTATTTCTCCATGTGGATTACCTATAGTGATGGTGAAAAAGAAAATCGAAGGTTTGCATATGTGCATTGATTATCAAGTATTGAATAAGATTATTGAAGAACTGATATCATTTCCCTCGAATAAGCAATATATTGGATCAATTCAAGTTAGCAAATGTGTTCACCAAACTTGAATTGAAGTTTGAATATCACCATGTGAGAATGCACTCTGAAGCATTTAGAAGACCGTATTCAAGAATCGATAAAAATTGTTCAAGTGGCTTGTGATGCATTTGGCTTGTGTAATGCACCAACTACATTACGGGCTCATGAATGAGTTACTACAACCATTCCTTGAAGACCTTTTCCTAATATACCTAGATGACATTTTGTTATATGGTCCAAGCAAAGCACAACACTAAGAGCACTTAGACTGATATGACAATCGACTGGTTTAAAATGAGAAGTGAAACATCTTCAAAACGAGCTTACTATATTTGGGCTTTGAGATTGAAGAAATCGTCAGCATAGACCCTTCCAAAGTTTGAGCCATAACTGAGTAGCCAAAACCCAAAAATGCAACGGAAGTAAGAAGCTCGTTGGGGTGTGATAATATGTTTGAAAATTCATTAAGAACTTCTCCATCATTGTTAAACCCATACAATGCTTCAAAGGAAGAGTCATTATTTGTAAAATTAAAAAGAAGAATGCCAATTTTAGCCCTGCCAAATTTGCCAAAAATTGTTTGAGAATGAAACCGATGATATGAAATATGTAAAAGGAATAACATTATTTCGGTAGGCCAAACCAATTACATATTACTCAAAATTGTGAAGAGGGTTACACTTGAACAATCAAATCTATGATAAAGAATTACTAGCCCTACATCAACCAATAAAGTATTAGAGACACTATATCCTGAGCAAGGAGACGTTAGTACACACTGAGCATCAGTCACTTCAATACCTGCAAACTCAATCAAAGCTACAGAAAGCTCGACACATGAAGTCGATGAGTTGTCGCTAGTAGTTCAATTTAGTGATCAAGTACGAGAAGAGAGTACACAATAAGATGGCGAACTAACTGTTCAAACCTCCAGTGACATTGTAAACTATTATGCAAGTTAAACAAAAAAGCAGCTGAGTACTTCAGAACAGATTATGCTAACGATTAATATTTTCAAAACATATGGGAAAGTGTCGAATGAATACAAATAATCACAAAATGATTGATCTAAAACATCTTGAGTTCACATGACGAGAAGATTTGCCATACAAGGGGACTAGTTGTGCATAACGAGGGGAGCAAATCGACTGACAAGGATCATAAAAGTTCATACCTCAGTGATAGGTCATTTGGGAGCTCACAAGACTCTTCTTAGCCATCAAAGGTACTTGTTGAAGATACCTAAAGGTGTTTCCCAATACATCCAAACATGTTATGATATATAATAAACCCCTCCAACTGCAAGAATTGTTTGGGAGGTTTTCCTATGACCTGACAAGGTCTTAAATATGTATTTTTAATAGTGAATCAGTATTATAAGATGGTTTCCCTAGTGCAAGTAAGAACACTATCTCGGGAGAAACTACAGCCAAGTTATTTTTCAAGAATGTACGAGTACATTATAAACAACAAAATTCAATAATCTCAAATTGAGATAGTCAATTTATGAGTAGCTTTTGGAAGTTTTTATTTGATAATGGGCACTACGCTGAAGAGTCAACAGCATTTCATCCGCAAATTAGTGGATAAATAGAGGTTATCAACGAGCTATTGTTCATCGTTTGAGGAGCTTCCATAGCCAAAACTTAAGACCTAGGATCATATCCTTTAGCAAATCCAGTTTGCATTCAATCGATCTATCCGCAGATATATGTCAACAAGTTCATTTAAGACTATTTAGGCTACTTACCAACCCACCCTTTTGATAAACAACTGGCTTCCAAGTATAATGGATCACTCAATGAAGTCAAGCAAGCACAAAAATTTCAGGAGAACATTCAAGCTGTGCATACAAAGATTGAAAAGCACTTCGAGAGGAGTCAACAAAGATATAAGGAGAAGCATCACCAACAAAAAGTCAAGATCTTTTCAACCAAGGATTTGGTGTTTAAAAGTCCTTTCGAAGTCACTAGAAAAATCAACAACGCTTAACAGTTAAAGTTACAGAGTTACATGCAAATGTACTCTGTGGTCAATGTCAAGAACCTGAAGTTGTTCGAGACGTCATTACTGCACAAGGAGGAAGGCTTAATGTTACCAAATTTAAACATATTGCATTACTAGTAGGAGGATACTCATTCAAGACAAGTTGTTGAAGATCAATCTCTCTACTACTTGAAGAGGTAGAAAAATTGCTTACAAAATTGAGAGAAGAGGCGAGCCTGTTAGTAAGGCTAGACGATACACAGAAGATCGAGCAAAGCGAATGTTTCTAAGGTTGAAGCTAGAAGTTTCTCCCATGAGTGAGAGGAGCTATTCAAGTGTCGGGGCACATGATCAGGAGATTATGTCATGAGGTTCGTCTGAGTGGCCCAAAAGATCATCCAAGTGTTGGGTTGCATCTTCTTTTTTCCTTAAATTTTTTCTCATAATCTTCCTTTGTAATTTATGCTACACATTAATAAATTCTTCTATTGTGATTCAATTTCTAGATGATAAGTGTGTTTCAAACTGCTCGTGTTTCCTTCATCCCAAATGATCATGATTGTGCTCATCCTAGTGCATGGATCATGGGAGCAATAGGGCAAGAAAATAGAGTTTAAATGTCATTTATTTCATCAAAACTATTAAAACATATATTCTAGGTTAAGAACTTATTTGTTGACATTCTGAAATAATTATTTGATTTGCAAAAAAAATTATACCCAAACAACTTTTTGAATTACAGAAAGTTAAAGCCAAGACCATGTAAAGGAAAAAAATACTGCATTTAAAAATATTCCACTTTCTTCCAGTAAAATAATTTCAATTAGCAATCAAAGCCACAATTGGAGGATGTACTATATAATGGAAGGTAACATATATTCTAGGTTAAGAGCTTATTTGTTGAGACATTCTAAATTAATTATTTGAATATGCAAGAAAGAATTACACCCAAAAAACTTTGAATTACAAAAAGTTAAAGCCAAGACCATGCAAAGAAAAAAAAATACTGCATTTAAAAAGATTCCAATTTCTTCACAATAAAATAGTTCCAAATAGAAATCAAAGTCACAATTGGAGGATGCACTATATATAGGAAAGTAATAATAATTAAAAATTTAAGTCATCTCGTTCAACATAAGTCATTGAATGAGATTTAATAGATACGCTAGAGGCAAATTGCAAGACCTTATTACTCACAATATTCTACTCATGTACCTTCCATTCCACTAGGATATATGGAAAACAAAAAATAACATTGATTGGTTTAAAGTTATCAATCATTTCCTGGATGTAACAATTTTGATTTTTTTTTTTCTAGAAGATGGTGAAGATGATATGAAAATGAGAACATCTGCAAGTTTTGATAATCAAATTATTGAGTGTGTCAACCCGAAGTATCAAATTAATGATATTAGTGGAAATGATAGGATGTGGATGCAACTGCAAGTGTTAAAAATGACCATAATATAGAGTGTCAGAATTAATGATGTTGAAGACACATGCATCAATATAGTCATATTGCCATATTTTATTTTTATTTTCAAGGATTGGCTTTTTATTTATTTATTAAGTATATAACAAATTGTGATTTTGATAAAATATGTGAAGTGATAACTGCGGCTAAAAAACTAAAGTTGGGTTCCTGAATGTGAAGATGCCCTGAAAGCTCTACAAGAAATATATGATGCATTATTTATTTGCAAATAAGATATTATTATTGTGTATTTAAAAATTTAATTAACTATTTTATTTAAATATTTGATAAAAACGTACAATGTGCCCTTTTTGTAAATTTTGTGCCATATGACTTTGTGTCTAATGTAGGTGTTGGTGCTTCATTGCTGATTTTGTGCCTTTTCACATAGCTTTTCTTTATCACTCCATGTTTATAGGGCAAGGAAAACATGAAAAAAAAAAAAACAAGCCCATCAAACTAATTTAGAGTTTATTTGGTAATAAGTTATTTAAGGCTTTATTTTTCTTCTGTGATGAGAATTGTGTCTATACACAACAACACAAACGTCATTCTAATTAGTGTTAAAATAACATCATATATTTATTTTTATTTTATTTTAAGAGATATAAGAAACATATCTTGAAATAGTTCTTTAGTATTAGTGAATCACACTAATCCTACAAATCACCATAAGAGCCATCAATTGGAACCAATAGATCAACAGTTTAGCCACCACATTTTAGTCCATGGATCACCAATTTCAACCATCATATTTCATCCATAAAGCACCAGCTATAACCATCAAATTTGAAGCTCACAAATCACCAGCTACAGCTATCAGATTGAAGCCCACAAATCACCAACTACAGTCATCAAAACCATTTTCAAAGCTTTGTAATTCTATAAAAAGAACAAACTTTTAGCCTCAAATTCATCCCTTTAATCACTCTAAAATCATCAAATTTGAAGCCCACAGATCACAAGCTATAGCCATCAGATTAAAGTTCATTGAATCACCAATTACAATAGTCAAATAATTTCCACCAAGATTCATAACTTTCTTATTTCAAATCTTTGTAATTCTATAAGTAGTACTCAAACCCTCCTTTGTAAGAAACTAAATTTTATACTCTCTCAAACTTATATGTCCTCGCAAATGTAGCATTCTTGAGTGCGGTTCATGGGTGACAACTTCTCGAAAATTTGCCCTCACGTTCCGAAGTCAAGCTACATTAACGTTAATCGGGTAAATACCTTCACTCTTATATTTTCTTACTTTTAGTTACTGGTTTTTGATCGAGCTTTGAGAAAATATTATCAAATACTACAGCTTGGAAAACTATGTGTTATTAGCCAACTTTAAAAAACTTTTAATATTCCAACTTACTTGCAATGATTTCACAAAATTTGAGATTGATCTTAACATTTAAAATTTGTGATTTATTGCCTATTTGAATTGTTATTTTCGAATATATTATCTTTTTTTTACATCACCCATTAAAACTTCCTAACTGTCTTGTATCACTTCGATGTTTTTTGTTTGGAGGAGGGGGATGGGATTTAAATAATTTCCATAAAATTTCGTCCATCTTTGAATATAATTTTCAAATATTATAAACCCATCACTAATATTTAAACACAATGGTAGTTATTTGCCAAAGGGTATAAGCAGCCTTGAGTATAATCTGTCAAAATTAGCAAGTTTCCATAACTAGCCTGCCTTGATGGTAACCCAGTATGAGGTCAACTTCAATAAACATTATGTGCAGAGAAAAAGCAGTTGTCGGAACATCAGCAAGGAGTAGAGCACAAGCATAAAAATAAAATAGATCGGAAATGGTGGGAAAGTGGTTAACTGACACGAAATAGGGATAGAAAGAGTGTTAACAAAATGGAAACTAAATTGGCCGTTGGGGATAAAATCATGCAAGTGGAAAGCGGCAAATCTGCAAGCAAACATCTGCAAGAGAGAACTAATCACCCAAGCTCACATAGCAGCTTCCCTCAAGTCCAACAAAAACATCAACTCCAGTATGGTGATCCACGAGATTGGGTAAAGAGTGCATCGTTTTCAACTTTTGCAATTTGGGATACCTGAAAGGTGCACTCCATGCAATGAAAAAACTATCCTATAATTGCGCAAACCATACTGGAATGAGATGGAGAGAAATGTAAAATAATCTTTCTATAATATCAAGTTTATAGAGAAAACATTATTATTATCATAAAAATAGAATGTGCATTTATTAATATGCAAGATATATCAAACATAACGAATAAATAAGTAAATAAAAGATAATACTCCAAATTAAGAGAATCTATTACATATAATAACTGAAAACGGAGAATTTTCTTAATCCAGGAATATCTGATATGATAGTCATGATAACTTTCCAATCAATAGATATCCCATAATATTCCCCGAATCAACAAGCTCAATATTCCTTAACAATTTATTTTCTATACACGACCTCTACTCACTACAACATATCAAAAAAGAAACTTACCAGTTAATATAACATCTCCTTCCATTAGAGTCATAAAAGAACTTATATGGCTGATCAGAAAAGGAATCTTGAATATCATATCCCTTGTTGATCCCTTTTGCCTGATTTCATCATCCACCTGAGAAAGACAGGAATGCAAGCTTCAACAAAAATATCAAGGAACATACAATCAGCTTATTAATGGTTTTTGCAATTTGAAAGTTAGAAAAATATGTACCTTTAACCACAGTTCCAGATTGTCAGTGTCCTTAATCATTGATTTTGACAGCTATACAGAGAACCAGATAATATTATAGAAAGATGAAAAGAAAATATTTATTAAATTTATTACATATAAGATATCTAAAGATAAAAAGTAATAAATTCAAAAATCAAGTTTCCATCATTAAGTCCACCTTTTATGACCTCGTATGGAACTATCAATTTAAAGAACATGAAAATACGACAAACTCCTTGAAAAATTCAGATTTTGGTCAACTTGCATAGCTAACGGTAAGCATTAAGTTCAAAAATTAGACGCATAAAAGTGCTAGCCCGCTTGACCCAAACAAAGCTCATTTTCATCTGAAATAAACATCCATATTCATATATCAAGGTTTTTAATCCACTGCTTGCTAGTTCGGTACGGACAACTTGTTAGTCATTCATCACTCTATCATGCAAAATCAAAGAAAAGCTTTAACTCTGCACCATCTCTTGATGCATCGACAAAGAAAAACCATAAGCTCTAGGCAAGTCGTAACCTACTAAC
This sequence comes from Gastrodia elata, assembly GCA_016760335.1. NCBI lineage: Eukaryota > Viridiplantae > Streptophyta > Magnoliopsida > Asparagales > Orchidaceae > Gastrodia > Gastrodia elata. The sequence continues at coordinate 24,739,805 of CM028684.1, read as the reverse complement.
AAAAGAATACCCTAAGATCCAAATTGTTGATATCGGGCTCAACTGCCAACATCTCAAATCCCGACGTCACAACTGCCGACACATTGTAAGCCTCCCTCAAACACCTTGACCCTTGATGACACTGCTTGGTAGACTTCCTATGGCACCAAACTCCACAGCACTTGCTTTGCTCAGCAACTCTACGTAAATCAACAGCTCTTCTCGATGACTCCACCACCTCCAATCCTCCACAATTAAGACAGCTCAATATGACTATACTTTCAAATCATCATTAAACAAGTTAAAAGGATCAGTTCAGGTTAGTCGGATTCACATAGAGTCAAATTCAAGTTTGCCATGAAACCGACCAGTTGATTGGAATAACCCTAATTGAAGACAATTAAAAACAATGCTCCAAAAAATCAAAAGCAATGATTATCTTTTCACACTACTTGAATCCTGTGACAATAAAGTTTTGCATATATATTACAATGTATTCATGGATTCATATGTTGACCAACAAAAAAATCAGATAACCAAAATGATGGCATTAAAATTATCATATTTGAAATGTGTGAGTTGCACTCAATGAGGTTGTTGTAAGTGAGTTGGACATAGACATAAACGAGAAAATATGAACATGTGAAGTGAATGGAAATAATCAAGGTGGGGGAAAACAAAAGAAAAATGATAAAACCAAATGAAATTTGACTAAAAATATAATATAGAGACCTTTAAGTTAGCAACACAAGTGCACCTGATGCAATGAATAGAGAGGCATTAAAAAATCAAGCATTAAAAATTACAGAGCAGGACAATCAAACTTGTTGATAATAATGTTGTAGAAAAGACTTAAATGTAGAAAATAAAAGAATACGAAGCATATAAAGTATCACGTAGGCAGGCATACAAAAACACGACCATAGCCAAAGTAAATAGCCTTGAAGTTTTGAAGAAAGACTAAACAAATGTTGAACTACAAATGAGAACATCATAACATAATAAGTGTACAGTTTAGTGCCTCAAAACTACATCTTGGCATAACATATAGTAACTTTTAAATTGCATTATTGTTCAAAATTCAAAAGACATAATTTCTTACGACAGCACTTATTGGGGTGAAAGTATCCTGCCCTTTAGCAACTGTCCAAGGAAGACCTGCAGACTAAGAAAATAAGAGCCGCTTATCAAACCAGATTTAGTAATTAGTTGAAGATTCCCACTTTAAATGAACGCTAATTCAAATGTAACAAACCAATTGTATTTTATATCATTGGGAATGTATTGTCCATACAAAGAAGATCAACTTAGTCATGCAGATAAAACCAAACATATCAATAGAGCAAAATTGAACATACCGTTGTGTAGCATTTAGTGTAAGTAAATAGTGTAGCAAGGCCTATCTATTGAATATATTTTCTGCTAGTTGCGTTGTAAGCACACAATAACACAAGCTTTTTAATTTGCTATTGGAGTTATATAAAATTAATTTAAACTGAAAAACAATCAACTAACTCTAATATATATTTTTGAAACAAAATAAGCCTTGTTAAGAGATTAGAATTAGAACTCTTGTCAGGAGTACAAACACAAGAACCCCAACCACTAGAGTACAGCACCATTCACTATCTCTATTATTCTAATTCAATACTTTTTAATTAGATTTGTTATGTTCAATGTGGCAAGAAATTTACTTTTATATTGGTAAATTGGTCTTCTCAAATTCATTTAGTACATTCCAATGCCACAAGCTTCTTAGCTACCTAAGATTTAATCTTATGAGATTTAAAAGGGACTTCATCCAAACCACAAAATCCTTCGTTATTTATATTTTCAGCACATAAAGCTATATTAGTACAAAATTATCACCCAAATTTTTATAATTACATTAAGACTATCATCCAACATGCTATCTTCTAATCATTACAACTGAAAAAAGTAAATGATTAGGTGTTAAATATATAAATATCAAGATTTAAATGTTATATATGTAATATATAAATTTTGCATGCTATACAGGAATATATACTAAAATATAAATAAAATTTCAAAGCTTGTCACTTTCATAATAAATATATCATTTTGCAATTACAAGTTTTGGATTTAGAGTTGAGTTTAGCATATAATCAGTGTTATGCAATAAATCTAAATTTTATTATGTTAAAATTGTAATGACATCTGCTCACAACTTTAATTCAATTTAGAAGTTTTCCTTCTTGTAACAATCACCATTATGACTAATAATATCTGGTTAACATGACTTTATATTAAAAATGAAAAATTACAACGGAGTGCACAAACTTTGTTTCTGTAGTCAATTTTTGATTTTCAACTAATCAAAAGCCAATCAGCCTGTTAAATTTTATTTTCTGAGGAATTTTTACTTGAATTGAAAGAAACAGCAAGGCTTTAAGAAGTTATATTTTCTAAAAAATTTTGTTTAAATAGCAAATAATCTCGGCTAACATTAACATTTTCGGCACTAATAAATTGACAATAGATTACTCGTAATTTTAGTTATGGTATTATTTTAGCCCCACAAGCCACTTGTGCCATGCTGGACTATTGACAAGCATAGTGCAAATTAGTATCATGTTCAAAAGAAATGTGGTTTGCATAATAAAATATTAGAAATAATTTCTGCTGCAAATTACATCGGCAAAATAAGGAAGGCGAGTTCAGATTTCTGCTGCTAAAATAAATTCAAAAAATCAATCATGAAAACTTAGTTGTGTGCATTCTTGAAATAAAGCATCATTGAATTTAAAGGGAAATCCTGATGGGTCACAAAATACAGCCATGACTCAATAGACAGAGAGAACTATACCTACAAGAAATTTAGTTTTGAAGAAAACCATGTAATCAAAATATGTACGGAACATCATCATAAATGAATAGCATAACATAAATAATAGTGATTCATTAAGCATGCTGGATCTGTAGACAAATTAAAATTTGCACAAAGAATGCGAAAAATTTAAGAACCAAACTCTACTCTATTACATGTTTCCTCGTAGAACTGAAACAACTCTGAGAAATATAATAACAACAAGATCTTAAGTATGACAAGTCATCAGAGAGAGATAGGGATGTAGCTCTAGAAGCATCTGACCACAAAAGCAGGCATATTAAAACTCAACAAGGAATTGGTGTTTATGCTATGTTGATTCATTAAGCAAACGGCCTATTTATTAATATTGCTTTATTCTGTGAGGTAAAAGGTCTGGTTACATGGGTTAAAACGTTTATGGCATTGATGCAAGTTAATTGAATGATGAAATGAAAGATTATTATGAATTTATGGTATAATTATTAGATCTCATGTTCTAGTTAATTGCAATAAGCATGTAATTTATAGCAAAGAGAAAAAATTTCATAAACATTCGGTTTAAAAGATATTTTAAAATATACCATAAGAGCTAAATATTATGTTATACTATACTTATTTTATGTTGCATTCTAAAGAAATGGAATGAGGTCATAACTTTGAATCAATCAGTGGCGGAGCAATAAATTTTACCAAAGTGTACAATTTTAACAATTAAGGCATTGACCAGGCCTATTGGTACAACCTTTTAACTTATGGGATGCAAATAAGCCATATTTTGCTTTTTTTTTTAATATATAAAATATACATGATCCAGGACAAAGAGCACAAATGAGGAGGCCCATAACTCGAGCATTCGCACAGAGCTTAGCTAGAGGTTAAGCATAAGTTATACTTGTATTTGTTAGTGAAATCGTGTTGCATTTGAGTTTCTTGGGTCACGTTATTTTTTACTCGTGTTTATAATGTCGTATGTTGTTGCATTTAGTATTTTGTGTTTAGTACTTCGACAACACACAGGAAAGAATGCATTGCATTGCCTAAATGTAGTGAAAAATGCGTAAAGGTCGCTACATCGGTGCCCAATTAAAGTATCAAATAAGCAAAGCTTCTCATATTATGAACGACGCAGTAAATAAGTTGGTCTATGATCCTAAATTAAAATTAGATAGTTTAAATATCGGCACTTGCACTGGAAAGCTTTTTGAGTTAGTTGATGTTGTGAAAAATAGGAGGGTTAATATATTATATTTTCAAAAAATTAAGTGCGTGGGAGAGAAAATAAAAGAATTCAATAATTTAAGCTTTAAACTTTGGTACCCACATAAGAATTGCATAGGAATGGCATGTGTATCATTATAGATAAGAATATAAAACTTCCAAACTAGGTTACTCAAAATTTCATTAATGAAATAATTTTTAATATTACAAGTGTTTATGACCTCAAATAGAATTGGATGTGTATAAAAAAAAATTTTGATATAATTTGGATGAGCTAGTTCAAAAAATATCTCAAAAGATATTTTTATAAGGAAAGATTTAATGAACATGATGTTAAAAAGGCGATTTAAGGAATTTAATATTATTTATAATAGTTTTGGTTTGAGAGATTAATGAAGAAGAAGAATAATTTTGGAGTTTATTTTAGCTTGTGATCTTACGATTATAAGCACTTTAAGTAAAGGTAGAGCAAATTAACATTTTCAAAAATAGGGCTTCTAAAACTCAGATTAATTATTTTTTTTATAAAAATTGTAAGTTTATTCTAAGTGATTTGTTTGACAACTCAACATCATTTATTAATTTTTAATTTAAAATAAAGAGTAATAAAAGTAATATTAAATATTAAGTATATCCTAAAATTAGCCGGTGAAATCTTAAGGGTAATATAGATATTTTTAAAATAAGAATATTAAAACTTGGGCAATGAGATTTTGAAGGTGAAGCCTACCTTATGTGGAATTTAGTTATTTCTTGTATTTGCAATGTATGAAAGAATTTACTTGATGAATAAAAAAGAAGATGATCCAATATAAAAGATGCATGGTGATGAAAACAAGATGTTCGAGTTAAAATAAATAATTAAAAGGCAGCAATGCCATAAAGAATATCTTAAATGTAAGATTAAAAAGAATTGAATTCAAATAATTAATTTGTGATGCTAAGAGTGTAGCATTTGGGAATTTATATAATAAATTAAAAACTACCTAAGAAGAGAAAAACATTAATAAGCTAGCCAAATCAAAAGATAAAAGAATCAAAAATTTGTCTCATTTTAATACATCAAAGATAGAAAAAATAAATAAATTTTAGAAATAAGAACAATCAACATATATGAATGGATTGATTTACTTATTTAATGAAAGTTATGCCAATATAATTAATATTAGAAAGTTTAATAATTATAAAAATAAAACTAATTAACTTTCATTTGTTGTATTAGTAAAATTGAGAATTGGAATGCTTCAAAGAGGATAAAGAATGGAAAAGCGATAGGACCAGATGACATCATATTGATATATGGAAATGACTAGGTGATAAAAGAATTTATTGGCTTACCAAGTTACTTAATATTATTTTTTTGAAAATCATTCAAGGCCTATATATATAAATATACATGCATACACAAATATATATATATATATCAAAATAATACTATATATGCTAACCCTAATCAAACTCCTCAATCTCATCTGTGAAAATATCCAACAATTTACCTAGGAGCTTGCTCCCCTCAAAAAAGACAAAGTTGCTCTACTGGAAAAAAAGCACAAAAGTCTATCGCACGATTGCAATCGAGTGAATGCTGTACAAATAAGGCACTGTGGAAACCCAACTTGAAAAGCTAGACGTTCTGAAGAGCGACAGGTGCTTCTAATCCACTAAGTTCTCTGTCAGGCATACTAAAGTTGTTGCAGAGTGCTAGGACAACCGCCCTCAATGATGATGCCACTCGTCTCGAGCATCCACTCATAGGTCACTCGTTGAAGCAGCAGTATAGCCTGAATTTTAGCCTTCATCACGATCCATGCTTGAGTCGTGTAGCACAAGCAGCCACCAATCTACCATGCTTCTCATGCAACACCATTCCTCCTTAAGGGTCCTGCTCTCTGGATCTGAAGGATATATCAATGTTGTCCTTTAAGCCAACGGGGCAGTGGGGCACCATCTATGGAAAGAGATAACAGGGCCTGCAAAAGTCGGATAACTCCAAGAACCTGCCTTGTTGCGGAGTCCAGTACTAACTATCGTCGAGAGTATCGAGCTAGCACAAACTACAGGTGTAGGAGGCAACCAGTTGTGTTGCCTATTTAGTTTGCTCCTTCGAGGCTGGTACAATACGTAATTCATGGTCTGATCAATGAGCCGAAAGCACCTGTAGGAGGTGGCACTTGAGTACAGAGAGGTAAGATGCTCCCAGTCACAAGGCGTTGAGTCCAAGACAGTGAATTATGGGGACTGAACACACTGCAAGGCCCACTCATACCATCTCTGAGGAAAGCCACACTTGTTTACAACCATTGTAAGACAGTTCGACTCCATCCTACCATACGCCTTCTCATGTCCACCATGATCGCCATGTGACTAGCAATTCAAGGGAGTATATGAACTTTGTCAAAATCTCCTAGACAATGAGATAGTCCTCACTAATATCCCTCCTCGAAACAAAAGTTCCCCTGCTTCCTTAAGATCATCTAGGATAACAAGCCCTTAATGCAATTAACAAAAATCATGGCAATCACCTTATAGACTGTGTTGCACAAGCTAATGAGTTTGAACTTCCACGGAGTGAAAGCACCTTCTTTTGAAATGAGCACAACAACTGTGCCATGCCAGCGCTGAGGGAGATGCCCTCCCTCAGACATGATAAATGGAAGCCAAAGTATCAGCTTGGGTCCCGTAAAGGAAGGAGTAATGTTGTCAATCCTAGGGGCACATTTGGGGCTAAGGTCCCTTTGAGTATCTTTTCATAGATAACTGGCCTCTCAAGAGTGACAACATCTGCATCATCTAGAGTACAGTCGAAAGTTAGAGATGTGGGCAACTCGTAATAGGACTAGAGGCACCTTACTTCCGCATGAAGAAATTAAAGATTTGGTCGATCCTCCTAGCATCAATGGTCGCCACCCCAGAATCCTCCCAGAGTGCTAAGGTGGTGTTCGATTTACAACAATGAATCGCAAATCGACGAAATATCGCAATGTTCTAGCCGCCCTGCATGATCCACCGAACCTTAGCATGTTGCCACCACCATCTCGCCACTTGGTCTCTCCATCTGGTTGCTGATAAAGATTCAGATCACCTCTCCTCATGTCTACTGGTGCAGCTATGCCATACTGGAAGTCAACTTCTCATCTCTCTTCCACATATTAGAGAGGGTGTCGCATCCCTAGCGCCACAATGCCCTGAGCATCCTGGCCAGCTTGTGGTTCAGGATGGAGGATTGCGAGCCTCACAACACCCGATTCCAATAGAAAATAGCCAAACGCCCTGAGAATCCTCATGCGGCTGTCGCCAATTTTGTTGTTGCACCAGCTAAACTTGGGCCCAACAAAGCCTGGATCATGGAGATGGCATCTCTCGATGAGCTCCTAAAAGTTTTCATGCCCGAAAGGTCGGCCGCCCTACTTCTCCTATGCATGGTTGTAATTGAAGTCCCCACCTAGATCAGAGGGCCAATTGTCCTCCTAAGAGGCAATAATGATCACCCAAAGCTCTCGTGCGATGTAGCTCGACATCTACATAGATCGCCCCAAACAAAAAGTGATCCCTAGTACGCAGTGTCACTCCGGTACAATTTATTTGCTCTAATGAACAACCTGACACTGTATGTAGTCACTATGCAAGCCCAAGATAATGCCTCCAAGCTTACCCTCCTAGGCCTAGACGACAAAATCCCACTGTCTCCCCAGTAGGTAGCTCACCTCCTTTCTTGTAAAGGATTCTATACGTGCCTCCAACAGTTCAACACTACCCAGTTTACGCTCCAATATAAACGGCAGAAAATGAGTGTGTCGCGATTTTTAGCACCCCACAATAACTCCAAACCATGATGTCATTAGTTGATCATTGGAAGGTGAGGGCTCCTTGCTACTAAGTGTTCTTCCTCACCTTAGCTTGCGCGTGTGCATCTAAATATATGTAGATTGGGAGGAAGGGGGGAGCATAGAGTCTTTCATCGGGCCTAACACTAAAGTCGTAGATGGGATGACCAGCTCACTCGAGTTGAACACAAAATTCCTCTAAAAGCTCTTTTCTTTTCAATTTAGACAAGATTTCCCCCCTCTTCTTATGCATAGCTACACCTTCTACATTTTGCTTTCTTTGTTGCAATTACGGGCTATTTCCTAGCATTTGTTCCAATAATTGCTTTCGCAATTGTCTTCTTTTTTCTTCGTTGTACAAGTGTCCAAGGACCAACCGCATCATCGAATTGGAGGGCTACCGATACACCTTCGAATCCTCGTCAATACAACCACCAAAGTCTGCTAGGTGGATTATGCCGCCTAGACTTGCAACGGTTCCAACGCAACCGATAAAGGTTATCTAGGTTGAGAAAAAAGCTGACTATCTCGGTTTGTTTCCTTTAGCGAACAACTCTCATTTCTATGTCCCACCTTCCTACAAGTGTAGCAAAGAACAAAAATGCCTTCATACAATACTGGTTGGGTAAAGGTCTTGATTTTAACCGTTGAAGTGAGCTTCTTTGATAAATCCGCCAAAACACAACCTTGCATAAGAACATCTCTCGTCATTGATCGTTGGGCCTTCAATGAAGAGAGGTTTTCTATTCATTGAGGCAATTGTTGTAAGTATAATTTTGCCCCAAAGTCGCAGTGACAAGTTTGGAAATCGTATCCAGAGCAGCATTGAATATGTTATCTTCAAATTTGGGACAAAATTGGAATTCCCAAAGCTTGGCCAACCACAAACCAAGGTCCTCCTATTAGGCGATGCCAACTGAGTAGAGAAAAAGTGTTGATATACAAATTTACAAGACTAAAGATGATACTTAAGACTGCTAATTATAGAGGAATCAAGTTAATGTGTAATACGTTGAAACTTTGCGAGTGACTGATTGAATACATATTACAAAAGAATAATTGTATTTCTCAAAATCAATTTAGTCTTATGCCTGGTAGATCCACCATAGAAACCATACACATACTATGAGGTATGATGGAAAAATTTAGAGAAAGAAAAGAGAATTTTAATTAACTTTTCTTGATCTTGAAAAAGTTTATGATAGAGTACCAAGAGAAATTCTTTGGAGATCTTTGTAAAAAAGGGAATTGTGTTGCATATATTGAAGTTATTAGAGATATGTATAATGAGATTGTAACTTGTGTTCGATCACAAGGTAGTTTGCCTAATGATTTTCATATTACTATTGGATTACATCAAAGCTTAGTTCTCAACCCATATCTTTTTTCTTTAATAATGGATGTTCTTACTGAGCACATTCAAAAATACACTCCTTGATGCATGTTACTTGCATATGACATTCTTTTAATTGATATGACTACAGAAAGAGAGAGAAGGAGAGAAGAGTTGTGCGTTCTTGTAGGGAATTAGAACGGATTCATTACACACATTTGTAGTTACATGATTACATATATATATAGAAGCTTGGGTACATAACTAGCGGTTCTTATTAAGGCGTGCTTGAATGGAGGGCTAATATGTAATATGTTGGTTATTATCCCCCTGCAAACACATCATCAGCATGCTAATGGTGAGTTTTTCTCTGAGTGAGTGGTAAGGAACTGTCATATGTGGTTTGATGAGTATGTCGGTGTTCTGATCTCCTGTAGGAATGTAGGAGAGCTCCACTTCCTTCTTTGTAATGCAATTGCAAATAAAGTGGCAGTCGATCTCGACATGCTTGGTCCTGGCATAAGAGATGGGGTTCTTGGCAAGGGCAATTGTTGAAAGGTTGTCACAATGAATCTTTTTGGGATGTGATATGGGCTGGCCTAATTTTTGTAGGAGGTGACAAAGCCATACGATGTCCGTAAAGCCGTGGTGGCTAAAGCTTGATACTCTACTTCCGTATATGATATAGACATTGTACACTATTTCTTAGCACTCCAAGAAATGGGTGTATTGCCGAGTAGAATGCAGTAGTCGATTGTAGATTTTCGATCCTCTGCTTCTCCTACCCAATAGGATTTTGCATAAGCTTGAAGTTGCAAGCTGTGTGGATCTATTTGAATGCCTATTTGGAAAGTACCTTTGATGTAGCATAAGGTTCTTTTGAGCTATTCAAAATGTGATTGAGTTGGACAATGCATGTATTGGAAAAGATTGTTGACCGCTAAGCTAATGTCTGATCGGGTAATTGTGAGATATTGAAGGGATCCCACTAGCTGCTTATAGTTTCAACTAGTAAAATGAAGTTGAGGGTGCAGCTGCTCGGTTTCGGCTTACAATGGGTGTGGGAGCCGGGTTGCAATGAGCCATACCTATTGTTTGGAGGATGTTGGATGCGTATGTAGCTTGTGATAGCAAGAGTCTTGTTTTATATGTTGAATAGAGATGCCAAGGATGGCGGTTGGTGTTCCTAGGCATTTCATTCAGAATTGATTGGTGAGTGTGGTGATGAGGGCTTGAAAGTCTGCTTGGTTTGATCTGGTTATGAGGATGTCATCCACGTAGACTAGAAGATAAATTGGTTCTATGGAGGCATCGACAATCATGGGAGAGAGGTCGGTTGTGCTTGATAGAAAATCTTTACTATAAAGAAAATCTATGAGGGTGAAATACCATTAGCGTGGTGATTGTTTGAGGCCATAGATTGTTTTCTTTAAAAGACAAGCATGGCTAGAAAATATGAGATTTTCGAATCCTTTTGGTTGAGGCATGTAGACTTCTTCGGTTAGATGTCCATGTATGAAGGCGTTGGATACAACCATTTGAACTAGATGCCATTTGTGGTGGGTGGTTAGAATAAACTGGATGGTTGGCATTGGCTGAATGTTTCAATGTAATTGATGCCATAGTTTTGTTTGAATCCTTGTGTTACTAGACAAGCTTTGTAGCAGGCCAATGTCATTGTTGTTTAGTTTGGTGTGGTAAGTGCATTTGCATCCTAGTATGTTATGATGTGGTTGAGAAGGGACTAGAATCCAAGTATTATGATCTATCAGAGCTTTGTATTCTTCAGCCATTATGTGTTGTCAATGTTAGAGTTGGATGGCTATTTTGTAGGAGGTGGGATCATGTTGGGGTGTGATCTTGTGAATCAAATTTTTGAGTGATTTTGGTTGAATGGTTCCCATTATTAGACGAGTTTGCATATGATGTATTGAGGGAGATGGTTGTTTGGGTTTGAGCATAGTTTTTGGGTTACGGTTTTGTATAGAGGGTTGGATGTCTTGTGTTGAAAAGATTGGAGAATTAGAAGAGGAGGCTGTTGTGGTGGTAGATTTTGGTGAGTGGGTGGTGTTGGGTATCTGTGAGAGTGGTAAATTTGATGTAAGTGGTGAGGTGTGTCGAAATGATGGCGGTATGAGAGATGATGGGACTAGGATGAGTGGGGTTGAAGTAGATTGATAGGAAGGAGCAAATTTGGTTGATTCAGTTAAGTGGGGTGAGACCGAATATGGAAATTAAGATTCAATGAATTTTACTTGACAAATTAAGTAGGAGGTTTTTTGGTTGTAGCATATGTAGCCTCTGTGATTAGGAGAAACGGCTAGGAACACAAGGGAGAGATTTTGGGCTGAGTTTAGATGTTTTTGTAGGTGAAAGAAGAGGAAAGCAAAGACATCCAAAGACTCATAGATAATTATAGGTTTGTGGTTTTTTGAAGAAAATTTGGAAATGAGAGAGATTGTGAGTGTTTGGAGAAGGTAAGAGGTTGATGAGATGGGTTACGGTTAGGGTGGCTTGAGCCCATAATTTTTTCGGTAAATTGAGGCGATTTGTGGAAGGGCTCGAGTTCTTTTTTTAGGATGTGTCGATGTTTGTGCTCTGCTACTCCGTTTTGTTGAGGGGTGTATAGGCATGAACTTTGATGATGGATGCTGAGAGTTTTTTATTATATTGTGGAAGGTTGTAGAGCTGTATTCTCCTCCTTCATCAGTTTGAATGATATTGATTTGTTTGTTAAATTGCCTTGCAATGAAATTTTGAAGATGGACAAAGGTTTGAAATATTTCTGATTTATGTTTGAGTGAAAAGATTCAAGTACATCGAGAGTAGTGATCAATGAAGATAACATAAAATTTATAATCATCTTTAAAATTTGTGGGGCGGGCCCCATACATCGGAATGAAAAAATTCAAAAGTGTTGTACATTCTAGAAGACTTAATAGAAAATGATAAATTGTGATGTTTTGCAGTGATACAGGTGAAGCATGGGAAAGAGGAGTTGCTGGTGTCGAGTGCTGGTTGGTGCTTGAAAATGAGATAGTGGATGTCTGGCTCGGGTGCCCCAGACGAAGATGCCAAGGTTGTATTGCAGATTTTGTGATGCACTGGGGAGGGGGAGAGTCAGTCGATTGTGCTGCTGATTTCTAGATGATTTGTGGAGGGGGGGCTCAAGAGATGGTCGGGCGGTGAAGAGACCGTTGATGCAGCAGCCTTTAAGGAGAGGGATGCTCGAGTGGAGATCCTTTATGACAAACACGATTGAATCAAAAGAAATAAAGCAGGAATTGTCAAAAGTCAATTTGTGTATAGATAAGAGATTGTATTGGCGTTGAGGGACGTGTAGAATATTGTTTAAGAGAAGCTTATGATGGGGGCTAGGATGAATGACGTTGCCATTGTTGGAGATTTAGAGTGTTTGACCGCTGCCCATGGTAACTCGATTAGTACCTTGATAAGGTTCGGCTAGGGACAAATTGTTGATGTCATTAGTGATTTGGCTTGAGGGTGTCGAGATACCAATTGTGGCCGCTTAGGTTGTCGGTTCGAGGATCAATTAGGTGGTGGGAGGGCTGATTTTAGGTGTGATCCATTCAATACCAACACTCATTGGCTGTGTGTCCTGGTTTTTGACAGATTTAGCATTCGACAAAATTTGAGCTAAAGGTTCTTTGTGTTGGCCTCTTCCTCTGAATGGTTGTTTGACGGCCACTTCCATGTCCTCTGTTTCGGCTGCTAAAGAGTGAAATTTTTATGGCTGGCCAATAGTTGTTGGTGTTGTACTTCTTTATGGAGATCTTGTTGCACGTTGATTTCCTCGCTGCATGGGAGGGAATAACAATCGTGTAGAATGATAGGATCGAGTTTTTTACAAATTGTTGTTTTAAATGTTTGATAAGTGAATGGAAGATTGTTGAGTGCGTAAAGAATGATGACTTCGTTGTCAATCTTGAAGTCGACTGCAGCAATTTTGTCCATTAGGGTTTTGATTTCAGATAGGTATTCATACATGGATTTATCTTTGAGAGATACATTGTGGAGTTCGTTCTTGAGTTAAATAACTTTTGAATGATTTTTAGATTGAAGTCTTTTTGTAAGAATGTGCCATGCCTCAGCACAAGAGTCGGACTCCAAGATATATGGTAGAATTGATGAAGAGATGGAGTAGAGTGATTTGATGAGATTGTGTCAGTCAAGAGCAAAGAGGAATAGTTTGGGTCGGTGGGTTATGGTGGATGATTGGCAACGTCAAGATGTCCTTGTAGATTATTGGCTTTGATAAGTTTGAGTATTTATGCTCTCCAAATTGAGCAATTTTCTGAGGTTATGAAGAATGTATCATATTCTTGATGTATGACATTAAGAATTTGAGTTCTTTTGAGTCGGAGATGACGGAGGTGAGGTGCAGGAGCTTGAATTGTTGCTGAACTGGGATACGGTATTGGATGGGTAGTTGTGTTTGCTTGCAGGTGGGAGAGATTCTTGAAGTTCTGGAAGTGAGTGGGTTGCTGAAAAATTGAGTCAGTGAGCAGTGGGCTGGTTCTTGAGTGCTCTTGCTCTACGGGTAGTAGTTCTTGATTGTTATTGAGGGTTGGGGACAAGTGGCTGGAGAATACTTGCAATTTATTTTAAGGACCAAGATGGAATGGCAAAACTTTTGGGTGGCTTGAGAGGTGATAGGTTTGGTGTTGTTGTCAAGACTTGGGGAAAAGTGATGCAGAGGAAAAACCATGCTCTGATACCATGTAGAAAGAGATAAGGAGAGAAGAATTGTGCTTTCACGCAGGGAATTAGAACTCGTTGCATACATTTGTGGTTACATTGTTACATATATATAGATGCATGGGTACATGACTAACAGTCCTAATAAAGGCGTGTTTGAATGAAAGGTTGATATATAATATGTTGGTTATTAAAGATTGAATATAGTTGAAGTAAAAATTGAGTTGTGGAGACCTATTTTAGAATCTAAAAAGTTTTGTTTAAGTACATCTAAAACAAAATATGGAGTGTAAATTCAATTGTATTAGAAGCTCTAATCTCGACATAACTATTGAGGACCATGTGATCAAGAAGAGCAAGAGTTTCAAATACCTTGGTTTAATTTATCAAAATAACGGTGAAATAGTAAGTGATATTGTTAATTGGATCCAAGCTAGTTGGATGAAATGGAAGCATACTTCTGGAGTGCTGTGTGATATGAAAATTCTGCTCAAAATTAAGAAAAAGTTTATAGAGCAGCTTTACAGACAACTATGTTACATGGGGCTAAATGTTGTCCATTAAAGAAGAAACTTACTACTAAATGTGCTACAAAGATGAGAATGCTTAGGTGGATGAGTGGGTATACTCGTAACTATAGAATGAGAAATGAGTTTATCTGTAGCAAAGTTAGAGTGGCTCCAATAGTGGATAAGATAAGAGAATGCCTCCTTAGATGTTTCGGGCATATTAAGCGTGCACCATGCAATGCTCTTGTCTGAAAAATTGAGTTAATGAATTTCACCCATAATAAAAGAGGAAGAGGAAGTTCAAAAAAAACATTGGGAAGAAACCATTAGAAAGGTTCTCTATTTGAAACTTAGACAAGAGCTTCTTTTTTTATCATGCACAATGGAAACAAAGAATTCATGTAGCCAACTCACCCAGTGGAATTAAGGCTTGGTGTTATTGTGTTATTGTTTTGTACTTCCACAATGTGTTAATTGTTACCCGTGCCTTAGTATCATTTTATGTTTTTTGTATTTCTGTTTGAAACGATCGGTTGTCTTGAAAAGAAAAGGCACCTAAGGTTATAATAGGGTGCCTTCAATGAGTAGCTTAGAGTTTAGGCTTCTTCTATAAATGCCTCATTATACTCTCTTTGAAGAATGATGAATAATAATATTTTTTCTCAATTTGAGAGAATTGTACTCTTATGAGAGTATTTGAGAGGTGTGCTTAAACACTTTAATTCTTGTGTACATGCATCATGGCAAGGCCACTGGGGTACATCTAATCTTGTTAATTTATCTATGTTTGCATTTTCCTCTTATTCTTTGTTTTTGTTATCCACATTCCTCCACCTTTCTTCCAAGTTTCCCTTAAATTTCTTCATATCTGAACAATGTTTTCCCATTATATTTATCTTCCTTCTATCATGTTCCGCTAATTCCACCGTCATCTTCCCCACCATAATCCAAGAAAAATAGCCAAGAACAAAAAAATACAATTTCTCCACATCAATGCATACCCTAGTGTCCAATTTTGATATTTAATAAAGCACAAATTCCTCCCCATTCAAAATGAGTTTGTTCACATGTCAATCATATGGGCCTCCTCACACAATAGGGATCAATGCATCAAGATTCAATATTTTCCATTAAATTTTAGTTGGTTTGAAAACCTTGCTCCAAGACTTCTAGTCCCTAAATCCAAATTTACACACTAGCAAGAAGTAAAAATATTAATGGAGGTATAATGTTTGACAAAACCAGTTAAAAAAGGGACGATGCTTCTCAAAACACCCTAAAACATAGTTTATTCATAAAATCTAACAAAAATAAAAATAAAAAGGAAATAATGAGCGATGCAACTTCACTAATAATTAAAAGAACAGGGATACACAAAAAGAAACAATAACATCACAAATGTTAGTGCGACAGAATAGATGTTTTGATTTCTCACCTTTGCAGAAGATTGAATCTCCCTTGCAGTCATATCCAATGCAAGAGCATAGCCTGAATGTTAAACAGTAAACAAACAAAACAAACTCAGTGGAAATTTATATAACTGTTATTCTTGTTATAGATAGATGTGATTCTACCAAATGATGCATATGGTGGAATTGAAAGGAGTGTCAATGATTTCACAAACCTGTCACCAAAAGCAATTAAGTAGGTCCAATTTAATCGAATTCACACATTTAAATGACTTTAGAATCTTAAAGTTTCTACAACCTTTTAAAGAACATAAACAAAAATATTTGCAATCAGTGCATGAGACAGTACACATATTGCAACCATAAGGTACTGTTTGATGTGGGCAATATCTATTTGAAATAAATATAACACGTTGATCCGTTCAGATTGAATACAAAGTGTACTTAATAAGTAGAAGCCAAAGCTAATCTAGATGCAGCTTCTGTTATAAATCAATTAGCACTTTCATCATAACTTCACCCCTACGATGAAAACAAAACACTTTCCCAAGAGTATTCAATTGATATTTTGAAATTCCCTATGAAATAATGCGACAAGAAAGAGAGTTGTACATTTTGTTCAGGCAACCCCTATAAATTGGGATTGCATGACCTTGGGTCAATCTTATCAAAAGTTTACTTAAATAGCAAAGTGAAATGATGCTTATCAACTTTGCATGGAAAAAATGTGGCCTGCGTCAATGAGCCACTCACTACACTTTGATAACGCACGGTTTGATTTGCACTTCTAAAGTGCGTCAAAGTGGAATGAAAGGTAAAGCACGTTAGCCATATCAACTAAACCGGTTCTGACAATACTTAAAACATAATGGCTATGCAAGTTCTCTTCACAATTTTTTTCTCCTAGCAATGATTTTATAGGGTTACCGCAAGCAACAATATTTTCTTCTCTTCATGATACTTTCTTCACGAGATTTTTTTCACAGTTGAAACTATAGCAAATGGTGAATTAAAAAAAAAATTAATTATTAATATATCTTTATGATTAGTTCATGCTCCTAACATTAGAGTACAATATTTTCTTGACAAGTCTTCCTGTGCTCTCCAACTATCAATTTTATTGATTCAATCCCTCCAAGTATTGGCACTCTTAGTTCATAATATAACAAAGGTTTAAATTTATGCTTCTACAATCAAAAAGCTTCATCATATGATTAAATTATCCATCATAATTACATTAAAGAGAATCCCAATCTTAAAGAATCATCTTGAAATGTATAGCACAATTCTAAAGAAAAACAAAGCTCATGCATTGCATGGGAGTCATTGAACGGAGTGTGTTGATGTAATAGACACACTGCACACGGGTGAATTATTTAGTTCTAACCCTTATTTTTTTATTAGTACTTTTAACTCCCATTGGCCTCATTTTTTTTTTCAACTTGCTTTTTGAGATCAAGGTACAAGAAATGGTCTAAAGATCATTTTATCTTAGGCTTCTTAAACCCAATGCTTAATGCATCAATATTATTGAACCACAACTTGATTCTATTAATCTTTTGCCACCAAAGAAAAGCTATTGAATATATGCACACTCAATACACTTTATATCTTGGCCCATATATAAGTCCTTCATTTTTTAGCACTTCTTGATATGCAAGTGCTCAACTTTTATCTACATAAGAACTTTTTTGCACCTTATTACATTTCACCTTCTTAATGTACTACAAAATCCAATTAATCATTCTTTCACATGAGGAATGTCTCTGTTGGTCTCTTTGCCCAAGAAAAACATGTGGCAAAGACGGCTCATCTTGAAATTCAATTTTATGTTTTCCATGTAAAATCCTTTGTATTGCATTACAATAAAGCATACAAAAGATTAATTTAGCAAAAAGTAAAGTTGAGTACATTATAGCTGTGTTTATAATGCAAAATAAAAGTATTGTTGATTTAAAATAATTAAAAAAAAATTGAATTCTCACTCAAATTATGAATAGTTTTGATATTGTCATATATTAGTGTCTTGATGTGAGTAACAATCCCTGGTGGGGGTCTAAATGGGCAACACCTCCTAATGGGGATTCGAGGGGGAAACACTCCATGGTGAAATTCAAAGGGGGCAGCACCCCCTTGGTGGGGGAATCTAAAAGGGACAGCACCCCTTTGGGGGGGGGGGGGGGGGGGGGGGAGATTATATATGAATAAATACCATATTAAAAAGTAAATAGGGGAAAAACATTATTGAAGATGAAAAACAAACTGATTAAGAGCACTAAAGGTGAAATAACTAACCAAGAGATGAAAACGTGAGCCGAATTTTTAAAAGGAGTGAGACTATTTGTTATAAACTCATAAAGAAAATACTATTTCTTATGGAAACTATAAAGATAGCCATTGTTGGGAGAAATAAATGTGAAAAGAAATAACATTGATGATCCCATGAGACAAACTTAAATAAATTATGCCAATCCTAGAATAAGTGTCTCATAAGAATTTTGATAATTATATCATAAAATAGTATTTTTGTATATTAGACTTTTAACATTTTGCTTTGACTCTATTTTAGCTCATTTAACAAGAACATTGCAAAGCTTAAAAAGATACTTCTTGATCAACCTCATTTCAAAAACAATTGAAATCCATCAAAGTTGTATGAAGATAGACTTGAATGAGATGGAAGACTTACTTTAAAACTTAACACTTTAGTTTTATTTTTAGTTCTTAGTTTTGTTTGTACCCTATACATTTTTTAAATTAAATTTGATTGCTCTGAAAAGCGCTAAAACTTCCACCATTGAAATTAGGTTTCAATTGTAGACTTTTTGTAAGATTTATTAAATGGTGCATAATCAAACTTCCCCCAATGAATGGATCAAAGTTAATTTAACTATAGGGTAATAATTTCCTACAAGCACAAGCCCCCAAAATTGATTAATCCTTATAATCATGGGAAAGAACTTTCAATTAAGGTAAATTACTATGATTAAGCAAGTATAACACAGCATATGTTTAAAGGTAAATGAAAGTAAACTTGATCAAGATTTGATTCTATAGTTCCATTATCACAAGTCAACTTGTGATCTAAAGATTATAATTAGTAAGCATGGGCTAACTCATATCTGATATCTCGAACAAACTAAGTGATACTTTTTTAAGAACTCAATTTTTGGTTCAGCATCGACTCTTATACTAGCAGAGGGTTAATCGTGCCATTGTGCCCATCAGCTTAGCACATGGAAAGCATTATTACTAAGATTCAAAGATTTTAGAAAACTGCTAGAGGTGCAGAAGCATGCCTAACTATAAATACCATTCAGAGTTTCAGCTAAGCTACAGCATAAATCTAAAATATTATATTATTTATTGTTTTTCCATTTGGGCTTTAGTACTTATTATCAGTACAATTGGCCCAAGTTTGATTTGGAGGGCTTGACAATAATGGTGCTAATTGAGTTTAAATTGGTCAAGGCTTACATTAATTAAAAGGCCCACATTTTGGTTTAAATTGGGACTTAAACTAATTTAAAATTCCAAGTAGCAAGACTTGAGGTCTAAGTCATTTAAACCAGGTGGCTCAAGATTGATGGGGTTTACAACCATTGGAAGGTCTTGCAAGTCTTACAGCCTGACCTTTTAAACAAGGTGAACCGCATTTGAGGTTAATGCAGGACTTGCAATCTTTGAAAGCTAAATCTTTTAAACATAAAATGATTCAATCAGAACCACTCAAATCAACCAAGACTTGATTTGGTTAGACCAACATGGCTCAATTAGGATCGCTTAAATTGATACGGAATCAGTTCTTCTAGCTTACCATGACTTGACAAGGATAACTTAAATTATCTATAAATCATATTTTAAAACTTAAGATGATTAAGCTGGATCTATCGAGATCATCTATAAATGAAATCATCTAAGTAGAAAAAGGTTCAAAAGTGTCACTTTGACCATAATCAAAGTCAAGCATCTTCTTGTCTTTCAATGCTTGAAGGTATGACCCAAGTAACTTAAATCCATAGTTCATTCCTAAATTGAAAAGATCAATCCCAAACTCAAAGTGAGTATACCAAACAAGGTCAACCTTACAGGCTTAAGATAACGAAGAGCAGATCAAAGAAAAAAGAGATTCAATGGCTCGCATATAAATGCTTCATCAGATGCGAGGAGCATCGTCCAACCAAGGACTGAAGAGAGCTAGATGAGATATCTAAAATTGTTTTACAGGAAAGGCCTCCACTCAACTCAATACATCCGATCATAAATATGCCCAAAATATGCCTCTTTGGATAATATAGATCTATATACGTTTGCAGTTTTGACAAAGCAAGTCTTTGCTAAAATTAATCGGAGATCAAATTGTTCATGTTAGACTAACTCAATTAGAGTTAGTTAGATATCTTAAGAATTGGATCATCTAACTTAAATTGACTCAACTTGGCTCAATTAAATCGACTAGAAGTCAAAGCATCTAATCTTTAAAAGAACTTAATTTAGATCACTTAGATTTACTAAAGCAATCATTGATCTAGTAAATCTCTATTAAGATTGCTTTGATCAATTAGGGAATACATTATTTATTGTAGGACCAACCAAAGTCAATTAGATTGGCTAGGGATTAGACTAACTAATATAAGTTAAGTAAGACTAGCAATATCTAATATGAGTTAAATTATTTAGCAAGGGTGAACTTAAATTAGGATTAGTTAGATAACAAAAAAGTTTGACTTATATTGTATATGTGAACTCAACTAAAAGCAATTAGATTAACAATGAGTCTAACATTTAATTTAGATTCAATTATGATCACTTGGACCAATTAAAAATTATATTTGTTTCAATTAGGATCAATTAAATTTGCTAGGAATTACTGTAATCATTTTATCATGACTCAATTATGATTGTTTAGATCAACCAAGAATCATATCTTTAGACATATGATGTTTGATTGGATCTATTTGGATCCCTTATAAATCAAAAGAAAGATCTAATATGAGTTAAATTATTTAACATGGCTGAACTCAATTATAATTAGCTAGATAACCTAGGAGTTAGAGTATAGATGAACTCAACTAAAATAAGTCATATCAACTATGAGTATAACGTATAACTTAGATTCAATTATTATCACTTAGATCAGTTAGGAATTATATTTGTTTCAATTAGGATTTGTAAAGTCTATAGAAATAAATTTGCACATTATAAGTTCCAACATTGCACTTCATAAGAAAAAAAGCCCGTGCTCAACCATTGGCCAACTTGGGTGGAGAGTGGTCAACATATTGGATTTAAGGAACAGCCAAATTTTATCTGAACAGTTGATGAGAAGTTCATGAATAGAGATCACACAAATAAGGGCAATGAGGGCTTGATCTATGTGGCTAAATCCACATGAGTATGTGAATTTTGTGAGTTTTTTCATATCATAAACAAGAAGATGAATGATGAAGATCAAGTGCGGAGCGGAGGTCAAAAATACAATTATTAATTAATACAGTACATAACCATCTAAAAAATGCCACTAACAATTTTATTTTCATGTTTTGCAATAAAAGGTTATCAATAAATCCTTATTTAAGAATTTTATTTATGATGACTTTTCTTATTTAGGTTATTATCTTGCTTTATTTGTTTGTTTTCCTCATTGGTTTGAATATGAATTTAAGAAACGAGTTAAAGGCCAAAACTTTTCAAAGAATGTGGCATTAATAAGAGATTATTGAAAGCAATACAACCCATTAACCTCTCCTCTTGATTCTCTTTTTTATCACCTTCCTTGCTACATATTCATATCTGTTTCATTTGTGATCCATACATCCCCTTTTTTTTTTGTTCTCTCCAAAGGCATATCTATTTGATCTCAATCAAGGCAGCTTGGAAAACAAAACAGTGCTACTTCCACAGCCCTTTTACCCTTTTCATTTCAATTATTCATAAAACAACCACACGCATTCAAAATTTCTACCGTTTCATTTCATGCACTACTCCCTGTACTTATTTGATCCAGCATGTGCCTTCCCAGCGTTCTTTTTCCAATTGCAACTCAAGAGTACACCTTTCTATTCGCTTGAGAAACTTTGATGATTCATTCATAAAATAAACCAACAAACCCTCCAACTTTCATGCTCCAAAGATACCCCATATGTAAATCAGTAGAGCGCAAAAAAAACATGAGATAGTTACTTAAAACAAATGAATCAACCCTCGGAGTCTTTTCAACAGAATTCTATTGACACTGTGCAGAGAAAAGTACCTCCAACAAAATCCATGGCTCCAGATTCCGTAACATCGCGAGCCTTCTGGCCAATGACAACGGCGAGCTCGACTTCGTAATCAAGCGATTCCAGCGGGGGAGGAATCTCGATGGTGCCTCCGTTATGTAAGTAGGACGAGGTCGGCTTCAGGAATAGCACCGGCTCCTGCAAATGCCTTACCGATAGCAAATAAAGATACACCGCTTGATTGTTTGTCTAAATAAAGATAGGGTTATGGGTTGGGAACGACCTTAGGGACGGCGTTTCCGAGCTCCTTGGCGTGGGCGGCATAGTTGCGGCCGACGGCAACGATCTTCGTCCCCAGATTCAGGAGAGAATGGGTTGCCATTGAAAGATTCCTGCGAAGATCCTTCAAGGTAGCTCGCTAGATCTCAATGTCGGTAATTTTGTCATTAATAATATTGTTTTTTGTATTTATTTATATTTGTAATGTTATGAAATTATGTGAAATCATTTTTTATAGTTTTTGGTGTTAGATTTTTAAGAGAATATATATATATATATATATATATATATATATATAGATATATAAGTAAATATTGGTTCTCCATATTTAATTTTTTAATGTTTAGTGTTATGCACTTAATTATCATTTTAATTATTTTTGGTGATTCTTCATTTAAATGTTTAATGTTGAGGGTTATCTTACCTAATGTGTAATATAATATGAATGATAATGAACAAAACATAATATATATAAATAATGCTGCAATTTGTTATTTTTTGTGTCAAATATAATTTGTTATATGAAGCAATTCTATCTGAGTAATATGTTTTATAAATAATATGATATCTAAATAATTTTTCACATGACATAAAACCAAACATCCCTTAATTGTAAATTAGGAACAGCTCATTTTATTTAAAGGGTTTTGCTACGAAACTAGAAAAAGCCCAAAAAATGTTGATCTTATACAGTTAAATGATGTCACATCAGAATGTCGTGACCCTCTTCATTTGTGGGGAACCCATTCACTCATCGTCATCTCCTGCGAAGAACTTGTGCGATAAAGTTCTGATCTGGTCTTCGCAGCTTTTCTTCCTCTCTTGCCTCGTCTCCATCTAATACGTGTTGTGGCACAGTCCTGATCTTCGCCATTGCTCTCCCTCTCTCTGCATCGATTCTCTTCTTCTCCACAAAAGTATTGTTGAAGTCGACTATAGCATTACTATATTGTCTTCACCTTCTTTAGCATCAGTCCCTGGAAAGCAACCACAACCATTGGCCAAAGAAACTGATAACCAATGTGTTCTCAAAAATATCTTTTTGCACCCCCAAATCTTTCCCTGTTATGTTCCAAGAATTACTTGATTAGTGATTCCATTCATCATATTACAATTCGAAAGACACTTTTATTCTTTGGGTTCTTTGATTTCAATGCAATTTCACCTTTTTCAACTTTAGGAAATTCAGTTTAAGGGAACCGCCCTTACGGCCCTCGCCTCGTCGCCGCATCGCCAAGTACTTGAGAAAGGTCATCCGCAAGGATTCAGTGAAGAAGACGGCTAAGAAATCGAGAGTATGGCTTTCAATAATGCTTGTTTGTTTTTGTTTATGGAGAAACAGAGTGTCGTAATTTTATTATTTGCTTTGTTGGGAATTATGTAAATGGTACTTATTGCCTCAAGTAGTTTCATTCTTTAATATAAGAAATCCTCAACCATATTTGTAGAAACGACCATCACACATCGTTGAAATATGACTGAAGCATTACAAAGTTCAAAGTGTATCATTCTATAAGCAAATGATCCATGAGGCCAAGTAAGGGTCATTTTGTTTGGTTTTCAAGGGCTATAAGAATTTGATTGAAACTTGAGTAGCCATCCAATAAAAGATAATAAAAGTGTTCCACTGAATGATCTAACTTTTGGTTAATGAATGGAAGCAAAAAATGATCTTTCTAGGTCACCTTATTCAACTTCATGTAGTCAATACATGCTCTTTAACCTGTGATTGTATTTAAAGGGTTTAACTCATTATTTTTATTAGCTTTCATAGTGATACTTCCCTTTTTATGCACTACTTGCATAGGGCTAGTCCAACTGCTATCAAAATTGAGAAAAAATATTCCATCATTAGTAATATCAAAATTTCTTTTCGCACAACATCCTTCATAAAAGGGTTCAACTTTTTTTGGTATTCTATGGATTGTTTGAAATCATCTTCTAGAATATTATGCATACAAATGGTTGTCTAATCCATCTAATGTTAGTGATAGTACATATGGAAATTTTATACTTGCTTATGTAATGACTCGTCTCGTTGCTATGCGCACAGAGAATGATATTAGCGATGGAACGGGTAATCAACGAGAGAAATAATCCATATTACCCGGCATCAATTCACCACCCATGCTGAATTGAGCAGGTTATATAAATTATCTCTGATACCACTTGTAATTCCCCACTATTAACCAAGTTAAGTGTTTTCTTAACTTGACGAATGATGCAAACCTGCTAAACTGATGATCACAACATAATATATGTATAATATAATACAGAGTACATAGTGTGAAAGCAAAGAGGCAAATCATCCATACATTCATCCATCTAGAAACAGTAAGTAAAGGCATACATATCAAAAAATGATACAGAAAATACATCAAGACATGATTAATTATTACAAACTTAATAATATACTGAAATAAACTCTCATCTCACTAAAGCAGAAAATCTAACTAAGGAAGAAGACGATAACATCTACTCGGCAACAACATGCTCTTCTTCCTCTTTATTCTCCTGCAGCTACACTAGCACAAGCTTCTCAAAGCAAACTGAATCTGACATTATCAGTTTTACAATCAGGGTCTTAACCAAAAAATGAGAGAATCTTATTTAGACAATTATTCTAAGTATATTTTTAGGCTCACTAAAATGCATTAATAATATTACAATGATATTTAACACAAAACAATAAATAAATAGAAAACTAGTTGAAATAGAAAGTAACATCTAAAAGAAACTAAAGCTACCAAAACCATAAGTAAAATAATATGCAAAAATACAAGAATATATGCTCAGTACTAACAGAACTGTATGCCATAATATGCAATATGGAGCTTCAATGCATATGCCAACATACATGCATATGCCACAAAAATGCAATAAAAAATGTGCACAATGGCACCGAAATAAGAAATGTGCACAATAACATTGAGCAAAGAATATGTGCACAACACATCGATATATAATATGTGCCCAATGCACCGATAATAGATCCTTAGTTGTTTCCAACACATTGTTACTAATATGTGCTCTATGCTCCTATAATAAGTCCTTAAGTTATGCGAAACACATTGCTAATATATTCTTAAGTTTTGCCCACACACTGCTAATAATATATAAAAGTTGTGCTCAACGAACATATAACGAGAATAGGAAATTGTGCCCAACACACATGAATTCAATAAAGTTGTGCCCAACGCACTGAAAAGCAACAATATGCTATGCATGAATATCATTCTACAACATGCATACTCTATATGCCAAAAAACTTTTATAATACTTAAAGAGCTGAAATATTGTATAAAGATGCATTCATAACCACAGAACTATTTGAAAATGTGATAAAACATAAAAAGTATTGAAAGAATAAAATAATATCCCCTTTGTTTCCTATTTACATGAAATGATTTGTCTACACAAATACTAAGATATAATCAAGTCTTAGCATAATCATAATAATAAATGAACTGATTAATTAAATAACGGCTAAACCAATATTCTGATTATCTCATTAACAGCTTACAATTTCACTTAATAGTAGATCTTAGTTGGCTTAATCAATTCATCCTCTCATTTTGCTATACAAGCTTAATATCATAAGCTTTATCTAATCAAATTTAGCTAAAATAACATATTCTAAGTCCTTAATAAATCTAACTTAGAGCACTAATGGCTTAATTTAATAAGGTTCTAATAATCATCTAAGTATTCAAGGCTTATGATCTAAACCTTTCTAAAGGATTAAAACTTAAAAATTAAGGTTATAAATGTTATTTAAATATTAAGGATTCTATATCTAAAATATAGGCTTAACTTCTCCATCTAGGCTATTGTTACGACCCCAATATTAGACTGGGAACCCAATTCAATAGTGGAGCACTATCACAGCACTTAACATATAGTTGGAAGGAAACTAACTCAATTATTGAGTGATGTGTGGCCAAGTATTTTTGGGAGGGTATTAAGTTAAGAAAGATGTAAAGCAGTTAAAGTAAGAATGTGAAATATATGTAAGTAGAGTTGTATACTATTCACTATCTAAAGTTATCTAATTTTAATAATCTAACTTAATGATTGGAGCTAATTAAGCTCTTAGTTAACTTATAGATATTGATCTCTAAATCAATTATAAGTAATAGTATAAGTGAAGAAATTTTGAAAAATAGTAGTTTGATTTAGTTTATGAAATGATAAAATAATTTATAAGTATATTTATGCAAAATAATACTTGTAACAGCCTAAACTCTTAAGCACCAAGGTATTGTTCGCTTTGGCCTGAAAGGCCTCGTGGTTTTACTCACAGAAGATAACTTCATAGCAGGTCACCCATCTTGGGAGTGCTCCCACCTGAGCATACTTAACTTTGGAGTTCTTATCAAGAACTCCACCGTTATCTGAAAAGGTGCCTCAATATTTAAGAGTTTCACTTATTACTACTTAAGTAGGTCTTTACAATCTCCCCAACTTAAATAACTGACGTTTCTGTTAGTATCCACACACAGATCCAAGAACCATCAATTAGATAGATAGGATTATAGGTAGCCCTTATAATCTAAAGAAGTACCCACAACCATATAGCACCTTAATAATTATGGGTTTAAGATGCTACTCACATGAAGTGACACTTTACCTTGTATGGCACTTAACTCCTATCTGACATCCTATGGCCTCCCCTGATATTATTTATAACTGTAACAATCTTAGGTTGTTACTGTGGCGCCCCACCTCACAATCCACAAGATTAAGCTAAGGGGAAGTGTGCCACTTTGGCAAATCCCTCACTTATCATTAGATTATGTATATTCCACAATCCCACTAATAAGGGAGATATGCTCATAATACATACAACATGAATCAATCACAAAGTAAACACAAACTTAGAGTGCGGAAGCAAAGTAAGTAAATAGTACATCCAGTTTACAATAATACAAAAGGAGTGCAATATACAGCTCAGAATAAATAGTATAGTAGGAAAAATACAGTTAAAGGTACATATATTATTATAATATTTTAAATAAGTTTAATGAAAAGAAAATAAAGAAAATCTCTCATCCTCACAATAAAACATTAAAAATGACTAAGCGGCTTCTGCTTCACCCTGCTACTCCTCTTCTAAGAATGGCTCATCTTCAAGTGCTCCTCAAAATAATCCGATTATGACATTATCAGTTTCACAATACTACCCTAGCCAAGAAAAAAAAAATCTTATTAGACAATTATCTAAATATATTTTAAGTTAATAAATTTTTATAAGCTTATTAATATCATCATTTACTTTAAACTAAATAAAATAACTTGCATAAAAGTAGCAAGTATACAAAGGAAATGGTAAATTATAAATAACATCATTTATAACTAAGCAATAATGAGGCAAAAGGCATACTTTAATAAAGCTAAGATAAGGCTAGGAATGCATATATAAATACAATAGGAAAAGTACTAAAAGAAAAACTAATCCTAAATATATTTAAGATGTAGGAGCTTACAAAAAAAAATCTTTAGACAATAAGGAATGATATGTAAATCTGCTAATACAAATTTCTGCATACCTAGTCTTTTAACCCACTATTTGTATTGATAACTTGATCGTTTTGTGTTAATTTAGGTATCAATAGAAAGGTCTCGGAAAGACCTTTCCATCGGTATATAGCACTGCTCGTGAAGTGCTCGCAGTTGAGAGTATTTGAGTCCGAAAATTGACTATTCACGGTTTTCGCTCAGGAGAAATCACCGTCGGGCGCTATAACGCGTTGTAGCCCCCGAGTTTCGAACTGAATCCGTCGTAGAACGCTATAGCAAGCCACAGCGCTTCTGGAGACAAAATAAGAGCATGGAAGCAAACCGCTACAATGCGCCACAGCGGGCTGCAGCGTCATTTCGGGAAAACCACATGAAATCAATAGGTAAAATATATAAACAATAATTTGAAAGTTTAACCGTCGTAGCGCGCCGTAGCATCAAAAGCACTTCAGCGTGCCACAACACTAATTTCTGCTGCAGCGCGCCATAGCATCAAAAGCGCTGCAGTGCGTTACAATGAATTAGAATAATTAATTATTATTAAACAATAAACTATAATTAATTATTCTTAATTAAATATTAATAGGTGATTAAGGTTAATTAAATAGTAATTAGTGCTAATAACTGTTCAACAGTAAAATAATAATATTATATAATCTAATCATTAATTAATAGATTAATTATTATTAATTAATAATTAAGCCTAATTAATCACAGATTAATTAAAGGTTAATGAAGTAAAAAATTATATATATAACTTTATGAATGAACAGTAAAATCATTCAATTTGAATAAACTAACAGTAAAATAATTCAAATTGTATTTTTGAATAGTAAAACTTAAAAGTTTAATAACTTTTTGTATGGTGATCCAAATATAGCCAACATAGGTCTCATTTTGATCAGAAAAATGTAAAGAATCAAATAACATAAGTCAAAAATTAATTTTGAGGTACGCATAATGAGGTAATATTTTAGGACCTCTTTAGAACCTCATAACTTTTTACACAGTTATCCAAACATAGTCAATATGAGTCTTAAAATGCTCAGGAGAGCGGCCCCATCACTGTAGTAGTATTAGTTTTCTCATTTGGACATCACGACAAAAAGTCAACCCTATAATTCTCAGTGAAAATGACCAAAATGCCCCTATACTTCAAACAGCTATAACTTAGTCAAATCAACTCCAAATTTAAAAATTCAAGGTGCTAACTAGTTTAGAATTTCAATGTCATCAATAAGCTAGAATAATATTTAGGATCTAAACCCTAAAAATTTGGAAAATGACCAAAATACCTTTGTCCATATTCTTGGTCATAACTTGATCGTTTCTCATCCAAGTTAGGCGTACTTACTATCTCTCTTTAAGTTAGATATTAAGGAATTAGTTGGAACTAAGAGAATTCAATTCTGACCCGTAAGTCAAAAGTTGACTTTTTGACCTTATAGTAGGGGCAAAATGGTCATTTTGTCCTAAGATTGGACTAAGTACCCCTAACCTTTAATTAACATTCCAAAATATTAAAACTAATATTATAATTATGTTAGTGACATTTAAGTGAGTGAAATAAACCTTTAGATCAGATTCCAGGATTCTTCTAAGTCTTAAACACTACACCTTAAGGACCCTTCCTAAGATTAGGACTAGATCTTAGATTAGAATTCATCTTGTTGGGTAAATTGGGTTACTCAATGGGTGAAACGTTGGTTTTACTAGTTTCTAGACTTTTCTTTTATTTTACGACTTATTCTGGTTATTTTATCTTTTAACTTTTGTTTAGGATAGGAGATTCATCCTAATAAGTTTGATTACTTAATAGGATTTGCCTCAACTATTAGATCACTATTAAAATAAACTTAGAATTTAGGTCTTACCCATTTTGGATTATATGATTAAACCTAAATCTCATAATGTTTAATTTATAATCTATAAATTTAGAAGATCTTAGATAAAGCGTCTAAATTCACAAAACTAGGACGTATGATTTATTAAATCAATTCATAGTCATCTATCTGATTGAACTAGATTAGAACTTGATCAGTTCTAATCCTTTTTAACTTATAAGGACGAGTTTCTAAGTTACACTCGATAGTAGGAAAACGGTGATCCTGAACTTGTGTAACTTGGAATAGTTAGAATGGTTAAGTAGAAAATAAATGATATCACCATGTTTAGTAGAGTCCCTTGCTTACTTTGATGATTGTCGCTTACGCATTCCTTGATTTTTGTGCCATATTTTTTTGAGCATATCATATAAAATCTTTGATGCATAAATAAAATGTTAGAAAAATATGGAAACTCCTTAGATTCCTTATGAAAATATTAAAGTGAGTATTGAAAAGATAATAGTTATATGAGCTACCTCTCAGATATGTCCTTATTACCTAATCTCCTTATGTCACTAGGGGAAGGACTTATTTTGTTGTGTGCCTAATTGTCTAGCCTCCTTATATCGCTAGGGGTACACCATTGGTGCCTTAGCCGTACTGGTGCTAAGATCCTTCGATTACTTTGTGTGCTTAGTTGCCTAGCCTCCTTATGCCGCTAGGGGTACACAGTTTTGTGACTTAGCCGTGATGGTGCTAAGATCTTTTGATATTCAATGGGCTAGATTAACTCTTTTCTGTATGGCAATTGATGCACGGATATTTATATATATACAGTTATGATGTTTTGTTTACTTTTCAGCATTTTTATTCAGCCAGCTACTTCTTTGTATTGCTTATATATTTTAGGATGTTACAACATTGCTGTTATTTATATGTATCACTGCTGAGTTATTTTATCTTAATTGATATGTTTTTTTTTATCACCAGCATGCTTAAGATGTAGTATTTCTCTTACAGTACTTGTTTGATTGTCTATATTTATGCCTTACCTTGCTTAGTCTGCATGTGAGGCATGTCTTAGCCTCTCTTTTTGCCTAAGTTATAAATGATGGTTTATAATTTTTCCTTCCTTTAGTATTGCTTGTTTCTCCCTTATATATTATTGCTTAGAAGTTATAGAATTGTGATATTACATAACACATATAAAACTTATCAGCTTAAAATGTACTTAGACAATTGTTTAACCAGATTTTTCTTTTTTTTTGGCTGGGGCCCTACATTGTGAAACTGATAATGGCATATCCTCTTCAGTTGTACGATCAGGATCTTGGTGTGGAGTCATATTCGGAGGAGGATCCTGTGGAAGAAGCAGCTATTTAGTCCTTCTATTTTAAGTGAGGATGAGTGCACTTTTATTCTTATTATTTGGAACTTAATATGATGTAATAACACATGTACTTATGACTGCATATTTGGATTCTATGCTTATGTTCTGAAATGTACTTCTATATACTTATGTTGTGATGCTTGGATGTTTTATGTTGAAAATCACTTTTGTACACTGTATGTTTACTTAGATAGTGACTGAATGTTTGATTCTATGCTCACTACTTCCCTTATTAGGTGGATTGTGGATTTCATCCTAATCTAATTATAAGTGAAGGATTAGCTAGAGTGACACACCACCTCTTAACTTAATTCTTGTGGATTAAGGGGTGGGGCGCCACAGCAGCCCTTCAGACATGCCTAGTTTTGCAGCTATTTTGGGGAGACAGGATATTCCTCCTCGAGTAGCGCGCCGCTTCACCGTCGAATTATGATTTTACCTCTTTGTGCGCAGTGATGGGGCGGGGTGCTACAAGATGCTTAAGGGATCAGAGTAGATCAGAATAAGCTCAGTGCCATCCAAGAATGGGTGCAACCTAAATCAGTGACAGAAATCAGAAGTTTCTTAGGTTTGGCCAGCTATTATAGAAGATTCGTGAAAGACTTTTCTCAAATAGCCTCTCCACTCACCAAACTCACCTAGAAGGCTGTACCATTCGAATGGTCATTAGCTTGAGAAGAAGCATTCCAAACACTAAAAGAGGCGCTTACGTTTGCCCCTGTTCTTGTCCTTCCTAAAGAAAGAGTGAACTACCAAGTCTACATCGATGCCTCTCGCATAGGCTTGTGCGCGGCGACGGGGCGGGGCATCACAGGAACAATATTTGAACTTTAGCTGCTACAGTGCGCCACGGCAAAACAGTATTTGAATCGAGGCCGCTACGGCGCGCCACAACGCATAGCACTCACAACAGAAAGCTCCAGAATATGCATTGAATACAGCATAGGGAAGGCCACAAATTCAGACCTTTGGCTTTCCCTTGCCTCTTGAAACTTGAGTTAAACAATAACTTTGATAAATCTAAAGAGACTAAGCAGAATAAAATAAATTGCTTGCATTAAAGTAAAAGAAGATGAATGCTCATTTGTGATTAATGCATGGGGGCTAAAAACTCCCCTATTTAAGGGCCAATTTTAAATCAAAGAATGGTTCCAAAATTTAATATTCAAAAGACTAAAAGGAGAGGCTACAGAAAGAAAAAGAGGAGAACTCTCTAAAGGGTAAGCAGTAGACTGTGAAGAGTGAAGATAAGAAGATATCAAATAAAATGAGGAGAAGTCAAGTAGAATTGTAGGAGGAAGGTCAAGAGAACCCTAAAAAACCTCTAGGTATTTCTTAGTACTTTTCCTAAACTATATTTGATTATTTTCTACTGTGAACTGATGTCAATGGTTACTTTCTTTCACATGTATGCTTTTATTTATTTAGTAATGAAAAGCTAAATCCCCTGGAAAGGGTTGGGATGTAGTTATAAGAAAATGTAAGGCTGTAGTGGTGTTGTAATGGAGATGTTTGAATGGGTAAAATTAATTTCTATTTAACTGTCTATTATTATTATTGTGAAGGAACGCCTGGATGAAACTTTATCAAAATACTTTGCTAAAAATAAAACTAAATGAATTATCAATTAATAAAAGAACTTGAGTTCCAAGGTCATCAATTGGACAAGAGCAAGGAAAGAAGTGTAAGTAAAGCTGAGAACTATGTGACAAATTCTCAAGCTCACTTGTACCTTTCCTTAAGAGCTCTATCAAAAGATTTAATTCTTATGAACCAAGCTCCCATCAATTTTGCTCCGCTACTCAGTAAAATAAAAGGGATGAGAGGACGTTGAAAATTCAATGGATCATGTGACATAGTTCATTGACCCAACGCATCCTCTCATCTAGCTAAACCATGTGGCGCATGATGCAATGTTGATGTAAATCATATTTGTGAGACTTAACAATAAAAAGAAAATATTTGGTAACATAGACGTAGGAATTCAAAGTTAAATTTAAATCATGATCTCATAAAGGTTTAAGTGTCGTGGTAGAACCCCAAGGGAAGTTCTCCTTATTGCACTAAATCTCAACCTGTTGTAATTAGAGGTTAACTCCAATTCTAATAGTGTCACTTGATTTAAGTAGGCATGGAAAAATCAATTTATATATTTAAATAATAAAGTGATAACACCAGGTCCTTACAAGTACTATAATGAAACCCTAACTCTCTCCTTCTGAATAAATCATATCTTACCCTAAGATAATTTATATTATTAATTTAGGAACCAACTCAAATCAAAACTTAATCTTCTAAATATTATTGAAAAAAGATATAACTTAGTATTAAAATCACCTTTCCCTGAGGACGATAAATCTCAAAACTAAACTTTCACTTATTACTTTAGACCACGTACACTTGCGTGCAAGCGCAAATGTGTATTTTACGTCTGTCACTTGTAATTGTATTTACATTCTTTCTCATATGTAATTACAATTACTTTCATTCATACATTTTTGCTCTTCTATTTTCTCATCTTAACTTAAGACCCTCTTCATGATCCTTGGACAAACTTAGCATCTAGCATTTACTTCACATTCCTCTAATTAGATATTAGATGCTAAGGTGATACGCCAATGTTGGGTTTAATTCCCACTCAATATTGGGGTCGTCACAGCCCCACCTCGCCTCTTCACACAAGGAGGGGTGTGATCAAGCGATGGGACAGGTTGCAACGCCCTGCCCTGCCGCCACGCGTAAAAGAGATAACATAATCAATTTTGGCGGCGGAGCGGTGCGCCACTCGGGAAAGAATTTACTATATCCCCAAATAGCTCAAACTAACACTGATCTAAAGGCTGCTGACTCAAATTCAAAGGAAGGTTGAGAGCTAATACTTAAGATAAAAGTAGTATCTATATCCTAAGTATTAGACAAATATATACATTAGATTTAAAATACAATATGAAGAATCTAATATATATATATATATATATATATATATATAATACATCATCATTTACAGTATGCTGATCACTTCACAATATTAAGTATAAGTAATATATAAATAAAGTGCAGAAGCTAAGCATACATCCAGAAATATTCATCACAGAACCTGAATGAAAATATTCATCTCAGAACAGAAAAGTAAATACATATAGAAATTATTACAAATGATTTATTGAAATTATACTGAAATAAAGTCTAAATACTGAACTGAAATAAGTAATCAAAAATAGTAAAAGTTGAAGGAGAAAATCTACTAAGGCTCCACGAACTTCTCCTGAACCTCCTGAACTTCCTCCTGACATGGCTCAATAAGCCATTCAGGATCTAGCAAATTGCCGGATCCCAAAAGTATCGCGTGTTAGATAATAAACAATTCTAATTATTTAATTAACATTTAAGTAATGTAAACAAAATACTGTAGAAAACTGTAAAATAGGTGAAAGTCTAAGCTGTATAAAATTGAAGTAAGGTAAAGCTAACGGGATACTGAGTGCTGAAATAGAATAAAAATAGTATATGATCTGAAATTGAGTAAATAACATGTAAAACTATGATGTATGCCATTGAAGTCATGCATCTATATATTCTACAATACTGTATGCCACTGATATACAACCGAAATATCACTGAACTACTATAAGTCGTACGGTCTAATGTCTACATACATCCAGTTGAGAATATAGTTTACTGTAATACATCCTGAAATTCCCCGATATATGTATGAAACATTCTGTAACCCATAAATTATTATTGATACTCATATATCATGCTTATGTTAATGCTCATGTCTCTTACACTGCATATTTTAAAATCCAAAAATCCAGAAAATACTATAAAATTAGATAATAAATTAAAAGTCTTCATTATGTAGAATCTATTTAAATAGATTCTGACTCATGGTCCAAATTCCAATAATGGTTTTAATTATGATTTTACTTAAAATTATCAGTAGGAAATGTTGTATACATATATTTAGCATATTTTCAAGAAAGGTGAATTTAACACTTAGTTTGTTTAAATTGCACCTTTTGAAGTGATCTTCAATAGGAGGCATCACTTGATAGAGATTTGTGTCTCAAACTAAGCTATTAAATACCCGAATTACAAGTATACTTAGTATTCTAAAGAGGATGACTTGAATCACCTAGTTTATTTGAAGCCACACCTATGGAAGCGATTTTCGATATGAGGCATCACTCGATGGCAATTTTTATTTAAATAAATTAATAATTTAAGTCCCTAATTATAATACTCTAAAGATTGGATGATTTATTCTAAGTAGGACTATATCAGACTAAACTCGCAGGATATAACACAGACTTAATCTTGCATTAAGGTAAATTAACTAATCCTAAATACTACTGAAGTAATCCAGCACTATGGGTATACATTACTATACTCAACTAATAATATGGGTTCAGTCAATTTTATTTAATCAACAAGGATCACCAAAGCTATGAATTCAGATTCTATTGGAGTGAATCCTACACAAGGTTCCAAGGGTATGACCAAAAGGTCATTCAATATAAGTTTCTACCACATGGGAAAATTCTCATTCTAAGTACTTTGGGTGATCCTACCACAAGGGTATAAGATCAATCTTCTAAAGTTAAGGAAGATCATCTAAGTTCCTACCTCAATTTATCATAATAAGTCCTTCCTACCTCAATGTGTTAATATTTGTTAAGGCTAATATTACTACTATATAAAACCTAATGTAAGATTATCAAGATCTTACATATTCAGCATTTATGCTGAAATTCATAAGTTTTATTTATTAAGCTTAATTTGATCAGATCAGATAGGTAAACCTATCTGATCAGTACCTATATTACAATTATGGGGTATAATCGAGAGTATTGTTAATATTTGATCTTGTAATAAATCAACATAGTTTTATAATTATCTTCATGTTAAGAGTCTTATATAAGAGAAAATCAAAGATTTTAAGGTGCATGTCCAGATAATAAATCACAAAAATTCTTTAATGATCTTAGTACTTCTAATTCAATATTTTTAAAATCAATATCAAATCAGATGTATTATTGGAATAATGTCAGTTGAATTATCTTTCAATCAAGTTGATTGATTAAGTGATTAAAGATTTAGATCTTAATCAGATAGGTTAGGGTTTAACCATTAGCTTTACCAAATTAAGACTAATAATTAATATATAGATCAATGATAAATCAATGCATTATTATTGTATTATTGATGGCAAATTCTAGATTTAAATTAAGTATCATTTACTTAATCAAATTCTAGATTTAAATTAAGTATCATTTACTTAATGAAGTTCTTAAGATTCTTATGTTCAAATATAGTTTAATATCAAATTGAGTAAATCAAGGTGTCCAATTCAAAGTTAAAATTCTCTAACATACACCCTAATATTATGAAAGCATAGGAATATAAAGTAGCCAAGAAAAAGTGAAGCAAATGGGTACCTTATCCTTTAGAAAAAGAAAAAAAAGACCTCAGATTTCTGCAGAAACTTAGGGGAGAAGCTGCTTCTTCTTCTTTTATTTCCATAAAAATGAGGAAGAGGATGAGGGCTTCTTCAAATAGTAAGCACAACAAGGGATGGGAAGAAGAGATGAGGAGCTTCAACTTGACAGCAAGGGATGGAGGGAGAGCTGAGAGTTGCCTTTAAGGAGAAGGAGAAGAGGGGTGGTAAGCATGGCTTATGGGAGTGGAGCAAGTCATCTCCCATCACAACATGGAGGGAGAGGAGAGGGAGTAGGGGCCTCTTTCGTGCGTCAGGGAAGAAAAAGGAGGGGGCGCTGAATGCAGGTCTGCCAGCCATGAGAGAAGGAAAAAGGAAAAGAATGTATTTTTAAATAGATAATTATTAATTTATTTATTTATTAATTTTTATTTTGTTAAAAAATCAGATTTAATAAACACGCTCTAAAATTTCCAAAAAATTCACCCCTAGCTATTTTGAGGGTGAGGAATTCAACGGCGAAGTCGGATTTCGATTTCGATGATTATTTAATTATTCTTTTTCCGGTGCATTTAATTACATTAAAATATTCGCAAAAATCTGATAACTTCCAAACACGTCCAAAATGTCACCCCTAGCTAATTTGGGGTGACGATCGCAACAGCGAAGTCGAATTTTGATTTCGATGTCAATTTAAATACCTCAATTTTCTAATTAATTAAATATATTAAAATATTCTAATTATTCGATTGAGCTCCAAATCACTCTAAAATTTCAAGGATTAGTTCTAATGACTAGGTGAACTCAATCGAATGATAATTTGTCTGTGATTAAATTAAGATTAGGCTAAGTAAAAACTTATTATTGTTATATATAGATAAATTGTAAGTAAGAAAACTTAGAAATTAATGAAAATTCTCATTTATGTATTTGCATGTGAATGAAGAATCTTAACAAAATTTAAACATGATTTAAATTTAGTTTAAATATATCATATTTTTTATTTTGATCTTAGAACCTTATCATTTTTATGTTAAACTTCCTTGACATTTGATAAGATTAGAATCTTTGTAGAATTTTCTCAATTTGATTATAAAGAAACTTAAGTTAATATTGTAAGCGCCATAATTCAATTTAACATTGATGTATGTTGGCGAAATTGTAATACTCTGAGGTAAAACCCCATACTTGTCATGCCTAATAAAACCTAACATTGAAACTTATTTCTTGTGGTAGTTAAAATCATATGAGAGATAGATTGAACTTTTATCTTGTAATAGTTAAATCCAAAAGAATGGTTAGATGCTTATTTCTTGTGAACTTAGAATTATAAAAATATTATCAGTTCATATCTCCTGTAACTCTTAAAGTTTATGAAATCTAAATAGTTTGCTTAAAAACTTAATTTAATAGTGATGTTAACATTATCATATGGGAGTGAAACACATATCTATAACATAAATCTAATTTTCCATTGATTTAGGAATTGGTTGATTTGCCCTGCAAAAAACTGTATAGTTATTGTTTTATTATAAGCATTTAGATAAGTACAGTTCATGTCAGGACAAATTTCACAATCCCAATGTGTGTTATGAGTTATAGTTTAGACACCTTAGTTTGGGGGAACAAACTATAAAAATATATTTATCTCATATTCTTGTGCGCGGGGGTAAGTGCAGTTAAGCAACCTAAGTGTCCAAATTTATCTTTCTTAGAATATGTTAGTTATATGTATGCACTCTTAACTTATGCTAAATTCAATTAGATTCACGATTTGATATTGAAATTAGTTGATTAAGGTTAAGTGTACTTATAATTTGATAAATATGTAAATCAAAGAGCTTTATGAGAAGTTGTTGAACAATGTAGTAGTATTTGAATAAATATGCATATTAGGATATGACATAATAAATAGTTAGATAATAAAAAGGGATATCTTTTCTATTTTTCTTTTCTAGATTTTTGTTATTTAATTCTTTCAGTTGTGGTATACATGAATCACTTATGCAAAGCATATCGTTAGCGGTGCAATAACACACTTAAGATCTGTTAGCGGTGCGATAACATATCTAGGATCTATTAGCGGTGCAATCTCACACATAGGATTTGGATGCAACAGGCATCAAAGTTATATGTATATTTAACAAATTTTGCAGCATTATTAAATGCACATTCTGTTGACATACTCAGTGGTATATTCTGTTCAATATATATTGCAGATCATTTTTAGCTTTTTTTTATACAATTGTCATTTTATTTTCAATTATTTTGTTTAAAGCACTTTTGTTCCATTTTCAATATTATTCAATCTCTATTACATTCTTATTTTCAACAACTTTACTCTTAGTTCTATACAGTTTCAATTTTGTGAATTTTCATATTTTTTGTAGTATATTCTTCTGTGAAACAATAATGATATTCTAAAATGCTAACTATTTTCTTGTAAGTTAAATTGTACTTGGACTTTATAAGTTTAACAAGATTTTTCCTTTCTTTTTTATTTTTGGTTGTGCCCTATCATATATATACATATGACAGATTAAGTTATAGGTCAGACCTAATGATTGAGGACTAAGCAAAATAGAGGAGTCAAGTAAGTATGTGGCTTGCAGAAAGAAATTGTTGTCTTAAATTTTTCTTGCCCACATTTAATTAAATATAGTAAATGAGTTTTCTTATTCTTCTGTATTTATTGTATTATATATGAATGGATAAATGTAGAAATTATTAGGATGACTTTTCTTTATTTACTAATGATGTACTATATATGTTTCAAATTACATGGATATCTCATTAAATATTTGTGATAATAATAATGACCACCACTTAATCATAGGGGAGTTAGTGTTAACTTGACACCGGTTAGGAGGCGGCCGTTACAGTCACCATCTGGCGTAAAGATGTTAAATTGAAATACAAATGCGTTTTATGAAAAGAGGCTATGAACGAATTTAAAAATTTGGATATCTAAGAAAGTGTGGAATGAATTGCAATCGAAATTGTTGGCTATGTTATGAAAATTTGGAAACAAATTATCATTTATTTTTCATTTCCTATTTTGAAATGCATTCTTCCTCTTGCTTAAAAATATATGATAGAGCCTTTATTTTTACAATTTATTGCGGATATTATGGGATACAAGAAATTGATCAAGAGAGCTTCACTTCTAACCTTATGGGGTCATCATTCATAATATTTGGACTGAACGGAGCAATCAGATATTTGGTAATCTTCTTAAAGCAATTTGCTTCATTATTACTCAAATCAATTTTACTTTGAAGAGTATTATGAAAAGCTGGCCTTTATTATCGGATGCTAATGATAATCAAGATATCCAATTTTTGAGATGGAAGGATGGTCTTATTGTTATTAATCATATTTGAATGTGTTGTTATTTCTTTACTTCTTTCTTTTGCTTTGAGTATTATTAGTATTTTTCAATGGATGATTTTTTTTTCTTATTTTGTACTGCCTCTGCACTTTCGGTTTTTCTGAGAAAACTATTATTTTTGAGCTTCAGTTTAATTGGCAATTTGGAGAGTTTCCATGAGACTGAGAATTTTTGAGGCCACATTCATCTGATAGCACGTTGACTTGCTTGATCTTGGTTCTTGACAGATGCTACTTTCGGATACTTTGGGTTGAGAAGCCCAGTCGAGTCTAGGGCCTCAAAGTTGTGCTGAGGCTATTCATTCGTTAGGTTTGATTTGATTTTTAAGCGTTTTTTATTTTTAGAACTGCTTGTATATATTTTTGGCTTACTATATTTAACTTTCAACGTTTGATGATACTGCGGGGCACCTCACTACGTTATGTGGAGCTGCCAAGTTCTGATTTCGACCTTTGACGATAGCTGTTTGGTATCCAATCGAGGCTGCTTCCTCTGCCTGACGTCGCCTTTGTTGATTCTCCGCCGTCTTTGCTGCTTTGTGATGTCTTCTTTGCCTTCGTCCGATCAATGTTACTTCCTTCGTCTGTCATCAGCTCCATCGTTTCGTCGTTGCCCTTGTCGGTTCGACGTTATCTTTGCTAGTTTGTTGTTATCCGACGTCGATTTCGACGATTCGTCGTCGATGCAGCCAGGATACTTGATGGGGGCTGCAATTTACTGCAATTATTGTTAAACAATTTATTATGTTGGCTTTGTATAATCACTAAATAATATGAACATGTCCAACTACCTCTCTGCCCTACAACTTTCATGGCTCTCTAATTCACTCTTAGTATTATTAAAGTTTTTAAATTTAATATTTAATATATAATAATTAATATTTATTAATTATAATTATAATTATAAATTCATTAATACCTAATAAATTAGGCAGAGGTGCCAAAGTATTTATCATTCAAGTTATCTATTATTAAGAAAATAGAAAAAGACTATACTTATGCCATTGCATACATAACAATTCAGTATGCACTATCAATGAATTTTTTTTCTTATTAGACATAGAATTAGTAAAAATTGCATTTTTAAAATTGCGCGTCTTTGTTTGTACTCGCTTCTTGCCAAGATAATAAGCTAGTATTGTAGTAACAAGAGATCTTCTATTTGCTGCTGTTCGTGCTTCACTGGTTTCTTCTCTCTTGCGCATAGTTGCAGCAAGGTATCGACGTCTTTCCTATTGTATTTTCCTTGGCATTTGTTCGTTTGTCTCCGTTGTCCTATTCTTTACGCATTTGCTAGGTTTTCAGCAGGGTTTTTAGGGTTTTATTTTGCTGCATTAAAATCCCGTAATCCGCCAAAAAGTTTTTTTCCCAAACGGCCATTCTAATGTAATCCAAAATTGGCTGAAATTCAGATAACATTACCCGACAATCTATCCCTCGGATAAAGTTCTTCGCGTTCTCCTTGGAGAACCTCGCGTCACTTCTGCTTCCGCCAGACGCAGCGCCGGTGCATTGCCTCCGCCTACGCTTCGCCCGACGCAGAGTCTCGCCTGACGCAAAGGCTCGCCCTACGCAGGCAGCGCCGGTGCGTTTTTTAAATGGATGTTTTTTTTCTTTTGAAGATTTGCTTGATATTGTCATTTGATTATGAATAATTTAAGGTTAAATTTGTTTTGTGATTTGTTTTTCTTAAGTTTAGTAGGGTTGATTTAGAACAAATTTTTTATAGAAGTAAATGTGAACCATTAATATCAGCATATAATGATTCTTTCTTAGCTGTTTGTATAAAAACTTTATGATCTTTTGGCTAGTTAAATCATTATTTGGTTAGCTGAATCTGGATATATTATTCCAGAAAATTTTATAGTAATTTATAGTGTTCTCGTAGATGGAAACGACAAAACAAAAGCAGCTTATGCCGTATGCGCAACTATATTGACTATACTAGAGAATAACAGTAGTGATGATGGTGAGTTGATCAGTGCAAAACAAAATTATTATATATTGTAATGCCACAACATACAATGTAAAGATTACTTGCGTGATCTTTATGAAGTCATTGATTTCGTTCCAGTGTTTATGGTCTGCATGTAGAAGGAACATTTCTTTCGATTGTTGGATACATTAAAGTCTAGGGATTATTTAAGACCAACAACTCATGTTATGATCGAAGAGCAAGTTGCAAAGTTTTTATATATAATAGGGCAAAGCGCATGCATAAGGTCAGTTAATTTCATATTCAAACGATTCTGTGAAACTGTTAGTGATATTTCAATCAAGTTTTGTACGCATTCAGAACATTAAATAATGCAAATGATTTAAGGTGATACTCGATTTTTACTTGTATATGGTACAGATTTGATTATGACACTATAATAAGTAATAGCTTTATTTATTCAGGACTGTATTGGGGCTCTTGATGATACTCTTAATAAATCATTCGTGCCAATGGAACAAGTTGCAGCATTTCGTGGTTGAAAAAGAATTCCAACACATAATGTCTTGGCCGTTGTGAACTTTGATTTGAATGTATTATACATTTTAGCAGGGTGGGAAGGATTTGCGCATGATGCAATGTTGTGGAGTGCTTTGGAGAAATTGAATGGTCTTAAGGTGCCTGATTGAAAGTATTATCTTGTAAATGTTGGATACTCTACAAAGCCTGGATTTGTAGGTCCATATCATGGGACATGTTATCAATTGAAAGAGTGGACAAATTATGAGCCTACAATTGCTAAAGAACTTTTTAACCTATGACGTTCATCATTACATACTACAGTTGAGCGAGTTCTTGGCACTTTAAAGAAAAATTTTAAAATATTATCTGAACCATTGTGGCTTTTATTCCTCATATTCAGTCCAAGTTAATATGGTCATTGCTTCTTATGTAATTCATAATTGGATAATGAAATATGGTTGAGTTCAATTAGTTTACAATGATGAAGCTTGCATTAAGGAAACTTGATCACTTGAGTACCAACTAGCTATTGATGACAACATGGAATGGGTACAATGTATGGATGATTTATGTGAGCAAATGTGAAATCGCAAAACTCATTTGGACTACTAGTGATTTGTAAAATAGTTTTAATGTTGGCATAATAAATTATATTATTGTAATGGTACTTAAAATTTTAATGTTAATCTTTAAAACCTCAATGTGCATATTCTATGACCTCAAAGCTTCCCATTTGTATGCAATCAAACAAATAACATTGAAACATGTTGCATGAGACCTAAAAGTAGCTATGGGAAGGACCAAAACTATTTACTGTGATAGCCTATATGGATAAACAAACTTCTTAAGATAATGGCCGAGATGAGCACTGATTATAGTTCAAGTGTAATGGTTAATGGAAAACAACAGTATATGCTCAAGTTGCAAGAAAATAAAATGATATGTTCAACGATCCAAGTATAATGACGGATTATATTATTCAACAAGTTAGGAGCCATATACATAGATGGGACATCATTAAGAAGATGGGGGATTTGTCAGGTACTAGTTGGGATGAAAGTGAAAATTATTAAACTTGGTAAGTTAGAGGCACTCCAAGCTCCATATGTATTTTATTATAGCATGTTTGTCCCAATACATATTTTATTGGAATTAATAACTCATAAATTACTTATATGCAGGATGCAACTCAATTTTTAAATACACCAATACTTGATTATGATCTCCTTGAAATGATGTGCGGTGAAGGCTTGCAAAAGGATGTTGGACACAGACAACAATGACTCTTTCATGAATATGAACAATGTCATTATTCTTGAAGAAGAACTTAATTTCTCAAGTAA
Source organism: Gastrodia elata (assembly GCA_016760335.1). NCBI lineage: Eukaryota > Viridiplantae > Streptophyta > Magnoliopsida > Asparagales > Orchidaceae > Gastrodia > Gastrodia elata. The sequence goes on along the minus strand of CM028684.1, from coordinate 24,696,120 downwards.
TTTTTTGCATTCACAACCATATTACGCTGAAGACAACCTTGAGCAGGATGACTACACATAAAATAAACTGTAGAAAATAAATCTGCTAGGGCTGCATGAACTTCAGAAAAGTTTATTAAGAAAGGTAAGAGATCGTGATGAGCTCTACAGTGACACGAAGATTAAGGCATTGACAGACACAGTTGCTGCTGTGCTAAAAATGGCAGATTCCTTAGACACGGCAAGTCATCGAGAAAATCTTTTGGGGAGTGTATATTCTGAAATAAATCGGTTTGGGGGCTATTCAGATATGGACATTGAAAGATGCTTCTCATATATTGCTTCTGCAAATTTATCAATTGCAGCATCATTCATTTTACGACTACAAAGGGCGAAAGAGCTATTTCTACAAGAGTTTCTGCGGAAGTGTTATGCTTTTATTGTCTCCTCGATGATATGCTTCTTTTATTTTTAATTTATATTTGCAGTGTCCTGAACTATTTAGATCCACATTGTGTAGTTTTCGGTGCTTGATTCAAATGAGAATATATATACAAGTACAAAGTAAATGTTCGATGCTTGAGTATTGTAGGTTTTGGTACTATTTACGTAATTAACTTCTTAGTTATTTGTTGTGGTTTTTTAATTTATATTTGAATCTCAGTGTTGGAGTAATCTTACCTCATGTGTATAATAACAATGAACCAAACAACATCCATATAAATAACATTGACATCTATTATTTAAATAACACCGAATCAAACAGCCCCTATTATCTGAATAACACTGCTATCTGAATAACATGTTATATTAATAACTTTTCATCAGACATTCAACCAAACTGCCCCTTGTATTGTAAATACATTGCTAGGATTACAAGACTCTAAGATTTACTAAATTTTTTAATCCTAGTATCAAAGAGCTTCTACGTAGGATATCGATCTTTCTTCGATTCTGATTATTGAGTTATATGATTTTGAATGCAATGGAAAATGGAGTGTGGATAATGGTTTTTTGTTAAGCTTCATACACTGCTTTTTTTATCCTATCTGCTTTTTTGGCTTTTTTAATGAAATATTTTGGATTTTTAAGCATTGAATAATCATTTCCTGCATTAGATACTGTGATGCATTTATCATTTTTTATTTGATGGATAAATGGACAGATGATTGTGAACTGGGACGTGTGAGCGGTTATTTACTTGATAACAATTGTCGTTTCAAAATGATAGGATCTTTTCTTACCCGTGCTCTTGCGTAAGCATTTCCTTCATTTGGATTGGTTCTGGGTTTATTTTCTCACATGTTTTTGGATGCTTTATTATGAAGAAGAATGTGAAATTGCAATATGCTTCTTTCTTATATTTAGATTGATTCTTGGGTATGCTTATCCTGCATATGAATGCTTTAAAACTGTGGAATTGAACCGCCCAGAGATTGAACAACTGCGGTTCTGGTGTCAATACTGGTAATCTTCCAAATGCACATATTAAAAGTCCTAGTGCTCTGTTCACAAAATGTATTATTAACTTGCTGCTGAAAATTGTTTTCTTGAAATCACCTTCAGGATTTTAGTTGCTGCATTGACTGTCTTTGAGAGAGTAGGAGATGCTTTTATCTCATGGTGCGGTATGCACGTGTTATGTAATTAGTGGCTTCTTTTGTTTTCTATTTATTCATTGAATTTTAGTTCATTTTCTTGAAGGATGCCAATGTACAGTGAAGCAAAGGTTGCTTTTTTTGTATACTTGTGGTATCCCAAAATGAGGGTAAAATTTCTACCTCTAAGAATTTGTTGTAAAGATATTCTAAATTTTTTTGAATTTTCTATGTTTGTAGTTTTATTAACTGTTGATTATGGCAGGGAACAACTTATATATATGAAACTTTTTTGCGACCATATGTGGCTAGTCATGAAAATGAAATTGATGGCAACTTACTAGAGCTGAAGGCTAGGGCTGGTGACATGATTGTTTTTTATTGGCAGAAGGCTGCAATTTATGGTCAAACACGGATATTTGAGATTTTTCAATATATAGCATCTCAAGCACCACAACAGCAAACAAGATCCAGGCCCACTGTGGTAATAATCCTAGTCACTGAATGTTTTCATATTATCTTTAAAAATATTTTTATTAGTTGCCTGTTAACGGTTGTGCATTATGCCTAGGTTATTATTATTTTAAGGTAATTTAGCTTCATTTGCTTGTTTTCTTTAGAACAAAATATATGAAGCATGCTATTGTTTATTTTGTAAAAACATGATATCATCTCTTGTTATTATGCCTGAATTCTTCTGCTTCTCATTCGTACTAAATATTGTTGCATCATGCTCTTGCCATACATTTTTAACCATTGGAGGTTCAACGAAATTTTAATTTCATTCACAAAAACTTCATAAATATTCATATTCTTCAAATTTGATTTCCAGATTATAAATTAATATTGTAATAAAAGACGCTTGATTACTTAAAATTTGTGATTTGCTCGAGCATTTTCTATGTTCCTCCATCTTAAACTTGGCTTCATCTGAAACTTCACTTTCTTCTTCTACATGTACTATCAAAGAAACACCAGCCAGAGATTTATTTGGTTTAATTTCCAAATTATTGGTTTTGCATTTGGCTTTATTATGGTGGTTTTTGCTGGTATTCATCTTTTTATGACCTTACATAAGATTTGTTTCCCTTGGATTCACATGATTTGTGATTTATATCTTGTGATGTCTCACAAAACTTTTTATTTGAAAATCATTTTTTTTCTGACATATTTGATTTGTTCTAGTAGCATTTTTGTTGGGTAAAACACAATTTTGTATACGTTTTGTTATTGCTTTTCTGGAAAACAATTAATGCTAGATTTCCCCATCGCCAAATCTCAGAAGAAATAATAGAATATGAAAAATATAATCTAAGCATAATCACAAATACATAGATTTGCATGGTTTTCTGAAAACTTGACATATGTACTCTTTTACACTAGAGATCCTCTTTAATTTCCCTAAGAGAAATTAGGGAAGAATGGGGAGGATATCTGTGGGAACTCTTTTCTTAGTAGATAGTGGTCAGGGTTTATGCGCAATGACATCCTTAATATTGGAAGAAGTTTGGTTCTGTTAATTTGGTCCAATCATTAGGTTGGCAGGGGTTTGCTAAGTATAGCTGACAATTGGTAAACTTAGACACAATTTTGAGTCTTAGCAACTTTGTTAAACAAGTACATTGATTCCTTATGTGTTACTTTTTTATTTCAGTGCAGTGACGATAACTTTGTGGTATCCCAATAAATTTATATTATCTTGCCTCGTCTGAATTTGATTTTGCATTTTGAATCAATCCTTTCCAACCCAACTTTCTTATGCAAATTATTTCTACTTGGCATACTTTGGGTTTGGCAGCTAGATTTATATTGCTGCTTGACTTCAGGTTTGTTGAAAAACTACCGATTATTATAGCCCCTTGTACTGGCTATTTGACAACAATGGAGCAAAACTTTTGTAAGGATCTATACTCCTGTTTCCAAATAAACACTTGTAAAAGACAAGTAAATGGGACATAAATTATTATAAAATCAAGAGAGAGAGAGAGAGAGTGTATGTGCGGTAAAACAAATAACATAATCGTGTGATTAAGAAAAAGAATAAGCAAACATAGGATATTTATGTGGTTTGGTGAAATCTTTACCTAGGTCCACAACTACATTATTCAATCTATTTTTTTTTCTCAAGGAAAGGAGGTAGGATGGGAGGAGAGATCACACATAATATGCAGTAACTCTTAGAAAGTATTTCTAAACTTATAATATAAAACAAACTCCTTCCTCACCTACTCAAATAATACTTGACAGGCTCAAAATAAACAAATAGTCTAGGATAAACAATTATTTTCTCTAATTTCAAATTTTTATTTCACATATCACCCCTAATTAGCCATAATCAAAATTTTGATCCAATTTGATGATAATTAATGATTTTTGGTCCTAAAACAAGCAACAAATTATGTTGTATTCTTGAGATTGGCTGATTCTTCTTCTTTTTGGTAAATAATTAGCCACTAACTTATTTGTTATGATTTTTCAACCCCTTCCGAGTTTGAATGTTGTTTCTTGATTTTTAATTGTGTGGACACAAATTTTAGGACTTACATTTTTTGAAAACCTGTTAACTTAGTAGCAGCTGACTAATGTACTATTTGGTTAATTTACTTGGAATTTTGTTATGCTCAGTAAAAATAGTTTTTATACATCCAAAAATATTCATTCAAGGTTATTCCTTCAATTTTTCCTTGCACTGTGTCACGACCCGGTCAGAAAGGCATTGGGAACAGAGGTCGGGCGACAAAAAACAATAATTTAATATATGAATGCAATGAGACAACAATTTGAAATTTTATCCAAAACGTAAAGAGCCAACTAAATATCTAAAAATAGTAAATTTAGAACATCTAATGTCTTTCAAACTACATTTATGAAGTACAATAGATAATATAGGTAAAAAAATTAGAAAATAAGTATCGAGAAAAGTGATGGGTGTAGGTCAAGTCAATATATTTATTAACCATCTAATCCTAACTTGAAAAAAATTAAATAATAATATTTTGAGTGGATAATTATAAACTCCACTTAAAATTTATTAAAGAAATGAATAGATTATGCTTAAATCTTATATTTGTAATGAAGACAATTTAAAAATTAGTAGAGGCTAAAGTTTAGCAGTTGAGTAAAGTAAAAGTTATTGGGAGAATTGTAACGACCCAATGTCCTTACTTTTAAAATTAGGTCAAAACCCGCAAGACATTAGGACCCCTGGGGAATTTCAAATTAGGGCAAACAAAATTTTCAGTAGATAGAAATAATTTTTAGATTAAAGTGCCCTAGTTTGGGAGAATTTGGATAATGAAAACTTCATCTTTATTTTTCTGAATTATTTAAATCCAATAAATCAAGAACATTGAAATACGCATCCAAATTCATTGTTTTCAGTGTTGTTGTGTTAAGTATATTATTTAAAGGCTGCTCGAAAAGTTTCATCAAAATTTGAGCGCCGATTTGATCGTTGTTAATTTTTGAAGTTTTAAATTTCATAAATTAATAAAAAATAAAATATTTGTCCAAATCAAAATTTTTTGGCGTGAGGGCTTTTGTTACATTGTAACACACCTTGGTGTCAATTTTCATTTTTTTTTGATGCCAAACGACAGAAAAATGTGAATAATTTAAGTTTAAGTATTTATTTATTTATTTTCCTTAAGAATTTCCATTTTTTCCTTCCTCCCCCTATTTTTACGATCCCTCCCCGATTCCTTCCGCCTTAAGGCGCGGAAGCTTCCACGCCTGGGGCTTTCCTGCGCCAATTTGGCACAGGAACGGTCGGCCAACCAGCCCTCTCCCTCTTCCCCTCTCATTTCTCTATAAAACCCCATCCCCTCCCCTCCTTCTCCACCCACACATCCCCTCTCTCCATCACAACAGCCGACAGCCACCCTCCCAGCCACCCCAGCCATCCTCAGCCCTCGGCAGCAGCCACTCTCCTCCCTCAGTCCTTTCCCTCCCCTCTTTCCCCCAAAGAGCAGCAGCCCTCTCCTCCCTCAGCCCCTCCTCCCTCTCTCAACAACCCGGCTAGCCGCCTCCCTCCTCCGACCAGCCAGCTCCCGCTGCCCCGGCAACCTCCTGCCGACCTCTCTCCATTTTTTTGACAACAAAGTAAGAGGAGAAGGAAAAGAGGAGGGGAATGATAAAGAATTTTTGCTATTTCTTGTTCTTTTATATATACTTAAAAAATAATAATGATAAAATTACATCATTCACATTAATATGGTATCATTAATTAATAATGAAAATTATATAAATGTTATAACTTGGCTATTATTTCAATTCAAGCATTTTTATTTTTTCATTTTCATTCCCTTATTATTATTACTTTATGCATATTTTTACAATTATTTCTATTCTTTGTCCTTTATTTCATACATTATTATTATTATTATTATTACATAATGATAATAATAGCATTATATTAAATATATTTACTACCCTCAGAGACTTGAAATGATGTCTTCTATCAAGATAAAAAAATGAAAGAAAGGTAGAATGGAAAAGAAGAAATAAAAAATTCATAAAGAAAGATATATCATATCACTTTCATTTTAATTTAAAATATCAAAAACCTAAATGCAGATTGAGCGAACTGTCACTCATCCGAACTGTTGAACTTTTGAACTTATAAAACAAGGTACCAGATATTTTTTATTACTCTTATTTAAATATACTTTTTTGCTTAACATCACATAAATTTGATAAAAGTACTTTTTAAAATCACATAAAATGATATATGAACAAGTTTGGATAAGTGAGAAGCAAGGGTTCCATATTAATTTATACTTTTTGTCTGATCAGACAACTGTTAGGACGGGGCTGTCCGACATCGGGAGTCATAAGGAGTCTATACTGATAAGCCTTTGAGGGGCAGATATAGAGGGAAGTTGGGATATGTAATAACACAAAAATGAACTCACATTTTCCTCAATTCTGTACTTGCCCAACAAAATCATATTTTGCCTCAGATATTAAACGCTAAAATTTTGTATTTATTTTTGTGACTGCAATTATTTTTATGTTAAGTTTCAAGTGCAATTGAAACAGGTTTGCAGGGATAAGTTCGTACAACTTTTATTTCCTGTCAAATGATTAATTATTTTGCATATTATTTAACATTTGTAAAGATGATATCTATCAGTACTTAGTTTCACAACTAACTGGTATTGAAATGCCCGCACTTTTGAAATGTGCCCAGATCAGGAGTTCGTCCTTGAAGAAAGGTGCTAAGAGCCAAGCAGTGTTGATACTGCTTCCTGTTGATTTTTTGCTTTCTTTTTTATACTTTTAAAAAGCTTGTAACTTTTCTTTTATTTTAATCTTTATAATCAGGACTTATGAACTAATAAATAAATGAGTTATGTTTGATGTCTATATATTTCTCTTAAATCATTCGATATGATCTTGCGGTTAGAGGACTTATTGTTTTACATCCCCACAATCGGTGCTGGATCTACTCTCGCTGACCCGGTACCAGGTCCTCACAGTTGGTATCAGAGTAGAATTGAGTGTAAAATTAAGAGAGTATATAAATTTCAAAATATAATTCATTTTAAGAAGAGAGAAGGATAACATAAACCTATGTAATTTAAGCTTTCAACCTTTAGGTAAAAAGATGGATTCAGATGAAGGATTTTTAAGCAACCCATCAGAAACCGTCCTAGAGCTTCATGGATTCAGATGAAGGATTTTTCGGGAAGTACCAACGATCGCTTCATGGAAGCCGTCCTAGAGCTCCTAGCAAACCAAAAGAAAGCAGCTTTATCAAGCTCCGTTCAATCACCCCAAAAGCATCGTTCTGAGGGAATCCTTCAATCTTTCCTCAAATTAAATCCACCAGTATTTCATGGGACTACTTGTCCTATGGAGGTAGAAGACTGGCTGAGAGAGATAGAAAAGACACTAGAAAGTATGGAGTGTTCAAGTGAAAAAGTAGTGTGTGTGACTTGCTACCTATTTAAAGGTGAAGCTGACCATTGGTGGGAATTCGTTGCCAGTACTGATTTCACTTGCATAGAATTGGAGAATATAAGTTGGGGAGCATTTTCAGAAGCTTTCCGAGCGAAATATGTCCCTCAAGCAATATAAGTTAAATCTGGTTGAACTTTTTTTGTCTGCATCAACTCTTTTTGACTTATCTGAAATGAGTTTTCAAATGGACAAAATATGGAAAACATCGTTGATGCCGTGCACAAATGATTTGGGAGAATCAATCTGTAGGTGACAATATCCATCTTCTTAGAAATCTCAAATGGACCAATATACATTGGGCTAAGCTTGCCCGTCTACAGGCGAAAATACTCATCTTCTTAGAAATCTCATAATATTTTTTTGAGTGTCTTAAGACTATTTTCATTCTATCTTTTATAACCTGATTTTGTTTGTAGCTTCATCCACAAGTTATGTTCCAAAATGCATCTTTCATATGATTCTGCCCAACATAAAGGTGTTCTGCATTTTCTTCCATATAATGCATCATAAAGGGTCATTCCAATGTTTGATTGAAAACTATTATTGTAAGCAAAGTCAATTAAATGTATATATTTTTCCCATCCTCCACCAAAAATAAGAACACAACCTCAGTAGATCATCTAAAGCTTGAAATGTTCTTTTTGATTGTCTGTTAGCATGAGGATGGAAGGCACTATTGGATGTGAGATGTGTACCAAGTACTCCTTAGATATTCTTCCATATTTTGGAGGTAAATTTATCGTCTCTGTTAAATACATTAGACTTTGGCACCCATGAAGTGTGACAGTTTCGTCTACATACAACTTTACCAATTTTTCAAAGAATTAATTTGCTAAATAGTCAGAAAATGTGCTGAGTTAGTCAGTTTATCAATAATTACTAATATGAAATCATGACTTTGCCTTGCTCTAGGTAGCTCAACCACAAAATCCATCGCTATGTGATCCCAATTTCACTCTAGTTTTGGCAGGGGATGCAATAGACTACTTGGCTTCTGATGTTCAATTTTAACCATCCGGTAAGTGGGGCATTTGGAAACAAGCTCGACTACATTGCATTTAAGTTTAGGCCGCCAGAAGATGCTCTTAAGGTCTTGATACATTTTAATGCTACTTGGGTGAATTGTGTATTCAGAATGAAGGCTTTCATTTAAAATATCTTTCCTTTGTCCATTCACATACACAAATTCTTCCCTGGTGCTGTAATAATCCTTCAACATCAAGTTCAAGCTCTTATATTTGCCCAATTCTGATTTATTCCAAAATCTTCTTAAAACTTGTCTTGGTATAAGGCAGTATGGATTTTGTCTTTAAACACAGTTGCATACCTAATTGACTCAAGTAAGCCTCACATTCATTTGAAGATTTACTCAAATCAACTCTAGTTGCTCCATGGGTTCAATCAGCTTACAATAATAGTTTTCAATCAAGCATTGGGATGACCCTTTATGATGCATTATATGGAAGAAAATGTAGAACACCTTTATGTTGGGAAGAATCAGATGAAAGATGCATTTTGGAACTTGTGGATGAAGCTACAATTTTATTATTTATGGCAAATTGAGCATATTGGGTTTCTTCCACCCAATATTGTTCTAGAAAGCTGTAGAGTTCTGATGTTGAGCATTGGATTCATCTATCTTTCTCTTGCTAGGGTCTCGATGCTTTTGAATAATTTGGAGATTCATTTTTACATCCCCAAAAATTAAATAACATTTAGAGTGGGCAATGCATAAAATTTAGTGTGCATCCATAATTTAGCATATTAGTATATTACAAATTTTATAGACTTGGCTTGACAAGTTTCATTTCATAGACACATCAAGTTTATAAAGAAACGCTACTCATTGTTCAAGCGACTGGCTGTGGTTGGCTTCGTGAGCATTGATGTGCGTGACGAGCAGCTATGAGAAGGAGAGGAGCGAGCTGCGTTCAGCTGCAGAGCTTCGTGCTTGCTGAGGAAGAGGGGAGGATCAAATGACTTTTATAAACACAGAGTGCGCATTTAGTCGTGACTTACGGCGACTAGCCGTAGTTTAAGGAGCAAATTAAGGCAGATGAAGACTATGCAGGCGAGACTTTTAAGGCAGGTGGCTGAAGACTTTTGAGGCAGGGTCGCTGGCTGAAGACTTTTTTTGAAGGTCATTCAAAGAATAGCCAAAATTTCATTTTAAGTCTGATTTTGGTGATACTAGCGCCAAAATTTTTCTAATTATGTTTTGCACCTGTTAAAAATATAATTTAAAAAGTTTTGATACTAAATTTCTGATTTTACAACATGACACATTACAAGCAAAATTTAAAATTTTTGGAGATTAACAGAAGTGACTCGAAACATCCTGGTTTAGGTTCCAAGTGTTTTTAATGAAAGGCCTTACGCAATCTATGTTGATCATAATCTTCATTTAGTGTGACCGTGTTCATTTTAATGTAATGCATGCTTAGCTTGGACGTTGACTTTCTCATAGATTGAATTAATTTTACACTTGAATAGAGCTAGCTTCAAGTTGATCAACGAGCCAAATCTTTGTCTCAACTTAATTTTTTAGCTGTTTTTAAGGTAAGCGGGATTGTATTGCCTTGAAATGCTGAACTTATATCTTTAACATGATATGTTGGCATGCATATATGTTTACATGTGTATTTATATATGAGATTCTTTTTTTGTTTAAAGCATTTGCATTAATTATAAATATATAATAAACCTATTTTGATTCTGCTTGAAATTGAGCCAATTTGATTTGAGCTTGCTTGCCCTCAACTTGTTTAAGCCATCAGTTGATTTTGAGCTAGTTTTTGATTGATTTGATTTGATTTTAGCTGGGCCGTAATCACTTTAAATTGGATCATTATTTACCTTTTCTTGAAATCAACAGAGGCTAGGAATCTTTATAGTTTTCAAATGGTCTCGACTTTGGCCTTCTTTCGTTTACAAGAGTTTTGCTCTTGGAAAATTCTTCATTAACAAAGCCATCAAGTCATTAGCTTTTTCTTTAAATTTTGCATTTGAGTTTCTAGTAAGCTTCAAATTCAGATTCACGATGCTCTTTTTTTCCCAAATGTGCATTGCAAGCTGTTCATTCTAGCTGTTTTGAATCATCCTCTCAACTTTAAAAGGCTTCTTTCTTATAACAAGTTTACCCTACATAGAAGCACTAATGCTTATGGTATTTTGACATGAAAATTTTTGTAGTAGAATTGCCATATTCTTTTCTACATTGCATTTCTTGCACCATTGTTCTTGTTTGAACTTGTTCTTATTTTTCTGTAATTTGCACTCACATTTTTTTTTGGCATATCGAGGTGCCTCTCTTTCTATTTGGTGATGTAGTCAGCATTTATGTATTGTTCCTTGTTGAAGATGTCGCCTCCTTTTTCTTGCTAGACTGCTTACTCGAATCATTTGCACGATTTATTCCTTTGCAGTGATTCACAATCTATTGGCTACAGAACTCGGCTACACTGAATCAGAGGTTCTAGTTACATGGTTTGCCATTGGTGGTAGTGGTTGCCATATCTCGACTTCTTGGGGTCTTGTTTAGCATTTCCTAATGCCTCTTGCCACAGCCAACTTGCATTGTAACATTTGATACTCTACAACAAATATTATCTTATATCCGCAACTGTCTAGTTGAGTCGTGGATGTTAAAATTCTCTTGAACACAAGATGTACATCATGAAGCTTCCATAACATTTCATTATTGCTTTTGATTTACATCTTTGATTTCTCTGTGATCTCCAAAAGCTTATCATTGCAAGATGAATCACATGAAATTTTACTGATATAAAGCTATTGAAGTAAATCATTGCATGGTGTGTAATGGAAATTTCATCTTAGTTTAGAATTCAATGTTTTACAAAACCTTAAAAATCTAATGTAAAGGTGCAAATGATTAGAGTCAAGCTAAATTAAAACTTGTTCAAGTTTGGTGCATGAAATTTTAGTTGGCTTAATCTTGAGCTCGAGTAGGCAACTCAGGCTCAAATGATGAGCTTGAGCTTGAATTGATACATGAAAATGTGCTCAAGCTTAAAATAAGGAACTCAAGCTTGAGTTCAATTTAAAGAAACTGTACTTGAGCTCAACTAGAATATGATTCTTACTATATTGTTTTGTGTTAAATTTTGTGTAAAAGTGATCTCGTGAAATAGTTTGATTTAATTGGGGGTTCGACTCTTGTGAGAATTAGCTATTGCTGGCTTGATGACAAGCTGAACTCATCGATGGCTTTGTAGAAATAATAATGATGCTATAATGGAGGAAAACATTAATAATGGAGAGAGGAGAAATGGGATATGGTGATGGAGCAATGACTTTGATAATAATAGTAATTATGACCCAGAGGATGACGACATTTGTTTTGAGGCCAATGTGCTAAGAATATCTTGTTAGTTGATGCATGGACAAAGACAAGTCTTCATAGTGGATGTTTGAGATAAATCCGATTGTTTAAATTTAAAAGATGATATAAACTTTCATGATAGAAATGAAGATATATCTTTAAAATGGTCAGCGTTGCATCCCATACATGAGATGGGAAATCTGAATGTGCCAATGCAACATGCCATACATTTCGGTATTAAATATAAGTTCAGTGAAATCATGAGGCATTGGCTATTTTAAATGGAAAATCTTTAAAGTAGAGCATAACAATTTAAAGAAAAAATCTAACTTCAGCTCAATTGGATGCTTTACTCTGATGCATAAATAATACAGAAATTCTTGCAATTGATTTTTGGCAGAGGCAACCACAGGCAGTTCATCAAACCGATCAAGCGCCACCAGCACCATCAGCATCCAACGGTAAACAACCTGCAGCAACCCCTCAGCAGACACTTCGATCTCCCCAAAGCCCAGCAAAGAGAATGAGCCAAGAACCCACAAGAGCTACCACGGATCCTTTGCCCGCCGCTCCCCCTCTACCACAACAACAACAGCAGCCTGAAGCTTCCTCGTTGGACAGCACCTCTCAGCCATCATCAACAAGCGATGGAGAGGTCAAAAAGATTTCTGCTACTGCCGCCGCCGAGACGGCTGTTGTGGCTGCTGAGGATCCAAATCGCCCGGCCGAGGCAACGCCGATCGAAGAAGCCATTCGAATAACTCGAGGGAGATTGAGGAAAAGGGCCGGATTTGCTCCACCGGCTGAATGCTAGCTATAGATGATGAGTATATTCATTCTTATTCTAGCATTTGTTTTTAAAATTTGCTTAGTCGGGTTGTTGGTTCTGGATGGTTTTCTATTGAACTGCATGAATAAAAGCATCTTAGTTGATTTGCGCTCTCCTTATTTTAATTGATAAATTAGTTATTATGTTTCAACTTGTAACTCACACGTCTCTTCTAATTAATAAGGGTAGGAAGGGGGTTTAATAAATTAACAATTTGAATCCTTGTTAGGTTGTTGCCTCTTGAGATTCCTGTGCGTAGTGCTTAATGGGGTATACATTAAGTGGCACAATAGATCACTGCAGGACTTGTAAAATGCTTAGAACTAAATTGAATAGTATACTCTAACGTCTTTGCTAAATTGTGGCAGTGCATAATATTAAGCCTTTGTTTGTTAGATTAAGCTGAGCAAAGCGCCAGATGGTATAAAATTAGGGTTTTGGCTATGCGATAGTTTTGAGGAAGAATTTAACAATTTTTTTTTTTTTATCAGAATGAACCATGATATAGGTGCCCTTGTGAGACTGATACATTTATGTTTTGCATGCCTTATAGAGCTAATGAGTTCCATGAGCTGAGGTAAAATTGGCACAGTGCAGATCAAGTTAAATACAAGAAAGCAGAAGCTATCAAAGTTAATTCTGGTGAAAGAAAATGTTAATCACAGTGGATGTTACGTAAGAGTTGCATCTCTCAAAATATTTTAGAAATCAAGCTTCAATCAAGAGATTTATGATCTCTCAAAATATTTTAGAAATCAAGCTTCAATCAAGAGATTTATGAGCGTAAGGATTGATTTCTGTAAATGCTCATTGCTTTTTGGAATCTTCGTATTTTTGTTAGGGAAATACTATGTTACCTAATGCGTAGCTCAAAATGTGTTGAGCGTCAAGTCTTAAACCAAGTATCGCATTGTCCAAATTTTTGTTTTATTGTTTTTAAATAGAGATTTGTTTTATGAGTCCTGATAAATCTAAAATTTATAGTAAATTAAGTTAATAAAAATAATATTTTTCACTAGGATTTGTATGCTTTGATATGCTTTTACCAATTCGAAAGTCTGGCGCTACCTCACGCTACAACGGATATAAGATGTTAACCCGACGCTTCACATTAATGCAATTTTTTGAAAGTGCCGCGCTGCCGCAGCGGTACCTAATTCGAAAGTGCCAAGCTACTGCGCACTACATCGGTATTAAGACCGAAAGTTTGGTGCTATCGCGCGCAGTAGCGTTACATAATTCGAAAGTCTCGCGCTATTGCGCGTTGCAGCGGTCTCAAGCCTGAAAGTCTGGCGCTACCGCGCGCCGCAGCACTATATAATTCGAAACTCTCGCGCTATCGCGTGCCGTAGCGCCCTCAAAATCGAAACTTTGGCACTACCGCGCGCTGTAGCGCCCTCTGTAAATTCTGCCAGGTAGAAGCAAAACATCATAGGGAAAGCCAAATACCATAACTCCCCTTTCCACAGTAAGGAATTATTGCAAATGAATTGAAGTCCCTCATTTCCAAGAGCATAATTGAATAAAAACTTAATGAAATTCAAATCTCAAGGAATGAGAAAGGGTGGCTGATTAAATGCTGCAGGATTATTTGGAGGGCTATAAAAACACAACTTCAAGACTAAAGAAGGGCTCCAATTTTTGATAATCAAAGTCAATTGGAGATTGAGGCTGCTGAGCATTAAGAAGGAGAGTCCCTCCTGCCCCAAGGAAGGAGAAAGTTTTGCACTGAAGGAGAAAATTTATGCGAGGATTACGACACAATGTGTGCTTGTGGGTGATATGTGCAATTGAACCTTCTTGTGTTCATCTCCGAGCACTAGGTAAAACTTAGTATAGTAAGGGAACACCCTAGAGAAGACTATGTTTATTGATTATAATTAAAACATCCAATTCATTTGACACTAAAAGTTGATAAAGAATAGTACTTACACAAATTCTTAACAAATTGTATGCTAAACCCAACTCTCCCTACTTTCTCAATAAGTAGTTTCTAATCTAAGAAACTCTGATTTGCTAAAATTAGAACCAACATCAACACTAAATCATCATTCAAACATCAATAAACTTAAATATACTTTAGTAACGAAACAACAATGTTCTCAGTGGACGATAAATATCGGGATCTCATCATCCCAATTATTACTGCAGACCACGTGCAGTTGCGTATAAGCGCAGACATACAAATTTAGTCTGTCAAGTCCCCAGTTGAGCACTGTAGTAACTCTTTTTTTGACATAACTGCTTCTGAAATATGTTAAAATTAGGCATCTATTAAGCCAAATCTGATCCATCAATTACAACTAGGGCTAGTGAAAAGAGTACAAGTGAATATAACAATGCTTGTTTCTGGTTCATAAATTTGAAAATGAGCAAACTGAAATTTTGTTTACAAGCTTAATATTTCATATTCATTTTATTAAGATTTGAGCTGCACATGATCAATTTAAAATAAAATAAAGTAGCAAAGAATCTCTGTTGCTAATTGAGAGGTAAATGAGAGAAACACAAGCACCCATTGCTAATTTATCCATGTGGAGCATGAACAAACTGTGGCGATCGGGAATCGAAATTCGAGAGTCTCAAAAGAATGATTCATACACTGAAAATATACATTTATGAAAGTAAAGAAAAGAAAATACATAAATATCCATATTTACATTCAGAGTCATACATATATGAAATTACAATAGTTTAATATTTACAATATTGATTTAAACATCTTTGTTTCCTCACATCTTTATTTTTTCTCTTTTAATTTGGCACATCTTTAAAACTTTAATTTTCAAAATATAAAAAATTCAGTTATCAGTCAGGTAGGAGTACACAAATGGTTCTTATAAGAGTAATTCTAGCATCCTATAATAGGCATAAATCAAATGTAGAAATGAAAGGAATATCTGCATAATATATAGGAAGAAAAACAAATTTCTCAAATTTAAATATTACCCTGCATGTTAGCTTTGAAATATATGAAAAATATATATAAATTTTATTAAAAGCATTTGTAACAATAAGTCGAGTTCGTAGACTCCTGAGCTCAAATGGGTAAACCCATAGACATAACCTGTAGGAAGCTTTTCTTACTACCCGTCGGTAGCTTAATCTCAAATTTGGAACTGATGGTGTGTCTTTCCTTTGGATTTGCCCACTTCCTAATAATGGCTAAATCCCTCTATATGACTCCCAGGGGCTACCAACCGGCCTAATCTGTACAGATTCTCAGTGTTGCTTTCCATCCTCCAGAGATAAACACCACAATACTATATACCACATTTCATCTTTTTGTTATATGCTTATTTGATAACATTCTTTTGGAGATTTATAAGCGGTAAACAGTTTTGAAATAATACTCAAATGAAAAATGGCTCAAAATGAGAATACTGAAATAAAACTTATAAGTATATTTACGTACCTGACTGTTTTTGATATAATATCAACCAATTCAATTTCTTTGATCTGCCATAAATAATTTAATATTTTATGCTTTTAATATAATTTGTAATATTAGATTTCTAAAATAATAATAAAATGAATATTTGAATTAATTATTAAGTTACTTAATTTTGAGTAATTATTATGCCTTATAAGGTCAAATTAGGAATTTGACCTTATAAGGGCATATTAGTAATTTTACTTTTAATGAAATATAAATTTTATATTAGTTTATTGTAGATTATGTCATAAGGTTTTTATAGAACCTAAAATTATCAAATTCTGATATGTATTGGCTAAGTTATAGCCAATACAGTTCTAGGGTTAATAATTAGGGTTTAATGTGGTTAGTGAAATAAATCATAAAATTACTAAACCAACTATACAACTAGGTTCTAATCTACTTCATGAGTTCTTTGAAACTAAATTTAATTAATTTGGATCATTAGATTTGCTAATATTCACTAATCAAGATTTATAATGATTAGGGTTAATTAAGAGATCTAATCATCGAATCCTAAATTTTTTTATAGATTACTTTAAATTAGGTTTTTCTGATCTAATTTGATATTTGGATCACCTAATTTGAAGCTAATTTGACTAACTTATGACCAATCAAAGTTTTAGGGTTAAAGGGCTTAATTATGGTTATGTCCTAATTGTGATTAGTTTAAATCTAATCCAAACAATAAAGTTAACACTACTAAAATATTCCTTAGAATTTTCTGAGTATTTTAAGATGCATATTGGGTATATTTGGATTAATGGATTAAAAGTTATGATCAATTGATTATTTGAAACAAAATTTAAATTATTTAAAAACCTAAAATATCATTATACAAAATATTAATCCTACTAAATTTTGAATGGTGCTAAAATATTCTTTGATTTTTGTTGATTAATATAATATATTTAATTATATTACTTGAATGTATATTTTATAAAATAAATTTTTAAAGTTTTTAGGATTTAATTAATTAAATGTATTATTAATATTATTTTAATTAATCTGTTTAATTAATTCATCTAACTGTTTTAAAGAAATAATCATCTTCTGTTTTTAATTATATACAAATTTTATATTTTCTGAATATATATATATATATATATATATATTAAGTTAAACTAATATATATATATATATATATATATATATTAATAATTACTGATTTATATATATATATTTTTAACATTTTTCTGTTGCAGGTGGGGTCCACAGAGTACATGTGGCGTCCAGCAATACGCCGGATCAGACGAGTGGGGCCCACTGCTGTCTAATGAGACAGCTTTGATGCGGCTAATCAGAGGTGGGTCCCACCTCAGACATGCAGCCGCTGAGATCACGCCATGCATCCCTCAGCTTCCGATCACGCGGATTTCAGGTCTTTGCGGTCGTGAATGGCCCGGTCCAGCCCCGACTGGGTCGGCGTCTTCTTCGGTAGACCAACGCAGAGCTAGATTAGGGCACGGCTTTTGGCGTCGATTCTGCCGGATGTGTGGATCAACCCGCATATGGATGGAAAGAGGACAGTCGCAGCTATCTAATGAAGTATGAGTCATTAGCATAGGTAGTCTGAGATGAGCGTAAGATCAAACCCTAATAGCTATGAATCGGGACGAGGCGTATAACGGTTCGAACTATATACGATTCGAAAAATTTGATTAATCTAACCGTTATTTTGAAAATCAGACGCAATAATATATTAATCCATGCATTGGAATAAGCTTACGAATTGGTTTTGAAATGATCCGTAGATGTAAAGTAAAGATAGAGGAGTACCTTTGATCAACAGCCGACGACACTTAGGGCAAGATCCAGAGAAGAAAAAGTATGATGAGGGTTCTAAGTTGTGAAAACTGAGCAGATTAAAGGATTAGGGTTCTTAAACTCACCAAAAGCGGTGGTAAAACAGCGGCGGGGAGACATTTGGCGAGCGCAGCTCGCTACACGAGCGAGCGCTCGACACGCGCTCTGCACGAGGCTCGGCTAGCAGGGACGAAGCGGGGATCGTCCGATCCCCGATCGAACGGCTTAGGTAAGCCGTTAGATCTAGACGGCGCATTAATAAAAAGGAGACTGCAGGTTAAGTATTTAAACGGCGCCGTTAGATATAATAAATAATTTAATATTTAAATTAATTTCTATTAATTTTATTAATTAAAAGTATCCATTTAAATGTATATAAAATAAAAAAAAACTTTTAAATAAATCACTCCTAGCTAATTGAGGGGTGAGGAACGCAACGGCGCACTCAGATTTTTGATCTGACGAGTATTTAATTATTCGATTTTTCGGGTTATTTAAATAATATTAAAATATTCGACGAAAATCCATCGACTTCCAAATGCCTCCAAAACTTCACCCCTAGCTAATTTAGGAGGTGGTGAATGCAATGGCAAAGTCGGATTTTTAATCTGAAAGTCAAAATTATTTAAATATTAATAAACAAATTTGAAAAGAAATTTTAGTATTTTACACAAACGAACTGCATATTCTCTTTTTGTCCATTGTATATTTAGCCAGCCATCATATTCTTCTACAGATTTCTTACATGGACTCCAACATAAGATTTTGTTATATAAGCAAACTTGCTAATAGAATAAACACAATGCAAGCAACTTAAACCTCTCAAATGTCTCATAGTTTGCTTTTTATTGAAAGAATGCTAAAACTTTTATGGAATGTAATCTCATTAAATCAGTAAGTTAATAGAACAATGAACCTCACTATATCAGGTATGAAAATAAAAAAATTTTATGTTATATTTCAAAGTTAAAATTTTTAAAGCTAAAGCACACATAGATTAGAGTTTTGGTGTACTCTAATATTTATAGACAACAATTGATTATTAGTAATAGTATAAAGATAAATCAATCTAATATAGCACATTCCCTTTAGTAAGCAAACACCGTACCACTATTATCATACATGCTTTCACCCACAAAGCTGCTCAATTAAATCTTAATATCATTAAAGTTATATTTATGTTTACAATTTAGAGATCATATGATTCATATACCCATTCATACTAGCAACTCTAAGTCTTGGTGTTGTATTGTGCAATTGTGAACAAAAATTTAAAGAAGAATCAACCAAAAAATTCAAACATGCTTACTTACAATTTAGACATCATATGATTCATATACCCATCCATACTAGCAACTCTAAGTTTTGGTGTTGTATTGTGCAATTGTGAACAAAAAAAAGATGACAGAAAAATTTAAAGAAGAATCAACTGATGAATTCAAACATGCATACTTACAATTGTAAGTCACTGAGCCTTGAAAGCAAAAACTTGGTGGCGGTCTTGATATGTTTCTCGAACAAATCTTGTTTCTCAGCATTTAATTTGGGGGTTAGAAAAGTGATATAGAGTTTCATAAATGCCACATATTACTTATCAAAAGAGAGTTGTGCCTATTGACTTAAAGTATTCTTGTTATTTAACTTTATAATGTTTGCTTACATAAAAAAAAAACATTTTCTTTAGACTGCGGAAAATAAACCTACAAACGAAAGGTATTAACAATATTGGCAACCTTAATAGCTTGATAATCTACTCCCTTATCTTCATCTGTACTTTCAACAAAAGCATTTGAGCTAGTATTAACATGTATAGCACCCTAGACTATTCACTGTACAATATTGAGTAAGAAAAAAATTTAGTATTATTAAGAGATTAAAATAACTCATCATTTTGGAGAAATTTAATAGAAGGGTGAGCATTAGATATGCAATAATAGATATAAATAATATATGTAAAGCCCTTAATTCACTATAATCAGATTGCGCTAAACTTAATTAGCATATTTATATATTAATAAAGATTTAAGTAATAGTTAATCTTTAATGAAAGTTAAATGATAGAAAAGTACATTTCTAAAGGAGAAAATTGATCATGAAGAAACACATGTATTAGAAATTTTAATGGTCAGGAAGAAACAATGCAAGAGCAAAATAAAAAATAAAAGCAGGAAAAATAAGATTTTGAATCCGTAGAAAATAGATTTTAAAGATCGAAAAAAGAATTTAAATCATTTTGTTTGGCGAAAAAACGCAACCAAAGCAGGTAAGATGTTGCCGTGCCATTCCTCATTGAGATGGATCCACACGAAGCCTTAATGTCTTCTTCATCGTCTCTTTATCTGTTTCTTACTTGCCCTTGGTTGTCGAGGTACGAAGATCGTGGTGAGTGAATCATAGTAATTGTTGGACAGCAGCAATCTGGGTTATAAAGCGAAGAGACTAGTGGGTGGAAAGTGAAGAGACATGAAATTTTTTTTCTCCGATTTTTCTCCTGCACAATTATACAAACAGTAGCAAACTATGAATCCAATAGTCTCTTCTCACCTTTCTCTCTCCCATACTTCTCTCTCATCAGGCTTAATTCTCTAGCTTCATGCACAGTTTAAGTAACTTGGAACCTTAAAGGCTGTATGCTATGCTTACGAAATTGGCAAAATAGCTAAAGCATGTCAACTTATAGGCTTCACTGAGCACAACAAATAACAATAAGTGAGATCTCCAAAAAAATAGATTAGAAAAACAACACAACAAATAACATTAAGTGACCTACTTTTTCGTCGGCAGAAGTGGGCTTTTTTTCTTGAGCAGACTTGAGAGACGCAAAGCTTATAGGCGCAAAGACGCATATAAGGGTCTTATTTTTTAGGATAAAAAAAAGTGCAAAACCGCTTGCCTGGGAACGACAATTTGTAGGCATCACCAAAGCATTCCTAGCAAAAGAAAAAAAAAAGGCTGAGCAGAAATGAAAAACCTAAAGGAAGATGTGGCAGTTGACCAGAGAAGATAACGAAGAATAAGAAGAAAAGTAGGCCTCGGCTTAAGAATGTGCAGAGAAGAAAATGAGCGATAGAAAGAACCGAGCTCTTAGCCGATGGCTTGCATTAGAGTCAAGCAAACCCTAACTCTGGAGACGAACATCTTTGGCTGCTACCGCTCGCCAAGAGAACTGCACTGCTTGACTTTGTACTTTCCCTCTTTCTTTCTTTTTAGTGATCATCGGTTTCCTAAAATAAAATATAGAGAAATGCAAAGCTTCTCGGCGGAAAAACACAGAGAAGAGAACGGGCTTTTTTTTTTCGAGTGGACATGAGAGACACAAATCATCTCGGCACAAAGATGCAGACACACATAGAATGGGGGTTATACAGTCGCTTTCAATGTGTGCTCAAAGTGGAAGGCAAAGAGACAAATGTAAAAGAAAATCATGATTTTTTTTCTACTTCTCTCTCATCATAGAATTTGCAGGATTTGCAAATGAAGTATGGAATACACTCTAATTACTTTCTCTCTCATATGCATATATATATATATATATAGATATAGATATAGATATGGATGAGGGGTTCAACATGGCTCTAATTTGAGAATAATACCACATTTTTTCATTTGATCAAGGATTAATGATATTTTATGATACATTAATTATAATTATGGAGCCCCCATCCTATACATTTAATTTAAAGAATTATTTATAGAGGTATGAGTTATTCTCATTGTTGGATGACATTAATTAGTATAATATAAGATAGTTATAAGAAATTTCTTGTATTTCTTATCTAATTCATAAATTTATTTTATATTTTGTCCAATCATACTTATTGTTCTTAAATAAAATAAATTAAAATTATGCACTAGCATCAAAGCTAACCAGGATTCAATGTCACATAACTACTAACCTAAAAGTGGAGGGAAAATATCAATCTAAAACCCATTTAAGAGATTGTATGCATACTTGTTATAAATTGTATGTGAATTTTGAATAAATTTTTTAGTATGAAATAACTTAATATTATATATAATAATTGGAATAAAGTGTCTCTAATAATATGTTTAATGTGTTTATGTTGAAAATATAATACAATGAAAATTATTATTCTGATATGTATATTTTCCTTAAGTTGATCCTATGAATAATCCCCCCCCCCTCCATGGATCCTAAGTCCATATAATTGTGCATCATTTCGAAAGTTATAAAACTTGTGGTATAACCCTCTATTCTTTACATTAATCCTTGCCTTTTATGTTGTTTTAATTTCATATTGTTAATATATCTTTTTGTTGTTAATTAATTTCTAATATTTTGGCTAAACTTGTTACTTCTGGACTTATCTCGTGCTTCATGATTAAATTAATTTAGCACAACATGTCTTTTTCTCAGACAAAATAATTTTTGATAGTATTCTTTTGGCCAATGAATTCCCAAAAATTGATAAAGGAAGCATTTAATAATGTCAGACAAGAATTTGTTATCAAAGGGGTAAAGTGTGGCGATCGAGAAATCAAGTTTAAAATTTTTCAAGAAATAATTCATAATTAAGATATTAGTAATGAAAGTAAAAATAATATTGAGTCCAAAATCATCCACACATAGCCATAAACATATATATTACATGAATTTATTTAATATTACAATAAAGTTAAGTAAAATGTTCATCTCCTGTTTACTTTTTAAAACTTAAGCCATTTCTTTAATCAAGTTGATCTTCTTATGTTCAATTATCAAAACCTAAAAATTTATCAACAATTACTAATTAAGTAGGAATACGTAAACTATTCTTATAAGAGTTACTTTTTAGCATCATATATCATACATAAATTAATGTAAGAAGTTGTAAAAATAACTTTACAACAAAAGTAAGGAAATATAACATTTGCCAAATGTAGTCAATTTTGCTTTGCATGTTAGACTTTAGTTCAAGATATATGTAAGCATGGAATAAATCTCATCAAAAGCATTATATGAAATAAAGTATAGTTCGAAGACCCCTGAGCCCAAATGAATAAACTCATAGGCATAGCCTTTAGGAAGCTTGACTAACCGTCAGTAGCTTATTAGCATTTTCGTAAATAATGGTGTGCCTTTCATTTGGATTTGCTAACTTTCTAAAAATGCTAAATCTCTCCATATAACTTCCAAGGGCTGCCAGCTGGCCCAATCTGTACAAATTCTCAGTGTTGATTTTCTTTCTTCAAAGACAAACACCATATATAATGATGTATTTTATCTTTTTGCCACATATCTTATGATAATATTTTTGCAATTTATTAAAAAAACATGATTCAAATGGAATTAAGCTCAAAATAAATACAATGAAGTAAAACTTACAAATAGATCTACGTACCCGACTGATTGAATAAAACACAAAAATTCACTTGATTTGATCTGTTAAATAATAATTAAATTTTATTATCCTAGGTCTTTAGGATGTGAATAATACATTGATTGAATATGCATGATTTCAATTAGTTTTATAAGAGAATGTTACAAATGCTAATTGGCCATATGAAGCCCATTTTATGAAGATCCAAACATCATAAATGATGAATCTATATTTATAATGCATATTTTTACTAAACTTAATCGTTATTTTAGTGTATTTTTGTGTTATTTCAGTTTTTGAGTGGGCATATTGCAAAATTTGTGAAGATTTGAAAAGTTGGGTATTGGAGCGCCATATGGCGCACTGCGGCACCCCCCAACCCGAGAGCCGGGCGCTACGGAGCGCCATGACGTCGCACGGATCAGCCTGAATGGACGAAAATCACAAGTCTTCTCTAGGGCATCCAAATTTTTTCAATTTATGGCACCTCTTAGATCGCGTCATATACCGATCGTAAGGTCTTTTCGAGAGGTACCTAAATCGACACAACTGGAGCACTCTAACGTTGCTAAAATTAGTGCCTTAGCTTCAGGTATCAGAAGAAAAAAATATGATTTTTGCTGTGCAATACTGTTCATTTTTAGTGAAAATAGACTCAGATCGAGCTCGCTTGAGCATAAGTGTTTCGCAAATGAAAGGTAATAGACAAATGAATTTGATAGCATGATTGAATTAATAAGAAAGGAAGTACCTTAGTTTAGCTAATGAATTTTTCTTTTGCTTAGGATGAAGTTTCAGCATACCTTTCTTTCTTCTTCTCTCAAAATTTCTAAGTGAAAGCTGAAAAATCAGGATGGGTGTTGATAAAAGAGTGAGGTATGGGCTGTATTAGGGAATAGGCTGCAAGTTTCTGAGTTTGCAAGTGGGGATGATGGGCTTGACTATGGGATAAGCTGCAAGTTTTAGAGTTTGCAAGTGGGGGAACATGGGTTTGATTAGAGGATAAGCTGCAAGAAATTCTTCATGTGGTGCAAGTAGGGAAGCTAGGCTTGATAAAAGGGTAAGCTATAGAAGTTCATCCTTTGCTGCAAGTGGGGAAGAGATACAAGTGGGGAAGATGGGCTGAACTTAAGAGGATAAGCTGCAAGTGAAGAAGATATGTTTTATTAGAGGATGAGTTACATTAAGTTCTTTATTTTCTACAAGTGGGGAAGATGGGCATGAGTTGAGGAGAGGTGGCAGACCCCCCTTACTAATTTGATACCTTTTAGCAATTAAATTTTAGGTTATTAAACGAGCTCTAAAAAATTCTAAAACTTTACCCTAAGCTAATTTGGGGGTGAGAAACTCAGAAATAAAATCAGATTTTTATTTTGAGATCAATTTAAGTTTCTTATTTTCTAATTATTCAAATATATTAGAATATTCGATGAATTTTGACGACTTCTAAAAATTCCTAAAATTTCACCACCAGCTAAATTGGGAGCGAGGAATTCAATGACAAACTCTGATTTTGATTTAGAGGTAAGTTTAATTATATTAAATTTTTTATTTAAATAAATACATTAAATTAACTCGAGAAAATTCGATAATAGAATAATTCATCAAAATTATCAAAAACTCTCTAAAGATGCGCTTAACCATATAAAAATTTTATTTTATCAATTTATTGCCTAAGAATAAAGATAAACAAAAATAAAATTTTAATTAAAATTTGGTATTTTACATAAAGGTTAAATGATTTTTTCTAATTATTCATTAAATGTGTTAAAGCTTATATTAAAAAATGTTTGCTATTCAATTGTTGTCAATGATAAGTTTCTTGATTACTTTTATCCTTTGAATAGGCATCTTCACAAATATTCTTTATCCTCCAAACTTTTTATTCTAGTTATGGATGAAATTATATTCCTTTTGATCTAAAGTATTTATCTTGTTCTCGTTTATCTTTTGTAAAAGATCGACAATAAATAATATTTGTTAATAAATAGATATTTAGATTTATTAAAGATGTGTTAAGACTTGAACCAAAAAACATAATGCCTTTTTTTCTAGGAGGCTATCAATGGCACTATACCAAATGATCTTATTGATAAGAAATTAATAAAAGACCCTTTTTCTTAAGGGATTCTTATTGCCTATTCTAATCTCAAAGTAGTTGATTATTTATTGATGGTGGGTGGAATTAGGGAATGCCTAAGTGATTCGATGAAATGCTTGTTAGTTCTTAGTTATGGGGACAATACAGGCAAATGAAATTTGTTAGTTGGAAAAAGGAGACTGATTTAAAATTATTGGGTGTCTTGGATTTGTTAATTTCAAGTCTTGCAAATTGGCTGCATTTAGGAGAATCAATTCGGAGGCATATATTTATGATATTTGGGATAAGTAGTATTAATTGGCTATATTTCTTAGAGAAGCTAGTTTAGTTTAAAACTGTAGATGAAGTTTGCATGCTTTTTATTTGGCAATGTTTCCACAACATAATTAAGAACTTGAAAATTCTCATGATATGTTATATTAGTTGCACATTATTACACTGACAATGCTGGGTGAAAAAAGAATTGACTGTTCCTTTAAATTAAGAAATCTCAGTGGTTTTGTTCATCTTGTACTCGTACTTTATTACAATTGCCAGAAGAGTACGAATTAAGGAGATAAGTGAGAGAAGCATTCCATGCTTCTCACAACTAGCATTCTAGCTTATAACATTTGGGTTGAGAATAATGAAATGTGGCTTGCCATTTTATTCTAAAGAGGTTCATTGAGATTGCTTTGAGCTTTAGACTATTTTACCTTAAAGATACAACCTTTCTAAGGTTCTTAGTTTTTTTTTCAAGTTAGGTAAATTTAAATATAAAATAAATATATAATAACTAAAATTTGAAATCAAAATCTAAAATAATAATAAAGAACCAATTTTCTTTCTAGAGATAGATTATTAATTTTTATATATATTTTTTATTTGTTTTATATATATAATCTAAATAAAAAATAAATTGTATAAATCATATATTTATATATGAAATTAACATAGTATAAATATTAAAAAAAGTTATTGTACTTAGTAGAATATGTCCAGCTAATAAGTCTGTTAAGATTGACCCCTCCCGGCAATAATAGAAATCGAAAGACCATTTGACCGATCCGCTTCCATCGCTTTCTTCCCGCAGCACCTTCCCCCCCCCTTTCCTCATCACCCGAATCTCTATGGCTCCTTCCATCGATCATCTCCCCATCAACTCTGCTCCTCCATTCAAGATCTTCATCGGCTACGACCCCCGCGAAGACGCCGCCTACAATGTGTGCCGTCACTCCCTCCTCAAGCATTCCTCGATCCCCCTCCACATCGCCCCCATCAAACAATCTGATCTCCGCTCCTCCAATCTTTACTCCCGCAAGCGCGACACTTCCGAAAGCACCGAGTTCTCCTTCACTCGATTCCTCACACCTTTCCTGGCCGGATTCAACGGATGGGCCTTGTTCATCGATTGCGACTTCCTGTACACCGCCGACATCGCAGATCTCATCGCTCTCATCGACTATCGTTTCGCCGTCATGTGCGTGCACCATGACTACGCCCCTAAAGAGACCACCAAGATGGACGGCGCTGTGCAGACGGTCTACCCGCGGAAGAACTGGTCATCTATGGTTCTCTATAACTGCGACCATCCCAAGAATCGGATCCTCACTCCCGAAGTCGTGAGTTCGGAAACAGGGGCGTTTCTGCACCGGTTTAAGTGGCTTGAGGACGGGGAGATTGGATCTGTGCCTTATGTATGGAATTTTCTTGTCGGTCATAACCGGGTGGTGGAAAATGATCCGAGCACTTTTCCGAAAGCGATTCATTATACACTGGGAGGGCCTTGGTTTGAGAGGTATAAAGATTGCGAGTTTGCTGACTTGTGGCTCAAGGAGTTCGAGGAATGCGAGAAGGGTAGCAAGGGCACCAGTTGATCGGTGGAGTGTTTTGTCGCTTGTTCCTTGTTTTCGGCTATTTGGAGTAGTTAATAATCTTCTGTTTTTTTTTTTTTTTTGGTTTCCCCTGTTTTCTTTTGTTTCTTTCCCTTCTTGCTTCATTCCATATCAGGTGGGAAGCATGTGTCGGTTGGTTGTCTGTGAAAAAGTCTACGAATGATTCTATTTTTTATTTTATTTTCTTGCCAATTCAAGGCTTGAAATATTCTTTCACCTAACAATAATGCCTTATACAATTTTTTTTTGTGAAATTCATTTTGAAGATTTGTGGAATCTTTTATGCTGCACGACTTGATTATTGTCACACTACTGAGTAATAATGCTTGATTTGTTGGTCTTACATTGTAAATGGCTTCATCACACATCTTGTAGATCTAGTTTCCTGCTATTTTGTCGAACTGTTTAATGTGTTAAAATAAGTGGTAACCATCAGGTTTCTATTTCTGCTGTCCATTTGGATAACTCAAAGTTTTTGTTTTTTCTTAACGAGCTATGAAAATTATTACACTTGAATTGGCATTTACCGTAAGCATTTGCAAATGAGTATGCTTCTTGATTATCTGATTTCATACTCAGCTTTTTGTAAAGTAAAATGCTTTGGTCTGAAAGTTCATCTCTTCTTAGAAAAGGGAAGATTTTGAAATGTTCAACACTTCCAATCACATTCGTTATTTGGAAAGCGATACCCAATACTGCCCTTAAAGAATGCTTAAAATCTTTTCTTATGTTCTAAAGAACTAAAGTATGAACATATGTAGCATAAACATTAAAAGTGAACATAATTTTTATAAAAAATATTATATTAATACAAGAGTCTATTGAAGCTACTTACTGTTGGGATGTGGAGACTATTTAGATTATCATAGATGTGTCAATGGAGCTTTGGTGTGCTTTCGGGAGGTCCCGGGGTGTTCAGGGACAAGTTAGGGGAAGTTTGGGCGCTGCAGCGCGCCCTGCAGAATTTGCTACTGAGGGCCAGGCGCCGTAGCACCCTGTGGCTAGTTTTAGCGCCCCGCGGTATGAGCCTGGGCACTGTAGTACACCCTGGCGCCCTGTTGTACTATACTGGGGCTCTACGGCGCGCCGTAGTGCCCACCGGGTTTCTATTTCTGATATAGGCCTACCCTAAGTGTATTGGAGGGTAGCCATTTGGGGTCCAAATAGAGCCTGGATATATAAGGGAACATTATGGAATATTTCCTAAATGGATTGAGAAGTGCGGAGGCAACCCTAATCAGGTTTTGGCTGCTGCTCATCTCCTTCAATGTAGAGTGAGAACTGGTGTTCCCTAGAGGAGAAGAAGTCGACCGAAAAGCTGTGTACGCAGTAGATCCTTCTTGTTCTTGTGTATGTGGATCTCTCTGTAACTCTGTAATTATTTTGTTTCATAGTGGATTTTTCAGTGTGGCGTGACTTCGTGATTTTTCCTATCATTGAGTTTTTCATGTAAAGTTTTATGTGTTTGGATGCTTGTGGTTTATGCTGTGATTGTGCTGTAGTGTTATTTTATTTTGTTTGTGTTTGGATAATTTCGTTTATTGCATGGTAACCATCAACAGTAATGCGTCCGCATCGCTTTTGCCGCGTGCTCTAACAATTGATATTAGAGTGAGGTTGTTGTTCTAGGGTTTATTATTTGAGTGGGAGCAATGACAGACGAAATGAGACAAAATAGAGAAATTTAATAGCACAAATTTTGTCCTTTGGAAGATGCAAATGGAAGATCTGATATACTAAAAAAGCTGTATTTACCACTCAGTGGAGTCGATAAGAAACCGACCACTATGTCAGATGAGGATTGGGAAGTTCTTGATAGAACTGTGTTGGGTTTGATTCGTCTTTCTTTGACTTCTTCTGTTGCATTTAACATTATAAATGAGAAAATTACTGTATATCTCATGGCTCGTCTGACAAGGATGTATGAGAAGCTTTCGGCTTCTAACAAAATTTTCCTGATAAAACGACTGTTCAATATGAAGATGATGGACGACTGCTCAGTGGCGGAATATTTGAATGGGTTCAACACTGTGACAAGTCAGTTAAGTTTGGTGGGCATTAATTTTGATGATGAGATTCGAGCTCTGTTGTTCCCCTCTTCACTGCCAGACAGTTGGGATGGGCTTGTGACAACCATCAACTCATCAGGAAGTGTGTCGTTGAAGTTCAACGATTCGGGCTGGTGCTTAATGAAGAGGTGCAAAAAGATTCCATGGGGAGACATTTACTTCAGCATTGAATGCAGAGAGTCGAGGAAGAATTATAGACCGGAGACACAATAGAAACATGTCTATGTCAAGGCGAGGAAAGTCAAAACCTGGAAAAGCAAAGCCAGAATGTTGGAATTGTGGAAAGGCATGACACTTTAAGAAGGATTGCCCTATTCTGAAAAAGATAAGTGGTGGGAGCAAGGATATGAGCCCCACTGTAAATATTTTAGCAGAAGAGGATCAGGATGCATTGATTCTGTTACTTGTCAATATGGAGTCATAGGTGGTGGACTCGGGTGTATCCTTTCATGCTACTCTTACGAAAGGTGCCTTTAAGAATTACACCAAGGGTGACTTAATGAATATGTATCTAGGAGATGATAAGGCATGTAATTTTATAGATAAAGGTGATGTGGACATCCATCTACCAAGCAGTGCAGTTTTGAAGCTAAAAGTTAGGCACATGAAGGAGGAATCTTATTTCAGTTAGCCAGCTAGCTAAAGAGGGCTACAATATAACTTTTGCAGAATATTCATGGAAGGTCACCAAGGGTGTACTTGTTGTTGCATGGGGCAACATGGAAGGTACACTTTACTTGATCAATGAAGTGTCTGATTCCATTGCAGCTGTAGAACAGATAGATGCGAGTCTATGGCACCGGAGGTTTGGCCATATGAGCGAGAGGGGTTTGAAATTCCTACAGTCAAGGGGAAGGCTTCCAGGACTGAAGTCAGTGGACTTGGATTTTTATGAAGACTGTGTATTGGGCAAGTAGAAAAATGTTATATTCTCTAAAGTTGGAAGAGAACTGAAAGATAGGAAGCTTGAGTTGGTGCATACAGATGTATGGAGGCCAGCTCCTACCTCTTTCATAAGTCGAGCCACATACTTTGTTACCTTCATCGATGATCATACAAGGAAGGTATGAGTTTATTTCTTAAAGCACAAATCTGATGTGTTTAGAAAATGACTTTCTCTGGTTGAGAATGAGATAGGGCTGAAGCTTAAATGCTTGAGATCTGATAATGGAGGCGAATATTATGACAAATAATTCAAGAAGTTTTGTGCCTTGAGAGGAATCAAGAGGAAAGTTATAGTTCTAAGAACACCACAACAAAATGATGTTGCAGAACGGATAAACAAAATGATCATAGAATGAGCTAGGAGCATGAGGCTGCATGCAGGTCTCCCAAAGCAATTCTGGGCCGAGGCTGTTAACACAATGGTATACTTGATCAATCGGGGATCTTTGTACCCCTAAATGAAGGGATTTTCGAGGAGGCCTGGAGTGGAAAGGAGGTGAAATTGAACCACCTCAAGATATTTGATTGTTCATCATATGTGCATGTTGATGCAGGATCCAGGAGCATGTTTGATGCAAAGGCCATCAAGTGCACATTTGTTGGATATGGTATTGGCGAGTTTGGCTACAGGTTCTAAGACAAGCAGAACCAGAAGGTTATCAGAAGCAGAGATGTCCCTTTCAATGAAAGTGAGATGTACAATGACTATTTTGGAGTTAGGACCGATTCCAATGTTGCTTCAGATAGTGAGCCCCAACATATGGAAAGTGATGATAGCATTGAGCCAGAGGAGCATGTACAGGAAGATTCTCAGTAAGGTGTTTGGCAGACAGAACCACAAACACCTATGTTGTGGAGATTCGCAAAAGTCACTAGACTCCGACAAAGGTACTCTTCTTCTTTGTTTTATCTGTTGCTAATGAATGATAGTGAACCAGAAAGCTTTGAGGAGGCGTTTCAAGTGGATGATTCTACCAAATGGATGGCTGTCATGAATGATGAAATGACATCACTCATGTCAAATGGGACATGGGAGTTAGCAGCACTACCAATTGGAAATAAGGTCCTTCAGAATAAGTGGGTTTACTGACTGAAGGAAGAATCGGATGGGAGCAAACGCTACAAGAAGATACTTGTAGCAAAGGGCTTTCAGCAGCAGTATGGAGTTGACCATAGTGAAATATTCACTCCAGTTGTGACGATCACTACCATCAGGGTAGTGCTGAATATTGTTGCAGTTGAAGATTTGCATTTGGAGCAAATGGATGTAAAGATTGTATTTTTTCATGGAGAACCGGAAGAGGAATTGTACATGCAACAACTGCAGGGGTACAATGCTCAATAAAAATGTAAAGTAGAGCTTGTGTGCAAGCTCAAGAAAATCCTTTGACAGTGCAAGTCCTTCTATATCATCCTTTTGCTGTACGTGGATGATATGTTGATTGCAGGAATAGATATGGAGGATATTAAGATGTTGAAGGAGCAAATGTCAAGGGAGTTAGACATGAAGAACTTGGGGCCGACCAAGCAGATTCTTGGAATAAGAATCAACAGGGCTTTGTAGATTCAGACATTGCAGGAGATGTTAATAACCGACTATCGGATATGTGTTTAGATTAGGAAGTGCATCGCTGAGCTGGATCTCCAGGCTATAGAACATTGTTGCTCTATTCACCACGGATGTTGAATACGTTGTCATCACTGAGGCGAGTAAGGAGATGATCTGGTTGAAGAATTTTATGGCAGAATTGGGCAAGGAGCAAGAGGATATGAAGCTCTACAGCGATAGTATGAGCGTAATTCACCTAACAAAGAATGTTGTATTTCATGCCAGGACGAAATATATATAACTTTGGTACTATTTCATCAGGACACTGTTGAAAGAAGGTCAGCTAGGATTGGAGAAGATTCATACTTCAAAGAATCCTACTGACATATTTACAAAAGCTGTAACAGTGGATAAACTGAAACCATGTGCTGCTTCAGTTGGCTTTGGCACATGATGAGAGAGCGGGGTGAGCCACACCACATTCTTGATAAGGATGGAAGAAGACAATGAATATCCAAGGTTGAACTAGGGCTGATCCCAATAGGTCTCCAAGTGGGAGATTGTTGGGATGTGGAGATTATTTAGATCATCGTGGAGGTGCCAATGGAACTCCAGTGGGCTTCTGGGAGGTCCCGGGGTGTTCGGGGACAAGTCGGGGGAAGTTCGGGCGCTACAACGCGCTCTGCAAAATTTGTTGCTGAGGGCCAGGTGCCGTAGCACGCCCTCACGCCCCGCTGTATGAGATTGGAGTACTATAAGTATTTTGGGTCGCAGCGCTTGCCGGGTTTCTGTTTCAGATCTAGGCGCTACTCTTGTTTTGGGGGTATTTTGGGCCATTGGGGTTCAAATAGAGCCTGGATATATAATGGAACATTATGGAATATTTTCTGAAGGGCTTGAGAAGTTTGGAGACAACCCTAATCAGGTTTTGGTTCCTGCTCCTCTCCTTCTACCTAGAATGAGAGCTGGTGTTCCTTGGAGGAGAAGAAGTCAACTGGGAAGCTGTGTAAGTGGTAGATCCTTTTTGTTCTTGTGAAGGTGAAGCTCTTTGTAATTTTGTAATCATCTTGTTTCATAGTAGATTTTCTGTGTGGTGTAGCTCTGTGCTTGAACACTTATATTTCATGTACTCAACCTTAATTTTTTAGGTTTTTTGACTAAAACTCTTCAATACTTTGATATCACACAACTCTTGTGCAATTTTATTTTATTTCGATCGTGTTCAAGTTTTGTTTGTGTTTGACTCTATGTTAGGCAATATAGACAAACTATATTCTTAAGCTTGATTAAAAACAAAAAAATTGATCATAGCTTAATTGTTAATGGACCAAGAACAAATGAAATTTCATTTGCTTATGTTCAGCTTGCTTAACATCCCTATCCACAACTTATCACATTGCTAGTAAAAACATTGTTTGAATGCTTTTATCATTGATTTAATTGCTAGGAAAAGCATCAAGGATATCTTGCGGATAAAGCAATGTTTGGCATTGTGTTTTTTGCTTCTGGCTGGCTAGTAGTATGTGCATTGTTTGGGAGAGCAGTTCTTTTGTTGCTTGCTACACTCCAAAAGCAGCTTCAGAAGAAGCTGAAACTAAAGTGCTTTTTTGATATTGACTTTTATTATCATTAGCAATACTAATTTAACTCTTTTCTCTTCATTACCACTAAGTCTTGCTTGCTTCTCGGCTGATTGTCTGTTAACTGCATGTTCGCTTCCTACCGGTCGTTGTTGTTTGCCGTCAACACTAGACAACTTTGTCTCCAACAACTTCTTTCCAGCAACTATCCAGCATCTTTTCTCCAATGGCTATGCAGCAGCTTCGTTAGCCAGTTCTAGGTGTACCAAACAGGGCCTAAGAGTCTTTATAATCACCAACTTTTCTGCTAAATTGAAATAGGATTTTGATTTGAATTTGATGAAATATAGGAATTTTGAACGATAATTATGCGTTTTCATTTAAAATGTAGACATGATGTTGAAACTTAATTTTTAATTGATTATATATCATGAAGTTTAAAGACATCTAAGTTTACTTTCCATGATTAAATTTTTCAATTTCTTCGATTAAAATATACTTTTCATTTTATATTATAAACTTGAATACGTCTGTCTTTTGGTTATTTATTTTTCTATGGAGCCCTTTCTTTGATGTAATCAAAGTGATTAGTTTTTTTTCAATGTAACTCCACTTTCATGCCTTCTCCGGTTCACTCACAAAAGCATGCAAATAATTACAATCTATTTGAGTTTTATAGCCTATTTCGTTGATAAGCGGGCTTGAGCCTCAAACACCTTTTTTTGATATACTTAGTTTTTTTTATACTTTTAGACGAATGATATTTATCTATTTACTCTATCTTTATATCTATTTCTAGATATATAAGCCAAATATTTATTGTCCCGTTGTTGATTATTGATATTAAGTGCTTAATATATTGCTAAAATAATTTTCATTTATTTTCTCTTCTATTCTTTACTCTCCAATTTTAGCTGCAAGGCAAATTCTGCGTTGGATTGATAGACATTAACATTAAGCTGCTTGCTTATAGTGCATGTCTTTAATTTTTTTTTATAATATTCAGTGAATGGTTTTATTACCTAGTGGCTAAGATTTTGAATTTATTTTCTCATGACATGGGTTCAATCACACTGACCACTTCAAAGATCACCTTTTCAAAAAATAATATTTATTCTAAAGCAAAATATTATATTTATCTATAAACTGTTTTATGCCAAACTATTAGAGATGTATTGAGATTGAGCCATATAATTAGACATTATTGAGAGATTTGCTTCAACTTATGCAAGGAAGATGCATAAAGATAAAGCAATTACGGAACATATGTGTTCGATATGTTATGATGTGGAGACCAATTGGATCATCAAGGGGACTCCGACGGATTTCAGGAAAGATCTATAGAAGCCAACAGCAGGTCCGACGCTTAGGCGCCTGGCAGACAGGAGGTTTGCGCTTAGGCGTCCAGCAGACAGAAAGTCTGGCGCCCAGGCACCCAGTAAACAAAAAGTCTGGCGCCCAGGTAGCGGGCCCTCACCACGAGCCTTGCTTTGTAGTGTTTGCTACCATTTGGTTCTTCATTCAACCTGCAAACCCATTGTGATGACCCATGTTAGGTTGGTAAGAACCAAACTAATATCGGATGTATCTTTCCGCATGATCATATTGGCAGTTAGATAAAATAGTAGTTAATGAACATTCAAGTCATTCACATAAAAGAAACGACATTCATTCAATTTAAAATAAAAATAACATCCAGAATTCATTACATGAAATTTCATATACATCAAACTATTAATCCTGGAAGGGGCAGTTATTTTCCTGCGCTACGCCTCTAGACTATATCAACCGCCTCCAACTGTATCTGATCTGGTATTATAAAAAAAATGCCTTAGTGCACATTCTAAATATAATGGATATTAAAAATATACTTTAAGCATAGCGGAAGGCAAAGAAAAATAAGATAACATTTGCAGGGAAATACAGTGTGTTTCAAATAAAAGATAATCAGGTCACCTGCAACAATAAATATTTTGTTCACATGCCAAGTGTCAAAAAAGAAAAGCAATAATTGTGTAAAAAATTATGTTTATGTTTATGTCTTTGATATCATGAAGCAATAATAATAGTTCTGTTGGGCAAAGCCAGAACCATGAGGCTGGATTCATATGCATTTAAGCATAAACCTTCACTTGGACCCACTTAAGGATCTCAGATGGCAACGTGCATTTAAGCAACCTTCACCTGTGCCTCCCTCAAAGGCTCCAGATGGCACCCTTATAGCTCCCAAGGACTAGCCCCGTCCCTAACCTAATCATGCTCCATTTCGGAACCCTTCTTGCAACATTCACAAGACACATAAACATCGTTCAATTTCTCTTACATCATTAGTAGTAAGAATAACATATCAAGTAGTAATAAGCTCAAAGCGATGCATAAGCAACAATTGAAAGTAAAAGCATATAAAGTAATATCCAGTGTACCTTTGTGTTTGACTTAACTAGACGTTTCACTCACAATTTCGATGGATCTGCAAAAGTTATGATTGAGAATTCTATTAAATTTTTGAAAGTGATAATATATTGCAACGGATCTTATTTACTCGATAAACTACCAATCTTCTTATTTTCATATCCCTTAACTTAAATTTTTAAAAGGTACATTACTACAATTCCTCTTAAGAGTTCTAAAATTGTCTTAGAAGTTTTAAAATATTACTAATATTATGTCAAGTATTTCAATTGTTCTTAATTACAAATCATATTTAACTCATCTAAATCCTATTATAGCACATGAATATATAGTGTTATAGTAATGAGTTATATTAAAACTTGGCTTAAAATCATAAAATAATACTCCAATTAATCGAAACATAATTTGATACCTAAGCTAGATTTAGACATCTAGGGTTTGGTACTAACGCATGCTAATAGATTAATTAAATTATACTACTCACAAAAAAATTGCTACCTTAAACTCGAAATCAAATCAATTCATTTTATTCTAATTCTATTATTAATATTATTATTATTATTATTTTTGTTTAAAATATATATATATATATATATATATCTATAGTGTTATATATACATATACATTTATACATATATACATATATATATATATGTATATAAATATATAGTGTTATATATATATATATACATTTATACATATATATACATATATATATTTATATATATACATATGCGTTTCCTTCTCCTAAAAGTCTCGGCCGAACTTCGTACCTTAGCCGAGCAGTCGAGCCGAGCGGGTGCGTCGAGCAGAAGCTTCAACCAGGCGAGTTGAGCGGCACGCAGAGGAGGAAATCGGCGCTGGAGGAGGTCGAGCGGACGAGTCGACGCGCTACTCGTCTCTCAGCGCACGAGCGGAAGGAGGATCAATCTTTTCTGCTCGATTGGTTGCCAGGTATGCTCGAGCGGAAGGAGGGTCGCGTCTTACGGGTGATAACCGAGCGACTGAGAGGGAGAGGCGAAGGGAATTGAGCGTGGTGAGGGTCCTCCGCCTCTTCTCCGAATAAATAGGACGTGCGTATGTAACGCATGTCCGATTTATTCGGCTCAATAACCGTAAGTTACGGTTATACTCCTATTTAATTCTTCCTAAAACAACGGGTATACTCTTAATTTCCTTAAATATTTCTTTCTAAAACAACGATGATTCAATTGTTTTTCAGTTTCGACTAACTTTATTTTCCTTGATAGGAGTCTAAAATGAGGAAGTTACGTTTTGCTAACTTAATTATACGTTAATGATGGTTTTAAATTTCAAATTTCAGCTTTAAATGAACTTTAAAACTTTCTAAAGGAAGGTTTGAAACTGAAAAATCGAATTTTTCAGCTGGAGTTTTAACGGGAAACTGATAATTGCGGGATAATTGGCGAATCGGGAATTTCAGCGTTTTCCTTATAATGACCTAGGGTCATTACAAACTCCCCAACTTAAAATAATGTCGTCCTCAACATTTCATCGTAATAGGAAATATTTAGTTGAAAGCAAAAGATTTAATTAAGATTACCTGAATTCTGAAAGAGTCCGGGATATTTTTTTCTCATATCATCTTCTCTTTCCCAGGTTGCTTCCTTGGCGCTGTGACCTTTCCATTGTACTTTGACCATAGGAATGGTTCTCTTTCTTAATCGGCGGTTATCTCGTTCTATAATTTGTTCTGGTTCTTCTACATAGGTCAGATCTGACTGAATCACTGTCCCGGGAGCTACTAGCTGATGAGATGGTTATTGTAAACACTTGCGTAAGGATGATACATGGAACACATCATGTACTCTAGAAAAATCCTCAAGTAGTTTCAACCGGTAAGCAGAGTTCCTTATTCGGGCAATGATCTCAAATGGTCCCACATAACGTGGGCTTAGCTTTCCTGATATGCCAAAACGGTATACTCCTTTCATTGGGCTTACCTTTAAATAAGCAAAATCTTATACTTGGAATTCTAGTATTCTGTCTCAAATAGTGGTATTTCTTTTGGCGGTCCTGGGCTGCATTTATCCTTAATTTTATTAATTGAATATTCTTATTAGTTTCTTCAACAATATCGGATCCGTATATTTGGAAATCTCCAATTTCTGACCAGGATAGAGGTGTAAGACACTTTCTTCCGTACAGAGCTTCGTAGGGCGCCATTCCAATGCTGGCCTGATGACTGTTATTATAAGCAAATTCGACCAATGGCAAGTGTTCTTCCCAATTCCCGCTGAAGTCTAGTATGCAAAGTCTCAAGAGATCCTCTAACACTTGATTAACTCTTTCAGTTTGCCTATCAGTTTGAGGATGAAAAGCAGTACTCATTACAAGGTTGGTGCCCAAATCAAGATGTACAGCTTTCCAAAATCGAGAAGTGAATCTTCGGTCCCTGTCTGATATAATTGATCTTGGAATTCCGTGTAGCCGAATGATTTCCTTGATATAAGTTCTGGCGAGCTTCTCCAGGGGATCTGTTTGTCTTATCGGAAGAAAATGAGCTGTCTTTGTGAGTCTGTCAATGACGACCCAAATGGTATCAGCTCCCGATTTGCTCCGAGGCAACCCAACAACGAAATCCATGGCTATATCGGTTCACTTCCATTCTGGGATTGGTAGGGACTGTAAGAGTCCTCCTGGCCTTTGATGTTCTGCTTTCACTAAGTTGCAAGCATTGCAACGCGCCACAAACTCTCCTACACTTCTCTTTAATCCAGACCACCAATAAATTTTCTTCAAGTCGTGGTACATTTTTGAAGTCCCAGGGTGGATATTATATCTTGAATGATGCGCTTCTTGTAAAATCACCATTCGTAACTCTTTGTCATTGGGGACCCACAATCGAGTTTTATGATAAATGTAGCCGTTCTTTTCTTGAAGATAACTATTCATTCCGTCCTGGATAATCTGCTTCAGTTTTTGATATTCAGAGTCTTTTTCTTGAGATAGTTTTATGCGTTCCTCTAATGTTAAATTTGCAACCTCTGAAGCTGAAATGGTGTTCAATTGATTCGTTGTTACCAGATCTATCTCTAGCTTACTCGGCTCCTTAACTAGATCATTATTAATAGTCAACACATTGAGTACACTAAATGACTTCCGACTTAAGGCGTCTGCCACAACATTGGCTTTTCCTAGGTGGTATTGGATATCAAGATCATAATTACTAATGAATTCCAGCCATCACCTTTGTCGACAGTTTAACTCTTTTTGAGTAAAGATATACTTGAGGCTTTGGTGATCTGTGAATAGTTCACATTTCACCCAATATAAATAATGCCTCCATATATTAAGAGCAAAGATAACGGCTGCTAACTCCAGATCGTGAACCGGATAGTTTATTTCATGAACTTTCAGCTGGCGAGAAGCATAAGCAATTACCTTCGCATTTTGCATTAAAACACACCCCAGTCCTACCTTGGATGCATCGGTATAGACTTGGTAGTCCATGCCTTCTTGAGGTAGTGCTAAAACAGGGGTGGTCGTGAGAGCATCCTTTAATTTCTGAAAAGAAATTTCACATTCAGAACTCCAGATAAATGGCGTGGCCTTCTGGGTGAGCTTGGTGAGTGGAGCCGAGATCTGGGAAAATCCCTGTACGAACTTCCTATAATAACCTGCCAATCCCAAGAAACTTCTGATTTCCGTTACTGTTGAAGGTTGGGTCCATTCTTGAATGGAACTGATTTTCCTTGGATCTACTTGAATCCCTTCAATGCTTACAATATGGCCCAGGAAAGCTACTGAGCTCAACCAAAACTCACACTTAGAAAATTTTGCATATAGCTTGCTGCATCGTAAAGCTTCCAACACTGTCCGCAAGTGAACTTCATGATCAGTTTCATTCTTGGAGTAAATTAAGATATCGTCAATGAAGACGATCACAAATTTATCCAAATATGGTTTGAGAACCCTCTGCATTAAATCCATGAATAGAGACGACGCATTGGTCAGTCCGAAGGACATCACAAGAAATTCAAAATGGTCATACCTTGTCCTAAATGCAGTTTTAGGGATATCCTCTTCCCTTATTCTTACTTGATGATATCCAGATCGAAGGTCAATCTTAGAAAATACCACCGCGCCAGCGAGTTGATCAAATAAGTCATCAATGCGAGGAAGAGGATATCGATTCTTGATTGTGACTTTGTTCAACTCTCGATAATCAATACACATCCTCATGGTACCGTCTTTCTTCTTGACAAACAACACAGGAGCTCCCCATGGTGACATACTAGGGCGAATGAGGTCTTTATCTAACAATTCTTTTAATTGCTCGTTTAATTCTTGTAGCTCTTTTGGCGCCATTCTATAAGGTGCCTTTGATAACGGTTGCGTACCGGGGATTAAATCAATAGTAAAATCTATTTTTCTTACCGGAGGTATTCCTGTCAATTCATTGGGAAATACATCCGGAAATTCATTGGCGACCCTTGTATCATCTAGGGAAGTTACCTCTTCTTTATTTCCCATCATTGTTACTAAGTAGGCCTCGCATCCTTTTTGAATTAACTTAGCTGCTTGAATGACATTGATGAGAGATGCTGCAGTGCCTAGTCTTCCCATAAATGTCACTGATCTTCCTGCACTTCTGAGGGTAATCTTTTTGCGCTGGCAATCGATGACTGCTTGATGACAGGATAGCCAGTCCATACCCAAAATAATATCAAAGTTTGCAATCGGGAGAACTATCAAGCTAGCTTTAAATGTCCCACCATTAATTGGGATTTCACATTCACAATATTCTCTAGCGCTCATGAGGGCTCCAGATGGTAACCCCACGTTTAATATTTCTGCTAGCTCTTTAAATGGCAGTTGTAGTTTATTTACGAAGGTTTCAGATATAAATGAGTGACTTGCACCCGTGTCGAATAAAGTTATACATGCGTACTCGGAAAAATATAAGGTACCTAATATTAAATGCACGCTAAAGATTTATTTCTTAAAAAAAATAATTAAGAAGTGCCGGTCAAAATAATTAAAAAGTACCTGTCACCACGTCATGATCCTCGGGAGCCATGACTGGAGTAAGTGTGTAAACTCTAGCGGCAGCTGGTCGTCCCGGGGTATGATTTCTCTTTTGAGTTGGCGTGGTTGCAGGAGATGATGTCGAGGTTGGGGTACTTGCTGGAGCCGGGTACGAGGAGGGGTAGATATTGGGTTCATTTTAGGCCTCTGAATAATGTCCCCATCTATAGTTTTGAAGGATCTACAATGTCGATAACTATGCCCCTTCCTGCCGCAATGATAACATATGTTGCCCGTGTGATAGCACCTGCCCATTGGGTGAGGTCGGCTACAATCAGAATTTTCCCTTTTCCTAGCAGGCCTTGAGGTGATCTGATACACATTTGCCTGTCGACTAGGTCGAGACCTTTTAAAGGTTTCACGACTGTCTTGGGATTGGGAGGGACGTTTCTCCTGGCGTTCAGCAATTATCTGCTCATTATGCTCCATTATGGTTGCACAGTCCAGTATCTCAGCGAATTTGGTGTGCTTGAGCGGGAGCAAGCTGGTCCGGATGGAGTCCTTCAAGCCATCCAAGAACCTACTACATCTAGCAGCCTCTGTGTCCACCAGCGTGGTGCATATCTGGAGAGTCTTGTAAACTCAGACTCATAAGCCGCGATGGACTTATTTCCTTGGGTCAGCTTAATGAACTGATTCTCCAGTATCTTTTGGGCAGATAGAGGGATGTAACGACCTCGGAATGCCTCTGCGAATTCTTTCCAGGAAATGTCTTCTAGTTCCAAGCCCATAAACTGAGTTTTGTGGGTGACTCCCCACCATCGCTCAGCTTCGGCCTTGAATAGGCTTTTAGCCAACCGCACCGCATCTCTGGCCGGACATTTTATGTCCTCCAGTTTATTCTCTATTTCCTGGATCCAATCTTCAGCCTCCATCGGCCGAGCTGATCCATCAAAGTGTGGGGGATTTAGCTTCAAGAATGCTTGCAAAGCTCCGCCAATTCGGTGCCCTTGGCTAGGAGGAGATTCCTGAGTCTTATGTTGATTGGCTAATATCTGAGCCATCAACTCCAGGATTTTGTCAGTCTTACTCTCTGATGGACCTGAAGGCAAAGGGGCCTTCACCGGAGTCTCCATTGGCAACTCAGGAGAGTACTCTTTCGGATACATCTATAAGGATGGTGATTGCGATTAAAAGAAATAAAGAAATTGAATGCTTCATTTAGAAAGAATTAATATTTCATGCCAAAGAAAATTAACAGAAATAAAGATACAATCAATTTTTTTCATGATACACAAAATTTTGCTCTTAAAATAATATTCTAAATGAGTTGCTTAAGGCTTTTAGCCCAAAACTTCCTATATTTACTGGTTGCTTTCTTCCTCCTAGAAGTTGAGGCTGCATTCCTCATTTGATGCACTTTCCTTTCCACTTTTGAAAGGCGTTCTTCATGTTCCTCTTCTTTTTCCAACGTGAATTTGGCCAATTTAGGGAGCACCCACCTTAGTGTCTCCTTCAATTCTTGTACCTCGTTTTGGATATTGGTGATCTTCTCGAAAGAGACACACATGAACCTTGTCAGGCTTTCACCACGTGCCTCTTCCTTATCCTCCGACTCTCGAATCCGGTCTTCAACATTAGGGGGACCGTAATTAGGTCCGTTGAAATCCATTTGCCAAGGTCCTTCTTGGCTTAAGTCGATTTCCGAGTGTTCCTCCGAATGATTAGGAGAATTCATCTGTTTAAAGACACAAACTTATAATTCGTTTGAATAATGACCTTAACTAATCTTTCTACTAGATGTTGCCCTAATAACACCTCATTATGTCACTAGTTTTCTATACGATGTTTTTGTTTCTACCATAATCTTATTATATCACTAGTTTTCTATATAGTATTTCATTCTAGTGTATTTATATTTTAAATTGAATGATTTCCAATTATGGCTTCTATGTCAAATACTATTTTACTCTTAACACTTCCAATCCTGCTCTGATACCAACTGTGATGACCCATATTAGGTTGGTAAGAACCAAACTAACATCGGATGCATCTTTCCACAGGATCATATTGGCAGTTAGATAAAATAGTAGTTAACGAACATTCAAGCCATTCACATAAAAGAAACGATATTCATTCAATTTAAAATAAAAATAACATCCACAATTTATTACATGAAATTTCATATACATCAAACTATTTATCCTGGAAGGGGCAGTTATTTTCCCGCGCTACGCCTCTAGACTATATCAACCGCCTCCAACTGTATCTGATCTGGCATTATAAAAATAATGCCTTAGTGCACATCTAAATACAATGGATATTAAAAATATACTTTAAGCATAGCGGAAGGCAAAGAAAAATAAGATAACATTTGCAGGG
Organism: Gastrodia elata; assembly: GCA_016760335.1. Lineage (NCBI taxonomy): Eukaryota > Viridiplantae > Streptophyta > Magnoliopsida > Asparagales > Orchidaceae > Gastrodia > Gastrodia elata. The sequence goes on along the minus strand of CM028684.1, from coordinate 24,652,941 downwards.
AAATATAGTGTGTTTCAAATAAAAGATAATCAGGTCACCTGCAACAATAAATATTTTGTTCACATGCCAAGTGTCAAAAAAGAAAAGCAATAATTGCGTAAAAATCTATGTTTATGTTTATGTCTTTGATATCATGAAGCAATAATAGTAGTTCTGTTGGGCAAAGCCAGAATCATGAGGCTGGGTTCATATGCATTTAAGCATAAACCTTCACCTGGACCCACTTAAGGATCTCAGATGGCAACGTGCATTTAAGCAACCTTCACCTGTGCCTCCCTTAAAGGCTCCAGATGGCACCCTTATAGCTCCCGAGGACTAGCCCCGTCCTTAACCTAATTATGCTCCGTTTCGGAACCCTTCTTGCAACATTCACAAGACACATAAACATCGTTCAATTTCTCTTACATCATTAGTAGTAAGAATAACATATCAAGTAGTAATAAGCTCAAAGCGATGCATAAGCAGCAATTGAAAGTAAAAGCATATAAAGTAATATCCAGTGTACCTTTGTGTTTGACTTAACTAGACGTTTCTACAATTACTATAATTACTACAATTCCTACAATTCCTCTTAAGAGTTCTAAAATTGTCTTAGAGGTTTTAAAATATTACTAATATTATGTTAAGTATTTCAATTGTTATTAATTACAAATCATATTTAACTCATCTAAATCCTATTATAGCACATGAATATATAGTGTTATAGTAATAAGTTATATTAAAACTTGACTTAAAATCTTAAAATAATACTCCAATTAATCGGAACATAATTTGATACCTAAGCTAGATTTAGACATCTAGGGTTTGGTACTAACACATGCTAATAGATTAATTAAATTATACTACTCACAAAAAAATTGCTACCTAAAAATCGAAATCAAATCAATTCATTTTATTCTAATTCCATTATTAATATTATTATTATTATTATTATTATTTTTGTTTAAAAAATATATATATATCTATAGTGTTATATATACATATACATTTATACATATATACATATATATATATATGTATATAAATATATAGTGTTATATATACATATACATTTATACATATATATATACATATATATATATATATATATATTTCTATATATATACATATGCGTTTCCTTCTCCTAAAAGTCTCGGCCGAACTTCGTACCTTAGCCGAGCAGTCGAGCCGAGCGGGTGCGTCGAGCAGAAGCTTCAACCAGGCGAGTCGAGCGGCACGCAGAGGAGGAAATCGGCGCTGGAGGAGGTCGAGCGGATGAGTCGACGCGCTACTCGTCTCTCAGCGCACGAGCGGAAGGAGGATCGATCTTTTCTGCTCGATTGGTTGCCAGGTATGCTCGAGCGGAAGGAGGGTCGCGTCTTATGGGTGATAACCGAGCGACTGAGAGGGAGAGGCGAAGGGAATTGAGCGTGGTGAGGGTCCTTCGTCTCTTCTCCGAATAAATAGGACGTGCGTATATAACGCACATCCGATTTATTCGGCTCAATAACCGTAAGTTACGGTTATACTCCTATTTAATTCTTCCTAAAACAGCGGGTATACTCTTAATTTCCTTAAATATTTCTTTCTAAAACAACGATGATTCAATTATTTTTCAGTTTCGACTAATTTTATTTTCCTTGAATAGGAGTCTAAAATGAGGAAGTTACGTTTTGCTAACTTAATTATACGTTAATGACGGTTTTAAATTTCAAATTTCAGCTTTAAACGAACTTTAAAACTTTCTAAAGGAAAGTTTGAAACTGAAAAATCAAATTTTCAGCGTGAGTTTTAACAGGAAACTGATAATTGCGGGATAATTGGCGAATTGGGAATTTCAGCGTTTTCCTTATAATGACCTAGGGTCATTACACCCATTGTTCTAAAGAGCCTTTTTTCCTTCTGGAAGTCTAGCTAACTCTCATGTCTCATTTGATATGAGTGACTTCATCTCATCATCCATTGCTGACTTCCATTTTATTGAGTCATCAACTTGAAGTGCTTCCTCATAGCATTCTGGTTTACCTCAATCCGTTAGTAGCAGATAATTTATTACTATACTTACAAATATTTATTACTGGGCGCTTGGGCGCGCCTGGGCGCCAGACTTTCTGTCTGCTGGATGTCTGGGAGCGCCTGAGCATCAGACCTCTTGTTTGCTGGGTGCCTAGGCGTGCCTGAGCCTGAGACCTACTGTTGGCTTCTATATATCCGTCCCGGAATCCTCCAGAGCACCTTTTGCTCTCCCCTTGATGATCTAATTGATCTTCACATCATAACACATCAAACACATTTTCCACAATGACTATCTTTATGCCCATCCTCCTTCCATAAGTTGAAGCAAAATTCTCAGAACTGTCTAATTATTTGGCTCAATCTCAATACATCTCTAATAGTTTGGCATAAAACAATTTATAGAAAAATAGAATATTTTTTTTGATAAATATTATTTTTCGAAGGAAGGTGAGCTTCAAATAAGAAGCAAATAAGTAGCCGGTGAGGTTGAACTCATGACATGAGAGAATAAATCCAGAATCTTAATCACTAGGCTATAACACTATTCACTAAATATTATAAAACAAATTTTAAATACATGCACTACAATTAAGAAACTTGGTTAATGTTAGTATGTCTATCAATCCTACGCAGAATTTGCCAGCTCGCAACTAAAATTGGAAAAAAAAATAGAAGTGAGAAGAAATGAAAATGTTGTTAGCAACTTGTTAATCACTTAATATCAATAATCAACAATCAACTATAGAAATAGATATAAAAATAGAGTAAATAGATAATATCATTCATCTAAAAATATAAAAAAAAACTAGGTACATCAACATCGTGTTTGAGGCTAAAGCTCGCTTATCAATGGAATAGGCTATAAAACTCAAATAGATTGTAATTATTTGCATGCTTTAGTGAGGGCACCGGAGAAGTCACGTAGGTGGAGTTACATTGAAAAAAAAACTAATCACTTTGATTACATCAAAGAAAGGCGTCTGTAGGAAAATAAATTGATGATTAGAAAGAGTCTTAGGCCCTGTTTTGTACACCTAGAGCTGACTCACTAAGCTGCTGCATAGCCGTTGGAGAAGAGATGCTGGAAAGAAGCTGCTAGAGACAAAGTAATCTAGTGTTGACGGCAGACAACGACGACCAGGGGACAGCTAACAAGCAGTTAACAGACAACCAGTTGAGGAGCAAGCAAAACTTAGTGGTAATGAAGGGAAAAGGGTTAAATTAGTATTTCTAATGATAATAAAAGTCAAAAATCAAAAAAGCATTTTAATTTCAGCTTCTTTTGAAACTGCTTTGTGAGTGTTAACAAGCAATAAAAAAATTGCTCTCCCAAACAATGCAAATACTACTAGTCAGTCAGCAACAAAAAACATAATGCCAAACATGGCTTCATCCATAAAATATCCTTAATGCTTTTCCTAGCAATTAAAATTAAGGATAAAAGCATTCAAACTATGTTTATACTAGCAATGTGATAAGTCGTGGATAAAGATGCTAAGCAGGCTGAACATAAACAAACAAAATTTTATTTGTTCTTGGTTTGTTAATAATTAAGCTAAATATGATCAATTTTAAAGTTTTTAATCAAGCTTAACAATATAGTTTGCCTAGATTGCCTAATATAGAGTTGAACACAAACAAAACTTGACACAATCGAAATAAAATAAAATTAAATAAAAGTTGTGTGAGTATCAAAGTATTGAAGACTTTTAGTCAAAAAACCTAAGAAATTAAGGTCGAATACATGACATGTAAGTAGCTTTATTAGACTCTTGTATTAATAAAATTTTCATTATAAAAATTGTGTTCTTTTTTAATGTTTATGCTATATGTATATATTCATACTTTATTTCTTTTGAACATAAAAAAAAGAAGTTTAAGCATTCTTTGATTATGCCAGGCATTATTGGGGTATGTCGCTTTCCAAATAATGAATGTGATTGGTAGTGTTGAACATTTCAATGATCGTCCCTTTTTTAAGAAGAGATGAACTTTTGGAGCAAAGCATTTTCCTTTACAAAAAGCTGAGTATGAAATCAGATAATCAAGAAGCATACTTTATTCACAAATGCTCAAAGTAAATGCCTTTTCTAGTGTATTAATTTGCCTAACTGGTTATGAAAAAACAATAGCTTTGAGGTATCCAAATGTCTAGCCGAAATAAAAACTTGATGTTTACCAACTTCTTGAACACATTAAACAGTTCGATAAAATCTCAGAAAACTAGATCTACAAAATGTGTGATGCAGCCAGTTACAATGTAAGCAACCAAAAAGATCAAATATTGCTAGTCAGTAATATAACTATAATCAAGTCATGCAGCCAGAAAAGATTCCACAAATCTTCAAAATGAATTTCACAAAAAACAAAATTGCCTAAAGCAATATTGTTAGATGAAAGAATATTACACTTCCCAAGCCTTGAATTGGTAAGAAAATAAAATAAAAATATATTAATTCGTAGACTTTTTCGCAAACAACCAATCGACACATGCTTACAACCTGATATGAAATGGAGCAAGAATGAAAAGAAACAAAAGAAAAAAAGGGGGAACGAAAGAAAAAAAAAAGCTGTCAAATGAATCTTTCAATATTTTAGAGGGACATTGAACAAAGCACTATGCTTTGGAGAATAAAAAATTGAGCTGCAAGATTATAGACTCAGATTTAACAGGAGAAGTGGATAAAAGGACGAGCTCTATAGGATATGTTTTTATTGTTAGAAGCATTTCTATGAGCTGTATATCTAGGATACAAAAAATTGTATCATTATCTACCACTGATGCAAAGTATGTTGCAAATATAGAAATAAGAAAAAAAAATGATTTGGTTGCAGAGCTTTATGGAGGAATTTGGCAAGGGGCAGAAGAATAGTAGGTTGCATACTGATAGCCATTATGCCATTCATTTAGCCAAGATTGTTGCATTCCATGCTAGAATGAAGCACATTTAGGTTTGGGTACTTCTTAAAGAAGGACATCTTATGCTTGAAAATATCCACACCTCTCAAAATCCAACATATAATGGCTATGTCTAGCTTCAGTCGGCCTTGGAATGTGATAATGAGGCCGAAGTTAAGCCTCCCCATGCCACTAGAAAATGACACTGCTTGAAGGAGGATGAAGTCTAATTTGCACTTAGCCTTCAAGTGAGAGGTTGTTGAGTAATGGAGCATTGAGTGCGTCAGAGAAAACACATGAATTCTAGAGTTTGATTGAAAATCAATCGGACGAAGAACAAATATAAAGGAATCAAGAAGACATAAGCGCCGAGCTATGTATTATCAAAAGAAAGTCTTATGCTTTGCTGCTCCCAGGCATCGGGAATATTATGGAGCAGTCGGGGATGTTCTATAGCAGCATAAAATTAGGTGCCTGAGCGCGCCAAGCGCCAGGTAGTTTGTCATATGAAGCTAGGATAGAAGCTTGGGCACCTGAGCGTGCCCAAGCGCGCTGAAGAACTTAGCGAAAGACAGAAGCTTGGGCACGTCCAGGCGCTGAACTTGAATAACATATTGCAGCAGATAGTAAGTTTGGCGCATAAGCTTGCCCAAGCGCTAAGCCCCAATTTGCCTTATCAACTAGGGGCAGTAAGTCCAATGTCTTGGCCTAGGTGCCAGATGGAGCATAAGTTATGCAGTGGTAATTTCCAAGCAAAAAATTGAGGGCTGTTTTGGTCATTTTAAAGAGCTGATGGCTTGGCATATTTAAGGCATCATTGCCTTAGGATTATTAAGTGTGGAAAGCAATTGTCCAATGGGTTTTGGCTGTTGGTATCCAAGGAGAGAAGCTCATCCCCTTGTGCCTGAAAGTTCTATTATGGTCTGCATTTAGTCTATAAATCTTCTTATTTGAATGGATTATCATTTAAGGTGGTGGCTCTATGGTTTTTCTCAGTCTTGAGGTTTTCCATATAAATCGTTATCTATCTGTGCCTGTTTTTCTGTGTTGTGTTAGCTTTAGATTTGTGTTTTTCTGTTGTTAGAGCCGTTATTTGCTATGCGATTTGTTCGGGATCCTCTTCAGAGTGCTGCTAAAGGAAACACAAAGTAGTCGTTATCCCTAATAATATGTCAAAAAAGATACCTCTATTAATGAAGAAGCTGCCATCACTCCACATGTTGTGGATCTCCTCAAGGAATTTTTCGGAGACCTCACTTAAGGATCTTCCAAATGACTTTCCACTCCTCCATGAGATTGAACACGCGATTGATGTAGTATTGGGTTCTCAACTTCCAACTTACCCTATCATTATAATTATATAGAGCAAGCTAAGCTCCAATGGCAGATAAAAACTTTGCTCTATAAGGGTTTCTTATAAGAGGGTTTGCGCCCATGTGCTGTCTTTGCTTTTTTAACTCCCATAAAAGGTTGGTGCATAACAGATGTGTTGATAATCATGCCATCAATAAGATCACTATAAAGTGTAGGTTTCTCATCCCGAAGCTAGATGCTATGCTAGATCTGGTAGCCAACTCCAGCTTATTTTCCATGATCGATCTTAGGAGTGTTTACTACCAGATCAAGATAAGACCAGGAGATGAGTTGGAAATTGTGTTCAAAACATTTCAAAACATTTGATGGGTTGTCTGAGTGGTTGGTGATGCTATTTGGCTTATCCAACACACCCATCACTTTTATGCACTTATGAAAATCATTTACATACATATTGGGAAAGTTTCTTGTAGTAAATTTTGATGATATTCTGATCTTTAGTGTAGACAAGAAACATTATTTGAGTAACATGCAGCTAGTGCTTGAAAATCTTGGGAAGATGCTTTTTGTTAATAAAAAGAAGTGTTTTATTTGTGTAGACCGAGGTGATGTGTCTAGGGCTCATTATTTTTCCTAAGAAAATTAAGTTAGATCCTTCCAAGATTTAGGTTATCATTCATTGCCCAACTCCCAAGACCCTTCATGACATTAGGAGTTTTCATGATTTAAACACATTTTATAAGATAATTACTATGAACTTTCGTTCAATAATGGCTCTTATTATTGTTGTTCTTAAGAGAGGAAAGTTTGAGTTATCCCCTAGTGCTAAAAGGGCCTTTGGTCAAATTCAGAAGACGATGAACACAACACTTGTACTTTGGTTATTTGACTTCTCCAAGGTGTTTGAAGTAGAGTCTGATGCTTCTAGTATTGGAATTGGAGTTTTGTCCCTAGACAACCATCCCATTGCATATTTTAGTGAGAAGCTTAACAAAGCTAAACAATGTTATTCCAATTATGACCATGAGTTTTATTTGATCCTCCATTTACTGAAACATTAGAGGCATTACTTATTACACAGAGAATTCATTCTTCAATCAGACCACTGTGCACTTAATTCATAACATGCAAAACAATTTGACCATAAACATGGCAATTGGGTAAAATTCGTATAGGACTATGCCTTTTCTCTCAAGCATGAGCTTGGTGCTGAGAATAATCCCGCAAATGCTTTGTTGTGGTAGGTTTGATGGCTACATCACTCGAGAGTCAGATAAAAAATCTTGACTTCCTTCACTTGAGAGATGAGTATGTCAGTTGCCTTGAACTTCACTTAATTTATACCAAGTTTAGAGAGAACATATTTTTGTCCCACTTCACATATCATATTGTTGATGAATATCTCTTTCGAGGGCCACTGCTTTGTATTTCCCGCACCTCTCGTAGGAATTTTCTTATCTAAAAGTTATATATTGTTGGTGTAGCAGGTCACGTGGGAAGAGATAAAATCATTCATTTTGTTGAGACCAAGTTTTAATTGCTCTCACTCAAGAGAGACATGAACAAATTTATCTCCTAATGTATATCGTGGAAGAAGGCCAAGTCTCAAAAGCAAAGATACGAGAAATATGTTGTTTTACCGGTAATATACCAACCATGAAATATGCTGCGTGTGCATAGCGGCAATGCCATTGGGGTGCATATAATCTTGGTAAATTATCTGTGTTTTTTGTGTTTTTGTTTCACTCTTGTGTGAGTGTTGTGAAGTGGAGTAGATAATTATATCAAATATTGTGTGCATGCATAGCAGCAATGCCCATCAGAGTGCGTAAAATTTTGGTAATTGTTATTTATTTGTGTTCTTTCCATTTGTTTTCTTACTCCATGTTTCTTTCTAGTTTTCTATTGTAAGTCTTGTCATGTTGGATATTTATTTCTGCTATCATTATCCTCCAAAATCTTTATAAATTTTCTTAAAAAATTACAACTTTGCCACATTATAAGAATATTAGGTACTTCTAATTGTTTAATTTAAGAATTTTAATGGATGTGACCAATCTCCTAGGAGTTCGAATTTCAAATCCTTTTAAATCTTTTTAATTACAATAATAATTTGCTAAATTTGTGTCCCGCCAACAAATTTCAAGTTAAAAGTTTGATTTTTAAATTTAAATGAAAAATACAATATAAGAATTTCGCAATAATAATGTTATTCGCCAAAAAGATTTTCTTTCAAAATTTATATTTATATTCAAAATTAGAATTGAAATTTCAGCAAAAAATTAAAATATAATAATTTGACAATAATAATGTCTTGCCAAATAAAGATATCTCCCTCAAAAATTTAAAATTAAATTAAAAATTTGAATTTTATTTTAAGCATAAAAAGTGCAATATAATATTATGTTCTTAATAATGAACTTGCCCAAATGATCTTTCCAAAATTGAAATTTAAATATAAAATTTAAATTTAAATTTAAATATAAAATTTAAATTTAAATTTAAGTGAGAAATTTACAATTTGTTATCTTGGAATTTAAAAAATTTATTATCAAGTTGATTGATTGTGAAAATTCTTGACCGTGTACGTGTTCCTACCATGTTGTTATAGATTTCTTTTATATTTGTGCATCAAAAGTTCTTGTTAAAGTGGTATAATGTAAGGTGATCCGTTTGTATATAAAAATTAAAATGAATATGACTAAGAATCACCACTTTGAAGGTTTGCTTAAGTTCTGAGAAATTAACTTTCTTAGATTATTTCAAAAAATATCCTCTGCAAATGAAGACATCTATCTGTTCATACTAGATTTGACTAACCAAGTTCAATATAAGCAGACTAACCAAGTTCAATATAAGCAAAAGTCGTTCACATCCTAGGTGAACATGCCCATCCAAAAGGAAAAGAATTGCAGAACCTGCAAATATAAGTTTACTGTCCATACATACAGTACAGTGAAAGTTCATCAGAGGATGTATACTCCAGGGAACATTCAAGCAAACAAACACGAAGCTGGGATTGCATATGGTGTTGCTTGTACTTAGCTGCTTGTGGGAAAACATTGTTGTGAATTCACATTTGTTGTTCTCAGCTTTTAAAGACCAAATCATCTATCATAATGTTTATATAATAGCCATTTATATTAACTGCTTAATATACATAGAAGCTGAGAGGCATATAGGATACTTAGATTGTATTTGGGATAGCTTTCTAGCTACTGCACTATATTTAAAGCTCTCAGTTATTTGGTTTTTGTCATTTGGGGGAGTTTCTTTTTGTTCGTTTCTGTAGGAAGAAGCATTTAAAAAAACAATTTTTAGAAAGCTTTTTTAAAATGCGGCTTGGCTCTTTTCTGCTATCTAGCGCATGAAAATTACTGTTTGCCATTCGCAGTTGATTTCATGCAATGCAATATGACATCATACCATTCAAACACTAACAATAGTAGCTTTATTTGCAGCTGCTTCACAGTAGTTTCCTCGGCAATAGTTTTCTTAGATAATTTCAACTGTTCGTAATGGAGTCTTAGATATATTTATAGTTCATGATAAATTGTTATCTTTTATTAAAACTAACTGTAGTACTTTCTTACCATTTCAACACTGATTTCCTATGTCTGGCCTGTGCATTATTTGCTTTTCATTTTAGATTGTATGCCCATTCTTAGTGAAATTCATGACATGAGTTTCAAAAAGGCCTTGTGTCGTGATTTACTTTTAATTTTTTTGTCTTGCTTAATAGATTCACGTGCTTAATTAAATTATGAGTCCATAAATATGGCCAACTTAATTTGTTAGTTATATCTTGTCTCTGAAACTTATTAAAGATACTCTACTCTTGCTCATTTGCAGATACGGCAATAGAAGGATGCTCTTGGAAAATACCTTCTTTCCAACTATAGATCAATCTATTCTGGCTCTGGCCCCTATAAAGCTGGCATTAAAAGGTATGTACCAGCGAGAGAGTATAACGTTAATTGGAGTGTTTGCTTTCTCTCACTGTTCCAACTCGATGCCTTTAAATGTGAACTGTTTTATAATTGTACTTCTGTCTGACTCTTGTACTACAGAGATAGACGAAACAGTAAGGCCAAGTGTATATTCATTGATAGATATATGCACACGTGTTGATCTTCAACACTTCACAACTTACTCAGTGGTTAGTGCTTAAAATTTTGAAGGAAAAAAATAAACTATCAGTTAAATGAAAAAAATTGGAAATTTAGTACCTTGCACACAATACTTCCATAAATACTTACCTAATGCCCAAGTTTTGATATTTACCTAATTGTCAGTTCTATTCGCATCAGTGCTCTTTATATTCATTTCAAGTAGTTTAAATATTGAACAAAGTTAATTGGCAGCTTTATTAGTGTTAAAATTTGGGTGTTAAGATAAGTAAATATCTAAGATTTAGGTGTTACAACAATAACAACAACAAAAGAAACAACTTATGCTCCGTTGATTTGTGAAACTTGCTTGTTTGCAGAGGACCCCTGAAGGAGTACTCTTTCAATTTTGCTGCATGACTGCCAACAACGTTTTCAATATGAACGCAATATATAATCCAAGGCCTCAAATATTTGCTGTTTGTCTTGCAAGCTCTAATTTCTCGTGTGCATGATTGAGATCAACGATGTTGAAAAAGTATAGCCTTTTAATCATTACTTGCAATACAAGATGAATAACAAAGAAGATACTCTGCCACGTTAATCTGCTTGACTGAATTCAGGTTTGCTAAAGATTGTTTACTGTTGCATACCGTGCAACTTTCTTTTTCTTGATTTACCCATTCAAAATTCGTTTTATTGGAAATCCCACTAATCTCTTTTACTTTATCATTCGTTGATTTATAGAATTTTTGCTCCGCTTCATTTATTATATATATATATTAGTGAAATGTTGTATCTATTCTCCTTTTTTTTTGAATTTATGTTTGTTATTGAAGGTTTGAACCGAACTCTTGTGGCAACTTAAACTGTATCTAGGGAGGGGACAGTTAAAGCTGCTTACATCTGATCATCATAACATTTGACTGGCGGTTTCTTGTTTTGTAAGTAAATATATCAGCTTGAATTGATAGTTTCATTATTTGCTTTAGTAGTATTTAGGATTCCATATTTGATTGATAATTTTGTAAATATGGTAAATTTTGATAGGATATTTGTGTAATTCTCATATTTTATGAGATAGAGTATCTTTCTATATTTCAATTTATATGTCTAGCATTGTTTTGAGCTTCAGTGACCATAGATCGGTTGACATGAGCAAGTATTAGAGCTGAATTTTGGAGCACGAACCCAATTGAAATTTATAAAAGCATTACTTATATTATCAAACCAAAAATATTTTTATGTTTTCTCGCTTTATTTTAATTATGGCATAATATTTATTTTCTTTGACGTACCTTGCACACTGGCGGCAGCTACATAAAATTAGATAATTGATGCAGCACAAATGTAAACTTATCCTTATTCCTGCTTTAGTTTTGATGTTATTCAATTTGTATTGATGTTATTTTGTGTTGATGTTATTTTGTATTGATGTTATTTTATTCTCCTAATATGGAATTTAAATTCAAAAAATGATTAAGGTTTATTTAAGATAGAATCATTTATTTGGCTGTAGCAAATTTTGATTATTTTATGAGTCAAAGAGGAAATTTATGAGATTAAAGTCAAAACTGGTCTAAAATTGCACTGCAATGCTCTCACCATCTGCCAGTCTCATAGAGCTGCGGTTCAACACCACCGGAAGCCGGGCCACTCGCATAAGGTAGCAATTTGTATCACTAGGAGAATTTTTTTGGAAGAATTTCAGTCTGCAACCCAATTGTTCATCAAGTTACTAGAAGAAAATTACAAAGATGCGGAAACAAAAAAATAGCAGCATTATCATTATCATACACGTAAAATCTAGCAACCATAGCAAAAATGGGGATTCAGACTCAGCTTACTGAGCCAAATGAAAAAAGAGAATAGGAAAACAACAGGAAAAGACCAAAAGATCCTCTAGCTCGATTTTGTGAGCACAGTATAGTATTTTGCTCTATATTGCATTTGTAAAGTAGGCAACAGATTACAAAGTAGCAATCTCCAAAGCTATGGACCATAGAATACCAGTAACATCATGTCTTAGTTCATAATAGGGGATGTTAACTAGCCAAGAGAAAAAGATTGCAATTTACTTTGAATGTTGTTCCAAGGGATCAAAGAATCATGCTTATTGCTGTGCCAGTAAAACAATTAAAAAACACCCATCTATCCCTTGCAAATCGAATGTTGTAGACAATTATACTAATACATGAAAGCAGCTGTCGATTCTCTCATTTCTCCAAAACATTTACAAGTATGCAACAATGAGAAAGAATAAACACAAGCAAAGATTTTATGATGCTGCGTTTTCCTTTCATTGCTGCATAATGAGCAATTTGGATTGCATATAATCCTATCCTTCTCAAGTTTGTTTATAGTTTTAAGCCTATCATGTAAGCATTGCTGCACAAAATTTTTAAATTAAACTTTGTATCCATCATACCAAACGAAATCAGCTCAAGGAACAATAAACAAAGCACTGCATGCATAGACTTTATCATTAGCAAAGGAAAGCTTTGCCTTAATATTATATGTAGCATTAAAGAGCAAATTTCAACTGTAGTAACTACAGTTGAATTTCTAATAATATGGAGCATAGCTTTCTTGCATCTTCAATAAATAGAGCTGTTAGAGCCTTGATCTCAAATGTACTCTTTACAGCATACCCAAAATACAGTGAGTGACTGAAGTGTCCAAATCAAAACAAGTTTGCATACATTTAAAAGAACATAAGTATGTATAAACTCGAAAGTATGAGAGGCAGTAGTATTCTAACTACTTAGTTGCATATTTTGGCTTGATTACTATTACAAAGGAACCCAGCAATACAACTATTGATACTCTTGGTGATACAAACTTGAATGTGAATTTAGCTTTCCTCACAACAAACCGTGCTTCTCTGCTTTCACCAACCACTGTTCCCACCTCCTCCTCCGCCTCCAATGCAACTGCAGTTCCCTTCGATCAGACTCCTCCGCCTAGTCCATTAGGCTAAGGATGTAGGCCTGTTGTGCTTTTTTCTTAGATGCTTTGTTTTTTGCTTTTAATTTTTCATATATTATATAAGGTGATGATGATTATCATGATCATAATGATGATTATCATAATGATGATGATCATGATGATAATTGTGATAATAATCACAATGATGATGAAGATGGTGATGGTGATGGTGATGGTGATGGTGATGGTGATGATGATGACGATGATGATAATGGTGATGATGATGAAGATGATGATAAAAATAAGCATGAAAAATAAGTAAAAAATTAAAGAATATGAAAGAAAAACAATAAATAGAGGAGAGGAAAAAATACAAAAAATAGCATAGAAATGGGTAGATAAATGTGATAAATGATCTGTTTTAATAAATAAAATGAGATGTAAATAATTAAGGATAATGATGATAGTAATATCTAGTGGATTTGAAAAAAAAAATTATTTCTTACTTCAAAAAATAACTTTGCAATTTATTTTTCAAATCTATAAATAATATATTTTTTTCTTTATCTTAATATTTATGCAAGGTTTTGGAATTTATTTGAGAATTCTTATATTTGGATTTATAAAATGTTTTCATATTAAAGCTTTCTGATATGAAAATTTATATCCAAAGGCTAGATGAAGGGTTTGGAGGCTATTTAGAGGATTATAAATACCTAAGATGCTTATGGTTTATGTGTGATGCTAGGCTGTGTGTGTGGTGGCTTAGGCTAAGTGTTGTGAGAAAGAAGCTGTATGAAGGGTTGGGAAAAGATCGAGAGCTATTGAAGAGAATGAGATCTTTCTTTTGTTAATTTTTTGAGTCATAGTGAAATTACTCGTAGTGTGGCTCTATGATTTTTTCATTATTGGGATTTTTCACATAAAATTTGTGTGTGATTGTGAATGCCATATTTTTTCTCTTATTTTGTTGTATGTGTTTTACTTGTACTCTTAAAGGTATCAAAACTGGAGGATCTCTCAAAGCTTCCACAACATTCTCGTTTGTGCTTGACGATATGAACTCAACAATGTAATTGACGTAAACGATGACATAAAATAATCATATAAATTAATCCTCTGCAAGGTAGTCACACTTGCTTTAATATGTTCAGACAATACCTAACCATAAGTGTTATTGTATAGATTTTGTTTATAAGAATTTTCAACTACTATAAAAATTTGTCATATATGATCATGATCTTTTCATCACATATATTTTAGAGTTATTTTGCATTATGCATCATGAAAACATTTATGCATCTTAGAGGCATTTATGCATACATTTAAGAAACCTTTATTTATCTTATAATCATCTAAGCATAAATTAAAATATGATCCTAAAATATGAATACGAGATGAAGCATAGAATTAAAATAAACTTGCATAAAATGGCAATGAAATGTTCTTGAATATCCTGCTTGCCTCTATGTTTCGACAACTACTTAAAGGGGTGGGGTACTTTCTAAATTAAGAAAAATCTATTTGTTTTGTTAGGTTGGAATATAATATTCATTCTAAGGTGTTTATAAATATATATATATATATATGTGTGTGTGTGTATATATATATGTATATATTTTTAATTTTAATATGTATATATCATCATGATATATATGTATACATGTATGTATATATATACACATACATCTTGCATATTTCTATTAATTGATTTAAATTTTTACATCATTTAGTTAATTAAGGAAGGTTTAAAATATCATGAGTGGAGAGTCTGAAAGATCTATCAATTCACATTTCATTTGTAATAAGATTTCTTCCCAAGTTAGTTCACGATGATCATTGGGTAAGGAATATGCTTATAATGTTTTTTTCTTAACTTTAATTATATTCATCATAATCTTAACTAAGATAGTCTTAAGATGGTATCTTAAACTATGAACTTAGCGATTTAGTTAAGATGAT
This sequence comes from Gastrodia elata, assembly GCA_016760335.1. Lineage (NCBI taxonomy): Eukaryota > Viridiplantae > Streptophyta > Magnoliopsida > Asparagales > Orchidaceae > Gastrodia > Gastrodia elata. The sequence continues at coordinate 24,637,734 of CM028684.1, read as the reverse complement.
TAATTGGTTGTTGAGCTTTTGAAAATCATGGCTTACATGATTTGGGGAAGGTAGATAGAATATTAAGTATAGCCTATCAATGAGCTAATAATCTAAAAAAAATATAATGAATATAAACATATAAGAATTTTTATATTTTGACATATATTTTATTTTATACTAATTTGAAAAAATAAAATTTTTATTCTATTTAAATATTCTAATTATTACAAAATTACCACTTTTTTTTATAATACTTAAAAATATACTTTATATTTGACATTTTTGTCTTTATAAAATTTAAATATTTAGAAAATATTTTAAATATATTATTCATAAAATTAAATTTATATTTAAAATTTCCAATTTAAAATTTAATCATTACAATTTAGGGTTATTGAGGGAGAAAATGTAGGAGGGAGAAAATTCCTTCAACTTACTCATAAGCTTTATACATTTTCATTCTAAGGAAGATTGATTTATAAGTATGAGGGAGAAAATTCTTTAACTTATTCATAAGATTTGTGGATTTCATTCTAAGGAAGACTGATCTATTACTCTAAGGAGATGTTAAATGGAAAACCTAATAGCAAATAAGAGCTTAAAAAGGAGATATAATGTGTAGGTAGTACCTTAGTATTTGATGAAGAAGAAAGGAAGGATTATATATTGTTCAAGCCTTTCAATGACTTTTCTGACGTGAATTGATATTCCTTAGTCCCATGGGGTCTCTTCAAACTCAGTAGCAAGCTCATAATTAAAGATGACCAAAGGCTTCAATAGAGAGAGAGAGAGATGACATTTCTCAATAAGACATCTAAACTTCAATTCAATGATCAAGGAAACTTCTCTAAGATTGGGTAAGGCTCAAGGAGAGATTTGGAGGCTTTGGGAGGGCTTAAATAGCTCAGAGGGTTAGGTTGAACATCGGTTGAGGGGAGGTTCGAGTTTTATAATGTCATCCTCAACGGTTTCAAGATTTTTAGGATCTTATGCATTGCTTATGTATGAGAAACACTCATGTTTAATTTTGTGGTTTATGTGGCTTAAAATTAACATATTTACAAAAAATATGTATTTTTGCTTGTTCTAAATTAAGATAAATTAGGTCATTAGGTTTCCTAATTAAGGTTTCATATTTTTGCTCGCATCAAGACTATTCTATTGACATTGCAAACGACCAAAATGATTGAGTAATGATAAAATCCCCAATTTAGTAGGTTCTTAAGGTTTTGACAGTTTAAACGGGGAAGTGAATAATAACATGTGGGCTAGCGAGCTAGATCGGATATTGGATTTAAATTCAATAGCGAATTCGACTTTAATCGGAGCCATATGATCGGCATTCATTTTTGAATTGAATATGATGGTGTAGATTTACTCAGTAGTTTTGGAAGACGAGATTTGCCAAATACGATTTGACGATTCCATTAAGTTATTTAAAATGTTATACTCATTTTCGGGCCATTGGATTTACGCTACCCTTACTGTCCCTTATCTAACATTCGTATTAATTTCACATGTTTATTATTATTTTTAATCATGAAAACTCCTACAATTACTAATATGCATGAGGTTGTTGGTAAGATTTGATGATTGTTTGAGAAAGTTTTGGACATCGAAGTGAGAGGATGTCAGATTGTGCGTAGGTTTTGTTGGAGGAATTTTTGAAAACCGAAACAAAAGCGGATTTGATCTTTACATTGACGCGAAGCACCGCTTGAAACATCATAGGCTTGTTATTGAAAAACTTCGTGAGGAAAAAAATTTCATCAATGAGAAGAAAGATTTGTTCATGGCCTGGGGTAACTTTTCTAGGATTCATTGTCTCATGTATAGAGATAAAGCCAGACCCATCCAAAATCCAATCAATTTTGAAGTGGCCGACCCCTTAGAGTTTCCATAATGAGAAGAGTTTTTATGGTTTAGCGACCTTCTTTAGAATATTTGTGAGAAATTTTAGCACAATTATGAGCCCTATCATTGATATTTTGAAACAAGACAAGTTTTGTTGGATGCAGGTGCTGAGAAAGCTTTCAAAAACATTAAGAAAGTCATAACTACATCTCTTGTACTTAAGTTACCCGAATTTAATAAGGTATTTGACATAGCTTGCGAGGCCTCTGGGATTGGCATTGGCGGAGTCCTTTCATAGGATAATCACCCTATTGTGTTATTTAGTGAAAAACTTAATGATGCTAAGCAACGATATTCAACGCATGATCCTGAATTTTATGTAATCATTCAGTTACTAAAATATTGGAGGCATTATCTTTTGCACCGAGAGTTTACCCTCAACACGGACCACCAAGTATTGAAATTTATTAATCAATAGAAAAATTTGAATCATAGGCATGTCAAGTGAGTAGAATATTTACATGATTATGCTTTTGTCCTCAAGCACAAGCCTGGCGCTGAGAGTAAACCTGCTGATGCATTATCTAGAGTAGCATCGATGATTTTATCATTGAATAGTAAGATAGTAATCTCTGATCGCCTGAGGGATGACTATGTTGTTTGCCTTGACTTTTATTTAATATATGTGTTACCTCACCCTTCTTCATAGCACATTGTAGGGACAACTTATGCAAGCAAATATGGGATCACAAAACTTGTTTGGGCTACTAGTGGTTTGTAAAATAGTTTTAATGTTGGCATAACAAATTGTATTATTGTAATGGTAATTGAAATTATAATGTTAATATTTTTGACCTCAATGTGAATATTTTATGGCCTCCAAGCTTCTCATTCATATACAATCCGACAACAACATTGAAAATGTGTTGCATGAAAGACCTGAAAGTAGATATGGGACGGGACAGAATTATTTACTGTGACAGCCTATATGGATAAACGAACTTCTTAAGATAATGGCTCAGATGAGCACTAATTACAGTTTCAAGTGTAAATGGTAAATGGAAAACAATTGCATATGCTCATGTTGCAAGAAAATTAAATAACGGATCCTGTTATTCTACAAGTTGACAGATCATGTTATTCGACAAGTTAGGAGCCAGAGATGTAGATGGGACATCATTAAGAAGATGAGGAGTTTGTCAGGTGCTAGTTGAGATGAAAGTGAAAAAATTATTAAGTTTGGTCAATTGGAGGCACACCAAATTTCACAGGTATTTTATTATAACTTGTTACTCTGAATACATATTTTGTTGAAATTAATAAGTCATAAATTACTTATATGCAAAATGCAACTCGATTTTTGAATACGTCAATACTTGATTATGATCCCTTAAAATGGTGCGAGGTGAAGGGCATGCAACATGACATTTGGCGCAGGAAACAATGATTATTTCATGGATATGAACAATATCATTATTCTTGAAGAAGAATGTAGTTTCTCAAGTATTTCTTGCATTCACAACCATATTACATTGAAGACAACCTTGAGGATGATGACTACTACACACACAAAAACAAACGGAGAAAAGCAAATTTGCTGGGGCTGCGTCAACTTTAGAAATGTTCATCAAGAAGGGTAAAAGAGGTCGTGATGAGCGCTACCGTGATACGAAGGTTAAGACATTGACAGACATAGTTGCTGTTGTGCTAAAAATGTTAGATTCATTAGGCACGACAGCCCATCGAGATAATCTTATGAGAAATGTATATTCTGAATTAAATGGGTTTGGAGACTTCTCAGATATGGACATCGAAAGATGCTTCTCATATATTGCTTTTGTAGATTTATCAGTTGCAATGTCATTCATTTTACGACCACAAAGGGCAAAGGAGCTGTTCGTGTAAGAGTTCCTGCGGAAGTGTTTTGCTTTTATTATCTCCTCGATGATGTTGCATTTATTATTATTTTATATTTGCAATGTTCTAAATTATTTAGATTCTTGTTTTGTAGTTTTTGGTGCTTGATTCATATAAGAATATATATACATGTACAAAGTAAATGTTTGATGCTTGAGTTTTGTAGGTTTTAGTACTGTTAACATAATCATCTTCTTAGTTATTTGTTATGGTTTTTCAATTTATATTTAAATCTCACTGTTGGGGTTAATCTTATCTCATGTGTAATATAATATAAATGACAATGAACCTAACAACTTGCATCTGAATAACTCTGAAATCTATTATTTAGGTAATACTAAACCAAACAGTCTTTGTTATTTGAATAACACTACTATCTAAATAACATGTTATCTTAATAACTTTTGACCTGACATTCAACCAAATAGCCCCTTGTATTGTATATACATTGCTAGGATTACAGGATTCTAGGATTTACTAAATTTTTTAATCCCAGTACCAATTAGCCACTATGTAGGATATCGATATTTCTTCGATTTTGATTATTGAATTGTTATATGATTTTGAATGCAATGGAAAATATGAATGTGGATAATGGTTTTTTTTTCAGCCTCATACACCGCTCTTTTTATCCTATCTGTATTTTTTGTAGTTTTAATGAAAATTTTTAGATGTTTAAGCATTGATTAATTCTTTCCTGTATCAGATATTGTGATGCATTTATTTTTATTTGATTGATAAATGGACAGAGGAGAAGAGAGTGAGGCCAAAAAGAGAACTGTGACGTGGGAGCGGTTATTTATTTGATAAGAATTATCGTTTCAAAATGATAGAATCTTTTCTTACCCGAGCCCTTGCGTATGCATTTCCTTCATTTGGATTGGTTCTGTGTTTATTTTCTCACATATTTTTGGATGTTTTATTTTGAAGAAGAATGTGAAATTGCAATATGCTTCATTCTTATATTTAGATTGATTCTTGGGTATGCTTATCCTACATATGAATGCTTTAAAACTGTGGAATTGAACCGCCCAGAGATTGAACAACTGCGGTTCTGGTGTCAATACTGGTAATCTTCCAAATGCACATATTAAAAGTCCTAGTTCTCTGTTCACAAAATGTATTATTAACTTGCTGCTGAATATTGTTTTCTTGAAATCACCTTCAGGATTTTAGTTGCTGCATTGACTGTCTTTGAGAGAGTAGGAGATGCTTTTATCTCATGGTGCGGTATGCACGTGTTATGTAATTAGTGGCTTCTTTTGTTTTCTATTTATTCATTGAATTTAAGTTCATTTTCTTGAAGGATGCCAATGTACAGTGAAGCAAAGGTTGCTTTTTTTGTATACTTGTGGTATCCCAAAATGAGGGTAAAATTTCTACCTCTAAGAATTTGTTGTAAAGATATTCTAAATTTTTTTGAATTTTCTATGTTTGTAGTTTTATTAACTGTTGATTATGGCAGGGAACAACTTATATATATGAAACTTTTTTGCGACCATATGTGGCTAGTCATGAAAATGAAATTGATGGCAACTTACTAGAGCTGAAGGCTAGGGCTGGTGACATGATTGTTTTTTATTGGCAGAAGGCTGCAATTTATGGTCAAACACGGATATTTGAGATATTTCAATATATAGCATCTCAAGCACCACAACAACAAACAAGATCCAGGCCCACTGTGGTAATAATCCTAGTCACTGAATGTTTTCATATTATCTTTAAAATATTTTTATTAGTTGCCTGTTAACGGTTGTGCATTATGCCTAGGTTATTATTATTTTAAGGTAATTTAGCTTCATTTGCTTGTTTTCTTTAGAACAAAATATATGAAGCATGCTATTGTTTATTTTGTAAAAACATGATATCATCTCTTGTTATTATGCCTGAATTCTTCTGCTTCTCATTCATACTAAATATTGTTGCATCATGCTCTTGCCATATATTTTTAACCATTGGAGGTTCAACGAAATTTTAATTTCATTCACAAAAACTTCATAAATAGTCATATTCTTCAAATTTGATTTCCAGATTATAAATTAAAATTGTAATAAAAGACGCTTGATTACTTAAAATTTGTGATTTGCTCGAGCATTTTCTATGTTCCTCCATCTAAAACTTGGCATCATCTGAAACTTCTCTATCTCCTACATGTACTATCACAAAACTTTTTATTAGAAAAACTTTTTTTTTCTTGATATATTTGATTTGTTCTAGTAGCATTTTTGTAGAATAAAGTACAATTTTGTATACGTTTTGTTTGCTTTTTTGGGAAAAAATCAATGCTAGATTTTCCCATCGCCGAATCTGAGAAGAAATAATAGAATATGAAAGGATAATCTAATCATAATTACAAATACAAAAATTTGCATGGTTTCTGAAAACTTGGCTTATGTACTCTTTTACACTAGAGGTCCTCTTTAATTTCTGTAAGAGAAATTAGGGAAGAATGGTGAGGATATTTGTGAGAGTTGTCTTCTTAGAAGATAATGATCAGAGTTTACGCACAATCACAACCTTAATATTCAAAGAAATTTGGTTCTGTTAATTTGGTCCTATCATTAGGTTGGCAGGGGTTTGCTAAGTACAGCTGACTATTGGTAAACCGAGATAGTATTTTGAGTCTTAGCAACTTTGTTAAATAAGTACATTGATTCCTTATATGTTGCTTTTTTATTGCAGTGCAATGATGATAACTTTGTGGTATCCCAATAAATTCATATTTATCTTACCTCATCTGAATTTGGTTTTACATTTTGAATCAATCCTTTACAACCAAACTTTTTTAAATTTGTGGAAGAAGTCACCAATAAAAAGAGAGAGTAGAGCAGACCATGAATTGCATAAGCTCATTTATATATTTTCTATTTTTTGGATTTGGTTATTTAATTCTTTCAGTTTTGGCATAACATAATCACATAACCATACCATATCATTAGTGGTGCGATGCGTAGAACACTTAGGATTGTTAACAGTGCGATTTGGAGCACATTTAGGATCTGTGGGATGCAGCCTGACATCAAGGTTATGCATATATATGGCATATTATGTAGCATATTCAGATGCATATTCAGTTGGTATACATTACAATCGCTTTCACAATTTATTTAGTTTACAGTATTACTTTCAGTTATATTATTTACAACATATTTGTTCTATTTCTAGTATTATTCAATCCCTATTGTAATTTTATTTTTAGCAATTTTGATTTATAGTTACAGCTTCATTTTCAGTTTATGCAATTTATATCTATTTCACTGTGTATTTTATCATTATTTTTGATGTTTAGTAATATCCCTTAAATGATAATAAATTTTGTAATAAGCTTAAAATGTACTTACATTTATTGTTTAACACAAGATTTCTCTTTTTTGGCTGGGGTCATGGCATATGAAACCGACATGTCAGGCTTGGAGCAGTTTCAAGAGTATACTTTTGAGAAGGTCCAGGAGCCTCAGGAGGGGCGGGGGAGTAGCAGCCACTGGATTACTGATTTTTAGTGCTTAGATTTATTATTTTCTGTTGGTGAGATGAGAGACTTATTTTGTTGAACATTTAATTCTAGTTTGTCATAATTAGATAATTCTGGATGTATTTTCATTTTTTATTCTTGAGATGAATGTTTACTTCAGTTTTTGTGATGAATATTATGGATGAATGTTTAAGTTTTTGCACTTTGATTCTATAAAATCTTATACTCAATATTGTGATGTGATCTTTCTATTATTAAATTTTACCTTATATTCATTGGACTATTAAGTTAAAGATGACGCCAATGCATAGGAGTAAGGTAACTAATATTTGAGATAAAAATCATACTTATCTTAAGGATTAGTCCTAAGATGTAGTTTTGAGAGATAATTTATTTGATCACAATCGATTCATCAGAAGTGTTGAGTTGATGACGAGTCAGTATGAGTTATCTTCTCACTGATGTCTTGGGTTATCCGTCGGCAACTAACCTAGGGTATCATAGTTGGGATCAGAGAGAACAATAAGGTGTTAGATAAGGAGAGTATTTCTATCTACCTAATAGTTTATTCTCTAGAATAATTATAATTACAAATACTAAGTGTAAGAATACATCATCCTTAATTCATTAAGTCTTATCTTTGAAATGAAAACAAAGATATCTTGAAAATAGCACCATAGGATTTGAACAAACTTAAACAAACTTAAAAAGTTAAAAGATACTTAAAAGTCAAAGTAAATTCTAAAACTTGGTTTCTTAAAATTTTATTTCGTAGGAATGGAAAACTATTGTTATGAATTTGATTACTACCTTAGACTATTTGATATCTATTGGATGAACGACTATTAAGATGGCAAGATATATGGTAGAATCATTAGAGGAGTCTCTTCCACTAGCTTAGAAGTGCTTGATAAAATTATATATTAGCTTACGTTTAGAGGTTCTAGCTTCCCAACCTTTTCTTAAGAGTGGTTAAGTCGTGTGGCCATCACATTCTATGAGACGACGTGTCCAGATGATTATTGCCACTAGATCTTAGGTACACTACTTTGTATGAAAGCTGAAGAATGGTGGGCCAAAGTACATTGAAGGCTAGGAAGGAAGCGCGAGAGAGGATAGTGTGCGGTCACCTGTGAAGACTTCTATGCTACCTTTTTAGCAGAATTCTGCAAATGATTATAACATTTTTTTCTTTCTTAGCCATGATCTTTACTTGCATATCATATTTTCTCCTCAATTTTTCTATCTTATGTAACTCCTCATTTTGAAGCATTAATAAAGAAAACCTCATGTTTTACCTACTAAAATTTATGTATTCTAAAATTTTCAATTATGAATCATGGTTCTATGTCTATTGATGAATTCATAATTTATATCCTAAATAAAGAAAAAAATTTATTCATTTCCTTATTTTAAACAACCCTCTTGATCAAATTTTGCATATTTTAAAGGTAAAATACATGCTCAGCATTTTCTGGACAATTCTGGAATGTTTCTGCAAATTTTGGAAGAAAATCGCTGCAGCGCGCCATGGCGCGCCACAGCTGCTTTCACACAAAAGACTCTTAATAAGGACATTACTAAATTCTGGAGCGTTATCGCTACGGTGTGCCACAGCGCGCTGCAGCGGGTGAGTTTGCGAAACTCAATTGCTACAACGTGCCATAGCAGGAGAGTTTATGAAACTCAACTGCTACAGCGCGCCATAGCGGGAGAGTTTACGAAACTCAACTGCTACAGCACGCTGCAACAGGAGAGTTTACGAAACTCAATCGCTACATCGCACCACAGCGGGAGAGTTTACGAAACTCAATTGCTACAGAGCGCTGCAGCAGGCGAGTTTACGAAACTCAATTGCTACAGTGCGCCACAGCGGGAGAGTTTGCAAAACTCAACCGTTACAGCGTGCTGCAGCGGGAGAGTTTACGAAACCCAATCGCTACAGCGCGCCATAGCAAGAGAGTTTACGAAACTCGATCGCTACAGCGCGCTATAGCTGAAGAGTTTCCGAAACTCGATCGCTATAGCGCGCTGCAGCGGCGTGCCGAATTTATGTCTGTTCAAGGCATTTATTGCGGCTGGGACAAGACCCCCAACTTGCTCCTTGTCTCATAGCCATCATTTCTTCAGCAGCAGAATAGTTTTTAAAAAGAAAATTGAATTTTTGAAGTGACGTGGAGATTAAAGAATGGAAAAGAGATTGTCTTATCATGCCTCAAGTGGGATAGGCACTCATTGCTGCAGAATTTTGGAGGGAAGATGCAAAATTTGAAAGGCAAGGAAGAGGATTGATCCCTCTATAAATGCAGCTCTTTTTCACTTAAGAAGAGTTCTCAATTTTTATCCAACAAGTTCAATTTTTAGGAGACTGCATTGAGGAAGAAGGAGACCTCTTCAAGGGAAGTGGAAGGAACCATTGCTAGAGGAGAAAGAACTGGAGGCTGCACTAGGGAGCTAAAGGAGAGGAGAAGACGAAGAAGAAGAAAAATCCGGAGAACCCCATTAAGAGCTGTTCCTAGTAAACTCTAATCTTGCTTTTATTTTTCTTTTAGTGGATCATGAAAGGGTTTTTATCCTTGTATGTTTTTCATCTTTTCTCCGCTGTAATGGAAGGATAAATTCCCATGGGGAGGGTTGGGCTAAGCCCATTGTAAAATGTAAAGGACTCAATAAATGATGTAGAACTTCCTCAAGCATTGATCTAAAGAAAATTTGTTTTTGAATGACTCAATAAAATCAGCTTAAGAACAAGTTGTGTAACAAATGAAAATCTTATGCTATGAAAATATAACTATAGATACTAATAAATAAAATGAAAGTTTTGTGCTCCATGGCTCATTTCTTAGTTAAGAGCGGGGTATGTGTGAAAGAGGTGCTTAGAACTAAGTGAGAAGTTCTTGAGCCTTCTTGCACCATATTTTACGCTCAACCAAGGAGTCAAAGCGTGTGAGCTAAGACCCATTAATTAGAGCTCCATTGCTCAGCATACGTGAAAGGAGGGAGTGGATTCTTTGAGAGCTCATGAATGATGTGACATAGTTGATGGAGCCCAAATGAAATCACTTCCTCATCTGCGCATGACGCGCGAGATGCTCATTAGTGGAATCAATGCTTGTGAGATTGGCTAATTAAAACGATCAATTTTGGCAACCTAGATGTAGGAAAACTAAAGTGCTCTTCTTGCGATCTCATGGGAATCTTTATACAGAAGTTAAACCTTAGTGTGTTCATATCTCGCACAAGATTTGCACTTGAAGGATTTAGAATATAACTCTAAGTAATACAATGTGCACTTGATTAAGTAGCTTAATAAAAAAGAATAAAATGTACTTGAGAAGTAATACAACTTGAGGCCCCCATCATTTCACATGGAATAAGCCCAACTCTCCTCTCTACTTTAATTAGTTTCTTAGATTTGAATTATTGCCTGGACAATGGAACCAAATCAAATTGAATTCGTACTATTTAAACATTATTGAAATTAGATATATCTTAGTAACAAAACACCCCATTCCCTGAGGATAATAAATCTTGGAACTCATCTTCCAAATTATTACTTCAGACCACGTACACTTGCGTGTGAGCGCAGACATGTATTTCACAGTTTGTCAAGTTTTTGGCGCCGTTGCTGGGGAATGGTAATTCTTTCGTATTAAAGAGAATCTATTAGTAAATAGTGATTTAAGCAAATCTCTTGCATATAATTTTAATTTTTGTTCTTTGTAATTATTTGTGCTATCCATTTATTTTTCTTTCATTTATTTTTGTTTGTTGAATCATTGAACGCTATTGCTATATTTGTTCTTGATAGCTTAATTTCTGTCTTATATGAGTAGAAGAATTTGCACTGAATATTTTTTTGATCCAGAAATTGAAAGAATCTATTTGTAAATTAGAAGAGAATAAAGTATTCTAAGGAATCAACAAGCTGTTATGAAAAACTTTAATGAAAAACTTGGAGAGCCTTTAGAGAACCAAGGGGAAGAGCGCTTAGAGACTATACACTGCCCATTATTAGGGATCCCCCATGCTATTGTTAGGCCCAACATCGAAGCAAACAATTTTGAAATCAAACCTTCTACATTAAGTATGGTTCAAAATAACCAGTTCAGTGGATTAGCCACAGAAGATCCTAACTCACATATTTCAATCTTCTTTGAAATTTGTGATACCTTCAGGTTTAATGGCGTCTCTGAAGATGCAGTTAAATTGAGGCTTTTTCCTTTTTTCTTGAGAGATAGAGCCAAAAGTTGGTTCAGCTCTCTCCCGAGCGACTTAATTCGTACTTGGGTTGATCTTGCTAAGAAATTCTTAGCCAAATATTTCCCTCCGGTGAAAACTGTTCGCTTAAGAATTGAGATAACTAACTTTAACCAGTTTGAAGGGGAGACACTGTACGATGGGTCGGATCATTTTAAGGAGTGCCTAAGGCGATGCCCGCATCATGGGTTTCCTTTATGGATGCAAGTTCAAATATCTTACAATGGTTTGAACGCTCCAACAAGAACTCTCATTGATGCGGCCGCCGGAGGCTCAATAAGTAGCAAAACCCAAGAAGAGGCCTATGACATCTTAGAAGAAATGGCAAACAATGCCTATTAATGGCCTCTCCAGGGGAATGATCACAAGGCTAAAAATGAATGTAACTCGCTTGAATATTCACAACAAATTCTTAAGCTCCAGAATCAAATTTCTCAACTAAATAAAAAGTTAGAATGTGGGCACTTAAAATCTTATCAGGAGGGAGATTGCGAGTTAAGGAATGTCAATGTAATCATGAATCATGGTAGAAATAGAGAAAGCTTGGAGAATTCATTTATTGAATTTAGAACATCCACAACTGAATAAATGAATAAAACAGACGCCACGCTAAATAGGCACGAACATACTCTTTTAAGGCAAGAGGAGTCAGTAAAAAGAATTGAACAAAAATTAAAAGAAATCATGAGGTAGTTAGAGAAACCAACTTTAATAGGAGTCATCGGAGAGTATGAAAATGATTCGGGGAACTCTATAACCCTAAGGAGTGGGAAAATGACAAGGCCGGTTGTGAGTGAGGAGAATAATAAAAACATAACAACAACTAAAGAGGGACAGGGGGAGGAAGAAGTTATGATCAGAAATGAGAGGAATGATGTAAGGGATTCAGAGAAGGTTCAACCTAGTGACCACCTTAAAATGACCCATAACATCCCATACCTTCAGCGAATGGCTAAGGAGAAACTTGATGTCCAATTCCATAAATTTTTAGACACTTTTTAAACTCTTCACATAACATCCCTTTTGCGGAAGCTTTAGTGCAAATACCGAGTTATGCAAAGTTTATGAAAAATATCCTATCAAAAAAAGAAGGATTGATAAAAAGAAGACCGTGGCATTAACAGAAGAATGTAGTGCAATCATTCAGAGGAAGATTCCTATTAAGAAGAAAGATCATGGTAGTTTCACTATCCCTTGCACTACTGGAAGCCAATCTTTCCAAAAATCTGATGCCATTTTGTATATTCAAGAAGTTAGAAATTGATCATTTGAAACCCACCTTTGTTCTCCTCCAATTCATTAATAGATCAGTAAAAACTCTTTTAGGAGTTGTAGAAAATGTGCTTGTAAAGGTCGATAAATTCATCTTCCCAGTTGATTTCATAATCTTAGATATGGAAGATGAAAACCAAGAAATTCCCATCATCTTAGGAAGACCATTCTTGGCTACCGGAAGAACATTGATTGATGTCGATAAAGGGGAATTGAGATTGCGATATAGCGATGAGGAGGTGAAATTTCATGTAAATGGTTCTATGAGGCACCCATCTAAGCCTGATGAGAATTGTTGGAGGATCAATTTAATCAAAGAAGCTTGGTTAATGGGAGATGTGGAAGAAGAGGGGATGCTAGTGAATGAGGAGGATGAGGATCTCACTGGAGAGGGAGTAATTGAGGAATTGATTAAGGAGAGGAAAATAATTCAGCCTTTGCCCTCTATAATTAGAATTAAAATATTTTCCTCGCACTTAAAGTACACTTATCTAGGGAAGGAGGCATCTCTTCTTGTAATAATTTTTGCCTTGTTAACTCAGCATAAAGAGAGTCTTTTATGTAAGGTTTTAAAAGAGCACAAGAGAGCAATTGGATGGAGTATAGCTGATCTGAAAGGGGTTAGCCCAACTCTTTGTATGCACCATATCCTTTTGGAGGATAACTCTACTCCATTGATTGAACCTCAATGGCGCTTAAACCCTAACATAAAAGAAGTAGTTCACAAAAAAATTATTAAACTCTTAGATGTTGGAATCATTTTACACATCTCTGATAGTCCTTGGGTGAGCTCTATTCATGTGGTTCTAAAAAAAAGTGGGATCACAGTTGTGCTTAACAAAAACAAAGAATTGATCCCCACTAGAATGGTGACCAGATGGAGAGTGTGCATTGATTATATGAGACTAAATAAAGCTACTCGTAAGGACCACTACCCTCTCCCATTCATTGACCAAATACTCGATATGTTGGCAGGGAATCCTTATTTCTGTTTTCTTGATGGGTATTCATAATATAATCAAATCCTGATTTCACCTGAATACCAAGAGAAAATAACCTTCACCTGCCCCTTTGGGATATTTGCCTTTAGAAGAATGCCCTTTGGATTGTGCAATGCCCCAGCTACTTTCCAACGCTGTGTGATGGCTATTTTTTTTGATATGATAGGGGAATTTTTAGAAATCTTTATGGATGATTTTTCTGTTGTCGGAAGCTCTTTTGATCATTGTTTAATCAATCTGGGAAATATTCTAAAAAGATGTGAAGAATCAAATTTAATCTTAAATTGGGAAAAATATCATTTTATGATGAAAGAAGGGATTGTCCTTGGTCATTTGATCTCTAGGAGAGGAATTGAAGTTGATAAGGCTAAGGTTGAGGTAATTGAAAAACTCCCCCCTCCTTTCAATATGAAAGGAATTAGAAGTTTCCTTGGGCATGCAGAATTTTACAGAAGATTTATCAAAGATTTCTCCAACATAAGTTTGCCGCTTTGTAGATTACTAGGGAAGGATGTCGAATTCAAATTTAATGAAAATTATTTAAGAGATTTCAACGCCATTAAAACTGCCCTGATTTCTGCTCCGATAATTTCTACTCCAAATTGGAACTCCCCATTTGAGATTATGTGTGATGCGAGTGACCTTGCAGTTGGTGTTGTTCTTGGGCAGCGAATGGAACGAACCTCTATTTAATTTACTATGCTAGTAAACTCATTGATGATGCCCAAAGAAATTATGCCACTACAGAGAAGGAACTCCTAGCTATCATCTTTGCTTTTACTAAATTTAGGTCATATCTCATTGGGTCCAAAACTATTATTTACACTGATCATGTAGCTATTAAGTATCTCCTTCAAAAGAAAGAAGCAAATCTCGCTTAATACGTTGGGTGCTGCTCTTGCAAGAATTTGATCTAGAAATCCGAGATAAGAAGGGGAGTGAGAATGTGCTAGCTGACCATCTGTCTAGATTGACCCACCTTCATAGTGATAATTTAACTGAAATTAGTGATTCATTCCCTGATGAGAAATTGTACACTATTTCTTCTTCAAAACATCCTTGGTTTGCTAACATTGCCAATTATCTTGTAGGAGGAGTTATACCGAAAGACATGAACTTTCAACAAAGGAAAAAGTTCTTTGCTAATATAAAAAATTATTTTTGGTATGATCCATTCCTCTATAAATGCTGCAATGATCAACTCCTAAGGAGATGTGTGCCCGATTCGAAAATCCATGACATTCTCTGCCATTGCCACACATCCCTTTATAGAGGGTACCATAGAATTGATCGAACAGCAGCTAAGGTTTTCAATCCGGGTTCTTTTGGCCTCATCTATTCAAAAATGCTACAGATTTTGTGAAAAATTGTGACAAATGCCAAAGAATCGGAAACCTTAGCAAAAGGGATGAGCTCCCTTTGAATGAGATATTCGAAATGGAGTTATTTGATGTTTGGGGTATTGATTTCATGGGCCCATTTCCCTTATCCCAAACTAATTTATATATTCTGATTGTTGTTGAATATATTTCAAAATGGGTAGAGGTGCTTGCATGTGTGAACAATGACACTAAAACTGCTGTTAAATTTCTCAAGGAGCATGTGCTTGCGAGATTTGGCATGCCTAGATATCTAATAGGTGATTGGGGAAAGCATTTTTGTAATCGGCAGCTTGAGAGTTTGCTTAGAAGCTATGGAGTAAAACATAAGGTGGGAACTGCTTATCACCCTCAAACTAGTCGATAAGTTGAAGTCTCAAACAGGGAACTAAAGCAGATCTTGGAAAAGACAGTGAACAAAAATAGAAAGGATTGGACTTCAAAACTCCAAGATGCCCTTTGGGCATATAAAACTGCTTTCAAAACTCCTTTAAGAATGCCCCCCTACTAGCTCGTGTATGGTAAATCTTGCCATTTGCCCGTGGAGTTGGAGCACCATGCATTTTGGGCAATAAAGAAATTAAACTTTGATTTCCACCAGGCAGGAGCAAGGAGAATGCTGCAATTGAACAAACTTGACAAATTCAGATTGAATGCTTATGAAAGTGCTAAAATATACAAAGAAAATACAAAAAAATGGCATGATAAATTAATTAAACTAAAGCATTTTCAACCTGGAATGAAGGTACTTCTTAATTCAAGATTGAGACTATTTCCAGGGAAAGTAAGGCCAAGGTGGATGAGATCATTTACAGTAACAAAGGTCTATCCTCATGGAGCCATAGATGTCTCTTCAAGTGAAAAAACCTTCAAGGTAAATGAAAATCAATTGAAGCCATATTTGAAAGAGAGTAACATGCAGGAAAAAGGGGGATGGACATTACAATACCTTCCTATGGAAGGATTCACGTAGAATATTTTACTCGTGTCAAGTTGAGCTGTTAAAACAGGCGCTTGGTGGGAGGCAACTGACGACTAAATTAGGTTGTATTTTTTCTTATTTGTATTTCTAGTTTTTGTACTTTTCTTTTGTGTATTTTTATTTTTATTTAAGGAAATAAATTATGGATTATCATAGTTCCAAATTCTTTCTATGATTGCAAACGGTATTTTTTTTTGAATTCTTCAAGATATTGAAAGTTACAAGAATATCAATGTAGAAATTGATTATCAACCAAAGTTTGCTTAACAAAAAATGACTAAACTAATTGACACTATTAAATTATCTAAATAAGGGAATGATTCCAAGTTAAATCTAGTTTCCAAAAATTTAAATCAATACTAAGGACTAAGTGTGGGGGAAGGCTTAGAAATCAAAACTAGTGATAAATATTGAGTGAGCAAAAGAGTGTGCTAGGCTCTTGTAGGACTTTATGTTTACAAAGATTTGGAAATGGGATGAAAAAAAATATCTCTCCCTCAAGGATGAAAAAGAAAGCAAAAATAGGGATGAAGAAAAATATCTTCCAAGGAAAAAAAAATTGAAATAGGATGATAAAAAATATCTCTCATAAAATTTTTAAATATCTTTATGATTCTTAAGAAGGAGCACATATAGCACAAAACTCTTGATTACTCACTACCATCCTAGTTTAGTGATTCCAAGGAACCTCCCCCAATACCTAGCACCAAGCGTTACAAACTTAAAATTGGAGACTAGTTTATCAACCTTGGTTCAAAACTAAAGTTAGAAAAATTTAAATGATGCCAAATGTTCTTTTCATTTCAGTTAAGCATGATCTTTGAATTACAATCAAACTCACATTGACATTACTTATAGACTCTCATACCTTAGAAATAGAAAAAAAAAATATTTTGAGCTTACTTAAGGACAAGCAAGAATCTAAGTGTGGGGGTGTGATGAATCCTTAATTTATATCCTAAATAAAGGAAAAAGCTCATTCATTTCCTTATTTTAAACAGCTCTCTCGATCAAATTCTGCCTATTTTTCAGGTAAAATATAAGCTCAATAATTTCTGGACAATTCTGGAATAAAATCACTGCTGCGCACCACGGCGCGCCACAGTTGCTTGCATACAAAAGGCTCTTAACAAGGACATTACTGAATTCTGGAGTGTTATCGCTACGGCGCGCCATAGCGCGCGGTAGCGGGTGAGTTTGCGAAATTCAATTACTACAACACGCCACAATGAGAGAGTTTACGAAACTCAACCGCTCAGCGCGCTGCAGCGGGAGAGTTTATGAAACTCAATCGCTACAGTGCCCCACAGCGGGAGAGTTTACGAAACTCAATCGCTACAGCGCGCTGCAGCGGGCGAATTTACAAAACTCAATTGCTACAACGCGCCATAGCGGGAGAATTTGCAAAATTCAACCGCTACAACGCACTACAGCGGGAGAGTTTACGAAACTCAATCCTTACAGCGTGCTACAGCACGCCACAGCGCGCCATAGCAAGAGAGTTTACGTAACTCGAACGCTACAGCGCGCTGCAGTGGAAGAGTTTCCGAAACTCGATCGCTACAGCGCGCTGCAGCGACGTGCTGAATTTCTGTCTGTTCAAGGCATTTATTGCGGCTGGGACAAGACCCCCAACCCGCTCTTTATCTCCTAGCCATCATTTTTTCTGCAGCAGAATAGTTTTTAAAAGGAAAAATGAATTTTTGAAGTGATGTGGAGATTAAAGAATGGAAAGAGATTGTCTTATTATGCCTCAAGTGGGATAGGCACTCATTGCTATAGAATTTTGGAGGGAAGATGCATAATTTGAAGGGCAAAGAAGAGGATTGCCCCCTCTATAAATGTAGCTTTTCTTCACTTAAGAAGGGTTCCCAATTTTCATCCAACAAGTTTAGTTTTTAAGGGGGCTGCATTGAGGAAGAATGAGACCTCTCCAAGGGAAGTGGAAGGAACCATTGCTAGAGGAGAAAGAATTGGAGGTTGCACTAGGGAGCTAAAGGAGAGGAGAAGAGGAAGAAGAAGAGAAATTTGGAGAACCCCATTAAGGGATGTTCCTAGTAAACTCTAATCTTGCTTTTACTTTTTTTTTAGTGGATCATGAAAGGGTCTTCATCCTTGTAAGATTTTCTTCATTTCTCCGCTGTAATGGAAGGCTAAACTCCCTTGGGGAGGGTTGGGCTAAGCCCATTGTAAAATGTAAAAGATTCAATGAATGATGTAGGTTTTCCTCAAGCATTGATCTAAAGAAAATTTGTTTTTGAATGACTCAATAAAATCATCTTAAAAATAAGTTGTGTAACAAATGAAAATCTTACATTATGAAAATATAACTATAAATACTAATAAACAAAATGAAAGTCTTGTACTCCATGGCTTATTTCTTAGTTAAGAGCTGGGAATGTGTGAAAGAGGTGCTTAGAACTAAGTGAGAAGTTCTTGAGCCTTTCTTACACCATATTTTACGCTCAACTAAGGAGTCAAAGCGTGAGAGCTAAGACCCATTAATTAGAGCTCCGTTGCTCAGCATACGTGAAAGGAGGGAGTGGATTCTTTGAGAGCTCATGAATGATGTGACATAGTTGATGGATCACAAATGAAATCACTTCCTCATCTGCGCATGATGCGCGAGATGCTCATTAGTGGAATCAATGCTTGTGAGATTGGCTAATTAAAACTGTCAATTTTGGCAACCTAGACGTAGGAAAACTAAAGTGCTCTTCTTGTGATCTCATGAGAATCTTTGTGCAGAAATTGAACCCTAGTATGTTCATATCTCACACAAGATTTGCACTTGAAGGATTTAGAGGATAACTCTAAGGAATACAATGTGCACTTAATTAAGTAGCTTAATAAAAAAGAATGAAATGTGCTTGAGAAGTAATACAGCTTGAGGCCCCATCATTTCACATGGAATAAGCCCAACTATCATCTATACTTTAATTATTTTCTTAGATCTGAATTATTGCCTGGATAATGGAACCAAATCAAACTGAATTTGTACCATTTAAACATTATTGAAATTAGATATACCTTTGTAACAAAAAACCCCATTCCCTGAGGATGATAAATCTCAGAACTCACATTCCAAATTATTATTTCAGACCACGTACACTTGCGTGCGAGCGCAAACATGTATTTCACAGTCTGTCATCTATGATTACTCCAATCAAGAACACCGTTTACTCTAGTAGTGGATCAGAAGATGTAAGCTCTCTTATTGAATTAGAGAAAGCCTTGATTAAAATTCAGGCTCACCAGGCTCATGAAACTTAAAGAATCCTCGCTGCCCAGCAACCTCCGGTTATCAATGTAGCAGGCCTATCTATTTCTAACTTCTTGGCAAATGGAATACTCCACTACTTCCATAGATTAAGAGCACCTACATTCAATGGGTCTTTAAACCCCATGGGCACTATTAGTTGGTTGAAGCTGGTGGAAAAGAACTTAACAAGTATCAAGTGTCTGAACTTTGAAGCCATTCATTTGACCACAGAGTACTGGTGGGAAAATGAGCGCAACACTAAGTTTGCCAACTTCAAATAGAAGACATTCCATGGGAATCATTCATTGAAGCTTTCAAAGAAGCATTCATTCCCCAATCAGCACAGATTATCATCGTGTGGACACAGACATATGTAATTTAGGGCCGTTAAGTTTTTGGCGCCGTTACCAGGGAACAATTAATTTGATTCGTATTAGAGATAATCTAAGACTAAATTGTGATTTAGTATTTTTGTGCATATATTTTCAGTTTTTGTAATTAATTGTTATCTTAATTTTTGTAGTTACTATTTTACTTTTTATACATTCTTTATTTATAATTTGTGCTTGGTTCTTGCTTGCTTCTAAGTTATGCATGCATAGACATAATATTAATAATTATCTGTTCGACCCTGAAATTGAATGAATATTATTAACATCAAGAATACAACATATTAGAACCACCTTAATATTACCACCTATGGATAACTTAGGAGATCATTTAGGAGAGGTCCACAAGCAGAATATGGGTAGAGCCTTGAGAGACTACGCCCTGTCCACTGTTAGAGGAATCCCACACACCAAAGTTCGACCAAATCTAGAGGCTAACAACTTTGAAATAAATTCGTCAACTCTACAAATGGTTCAAAATAGTCAGTTCATTGGGTAGGCAACTGAGTACCCCAATTTGCATATCTCAAAATTTCTAGAGATATGCGATACATTTAGGTATAATTGCATTATTGATGATTCAATTAGATTGAGATTGTTCCTATTCTCACTGAGAGAGAGAGAGCTAAAAGTTGGCTCAGCTCTCTTCCTGGCGATTCAAAATGCACATGGGACGATTTAGCTAGAAATTCCTAGCTAAACATTTCCCCCCATCTAAAATTATTAGGCAGAGAATTGAGATCACAAACTACTCTTATAAAGATGGGGAAACTCTTTAAGACATTTGTAAATACTTTAAGGAGTACTTAAGGCATTGTCCTCATTATGAATTCCCTCAGTGGATACAGGTTTAGATATATTACAACAGACTGAATGCACCCACCATAACCTTGATAGATGCAGCTGTTGGGGGTTCCTTAAGCAACAAAATCTAAGAGGAAGCATACAATCTATTAGAAGAGATGACAAATAATGCATATGAATGATATACTGAAAGGCTAAATTCTAATAGGAATGAATTGAACAATACAGCTGAGTCAGACCAAATAGGCACCCTTTAACGTGAAAAAGCTGTATTGATTCAAAAACTATGTCAAATGAATGTGAATATAATACAAGAAGTTGTATGTGAGTTCTTCGGGGGGCAGCACACGAATGGAAACAGTAACTCAAACAACCCTTTTGCATCCTTAGTTTTTGAACAAGTAATTTTTTGTGGAACAACAACAACAACAATTAAGCCAATAACAATTCTTACTCAAATACGTATAACCAAGGGTGAAGAAATCACCCCAATTTTTCTTGGACTAATGGAAATAATTAACAAACTGAAAATACACGCCTGTGCTTATACGCAAGTGCACATGGACTGAAGTAATATGGGATGGTGAGATCCCGAGAATTATCGTTCTTTGGGATTGGTGTTTTGTTTTATTACTAGAGTGTACTTAGGTTCACTAATGTTTAAATATAAAATAAATGTTTTGGTTGTGGTCATGAATTACTGTAGTCAAATATTCTTATTTTGAGAATACTATTTGATGAAAATATGGAGAATTGGGTTTTGGCATGCAATTCAATAAGGTTACGTGCTAGTACTCTTCGTTTAAATATCATGTCAAGTGAATTGGATATAGTTTATAATTTAATAATCAAGAGAGTTAGTCTTATCAAGGGAGTCCCCTATATGTTCTAAATCTTATCTAGCACACAAAAATGAGCAGTTGTCGCATTCCCTTTCAGCTCTTAGACATTTATGAGATCTTTATTTTGATAAATTCATTCCTTACGTCGAGGTTACAAAATATTGAATTGGTTTAAGCATCTCATGAACATGATTCCATCAATGGCCCTTATGTGTCAATTTTAGATTTAGCTAAGGAATTTAGCTACTAGGTTCCATGGGTTTATGTCAGATCACCCAATACCAGTTAGCGCTCTAAGATCTCACATAAACCTAAAATGAGCTATGGAGCTCTATTGATGGTTCTCCGCTCTCATGCATCATCCTCTTGATTTAGCCAAGGTTATTGTGCTATGAAGCGCATTAGAGTTTTCCACTCAGCCCTATGCTTAACATGCACTATTAATCTTGCATAAATGAAGCAAGAACTATGGAGCTTAGATATTTGTATATTACTCCCAGTGCTCAATTGATCTATTTAAGTCTAAGGTTATGCACCGCGCGTTTTCTCACAGCAAATGTTGTCACGGGCATTCGCGACGTCAACTCTCTAGTGTGCATCTCCTTATATATAAGTTATCTATTGAGCTTAATGGGATTTTTCATTAAAATGATTTACACACAAATTTACAATACAAATATGTTTTCCAAATTCATTATTCACATATTTGTAATAAAAATAAACTAAATGACATTCATTTAAATATAAAGAGTACATAGCATTTGAATCCTTACATTATTACATGCTTAACACCCAACTCTCCCCAATGAAGGTTTAGGCTGTCATTGAAATAGGAAAACAATATAAGCTACAAGAAATGATAAGCATTTGCATGAATTTTACAGGAAAAGAAAAGAAGTAAATAAGGGGTACAACACTAAGGAGCAGCTTTCACATTATGCTGGCTCTCTCTATTCCTTGGATATTCCTTTCTCTCCTACTTTTTGTGCTCCTCTTCCTCATAGGCTGCAGCCTTCTTCTTCCTTGGGAAAGGTCTCCCCTCTTCTTTGGATCTACAACAGTCTCTAGGACAAAGAACAATTGAGCTGATAAAACCTTGGAACCATTCTTCAGTTTTGAGTCCTTGCTTTTATAATCATTAAAAATCTTCTTAGCATTTGTGCAGCCAACCTTTCCTTCTTCTTGAGAATTGAATTGTAATAAATGTTTATCCCTTTATTCCATTGAAAAATGAGGAGGTTTCATTGATTTGCCATTAATTCCTATTGTGGGGAGGGAAAAAATTATGTCTTTTGGATTTCACAATGCTATTTCAAATGCCTTTTCCTGGACAAAAATACGGCGGGCGCTACTGCGCGCTATAGCGTTGAGCTCTCTGTCATGAGGGCGTTATGGCACGCTATAGCGTAGGACTCTCTGTTTGATATATGTTGTGGCACTTTGTAGCGTCAAACTCCGCTGCGGCGCACTGTAGCATCAAGACCCGCTGCAGCGCGCTGTAGCACTCGGCTCCTTAGGATTTGAATAAGTCTATAAGCACGTTATGGTGCGCGGTAGCGCCGAGATTTCTATTTTGAACCCGTCGCAGCGCGCTACAGCATTGACCTCTCTATTGATTGAGCACTGTGGCACGCAGGAGCACCGAGCTTTCTCTTTTGGATCCGCCGCAGCACGTTATAGAGTTAGTGTAACAATTCAATGTTGTTACCCAGTCAATTTGACATAAATTGATCAAATTAAGTCAAAAATGAAGATCCTAATTTTAAGTCAAATAAAAATTAAATAAAAATATCCTCAAATAAGCGTATTGAGGGGATCCTCCTGCGAAAATTTGAGCGCAATTGAGACTCCAGATTGTCCTAAATAAATTCGTGAAGTCTAAATTTCTGGACTTGATAATAGATAAAATATAAGTCAAAATTTAGAAATTTTTGTATATTTAAGTTAAGCATCACAAGAGGATGCTATGCTTTAAGTTTCACACATTTTTGAGCTCCGGATTAATCGTAGCAAATTTTTAAAGTTTTTCACTTATAAATTAATATAAAATAATATACTCTTCCAAATTTAATGATTTTTAGATGTGTGTGTTTGTCTCGTCGACATGCTCATTTTGATATTAAATTTATAATTTTTTGAGGTTCGTATGGCTCTAGATCATGGCTCAAAAACTTTCAGTCATCTAATTTTATTCTAATGGCTGTCTTGATTTAGATTATGATTTTATATAGATTGTTAAATAGTTTCTAAACCTAATAAACTTCCAAAACCTAATTATTTATTCTCCTCTTAGCCAAAATTCCCTTCCCTTTCCTCTCCTTTAATACACACAATTAAAAAAAAGACTCATGGCATTCTCTCTTCTCTTTCATAATTGATGAGAGAATTCAAGGGAGAGCTATACTCTCCTTTTCCTTTAAATGGAGGCTCATCCCTCTCTTCCTCTTCATTTGGCCATTAGCTGAGCTCCTCTCTTTCTCTTGCTATGCTACTATTGAATGATCATTCAAGCCCTCAAGCTCTCAAGGAACTAGCCGAGTCTTCTTCTTCCATTCCTAAGGCCAAGGTACCCTGTTGCTAAACTCTTCCTTGTGTTATTCTCTTCAGATGTAGCAAAATGTTGCGAATGATATTTACATTAAGTTACTGTATGATTTTTATGCATGATCATCACGCCTCAATAGGACTCGAATGAGTCCAATCAAAGCACATTCATTCAATTAAAATTTCAGTCAAAAACTACATGGTTTATGTATACATGTAGTTAGAACTTTAATTTTTGTTTATTAAAATAATTTGTTCATGCCAATTTTGGTATCAACTAAAAGATCTCGAAAAGACCTTTTAATCGCTATAAGGCACCGCACGTAAAGTTCTCTAGATTGAGAGTAATTTAGTGCAAAAGGTGACCCGTTACGGTTTTCGCACAGACAAAACACCTTTGGGCGCTACCACGCACCGCAGCACCCGAAGTTTCGAAAATGTGTCCGTCATAGCACGCCGTAGAGTGCTACAGCGTGTCGCAGCGGCATATAGATATTAATAAAATAAAATTAAATGCGCCGCAGTATTGAAACCCGCCGTAGCGAACTGCAACGTCTGAAAACTCTGAAGCGCGCCACAGCATCCCGATCTCGAAAGGTTTTGGCGCTATAGCGCACCGCAGCACTGAAAGTGCTGCCGTGCGCCACTGCGCTGAAATCCACCGTAGCGCCTGGCTCTCGACCAGAAGGTGCTATCGCGTGCCGTAGCATACAGAATTGCTCAGAATGGTCAAAATTTCATATTTTTGCATTCTAATGGTCCTAGAACCCTAATGGGGTCAAATCATATTAGAATTAAAAATTAATTTAGTAAAAATGAGCATTATATGAATGTGTAGGTAAATTTCAATATGAAATCCACTATTTTAGCATGATAGTATGTTCTAGACCTCATAAAGAAATTGCTTGAATACTTTATGTCGAATAGAAACGTTAGGATCTTTAATTGCTTGTATAGTCAATATAAAACTTAATAATCAAATTATATGAAACTTAATTATTTTATATTTGTAATCAAGTGCTAATCCCATTTGAATTTGATTTAAGATTTGATTAGCCATAATTACTCATTATTTTAATTAATGTGATGTTTATGTATATTAGAGAACCTTAACTTTAAATTGGATACCTTGATTTAATTAATTTGACATTAAACTATATTTGAATATAAGAATCTTAAGAACTTGATTAAATAATTGATACCTAATTTAAATCTAAAATTTATCATCAATAATTTACTAATAATATATTAATTTATCATTGATTAATAAATCAACTATTGATCTTAAGTTGGAAAGGCTATGAGTTAAACTATATCCTATCTAATTAAGATCTAAACCCTAATCACTAAATCAATCAACTTGATTGAAAGACAATTCAACTGACATGATTCTAATAATGCATTTGATTTGACATTGATCATAAATTATTGAATTAGAAGTGCTAAGACTATTAAAAAGAATTATGTGATTTAATATATGGACTTGAGCTTAAGATCTTTGATTTTTTCTTATATAAGACTCTTAGCATGAAGATAATAATAAAATAATGTTGATTTATTACAAGATTAAATCCTAATAATATTCTTAATTTCACCTCATAATTGTCATATAGGATGTGATTAGATGGGTCTAACTATCTGATCTGATATGATCAATTTAAGAATAATAAATGAAACTTATAAATTTAGGATAAATGTTAGATTGTAAGATCTTGATGATCTTACAATAAGATTTATAATATAATTGAAAAGCCTTATTAATTGATAACACATTGAAGTAGGAAGATCTTTTGCTGAACCTTGAGATAGGAACTTAGATATTTTCCCCTTAACCTTAGAAGTTGATCTTCAATCCTTGTGATAGAATCACCTAAATTACTTAACATGAAATTCCTCCCATGTGGTAGTAGCATATATTGCTTTGGTGATCTTTGTTGATTAAATAGCATTCACTGAACTCATATTATTAGTTGAGTATAGTAGTGATATCCATAGTACTGGATTAATTCAGCAATATTCAGGATTAGTTGAGTCACTCTAAGTAAGACTTACCTTTATGCTATCTTACGGGCTTAGGCAAATATGATCCACTTAGAGTAAATCCTCTGATCCTAAGATTGTTATAATTAGGGACTTAAATCCTTAGTTTGAGTGAAATAAAAATCTCTAATGGGTAATGCCTTCTATCGAAAAACGCTTTGATAATGGTGGCCTCAAACAAACTAAGTATTTCAAGTTACCCTCCTTAGGACACTAATTATGCTTGTAGTTAAGGTATTTAATAGCTTAGTTTGAGTGAAATAAAAATTGCCAATGGTGATGCCTTCTATCGAAGAATAGTTTTATAGGTGTGGCTTCAAAAAAACTATGTTTTAAATTTATCTTTCTTGGAAATATACTAAATATGTGTATACAACTTTTCCAACTGATAATTTTAAGTAAAATCTTAAGTAAAACAAATTTATCAAAATTAGAACTAGGAGTCATAATTTGTTTAGATGGATTCTGCATAATTGAGACATTTGATTCACTATCTGATTTTAACTTCATTTTCTGGATTTTAAGTATGTAGTGCAGAGACATGAGCATGAATATGAGCATAATGTATGAGTATCAGTAATGATTTATGGATTACAGAATATTGCATATATCAGTCTGGGAATTTACAGGATGACCAGTACTGGATTCCCAATCGGATATATGTAGGCATTGGACCGTACGATTCATACCCGTTCAGTTATATTTCGGTTGCATATTAGTTGCATTTCGTATTGTGGCATATATAGATGCATGATTTCAGTGATATACAGTATAATTTTACATATTATTTACTAAGTTTATTCATTTTCAATATTCAGTATACAGTTTGCTTTACTTTGCTTCAGTTTTATATAGTTTCAAATTTTTAGTTATATTTACAGTTTTCCTGTAGCGGTTTACAATATTTAAATGTTAAGTAAACAATTAGAACTATTAGATTAGTTTCAATGTGTTAGACTTATTGTATAACATGTGATACTTTTGAGATCTGGCAATTTGCTAGATTCTGAGTAGTTTGTTGAGCCAGATCAGGAGGATGTGCAGGTGGTTTAGTAGGAGTTTGTGGAGCCTTAGTGGATCTCTCATCCAGCTTTATCGCTTTTGATTAGTTATTTTAGTTCAGTGCTTAGACTTTATTTCAGTATTATTTTAGTAAACTGTTTGTATTAATTCAAGATGTATTTACTTTTCTGTTCTGAGATGAATATTTTTATTTCGTTTCTATGATGAATATTTCTGGATGTATGTCTAGCTTTCACACTCTATTTATATATTACTTATACTTAGTATTGTGATGTGATCAGCATACTAAAAATGCTGATATCTTATACATATGTTAGATTCTTCATTTCATATGTAAATCCATTGTATGCATTTGTCTAGTACTTAGGATAAGGATACTACTATTATCTTAAGTATTAGCTCTCGACCCTTCTCTTTGAGTATGAGTAAGCAATCCTTTATATGGGTTTGTTTTTAGCCTATTCGAAGAGATGGGTAATGCCTTCCCGAGTGGTGCACCGCTCTGCCACTGACTGTTTTGTTATTATATACTTCAGTTGCGCGCGGCGACGGGGCGGGGCGCTACAACTAGGCTCTCTGTTGATTGAGCATTGCGGCGCGTGGTAGCACTGAGATTTATGTTACGAGAGCGTAGTGGCGCGCTGTAGTGCCAAACTTTTTGTTTATGGTCTGCCACAGCACGCTATAGCGTTATGCTCTCTATTGAGGGAGCGCTGCGGCACGCTATAGCTCAGTCTTCTTTGGTTTGTTCTGCCACGGCGCGCTGGGGCATGCGGTGGCACGCTGTAGAGTCTGTCTAGTTCAGGCTTCAGGTTCATTTTGCAAACTTAATTTTAGCTCTTTTTTCATGTAATATCACAAAAATGCATATCAATGTACACTAATCATAATAAAAATCATTATTTTTAGTACTAAATTAACTACAATTCTTAAGTTCACCAATAACTCCGAGCACTACTCGAATGAAAATCAGAGCTTGATTAGACAAAGAAACCCTTTCAACAACCCACCTCATTAGCAACACAAACAACAAAACATATGATTGGAAAGAGCCTTCAACCGCTTCAAGGCAGAAACTTTAACATTCATGCAAAAAATAGAACAAACCATAAATAAGCATGAATCCTCCATTCAGAGGAATAAAGTAACCCTCTATAACCTTGAAGTCCAGCATATATCTCTCATAAATTAACCAATAGGCAGCAGGGGGCACTCCTTAGTACCACAAAAAGTAATCATAAAGAAATGATGAGCGCCATCACATCGATAGATGTGATGGAAGAAATAGTGATGCCAAATGAAATTGAAAAAACTAAACTCCTAATAGCTAAAACAAGTAGTCAAACCCTCAATGGAAAATTAGGAGAGAGAAGTGTATAAAATCATGATATGTTTAAAGAACATCTTGTGGCTGTAAAAAGGAAAGACTCGGGGAGGCTCAACATTCATTGTGTGATTGACAGACAACACTTTTTAGATTCCTTGTGTAATCTAAGGGATTTTGTCAATGTCATGCCCTACCATATTTACACACAATTAGGGATAGGGGTATGAAAGACATCACAATAGTTTTAGATATTGCAAACTTTGATTTTGACTCCAATAAGGGTGCGAAAAATGTTTTGGTTAACTTGGGAAAATTTTTGATTCCCATGGATTTTGTTATTTGTGAATGGAATAGTTAGAATGAAAATTCCACCATCATCTTTGGGAGACCATTCCTTGCCACCACTCGAGTGATCATTGATGTGGAAAGTGAAATCATAAAGATTAGAATAAATGGCAAGGAGGAGGATGTAGATTTAATGCTTACCCTTCATACAGAGAAAAACTTGTATTTGAAATGGAGAGAGAAGGAGAAAGCTAAACTAATATCTGTTGAGGCTAGAATTAAAAAAGAATATTCTTGTGAGTTTGAATCTGAGAGACTCAAAGACACCTCATTTGTAGGTGTAGAATAACATGAAACTAGGGTGAAAAAGAAAATCCTGAGGGGAAAAAAAAGAAGAAAGTTAATCAAACCCTAGTTATAAAATTAATGATATTTTGGCAAATGAATTGACTGAATTTGGACTGAGCACAGCAGTGTTAAAATTTGCTTGTGTCCGTCCAAACTCTTTAAAAATATGGAGGAAAGTGCCACAAGGTAGTGAGGGGTAATTTTAAATCAGATTGGTCAGACTGAAGATAAGAACTTATTGGGAGGCAACCAAAAATTTTGATTAGATTAATTTATTCAAATAGAGTTGATTTAATAATAAGTCAAAGAAAAAAAAATTTGCAACTTAATTTCTTTTTGTAAGAATTTTTTTTGAAGAGAAAAATTATAAATTTCTTGAAAACAGTGCGTCACAACGCGCTACATGCACTATAGGCTGGAATTGTGCAATCAACGCCATAGCGCGCTGCATTGCGCAACATGAAAAATTGAATAAATGTACAATTAATTGCAGAATTCCTAAGGACTATTCCTATCCACTATAATGTGTTGTCACCGTTAAAAATGGGTCAAAATGTGATTAAAGTTGAGCACTTTGGTCTTCCCAATGGTTAAATGATTAAATCCTACTTATGGCACTTAATGACAACATTTTGACTATCTATTAGGAGAAAGACATGAAATTGAAAGCAGATTTTAGCCCTAGGAAATTGTCTTTAAATAATAATGAGAGGAGAGCAACACACTTACATAATCTAAAAATCTCTCATCCTTCTTGAAATCTTAGAGATAGAGATAATTCCTTGAAATGGATTTTCGAAAAAAACAACTGTGAGCAAGGCGGTAGGTAGTAGATTATTTTTTGGGGGAAAGCTTCAACGTTATAAAAGTTTTCTTCTTTTGAAGCTGAATAGCAATTCCATCAAATTACCTCCAAGAAGCTGATTCCGGAACGGGGATTTGCAGAACCATATCCGGTGAACGCTTCCATAGTCATAAACTGAGGATGGGAAATGTTGGTGGCGAACCCGGATGTAGTCCATCCAATCCTCATTCAGGAAGTGTTCGCTAATGTGATAAATGCTCGTAGACAGAGTATTTCCGTCCGGGGAAAAGCTGTAGATTTTTTGTGTTTGTCCAAATTGAAAAATTCTATGGGATGCAATATTTAAGCATCTGTGCCTATGAACATTATATGAATTTTGATTTTGACCCAGCTCAAGTTATGGAAGCACTCACAGGCAGTAATGCCAACAAGAGTGGGAACTTTGCCAACATTCCAAGAGCATTGCTCATTGTAGCAAGCAACGCTTGATATATTGTCATCTCCAGTAAGAAAATGTCATATGAGCACTAGAGTGAGGTGTCCCAATTAAGGGTTGTCTTGATTTATACAATCCAATGTCTTGGAGCAATTAATGCTCATGGAATCATTCTTAAACAAATTTGGCAAGCCCTCAATGGGCCTTGTGCAGCTCTTGCATTTTGGCCACTTATTATTGGAATTTGCCTTGAGCAAGGGGTCAATTATTAGGATTATGTGTACTTTTAGTGTGTTTTTATGCCATTTCAAGTAAGAATAAATTCAAATGGAAAGAAAAGTAAAATTGGACGAAAAGGGCACCGCAGTGTTCTACAGCACGCAATGGCGCGCTATGGCACCCCTCCCCCTGAGAGCAAGGCACTACAGCGTGCCGTAATGCCAGAATTCTTGAGATGAAGGCGTCATAGCGCGCTGCAGCGCTAGAATTCCCGAGAGGAAGGCGCCATAGTGTGCCATAGCACAAGAATTTTTGAGAGGAAGGCGGTATATAGCGCACCGTAGTGCCAAATTCTTGAGATCGATGCGCCATAGCGTGCCACAACACCTGGCTCCCAGAGACCAAGAAGCTACAGCGCACCACAACCCCCAATATACGAAGCCCAAGGTGCCATAGTGCATCACAACGCCTGGCTCCCAGAGACTGAGGGGCCATAGCATGCCCCAACGCCCAATCCTCCGAGAACAAGGCACTACGGCGCACCCTAGCGCTCAATTTCTCAAAACTGAGGCACCATAGCATGCCACAGCACCTTTCTCTCAAAACCAAGACGCTACAGTGCGCTACAACGCCTAATTTTTTGAGACTGTGGCATCATAGCGTGCCACATCATCCAATTCCCTGAGACCAAGGCACAACAGCGCACCATAGTGCTCAATTTCTCAAGGTTGGCGCCATATCATGCCACAATGCCTGGCTCTCAAAGACCAAGGCGCTACAATACTCCCCATCTCCCAATTTCCCGAGACTGAGGTGCCATAGCATGCCACAATGCCCAATTTCCCTAAACTGAGGCGCAATAACATGTCACAGCGTCCAATTTTCCAAAACAGAGGCATCATAGCATGCCATAGTGCCTGGTTCCCCAAGACCAAGGCGCTCAGTGCGCCCCGCCCAAATTCCTGAGACTGAGGCGCCATAGCGCGCCACAACGCCTGACTCCCCGAGACCAAGGCACTACAGTGCTCAGCAGCGCCAGGATTCCAAAGACTCATGTGCTACAATGCGCCGTAGCACTAGACGAACTGTAAGTGAGGTGCCATAGCACGCCGAAGCGCACGTCGTAATGATGCCTTGGAAACTTGCTCCAAGTCAGCTAGAATATTTAAAACTCTCTATTTTACCACAACAACAATTAATGCAAAACATTAAATTCCCTCATTTTCAAGAGAATAAAGAAATAAAATTAATTGCAATTGCAAGTTTTAAGAGGCAATTTTGGCAGCTTAGGAAAGGGGGAGGCTGAAGAAGGAATTATAATAGGGAAGATGAAAGACTATGAGAGGGTTCTGATTTTTATTTTGGAAAAGAAGATTTTTAGGAGTACTTCCCAACCCTAAGGAGGAGAAGAAGGTTTCAGATTGAGAAGAAGGAAAAATACAGAGAGCAAAAAGAAGGGAAGGAGACTGAGGAGAGAAGAAAGCTAAGATAACACTAAAGTTGTTCCTGAGTATTGTATTGTCAACTTGTTTTCTTGATATTTCCTTATAAGAGCAATGAAAATTCTCAACATCTCTTGTAGCTTCTTTGTTTATTATTTGTTATGATAGCCTAAGCTCCCCTTTGGGGAGGGTTGGGAAAGAGCATGTATAAGTCATGGGGTAATACTTATAAACTTTTCTAATTAATGAAATTTTATTTAGATCTTAATATATTTGAATGTGTTATTATATGAACAAGTTGGAGAATGATGAATCTTTTTAAATATAACTCTTTTACTATCTCTTTAAATGAAAATCTCATAGAGCTTAATGATTGCATTCGCTCAAAAAGTTGTGCACTCTCAAGCGTTAATGCCGCAAATGGCTGTTACAACATTCGCTATGTGAAAATTGCTCGTGCATAACTTAGGGCAAAAGCTTGATCATTTGAGCCCTGAGGAATTATAACATAATATTATCTAAGCTCCATAGCTCAGTTCATGCTACTATAAGTGTGAACTTGATGCATGTAAACCGAGAACCATCTATAGAGCTCCACGGCTCACTTTTGATTTATGCAAAGATTTCAAGCGCGTTAAGCTATGAGTGATGTGATAAAAACTCATTTAGTTTTGTGGCTTAGTTTTTTAGCTAAATTAAGAGTATATGTGTGTGATCCATAGATGGAATCAAGTTTAAGTGATGCTTAACTAAAAAAATTGAATTTTATCACTTAGATTTAAGAGATGATTTCATTAGCTCAAAGGTCACATGATTGTCTATGTGTCGAGATTGAACCTAATAGTATTCATCTCAGAGCACTATATAAGATTTAGTACATTTAATGTATCATTTAGAGAATACTAAATATCTTGGTAATAAAATAAAAATTAATCCAACTTACTTAACATAAATTTGAGAAGAAGATTACTTGTAAGAACTCATGATGCACTACATATTTAACCTCAACTCTCCTTCCAAAGCTATTTCAAATCCAAAATAATCTAGGAATCCAAATTTAGGAATTCAAAACAAAACAAATTGATTTCTTAAACATTATTAAAATTAGATATACTATAATAACAAATCTAAACCATATTCATAGAGGAAAATAAAT
Source organism: Gastrodia elata (assembly GCA_016760335.1). Classification (NCBI taxonomy): domain Eukaryota; kingdom Viridiplantae; phylum Streptophyta; class Magnoliopsida; order Asparagales; family Orchidaceae; genus Gastrodia; species Gastrodia elata. Next base: position 24,604,693 of record CM028684.1, on the reverse strand, counting down.
CTCAGGATCTCACAATCTCATATTAATTTGGACCATGTACACTTATGTGCGAATGCAGACATACATTATTTATGTTTGATATGTATTTTATCATTATTTCTGAGGTTGAATAATATCCTTTAAATGATAAGAAATTCTGTAATCTGCCTAAAATGTACTTGGATTTATTGTCTAATACAATATTTCTCTTTTTTTATTGGGGCCCTGGTATGTGAAACTGACATATCAGGCTTGGAGTAGTTTGAGGAGACTACTCTTTAGGAGATCCAGGAGCCTCAAGAAGAGATAGAGGAGCAGCAAGCGTTAGATTGCTAATTTTTAGTGCTTAGATTTATTCTTTTTTGTTGATGAGATAAGAGAGTTATTTTATTGAATTATTAATTAAGATCTATAATAATTATATAATTTTTAATATATTTTCACTTTTATTTTCTGAGATGAATGTTTACTTTAGTTTCTGTGATGAATATTATGGATGAATGTTTAAGCTTTCGCACTTTGATTATATATAATATTATACTCAGTATTGTGATGTGATCTTTCTATAGTAAATCTTACCTCATAGTCATTGATAACTCTTAATTTTAACATGCCGCCAATGCATATGGGTAATGTAACTAATACTTGAGATAAAAATCATACTTATCTAAAGTATTATACCTCATATGTAGTTTTGAGAGATAACACATTTGATCTTAATCGATTCAGCAGGAGTGTTGAGTTGATGGTGGGTCATGTTGGGTTATCTTCTCATTGATGTCCCAGGTTATCCATTGGCAGCTAGCCCGGGGCATCACAACTTCTAATTCTAATCTCTTAGCCTCTTTGGATCCTTTGATCTAGTAGAATAAATATTTTGGTTAGTGTACCCTAACCTTTGTGTTAAGTATGCAAGGTTAGTTTTGAAGTGATAAATTCTTTATTTAATCTTATGCTCACCCTAATGAAGAAGTTAAGGTTAAACCTTGAGTCTTTGTTGAATAGTCAACCTTATAACCTTAGCATTGTAGTTGAATTTTAGTATGAATCTCTTAGCAAGGGTTAGAATGCTAAACTTGTGGATTAGATCAGAAGTATTTAATAATTAGATTGTCTTGAAAACCTTAATAAGATAATCTATTAGTGTTATAAGCTAGAATAATTAAGGGCCTAGAATAGATTCTTTTTTTCTAAAATATGATCAGATACAAGTTTAAGAGTTAAGCTTATATAAGTGAATGAAATGATAAATGGAATTATTAACTCAGTTCAGATCTTTTAGTGATTAAATTGAAATTTGTGAATAAGTTAATCAGTAAATTGGCTAAGATGTTAATAAGTAATACTATCATATTAGCTCTATTGTTAAGCTAAGACTTGTTTATGTCTTAGCATCTATTTAGGTAGATAATTTTAGGTAAAGATAACAAAGGGGATGTGATGACCCATTTAAATAGTAATAAGTGAAACTCTTAAACATTGAGACGCCATTTTAGATAATGGTGGAGTTTTTGATAAGAACTCCAAAGTTAAGTGTGCTCATGTGGGAGCACTCCTAGGATGGGTGACCTACTGGAAAGTTCTCTTCAGTGGGCAAAACTGTGAGGCATTTTAGGCCAAAGCGGACAATACCTTGGTGCTTAAGAGTTTGGGCTGTTATAAATGGTATCAGAGCAAACTATATGGTGTCAGATATCATGTGAGCGGCCTCTTGAACCCATGATGGTTAAGGTGTTACATGGTTGTGGGTACCTATTGCACCTATAGGGGTCACCTCTAGTCCTATCTACCCAATGGATGGTTCTTGGATCTGTGTGTGGATACTGACGAGGACGTCAGTTACTTAAGTTGGGGAGATTGTGATGACCCACTTAAGTAGTAATAAGTGAAACTCTTAAACATCGAGGTGCCTTTTCAGATAATGGTGGAGTTCTTGATAAGAACTCCAAAGTTAAGCGTGCTCATGTGGGAGCACTCCCAGGATAGGTGATCTACTGGGAAGTTATCTTATGTGGACAAAACCGTGAGACCTTTTAGGCCAAAGCGGACAATATATTGGTGCTTAAGAGTTTGGGCTGTTACAGGGGATATCTGTTTTATGCTTTTGATATTTTTTTATTTATTTATACTTTTAGATAGTTCATTAATTATGAGTGTATTTTAATTCAAATTTTCAGTACTTTAATAATTAGTAAGTTTCTATTATAGTTTATGCATCTTATAGTATTTTAATCATGAATAGCATATTTTTTCTTATTGGTGCATTGGGCACAACCTTTTATTGCATTTGATGCATTGGGGACAATTCTTTTCTCGTTATTGGTGCATTCGGCACATTCTTTATTTATTAGCAGTGCATTGGGCACAACTTAAAGATATATTAAAGGTATGTTGGGAACAGCTTAAGGACTTATTAGTAGTGCATTGGGCATAATTTTAGGATCTATTTAATTGTGCATTGGGAATATAACTTTTATTATGGTGTATTGGGCACATTTATTATTACATCATTGTGGCATATGCACTTTTATATTAGCATATGCATTGGAGTTTAATATTGCATATTATGGCATTCAGTTATTAGCACATGACATATATTTCAGTATTTCATGTAGTTCAGTTTTATTTAGTATTTCAGCAGTTTTAGTTTACTTTTAGCTATTTATTGTCAATTCTATTTTATTTTATGTTTCTTATTAAATATCTCTATAATGTAATTAATGCATTTTAGTGAACTTAAAATGTATTTAGACTCATTATCTATATAATATTTTTTTTATGGTTGGGGCCCTGACATTATGAAATTGACAATATCAGATTCAGCTTGCTTTGAGGAGCCTATACTGGTGGAGTTGCAAGAGTCACAAGAGGAAAAGGAATGTGGAACTATTAAGTAGTTGTTAAAATCTTTTTCTTTGGATAATTTTTCTACTTTAGTGAGATGAGAGTTTATTTCAGCATCTTTATTAAGTTTGTAATTATATTTAGATATATTTTTATGCTTTTTTTCTGAGATGTATGTTATTAATTATTGTTTCTATATATGAATGCATTAATGATTTATTTTTCAGCTTCTGCACTCTGTACTCATTGTTATACTATTCATATATTGTGCTGTGATGTGTAACCTTTTATCATTAGTCAAGTTAAGAGAACCCTTAATTTTGCTAATAATAGGGATCTTACAATTGGTATCAGGGTTATTAAGCAGTTGGATGCTTAATAAGCTCGGGGTACTAGTATGATGATTATTAAGGAGCAATGACCCAACTCGCCGCTAATATTATTCTCTTTGTGCATAGCAGCAGGGTGGGGAATTACAGTTGGTATTAGAGATAACTTATGTGAATTGGTCAATTCAGCATTAACTCATATGAGCTGGTCAATTTAGCATGAGTGTTGAGTTGATGATGGGTTAATAAAGCCTATCTGTAGCGACCCACCGCTGGGTCAGCATAGCTAATCTAGCGTTATATGCTCATTCCCCAGGATCATATCGGGGTTTAGTATAACATTATATTTAGAGGCATAAAAATTATAGACTTCTACATTCATTGCAACATTTAGAAATATCAGAATAATAAAGAAAATATATTTATTACAAGGACAATATTTATTTTACAAATCTGTTACACACTAAGCAATAAATTTAAAACTTTAAAAAAATCAGCATATAAGTTGCTCCATTATGCATTAGCTCTGTCTCAAGGAATTGATCCAGAGATTGTTCATAAACTACTATATATATATATATATATATATATATATATACATATGTATGGTTTGTAGGATATTAAAATTTGCATATAATATTAAATAGCATTATTCTGTATGAGAAGTATATACAAATAGAATGTGATATTTAAGTATGATATGCTTGTAAAATTATTACGATTATGAATGCAATATATATATTTAAGATATGCGCTCATTTTGAAAGAAAATATAGCAATATATAATATTTATTATGTCGAACAAAGTTACAGAATAATCAAGAAGTTAGATACTCTATCTAACTATTTGAGATGTGATTTCTGACTAACTATATATTTCCCCTCAAAGGCTATGTGCAGCCTCCTTATTTATCTAAATATTAGCTTATAATAGCCTTACATATTGTCTGTACAGACCTAAGATCAACCTGAATGAACTCATGATATTGATTTATGATCATTTATTTTAAGCTTTAGCACAAAATCTCATATAAATATATCAAAGTTGGTCAAAGCTTAATAATGATGCAAAAACTACAAATAAAATAATTAAATGAAAAGAATAATATTTTTAATTTTATTTTAGTAAAATATCAATATTAATATTATCTTGGTTATTTATCTTTATATATTAAAAATAATAATTTTATTATTATTATAAGTAATATATATATATATATATATTAAATGAAAGAAAAATTACTGAATTGAAAGTTGCAGAAATTAAGAAATATATATATATATATATATATATAGGAAAAAAATAGTAGAAATGAAAGTTGTATATATTAAAAAATATATTCATATATAAAAATAAAAATATAAACAAAAATGAAAGTTGCAGAATTTAAAAAATATATACATATATAGAAAAAAATGATAGCAAGAAAAGTTACATAAATTATGAAATACATACATATGTAGAAAAAAAAATGATAAAATTCAAAGTTGCAGAAAATAGAAAATATATACATATATAGAAAAAAAGAAAATGACAGAAATGAAAGTTGCAGAAATTAAAATATATATATATATATATATATATAGAAAAAAAAAGAAAATGACAGAAATAAAAATTAAAAAAATTAGAAAATATACACATATATAAAAAAAAGAAAATGACAGAATTGAATGTTACAGAAATTAATAAATATATACATATATAGAAAAAAAAGAAAATTATAGAATGAAAGTTGGATAAATTAAGAAATATATATATATATAAGAAAAAAAATGATAGAAATAAAAATTGGAGAACTTATAATATATATATATATATATAGAAAAAAAAAGAAAAGTTGCATAAATAAAATTATAATAATAATAGTAATAATAATAATATTAATAATAATAATAATAATATTATTATTATTATTATCAAAAGAAGAAGAAGAAAAGACTAGAAAATTTTTCCTCTCTTTCTCATTTCTTACGTTTGTTGGTATTAATGAGTATTTACTAGAGGTCGGTAGGAGAAACTATTATTGAATGAGGAAGAAGAGGGGGAGATGGTAGGAGAAGTGAGGTGGAGAAAGATGAGAGGAGATGGGGGGTGGTGGTGTATTTATAAACTTTTTTTTAATTAATTAATTAATTTTCTCTCTCATCCATTATTTGGATGAGATGGATGAGAGAAAAGTTGTCATAATTATTTGGAGTGTTCAATTTGATATTCTCTTCCTCATTCTTATCTCTTTTCTCTCTCTCCTATTTATCTCTCCTCTTTCTCTCTTCTTTCTCTCTCTTTTATTTCTTTTCCAAAAAATAATGAAACTTGACATAGAAATGTATCTTGATGATAAAAATACACTTACGCAAAAAAATTTCAATTTAGAGCAATATATTTTTTGTTAATTTCTGAAGATAAAAACTTCAAAAATTAATTATGGTCAAACTAGAGTTCTAAATTTGACGAAACTTCTTATGTATCATTTTTATAATATTCTTAATCCAACGGCCCTAAAATCGCTGAATTTGAACTTGTATTTAATTTTCCAAAATTTACTAAATTTAAATAATTTAAAAATTAATTCAGGAGTATTCATTATCCAGATTGCTTCCAAACTTAAGCATTATGATCACAAAATATACTCTATCCAACAATATTTTTAGTTTACCCTAATTTGAAGTCACTTGAGATTATAATTTTTGAGTTGAGTTTAGTCCTAGTTATCCTAGTAACGACTTGGGTCGTTACATTATCTCTAGTTGATTTCCTGGGTTATCCATTGGCGGTTAACATATGGCGTCACAGTAGATGAATATCATTCAAACACAAGGTTACATTGAATGCCATGGTTACACGCTTCAGCTACTCCTTGGCTAAAGTGGTAAAGTAGAATCCTCTAAATATTGGATATCACAGAATCTTCTCCAATATTAGAGCTCCATGTGGAGATACTCCATTGAGGACTCTGTCATTCTCCTGTCCATGCTGACGATCTTCTTCACAGACGTAGTCAAAGATCCAAGTGTATGAATCACCTCTCGATAGTTAGTTTGTCATTTAACTAAATAATTGAATTTTGTAAGTCTAATGGTCATTAAAGATTTTCACATTACTTATTCTTCTTATTTTATCATTGAGTTCAATATTATAAATATCATTTGCTTGAGTTTTCACTAAGTGTTTCTTTCTAACTCTTGGGTGCCTTTCCTAGGTGTTTTCCTTCTTATTTATAGTCTGAGAAAGCAAGAGTGTAATAAAGTATGGATGTCTCTAGTTTATACACTTAGTAATTTAGATTTTACTTGTAAGAGATTGAACCATTAGGTAGATAGGAACATAGTCCCAATCTAACACCTTATGGTACTCTTTGATACCAGCTATGATGCCCCACCCTGTTGCTGCTGAATTACAACACGTACTAATTTGTTTGCGACAAGATAGTCATCATTGATACCAACTATGGTGCCCATTTCTAACAATAATCGAGTTAAGACTAACCCGATTAAGGCCAAGAAATGGTCCTCACACTAGTACAAATTTATAGTGCCCCAAATTATTAATCACAAATAATAATAACTTGGAGGACTAATCACAATAATCTCTTAGTGATGGATCAATAAGCATGGGATTATGTAAGTAAATAACCCATAAATACTAAGTGTAATATAACAGAGTGCAGAAGCAAAAGAAATAACATTCATATATTACATCCAAGCAGTAATAAAGGTAATGAAATGCATCCATCTCAAAATAGGAAGTGCGATAATAAAACATACAAGCCTGAATTATTACAAACTAAAGCTTAAAGAAATTATTGAAAATGAAATGCTAAAGTTCACTCTCTTCCAAAATAAATGCAAACTAAAACTAAAAAACTGCAGCATGATTATCCTCTTGTTTCTGCTCCTCACCTGAAGAAGGCTTCATGAATAGCTTTAGATTTGACATGTGGTTTCACATGCCAGGGTCCCAGAAAAAAAAAATCTTATTAGATAATTGTCTATGTATATTTTAGGTTGCAGATCTAAAACTTACATGTATTTAGGATATTTCATTAACTCAACTTACACACTAAAACATAGGTGTAACAAAGCAAGCAAGAAATGGGATAAATCCATAATTAATCAATTTATAGCTTAAGCAAAGCAAGGTAAGAAAAATACATGCCTTGGAACCCGTTGCTGCAACAAGGATTAGGCAAAATACATAAAACTAAAGTAACTGTATTATGACAGAAAATAAATTTCCTAACATGAATATGATTAAATAGTAAACATATTGAGTATATTATAAATAAAACTAGACAATGAAACACATATGTAGACCAAATTAAGACTAAAATCATGATTAGCATCCAACATGCATATATATATATATATATATATATATATATATATATATATATGTATATATATATATATATATAAGCTCTAAAAGGGTTCACATTTGTAGTTGAATCTAATTGAAAGCATGTAAAGTGAAAGCAAAGGCATGTAAAACTGAAAGTAAAAGCATATAAATTTGAAGGTAAGAATATATAAAATTGTCATATTAGTAAACTGTCTAATAAAGCCACATTAACTAAAACTGATCTATAAAATTAATTATTATACCATCTAGCATTTTGAAGCTAGACCTGAGCTATATTGTACAAAATTGAACTGAACTAAACCGAAGAGGTAGAAATACAAAAGTAATTGTAATGTATGTTTAGTTATTTTACCCAGTTTTCATTTTTATGCACAAGCTCATCTTATATGATATGTTCAAGGAATAAAGGCTCGAGTTTAAGAAACAAAGTAGCAAAAGTCAAATAATACACAAGACTTCTAGTACAAATATACGTGATATTTTTTGTTGTTTAATTTATCTGTTATAACTATTATGAGAAGATACAAGCTAATGATCTCCAACATCTTACTATCCAGTATAATCTTAGATTCATAGCCATATGGTTGAAACATTAGAACTTTAATGCGATTTTAATTCAAATCAGACAATATTACCTACTGAATTTCAATTATCAAATTTCAATTATCAATTCTTCAAACCAATCTTGATGTAATCTTATCAAGATTGGGAGTTAAGAGTTTAAACTATAACCATAGAGTTTAAGTCTCTTAACTTAAGATTTCTAAGCTACTCAAATCTATATTTAGTTAGGGTTTGACCTAAATGAATTCCCATTGAGCCTAATAAGTCTTAATAAGACTTAAGAGAATAATAATTATTGATTTTAAGGATTTAAAAGAAACATATGGATCTCACATTCATATTATAAACATCTAAGGTTTAAGCTAAACAAATATACAAATTAACTAAGGTTTAACTTAAAGGCATATCTATTGAGTCCAATTAGTCTCAATAGAATCGAAGGCTAATTTCAATACTAACCTAATGTTTAAAGGAAGGATTATGTTTCATTAGACCACATTCAAGCTACTAATGGCTTAAGTTATAGTATTTGGGGTCAAAATTAGGGTTTGATCTATAGGCTTACTTATTTAGTCTAAGTGAATTCTTAATAGATCTAAGCCAATATAAACATTACTCTAAGGGTGTAGGAAGAATATATGGATCTCAAATCCACATCTTAAGCTCTTAGGTTTAAACCTAAATTCATTAAGGTTTTAAGGTAACAAGATTACTAATGATGAAAATTGAATCAAATTAATGTTCTAAATACTCTATTCACTAATTTAAGGGTTTAGGAAATAATTAGGGGTCCCAAATTAAAATTTTAAGGCAATTTAATTTTTCATAATTAAATAATACTACATTAAGAGTTTAATGGCTGACTTTTAGAATTATGGTTCAAATTTGATAATTCATTATTTTAATAGCTTCATTACTGTCTAATGAGTAAATCAATGCCTTAAACACTTAATTTGTTTAAGCATTAGTCTTAATATGCAATAATCAAGTTTTAACCTAATTAGTGGGTAATTAACAAAATTACCCACTGAAATCTAGATTTTATCTCATAATTAGATTCCTCGTATTTTTCTAATTAAGATGACATATAACTTTGCTATATTTAGATTTAAATTGATCCTTTTATTTCAATAATACGATTGGAATTAATTGCTTAAAGTTCTAATCATAGGCTGATTAAAATCAAATGAATTAATTTGATTTGATATTTTTTCAAAATACATGAGTATGTTGGTGTAGCGCCCCGCCCCGTCGCCGCGCGCGCAAAGTGGCAAAATCATAATCCGGCGGCGGAGCGGTGCGCCACTCGGGAAGGAATACCCCTTCTCCCTGAATAGTTGGAAACCAAATTCCTTTGAAGGGCTATTGGCTCAACCTTAAGGAGGGTTGAGAGCTAATATTTAAGATAAGAGTAGTATCCTTATCCTAAGTATTAGACTAATACATACATTGGATGTAAAACACATGAAGAATCCAATATATGTATGAGATATCAGCAAACATCCAGAAACATTCATCACAGAAGTTGTATGAAAATATTCGTCTCAAAAAAGAAAAGAAAATACATCTAGAATTATTACAAATATTTTACTGAAATATAGAAATAAAGCTAAGTACTGAATTGAAATAAACTAAACAGACGAAGAGTCCACCAGTGCTCCACGGGCTCCTCCTGAATCTCCTGGGTGTCCTCCTGACCTGGGTCAGCATACTGCTCAAGATCTAGCAAATTGCTGGATCCCAAAAGTATCTCATGTTAGATAATAAGTCTAACACATCGAAACTAGTCTAAACAGTCCTAGTTATTTATTTAACATTTACATAATATAATTAAATCTGCAGTAATACTATAAAGATAACTGAAAGTATAAAATTATGCAAAATTGAAGTGAAGTAAAGTAAAGTAAATTTGAACTGTAAATTGAATACTAAAAGTAAACTAAAAATAATAATGGATTTGAAACTGAGTAATGATCTGTAAGACTATGATGTATGTCACTGAAACTATGCATATAAATATGCCACAACACTGTATGCTACTGATATGCAACCGAAATATCACTAAGCTGCTATGAGTGGTACGGTCCAATGTATACATACATCCAGTTGGGAATATCGTTTATTGTGATGCTGAAGCATCCTGAAATTCCCCAGTCAATGTATGCAGTATTCTGTAACCCATAAATTACCATTTATACTCATACATCATTCTAATACTCACACATCATGCTTATGCTCATGCTCATGCTTTTAGGCTACATGAGATAAATCCAAAAATCCAAAAAATACTTTGAAATCCAATAATGAATTCAAGGTCTCCATTGTGCAGAATCCTGCTAAAAGGATTCTGACTTCTGAAATTCTAACTTCGATAATTGGTTAAAGTTGAAAGTTTACTTGAAAATCATTAGCTGGGATGATTGTATACACATATTTAGCATATTTACAAGAAAGGTGGATTTAACCCTTTACTTATTTAAACTGCACTTATTGAAGCGCACTACGATAGGAGGTAGAACCCAGTCATAGTTTACATCTCAAGCTAAGTCGTTAAATATCCTAATTATAAGCATACTTAGTGTTCTACGCAAAGTGACTTAAGATACTTAGTTTGCATAAACTACACTTATCGAAGTGCACTACGATAGGAGGCAGAACCCAGACGCAGTTTATATCTCAAACTAAGGATCTTGTTCTCTAATTACAACACTCTTATTCTTGGAATATTTACTCTAACGGGACTGTATTCATCTAATCCCTTAGGATATCACCTAGTCATAAGTTCACATTGGAGTGAATCAACTAATCCTGAATATTACTGAAATAATCTAGTACTATGGGTATATCCTACTATACCCAACCAATAATCTGGGTTCAGAAGGTTCTATTTAATCAATAAAGATTTATCAAAGCTATTAATCCTTACTCTAAATAGGTGTGTCCTACACAAAGCACCAAGGATGTGATCATAATGATCACCCAATAATGATTTCTACCACAAAGGGAAAGTTCCATTCTAGATGCTTTAGGTAGTTCCTACCATAAGGTGTCAAGATCAACCTCTAAAGTTATGAAGGATCATCTAAGATTCCTACCTCAATAAGTTATAAAAGTTCTTCCTACCTTAATGTATCAATAGTTAAGATCTTTAAATATTTCAATAACGATCCTATAGCAAGACTTTTGAGATCTCATATTTTTACTTCTTAAGCTAACATTCAAGGTTTACTTATTAGTCTTAGATTTAAGTGATCAGATCAGATGATAAAATCCATCTGATCATACTCTATTCTACAATCACGGGATGAAATCAAATGTATTATGAGAGTTCGATCATTTCATAAATCATTACAATTTTAATTTCCATCTTATGCCAATAGTCTTATATAAGAGAAAATTAAAGATCCAAAGTTTATATTTAGATGATTCAATCACACAGATTTAATATTAATCTTAACACTTCTAATTCAATAATTTAAGATCAATACTAAATCAGATGCACTATTGGAATAATGTCAATTAAATTATCTTTCAATTAAGTTAATTAATTAAGTGATTAAGGTTTAGATATCAATTAAGACAAGTTAAGGTTTAACCCCTAACCCTTCTACTATTAAGACCAAAGGTTAATTTTAAAGGTCAATGAAAAATTAATGTGTTATTAGTGTATTATTGATGGCAATTTTAGGTTTAGATTAAGTATCTTATACTTAATCAAGTTATCAAGATTTTTATGTTCAATTATAGTTTAATATCAACTAAGCACACTTAAGTGTCCAAATAAATGCTAAGGTTCTCTAACATAAATCCTAAAATCATAAAAGCATAGAAATGTAAATTTGACATAAAATAGAAAGTAATTAAGGCTAACTAAATTCTAAATCAAACCAAAGGAGTTAGCACTTGATTACAAATCTAAAGACTTAGGTTTCATGCTATTTTGTTATTAAGATATATCTATTCAATACAAGCATTCAAGGGTTCTACTATTTAGCATTTGGCACAAAAAAAATCTTTAAGGCACATAAGAAGTTTTTGCACATGTCATAAGGGTCAATTTCTCAAAGTTAATTTTTCACTTATAATTTTATGGAATCCTCAAAATTAGCTAAAATAGGTTCAAATTTGATATAATTTAGTCATACTAGGGTCCTAGGGACCTTAAAATGCAAAAAACAGTGAAGTTTCGACCATTTCTGGACATTTTCAAAAAATTATGGGCAGTTTTATAATTTATGGGTGCTATGGCGCGCCATAGCGCGTTGCAGCGCGCTACCGCGCTTTTGATGCTGTGGCGTGCTGCAGCGCTTTCAGACGTTGTGGCGCGCTACGGCGGTTCTCGGTGCTTAATTTTTTTTGAAAGGCGGTCGCTACGACGCACTATGGCGCGCGGTAGCGCACAATAGCGAACTAACTCGAGGAAATACTGTTCAATTAATTTATTTTCTGATTCATATAGTTTTCCTGGGATGGAGCTGCAGCCCGCTATGGCGCTCTATGGTGCGCTGCAACGGTTCACTTGCGGGTTACTGTTCAATTTGTCTATTCATCGATTTTATATGATTTTTCCCGAAATGACGCTGCAGCCCGCTACAGTGCGCTATAGCGCGCTGCAACGGTTTATTTGCAACTTGGGTGCTGCAGCGCCAGACGGTAATTTCGCTAGTACGAAATCCGTAAAGGCCTCATTTGAGCTCAAATACTCCCAATCCAGAGCATTCCATGAGCGGTGTCATATATCAACGGAAATGTCTTTCCGATACCTTCCATTGACACCAAAATCGACACAAAATGAGCATCCTAACTATACGGAAAATGGTGATAAATGCAGGGGTGTGCATAATAGACGAGAAACAGAGCAGTTTTTTTTCAAGAAATGTGATATTTTAAAGAGCCTTAATGGCTTCCATACATGCTTATGTATTTCTAAAGATACATTCAAATATAATAGCGACATAAAATAGGCAAGGAAGATGAGCAAATGGGTACCTTAGCCTTAAAAGAGGAAGAAGAAACCTCTGTTTTCTTTAAGAGCTTGAAGGAGAGCTAAACTTCTTCTTCTTCAACAAGCACACACTGAAGAAGGGAAAGAGGAGATCTTAGCTGAGCAAAAATGGTAGGAGGAGGGTTTGAGGCTCCATCTTATATGAAGATGGAAGCATGGCCATGAGAGGGGATGAGGAGGTGCCCTCACATCAAGGCATGGAGTAGAATGACTCAGCCTCTCCCATGCATGTGATGGAGGAGGCGCCGAATAAGAAGCATGGTCAGCCAAATAGAAAATTAGGAAAGAGGGGAAATTGCAAATTAAGGACTATATAATAACTTATTTATTTTCTTTAATTATTTAAAAATTCAAATTTTTGAAATGCACTCCGAAAATCTCAAAAATTCACCCCTAGCTAATTTGGGGGTGAGGATATCAACGGCGATGTCGGAATTTGGTTCCGACGATTTTTTAATTATGCTAATTTGCGGGGTATTATACTAAAATATTTGCAAAATTCCGATGACTTCCAAATGCATCCAAATCATCACCTCTAGCTAATTTGGGGGTGACGATTGCAACGACAAAGTTGGATTTCAATTTTGAGATCAAAATAAATACCTCAATTTTCTGATTTATTAAATATTAAAATATTCTAAAATAATCGATTGAGCTCCGAATTGCTCCAAACCTTCAGATTCTGGTTCTAATGACTATATGAACTTAATGGAATTATAATTATGATACGATTAGGCTAAAATTAAGTTGGGTAACAACCTTGGGTTGTTATAGTTGGATTGACTGGAACCCGACAGACCAGCAATTATTCGTTGAATATTAGGCAGCGCGGGTCACAGGATGCTCGACCCGACAATGTACATCTCCTCGGCAATTCTTCCCTGAACGATGGCAATTTAGGTTATGCTTCTTCTTTAAATTCTTGATTGCATATAGATTATCGAGCCCTAATCTTAATTCCTACGCATTCACAAGATTAAGACGCATCCACATACAGCAAAAGCCATTTGGCTTAACCCGGGTTTGCCGAAACCTTATTATGCCAAAATCCTAATATAGGGTTTACTGTGGAGAACTTTATCTCCCCACAAAAAAGAATCTGGCCCTGCCGGCTGAACCTGGAAGACACCATCACCAGAAGATGTGGTTTCCCACTCGAGCGCGTCCGATTTAAGGCTGGAATGCTCGGACCCTACTCGCCCAATTGCCATTATTGTGTACTATTGCACCCGGCCCTATCGAAAATTAAACAGACTAACCCGAGTTGTCCTAGATCTAGCAATCATAAGCATTTAATATGACATGAGTTCACGAGCAATTAGACACCCAATTGAGGCGTCAATTGCCAGTGAATGAGAGGTTCAATGCCTTGGTCCGGTGAACTTCCCAACTGGAAAATCCATCATCGAGACCTCTCCTAGACCCAATCTGCATGGGCCTAGCTCTCAAATTTTATTGCTAACATGATTACAAGCATAACATCATTCACATAATGATGGAATTAAGTGTTGAGTGATTTTTATTAATTCAGGAAATGGGGGGTACCTGAATCGAAGCTCCGGCTGACGATTTGAACCAAGGCATCTAATTCCCAACTAATTCAAACTCTTAACAAAGCCTTCCATAGATCTTAGCAACTAACCCATGAGTTTGAACGACTGACTATGGCTCCTGGTTTAGCACCGGCTAAGGTTCCAAGCTTCAGACACCGTCAGGAAGGAGGCTAACACAAGAGTTAGTGCTAAATTGAGGGGAGTTGGAGAGAGCTTAAGTTCAAACAAAGGCTTAGGTTTAATATAGGGGGTATTTATAGCTGGGGAGGAGCTATAATGTCTCAGGATGGGTTTTCCTTCCGACGGCCCGAGAGCTCAAATTAAGCTTGGCTGGATTGAGGGCGGCCCAAGAACTATAGAGCATAAGGTTCGTTATGATAGAGAGGGTAGTGGGGGACAAGGATTCTCCCCATACTGCCATAGTGGAAGACCGTTGGGTTCCTATCGAATAAGATTCATCTAGGAATGAAGATGAATTGTGGCAGGTTTTATCTCAGCCGCGCGATGTAACTTAAGATCTAACAGGTTAGATCATATCTGGGGCATGGCACTATTTGGATCGTCTGAAAGACGTGACGGGTCAAAATAGGCTTGATTTGATGCTTGGTGTGCTGGGCTGGATAGAGGATCAGTCGCTGTCCGAAAATGAATCCAACGGTCAACCGTTGGATTTAAATCAAATTTAAATAAATAATAAACTAATTTAATTAAATATTAATTACATTTAAAATATTTAGCAAATTAGGTCCAAATGAACTCTAAATATTCTAAAAATCTTTAGCTAATTTAGGTGTGAGAAATTAAAAAATATAAACAGATTTTTTATTGGAGATCAATTTAATTTAGCTAATTTTTTGGGCATATACTCAAATTTCTTAGGTTAGGCCGTAATGATATTTAGAACTTAATGAAACATAATTAAGGCCTAGTTGAATCTAGATTTAGCATGATAATAACATAGGGTTGTTACAATCTTGAATCATCCAAATCACATTTAAGTGATTTCAAGTATGGTGGAGGGATAACAAAAACCCTTAGAGGTAACAAACCGTAATTGGCTCAAACGAAAAAGTCCACTACCTACAAGGATGGTTTAAACAGCAATTTTAGTCAAACCTTGATAAGATTTGATGGTGAAAAGAAGTCTAGTCACCAGAGGTCAAAACCCACTTGCATGTTTCTGAAAAATATGCACACAAATTGCTCTAATTTTAGGTTCTAATCATGACTCTCTCTCAGGCACATGTATAAGGATCGAGTGAGTGGGTGTGTAATGGTTGCATAGATGGTAAGAAAATTGGTGATTTAAATTCTTAGAGACTGGAGAAATTTGGCGACCAATTAAATGATCATTGTTCAGAGAGTTTATTTTAAGTATTTATTCTTTTTTACTTAGAATTTTGATGTGTTTAATTTATAATAGCTTAGGATTATTTTTTTTTTATATATTTTTTGTATTATCACAAAAATTATTAGATTATCTTATCTTCATTAAAAGGGGGGAGATTGTTTACTCTATTCACATTCTGTTTATAAAAAAACATTGGAAAATAAATTTTGATATAGTAAAGCTACAGTTTAAAAGTTAGCTATGTGATTCAGTTACTAAGCATCCTCAGATTCTTGTATTCAAGTCTTATAATAGTGATAGAGTATTTAGAGAAAAGAATAAGGCTTGAAGATAACATGGATAGCACTGCAAAGGCTTAAAGATAGCATGGATAACACTACACACAGCTTAGAAGCAACAACTAGAAGCCATCAAAAGATTGAATAGCTGCTATATTGAAGACTGATTTTATTTTATATTCTTACATTCATAATCATGTATTTTATACTTAAGTTTGTATTCCTATATGCCACTAAGCTTTGAAACTAAGGATTCAGCATTTGACCTTAAAGAGAAAAATAGCCAAGAGCATATAATAGTTTTGAATACCACACAAGGAATAGCATGCCTTGGTGAACGAACACTCACAACACATCAAGCCAAGCTTCCATGTGCATTTATGTGGGATTGCGCATTTTAGATCCCGTTCAGATCAACTAACACATGCTAAGAGCACCCGCCTAGGTGCATGCTTATATTTTAAAGGTTTAGTTATCCTGTATTGAACTATCTCGCCTCCACTATAGGAAAATATGCTTAAAAAGCAAAAGAGATCTAATGGCTTCTCTCTCTCTCTCTTAACAATAGGAACCCATCTAGAAGCACCAGTTTAACCATGAACCAGCCAAGATCCCGGTTCTTAAAGTTTGGTTAAATCGGATCATGTCTAAGCGTATAAACAAAGGCCAAAAAGAAGCCGGAAAAGTAGCCGAGAAGCCCACTCACTCGCCAGTCAGCAGCATGCAGGAATTTGCATAAGCTTTTTCTTCCAAATTATATAAGGAAAAGCAAGGAAATTTCTACGTGCTTTCATAATAACAAGAGCAAACCGTTAGGCTAAAGATTTTAGCAATAGAAATCAAAAACTTTCACATAAATATTAGAAATGCAGTCACATATTTGGATCGCATGAGCAAGGAAAGGAAGAGTTAAAGAATCTGAACTGCTGAGATTCAATGAACTATCCAATGAAAACTCATTAAATGTTTATACAACAATTTGAATAAAAGAAATATCAAGAAAGAAAGCTACAGGTGATTCTTGAAGCCCTCCCTAAAAACAAAAAAAATGCAATCTGATGGGAATGAATATTAGCGGCAATGAGAAGAAATAAATTGAGGCCCAAATGAGAAATAAAGTGAAAGCCTATATGGTTGGTTGGTTAGAAACGAAACAGCAGTCATTTACGTGTGTATTAAGCAAGTTTCTTGGCACGGCCGAGAGAAGGTCCCGCGGCATCATCCTTCTTGGAACCGGGAGCTTCAGGCTTCCTCGCCCAAGCTGGCGCTCGATCCGGCTCATAACGGTAGTCGTAGAACAGCTCCTCCCCAGCGCCAATGCGCTCCTTCGCAAATATGCCTACTCTGTGATCCCCCGCCACCATTATCACTTTGGCGTAGCAATTCGGATCGGGCGAATGATTGGCGAACTTCAGCTTGTCGCCCTTGCGGTAAGCATCCAGGACAAACTGCATCAATTTCGGCAGCGCAATCAGCAGAAGAAAATGCAGACAGAGATTCCATATTTTTAGCAGAAAACGTTCTCGCCATGCCTGATCGTTCAGGTTGAAGAGAAAGGACGAGTTCTCCCGGTCGTAGATCTTTCCCCGCTTATCCGCTTCCCTGTGAGAAATGAGCTCCCCGGTGTATTCACCTAGGTATTCATGTTTGCCGACGCTACTCTGTTGGCCACAATTAATAAAAGTTGATTATGTATGATTAACAACAGCTATGTGCGGATTCTCAGTTGCGATTTGGCAAGTACCTTCAGGAAAGCACCCCAACCAGAAACATCGGATCTACCTAGTAGCACCTGAAGAATGTACCCAAAGATGAGCGTTTTAAAATACAACATACATAGCATCCAAATCTTTATGATTTTACATCATTGTTGTTACTATAAGATTTATATACATATATAGATGATGATGATGTATTAGGCCATTAATGCAGACTAACAAGGAATTATTATATGATAAAACAGGTGTTAAGGAGATGAGGATGCTAAGATGGATAACTGGCATGAGAAAATGAGGTAATAAATACATAGGAGGGTCCTCCAGTGGAAGATTAGATTAGAAAATATCTCTAGATGGATTAGGCATAATATCAAAAAATTGTATAGACCGTTCGATACCCCTATTAAAAAATTGAGCTTATGAAGTTTGCCCATGTATAAAGGCAGGAGACCAAACAAAGAAGAAACTATTAGAAAGAAAGGATCTTTGGCGAGCGCATTGGAAACAAAATATTTCCAGCACAGCCTAGTTGGACAAATGCCCTGTATTGCTACTGATGCTAATAAGCATAAAACAATTATTATTAGTGCCTCTACCATATAGCATTTTATTAATGTGTCGTTCAAAGAAGCGGAGCAAGCAATAAAAATTGCATCAACAAAAAGTAGTGTTTCCTATACCCTTTGTTGTTGCTTTAGGAGAAGCTTCATATTCCTGCATTCATAATTGTCTCCACGTTGCACAGGACCACCTAAGCTACCATCACCGCATCTGTAAAACCAATTAAAATGAAGACATCAAAGAAATGCTAAAAATTCATTGTTAAGAGTTTAAGATATAAAGTTTTCTACAAGATCTAAAGATTCGCAAAAGCATACCCAACCCAGCAATTTCTACAAACATCGGGATCACATTCCCTATCAGCAGCAAAGCAAGGGCATTGACGACTGCGACACTGGCTCTTGGCGCAATGGCATCCTCGAAAACGGTTTTTGCAAATCTTTGGACACCTATTTGCCAGCATTGCAAGCCAGAGTGAATATAAGGTTGCCATAAAACATTTTAATATCAAGTCACAACATATTTTACACAAACAATTCTTCCTTCAAAATAATTATGGCATGAGCAGAGCAGTTAAAAAGAATAATAGAAACTCTACACCACATGATAAAAATATATAGTACTAATGCTCAGGAGCAGAGCAGTTAAAAAGAAAATTAGAAAAAAGCACACCACGTAATAGGTTATTTAAGGTCCTAAGCATGATTTTTTGCAATGAAATTTATTTATTCCACCATTATTATAGTGGAATCAGTAACAACAACACCAAGCCTTAATCCCACTAGAATGGGTAAGCTACATTAATCCTTTGTTTCCATCACGATCAATATTATTACAGTGGAATCAATGTCCCTAAAAATTGGAATGTGGCTGCTGAGGATATATACATACTGCTATGTTGTGTGACAAAGCGCACAGCAATCTGCAATGAAAAAGGATTCTGTGAAATTCAACTCAAACCAGCTGCTCTTGGATTGTACCATCGCTACAACAAAGCTACAGTGAAAAATTTAAATATGTTTGTTGGCAGTATTCTTTGAAGATCATCATGACAAGAAAACATTTGCAATGGCTGTAGCAATTTAAGAAAGTTGTTGAAGCTACTGTAACATTTACTATTTGAGGTTGTCTAAAGCATGGCTGATAAATTTTAGAATAAAACGGTAAAAATGCTGAACAAGCAAAACAGTAACCCTAAAATAGTTATTGAAAATGAAACCATTTCCAAGAATAGGTACTGCTAGCTATGATGGCAAAAAGGGTTTTTAATTATTTGGCATCCACATGCTCTATATATTGTGTGCATTATTTGCATGAACAACAATTTATTAAAGCAAGTGACACAAGCGTATGCATCCCTCCCTTTTAATGTATAAAATGCACAAAAAATAAATGCACAGGAGCAAGCTCTACATAGATAAAAAAATAGAAAAACGAATGCATTTTCTCACTCCATGACAGCTCACAATTTCTTTGGGACTAGTGCTCTCCACATGCTTTGAACATGTTGAAAATTGAAACCATTTACATCATATTTATATTCAAGCCCATGACAACTCTTGAATCCATGA
The DNA here is from genome assembly GCA_016760335.1 of Gastrodia elata. Lineage (NCBI taxonomy): Eukaryota > Viridiplantae > Streptophyta > Magnoliopsida > Asparagales > Orchidaceae > Gastrodia > Gastrodia elata. The sequence continues at coordinate 24,584,580 of CM028684.1, read as the reverse complement.
TCTTCAGCAACCAATTCAAGCCTCAATAACTCATGAGCTAGTGGTAGAGTCGAGTTCGAGTCGATTCAGCCCAAACTCAAACTCAAAATTTTCAAATTGAGTTCGAGTTCGAGTTCGAATTCGAATTTGAATTCGAATTCGAATTATTTCTAGTTAAGTCAAATAGAGTTCGAGTCAAACTGTTCGACTCGAATTCAACTCAAAAATTTAGAGTCGAGTTCGAGTCGAGTCAAAATATTTCGAGTTCGATTTTGAGTTTTGACTTTCAGATTGCCAACCATAACCGGTGGTCTTCACCACAAATTAAATCTCAAATGTCAACCCATGAATTCACGGAGGACATTGTTGGATCAAATTTCATTGATTAATTCAATAACATAGAGCTATATATATGAAAAGATATCTAAAAAATACTCTATTTTGAAAATAACATTAGCAATTTGTTTGTTGTGTCCAAATGTTAGAGATTCTAACGAATGTGCTTTGCATCAAATGGTTACAATTGTGATTAGTGTGCATGAACCATTTTTGACACTCCTTCATAGTTTAAGAAGATCTATGCTGAGTAAAGAATAAAGAAAAGAAGAGATCCCACAACATTAAAATTCAAGTCAACTGTTCTTCACTAAAGACATGAATGCGGATGGTCTTTCTGGATATAATAGGATCTCTTATGAAATGTCAATTTATTTCAATATGTTTCTCCCTTTAAAATAGATAGAATTACTTATAATGTGGATACTTATTTAAACACTGCACTAAGACCACATAGTTAGTTTCTTAAACAATTATTTTTATTTATAACTTTGAATACCCTTTGCCACCACGTAACTTGATGTGTTAATCCTCAATGATTACGCAATGATTTTTAGATAAGTACGCTTCTAATATAAAATTCGCCTTTGTATATTTTGATGTAGCATTCCAATGCCTCTTCTTAAAATTCTATATGTGATGACATCATTATATCAACAACAAAAAAGTTAAAAGTAATTGTCAAATAAGCAATTTCCAATAAGGAGTTGATGGCACGAAGTGTCTTTAAAATGTGACCTAATGGAACTTAATGGGAAGATATGGAATTAAGCTTAATCCCTGAGATTTGTTTTGGTTAAGGGCCAGCAAACCTAAAATGGATAATATTTTGAATATTATGGGACAACTTGTAATGGAGCACACCTAAAATGGGCATCTACAAAGACATAAAATTCGACATGTATAAAACAAATAGGCCAGATGCAACCTTGCTGATCATGCAATCTACATATTGGTCTTCTCTATGCATTCAACTTTTTTGAGATCTCCTCTTGACTTCTGATGGCAAAGTCAACATTGAGGTCGCCCATTATACCCTTGTCTCAAGCCTTTGTAACAAATGGCAACAGATATGTCAATAATGGATTTTGTTGCAATATTCTGAAGGTTTAGTGGCCTCATCAATATAGGCAGGCGTCCTCACAGCTACACCGACAATGTACAACAACCCTTCACATGGTCATGGGCCACTACCGTAACGCCACTAAAAAATTTCTACAATTATCAACTAAATACCATCTTGCATTGATAGTTTTTAATTGTCATGCAGACATAAAAGATACTTTTTGTACTTAAAATATATTTGGCACCTTAAAGCTTCCACAATGCTTCATTAGAGGTTTGGATTTAATCCTCACCTATGCGATCGATTTCTAATAGGCTCAACAACAACAAAATGATCCTTCTCAGATTTCTCTAGGAAAAAAATCCTTGCTTGGGTACAATGGAATGATGAAGCTAAGTCTAGAGTCGCAAACTCTATGGAGCTTTTAACAGAACAAACAAAAACATCATCAAGAGCTTCACAAACTGTGCTAGCAAAATCATCTTCCTAAATGTTATATACAAATTTTGGCACCTATTTTAAATATTTTATTTATTTCATCATTATAAATTTCATAATTATTGGCCTGTGTTTTCTTTTTATCTACAAACTATGCAACTAGGGTTGAGACTCATACCAAGCCATAGTCGAGGGATAGCACGCCATGACAAGTCTCACTATGGTGACATCATTCAGGTATTTCATAAACAAGTCCCAATAATTATGCAAAAATTAGGTTGTTGCTAATATTTTAGTCTTACTTCCATTAATTCTTAGTCGTTACCACAATTACTTCATGTCAATAAACACTAATTTGACGTTTCAACCGCTTCATATCTTGGAGCTGGACCTTCCTATATAGCTCATTCTCTTTACAAAAGGACGCGTTACACAATTGAATTGTTGAAGAAGAGCTTAAAAATTTCCTTCTCTTATATTACTTTTTACTGCCCACGGAAGCTAATTGTAACACCATTCCATATAGAACCTGAGAGACAAATCTTTAATTTGCCTTCTATTTTTGTATCCATACTAAACATAGTTAAAACCCGAAGAAAAACTCTCCAAAAGTGAACAGGTTCATTCAAAGCATGTCGATTTGATATTCATTTAACTTGATGAAAAGTTAATCTATTGAACTTCTTCTATATCAACACTTGGATCACTCGCTGACTTCCAGATAAAACATGCTGACTTCCAGATAAAGTATCAGAGCATCACTATCGATCCTTGGTAAGTACCTCATATTTATTTTTGGCATGGTCTTTTGGTTGTAGTTCCAGCGCATCATCTCCTATTGCCATCTCCTTGTCATAATTAGAACATTAACCTTTTAACTCTATCTGATATTTCCATGCTCGGATTTAAGTTTTGAACGTCATAGATTCTCAATAGGGCACTATCTTGCAAACAGCTAACCACATCAATTATCAATGACAAGCTTTCTAAAATGGATGATACTCGAATAAATGCCTTGAAATCATTAAAAACATCAATTCAATAACTCCAACTAAGTTACGATCACAATGAAATATTGTATGGTCTATCGCTAATGCTCCACCCATTTTGAGATTAACAAGACAACGCATCAAAGATCTTTTCTGAAATTGATGACTTCATGTCACATGTTCAACGATAGCTTAATCTTCTCGTTTATAATGTTGAAGGTCATGCTCTAAACTAGTATCAAGAACACCATTCCTAGTGTCTTGTAAATATGATATCTCTTGCTTTATGATTTTTGGCATTTCATCCCTACAATAATTTGTGCAACTTCTTCTATTTCATATATTCTTCATTTTGCATCAACCATAATTCAAAGCATCAGTTATCAAACTAGCTAATTATGATTTTCCCTTCATTTTCATTAAATAACCTCCTCTTAAATTTGATACTCTCATACTATTTGTTAGGAACAAGCACAGCTAGTGCTCGCTCTAATACGAATTGATAATACTAGTAATCTCTCCACCATTGCCTACATGCAGAGATGTCTCGAACAAAATCAATGATTGTCGTGTAAGCCATAAGAAGTAACTCGTGTAAGCCATGAGAAGTAACTCCTTTAATGTATATATCAATAAGAGTACCAACAAATTAAAAAACCACACAATTACAAATCCACACATAATATAAATTTTGCGTAGTTTGGTGTCACTACATAGATATGTATAGCTTCACTGATCAACGTCTCTACTATCCACAAAAACATGGAGGATAAGAGGTATCGCAGGATTACAAGCTCTCGTACAGTCATCTAACTCTGAATTATCTCAATCAACATCTCTTAGATAGCCCAAACATCTCTCAGATAGTCAAAACATCTCTCAGGTTAATGTAATGTGAGGCTTAAGGTTACAAGGTTATAAACAATTTTCCCTAAGCAGAAGTTCTTATTACATGCTGCATAAGTTTGAATATAACAAACAAAAATTGCTTATAAAAATCCATCAAATTTTACAAGAAATTGGCTAAAAAATAATCATTTTCTCAAATCTAGCACTACTCGAGCAAAGAACACCTTTCTTTAGAACGCAACAATTTAACCACAACAATGCAATACAGCCTCTCGTAGCTCCTTGCAACCTATTGTTCTAAGTATGGCCTTTCAAGTTTTGCTTTGCAACTAAAGCAGTATCCACATGCCCAAAATTCTCGCATTTTGAGGTTATTCCTTCGCTGGATGCCCAGCTCATTACCACTACATGATAATCAAGATATTTTTCATTTAATGTAGTGGCTCCATTTTCAAGTAATTGGAAAGCCAACTGAGGCTAAGCACCGTCTTAGTTCCAAAATGATCCAACGTTTATTTTCTAAACAACAAGATTGATGCCTAAATATCCTTTCATCTATAGCATATTCTCCTCATCCAAATCATTACTCGATGCAACATTTGACTAGCAATTTAAATCAGCACACTCATGTTGGCCCAGAAAATACCACTTAATGTTTCCTCCAAAATACTGCAAAATCCTCTTCCCAACTTTAAAACGTTCATTTCTAGAATCTGCCACTACATGCCAACCTCCAACTCACACTGCACATCATCACATTTGGTACTTGGCATCAAGATTTCTACAAATGTGAATAAAACAATTGTCATTTGTTCCTCTCCATTAACTTTATTAAAACACTTCCATACATGTTGGCATGTAATTCACATTTCTAATCATCAAAGTGCACCCACTTCTTTTATAAGCTTTTCTTATCATTTAGTTAAGTCAACAAAGAAATTGTCCCCAACTTTCTTGATTACTTAACACTTATCTAAAAACCTTTGTGCCTGTTGGCAACAAATAGAGCACCAAAAGAGAACTATGTTAAAATGCCCTATATTTTGGAGCATAATCAAAAGAAGCAATCATCAACGCATCTTCATCAATGGGGTTTCACATCCCCTTTACGCAGTCTTGTGCCACCACAATAACACTATTAAAACCTTCATAATCCTCCACCTGCCAACTAGCTCATGGAGATCAATATCTCTTCAAACTTGATACATACTACCATCCAAAAGCTTCTATAGTATTTCATCAGATGTTTGGACTTGTCTCATTTACCTATAAGCTCATCAGCATTTAAAAAGACACTTCCCAAATTTTTTGGGACAAAAAAGTTTAATAAATCCTTGTTGTACAATAGATTAACGACAGAATCCAAGGCACTGTAGAGCATTTCACCAAGTAGACAAGAGTGTTGTCTAGAAATTCACGAACTAAATTGACTGAACTATCCTCTTGAAAACTTGTCATAGGTGCATTGCACTGGTTTTTAAACACCCTTTCGCTTGCAATTACAACCCATCATCTCCTTCTATTATTATCTTTCACAGTTTTACAGTCCAATTGGTCACCCACTTCCTCAATTATCAAAGGCAGAAATGAAAGCTTTACCCCAAATGAGCTCAAGTGAATATCTTCACTCTGAATTCAATCTCAAATGTCACCAAGCTTCAATTAAGGATATCTGAGGAACTGCTCATTGTAACCACCATCACTAACCAACTTTCCAAAAGAGATAAAAACAAAACTAATGCCTTGGCCTCATCATCAAGCATTACTACAACAGCTCACGGACTCAAATTGAGCCGAAATCAAATCAAAATCATTGATGTTGTCTACCACTAGTGCTTTGCTCATCATAAGGTTAAAGAGATGACACAACCCAAAAATCATTGAAGATGTCACAAAATCTAAGGAAATTTATATTGTGTAGTGAGCCTAGAGTTCTATGAAATGAGTACATAGAGATCATAAATCAGTTTGAGGAAGATCGGACTTGGAAATGGCTAAGAGCCAATTCTGAGCGCTTGACCGTGCCCAAACACCTAACAGATTACATTGACTGAAAGTCTAACGCTTGGACACCCAAGCATGCCAGTTGTTTTATGTACAACCAGTTTTCTCACAACAATTTATGTAAATATTTACGTAAATGTGAAATACATGGTCCCCAGTATTTAAATAATCTTGGGTACATTGAAAAAACTAATAAAAAGTTCTAATTAATAAATCATAATTTTCCCAATATTGACATTCTATAAATGACTTCTTCACGTGACTTCATATCTCTTGCAAGAAAAAAAATAGTCAAATGATTGGTAAAAATGGGGGCATGATCTTTACTTGAATTAGTTCCCTGGGAAAGAAGCGATCTTCTAAGCCAAAGACAATTCTAAGAGGATTTCAATAAAGTAGTAATCAAAATCCTTCGACTCTCATCACTGGTTTCAAAAAGATGACATGTAAAAGCTATAAAGTTTATCAGCCAAGTTTTAATTAAAAAAAGGTCATTTTGACAATTTATAAGAGAATGCAACTTCAGAGAAACATGAGCGAACTAATGCAACATATCACTAAGTCATGAGAAAACAATTAATACAAAAAACATAAAATACTAAATTACCGATTTCATGTTAGGTCTTTAATAGAACAGTAAGGCACAATAGTAGAAGAAACAAGGCAATGAAAAAGATGATGTCAACACAATCTTTTCATTAAAAATTAGCACTACACCAAGAGTACTTGGCAAATTTAAGATACTGAATGAAACAAATAATTCAACTATCCTAAATATTAAATTTCATTAAGAAGACTCCACAGCAACAATATACTGCTTTGATTACATAAAACAGATGTGCTGTGACAGCCATTGCTAAATATTTTTACAAAGCAATATAATGATATGATCCTTTTTAGTAAGCAAAAGCCATAGACAAATATTATTAACAATACTTTGCCAATTAATCACTACGATAAAGAGATTTGTATTAAAAATAGGATAAAACTTATCTATTAAACTTAGAAGACACATGCTAGAATCTATGCAATACAATACACAATATTTTTATAGTTAGATAGATACTATTTTACTTCTGCCACATCACATCTATCTTTTTTTGTGAGAAAATTAAAGAGGCAACGACTCTTAAAATTGAAACAAAAGTCTTCCAGAAAGTTGTAGTGGATAGATTGAAATTTAAAGAGCTATCAAAAGCAACCGAACCCTATTCCTAACAATGTAGAAGTGTTGCAGGAATTAGTCATTGTAACAACCCATTTTTCCCACCCAAAACTTGTTGATGCCAAAACAAAAAGGTGGCAGACCAATGAATCTTTGACATAAAGTAGAGGATTTGATTTGGATGAATGAAAAAAAGAAATGGATGCCACCGACCTTGGTTTTTTCTTTAAGAAATGAAATAGCTAGAGAAAACCTCACCCACAGTACTTTTCGCAGCATGTTCCATTCAAAAGACATGGGCACTGTTTTCCACAGGCAGATTGACAGCCACAAGGGTTATACTGCCGACAAGGTTGATCTTTACGTTCAGATATCCTTTTTCTGATGGAATGGTAACCTGCAGACTTCCATGTATACTTAAGTCTACGAACTCTACCTCGTCTCCTAACAAACCTTGACCTTGCTCTTACATCAATGCCCTGAAATCATCAACAAAAAGGTTATACAATGAAAAAAAATTCAGAGATATGGTTACATGCATAGATGCACACCAGCATATGAAACATTTTTCATAATTTAATGAAGTCGACCTTGGCATGTCCTTCAATCAAAGAATGAGAACCATCAACAGAACAATACATTGCTTTATTTTCAATGAAGTTCAAGTAATAGTTAACCTCCATGCAAGTTTTCAGTCCACTCAAAAGATTTCTAGCAATTAAACAGCTGCCCAAATAAGAAAGCACAATGTCAGATACAAAATCATTATTTACCAGAATCTATAAAGTTAAATATACTTTACATAGCTTAAGAAATTCAATTGAGGAGAACGAAAACAAGTAGATTTTAACTTTATTATTAGTAATACACAAACACTAGATCCACTTTAAAATGATTATAAAGAAACTACGAAATAAAATAAATCTTGAATATACGTAATAGAAGTGCAAACTATTATGACAACCATAAGCCAATTTTACTGAATCTGGCAGTCAACAAAGTTATGCTGGAAAAATACAGCAGCCAAAAGTTTAGATTTGATAACAACGGCAAAGCATATTACAATCTAGAATGGAATGAAGCTTGAGCAGTATATAGATATGCAAGTATACATGATATATTCTTATAAAATCAAAAAGTTGCTTAAAGTGATCCAAACCCATCCCTTGAGTCTTCTTAATGTGTAAAAAGAAACTCAATAGCATTTTTATAGGTAAATTAGAATTATTTTAATAAGACATTCCTATTGCTTACATCATACTTTATTTAGATCAGTGCTGTTAAAATGCTTCACCTTGCTTCTAAAGTGTAGCGCAGAGTTGCACTAAGAAAAACTGCTATTTCACAAAGTATCCTCACAATTCTCAGGCATGTAAAGCCAACAATGCAGTTCTCCACTGTGTTTGGGGGATTAGAGTATTCGACAATATATAACTTATGTTTGTGAAGACTTAAGTGCAGATCGAAGTGTTGTGACCGGGTTGGATGCACCTGACTACAGCTTGAAGGATGTCTATGCGAGCGAGAGCCGGGGTGGTGAACTCTCCTCATGGAGATCATGGATCAGTTACAAAGCTTGGAGCAATTTCAGGACAACCATGGATCAACCGAGTGCAAGCTGGATGCAATTCGGATCAAGTGAGCCTGAAGGGTGCTAAAGAAACTGGACATGTCAGTGGAACCGATGCTTGGAAGAGCCCAAGAGCCGGAACAATTCCTGCATCAGAAATTTAATTTCTTGAACTTAGTTGAGCCCAAATCGCTAGTGAAGATGTTCTTGGAGTCGACACAACTCAGACTTTGGCGCTTGAGCGCGCCCAAACGCTAGAGACATTGTACCTTATCTAGCAGAGGCAGAAACTTGGGAGCTCAAGCGCATCGAGACTTCTTCAAACAACGAAGCCAGAAACAGAAACCTAGACGTTGTCGCGCACTCAGACGTCTACAAGCCGATCCCACAGGTAGTAGCCTGGGCGCTTAAGCGCGCCCCGGTGCCCTGTGCATCACCGGTCAGTCGAATGAAACAGAAAGTCTGGCGCTTAGGCGGGCCTAGGCGCCAAACAACAAATGTGAATTTCTGCGAAGAAATTGAACTGCTAAGATCATCGGATTGAACATGTGCCTAGTTCAGATGATGCATAAGGACACATGGCCAAGGTGTAAGGTTCTGGGATTCTGTAGAGAATTGTTTCTATCCTATTCTTGGAGAATATGAAAGGAATCTTTGGCTTTGTATAAGATTAGAATTCATTTATAGATGGATAGGGTAATGTGTTGTGTATTCTGAGTGGCTAAAGGCTGGTGGCTATATGGAGGCTATGTGATGTGAGGAGGAAGCTAAGAGGAGTAATAGCTATGAGCTCTTGAAGAGAGTGAGATCTCATGTATTTTCATTTTGATCATAGTGAAATCTTCATGGTGTGACTATAGTTTCCTCCCGTTCTTGGGGTTTTCCACGTGTGCTTGTAGATGCTATGTTTTCTTCCAGTTTTATTGTATATGTCTTGCTTGTGCTCGCAAAGGTAACGAAGCCGAGGGATCCCTCAAAGTTTCCGCGACTTCCTCATTTGCTCTCGACAAAATGAGCTGCAAGGTGATTTGGGCGCTCAATTCAACGGTAGTTTGGTAGTTGTTGATGCTCCAAGTGAAAACTAACAGATTTATTAATGGAAACATAAATATTCCAATGCTTAATGTTCACCTTGCCAAATGGGGTGAATCTTTACTAGGAAGCTCAAAAAATTAGGTCAAGCAAATGTTGGCTTTTCTTGGGATCGTAGATTGGGATTGAGCACCAACCAATGCCACGTAAATGGCAGAAATTGAACAATATAAAGTCATGATTATATTCATTCCTCTGATCTTGAAATCCTATAAAAGTGTAAAAATTCTAAGGGTTTCAATTTTAATCTTTTTGTGCACAACTTTGAGAGGTTGGGCGTCACGTTGATAACAAAGATAACTAAGAGGGGACTTCTTGATTGAGACCATGGCAAGAAATTAAGCGATTCTTGCAGATAGATAAAAAAACAAAAATTTTGCAAGAACAGCATGTTCCAAGCAGCGCACCACTATCAAAGACTGAGATAATGCAAGAAGTAACAACAATCCCAGGCTAAGAAATGGCTTAATTATAAAAGATGGAAGGAGCACTACAGATTCAACAAAACATCCTGCAAAATGCAAGAGCTTCCATAAAAGCTGATTGCTATGGCGCACATTACTAATGCAGTGGACTACCTGCTAATGACACCCCATGTTTCTGAAAAGTATGGGGCGTGCCTCGCCCAGAATACATCAACACAACAGGAATTTTGAAGAATTTGTGCTTCTTAACAAAAGATCAAACTACAGTTCTCCTTTAGACCAAGGTGTAGAAATGAAATTGTATATAGAAAAATCAAAAGAATAATGTTAGTTCAAGCCATCATGTAATGAACGTCAAATGCTAATTAGATAATTTGCATCCCAACTTAATTGGTGGTAAAATATTTAATCTACAAATAAAATTATTTATGGCATTACTAATTTCTTATACTTGCAATCAATATTGGAAACCTCCATTAAATTTTTTGTTTGCTTTGTATCAATTGTGTGGTATTGTGTAATCCTGGCATGAGCAAACTTGAGACATACGAGAAAAAATAGAGTGATCGACTGATAAAATGATGTTAATGTACAGTACTGCAAATGTAAGCATAGAAATGGCTACCATAAGGTATCCTAACATAGAGACAAGATAAATGATGGTATATTAAGCACTAAGAAAAGATGGGGTGCACATAGGTTTCAACAATTAATAATTTGTTAAGTGAGCCACCAGGCAAGGTGCTTGATCTTCTCTTTCATATAAAAAGAAACTTGCAAGGCAGAGAACAAATGCACTCTAATTTTATTGCACCCAAAGGACTCTAAGATTCCTGTCTTCAAGCATTCCAGTGAGCTACTTTGATTTCTGATATGTAGATTGTAGTGGAAGTACAAACGTTCCAAAGATTTACGTTCTCAAGGCAGCCTACACACATTCTCTTGCATGATATTAAAAAAGGGCCTATTGTAACTTGGGATCCATGAAAGATTGTAGTTGTAAATTGGCCTAGACCCATTAGTATGACAGAAGTCCGTAGTCACACAGCAACAGCTTTTACCACTACGCCAAGGCTGCAAAAAATTTTGAAGGAAAGAAATTTTGAATATGCAATCAACGCCATTTATTGTAATTGACTATTAAAAAATTACGAAATCTATTGATCCATAATATCCAAACAATATATGAATGTCATTTAAACATTGAACTCAACAATGATGTATATGTACAATGAAGAATGAACAACACAAGCTTAGCAGCTAAAGTAAGTTACATAGTACATTTTTATAAAATTAGCCCGTGGTTAGAAGTCATTAACATGACTCAAAAAGAACGCTGACAAGCTATCGAAATATTCACATTTGGGTATTTGGATACTTATAGCATATAATTTTGAGAACATCTTGATTGGTCCTTAAAAAAAGCTGGAATTATTTTATAATGACAACATTCAATCTAACAAAGGCAGAAGAATCATCTACCTGTTTCTACCAAAAATTTCAATGCCTTTTGAGACAAGAGCCTTCTCAAAAGTCTTCCATGACTTGTAGCAACTATCACTGTTGCATACATTTTCCCCAACAAACTCTTTTCTTGAAATTTCATCTCCAATAGTTGCTGATGTCTCTTTGATCATTCCAACTTGTGTTTCTTTTGGAATTTCAGAACATGTTGAATCAACGCCTTCATGTAGTGCCAATTTCTTTTTTTTTGACTTTTTGGTTATTTTCTTCTTCGTACCTTTAGCATGTGATGCAGAAGCGGCTCCCTTTTTACCATAGCAAAGTTTTGACCTAAGTTTCATGTCTTGCTCAACAATAGATCCCTTAGCTATAGAATCACAATCTGATTGTAGTATATGCTTTTGCCTTTTCTTAATGCAAACAAGCCCACGCTCAGCAACTCTTTTATTGTTTCTATTTCCATTTTTTTCACAACTAGACTTTGTAAGTATAGAATGATTGATGGACAAATTCTCTTGGGAGGGTCGCACTTCTGACTCACTACTTTCAGATACAGCTCTTGCACTTGATGAAGCACTTTCACTTTGATTGGATCTTCCTTTTCTTCCGATTAATGAACTAAAAGATTTCTTTCTTGGCGAAAGTTGTGTTCCCACACTACCATTTGAATTATTAAGTTCTTCAGAAACATGAGGCACTTGAGAGCACAAAGTTGCATTGGCATCTAACTTGGAAACCTGACAAGACATCTCATAAAATTTATAAATATTTTTGTAAAAATGAAAATTTTATAATATAATAAACCAACAAATTTCAGCTATAAGTCAGTAAATCATCAGAAACATGCAAACATGATTAGTAGATCTCCAGCTTAAGAAAGCATACCATCCTATAGCATTGGATGCCACACGGTGATCCATCATCCGAGCAACTCCAAGGAAGCTGTTTTTCTGACTGACAATAGACAACCATAAATACAAAAATTTCACATGTAATAAGAATACAATTTTACTTTCAGTCAACGTACAGGAAATACTAAATCCTGAGAGCATCCATGAAGTCTGCAATCAAAAACCTACAGGATGCAAGCAAATTATGTGAAATGATTATTAACAAAGCAATATAACAAGCAATAGTGTAAGAATATTAGAGTAACTTACTAGACATCTTCTACAGAAAAGGTTATCAAAGGAGTCTAGAGCAGTATCAAGATCTTTGTCCAAAAATGAGTCTTCAATCTGGCCATGTTTTTGAGCACTTTTACCACAACTATCACTTCCCTCTGCCAGAGCAAAACTATCGTATCTTGCCTGAATAAGATGTTAGATGTTGTTTCAATCGTCAGTAAATGCAAGCCAAAATAAATGGTAAAGACAAAATCCCTGGATTAAAGTCAGTGCACATTCATCCCATTTAGAGAGTAATCTAGGGCAATAATATAAAAGACAATTACAGAATGAAGGAAAAATATTCAATTTGCAGAAAGTATGAAGCTACCTTGATATCATTAGGACTCTTATCAAGGCACTTTGACAATGACTCGAGCACAAGATCAGAAAGGCCTACTTCTTGAATAGTCAGTCTGAGTTATAAAGCAAATTCCCAATTAGACTTAATAAAATAAAATTATTAATGTAACATTACTAATCAATGTGGAATATGAAAAAAATTGGAGGAACCCTTTCAGATAAATTTTAATTAAAAAAATGCCTTTCAAGCCTTGAGTCTTTCACCAAATACCCAAGAGGTAATTAAACTTTGCTGACAAATTTTTCATTCTTACAACTACATACGAAATATAATCATAAAAAATAAAAATACGTTAAAATGCTTACCATAGCTAGAATAGCGATATGAACATTTTTGAGAAGCTTACTTCCGCTTGTTTCAAAAGATTTCTCAAGAAATGGTATGTTCTCTTAGTAATTGGTATCCACTGAGTACAAATTTTAATTGAGATTTCAAGAAATATCCCTTGCATTCCCCAAAACTTCATCTCTCCCCATTCTGTAGATAATTCCCCACTAGTTGCAGCATCCACTAATCTCTTTTGTCATGACCAACCACATGAAAAAGCTGTCTAGCAAAGCAAACCAGCATTGAAGTCTACACATACAGGGTCTATAGCACAATAAATGAGGGTCTACATTGGATCTATATCAAAATAAAGGAAGGTCTGCATGTGTGCTTGCAAATGTGTATAACACTTCTGTCTGTCCATGCATTTGCTTAAATCCATCAATTTCAAAAAATGTACTGTAATGTAAAACTACATGCCTGCTAGAATGAGAATGTGGGTAATTGGATTTTAAAAAAAAAGCCTAAATTAACATTAAGGAGGCTGCAAATGATCTAGAATATTTTCAATGGCAATAAACAAGATATAAATTTACAGCAGCATAAATGTTAACCACAGTTCCAAATATTTGGGGTTGGCAATGATATTCTTCTTCCTATCAAGTACTGCAACAGGTACTATGTCCAGTTAATATAACCCTTTCTAAAAACTTACTGTCAAGTAATCATTGGTCCTTATTCATTTTAAAATTTTCAAATTGGTTTTTAGCTCCAACTTATCAATGTACTTCTGCTCAACATTCTAAGAAAAATACAGAATTAAATGTTCTACATCTCTAACGATTTATGTATCAGTGTGATTCAGTACAACTTTCCTAGTTTTTATGCATGTTCATCATAAATTGTAGTTACCACTTAACGAGCATGTGCCTAAGTATGTTTAACGATCATAATCAGTTTCATATTTTCAAATTGCACTTAATGCCCCCAACAAATTGCACTTATGTCACGAGTTTGAATTTTATTAATTCTGACCACCTATTTCTAAACTCATTTATCATTGCAGCATATTCATTACTCCCGAAAAAACATTACAAGATCAAAAACACCAAAATGAACAGATTTTAGGTATTTCTTTAAACAAAAATAAATTTTATTACATAACAAAACATTGATCTTTGAGTTTGGAATTTTGTAAGGAAGCTCTCAAGACACTCACAATCATACATCTAATACTGGATACTGCTCCACCTAAAACTCTTCAGGAACTTTGCAGGAGTGTTGAACCAATAGTTTAAGTGGCATTCCACAACAAACAGAATCATCAACACTATTATATGAACCAGTGTGATGACCAACATGTTCACAATCTGGATTATTTTATTCATTAAACACTTCATTAATTAAAAACAGTATTGTATTGGATTAATATATAATATTTTCTAAGATTACAAAACTAGGATTAATATAAACTTGATTGTTTGAATCATCAAACTTTAACTGTCAGATAATGGAATAATACAAATGTGTACTTGAAAAAGTTCTTCCAAGGTGGACGGATGGCGTCATCATCGAGGATTCTTCCAAGGTGGATACGGATAGCGTCATCATCGAGGGTGACTACCTGGGAGCGATTCGGAGACTTAGGCGTCTCTAGGAGATGACTCTCCGTTCACGAGGCGGAGAGCGGCATGTCGATCACCTTGCCTTTTTTCTTGTTTTTCATTGTGTTATCTTTTCTCACCGATCACGCGATGCGAATCGGGTGGCAGACTTTTGTGCTCTGTATGCCTATCAGGGTGATTTTTCTTTTGCCAGGAGAGATGTGCTCCCCAGGAGATTTTTGGACCTACTTGCGTAAGATACCGTGGAGTTTGATCCCCGTTGAATTTTTGTACTGTTGATATTATTTATATATGCATAGGCTACGGCCGTATTTCCTAAATAAGTTCTTCCATTCACCTAACCTTGTAATGAATTAAACCTAGACAGCAACAACAATTCAAACTATTAGTCCTGTCAAGTGGGGTAGGCTAAGTGGATGGCTACATGAATCTTTTGTCTCCATTGTGCAAGTTTCACATATGTGAGATCATTTCTAATAATTCATGCCAATTCTTTTTTGTCTTCTTCTTCTTCTTTAATATGGGAAAATTCATTAGCTCAGCTATTCGAACTAAAGCATTCAAAATGGCCTGTGTTTAGCATGCTTCTGCTCTTTAAATAATAATTCTGTTGCCCAATATAGCATCGCTGGTCCTAAATTTGTTCTATAAAGCGTGCAATAAAAATCATATGAACTAAAACTAGCGAATAATCAGGAATAATTAAGGTCGTTGTAAGTTAATATAAAACTTACAACAAGTGCACTACTGCATCACAGCCAAAGGACATCATGAGGTGGTGCGAGATTGAGATTCATTGCCCACTAAAAAAGCACACTTTCGCCATTCTAAACATTAATCACTAAATGAACTCTAGAAATTACTAGTATGCTTCTTCTTTTCATATTCATTAGCCCAATCAGCCTTCTCTCACTCAGAGCAAAGTGTCTCTTCTCCTTTCTCCTTCCTTGCAGCCATACTCTTCTCCACAACAACAATAATCAAAGCACACAAGGTTAAGACCAATTCCACTGCATGCATCTGCGTTAACAGCTCTTCATTAAAATTTGATGATAACAGGAATGCATTAGTAACACTGAGAATTCAAATCAAACAGCTAAAACAAGAGAAAAAAAAAAAAAAAGTAGTAAGTGATGTGAGGGCACAAATTGGTAACCTTATCAACAGTACAAATTTTCTGATATTTAAAAACTTAAGGTTTATTCTACCAACTTCATTTATTCTTGCAGTGAATAACATTGAAGAATAAAAGCAGGCTGAGGATAGAAATTTTTAATGAGCAACAGTACAGATTTATGCCATATGTGCAAATCAAACAATTCAAAATGATAAGAATTAGAACTAAATGTGAGTTTTAAAGCTCATGTTAAGATCATGCATATGCATTTGTTCTTATAGATAAATATCAATATCATAATGATAAATCCTTTGCAAGCCATGCTGTCAAAATTTCTCCAAGAATTGTTCTATCCGATTAAAGACGCAACATATAAATGCAACAACCTCCCAGCGCATGAATACAGTAGTTTACAGCAACAACAAGCCGAATGTACATGATTTCTTTGTCCCCATCGTGCACGAAGGTCACAGAACAGTCATTTCTTCAAAACACAATGTTGTCCCTCACCATAAAATTCTAGAGCCCTAACCACATTTAAATAGATGCAGGTGTCCAGCAAAAAAATTTAGAGAACTCCAAAGGCACTCTAAGCCTACAAATTAAATTTGAGCTATGTTACCATCAAAAACTTTACTGCATAGTTTACCCCAATTCCCCACAATATTTTTTTGCGCTGGAGTACGGACAAAACCTATTCAACAGTTAATTTGCCTCCTTTTTCTGCCAAGTTGCCTATCTCATAACAAATCTACGAAGTTATTGAATAACAAAATATATAACAAGAAATTTTGGTGACAATTAACTAAATAAAACAAATATTTATTACACAAAAATGTGTTTAATTGAGCAACTTATGGCAGGAAACCATAATGCACATGCAACAAATGCGTGTAGCTTGATTGAGTCAACAAAAAATTTGAAACGTACTCCAAAGATAAGTTTAGTATAGGAGTTAGTAGTTGCATTACTCAACAACATATTTTCATTGGAACCCCCATATCCAAAGTCACTTTAGAGGTTGACTATCTAATGCAAGGTAAACCAAAGGTAAGATTCACATATAAATCGAGTATATAATCTCAAAATGTATATCTAATGCTTATGTAAATTTTTAAAATAATGCATGAATGCAAGAAAAGAGAGAATTTGAAAAAATAATGATTCAAAATAATCCCAAAATAAATTTCTTGTAGCTTAAACATTTAACAATGATAACTTTGTTTTTTTGAAACTATAATTTTGCATGTATAAGTTGAGAATTTGTCTATATGAGAAAATTGGTGCAATTTAAAATCTCTCAATGCTAAGTACTAATACTAAAATAATTTCTCAAATTGTAGCACTTGCTAATAATGTCCACAAACCCAGAACGCCAATGACAAAGAAATTTAGAAGAAAAATAAATTAATAGAAATATGTTACCAAAGTACTAAGTTTCGCACCGGAACTAGAGAAAAAATCCCCAAAAATCTGTCACTCTTGCTCCACACTCAAAAACATCACATCTACAAGATCATACAAGTTGAGGGAAAATGCCCACACATTATAAAATTGATGTTTTGCAATAAAAAAAGCCTTAATTGTAGATTTTAAAACTTTAGAATAATAAATTTGTTGATTAAGGAGAAAAAGGTCTGGCAATTCTAGATAATTATCTGTGGATAAAATCTGATGGTTGTAACTAATATAATGTGTACTTTAATCTAAAGATTGCATGTTGTAGCTAGTGATCTATGTGCTAACATTTAATTAATCTAGCTAGTAATCCATGAGATGCAATCTAATAGTAGTAGCTAGTAATCTATGTGCTTTAATCTTATGATTGTAACTGGTAATCTATGTTACCATCTAATGGTTTTGGCTGGTAGTCATTCCATATTCTTAAATCTAAAGGCAGAAATCAAATATCTGTTTAAATAAGGTTTATTTTCCCCAAACATCATTTTAAAATATAAACAAATAAATATATACTAAATAAAAGAATATAAATGTTTCCATAATAGTTCTAAACATTAATTACAAACAGATGTGATTTTTACTAATTCTCCTTGACTTAAGAAAATTTTATCTCTGATGAATTTAATAATTGATATTCATAAGGCAAGTCTAGACAACTCTTTTGAGCTTCTTGTAACAATCCAAAAGTCATCAATATTTGATCTATTTTTCCAATGAATCAAGTATATCTGGAATCCACCAAGAATAATGAACAAAATCTCATTGTCAAGTATTGCCCAAAGGATTAGCAAAATCATAGTAATTGGTAGAGATTTGGATGTGGGTTCACATGGAAGAGGTGGAAAGAGGGGAAAATCCACAATGTTGGTAGCTAGTTCCTAGTATAATATTAAATTTGCTACATTAAATATCATATGTAACCCAATATTTCCTAGAACCATAAGCTTATAAGCATTAGCACCAACATATTTGATTATTTTAAAAAATGTGCTTTCCTTGCACTTAACATCTTTAAGATTCCAAATGAAAGCATTCTAAAGTTATGCATACCATTGTTTTATCCCCTAGATTAAACTCTACATGTCGTTTATTTGAATCCGCAAAAATTTTATATTGATCACATGTTAAACTTAATTTCTTTGGATATCCTCGTGTAAGCTATGCATATGTTATGTAACAGACTATCCTAGCTCACTAGACATAAACTAGGTGGGTAACTCTGCTCAGTTAATGGATTTTCATGAAAATTGGCCTTGGCCTATATAATATATAAATCAAAAGATCAACATATAGTCCTCTAACAACTGCCTTTAGTTAGAGGCAGAAATGCAAGGATAGCATAAATACTCGTACTCACTCTAACAAACCCCTTTCTGACTAAATTGTCTAATTTTCTTTTCAAATTTGCAAGTTTAATAAGATTCATCCAATATAGAAGAAGAATGTGTAATAATGATCTAGGAACAAAATAAATAATATGTTGAATATCTCTAATAGTAATAGTTTATTAAGTAATTCTTTTGAGCATACTCTAAGTACTTTATGGCATTTTGCATCTTCGAATTATTTCACATTATTGGTCTTGTTAGAATTTACTTTTATGGCCATTAATAAATAAACCATCTCTTTTTATTTACATTCTATCTCAAAAGAATGCTTACTAAGGATATGCAAATATTTCTTCACAATGTGTATTATTTTTTTTAAAGGGCGGTTTTTGGATATTTAGCATTACCCTCCATTATTAAAGTGACAGGCACAAGCACTTTCCTTCACATGGCATTCGACATTGTGACTAATAGTCAGAGTCATCCAAAAAATAACATAACCACATTCATCGATAAAACATCACACAAAACTTCTTCAGAATATAAACAATAACTAAATAAGTATTCCTTTGGAATACAAGAATTGCGATTTATTGACCCAGGTTACCTTGTTTGTTGAAAGGTGTGCTTTATCTTTAAAATTCATCTTGCCAAGTGCGGGTTTAAGAATTAAGTTCATAACTCTCACTATCAATAACATGTTTGCACATATTTTACCTTGCTTAAAGAATATATAAAATATGGAGGTTCATTTCCCATATTCAACTCTGGAAGTGACAATAATACAATGCATGACATTTGGAGTGAGCCCTACTACTTCACTAGCATCCCCATCTGTCCCATAAGCATCATTAACTTTAAGGTTCTCTTCTTTCCCTTCCTATTGGGTACTCAATGGTATAGTGAGTAACTAATGACATCTAAAACAAGATTTGTTTTCTAGCTTTGTATGTTGAGAAAAATACTAGCGATTTTGCTTTGACGTCCCTAGAATTGAGATGTTACTAGTTTTTTAAATTATTAGTGCATGAATGTAATATGTTCGTAACAATAGTTTGTGACTTGATTGTGAGCATCATGACTCTCCAAGTGGTTGGGGCTCATAGCAATTTTCAAATCTAATGCTAGTCGATAGGCATGGGCTACAAATGTGATTGTGTGTGGGTGTGGGTGTGGGTATGGAATCATCTCTTAATCTCTAGTTAGTCCAGCCCAACATCTAGACAAGGTAGTCTTGAAACTTCATAAATTTTCTTACACAATTGAAATTCTCCAAACTAATTCATGTGCTTAGTAATAGTTTTTGTTTCTTGTTTTAAGGAGTTATACTCATCTAAGAGGTGATCCCTAAAAAATAGAGGTAGGTGTTTCTCCTTAAAAAAGGGTTTCATTCTGCCAAGTAGTTATTAATACTCTACCCAACCTCTCATATTGTCTTTCCACCCCTAACCAAAAAAATTTTGCATGCCCCTACTAACTTGAGTTTGGCAAATCTAACTTTGAATTCTCCCAGCATAGTTTGTCAATCAAAAACATTATTCAAAATCATTAGCCAATCAATGAAGAACTTTGAATAGATTTGTCCATGAGGGTAGACACACTAACTTTGCCATTTGAGTTATCTCATCATTGACATCAAAATGATAATCCACAAGTTGAATCACTATCTAGGCTTACTCTGGGAAAACTAAGGCCGGCTTCGAATCGAGTTCGGGTCGAGTCAGCTCAGACTCGAACTCAAAACCTTGAGTTGAGTCTGACTCAAACTCGATTCAAGTTTGAGTCAAGTTCGAATTAAGTTCGAGTCATGTTCGAATTGAGTTCGAGTCATTTTGAGTTGAGCCAAATAGGGTTCGAGTCGAGTCAAAATGTTTTGAATTCGAGATCGAGTTTCAAGTTTCGGGTCAAATTGTGATGTTTCAAATTTCAATTTTAGTATATGGGTTCATTTGAATATTTTAGAACACCTTAATCAAAATTACGATTTTGATAAGTTTCAGAATGATCCAATTTAGTGATTCCTATTAACTTAATTTCTTAGCTTAAAACTTTGGCTCTAATACTAATATAATGTAGGACAAAATCAAAGGTAAGATTTGCTATGCATTTTGGGTATGATTCTTATAGATATGTCTAATGCTTACGCAAAAATTAAAAGGAAAGGTGCATAAATGCAAAAAAAAATAATAAAGATGTGAGACTTTGAGAAAAGCACGATTCAAAATAATCCCAAATAAGACCCCTCTATAATTTAAATATTTAATAAATGATAATTAAAATTTTGGAAACATACTTAACTTGTGTTATCATTTGCAAGAAAATAAACAGCTTAGAATCTCCCAACACTAAGTACTAATTCTCAAATAATTTCTCAAATTGTAACATTTGCTAACAATAACTGAAATACTGAAAAAAACCAAAAATTAAGAAGATTACAAGAAAAGGGATTAATAAAAAAATGTTAGTATAGTAACATGCGTGAATCCATGACTCACGTTGGAACGAGAGAAAATTCCGCAAGAAGTTTGTTGCCCTTGCTCCACACATGAGAGCACATTTACAGGAGTGTGCAAGTTTAAGAAAAAAAGTTTCAAATTGGTATTTATAAATATACCTTTATATATGGACTTATAAAGCTTTGTATTGATAAATTTGTTGTCTTTAAAAAAAAGCTCTGTTGGCTCTAATTGGCAATTTATGAAATGTATCTAATGGCTATAACTAATGATCTGTGTGCTTTAATCTTATGACTGTAAGTGTCTATTTATATGTGGCCATTTAATAACTCTATCTTGTAATCCGCAGAATGTAGCATGCTGGTTAATCTAATATTTGTAATGTGCGATCCGTGAAATGTAATTTGATGACTATGGTTGGTAATACAAATATCTTAATCTGAAGGTTTATAATATAAGATCTATGTAAATGAGTTCTTTTTATCTTATCCTCCTAATATCATATAGATATTATAACAATTCTTATGGCGTGTGCAGATTCATTTTCCAACACTATCACAAATGACTAATACTTTCCAGCTTATATCAAACATGAAAAATGATAACTATATAGTAAGAATATGATTTATTTTATATAATACAAAATCCAATTTAATAAAAGTATAAAAAAAATTAATTTTGCTATACAAATAATTAAATTTGGTATTATTAATTGAATGAGTTGATATTAAATTCAATTGTACAAGTTTTAAAGTGTTTAGTGTCGTTGAAGATTTGTTCACCAAGCATGTTAAAATGATTCCTGACACGGTCTCTCAATATAACATATTTTTAATAAAAAAAATTTAAAATGGCAAGAAGCTTTCCTGTTTCACAAATCCTAGAAAAAACATGCAACATTACCATAAAAGATATAACTATAAAAAAAAAGGAAGCAACTAGAGTTTTAGTTATAAGACCTTGTAAGAAAATCATTGAAAGTAAGAGTTTCACAGTATACAAAACGGGTGAATTATTCAATCTTTGATTTAGAAATTCCATACTTTACAAACCTAAGAATGTAATCTTCAATATTTCCAAATGCTTTCTTATCATCTTCCTCCTCAATTATTTCTTCCTCACTATCACTGCAAATTAAAGCTTCACCACAGCTTGGATCATAGTATATCCTTCTACGGCCAACAACTGATTGATCCTCTGCCATTCTCTGATTTCTGCATACAGATTTTTCATATGTTCAGGAATATTGTTGGTATAGCTAGAGAACAAAAGGTATGGAAGTCGACGTAATATCATAAAGAAATAGCAGCAAATAGTATCATGAAAAATAATTATAAGAGGATTAGTCCCACTAAGTGGGTCGGCTACATGAATCCTTTGTTTCCATGATGCACAATCAAATACAAGACCTCCCTAAGTTCCAATTAAGGAAAATTCTTTATAATGTTTTTTTTTCAAGAAAATTGTTTGGTCTTTCTCTTCTTCTTTTAACAAGGAAAAAATTCATATACCCAAATTTTTTAATAGGGGCATTATTGAACAGCCTATGATTACTGTGTTCAAACCATCTAAGACAATATTCTCCAATTTTATTCACTGTTGGTGCCACTTCAACCTTGCTACAAATGAACTCATTTCTCATTCTATCATTTCAAGCATATTCACTCACCAACCTTAGCATCCTCATCTTTGTAACATTCATTTTATTTTAAATTCTTTGTTGACCAACATTCAACCCTGTATAACATAGTTAGTCGTATTGCTACTCTAACCAATTTTTTTTAACTTCAAGAGGGATTTTCGATAGCATAAACTCTAGAAGAACTCCTCCATTTCATCCAACCTAATTAGATCCTATTAATTACATCACTCTCCTTTTACAATTATATTTAATATTTGCGCCAAAGTATTTGAATATCTCGCTATCTCACTATTCTTGATCACATGGTCTTCAATAGTTGTCTTCACGATTATGACTTCAAATACAATTAAACTTACACTCCATATATTCCGTTTTAAATCGACTAAGATAAAAAACTCTAGATTATATAATAGTCATCCACAACTCTTGCATTAACTCTATCCTTAGTCGTATCCATTAACTAATGTTATGTACAAATAACATGGGCTAAGGAACCTCATCATAAATGTATATAATAAGAGCATTCATAATTAAGAAAAAAAGATATAGATTGAGAGTAGAGCCTTGATGTAATCAATAATAATAGAAAAAAAATAATAGACTAGCCACCTTGTGAGTGAACACAAGTTATACCCTTGTCACATTTCTTTCATAACATCAATATATGCTGCACAAATTTTTTCTCTCCAAAACTCTCCAAAGAACTTCTTTTGGTATTTTTAATCATAAGCATTTTCAAGATCAATAAAGATTAAATGAACATTTCTTTTCTTTCTCTAAATTTCACCATTAAAGCTCTTAGAAAATGTATGACTTCCATGGTAGTTCTACCTAACATAAGACCAAATCAATTTTGTGAAATACAAGTACCCCTTCATAGTCTATATTCAATCACTCTCTCCTAAGATATCAAGTATGCCTCATCAACTTTATTCTATGGAATAAACAAATTATAAAGTTAATAATCCTTTTAAGCTGAGTGATATATAGAGCAAAAAGTTATAGATGTAGATTGATTGATAGTTGCATATTCACCAAATCCATTCTGAATGGATGGAAGTGATTAATAGTGATGATAAGTAACTGATTGAAACATTTTCACTTGTTCGCGTGCAATATATATATATAAATATGTATGTATATATATATGTGTGTGTGTGTAGACACATACACATATATATAGTACCTGTCCAGAAAAATCCATGTGGTGAATGGAGGTAACTTTGGCATTTCAGGTAGTTTGATAGACCGGGTTGATCCCTTTCCAACAAAATTAAGACCAAAAAGAACAGTTGATGGAGTATAGGAACTTTCTTCTTGATAGCCATTGCTATCTTTATCTGAGCAGGTGACGTCAAGATTATTCAGCATGCAGAGTGCTTCTTTTTGCCTTCTTGTAAGTAAATCCACACCAGCATCATTATTTTCTGCTGAGATGCTTTTCCTGAATTTTGCCATATTGTAGGCATGCTGTGTAATGCCACTTAGTTTTTGTTTGTTTTCTTCAATTCTTTTCTGAAATTAGGTCCAAACCACCGCGTTGATGCATCATGTAAATAAATAAACGCATTTTTAAGAAGATGCTAATACAGCAATGTGTTTTATAAAGCAGAGTTTTTGCCAATACAAACCTTAACGAGAATGCAGCGATCAGAAGTAACTTGTTTCTTTAAGGAATCAATAACTAGAAGAATGTCCCCAGAAGCAGGCATCGCTTCATTTACTCCATCAATCTGTTTTTATTGATCAACAAAAACTAATTGCCATAAATGGAGGCAGCAAATTGGTGAACGATATGCAATAAAACACCAGATACTAATTTGCACACGAGTGAATGGTTCTGACATCAACATACATACCACCATATTCTCTTTAACTTATTAATTATACAGTCTGCCACTCTTCTCTTGTTAAAACCTATAATATTTCTGAACAGTTTCAACTGAAGAGCACCGGCACCTAGATCTAACAATGAAGGATCGATCGATACCCGTTTGCCGGCTGTATTGAGCTTGTAGAAAGAAAGGATTAAGGA
Source organism: Gastrodia elata (assembly GCA_016760335.1). Classification (NCBI taxonomy): domain Eukaryota; kingdom Viridiplantae; phylum Streptophyta; class Magnoliopsida; order Asparagales; family Orchidaceae; genus Gastrodia; species Gastrodia elata. The sequence goes on along the minus strand of CM028684.1, from coordinate 24,559,742 downwards.
GATGTGGGTAACTCTTGCAAGAGGATTTCAGGGGAGAAGCGATGTGCGGACGAAGAGCGACGGAGGAGTCGCAGGCTTCAACTGTTCACGAGTGCGAGCGGTCGAAGTCGCAGCCAGATATGGGTAACTATTGTGAGGTAAGCCTCATGATGGTGACCTGCGGATGCTCGAGCACGGCACCGAGGGAAGGCTGATAGAGCGAGCGCTGCCTAAACTTTGTTTCAAGAGTTTGAACGATAAAGTTACAGGGATAAAGTAATTTGATCAAGCCTCAATTTTTATTTATTGGCATAAAATACAGGTAAAGTAAAATTTTTAATTGAGAGTAAGCATTTAGTATAAAATAAAATGGATGAAAATTTTGTACATATTAATTTAATTTTGCATTAATATATAAACAGCGTAATTGAGTTATACCCGAATTCAGCGTAACTCGTGATTATGCTGACTAAGCGAAGCTGTTAAGCAGCGTCTTCTCCGGTCTTGATTCATTCGAAATAATGAATCGAAATTGAACAATTCGTTTGCTCAATTGAACTCTTCTTTGGATTCAACGTTTCTCTGGTGAAGTTTGAACGACTCATTCGATTTGTTCATTCAATCCAATCGCCCGAACGATTCGTTCGTTCAATTCAATCGTCTGAACGATTCCATCAAATAATTCGTTCGAACGATTTCGTCCGTACAATTTGTTCGCACGAATACCTTGACGATTCACTCGTTTGTAAGTGTAAAGTACTTTGATAATTTTGGGTGTAAAGTAATTTGAGAATTTTGAAATTTAATTACGTTATAATTAAGTTACTTTACTATAATTTGGTAATTTTACAGAAATTTTTTTTTTTGTTTGAAATAAAGTAATATGTGAATATGATATTTTGAGTAATTGATGTGATAAAATAATCGCCCAAAATTTTTTTCACAATTTATCTATTATTTTGAATGAAATAGATTTCATTTAAACTTGAGAGATCTCATTCGTTCAAAATCTATTTCGTCAATCGAAATCGTGAAATCGATTTCGTTCGAACGAAATAGAATTCATTTGAAATCAAGAAAGGTTTGAGGAAGGCTTTGAACAGTGAAGCCGCGGACAAACAACAAAGCCTTGATTATTGTGTTCATTTATGACTTATGCTTTCGTTTGTTCGTGATCCCCAAAGTGTGCTTTCCTCTGTGTAATCTCCAAGTTCTTTTGATTTAAACATAATTGATTTAGTCTCCTCTCACGAAAAATTGAATTATCGTATAAAAGTTTTTCACCCTTTTTGTCTAATGCCAAACACTAATAATCTTAAGTTTTCGGAAAAAGTTTTACTTTACATTTCTTTTATTTCATGTTAAACAGTCCTTAAAGCATAATTTGAATGCAGGGCTGATGGTAATATATATTTTTATCTAAAAAATAAATTCAAATATTTGTAATATTATTTGGAAGTAAGATAATATAATATGGTAAAACTTTTATAGCATTATAAACATTAAAAATTTTCCTCTTGTTCGTTTCATCTCGAGACATAATCTCCGCCCTTATTTCCGAATTTGGAGGTTCAATGACAATGTTTCTACTTTGGTCTGTAAGCCTTTCTCCTTACATTGAGATGCTATGAAACTTCTCATTTGAACACTAAATTTTTTCTCTTATTTTTCCTTCAAACACTATATGATATTATATCTTTTTCTTCTTCTCATATATGTTAGTTTATATAATATAGTACTTTACCCTATTTATATGCTATCTCTTCTTCATCTCAAGTCTTAAATTAGTGCCTATTATAATTTTTTTTTCTTAGTTTGGTGAAATTAAATATTTTACTATAATTTTATATAAAATTAAATATTCTATTTGATAGCATATTATTTTTGTAAAAAAATTATACAATATTACTCATTGTTATATTTAGTATCAGTCGCTAAATTGTTCACAGCTTTGTTATAACAAATTTTGCTGTAACAGATTCAGAACAATACAATTTTAAAAAATACAAATTATGTTGTAGCATATTGTTATTATTGTAATTAAGGCATGCCCAATATTATGATTGCACCAGCTTGCCCATCCTACACTGATTATTAATCTTTTATATGAAATAAACATTTTACTTGTTAGTATATTATTGTTGTAAGAAATAAATACAATCTTACTTATTGCAATATTTAGAAACAACCCTTTAATTGTTCACAAACACTATTATAAAAGATTCACATTAATATAGTTTCAAGAAAATTACAGATTTTATTGTTCATTCTAATGTGATCTTTTTTGTGAAATGAAACATTCTATCTGATAAGATAAATCACGCATGTTATGTGCAGGTGGCATTCTTTTAATTGATCTAACTCTGGCATAAGGGTCTACTATATGCAAAATCATATATCATATTATGACATTCCATTATTTGATGTAGCAATGTGCAGATGACATTATACTGATTAATATGACTATGTTTTGATAGATCAAATGAATTTTATTTTTAAATTCTAAACACACACTCACACAAATATATATATATATATATATATATATATATATATATATATATTAAGAAATAAATAGGCTAAGAGGTTCAAGTGTATGGCTGCATTTGATTCGAGTTCGAGCGAGTCGGGTCAAACTCGAATCAAGTTCCAGTCAGTTGAACTCGAATTTTAATGAGTCTAACTTGACTTGACTCAAACTTGAATCGAGTCGAGTCAAGTTCAACTCATTAAAGTTTGAGTTCAAGCAGAAGATTGAAATTATATTTTGAACCATAAATTTCGAGTTAGAGTTTAAAAAAAATTTAATTAAAAAAACAATTCAATTGCATGTCTAATAAAAATAATTTGTAGTATAAATAATACTTTTAACATATTAAGTAGTTGTAAAAAATAAACAGACACAAAAAATAATCTCAATTTAAACTCACTACTTAAAGTTAAAGCACTTAAATTTACTGATAATCTCAAATCTTATTGACATATATTTACTTCATGAATTCCTACTTTAGTTACACATTAAATCATTAAATATTATTTATTGCTACATAAGTTTGCGTTGGCAGCTAGTAGCCCAACTAGCAACAGAGACCGCCCAAGCAATAGTAGAGACGACAGCACACAGCAAGCCAGCATAACCAATGTACCAAAATTTAGTTTTAAAATATTTAAAATGTTCAACTGTAACAACAAAAAATAAATTTTCAATACATGCAAATTATACTTAGCTCAATTATTCTGAATGATTCGTCATCATCTGTGAGAGTATGTCAAACTTTATGGTTCATTTATTTTTTTAAATAGACCCAGATTAACATATCATTTCTCAAATCTAGTAGCTTAGTATATTATTGGTCATTTATTATAGATCTAATCTAGTCATCTAAAATAAGCAAAAAATAAAAAAAGTTAAGTTTAAATTAATTTATAAAATAAAAAAAATTGAGTATAAATTTTTTTAAGATTTACAGTCATACAATAAATTGTGATTTTTTTTTTGTGGTTTGTTAATTTATTTGAAAAAAAAAATAGTGATTAGAGGCACTATCAACTTAAATAGTGCTAGCAGTAACCCAAGCAACAACATGGGCAATAGCAGTCTAGCAATAAAGGTACTACTAGTAGCCAAAGTAAGGTTGTTACCCAGTTTAACCAAAATTAATCAGAACCTAAACTTATCTTCAATAGGTTCTAAATATCATCAGAACTTAATCCTAAAAGTTTGAGATCAAAATGATTATGAAATATTTTCTCAATTATTTTATTTAAATTAAATACTCTAAGAATTAGGTAAAAGATTTTGACCTCAAATCTCAAATATGAGAGCATATTTAAGTTCCTCACATCAAATATGTTATGAGTGCAAATTTAATAATTTCTGAACTTGGTTGAAATATTCATAAAATACAATTTATATTTTTGATTTAAATCAAAGTATATGATTTAAATAATTAAAGTTGAATTATTTGAGTTTAATTAACATTTGAATTGGAACCACGGAGATCCCGTGCAGCGGGCCAAAACACGGAATGCTGATCCACTTGATCATGGTTGTTCCATGTTTTAGTGGCCAAATCATACGACGTTGATCTTGTTGCACTATCGAAACTCTCTAGTTTTAAACTTAGGCCATTAGATCGCACTGTAAATCCAATAACCGTGGTTTGATACCACAGCGATCGTTATAATCCGAGTGATCTGGGTCGTAGGGCATTTCTGATAAGAGATCAGACGACATTCGTATCTCCCGTGACTATTCATCTTCGTCTATAAAGGACTTAATCGATAGTTGCGAATCTCAACGGTGTGTTAGATTTGTCCCTCCATGACCCTCAGTTGTCACTAGTTGTTGCCTTAAGTGGAGGGACTCTCCATTTGAGTTGCCTCGACACGTTTTAGCCTCATAATAGCCTCTAAAAGGCCGACATCTGGGCTCGACCCGAAGGCCATGGCCCGACCTCCGAGTGCCTTGACAGAATACAGCCTGGGATCAAAGATAGGCAATGAGAATTGTTGTGTGAATTTTGTTCATACACGAGTGCACATGGTTTGGAGTAATACAAGGATGGTGAGTCCGACAAATTATCATCCTCGGGGACTAAAGGAAGGGCACTAGCTACTAATCTCTTATTTATTTCTTAGATAATGAAATTGAATTGTTGTTAACTAAATTAAATCTAATCATACAAGTAAGTAAAGCTAAACTATGATGATTATTTATAATGATAAAGGATCGGGGAGTGTTGGGTTGATTAACTATATTTTAACTTATCTATATATTAATGAGCTCAGACTTATTAACTTGTGAGAATTTCAACTTACATCTCAAGGGGCTACTAATCATTAAACCTACTAGTGATCTCTCACGCACATGGGTCACTCACCATTAAACCCTAAGATCGTCTTTAACCAATCTCATATGAGACCTCATGACTTCAAACCTGAATATCTAAATTATGATTTCTTGAGATTCTATTGACAATCCCTATCTAGTGCAGATGGAACTAGATTGCATTAATATCTGTGTATTTAAGGGAAGCGTGTAGATCTATCGACTTCGTCAACCCGTTACTTGGTCTCACCTCATCTCTAAGCAAGAGACCACATGAGGAGTTGAACATAAGAGACTTGAGATTTTGAGTGCACACAAAGTTCTTGACATGGAACTTTGCTTCAATCATAGACCTTGATACAACTCAGGTGATATTTCTAATCATAGCGCATACAACTTTATCAAAAATTTTGGTTCTATCATCAGATATTGTAATAACCCAAGGTTGTTACCCAACTTAATTTTAACTTAATCGTATTTTAATTATTATTTTGTTAAGTTCATCTAATTATTAGAACCAATCTCTGAATATCTGATGTGATTCAGAGCTAAATCAAATATTTGGAATATTTTAATAATATTTAATTAAGAAAAAATTGAGGTATTTAATTTGACCTCAAAATCAAAATCTGACTTCTCCATTATGATTGTCACCCCCAAATTAGCTATGGGTGATGTTTTAGACGCGTTTGGAAGTCGTTAGATTTTCACAAATATTTTTAAATAATTAAATGCACCAAAAATAGAATAATTAAATAATTGTCGGAATCAAAATTTGACTTCTCCGTTGAATTCCTCACTCCCAAATTAGTTAGGGGTGAACTTTTGGAAATTTTCAGAGCACATTTATCAAAATTGAATTTTTAATAAATCAAAAATTAGAAAAAAAATAAGTATTTATTTATTATTTTCTTTTTCCCATTTCTTTTCTTACCTCTCTCCTGGCTGGCATGCTAGTTTTGGTGCCCCTTACTACCTCCCCATAGGCGCAAGCAAGCAGAGGACCATCCCCTCTCCTCTTCTCCATTTCTTCCACCCTAGCCCATGCCTACTCCTTCTACTCTTCTCCTCCTTTAAGAAGAAAGCTCCAACCCTCCTCTTCCACTTTTGCTTAAGCTGAAGATCTTCAAGCTGAAAACTCCTCCCTCCTTCTTCCATTGTTGCGCCTTGTGCTGAAGAAGAAGCTCCTCTCCAAGTTCCTGAAGAAAAATAGAGTTTTCTTCTTCATCGTCTAAAGGCTAAGGTATCCATTTACTCTACTTCATTGGATACTTTCTCCTTGATTTATCAAAATGCTGTGGATGATACTTTCATTAACTCTTGCATAATGGCTAGGTTTAATCGTGCAACCTTAATCGAACTCAAATGAGTGCGATTGAAGCTCATTCCTCCATTAAAATTCCTATCAAGAAAACTGTTGATTTATGTATACCTAGGCTTTAATTTAATTGTTTATATTGTTAATATGATCCGTTCATGTTGATTTTGGTATTAATGAAAATGTCTCAGAATGATCTTTCCATCAATATATAACATCGCACGTAGAATGCTCTGTATTGAGAGTATTTGGGTGTGAAAGGGGACCAGTCACGATTTTTGCACAGGTGAAATCACCGTCGGGCGATGCAGCGCCCGAAGATTTGAATTCAGGTTCGCTGTAGCATGCCAGAGCGCGCCGTAATGACATATTTGTTTGATGAAGTATAAATTTTTTTTGATGAAATTAAATGAAATCCGCAGCACGCACCGTAGCATTTGCACCTCGAAGAATCAGGAGTCATGGCACCCAGCTCTCGGGTTGGTCACGCCGTAACGCACCATAGTACCAGAAAGCACTACAGCGCACCACAGTGCTGAGTTCTGATGCAGTGTGCCACAGCACCCAGATTTCAGAAAGTTTTCATCCTCAATGCTGTAATCCGCTACAGTGCGCCGTAGCGCCTGGCTCTCGGCCATAAGGCACCACAGTGCGTCATAGCTCCCAGAACTGTCCGGATTGGTCCAGAACTAGCTGAAATGGTCAAAACTTCTCAGTTTTTGAATTTTAAATTCTCTAGGACCCTAGTGGGGCTGAATTAAAATAACTAAGTAAAATTAAGTAATCTATAAAATTTTATGTGAAAATCAAATTTGATCTCTTATATGTCTTAAATATTTTGTGTCAAATATTAAAGGATAGAATCTTTGAATACTTGTATTAACTAAGTAGATCTTAACAACAAAATTGCATGAAACTTAAGTCCTTTAGATTTGTAATCATGTGCTAATCTTTTTTGTTTGATTTCAAATTTGGTTAGCGTTAATTATCTTCTACTCTATGCCACTTTATATTCTTATGCTTTCATAATATTATGGTGTATGTTAGAGAACTTTAATATTTATTTGGACACTTTAATGTACTTAAATTGATATTAAATTATGATTGAACATAAGAATCTTGATAATTGGATTAAGTAAATGATATTTAATATAAATTCGAAATTTGCCATTAATAATACATCAATAATGTATTGATTTGTCATTGATCTATAAATCAGCCATTGGTCTTAATTTTGGTAAGGCTAGGGGTTAAACTATAACTTGTCTTGAGTAAGATCTAAATCTTAATCACCTTAATCAAGTAACTTTGATTGAAAGATAGTTCAACTTGCATGATTCCAATAATACATATGATTTGATATTGATCTTAATTTATTAAATTAGAAGTGCTAAGATAATTAAAGAACTTGTGTGATTAAGTATATGAACTTAAACCTTAGATATTTTATTTTCTCTTATATAAGACTCTTTGCATAAAGTTAATTATAAAACTAAGTTGACTTATCACAAGATTAAATCTTAATAACACTCTTGATTATACCTCATAATTATAGTATAGACATTGATCAAATGGGTTTATCCATTTGATTTGATCAAAACAAGCTTAATGAATAAAACTTATGAATGTTAGTATAAATTATAGATATATAAGGTCTTGATAATCTTGCAATAGAATTTTTATGTAATCGAAGGCCTTAACAAAATGTTAACACATTAAGGTAGGAATAGCTTATTATGACACCTTGAAGTAGGAACTTAGATGATCCTTCTTAACCCTAGAAACTTGATCTTAGATCCTTGTGGTAGAATCACCTAAAGTACTTAGAATGAGATTTCTCCAATGTGGTAGTAACCTATATTGGGTGATCATTTTGGTCACATCCTTAGAACCTTATGTAGGATTCACCTCTTGTAGTCTTAATCTCATATCCTCGGTATTCCTTTGTAATGCCCCGCCCTATCGCCACGCACAAAGAGGTAAAATCATAATTCAGCGGTGGAGCGGTGCGCCACTCGGGGAGGAATATCCCGTCTCTTCGAAATAGCCTGGGACCAAACCCATCTGAAGGGTTGCTGACTCAACCTCAAGGAGGGTTGAGAGCTAATACTTAAGATAAGAGTATATAAGTAAAGCTAGGGAATCTAAAATACATGAGGAATCCAATATATATTTAAGATATCATCATTTCCAGTATACTGAACACATCATAATACTAAGTATAAGTAGTATATAACAGAGTGCGGAAGCTAAAGCAAATATCTAGAAACATTCATCACAGAAACTGTATGAAATATTCATCTAAAAAAAAAAAAGAAAATATATCCAGAATTATTACAAACAGTTTACTGAAATACATACATAAAAGCTAAGTACTAAATTAAAATAAACTAAGCATAAAAGTAAAGCTAGGGAAGAGTCCACTAGTGCTTCACAGGCTCCTCCTAAAACTTTTGGGCGTCCTCCTGACTTGGCTCAATATACTGCTCAAGATCTAGCAAATTGTCGGATCCCAAAAGCACTCGTATTAGACAATAAGTCTAACACATTGAAACTAATTTAAATACTTCTAATTATTCATTTAACATCTATATAATGTAAATAAATTTGCAGAAAAACTATAAAGTACCTGAAAGTATAAAATTGTATAAAATTGTACAAAACTGAAGTAAAGTAAAGTAAAGCTGTACTGAAAATTGGATACTGAAAATAAACAAAAAATAATAATATATCTGAAATTGAGTAATAATATGTAAAACCATGCTATATGTCACTGAAGAGATGATCTGTATATGCCACGATACAATATGCTACTGAAACTGTATATATGAATATGCCAAAATACTATATATACTGATTTGCAACCGAAATATCACTGAACGGGTATGAATCGTACGATCCAATGTCTACATATACCCGGTTGGGAATCCAGTACTAGTCATCCTGCAAATTCCCCAATTGATATATGTAATATTCTGTAATTTATAAACCATCACTGATACTCATACGTAATGCTCATGTTCGTACTTATACGCATGCTCATACTTCTAAGCTACATGAGATAAATCCAAAAATCCAAAAAATACTTTGAAATCCGATAATGAATTCAAGGTCTCTATTGTACAGAATCTTATAAAAATGAAGGATTTTAACTACTGTATTCTTGTTTGATAATTGGTTAAAGTTGAGAGTTTACTTAAAAATCATTAGCTAGGAAGGTTATATATACATAATTATCATGTTTCCAAAAAAGATGGATTTAACCCTTAGCTTATTTTAAACTGCACTTATCAAAGCGCACTTCGATAGGAGGCAGAACCCGGTCACAGTTTATATCTCAAGCTAAGCTGTTAAATAACCTAATTACAAACATACTTAGTGTTCTATGCAAAGTGACTTGAGATACTTAGTTTGCTTAAACTGTACTTATCAAATCGCATTATGATAGGAGGTAGAACCCGATCGCAGTTTACATCTCAAACTAAGGATCTTGTTTACTAATTGTAACACTCTTAGTCTTGAAATATTTACTCTAACGGGACTGTATTCGTCTAATCCATTGGGATATCACCTAGTCATAAATCCACAGTGGAGTGAATCAACTAATTCTGAATACTACTGAAATAATCTAGCACTATGGGTACACCCTACTATACCCCACCAATAATCTGGGTTCAGAAGATTTTATTTAATCAATAAGGATTTATCAGAGCTATCAATCCTTATGCTAAATAGGTAAGTCCTACACAAGGCTCCAAGGATGTGATCAAAAGACACTCAATAATGGTTTCTACCCAAGGGAGAAGTTCTATTCAAACTGCTTTAGGTGATTCCTACCACGAAGTATCAAGATCAACTTCTAAGGTTATGAAGGATCATCTAAGATTCCTACCTCAAAAATTTACAAAAGTTCTTCCTACCTCAATGTATTAATAATTAAGGTCCTCAAATATTTCAAGAACAATCCTAAAGCAAGATCCTTAAGATCTCACTTTTTTACTTCTTAAGTTAATATTCAAGGTTTACTTATTAGACTTGGATTCTAGTGATCAGATCAGATGATTAAAATTTATCTGACCCCTTTCTGCATTATAATCATGAGATCAAATCAAAGATATTATTAGAGTTAGATCATTTCATAAATCATTAAAATTTTATTATTCATCTTATGCTAATAGTCTTATATAAGAGAAAATCAAAAATCTCATATTTAGATTCAGATGATTCAATCACTCAAATTTAATATTACTTTTAATTTAATGATTTTAGATCAAGATCAAATTATATGCATTATTGGAATAATGTCAATTGCATTATCTTACAATCAAATTAATTGATTAAGGTGATTAATATTTAGATCTTAATCAAGATAAGTTAGGGTTTAACCCCTAGCCTTACCAAAATTAAGATCAATGGTTGATTTATAGATCAATGACAAATCAATATATTATTAGTGTATTATTAATGTCAAATTTTAGATTTAGATTAAGTATCATTTACTTAATCTAGTTCTCAAGATTCCATTATAGTTTTATGTCAACTAAGCTCATTTAGGTGTCCAATTAAATGTTAATATTTTCTAACATATATCATAATATCATGAAAACTTAGGAATATAAAGATGACATAAAATAAAAGGTAATTAAGGCTAACTAAATTCTAAATCAAACCAAAAGAGTTAGTACTTGATTACAACTCTAAAAGACTTAGGTTTCATGCAATTTGATTATTAAGATAAACCTAATCAATATAAATGTTCAAAGATTCTATTATTTAGCATTTGACACAAAAATACTTAAGGCACATAAGAGGTATGTGCTCATGCCAGAAAAGGGCAAATTTTCAAAGTTGATTTTTACACAAAATTTTATGCAATGCTCAATTTTAACAAAAACAGGTTCGAGTTTGATATAATTCAGTCCTACTAGTATCGTAGGGACCTTAAAATGCAAAAACAATATAGTTTTGGCCATTTCAGCCAATTTTGCGCACTTTCAAAAAATTTTGGGCGCTAGGAGCGCCGCAGCGCCTTCAGGCTGAAGGCGTTGCGGTGCACGACGGCGGAAAACAATGCTGTGGCGCTGTAACAACCAAGGTTGTTACTTGGCTCAATTAAGACTAATCTAAGTCTTAATTAAAGTTCTAAGTCACTAATTAAGCAATTTAGAACTCATCTCTGAAACCTAGGTTAAACCAGAAGTCAACTGAGTCAAATCAGAAATTCTGGAAAATCCCAAACCCTAGAAAATTGACTTTTTATCTAGGCTTCAAATTAAAAATCCGACTTTGCCATTGCGTTCAGAACACCCAAATTAGCTAGGGGTGAAATTTTAGAGGCATTTGGAAGTCGTTGGATTTTCGTCGGATATTTTATTAATATTTAAATACCCCAAATAATCAAATAAATAAATACTCGTCGAAACAAAAATTCGAATGCACCATTGCGTTCCTCACCCTTCAATTAGTTAAGAGTGATTTATTGGAAATTTTTGGGATGCATTTAATAGGTTAAAATTGATTAATTAAAACTGTATAATTTAATTAAAATAATTATTTAATTTTTTATAACTTAACGACGCCGTTTGAATCAAGTTAATGCCGTTCTATATTATTCTTTCCCTGCCGTTAGATCAGACGGATATTCTGATCCGTCCGATCGAGAGATCGAACGGTCAAGCGTCCGTCTCTCCCGATCCGCGACGGCAGCTCTGCGCGTGTCCTGCGTTAGGACACGTGGTGCTCCTGCTCGCCGGGCGACGTGTAGAGGCTCCCTCCACCGCTTAGGGCTTAGAATAAACTCGATGCCGATCTCTTGTAGTTCTGTTTTGCTCATTACTGCCTTTACCCGAAGTCAATCGAGCATTTGGGGTCTTCAGCAAGCCGAGCAAATCAGCACCCCAGGTTCAGGTACTTCCTAATCTTCTTGTGTCTTCATTTCTGCATTATTGCGAATTCCTTATTCCCTAATTCAGTGCTTCGATTCGATAGGATCGATCGAATCACGTAACCCTAATTCGCGATCGACGGGCGGAAGGCGAAGGGTCCCGACCTCTTGAACCGGGTTCAGCGCAGCCGGTCTGGTTCGGGGAAGAAGACGAAGCGTCGGATGAGAATCAACTGACGATTTCGAGCGATTAATCGCTGGCCGTCTGCTTAGGATTAGTATAATCCTATTTAATTAGATTATAGTTAACACTAATCTTAATAAATTAAGATAATTCGATTTGAAATCGACCCGTTAAATCGTTTAAATTAATCTGGACCGTCCATCGCTTGAGATCTGAAGGTCACGGCCGTTGATTTTTAGACCGGGTTCCCCGGTTTAAATCGCCGACCCAGCCGGGGCTGGACCGGTCCGTGGGCACGGGCGTCAAGCAGGTGGGGCCCGCATCGCGTCAGCACTTCAGACAAATTATGCGCGTGGGACCCGCCGGTGCCCCCTCGGTGTATCCCAGCACGCCACGTGGCCCGGTTCAGCTGATCGTCTGAACCGGTGGGGCCCGCTGTCTGCTGCCCCGCCAACCGCGGTCTGCCGCGTGTACCTGCAGGATTAAATAATAAAACTTATATATATATATATATATATATATATATATATATATAAAACAGTTAATTATAATCAAATTATAATTATATATGTATATATAGTTACAGATTTAATTAATTTAAATAAATAGTATAAATTAATTAATTAAATCCAAATTTCAAACCTTAATAATTCCTAAAATACTCATCCAAAATATGCAAATAAATATATCAAATTGATCAGAAAAATATGAAAAATTTATTGATGCCAATAATTTTACTATAGGATTAATATTTAGCAAAATGATATTTAGGGTATTTAAATAATTCTAAAAATGTCACAAATCTTATTTAGCTCATAACTTTGTGTAGGTTGATCCAAATATACCCAATATGGGTCTTAAAGTAATCAAAAAACCCTAAGGACTAATCTGGTAGTATTCATTTTACTGTTTGGATTAGCATTTGCCTAATCATTTTTAGGTCCTAACCCTTGAACTTCAATTGACCATAACTTGGTCAATTGAGCTCCAAATTTGATGATCTAAATATCCATTTAGATCAGAAAAAAAAACCTAATTAACAGTAATCTGTAAAAATATATTAGATCCAACGGTTAGATTTGCTAATCACCCCTTAATTATCCTAAAACTTGATTAGTGAATATTAATAAATTTATTAATCCAAATTAGACAATTTAAGTTTCAGAGGACTCTTAGAGTCATTTAAAATCTATCTGTAAGGTTAGATTAGTGTTTGAGTATTTAATTTTGCTAATCACTCACTAATTACTCTTAACCCTAATTAGGTCTTAATTTAGTCAAATTAGATCCAAATTGAGCCTACCATATGTCATTATGATTAGTGAACTAATTGTAAACCATAGCCACTAATTTTGCTCAATTTGGACACTAATTAACAAAGTTAGGATTTTTGACCCATAATTAAGAATTCCTTAATCACCTTTTAACCCTAAATCTTGTATTGGTCATAACTTGGCCAATACTTATCAAAATTTAGCAAATTTAGATTCTATGGAAAGCTTAGTCAGTAAAGAACAATAATCTGAAAGAAAATTTAACTTTCACATAGCCAAATTACTAATTTTCCCATATAAGTTAAATTTACTAATTTGATCTCATATGGCTTAATAATAACCCAAAATTAATTTAGTTGATGTATAATCTTATATTAGACAGTAAGAAACACAATCCAAAAGAAAATTTTAGAATTAAACCCCTAGATCAAAATTTGATCTTTTAAACCCTTAAGTAGGGGCAAAATGGTCATTTTGCCCAAATTTAAGGTTTAGCTTTCTAAATCCCTAAAATCATTTTATAATCATTGAAATCAGTAAATAGAGTGATTTAGAATAAAAAAATTAGATAAATTCAATCCTTAGTTTGGCCTTGATCAAGTTCTCAAGTTTTGATCTTTTAAAGAAAATTCCTAAGTCCTAAGTGAGTGTTCTCCTTCTTTAATCATTCTTAGACCTTTTCTTAGGCCCTTAAAACCTTAGTTAGGATGTGTGTCTTGGGAGATACTCTTAGTAATTAAGAGTTTTAAATTCCTAAGATTAAGAATAGATCTTAAGTTAGAATTCATCTATTGAGTAAATTGGGTTACTCAAATAGATGAAACCTTGAGTTTACTAGTTTATAGATTTTCTTAGTTTATTAAATGATTATTTAATCTTTAAACTTTAGAACTAGTAATAGAGATCTATCCTAATGATTTGATTTATCATTAGGATTTGCCTTAATTTAATCAGTGAGATTTGGGTATTAAACCTTATATCCTTTAGATGCACCATTTGGGTTAAGAGATTAAATTCCATATTTGGAATTTAATTCTTAATCATTTCATCTTAGTTTGATCAATCAAGATGAGGTTGGGTCTGATAAAACATTAAAATAGGACATTTGACTTATTATTTACCTCATCTAGTCGACATTGATTTGATAAGATTAGAACCTGATCAGTTTTAATTATTTTCTAACTGGTAAGGACATGAATCTGAGTTACACTCGATAGTAGGACTGGAGATCCTGAACTTGTGTAACTTAGAGTAGATAGAACAAATAAAGTAGATAACAATGGATATCACCTGTATTTTAGATAGAGTCTCTTGCTCACCTTGAATTGATACTTTGCATACCTTATTTTGAGCCCCTTACCTTGTACACATATATTGGACATAGGATATTTGATGAATATCTCATGTAAATTTTGAATTGCATACATATCATTCACGATTGATCGATGTTTTCAATTTTTCAGAAAGTTGTGGCCTAACTAGTATGCCTCTCCAATCCTCGAGTCCGGCACAACACACTGGTTTGTTAATGTCGGTAAGTCTATTCATGCTTGGTTGAAATAATTCCCAGGATGGCGAGAAATAGATTTTGCGCTCATTAGTCAGGATTGGACATGGTGAGTACTAGTTGAGGGTGATTTTTTGTAAGGTGTAGCTTGATTAGTATACCTCTTCGATCAACTCGTTCGGGGTCGGCAACCTTTCGATGGTTTAATGTCCGACAGTCTATGGCCATGCCTAGTCCATGGGATAGGATGGATAGACTATCGCCCTACTGACTATAGAGTCAGGATTCTGATATGGTTATACTAATTTAAGTACACTTACATTTGGTTTTGTCTTAGCTCATCAGGCTAAAATTTGCTGAGTATGTTTTCAGTTGAGTGACTTGGACAGTCACATCAGTTTTCAGTTTTCAATTATTGTTTTACCTTGCATATTCTGTATTTCAGCACTATTTTACTTATAGTTTTCTTGTTTCTATATAGGATGCTAGCTTTACTTACTATCTTCATATACTCACCTAGGATGTTAGTTATTTTCAGTTTTATACTGTTCAAATTCTGCATGTCACCTAGCATAATCTGTTTGATCATAAGCATGTTTAGGTTGTACTTTCTTACAGTTTTGTTTAGTCTTTTGCTTACTTGACTTTGTTGCAGTTACTTGGAGGAGGTATGTATTACTTCATATTTGCTTAGTTATAAACTGTTTGTTTATAACTTATTACTGTTCTTTTTGTATGCTTTCTGCACCTATTTTTCTCAGTTCTAGTTTATGGTGATATTCAAGTAACTTAATAAATTGTTTGCCCTAAAATGTGCTTAGACAATAGTCTAACCAGTTTTTTCTTTTGTTGGCTGGGGCCCTACCATTATGAAACTGATAATGGTAGGTTATAAGTTTATTGAAGCAGCAGATCTAGTGGAGAGCTTGCCATTGGAGGAGGAGCCCGTTCCTGAATAATTATAGCTTTAGCTTTCTTTCTTTCAGTGAGATTGAAAGTTCTTTTCAGTTCTCATTAAACTATTTTAAATTGTTGTAATAATACAGGTTTAACTTTTCTTTTCAGCAATTTACTTATTCTATATTGTTGTATTTATACTATATGAATGGATGTTATATTTTTATTGCTTCCGCACTCTGAGTTCATGTATAATCATTTAGTGATAATACGTTGGGATGAATGACAAAGTCCTTATTTAAGTTGGATTAGAACATGTGTCTAATCCAATTCTAAGTGGGGACTGTATCATCTGGAGACCCCTCCACCATAATCATGTTAACTTAAGAGTTAACAAGACCATGGTAGGGCAGAGCCGCCATAGGCGCGCTGCAGTGCTTTTGATGCTACGACGCGCTACGGTGGGACCAATATGAGAGCTAGGTGCTACGGCGCACGACAGCGCTTTCAGGTGTTGCGGCGCACTGTGACGGATCAACTTGCGAAAACACTATTTAATTAATTTTTCTCTTGATTTCCTATAGTTTTCCTTGAAATGATGCTGCAGCCCACTGCGGCACGCTGTGGCGCACGACAACGGTCTAACTTGCGGGTTATTGTTCAATTAGTTTATTTATCAATTTCCTATAATTTTTCCTGAAATGAGGCTGCAGCCCGCTGCGGCACGCTGCAGCGGTCTAACTATTTGAGCTTCGGGCGCTACGGCGCGCTGCAGCGGTCTAACTATTTGAGCTTCGGGCGCTACTGCGTGCTATAGCGCCCGACAGTGATTTCGCATGTGCGAAAACTGTGAAGGGCCACATTTCAAGCCCAAATAGTCTTAATCCAGAGCATTTCATGAGCGGTGTCATATATCAATAGAAAGGTCTTTCTGATACATTTCCATCATTACCAAAATCAGCACAAATGGATTATCCTAACTATACGAATGATATAGTTAAAGGTTCAGGTATACAAAATGGACGAAGGTTCAGGTATACAAAATGGACTAAAAATAGAGCATGCGATTTTCTTAGTAATATGACGCTTTAATGAACATCAATGACTTCTAAATACAATCATATATCTTCTAAATACACAAACAAGCATAATATCAATATGAAGAAATAAGGAAGAGAAGCAAATGGGTACTTTTGCCTTTAGGAGAGGAAGAAGAAATCTCTGATTTCTTTAAGAACTTTGGAGGAAGAGAGCTCCTTCTTCAGCACAAAGCTCAGCAATGGAGGGGAAAGGAGGGAGCTCTCAGCTTTTGCAAAGGGGATGAAAAAGAGCTGAACTCCTTAAAGGAGGAGAAGAAATGATGAAGTAGGGTGATAGGCCATCATGAGCCTAAGGAGAGGGACGAGGAGGCCATCATGCTTGCCTAAGGAGGGTATGGGGGAGCCAAAAATGGAAGGGGGGGCTATCAGTAAAAGCAATTAAAAAAATTGATTTTTCTTAATTATATAATTAATTATTTATTTTCTAAATTGCTAATTCAGATTAAATAAATGCGCTTCGAAAATTCCCAAAAATTTGCCCTAGCTAATTTGGGGGTAAGGAATTCAACGGCGAAGTCAGAATTCTATTCCAATGATTATTTAATTATTCCATTTTCCAGTACATTTAATTATATTAAAATATTCGTGAAAATCAGACGACTTCCAAATGCGTCCAAAATATCACCCCTAGCTAATTTGGGGGTGACGATCTCAATGGCGAAGTAAGATTTCAATTTTTGAGGTCAAATTAAATATATCAACTTCCTAATTATTTACATATTAAAATAATCTAAAATATTTGATTTAGCTCTGAATCGCACCAAATATTTGGGGATTGGGTCTAATGACCGGATAAACTTAATTAAGATATAGTTAAGCTAAAATTAAGCTGGGTAACAACCTTAAGTTGTTACATCCTTGTTGATTAAATAGTATAGATTGAACCTAAGTTATTAGTTGAGTTTAGTTGTGTATACCCATAGTGCTGGATTACTTCAGCAATATTCAGAATTTGGTTGATTCATTTTAATATAGGACTATATTTGTATTCTATCTCGTGAGCTTAGTCAGATATAGTCCTACTTAGAATAAATTATCCAACCCTTAGAGTGTTAGTGGCTTAAATCCTTAGCTTGAGATATAAACTGCAATCAGGTTCTGCCTCCTATCATCATGCGCATCCATAGTTGCAGTTTAAGACAAACTAAATATCTCAGGTTAGCCTTCTTAGCACACATAGTATACTTATAGTTAGGGTATTTAACAGCTCAGTTTGAAATATAAATTGCGATCGGGTTCAACCTCCTATCGTCGTGCGCGTAGATAAGTGCAGTTTAAAACAAACTAAGTGTTAAATTCACCCTTCTTGGAAATATACAACCATGTGTATGCAACCTTTCAAACTAATAATTTTAATTAAAATCTCCAACAAAGTTAGTTATTGAAATTAGAATTATGAGTCAGAATCCATTTGGAAAGATTCTACACTATGGAGATACTTGATTCATTATCTAATTTTAAATCATTTTCTGGATTTTGAATTTTAAATCATGTAGTGTAGAGATATGAGCATGAGCATAAGCATGATGTATGAGTATTAATGATGATTTATGAGTTACGGAATGTTGCATACATTAATAAGGGAAACTAAGGATGTTCAAACATCATAGTAAACTATATTTCCCAATAGGATATATATAGACATTGGACTGTACAACTTATAGCAGTTTAGTGATAGTTCAATTGCTCGATAATGGCATACAATATTATTGTTTATTCAGATGCATAATTTTAGTAACATACAATATAGTTTTACATTATTATTATTACTCAGTTTTAGATCATTTACTATTTTTGTGTACTTTCAATATTCAACTTATTGTTCAGGTTTACTTTAGTTTTGCATAGTTTTATACAATTTTATACTTTCAATTACCTATATAGTATTTTTGTATTTTTATTTTCACTATTTAAATGTTAAGTGAACATATAGAACTACTTAGATTAGTTTCGACATGCTAGACTTATTATCTAATACGTGATACTTTTGGGATCCGGTAATTTGCTAGATCTAAAGCAGCTAGTGGAGCCAAATCAAGTGGATACTTAGGAGATACATGAGGAGTTCATGGAGCACTAGTGGACTCTTCTCCAACTTTACTGTTTTGCTTAGTTTAATTCAATTCAGTAGTCAGACTTTATTTTAGCACTATTTCAGTAAACAGTTTGTAATAATTCTAAATATGTTTTCTTTTTTTTTTTCCTAAGATAAATATTTTATTCAGCTTCTGTGATGAATATTTTTGGATGTTTGCTTTAGCTTTCGCAATCTATTTATATGTTACTTATACTTAGTATTGTGATGTGATTAGTATACTATAAATACTGACATTTTATACATATATTAGATTCTTCATATTGTATTTTAAATCCAATGTATATATTGGTCTAATACTTAGGATAAGGATGCTACCCTTATCTTAAGTATTAGCTCTCAACCCTCCTCGAGGTTGAGTCAGCAGCCAAGATGAGTGTTAATTTTAGCTATTCGGGAAGATGAGAAATTCTTTCCCGAGGTGCGCACCGCTCCACTGCCGAAATTGATTATGATTATCCCTTTTGCGCGCGACGACGGGACGGGGCGCTACAGATGTAGTGTTAAGTGATTACTTTTAAGGGCTTATAAGCTCTTTCATCTAGACTTTTTCTCTGATCTAAAGGGGCTTAGAGCTGCGTAAAATGGTTTATGTTCACTTACAATTTTATCATGAACATGACTTTTGCTCCATTCTAGGATAATTTGTAGCAAGATCACAAAATTCTCTAGTTGTAATATATACATTAAAGATTAACATGATTAACTTAAGATTTATCATAGCAAATTAACATTAAAAAATCTTCTAAACATGTAGTCCTAACTCAATGATTTCATAAAATAAATCTCCACATAGATCAAGCCTAACCCTTTCCGAAAGGGGGGTTTAGGCTGATATTAACATACAAATACAAGCATATTATCTCTAGTTATTTAAAAGTATTTAGTGCTAGTGGCTGAAAGTAACACTCAAACTCCCCTTTTCTCTCCAAATTCTCATTTTCAATCCTTCGAAAAAACTATGTACAGCCCCCTCTTCCTTTAGAGTTTTCTTTCTTCTTATATAGTTCTACCAAAATTCACCCTAGAGTAGCCCAAAAGATGTATTGTTTCATGTGCATAACTTCCCTTTATGGTAGTTTCCTCGTTATGTGCCTGGGCGCGCCTGAGTGCCCAGACTTCAGTTTGGGTGGTGCTAGGGTGCACCTGAGTGCTCATGGCTTGAGATAGGTATTTTCTTTTGGCACTGGGCTCGCCTAGGCGCTCAACTCTCTGAACCGCTCGTACATAGGCACGCTTAAGCGCCAAGGTCTCAGTCTTCAATTTCTTCTACTGGCGCTATAGTGTGCTTGAGCGTCCAGTCTTTGGGAAAACTTGTAGTATGGCACACTGTAAAATACCAAATTTTAAATGAAAATTAATTTTTATTTATTCTTATTTTAGTTTAAGCAAATCACCCAATAAATTGATAAAATAAAATTATACAATTGTTAAGTATACTCTTAGAAAATTTTTGGTAATTATATGATTGTTAAGCATACTATTATCGAATTTTCCTTAGTTATTTTAATGAATTTATTTAATTAGAAAATTAAGATAATTAAATTAATCTTCAAATAAAAATCAGAGTTCTCTGTTGAACTCCTCACCCATAAATTAATTAAGGGTGAAATTTAGAAAATTCTTGGAAGTTATCAAATTTTCTTGAATATTTTAATATATTTAAATAATCAAAAATCTAAATTAATTAATTTGATCTCAAAATTAAAATTCGACTTTATTTTTGAGTTTCTCACCTCCAAATTAGCAAGGGGCAAATTTTTAAAATTTTTTAAAACTCATTTGATTATTAAATTTTGGATAATTAAATTGTATTTAATTATTAATTAATAATTAATTAAAAGGCATTTCCCATTGACTTCTTCTCGCTCGCGGCGTGTGTCCCGTGCGTGGACGTGCGACCACGTAGGTTTGCACTTATGGGGCTTGTTCACTGCTTTAGGACCTCCATTTAATCCTCGTTTCGATCTCAAACATCGTTTACATCATTGGGATCTATCATAGAACCGAAGTAACCATATTCATCTTCTTCCCGAAGCTCAATCATCAAATAAAGGTACCATTTTTCCTATAAAAGCCAAAATTAAGGAATCATAATTTTTTGAGTTAGAGGCAGAATTATGAGGCATATTTGGTACCAATTAAAAGGTCTAGAAGAGACCTTTCCATCGGGATATGACACGGCTCGTGAGAAGCTCTATATAGAAAGGATTTTGATGCCCTATGTCTCCTTATACATTTCTTGGTACATGCACAGTCCATATGAACAATACTTACTATTCATATGAATAGTAATTTTAGGAAATTTTAAATTAAATTAATTAAATTGTAATCTCTTTAATGTTTTATATCTTATTAATCACAACTCCAAATATATTAATTTTATATCTAAAAATATTTAGAAAAATGCATTAATTAATATTATGCCATTAGTTTCTTTGTTTGGTGATTAATTTCATTAATTATCTTTTTAGTCAATTATTTATCTAATCTTTAAGGCATCATAACTTCTTAACCACATATCCAAACATACTGATATTATATCTTAAAGTGCTTAGAAAATTACAATGATTAATATTATGCCATTAGCTTTTATGTTTTGTGATTATTCTTACTAATCACTTTTTTGACTAATTAATTACTTAAACTTAAATTTTGATAATGTCATAACTTACTCAAAACACATCCAAATGTAGTGATCTAGTATATTATTTCAATCAAAAAAATACAAGGAACACTAATCTAAGAAAATATTTAGGTTTCTGTCATTAGTTTCCTTAATCTTGCAATCACTTAAAAAATGGATTAGTGAATTTTAAGCTCAATCCTTCGCCAAACTTCATGTTTTAACACTCTGATAACTCAATAAATAGAGAAGAATAAGATTATGAAGTTAAGATTATTTTTTTATAATTAATTTTACCAATTAATTCCTAATCACCATAAACCTTAATTAAGGCTTAGATTAATTAATTAAAGTCCAAGTTTAGCATATTTACTGTTATTGTACTTAGTGTGCTATAGGGAACACATAACCACTTATTTTGCTTTATTTGGACATCAATTAGTAAAAATAAGATGTTGACCCCTCCCTTAATTACCCATTTTTAGGGCTTTTTCTAAATTAGCTCATAACTAAGCTAATTGACCTCAAAATTTAACAAACTTAGTATATATGAATTCCTTAGACTAAATAGAACATAAATATATTATAAAATTCAAGTTTTTCTAATTAATTTTGCTAATGAACTATTAATGAGCTTAAACCATAATTTAACCTAATTACCTTAAACCTTAGCCAAATTAGGTGTTCTTAGTGTCAATCTTCATAATAGACAGCAAGGGACCATTTGACATTAAAAGAAATCAATTTGGAACCTTAAATCCTTAAGTCTCATTTAAGACCCTTAATGAGGAGCGTTTTGATCATTTTGGCTAAATGTTAAGTTAAGTAAAATTTAATCTCTACAATTTATTCTTTATCTTTAAAATCAATAAACATAATGTTTAAAACCAACCTAGAGCTGTTTAAAACCCTCATTTTGCCTTAAAAGCCTAAATTGTTAATTTAACATGATAACTTAAGTGTTTAAATGTGGATGCAAAAATTCACATTTCCTTCATCCTTAAAATTATTATCTTATCAAATCAGAATTAATATAATTAAATTCCATTTAAATTTGAAAGTTTTCTTTAAGGTAAGCTTTCATGTTGATCTTTAGAACTTTCTTAAATGATTGAATCATTTAGTTCTTATTAAATAACATAAGTGTAAATTAAAAATCTACATAGTGTACTGTTTCACACAATTTAGCATGCTTAGTGAATAGATCCCTTAAATCTCATTGATTGGGCTAAATGTCTACAAATAACTTATTTTGACTAAACACTCATATTTTACTTTATTTTCAAAAATTTCTTAAAGATAACTTAAAGATTTAATTAAATGAATATTAATACTATTAAATTATGAAATATCAAGTTGATGATTTAAATTGATATTTGATAGATTAAATCAAGTGGATTATTATGTTTTATTAAATCAGTCAGGTACATAAAACTATTTGTAAGTTTTAGTTCATTGTATCTATTTTGAGCTTAATTCCATTTGAATCATAATTTATGCCTTTTTGATATGCTTACTGCTTAATAATTTACAAAATGTTATCATAAGACATGTCATAACAATATAAAAAGCATTATTATATGTGGTGTTTATCTTTAAAGGAAGAAAAACAACACTGATAATATGTACAGATTGGGTCATCTAGCAACCCCTGGGCGATATAATAAGGGATTTAGCTC
Organism: Gastrodia elata; assembly: GCA_016760335.1. Taxonomy (NCBI): domain Eukaryota; kingdom Viridiplantae; phylum Streptophyta; class Magnoliopsida; order Asparagales; family Orchidaceae; genus Gastrodia; species Gastrodia elata. The sequence goes on along the minus strand of CM028684.1, from coordinate 24,536,368 downwards.
TTTTAGAAAGTGGAAAAATCCAAAAGAAAGATACCAAATTTTTTGAGAAAAAGGCTAATAAACTACCGGCGGGTAGTCGTAAATGTAACAACCCTAGGCTGTTACCCTGATAATATATAGCTTAATTACTCATTAATTTCAATATCATTACTTTTAAAACATCAAGTTGAGTCTATTCTGAAAATTTGAAGTCAATGGGATTACCCTAAGTTTAGATTATATTTTTGATTAGTCTAGATGCCCTAAATTAGACCTAAAACATTTGATCTCAGAATTAAATTCTAATTGAATTTTTGAATTCCTCACCCCCAAATTAGCTAAGGGTGAAAGTTTGGTGCAATTTGAAGATTATTTAGGCCACGAATCATATTTAATTAAATTGGTCTAATTGTATATTAGGATTTCCAACAATTTAATTTTGTAAATCTATCATATACCCGTTTAAACGGCTGAGATTTGCTCTACGGACCGCGGGCGATCCGCTGTGGAGCCCGGGTCACGCGACAGCGGAACCCCGTTCCGATCCGCCGGATCAGATCCCACTGAACTGCGGATCAACCATTGGATCTGCCCGACCGATCCTGCGGCCCGGATCACTCTCGTGATCAGCCGTTAGGATTCGAGTGATCCGAGCCGTTCCGCAATTTGATCGATTGATCAGACGGCATCCGAAGGTCCCACTACTATGAACATTCATCTTCCTCTCGCCCGCACCCGACAATTAAAATCTCCCTGTACTGCCAGCTGCCTAGCCTGTCCCCACTTCCGTATCCACCTCAGCAGGTCGTTACGACCTCCCCCGTTCGGCAAGGAACCCAATTGGGCCTCGTGACCCGGCCGAGCTCGAATAAGAAATTCGAGAGCTCGTCCATGGCCTGACTTCTCGGGTCCTCCCCAGTCCAATTTAACCCTCTAAAAACTTCCCTGAACTCGTCTGAGGCTATAAATAACCTCAGCGATCCTCGCACTGCCCCTTTGTTGCTTAGTTAAACTCAATTTTCCCCTGTCCCTCTTCCGCCATTACCATCTATCCTTGCTTGCGTTGGCTATTCCAGGAGCTCCCGAACCTCTGATAGTAGGCTCTCCTGGTGTTCAGGATCCTTTGCAGCATCTGGAAGCTCAGCCAAGGCCAGCCAAATCCTCGATGGATTGTCTCGAGCTCCTCGTCAAACCAGGTACCTCCTCTTGCTCAGTCTGAGCCAATTGGGCTCAGACTCTCCATTTGACTCGTATTGCTGTGTATTGTTGAATCGAACCTAATATTATCATAATTGAGCCGTGAGCTAGCCCTGATCGATCAAATTGATCGATCGGGCTATGTCCTTAAGGAACGCCTTAGGTTGAGTAAGGTTCCGACGTTCCAGACCACCTCAGGCCCTCAGACCAGGGGTTTTCGATCCGTCTCACCTCCTTGAAGGTGTAGGGATCAAGCCCTGGGTCTGGAATGGCATCTGAGGGGAGAATTGTCTCCCCACAGTAGCTCCATTAAGGGAGCCCTCGGGTGAATAAGGTTCGGCCAATCTGGACCCTCTCACAGGAGGATTCGAGTGTCAATCGGTGCATCTTGGCTAGGGGACCGATTCTCGATCAACCCGAGGTCGTGGCATGGTCCCTAAGCCGCGGATTTGGCCGATTATGGTAACCCTAATCGATGAAGCGTCGAGGCTGGCGAGGGGAAGAAGATGGAATGTGCGGGTCAGGCCAACCCATGACCAGCGTGGTTCGACAGTAATGGGTCCCGGGCTGAGCCGACCCACGTGTTTCGGTGAATGGGCCGGACTGAACCCTTTTTAATAAATATTTGAATAATTAGAATTATTTTCCTTAAGGACAATAATTCAATTATTTAAATTATAAGGATTTAATTAAGTAAAAATATAGAATGTATTAATGAAATAACTTTCAATCCATTGGTCCAAATCTTATGATATGATATATCAAATTGATCATAAAATCCTCAGGAATAAGAATATAAAATAATATTGAACATCTAATAGTTGGATTTTTTATTTTAACCTAATTATTGCAGAACTGGATTAGGATGGATTAACAATTTTACTTAACTAATTTGTAAGATTAGGATGCCATTAGTTTCCTTATGAAGAGTAGAATGAATGTGCTAAGTGATTTATTCTTCTGATCTCTATATTTTAACTTATGCTCTAATCTTGTTAAACATAATTAGTAAAAATTAGGGTTTGTAGACATTGAATCTTAGCAAACTTAGTCTCTGATTAATTGTATGATAAGATAGAACTTATGAGCCAAATTATATGAATTTTTGATAGTTAGATTTGTAATTATGTGCTAATCATTTTGGATTGGTTTAGTATTTGATTAACATTAATTACTTTTTTTTCTTGTGAATTTTTCTGTTAATATGCTTCATAATAGTAAGGTAAATGTATGGAAATCATGTATGCTAATTCATGATATATAAATTGAATAATCCTAAATTTGAAGAATTTAATCATTATAATTAACTTAAGAAGTCTTAAGACTTTGATCAAGCTATTAAGACTTGATCTAGATCTAAGATTGTCACTAATAATACATCCCAAATTCATTGACTTGACATTTGATTTATAAATAAACATTTAATCTTAATTAGGCATGAGTAAGGGGTTAAACCTTAATCTATTTGATTAAGATCAAAACTCTTAAATCCTTAATTAAATTAACTTGATTATAAGATAATAAAATTGACATTATTCTAATAATGTATCTGATTTGGTATTGATCTTAAACATTTGAATTAGACATGTTAAAGTTATTAATAAATCTATGTGATTGATTAATCTGGATCTAAACTTTAGATCGTTGATTTTCTCTTAAATAAGACTACTAGCATAAAAAGATAATTGAACTAAATTAATTTAATAATTAATCTGACTCTAATAGCATCCTTGATTTAAATCTCATAATCTTAGAATAAGATATGATCAAATGACTTAATCATCTGATTTGATCACTCTAAACCTAAATGATAAGTAAAACCTAGAATATTAGCATTAGAAGTAAGAATGTGATATCTTAAATATCTCACCATAAGATTTGTCTTTGAATTATTTTAAAGACCTAAAATTTGAATATACATTGAGGTAGGAGAATTTTGTATAACTTATTGAGGTAGAAATTTAGATGATCCCTTAACCTTAGAAGTTGATCTTAAACCCTCATGGTAGGAATCACTTAAGATATTAGAATGATACCTTTCATTATGGTAGAACCTATATTGAGTGATCATCGATCACATTTTCTTAGAGATTTGTATAGGACTTACCTATTTAGCATAGGAATTCATAGTCTTGATAAATCCTTATTGGTTAAATAAGAGTTGTTTGAACTCAGGTCATTGGTTAGTGTAGTATAGTATACCTATAGTACTAGATTTCTTCAGTGGTATTCACGATTGGTTGATTCACTCCAATATGGACTTATGAGCAGGTGTTATCCTGAGGGATTAGATGAATACAGTTCTGTTAGAGTAAATCTCCCAAGACTAAGAGTGTATCAAATATGTACTCATTCCTTAGTTTGATTAAAGTACAAATCGCCAACGGGCGATGCCTCCCAGCGAAGACCGCTTCAATAGGTGTGGCTCAACCAAACTAAGTAATTATATTTGCCTTCTTTAAGACACTATGTGTGATTGTGAGTAGAGCGTCTTAATAACTAGCTTGAGAGACAAATCGCCAACGGGCGATGCCTCCTATCGAAGACCGCTTCGTTAGTGTGGCTTAATCAAACTAAGTGATAAGAATCACCTTTCTTGCAAACGTGCTAAATATGTGCATACAATCATCCAATCTAATGATCTTTAAGTAAATCTTTAACTTTAACTAATTATCATTATAGAAGCTAGGAGTCAAAATCCTTTTAGCAGAATTCTGCACAGTGGAGACCTGGAATTCATTATCAGTGTTTAAAATTTTATGGATTTCTAAATTTACTCATATAGAATAGAAGCATGGGCATGAACAGAAGCATGAGTTTGAGGGATTATTTTAGTAGTGATGCATGAGTATCAGTGATAAATTATGGGTTATGGAATATTGCATACATTGATTGGGGAATTTCAGGATGCATCGGCATCACCGTACTGTCTTCCCAACTGAGTGTAGGTATACATTGGACTGTACGACTCATAGCCTTTCAGTGATAGTTCTGTTACAGATTGTGGCATACCGTGTTGTGGCATATTTGGATTCATCATTCCCGTGACATATAATACAACATTGGACATTTTTCACATTAATTTTTGAGCATTTTATATTTTTGTTTACCTTCAGTATTTAATTTTGATGTAATTTTACTTTGCCTAGTCTTTACAGTTTTAGTTACATAGTGCCTTTACTATTATTTTTTACAGTCGTATTTACTTTACTGTCTATTGCATTTACTTTAGAACTGCTTAGTTAGTTACGATGTGTTAGGCTTCTTGTCTAACACAAGGTATTTTTGGGATCTGATAATTTGCTAGATCCCGAGCAGCTTATGGAGACAGGGCAGGAGGACTTATAGGAGATCCAGGAGGAGTACGTGGAACCTTAGTGGAAGTGTTCCACCTCTTACTTACTTCTTCATTTTCAGTACTTCAGATAGACTTTACTTTTCATCTTTTAAATCAATTTGTAATAATTCTGGATGTATTTTACTTTTTTTCTTTTCTGAGATATATGTTTACTACTGCTCTGTGATGAATGTATTCTGGATATTTTGCTTTAGCTTCCTTACTCGGTTATATTACTATACTTAGTATTGTGATGTGAGCAGCATACTAAAAATGCTGATATATATTGATAAGGTATATTGGATTCATATTTACCTCTTTAAATCTAATGTACATATTAGTCTAATACTTAAGACAAGTATTCTACTCTTATCTTAAGTATTGACTCTCAATCCTAATCTTAGGTTTGAGTTAGCAGCCTTCAGTGTGGCTTAGTCTTTTAGCCTATTCGGGGAGATGAGTTATGCTCGTTTTCCCGAGTGGCACACCGCTCCGCAATTGATCTGATTATAATTGTAACTTTTGCATGTGGCGACGACGCGGGGCGCTACATTAAAGCTTCTAAAAGACTATGCATATGGCTTTACTGTAAGAACCCAAGGTTGTTACTCTTATCAATTATGACTAAACCAAGTCCTGATTTTAGTTATATTTCTCTTAATATGTCATTAGGACCACACTCAGAATTTTTGGTCTAAATCAAGTATTATATGGATCAAGCCTTAATATTGTGAATTTTAGAAACTTTAGAATTTGATATATTTAAATTGACCTCAAATCAAAAATTAGACTTCACCATTGCGCTTATCACCATAAAATTAGCTAGGGGTGATGTTTTGGAGGCATTTGGTAGTCGTTGGATTTTTTATCAATATTTTAATATATTTAAAATATCTTGGAAAATAAGAAATTAAATACTCGCCAAAATCTAAATTTGACTTCGTCATTGCTTTCCTCACCCTTCAATTAGCATAGGGTGAATTATTAGAAATTTTGGAAGACATTTTATTATTTAATTTTAATTAATAAAATCAAAAAATCATTAAATAAATAAATAATATTTAGTAAGAGGTTTAGCGACTCCGTCACCCTATTGCGGCACCATCCTTCTTCCTGCGTTTGCCAACAGCTCTCCCCGTTAGATTGAGCAGGAGATATGAGCCATTCGATCAACCAGATCGAACGGCTCAAAGCCTTCGTCCCTGAGAGGCATGCGTGAGTCGCGCATGTGACCGAGTGCGGTCGTGTGTGGCCTCTCCACCGCCGAAGAATGCTTCTTAGGCTCAATTAAAACCTTAGATTGACTCCACTTTCTCATTTGTGTGATTTGAACTCTGTGGAAGTCAAAGGATTACCTGATTAAATTGGAAGCTTCCCAATGGTCCAAACAAGGTACTCCAATCCCTCGATTCTCCTTTATAATTTGCAAATTCTCGATTCGTATTATTATTTCATATGGTTGCTTAAAGTTTGAAACATATACAAACAAGAGTGCACAAAAAATAGTAGACATATGTACAAAGAACATATGCTAAGTAAGTAAAGCAACGTAAAGGAAATGGATATATAAGCTAAATAACACTGCATAAAAGTAAGTAAAAAAACTATAAATGCAAGTATTTAGCAGATATGTAAGTAAGAAGATCTGTCTCAAGGACTGAATAAACTATAATTGCAGTCATACAAGACTGTAATATGAAAATAGCATTTATTTATCTTTTAGATTATCGAATTAACAGTCACCATATATGCCCCACATATAACCCTCCAAATAATAAGATAATTTGATTGGCAGGCACCATATCGGCCCCACATACAATCCTCTTAGATAACTGAATTGGTAGACACCATATTAGCTCCACATACAATCCCAAAGAAAAAGTAAGGTAATTTGATTGGCAGGCACCATATAGGCCCCACATATAATCATCTCAGATAACTGGATTGGTAGGCACCATATTGACCCCACATATAATCCTTGAGAAAATGTAAATATTATATTTAAATTATGCATAATATCTTTAATGTATGTTTTCAAAGATTAGTCTCAATACATTGCAGCATTCAAGGACATTCAAAATTAATCGTAAACTATGTGATATCCGTTATTATCTACTTTTATTATCTATCATATGATTGGGAGTAATCAAGCCCCTCAATTGATTTAGATATTTATCAAATATTTCAATCAATTGATACAAATAATATATAATTCAAGTGTGTTTTGAAAATAATGATTTACCCGGATGATACTAGATTTCCAAATTGTAGTCGCAAATAAACTCAAGCCATCTATGCTGATGATAGTTAATCTCTTTTTATGTGAAAATGTACTTCAAACTCTGATGATCAGTAAATATTTCACACTTAACACCTTATAGGTAGTGTCTCCAGATTTTGAGGGTGAAAACTACTCATACAAGTTCATGATCATGTACAGGGTAGTTTCTTTTGTTAGGCTCTATTTGGGGGCAAAAGCCTTTTAATGGTACAGGGCACAAACTACTCATACAAGTTCATGATCATGTACCTTAATGGTATAGGAATTTGGTTGTATCACTCTACCATTTTTCATCAAAATACAACCAAATACCTCCTTAGAGGCATCAATATAAACTTGAAAATCTTTCTCCTATTAAGGTAGTTCAAGGACTGGCATAGAAGTTAACAGATTATTCAGATTCTGAAAAGCTTCTTCACAGTCCGAGTTCCAGATGAATGACACTTCCTTCCTAGTTAACTGAGCTAACGGCACTGCGATTTGAGAGAATTTTGGGATGAACCTTCTGTAGTACCCGGAAAGTACTAGGAAATTATGAATCTCTGTTATTAACTTGGGTTACACCCACTACTAGACAACATAGATCTTCTTTTGGTTAACCCAAATCCCTTTAGCATCAATCACTTGACCCATAAATGCTACCGAGTTAAGCCAAACTTCGCACTTGGAGAACTTAGCGAAGAGCTTATGGCTTCTAAGCACTTCTAGAATGGCACACAGATGATTCTCATGCTCAGTTTCTGACTTGGAATAAATCAAAATATTATCGATAAATACTATGACAAAATCATCAAGATAAGGCATACTGATACATTGCATCTGGTCCATGAATTTAGATGGAGCGTTGGTCAGTCCAAAGTGTAGCGCCCCGCCCCGTCGCCGCGCCCAAAATGTATAACAGATTGGTGGCGGAGTGGCGCGCTACTTGGGAAGGAAGCAACAACATGTTCCTGACTAGGCTAATTAAGACTAGCCACACTGAAGGGCTGCTAACTCAAACCCATGTGTAAGATCGAGAGTTAATACTTAAGATAATTATAGGAAACTTGCCTTAAGTATTAGACGGATACGTACATTAGATTTAAAGAGGTAAATATGAATCCAATATACCTTATCAATATATTAGCATTTCTAGTATGCTGATCACATCACAATACTAAGTATAATGATAGAATAACAGAGTGCAGAAGCTAAAGCAAAACATTCAAAATACATTCATCACAGAGCAGTAGTAAACATTCATCTCAGAAAAAAAAAATAAAATACATCCAGAATTATTACAAACTGATTTAAATGACACAAAAGTAAAGTCTATATGAAGTACTAAAGCAGTAAAGTAAGGTAAAAAGGTGGAAGACAGATCCACTAGGGCTCGACATACTGCTCCTGGATCTCCTGCAAGTCCTCCTGCCCTGTCTCAACAAGTTGCTCGGGATCTAGCAAATTGCCAGATCCCAAAGATACCCCGTATTAGACAAGAAGTCTAATACATCGCAACTAACTAAGCAGTACTAAAGTAATTACAAATAGACAGTAAAGTAAAGAAAACTGTAGAAAAGCAATAAAATAATGAACCACTAAAAAAGATAAAGGCTAAACAAGATAAAAATGAACTAAAAACTGAATGCTGAAAGTAAGTGAAAATATTAAATGCTCAGAATTCAAAGTAAAAATGTCCAATACTGTACTATATGTCACTGGAATAATGCATCTAAATATTCCACGACATGGTATGTCTCTGATATGTAACAGAACTATCACTGAAAGGCTATGAGTCATACGATCCAATGTATACATATACCAAATTGAGAATACAGTTTACTGTAATGCCGATGCATCATAAAATTCCCCAGTCAGGGTACGTAACATTTCGTAACCCATAATTCAAAACTGATACTCATACGTCACCAATAAATCATTCGTGATGTTCATGCTCATATTTATGCCCATGCTTCTATTATATATGAGAAAAATTTAGAAATCTATAAAGCTTTAAATATATATGATGAATTCAAGGTCTCCACTGTGCAAAATTTTACTAAAAGGATTCTGACTCCTAGCTTCTAGAACAAAAATTAGTTGATTAATTAATCATCAAATTAAAATTTTAATATCATATTATTGTTCCTAATATTTTTCTGATCAAAATGATATATAATTTCTCTACTTTTGGATAATTATTTTTGAAGTTATTTGAATTATTAAAATACAATTAACTAATCTAAAGTTAATTTCATTAACCAAAATCACTAACCCTAAACAAGGCTGAACCCGTGCACCTTCAGCTCAAACTTGCACGCTCTCGGCTCGAACCCATGCGCTCTCACCCGCAGTCGATCTCATTTAGGAGTGGCTAGGGCATCGCGATCAGAGGGGTTCTGCTGGACGCCTGAGGTCAGCCCGCCCACTGTTTTGAGACCTTTCGAATGGTACCCGATCCATCATCGAAGGCCGCCTGTATTGCCGGCAAGGTCTAGCCTTATGTCCTAGGTTACGGACGGGACACGGACGAATTGCGCTACAGTTCAATATTGTAGCAAAGTGGCGAAATTGAGCTTCAATCGGGCTTATTTGAGCCCGATTGAGTTTCGTTCCTAGTCATAGTGTTATGGAATAGAGGTATGATAGAAGAATTGCACAAGATTGTGAAGAAGATGGGTTAATTGGAGTCCCTCACACCGACATCCCGAATTAGGGTTAGGGAAAGGGTATGCTCGATCGATCGCTGCAAGCCTCCGTGACTCTGCCTTTGCTCAGTGATCGAACGAAATGCCAGTGGTCGTCGAGGCCGCAGTTAAGGGTTCGGTCGAGACTGGCAGGACCACCGTACCGGTGCCTACGGGGTTAAGAGCGCACAATCGTGCTCGATCGAGAGGGCATACATCGCCCGATCTGCATCATCGTTTGATCGGATGGTTGAAAAAAAAAACTCATCGAAAGAATTGAATAAAGGATAATATTGATAATAATTAATAATATAAAAATATTTAAAAATTAATACAATTTTAATTAATTAAAATTAAATAATCAAATGAGCTCCAAAAATCCCAAAAATTCAACCATAGTTAAATCGAGGGTGAGGAACCCAAAAATGAAGTCAGATTTTTGATCGAAGATCAATTTAATTATCTTAATTTTTTTAGCATTAAAATAATATTAAAATATTTGGAAAAAATTTGATGACTTTCAAAAATTCTCAGAATATCACCCGTAGCTAATTTAGGTGCTACAAGTTCAATGGCGAACTCTAATTTTGATTTTGAGGTCAAATTAAATTAAACAATTTCTAAGATATTCAAATTGCCTCAAAATATGTGTCGAAAACGAACAATCTCTAAATTGCACTAAATTTTAAGTCCATGCTCCTAATGCTATTAAAAGTCTACTATCTATGGTTTTAACCTAATCTGATTGTCTGAAATCAAGTAACAACACTCAGTTGTTACAATCTACTACTCAAATCGACCACTAATAAAGGGCGTGGATGGAAAGACTCCAAGTCTTTGGAAAAAAGCCTAGCATCTCACTTCTCATAGCATCTCACTTCTCAAAGTCCTTGGAATTATTGTCTATATCCAAGTTGTAGATGAAAAAAGAATGAAACTTGATGGCAAAAGTAAAATGCATATCTTCATCCTCTACAACTCTTATTCTATAGGATATAAGCTATATAATTCAACAAATAACAAGACTACAATTAGCCATGATGTAGAGTTTAATGAAGAAGATTATTGGATGTGGAATACACAAGTTGAAGAGTACGCTATAGATGAAGAAGTCAAGCGAGTGAGAAAAACAGCACATGGGAGCTTAGCCCTTAAAGGATAAAAGACAAATGATGTCAAGTGCGTATATAAACCTAAGAAAAATGCAAATTTAGAAATTGAGAGATACAAATTCAAATTAGTGGCAAAAAGCTACAACCAAAGAGTGGGCATCGACTATGATGAGGTATGTTTCTCGATTAGAAACAGTTGGACTAATCATTTCTTTAGTAGCTCAAAATCTACATTTTTAAATGATGTTTTTGAAGAAGTCTATATTGAGCAATCATTGGATACAAAGTTAAGGACATGAATTTAAGGTACTAAAGCTGAAGAATGCATTATATGGTTTAAAGCAAGCACCAATAGCTTGGAATACTCGAATACATAAGTATTTTTAAGTATAAAATTTCATTTAATGTTCATACAAACATGCAATTTATATCAAAATTCAAAATGAAGATTATTTTTATTGTTTTCTTGTATGTGGATGATTTAATCTTTATTGGCAGCATACCTAATATATTTATGGAGTTTCAAAAGAAAATGACAAAAGAATTGGATTTAAGCTTTATTATATCGGTATAAAAGTAGTACAACAAGATGAAGGCATAGTTATCTCACAAGATGGATTTGCAAAAGTGATTCTCAAGAAATTCAAAATGAACAACTCAAATCTTATTCATACGCCAATGGAATGTAGAATGAAGCTATCAAATAGCCTCTACAAACCAAACACTGAATTTTATATTTTGTAAGAAAATTATTTCACTTTACTGAGATCAAATAGCCTCTAAAAAAGTGGAGAAAGACTGTGCTGCTGGGTGAGAATTGCCGGACACGAAGAAGAGCAGTCGAAATGATCAGAAACGATCAGCAAAGGAGCTTAGTTTGATACAAACAGCAGCACAATCCAGCCAATAAACAGCCACATGATCCAATATAAATATTGCCATACAGAGAATTGAAGACTGGATGTAAGCAAACAGCTAAATTGTGATGACTAGCCGTGCGAAGAGCACCTCAACAATGAAATATACTATTCAGGAAAACCATGATCTGCCAGCGGGAAGAAGACATTGTTATAAGGAGATAGCAGCTTTTAGCAGAGTGAGTCTAGATAATGAGGAATACAGAGATTCCAAGGCAAGGCCAGCTCGAGAAGGGCTTGAAGCAATAAGAACAAAACCACTATTGCAGTAGCAGCCCGCCCGTATCAATAAAAGGGATCCAGAGCAGAAACCCCAAGTCGTATGAATGATAAGCCGCAGAGATAAAACAAACTAAGGATTCTGTGGGCATTGAGCATCATACGGTTTCAAGCTCAGTACTAAGTATATGTTCCACTATTTCAGGGCAATCTAAACATAAAAAACATACATTAATGCCAGAATGATTGCATCTCTATAAAAAAATCACAAATTTAAGCTTAAATCTCTTGTGCCAAATCCAAGAATGCCAGCAAACAATAGTTTTTTCTGCCAAGAACGATAATTTTTTGCTTAGGCTAAAGTGAATGAAGTAGTAGAAGCAACGTTAATGTTAAATTCCAAAAGAGAGTTATGAGCCCTGTTGACATAAGAAGAGCCCAATCTTGTATTCGATCTCCGTCGGGAACTTACCTACATTGGGTTGGTTCATCTTCTTAATCGCATTTATCCTTAAGTTTCGCTCATTATATTGAATCTTTGTACAGAGCGGCCACCCATTTGATTTTCACCCATTTATTTATTAGATATATGTGTTATATTTTTGAAGAGTTGTTGATACTTGCTTCCGTTATGCGAACGAATTTTGAAAGCTTCAATGCTAGTTCCCTCATCTCTTGGGTTAGTCTTCAAGGATATAATGCTACCATTAGAGAAATTGGATTAGGATATGTTTTAGACCGTTACGGTTCTTAATGAACTCAGTAATAAAACTGCTATATAAAAACTTTATTGAAATTACTGTATGAAGTCAGTGCAATAATCTGTGAATTCTATTATAAAATAATTAAATTTCATTTAAATGAAACTGTCACCTAGCACTGCATAGCTTTAGTGCGAACCCTGCCCCACGCAAGTGCTGGGATGTGGAAACCATTTAGATTATCGTGAAGATGTCAATGGAGCTCCGGCGAGTTTTCAGGAGGTCCCGAGATGTTCCGGGTTGCCTAGCACTGCATATCCAGGGAGAGCTACAGTACAACCTTTATGGGAGACTTGTGGAAGGTCACACCAATGGTGCACTTGTTGTTGCACGGCAAAATATGGAATGTGCACTTTATTTGATCAATAAAGTGTCTAATTTCATTGCAGCTTCAGAACAGATAGACGTGAGTCTATGGCACTGGAGGCCTGGCCATTTGAGCGAGAGGAGTTTGAAATTCCTACAGTCAAGATGAAGGCTTCCAGGACTAAAGTTGGTAGACTTAGATTTCTGTGAAGATTGTGTACTGGACAAACAAAAAAATATTATATTTCTAAAGTTGGAAGAGAGCTCAAATGCAAGAATCTTGAGTTGGTGCATACAGATATATGAGGGCTAGCTCCTACTTTTTTCATAGGTTGAGCCACATATTTTGTCATCTTCATTAATGACCATACAAGGAATGTATGTGTTTATTCTTAACATATAAATTTGATGTATTTGATGTGTTTGGGAAATGACTTGCTTTGGTTGAGAATGAGACAGGGCTAAAGCTTAAATGCTTGAGATATGAAAATGAAGGCGAATAAGTGATAAGGAGTTCAAAAAATTTTGTGACTTGAGAGGAATCTAAAGGGAATTTACAGTTCCAAAAATACCACAACAAAATGATGTTGCAAAACGAATGAACATGATGATCACAAAACGAGCTAGAAGCATGAGGCTGCATGTACGTCTCCCAAAGCAATTATGAGCCGAGGTTGTTAACACTGCAATATACTTGAAAATTTGAGGACCTTCTGTACTCCAAAATGCAGGGATTCTCGAAGAGGCCTGGAGTGGAAAAGAGGTAAAACTTAAACCACCTCAAGGTATTATGTTGTTCATCCTATTTGCATATTGATGCAGAATCCAAGAGCAAGCTTGATGCAAAAGCCATCAAATGCACATTATTGGATATGGCCTGGGCAAGTTCAGCTATATGTTCTAGGACAATAAGAATAAGATGGTTATCAGAAGTAGAGAAGTAACTTTCAATGATAGTGAGATGTACAAGAATTATTTTGGAGTCAAAACTGATTCTAAGGTTGCTTCATATAGTTGCACATGGAAGTTCATGATAGTATTGACCCAGATGAGCATGTATAAGAAGATACTCAGGAGGATGTTATTCAAATTGAACCACAAATACATATGTTGTGGAGATTCACAAGAGTTACTAGACTGCCATAGAGGTATTCTCCCTCTTTTTTTATTTGTTACTAACGAATTGTGGTGAATTATAAATCTTTGAAGAGGCGCTTCAAGTAGATGATTCTATCAGGTGGGAGGTGCCATGAATGATGAAATGGAATCACTCATGTCAAATGAGACATGGGATTTGACGTCCTTATCAGCTAGAAAGAAGGCTTTTTAGAATAAGTGAGTTTCCCGGCTGAAGGGAGAACCGAATGGGATAAAATGCTATAAGGCAAGGATTGTAGTAAAGGGCTTTTAGCAGTGACATAGAGTTGACTATAGTGAGATATTTGATATAGTTATAAAGATGAATACCATCAGTGTAGTGTTGAATATTGTTGCAGTTGAACATTTGCACTTGGAACAAATTGATGTAAAGATTATGTTTCTTTACAGAGAGCAGAAAGAGGAGTTATACATGCAACAATCGGAGGAGTACAAGGCTCAAGGAAAGGGTAAAGCTGAGATTGTGTGCAAGCTCAAGAAAAGCATCTATGGCTTGAAACAAGTGCCTAGGTAATGGTACAGGAGATTCGATATGTTCATGTAAGAAATTGGGTACAAAATGTGCTAGACTGATCCCTGTTGCTATATAAAACAATGTAAGTCATTCTATATTATTCTTTTATTGTATGTGGATGATATGTTGATTGTAGGATCGGATATGGAGGAGATAAAGATATTGAAGGAGCAGATATCAAAGAAGTTTAACATGAAAAACTTGGGGTTGACCAAGTAGATTCTTGGGAAGAGAATAAATAGGGAGAGAAGTGCACAAAATTTGAAGTTTTATTAAAATGAATATGTTGAAAAGGTACTGAAAAGAATCAATATGAGTGAGGAAAAACTAGTGAGCACTCTCCTAGCAAGTCACTTTAGTTTATCAAAGAGTCAGATACTTAAGACTGAAGAGGAGAAGGAACACATGCAGAAGGTTTCTTATGCTTCAGCGGTTGGGAGCTTATTGTACGCGAAGATCTGCATGAGATTAGATATTGCACATGCAGTGAGAGTGGTTAGATATTCATGGGAAATTCATGGAATCACCACTGGAATGCGGTCAAGTGGATTTTGAGGTATTTGAAGACTATAGTGGACAAAGCACTTTTCTTTGGTAGGTCTGATATTACTCTATAGGGCTTTGTATATTTAAACCTTACAAGTGATGTTGATAGCTGGAGGAGCACTAGTGGATATGTGTACATAGTGGGAAGCGTAGTAGTGAGCTGGATCTCCAGCATACAGAACATTATTGCACTATCCACTAAGGAGGCTGAGTACGTCTCCATCACTGAGGCGAGTAATGAGATGATTTGGTTGAAGACTATAATGACCCTAATATTGAATCAAGAGCCTAATCTAATACTAGAGCATTACCATAGCTGTAATGACCTATGTTAGGTTGGTAACAATCAATCTAACATCAAATGCATCTTTTCACAGGATTATATTGGCGATTAGATAAAATAGTAGTTAAACACATCCAGAGCCATTCAAGCATAAGAAATAACATTCATTCAATTTAAAGTAAACAATATCCAGAATTTATTACATAACTTTCATTATACATCAAATAATTATCCCTTGAAGGGGCAGTTATAATTTGTTAATTTTTCACGCCATGACTTTAAACCATATCGGCCTTCTCCAACTGTATCTGATCTGGCATTATAAAAATAATGCCTTAGTGCACATTTTAAATACAAAGGATATTAAAATTATATTTTAAGCAAAAGCGAAAGGCAAGAAATGATAATAATTACAGGGAAATATAGTTTATAGCAAAAAGATAATCGTAACTCCTACAAAATAAATATTCTCTTGTAGCATGCCAAATTTCAAATAGAAAAAAAAGAAATAATCGCATAAAAGTTCATGTTTATGTTTATACCTATGATATTATAAAACAATGATAGCAGTTATGATGGGCAAAGCCAGAATCATGAGGCTGAGTTCATATGCATTAAGCATAAAACTTCACTTGGCCCCCCTTAAGGGCTCTAGATGCAATAAACATGCATTTAAGCATAACCTTCACTTGGGCCTCCCTCAAAGGCTCCAGATGGCACCCTTATAGTTCCTAAGGACTAATCCTATCCCTAACATATTCATGCTCCGTTTAGGAACCCTTTTTGCAATATTCAAAAGATATATAAACATCATTCAAATTCTCTTACATCATTAGTAGTAAGAATAATGTATTAAGTAGCAATACAACATAGGCTCAAAGCGATATTTTAAGCAGCAAATGATATAAAAAAGCATAAAAATAATATCCAGTGTATCTTTTGTTTTGACTTGACAAGACATTTCACTCAGAACTTTGATGTGTCTGCAAAAGCTATAATTAAAATTCTATTAAACTTTGAAAGTATTTATTTGCTCTAGGAAAACTAATATTTTTATTCATAAGCTTTTGGTAAATATGAACCTTGCAATTCTTTGTTCGTCTTGTTTATGACGCATATAAACTAACTTTGGCTAAAAGATTATCTGAGTTAATATAGAAAAATCAATATTAAAATTCATGTATTCTTGAACCCAAAGTGAGCTTGCATGGGTTGAATTCTAAGTCATGTGAGAATCATAATAATATGTTAAGATTTTTAGAAACATCCATGGATACTAATCACAACTAATCGTTGGTGGCTTTAGCTATTAATAGTCGTACAACGAAATAAATACCCTTTTTGTTGGGTCTAAGAAGTGACCCTAACAACTACAATTCAATAATTTCCAATGATAAAGCAGTTTTCCCTAACAGTAAGTAGTTTTGAATATACTAACTTGATTATTATTAAAATTCATTTTTCAAGTGATTCCATGCTAAACTCTCAACAACCTCATAAGACGTTTAAAAACTATTTCATTATCAATAATCATAAGATTTGCTATGATTTTGGAAGATCTTTGCTTTAAGCAATGTAAAGTATGAAATCAAGTAAGATAAATAGCTGCAGATTTTTAAGATGTTGACTAAGATAAAAGTTCATTAGCATAAATCATTAAATGTTAAAACAAAGGTTTCAGCATCGCTAAAGTATTAGTTACATTGTTTTAAAATCAAATTTTATATATAAGCAAATAACTACTAACTAGGGAAATACTTACCAATATTTAACAGTTTATAAATCTTGCCATTCAAGTCCTAAAATTATAAGCAATGAGCTAGAATGTCCTTAATACAAATTCCCATTTATGGTTTTCTCAATTTGTTATGCAAATTAAGTACTGGAGTGCTTACATAATATCCAAATAAGATTGTAGGCTATCCCTATTTTAATTTATGAGAATTTAGTAAATAACTTGTTTTGATATCAAAATAAGTCACTTAATCTATTTATAACGACTACTTGCATACATGAAATAATTCGAATAATTGCAGTTCTATTGATGTCAGTTATTTATTTATACTTTACTTACAACTTTCCTATAGACTGAGAAAAAGGTAAGGAAGATCGTACCTTAAGCTTAGTCGAGCGCACAAAATCGAGCGGAGAAGGATCGAGCGCGGAATCATAGCGGAAGAGCTCGGCGCAGAGTCGTGCGGAGGAGGTCGGCGCAGAGTCGAGCGCCCTAGCAGAGAAGAATCGGCGCTGCAAGAGATTGAGAGGAGAATAATCAGGACTTGCGCGGAAGAAGAAGTCGAGCAGGGAAGCTACACGCTACCCGTCTCTCGTCATATGGGTTATGACGAAAGGAGGGGTCGATCTTTCCTACTCGATTGGTCTCCAGGTACGCTCATTGTCGCGTCTTACGGGAGAGAATCGAGCGACTGAGAGGGAGAGGCGAAAGGGGTCGAGCGTGGTGATGGGTCGAATGCTATACGCCCGGTTATATAGGGTGTGCGTGCGTAACGCACACCCGTTTAGACCGATTGGCTTCTTCTCCAAATGCTCGAAGATTAAGGATAATAACGTAACTGTCGTAACGTGCTTTATTGGAGTAATTTTCTTAAATGTCATAACTGTCGAATTTGAAAACTTTCTAAATTAGGGATTGAAACTGAAAAAAAAAATCAATTTTAATAAAAGTTTTAACGGGAAACTAAAATTTGCAGGAGTATTTAACAAATTTGAATATTGCTGGTAAGCAGTGTTCCTTTTACAAATGACATAGGGTCATTACAATAGCACTAAACACTGAATTAATAGGAAGCTAACTCACCATTAAGTGCTATGCGGCCAAAAAATTTTTTGAGGCAAAGTAGTTCAAATAAAAATGAATATGTAAATAATGTGAAATCAAATTTTGGATTTGATGCCTAATTTTACTAATCACTTTTAAATTATAATTAGGAGTCCAAAAACCTTATTTATCAATATTATTCAAATTTGACCTACTTAGTGTCATTTTACTTCTTGTAATGTGAGGATTCCAAATTTGTTAATTTTGTTTTGATTAGACATCATTTGAAAAAAATGGATTTTTGGCTTCTCTAATCTTCATTAAGTAGAATTTTTCATGAACTTTGGTTTGCATATTCTAGGATTTTTACCCTAGGACAGCAAACTTAGATTTTACATTAGGAATTGAGATTAGGCCTTAAAAATCATAGTTATATGCTTATTGATTAGCCTATTAAACATGAAATTAGGCTTTCAACAATAGAAGATATAATGTATGTTAGAAACCTTAGGCTTGACTAATCACCTAATTATGTATAGTGAATCTATATCTTAGGTGTAGCTAGCTAAATGGTTGCCTTTGTTAGTAGAAACTAACCTTATTATGACTATTATCTATTAATTGGAGTTAGGCTTAGTGGACCCTTTTTTTTAAGTGCAAACCTTACCCTAACCTCTCTAATTTCTAACTTAGCTCTATTTAGCTCTCTAAAAGGAATCTAGCTTCTTAAGTAAGCCCTAGAATCCCTAATACTATAAGCAAACCTAGAACTACTAAATTGTAACATTTCCCTTCAACTCTACATTTAGTACCTCCCAAATGTATATTTAGCTAACTTAATGAACCTATGAATTAGAACCACTTAAATCTAAGTTACTTTAGTGAGTTTCAAGGTAGTGAACCTATAACCTATACCTCATAAATATGGAACCTTAACCTTAAATCTAGTAACCAATGAAGATTGACTGGCTTAGAATTAGCATATGATTAAAGTCATGTTGCATGTATATACTTATAGATTATTTTGCCACATAAGTAATTCTTAATCAAACTACTACTTTCCAAACCTCAAATTATTCATAGTATTATCTTTCAATTGACTTAGAGATTGATATATCTAAGCCAATTGGGAGATTAATCATCTCCAATTATTAAGTTAGATAATCTAATTAGACAACAATAAATATCATATGGATTGTAGTTAACTTGAATTCCTTGAATGATACTTTACTTTGAGACTACAATTTTGAACATTCATAAAGAAATTGTGCATAAATAAATCATTAAAATATTGAACATAGGGGTTTCATATGATGAACTACAAGCCATGACAGGCAATAGAGTAATGAAAAGACGTCACACATTCTAGAGGAAGAGTTTGTGTATTTTGGGAGACCCCGCTTTACTTAATTAGTTAAGAAAATCTACTTAACTCTTCATTTGTTCTGTAATTTATGACCGCAGAACAAAATATTTATAACTGAAATAACTTAGCATACTTTTATCACAATCTTGTGATTGTGAGCTACTTTTCATAGCCTCTTAGTTATTCTTACTTATCATATTCTTTGAGTATGCTTACTTAGTCCATGAGACTGAGCCTCACATTACTTTACTGTTTATTACTACTTCTTATTGTTGTTTGCCTCATATTACAGTCTTTACTTTACTTACAGTGTATGCTTCCGTACTTACATTTTATGATTCACTGTTTTCTTTTATTTAATACTTAGCATAATTTCATTGGACATATTCAAGTATCCTTACATGCTTTCATATGAACTTTACTAGTTTTAGCCTTTATAGGATCTATATTTTCCTTACTTATTATTAAGGGCTTGAAAAAACTACTAGTGAGTTCTTTTTCTTTTACTTTACTAATTTTACACACTTTCATATCCTACTTTCTATGCTTAGTACTCTGCTCACTCATTTAAAATTATAAATGGTTAATGTGATATCCGTATAAAACTAAATAAAACTAAGTGTAACCTTAACATGTACTTAGATTTTTTAAGTTTAATCACTTATTCTTACTTTACTGGTTGTGCCATACCGTATTAAAAATCAAATACGGTAAATCAAGAGCATCATTTAGACCTTGGAGCTAGGACTAGTATCGGCCGTCAGTAGCTTGGAGATTTGTTTTCTTTTTTTTATTGATTTTTTAGTGATGATGAGTGTAATTTTAATAACTTTTAATTTAATTTATAATAACTTAATTTCTGTGATATTTTTACTTTATTTCCGTGATGGATGTACTTTCCTTTTTGTATACTTTTTTGGTTTGGATGATGGATTTGGATGCTCCTAATTTCACATTGTTTACTTATTCATTTTCCTTATAAGTCCTTTGCCTCAAAAAGATACTTGGCCGCATAACACTTAGTAGTAAGTTAGTTTCCTAATAATTCAGTGTTAAGTGCTATAGTAACGTTGTAGTATTGGATTATGTTCCTGATTCAATTTTAGGGTCGCTATAGTTAGTATCAGAGCCAAGATTGAGGAAAAGAAGGTGAGTGAATATCTATCTATCCAAATCAAATAACATAAAAAATTAAAATAAAAGCATTAAAAATCTCACCATAGGCTAGTAAATGCCTTATGCTGAGGAGTGGTGGGTTTGTGCCTACTCTAAGATAATTCATGATAATAGGAGATATTACCGTGCTCCTATCTATCATGATTTTGAGATTATTTTCTATTCCACTCTATGCAAGTGATTGTTTTAAGTTCATTAGTAATAGCTTTCATTTAGCTTTTTACTTTTTGCATTTTCCAATCTTGTACTCCAAAATCTTTAGTTCTAATAAGAATCCTTTTTATTTCCTAATTCTTGAATTATTTCTCTTTCTCTCCTCTAATATGGATTTCAAATCCGATGCTCATATTCTTTCTGTTACAAAGGAAGCTACCTCCAGTTCATCATCAATTGCAGATGAGCTTAAGACTCTAATGCAAATGATGAAAATTATGGTGGAATCTCATACTTGAGTTGCAGATATGATGGTTGTACCTCCTCCACCACTTTCTTCTCCTCAAATCATTCCTTTTAGTCCTCAGCAAGCATCTAGGTCAGTTCTAGACTATTTTCTTCATACCTTTCTAAGGTTAAATCCTCCTACCTTCAATGGTTCACATCCCCGATAGATGCTACAAACTAGCTGAAATTTATAAAAAAGGACTTGGCTAGTATTAAGTGCCTCGAGATTGAGGTCATCCATCTTAATATAACTTATTCATGGAAGAAGCAGAATCATGGTGGTGCAGTGAACTAAAATCTCACTTTTTAGAAGTCAGTGTCGAGGATATCTTCTGGGAAGAATTTGAGGAAGTATTTAAGGAAGAATTCATTCCAATGTCTGCTTAAATGATCATCAAGGATGAGTTCATGCATTTGAGTCAGGGAAATAGAACAGTCTTGGCCTATGAAATAGAGTTCAAAAATCTATCCAAGTTTTTCTTAGACCTAGCGTGTATGGAAATGGCTAGGTGTAGTCACTTTCTTAAGGGACTGAAGGACTCCATTAAGAGTCACTTGATGTCTCAGCGCCATGATCACTTTGAAAAGCTCTTGGAGAGAGCGTAGATGATCGAGCATCACCAAAACCAAATGGAGATGAAAAAGAGATCTCACTCGGAAACCCCCAAGTCTGAGCCATTCAAGCGAAACCACTCGCAAGGGCCGAAAGCCTATAAAATGACTCAACCTTAGCCAGGAAAGCAGGGTGTTCGCTGCTAAAAGTAGCATCCATGCGGCAAATGTTACCATTTTGGTAATAGATGCTATACTTATGGCAAAACTGGCCATAGATATTGGGATTGTTGTACAGTGTGGACAGTGGATAAAGCAAGATCAATCACCCAGCCACAATTCATAACCCTACTCCTGTCTATGCTCAAGCTCCAGCACTAGTTTTAATGCCACCTTCAGCTAGTGGAAGTGCTCAAAATCCTCGGGGAGCAACTACACCCACCCATAAGAAAGCTCAGGCAAGGAGCAATGCAATGGATAAAGTTGTCGTTTAATATTTTGACAAGCCTCGAGTTTATGCTTTGACACCCGTTGTCGCCTAAGAGGATAACGATGTCATCATCGGTATGTTATACAATTATTTTCATATTTTATCTTTCTTTTCTGCATTTTTACTTTTGTGCTTTTTGATTTTACTATACTAGTCATTAAATAAGGTTTTATTTTCTCTCATATGAACTCTGCTTAATAATAACCAATCCTATGATACACTCTTTGATACGAGTACTAATCACTTTTCATATCCTAGAATTATGCCATCTCTCTCAAACTTCAACATTTCAGCTTAGGCAATGTCTTGTATGTGCAGATGCCATCTGGAGATAAAATGTGTGCTAATAATTTTTGTATATTAAACATTCCCATTAGCAACCAATATTTTAAGTGAAGCTTATTATTATACTGATCATGAACTTCGACATAATTTGAGGTATGAATTGGTTAAGTAAATTCAATACCGTCCTAGACTTACAGTGGAAGAAGGTTACGTTAAAAGTAGGAAATAAACTTGAAGTTTTTGTAGGCAAACTTACTTAAACTATATCTCTAATTAATGTGGTAGAAGCCTAGTGCCTCATTAGTAAGGGTTGTGATGCAATCTTAATAACCATGATTGGTAAAGCCCAAGGAAGATAGATCCATAAAGGACACCAATGTCATTAAAGAGTTCCTAGATGTGTTTCTAATCAATTTACTAGAACTACCTCCTTTACGTGAGGTAGAGTTTTGATAGAACTGATTCCAAGAATGCAGCTAAAGTCTATTGCTCCATATAGGATACCTCCCAATGAGTTGTAAGAAATGAGAGAGTAGCTGCAATAGTTACTTAAGAAAGAATTCATTCATCCTAGCATGTCCCCATGGGGAGCCTATTATGTTCATGAAAAAGAAGGATTGCTCATTGCAGATATGTATAAACTACTGTGAACTGAACGAGGTGTAACAGCCCCAGTTGTTATTTAGGTCAATTAGGACTAATCCTAGTTCTAATTATGGTTCTAATATCTTAATTAAGACATTTAGAACCTACCTCTAATATTTAGATCAAATCAGGAATCAAATATAGCAAATCTTGATTTCTGGAAAATCCAAATATCCTAGAAATTGATTTTTTATTTTGATCTCGAATCAAAAATCTGACTTCGCCATTGCGTTCACCACCCCTAAATTAGCTAGGAGTGATGTTTTGAATGCATTTGGAAGTCGTTGATTTTTGTCAAATATTTTAATAATATTTAATTAACCTGAAAATTTAGATAATTAAATACTCATCAAATCAAAAATCTAATCGCGCCGTTGCGTTCCCCACCCCTCATTTAGCTAGGGGTGATTTATTAGAAATTTTTGGAATACAGTTATTTATTAAAATATGATTAATAAACTTAATATAAATAATTTAATAATAATATTTATTAAAGAAAATTAAGGGTTCCGTTAAAGATTTTAAACCCACCGTCTCCTTCTTTCACATTGTTGGCTTATCATTTGATCGAGCAACACTTATTCTGAGCCATCCGATCTGATCTCAGTGCGAGATCAGACGGCTCAGGAGTCGTCACCTTCTTCGCTCAGCACATGTCGCGCTGAGTCCTCGGCTCGCCCACACCTCGTCGAATCATCGCAGAGCAGGTGTCGGCCGTCGCTCTAGAAGCACGTCAAAGCCCCGTTAAGCCTCCATTTCATGAATAACAGTGGATTTTTCTCAAATCTCGAATGTGTGCAGCTAATCTCAGTCTTCCCAAGCCTAACCAAGAACCCTAATAAGGTACCTCTCTTCCTAAAATATTATGTATTCCAGTCTCCTATTTGTATAGTACATGTGTTCATTGATGATTGTAATATCTGTATTCGATCAAGTTAAAAAAAAAATTTGAAATTTAAGTTCTTCTTTTCGTCGTATAGTTAGGGTTAGGGTTTGCTTATGCACTCGGTGTATGACTTCCTCGTGACTGGTTCAACGTCTGGCGGGACGATCTAGTGCTGTTCTAGCGATTTCATGTGATCCAGCTGCAGGCGTCACCGGATTGGACCCAAGAGAACGATGCCCTAATCCATAGCCCGTACGCCTTCGAGCGAAGAAGGAGGAGTCCTGGGTCGGGCCGATTGGAGTCAGGCCCGACCCGTCACTGCCACGCGTGTAAAGAGTGGGGCCCACCTTTCCATTAAATATTCTGGTGGGTCCCATCGTAGAATGTTAAATGGAATTAATTAATATATAGTTAATTAATTTAAATAAATTAAATTAGGAACTTTAAATCCCCATAAGTTGCAAATTAATAACCCAAATATAATTAAATTATATACCATTGTGATAAAAAAAATAGAGGATCACAATGGAGTTGTTCAATTTCTAGAACGACTTATATTTTGTATAGCGATATTTAGGGATATTAAATAATTCAAAATAAATAAATAAATAAATAATATGTTACAAAATTTCATGTAACCATAACTTTGTATCACTTTATCCAAACATACCCAATATAAGTCTCAAAATACTCAAAAAGTCCTAAGGAATATTCTAGTAGTGTTTATTTTTCTGTTTGGATTAGTTTTAAACTAATCACTTTTAGGACCCAACCCTAATTAGGTCAATTAACCCTAGAACTTCAATTGACCATAAGTTAGTCAATTTAGCTCCAAATTAAGTGATCCAAATATCTATTTAGATCAGAAAAATCTAACTTACAAAAATATACAAAAATATTTAGGATCCAATGGTTAGATTTGCTAATCAACCCTATTACTTTAAAACTTAATTAGTGAATAATAGTAAATCTAATGATCCAAATTAAACAATTTAAGTTTCAAAGAACTCCTTGAGTATATTAGAACCTAATAATATAGTTTGATTAATAATTTGGTGATTAATTTCACTAATCACTCACTAATCATCCTAAACCCTAAATAGGCCATAACTTAGCCAATCAGAATCTAAATTGAGCCTACCACTAGTCAATGTGATCAGTGAGACATTTGTAAATTATAGTCACTAATTTTATTTAATTTGGACATCAATTGGAGAAGTTAGAAAAATTGACCTTTGTTAAGAACCCTTAATTACTATTTAAACCCTAGGACTTGTATTGGCTATAATTTAGCCAATACATATCAGAATTAGATGATTTTAGGTTCTATGAAAATCTTAGGACATAACCTATAGTAAACTAATTGAAAATTTAGGTTTCATTAGGATAAAATTACCAATTTGTCCTTATAGGTCAAATTCCTTATTTTGACCTTATAAGGCTTAAATCCTTAACCAAAGTTGATGAACTCACTGCCTAAACTCATATTAGATAGTAAGTAATCATTCTACTTTAAGAAATTTTAGATTTGAATCCTAATTTATAAAGATGAAATTTTGACCCCTAAGTAAAGGGCAAAATGATCATTTTGCCCAAATTTAGGATTAAGTATCTTAAAATATTAAATACATCCCTAAGCTCCTAAAATCAGTAAAATAACTGATTTGAACTCATTCTGGAACATTTAAACTTATTTAAGTAATAATATATGAGGAAACCTAAAAATGGCCTAAAATTCTCTAAGTCTTAAATTAAGTTTCATAAGGTGAATTTAGTTCACCTTATGCCTTCTTTAAGCTAAATTCATCATAATAGTGTTAAGAAAAAAATCAAACCTAAAGTTTAATTATTCTCTTAAAGTTTTCCTTCAAACTTTAGGATCTTAATTCCTTAGGATCTAGCTTAGAAACTAGGTTAGAGTTCATCTATTAAATAATTGGGTACTTAATAGATGAAATCTTGGTTTTATAGTTTTCTAGATTTCATCCTTTATTTATGATTATTTTATATTTAAACTTTAGATTTAAGATTAGAGATCAACCTTATTAAGCTTGATTTGCTTAATAATATAGCCTTAATAATAGTTCGTGAGATATGGGTTTAACTTTATACTATTAGGATTAGAACCTATTAGATTAAGAAGTTAAAATCCAATACTTGGATTTTAACATCTTAATCCCTCAATTTTGATTCCTATTAATCAAGATTGGTTTGGGATTCATAAAATCATTAATTAGGACATTTGATTTATTAATTTAACTTAATTAAGTGACATGTGATTTAAAAGTGTTAGGACTCAATTAGTTCTAACATTATTTTGACTTGTAGGCTCGATATTATTGTCCAGCAGAAAAATTTGATTTGGGATTCATAAAATCATTAATTAGGATGTTTGATTTATTAATTCAACTTAATCCAACCTGATCTCACTTTTTCTCAAATCTCAAATTTTCTGCTAAACAATATGTATCTTAGCCAATTTTCATCCAATTTCAACGATCCAATAGTCCATTTTAATCAAAAAAAATGTGTAAGATAATAATATGATGCCAAATTTCTAATTTGACAACTAATTTCACTAATGACCTTTTAAGTGTCATTAAAAGTCATTAAAACCCTAATTGATCATTTGATATCTGATTTGACCTTACTTAGTGTTATTTTACTCATTATGCTATAAGGAAGTTATAACCACTATATTTACATGATTTGGAGATCAAATAGAAAATGTGAGTTTTGACTATTGAATAAAATAATATTAAATTCTTGAATTTGGGATTTTGCATGTTTAGGCCTCCTGAAGGCTGGGATACCTTAGAAAATATACTTTATGTCATATAACAACATCAGATAATATTTTGAGCAGGATAATACCAAAAATAGCCTACTCCTAGTTTAGTTCAAGTAAACTAAGATAGAGATTTAACATAGAATTTGATTGATCTTCTTTAATCATAATGCTTGATTTAGTAATTAAGATCTGTACTAGTCCTAAACTCTATGGTGGATTGAACTAGTTAGCTCCTTATGCTAGTAAGACCCATTAGTCAACCTCTTAAATAATTATATTGAGCTTAACATAGTACCTTACTTTTCTTTAAGTATAGAATTAACCCTATCTACCTTATTAAGTAGCTTAGTACTATAGTAGTGAGCCTAATCACTTAACTAACCTTTGGGACTCTTAGTGTCTTGATATGAAATAATAAGTTAATGGTTAAGGAATCTCTGTCTAGTTGTTGATTAGGATATCCCAATCTTAAGGATCCTTGCTGAACTTAAGGTTAGTATAACTCATATGCTAATCTTCTAGTAAGAACTTTAGTACTAATTTAGATCTAGTAGCTTTATGAAGTTTGAAAGATAGTAAGAAGTTAAACCCTTAAGTTTAACACTAGATCATTACCTCACACTTATTTCCATTTAGATAACATAGATTGAATCCTAACATGTAGGATAATGAATTATAAATAATTTTATATCATGTGAGCTAATTAGAATAATATTAAGTTATCCTTGGTGTAGCTCTTATAACTAATTGAGAACTTAGGAGATAACTAAAATGGAGCCTTCTTAAGAAGTTTAGTGCCTCTACTTAGACTGAAGGAGTGACCTAAGGGACTAAGTGTAACCTACTTAGGATCATATAAGTAGTCTTAATATGCTAAGTGTAGGACTTAGAGATTGATCTAAGTAATTAAGTGAGACCTTCTCAGTGAATTGTAGTTAGTCATTTTAAGTGTGAAGCTTAGGATCTCTTAAAAAGATTAAACAACTTAAAGTTAGAAGTGATCTTAAATAATAAGTAGGATAGAATCATGAGTAAATTAGAATCTAAGTAAGAGCTAAAAGGCTTAGAAACCCTTAAGTGATAACCATCATAGTAAGATTTGGGACTTAGTGTCCATACCAATTAGACTTGGAATCTTATAATTTTATAAGATGAGTTATTATTAGATTTATAATTCTTTAGAATGATTAAGTATTATAGTTAAAGCTAGATATTTGCCTTTAATATTATAAAGCTAGAAAATCCTTGAAGTGCTTAGTACTAGAACTAGACTAAGGATGATAGTAATTATAATACTAAGGTTTGGAACCTTAAGATAGGACAAGAACCATAATGTTAGATTAGTAACTTAATGGAAATCTAAATTAGATTATAATAACTTAAGTATTATCATCCCTTTAGTGTTGTCTTATTATATTAGAAGCTGTAATGAATCCTTAATTCTAAGATTAGACTAGAATTATACTACTAGTATCATATCTAATACTAAATTAATCTAAGTAATTAGATGAATGAAACTTCTTAAGTATAGAATCTCTAAGATGTTATTAAGATAAAATGCTTAGAAGAAAGTATTAACTTAAGTGAGTAGATTTAGCAACCCTCTAAAGCATTGAACCTTTAAGATGTTAATCAAAAAAGATGCTTAAAGGATAGTGTTAAGTGTTTGTGTAGGATAAGTTAAAAGAACCATATATCTTAAGTGTAGTGTGATATAAGCTTAGTAGCTATTTAGTTTTGTAGCTAAACCTTCAAGTGATCTAAGTTATAGGAATATAATAGCATAAGTGGTGTATCAATGAGACCTTTAGTATGTGCTTAGAATGTCCCATTAGAGTAGAAGTGGGTATTTAATAGTCTTGATGATTGTAGTATTATATATTGGATCGGATATTTCAATGATACCTTAATCAAATCATTAATTTTAAAACTCATTTAATTATATGTTACTATAAATTAATTAATGAAGACATTCGATCAATATCTAAGTCAATTGAGGAGCTTGATTAGCTCAAATCATACGATAGATAACTAAAGTAAAAAATAATGGATATCACATAGTTTACAATTAGCTTTGAAATATTCTTGAATGCTGCAATGTATTGAGACTAAATCCTTAATTACATTCATAAAAATATTGTGCATAAAATAAACTTATAATAGTTACTTGGGGTCATGTGGTGGATTATGTCAAGGCAGGCAACAATGTAATAAGGAGGTCTCACATATCCTAGATGGGGAATATGAGTGTTATGGGAGACCTCGCTTGTGGTGCCCTGCATCCTTAATCCGCTAAAGGATTAGGTTAAGGGTGGGGTGTCACTCTGGCTAACCCCTCACTTACCATTGGATTAGGATAGACTCCATAATCCACCTGATTAGGAAAGGATTAACACAGAATCAATCTAACAGTCACTATATAAGTAAACGTACATAGTGCGGAAGTGATTTAAGGAAATCTAAATCATCCAAGCATCACAGTATAAATAGCAAGAATAGAACTCAGAATATAAGCATACAATCCAAATAAACAATCAATGTACCTGTATTATTACATCACCTTAAAGTTTAAATAAAAGAAAGTGTAAATACGCTCATCCTCACATATAAAATAAAAGCTAAGTAGCGGCTTCTTCCACAGGCTCCTCCTCTGAGTATGGCTCCACTCCTAACTCCTGCTCATCTAACTGAAGAGGGTCTGCCATTGTCAGTTTCATAATGTAGGGCCCCAGCCAAAAAAAAGAAAAATCTGGTTAGACAATTGTCTAAGTACATTTTAAGTTGATGAATTATTATATGTGTTAAGTAATATCACCATTCAATAATATCTAAGCAATACATATATATATATATATATATATATATATATATATATATATATATATATATATATAAGAGCAGCAGGCAACACAAGAGAAAAAGGGAAAGCTATAAACCATAATTTATAACTTAAGCAAAGGAGAGGCTAAGACATGCCTCACATGCGAGCTAAACAAGGTAAGGCATATAAATATACATAAACAAATAAGTGCAGTAAGAAAAATGCTACATCCTAAATATGCTGGTGATCAAAAGATACATGCCAAAAGAAAAAAAAAGAACTCAGCAGTGGTACATGTAAATAGCGACAAGATTCAAATATCCTAAATATATATAAAAGCAGTACAAAAAAATAGATGACTGAATAAGAATGTTGAAAAGCAAACGAAATGACACAACTGCATATAAATATCCGTGCATCAACTGCCATACAAAAAAAGCTACTCTAGCCCATTGAATATCAAAGAAGCTTAGCACAATCACGGCTAAGTCATAAAACTGTGTACCCCTAGCGACATAAGGAGGCTAGGCAAATAAGTACACAAGCAAGCGAAGGGTCTTAGCACCAGTACTGTTAAGGCACCAATTGTATGGCCCTAGCAGCATAAGGAGGCTAGTAAACTAAGCATACAAGGCAACCTTAACGTCAGTACGGCTAAAGCACCAACGGTGTACCCCTAACGACATAAGGAGGCTAGGAAACAAGGAAATATCTGAGAGGCAGCTCATATAATTATCATCTTTTTATTAATCACTTTAATATTTTTACAAGGAATCTGAGGAGTCTCCATATCTTCTTAACATTTTATTTATGCATCAAAAATCTTATATGATATGCTCAAGAAAATATGGCACAAAAATACAATGAATGTGTAGCAACAAAATATCAATAGAAGCAAGGGACTCTACTAAACATGGTGATATCATTTGTTTTCTGCTTAACCATTCTAACTATTCCAAGTTACACAAGTTCAAGATCACCATTTTCCTACTATCGAGTGTAACTCAGAAATTTGCCCTTATAAGTTAAAAGGATTAGAACTGATCAGGTTCTAATCTAGTTCAATCAGACAGACGACTACGAGTTAAATCAATAAATCATATGTCCTAGTTTTGTGAATTTAGATGTTCTAACTAAGATCTGATCAAGATCTTCTAAACCTATAGATTATGGATTAAATATTATGAGATTTAGGTTTAATCACATAATCCAAAGAGGTTAAGGCCTAAGTCTAGGTTTTATTCTATAAGTGATCTACTAGTTAAGGCAAATCCTATTAAGTAATCAAAATTAATAGGATGAATCTCCTATCTTAAATCTAAGGTTAAAAGACAAAATAATCAGAACAAGTTGTAAAATAAAAGAAAAGTCTAGAAACTAATAAAACCAAGGTTTCACCCATTGAGTAACCTATTTACCTAATGAATGAACTCTAACCTATGATCTAGTCCTAGTCTCAAGAAAGGTCCTTAAAGTGTAGTGCTAGAAGAATTCTGGAATCTAATCTAAGAGTTGATCTCACTCACTCAAATGTCACTAAGATGATTATAACATTAGTTTTAGTGTCTTGGAATGTTACAAAAGGGTAGGGGTACTTAATCCAATCTTAGGGCAAAATGACTATTTTTGCCCCTACCTTAAGGGTAAAAAATCAACTTTTATTTTAGAGGTTAGAATTGAATTCTCTTAATTTTAACTTATTCCTTATTGTTTAACTTGAAGATAGACAGTAAGTACGCCTAAATTGGACGAGAAACGGTTAAGTTATGACCAACATGAAGCCAGGGGTAGTTTGGTCATTTACCTAAATTTCTAGGGTTCAAATCCTAAATATTATTTTAGTATAATGATGACACTGCAATTTTAGGTTAGATAGCTTCTTGAATTTTGAATTTGGAGTTGATTTCACCAAGTTTGGGGGCATTTTGGTCATTTTTCACTAAAAATTCTAGGGTTGACTTTTTGTCCTGATATCAGAATGGGAAAACTAATACTACTACAATGATGGAGCCGCTCTCCTGAGCATTTTAAGACCCATATTGACTATGTTTCGATATTCGGGTAAAAAGTTATGAGGTCCTAAAGAGGTCATAAAATGCTACCTCGTTATACGTACCCCGAAATAAATTTTTACATTATGTTATTTGATTTCTTACATTTTTCTGAGTATTTTAAGACCTATATTGGCTATGTTTGGATCATCTTACAAAAAGTTATTAAACTTTTAAGATTTACTATTCAAAAATACAATTTGAATTATTTTACTGTTCATTTATTCAAATTAAATGATTTTACTGTTCATTCCTAAAGTTTTTATATAAAATTTCTGAAATTATTAATCCTTAATTAATCTGTGATTAATTAGGCTTAATTATTAATTAACATTAATTAATCTATTAATTATATTTATTAATATTTTACTATAGCAAAGTAATTAGTACTAATCTCTGTTTAATTAGTCTTAATTACTTATTAATATCTAATTAAGAATAATTAATTATACTTTACTATTTAATAATAATTAATTATTCTAATTACTGTTTAAGGTTTAATTAATATTTATTAACCCTAATTATTCTCTAATTATACTTAATTAAGTAAGGTTACTGTTTTAAAGTAATTAGTAATAATCCTAATTTAATTAACCACTAACTGTACTTAATTAATCCTTAACAGTAATTTCATTAATATTTTAATTAACAGACAGTGGGCCCCACTAGAC
Source organism: Gastrodia elata (assembly GCA_016760335.1). Lineage (NCBI taxonomy): Eukaryota > Viridiplantae > Streptophyta > Magnoliopsida > Asparagales > Orchidaceae > Gastrodia > Gastrodia elata. The sequence continues at coordinate 24,504,138 of CM028684.1, read as the reverse complement.
ACGTGGCACTGCCAGAGGCTGCCACGTGGCACTGTGGGCCCCACGAGGAGCCGAACCGCCGCGGTTGACCGGGCAGTGGGTCCCACTTGACACGTGGCGGGCCCAGAGGCTGCCACGTAGCACTGTGGGCCCCATTGGGGAGCCGAACTGCAGCGCGGGGCTCGGGCTGTGGGCCCCACAGGGGCTGAGTCAGCTCGGGTGACTGGGCAGTGGGCCCCACCTGACACGTGGCACAGCCAGAGGCTGCCACGTGGCACTGTGGGCCCCACAGGGAAGCCGAACCGCCGAGGTGACCGGGCAGTGGGTCCCACTTGACATGTGGCGGGCCCAGAGGCTGCCACGTGGCACTGTGGGCCCCACTGGGGAGCCAAACCGCCGCGCGGGGCTCGGGCTGTGGGCCCCACGCGCCACGTTGCGTGCTTGCTGGCTGCCACGTGGCGTAGTGGGCCCCACGGCCGAAGCCGAAGAGTCGCGGGGCTCGGGCAGTGGGCCCCCACAGGCCACGTGGCGTGCCCAGAGGCTGCCACGTGGCCCTGGTGGGCCCTACGACCGAAGCCGAGGGGTCGCGGGCTCGACGTGTGGGCCTCACAGGACACGTGGCTGGCCCGGAGGCGGCCACATGGCGTAGTGGGCCCCACTCGCGGCTTACGCGGACCCGACGCGGTCGGGTCGGGCTCGGGTTGACCCGGCCCGACCTGCACTTCGTCTCCCTCGCGGAGACACCCGAGGGCACCGGGCTAGGTCACGGCTTTTGCCGGCCTTCCCAGCGCCGGACCACCTCGGCCCACACGGCTGACGGTAGCCCTCGACGACAGCTACAAGCCGGTGGGCGGACCTTCGCCGGAGGTGGCCGGAGACGGCGGCTATGGCTAACCCTAGATCCTAGGGTTTCGGCGGACGCGCGTAAATTTGGCCCGAGGCTTTAAGCCTCGGCCTAAGTCAGCCGAACCTGATCAAGGTCGATTAGGTCCGATTGATTGTCGATCATAGTGTAGATCTACAATTCCTATACTACGCGACGGCGAAATGATGAACGGAGGGGGAGATCGGGGGTACCTGGCTTGAACGACGGACGGTGGCTTGGGGCTTCGGGCTCAATCTGGGCTTGGGTTTGCAAAAACTCGGAGCCCAGAGGTCGGCCGAGGTCTTATAGACCCAACGGCGACCTCGCCGTGGCCGGGGGAGGCCGTGGCTGGCTAGCATGCGCGGCGGACGCCGCGTGGCGTGCGAAGGCGACGGGGCCGAGGGAGACGGCCCCGTAGCCGTCGGATCTGGATCAGATCCGACGGCTACGATGGAGCCGTCCGATCAGATGGCGCCGTCCGATTTGACGGCACCGTCAGCTACAGTTTGACGATGACAGTAATTACTTAACGACGACCGTTAAGTAATTAATTAATTTTTTTTTTTTAAAATGTTCCAAAAATTTTTGAACATATTTTTCCTAGCTAATTTGGGGTCAAGGAATTCAATAGAGAGGTTGGATTTTCGATCCGACGAGTATTTTGATACCTCAATTTCCGGGGTATTTTATTATTAAATATTCGTCGAAATTTCGATGACTTCCGATTGACACGAAAACTTCACCCCAAGCTAATTTGGGGTCAAGCAACGTAATGGCGGTGTCCGTTTTCTGATCAGAGGTCAATTTAAATATGTCAAGTTCTAGGGTTTCTGGATTTCCAGAAATCGGATTCGATCCATTTGACTCCTGACTTGGACTAGGTCTCAGAGGTTGACTCCAATTGACCTAATTAGCACTTATAATTGTGTTTAAGACTTAAAATTAGTCCTAATCAATTATGGTAACAACTCGAGTTGTTACAGATGATGGTGCTAAGCTTCTTTGATATTCGATGAGCTAGAGTAGCTCTTTTCTGTATGGCAGTCGATGCACGGATATTTATATGCAGTTGTGTCATTTCGTTTGCTTTTCAGCATTCTTATTCAGTCAGCTATTTCTTTGTACTGCTTTTATATATATTTAGGATGTTAGAATCTTGTCGCTATTTATATGTACCACTACTGAGTTCTTTTTTTTTTCTTTTGGCATGTTTCTTTTGATTACCAGCATGTTTAGGATGTAGCATTTTTCTTACTGCACTTATTCATTTATGTATATTTATATGCTTTACCTTGTTTAGCTCACATGTGAGGCATATCTTAGCCTCTCCTTTGCTTAAGTTATAAATAATGGTTTATAGCTTTACCTTTTTCTCTTGTGTTGCCTGCTGCTCCTTTATATATATATATATATATATATATATATATATATATATATATATATGTTTCTTAGATATTGTTGAATGGTGATATTACTTAACACATATAATAATTCATCAGCTTAAAATATACTTAGACAATTGTCTAACTAGATTTTTCTTTTTTTTTTGGCTGGGGCCCTACATTGTGAAACTGACAATGACAGACCCTCTTCAGTTAGATGAGCAGGAGTTAGGAGTGGAGCCATACCCAGAGGAGGAGCCTGTGGAAGAAGCTGCTACTTAGCTTTTATTTTATATGTGAGGATGAGCGTATTTGCACTTTTTTTAATTTAAACTTTAAAGTGATGTAATAATACAGATACATTGACTGTGTATTTGGATTGTATGCTTATATTCTGAGTTCTATTCTTGCTATTTATACTGTGATGCTTGGATGATTTACATTTCCTTAAATCGCTTCCGCACTCTGTACGTTTACTTATATAATGACTGTTAGATTGATTATGTGTTAATCCTTCCCTAATCAGGTGGATTGTTGTGGTGCCCCACCCCTTAACTCGCAAGGATTAAGCTAAGGGGTGGCGTGTCACTCTAGCTAACCCTTCACTTATAGTTGGATTAGGATGTAATCCATAATCCACTCAATAAGGGAGGAGTGAGCATAGAATCAAGCATTCAGTCACTATCTAAGTTAACAAACAGAGTGCGAAAGCAATTTAATAAAATATAAATTATCCAAGCATCACAATATAAATAGCAAAAGTAGAACTCAGAATATAAGTATACAATCCAAATTAAAGTTTCAAATAACAAAAGAAAGTGCAAATAAGCTCATCCTCACATATAAAATAAAAGCTAAGTAGCGGCTTCTTTCATAGGCTCCTCCTCTGGGTATGACTCCACTCCTAACTCCTGCTCATCTAACTGAAGAGGGTCTGCCATTGTCGGTTTCACAATGTAGGGCCCCAGCCAAAAAAAAAAAAAATATGGTTAGACAATTGTCTAAGTACATTTTAAGCTGATGAATTATTATATGTGTTAAGTAATATCACCATTCAACAACATCTAAGCAACACACACACACACACACACACACACACACATATATATATATATATATATATATATATATATATATATATATAAAGGAGCAGCAGGAAATACAAAATATAAGGGAAAGCTATAAACCATCATTTATAACTTAAGCAAAGGAGAGGCTAAGACATGCCTCACATGCAAGCTAAACAAGATAAGGCATATAAATATACATAAACAAATAAGTGCAGTAAAAATAAGGCTACATCCTAAACATGTTGGTGATCAAAAGAAATATGCCGATTAAAGAAAAGAACTCAACAGTGGTACATCTAAATAGCAACAAGATTCTAACATCCTAAATATATATAAAAATAGTACAAAGAAATAGCTGACTAAATAAGAAGGCTGAAAAGTAAACGAAATGACACAACTGTATATAAATATCTGTGCATCGACTGTCATACAGAAAAGAGCTAATTTAGCCCATCGAATATCAAAGAAGCTTAGCACCATCGCAGCTAAGTCATAAAACTGTGTACCCCTAGCGACATAAGGAGGCTAGGCAAATAATCATATAAAGCAAGCGAAGGGTCTTAGCACCAGTAGGTTAAGGCCCAACTGTATGCCCCTAGCGACATAAGGAGGCTAGTAAACTAAGCATACAAGGTAACCTTAACACCAGTACGACTAAAGCACCAACGGTGTACCCCTGGCGACATAAGGAGGCTAGTAAACTATGTACACAATAAAACAGGTCCTTCCCCAGCAACATAAGGAGGCTATGAAACAAGGAAATATCTGAGAAGCAGCTCATATAATTATCATTTTTTCATTAATCACTTTAATATTTTCACAAGAATCTAAAGAGTCTCCATATTTTCCTAACATTTTATTCATGCATCAAAATTCTTGCATGATATGCTCAAGAAAATATAGTACAAAAATCAAGGAACACGTAAGCAACAAAATATCAAATATAAGCAAGGGACTCTACTAAATATGGTGATATCATTTGTTTTATACTTAACCATTCTAACTATTCCAAGTTACACAAGTTCAGGATCACCATTTTTCTACTATCAAGTGTAACTCAGAAACTCGTCCATATAAGTTAAAAAGGATTGTAACTGATCAGGTTCCAATCTAGTTCAATCAGATAGACGACTATGCGTTTAAATCAAATAATCACACATCCTAGTTTTGTGAATTTAGATGTTCTATCTGAGATCTGATCAAGTTCTTCTAAACCTATATATTATGGATTAAACACTACGAGATTTAGGTTTAATCACATAATCCAAAGAGGTTAAAACCTAAGTTCTAAGTTTTATTCTATTAGTGATCTAATAGTTATGGAAAATCCTATTAAGTAATCAGACTTAATAAGATGAATCTCCTGCCTTAAATCTAAGGTTAAAAGATAAAATAATCAGAACGAGTTGTAAAATAAAAGAAAGTCTAGAAACTAATAAACCCAAGGTTTCACCCATTGAGTAACCCATTTACCCAATGAATGAACTCTAACATATGATTTAGTCGTAATCTTAGGAAGGGTCCTTAAGGTGTAGTGTTAAGACTTAGAGAGATTACTGGAATCTAACTTAAGAGTTGATTTCACTCACTTGATTGATATTAAGAAGATTATAACATTAGTCTTGGCATTCTGGGATGTTAATTAGAGGTTATGGGTGCTTAATCCAATCTTAGGGCAAAATGATCATTTTGCCCTTACTTAAGGGTCAAAAAGTCAACTTTTGACTTAGGGGTCAGAATCGAATTCTCTTGGTTCCAATTGATTCCTTACTGTCTAACTTGAAGATAGACAGTAAGTACGCCTAAATTGGGCGAGAAACGGTCAAGTTATAACTAAAATAAGGCTAGGGGTAATTTGGTCATTTACCTAAATTTCTAGGGTTCAGATCTTAAATATTATTTTTGTATGTTGGTGACATTGAAATTCTAAACTAGTTAGCACCTTGAATTTTCCAATTTATAGTTGATTTGACTAAGTTATGGTCATTTGAATTCCAAGGACAATTTGGTCATTTTTCATTAAAGTCAACCCTAAGTTATAGGGTTGACTTTTTATCCTGATATCCAAATGAGAAAACTAATACTACTACGGTGATGGGGCCGCTCTCCTGAGCATTTTAAGACCCATATTGACTATGTTTCGATAACCGGGTAAAAAGTTATGAAGCTCTAAAGAGGTCATAAAATGCTACCTCGTTATACGTACTCCGAAATAAATTTTTACATTACGTTATTTGATTCCTTACATTTTTTTGAGTATTTTAAGACCTATATTGGCTATATTTGAATCATCCTATAAAAAGTTATTAAACTTTTAAGATTTACTATTCAAAAATACAATTTGAATTATTTTACTGTTCATTTATTCAAATTAAATAATTTTACTATTCATTTCTAAAGTTTTATATAAAATTTCTGAAATTATTAATCCTTAATTAATCTGCGATTAATTAGGCTTAATTATTAATTAACATTAATTAATCTATTAATTAATTAATTAAATTATATTTATTAATATTTTACTATAGTAAAGTAATTAGTGCTAATCACTGTTTAATTAGTATTAATTATTTGTTAATATCAAATTAAAAATAATTAATTATACTTTACTGTTTAATAATAATTAGTTTTTCTAATTACTATTTAAGGTTTAATTAACATTTAATTAATCCTAATTATTCTCTAATTATACTTAATTAAGTAAGGTTACTGTTTTAAAGTAATTAGTACTAATCCTAATTTAATTAACTACTAACTGTACTTAATTAATCATTAACAGTAATTAATTAACACTAACAGTAATTTAATTAATATTTTAATTAATAAACAGTGGGCCCCACTAGACACGTGGCACTGCCAGAGGTTGCCACATGGCACTGTGGGCCCCACAGGGGCCGAGTCAGCTCGGGTGACTGGGTAGTGGGCCCCACCTGACACGTGGCACCGCCAGAGGCTGCCACATGGCACTGTGGGCCCCACAGGGAGCCGGACCGCTGCGGTTGACCGGGCGGTGGGTCCCACTTGACACGTGGCGGGCCCAGAGGCTGCCACGTGGCCCTGTGGGCCCCACTGGGGAGTTGAACCGCCGCGCGGCTCGGGCTGTGGGCCCCACGTGACACGTGGCATGCCGGCTGGCTGCCACGTGGCACTGTGGGCCCCACGGCCGAAGCCGAAGGGTCGCGGGCTTCGGCTGGTGGGTCGCACTGGACACGTGGCAGGCCCAGAAGGCGCCACGTGGTGTGGTGGGCCCCACCCGGCTGACGTGGACCCGGCTCAGGCGGGTCGGGCTTGGGTCGTCCCGGCCTGACCCGGACTTCGTCTTCTTCGCGAAGACGGGCCGAGGGCGCCGGGCTAGGGCACGACTTTTGCCGGCCTTCCAGGCGCCGGACCACCTCGGCCCGTACGGCCGACGGTAGCCCTCGACGAGGGCTACACGCCGGTGGGCGGACCTTCGCCGGAGGTGGCCGAGATCGCCGGCAAAATCAAACCCTAATTTCTAGGGTTTCGGTCTAACGGTTTCTACTGGAACACTAGACCTAATTGCCGATGATCCGGTTGAGCTAGCCTAGATCAGACCCGTTGGATCGTCAATCGGGATCGCGGGATAGTATTTCGAAATGAAAAATGCAATAATTGAAAGCGGGATGAGGGAGATCGGGGGTACCTGGTTTGGATGGCAGTCGGTGGCTCGGCTCGGTTCGGTCGCTTCGGGGCTCGGGTTTCGCAGACCCGGAGCCTCGAGCTCGCCTGAGGCCTTATAGGACCTCAGGCGACCTCACCGAGGCTGGGGGAGGGCCAGATTGGTCAGGCGGGGCGGCTATCACGCCGCGTGTCGCGCGGACGGAGCCGTCGAGGACGACGGCTCTGCAGCCATTGGATCTGGGTGCGATCCAATGGCTGAGAGGGCACAGTCTATCAGACGACGCCGTCAGTTACAGTTGACAGAACAATAATTACTTAACGGCGACCGTTAAGTAATTAATTAAATATTATATATATATATATATATATATATATATATATTTTAATTTCCAGAAAATTTTGAACATATTTTTCCTAGCTAATTTGGGGTCAAGGAATTCAATGGCGAAGTCGGATTTTTGATCCGACAAGTATTTTGATACCTCGATTTCCGGGGTATTTTTATTATTAAAATATTCATCAAAATTTCAACGACTTCCGATTGACACGAAAACTTCACCCCAAGCTAATTTGGGGTCAAGGAACGCAATGGTGGTGTCCATTTTTTGATCGGAGGTCAATTTAAATAGGTCAATTTTCTAGGGTTTTCTAGATTTCCAGAAATTAGGATTCGATCCATTTGACTCCTGATTTTGACTAGGTCTCAGAGTTTGACTCAAATTTACCTAATTAACACTTATTATTGTGTTTAAGACTTAGGGTTAGTCTTAATCAACTATGGTAATAACTCGAGTTGTTACAGACTCCCCCACTTAAGAACGATGTCGTCCTCGACATCACTCAAGTGGAACTAAGCATGACTCGCATTGAAATTTAAGGGTTCAAAATACTAGGAAATAGAAGTACCTGAGTTTTCGAAGAGTTTGGGATGCTTGGATCGCATATCGGATTCCTTTTCCCAGGTGGCTTCATTGCAGGAATGATTCTTCCATTGGACCTTAATCATGTTGATTGCACAATTCCTGAGTTGCTTGCGATCACGGGCCAGGATCCTAATTGGTTCCTAGGTAAATGATAGGTCTGGCTAGATTTGAATTCCTGGAAGTTGTACAAGATGAGACGGGTCCCGAAGACACTTTCTTAGGGACGATACATGAAAAATATTGTGCACTGCTGCAAAATTCTCTGGCAAGTCTAATCGATAGGTAGCTGACCCGATCTTCTGGAGGACTTTGAATGGTCCAACATATCTTGGACTAAGCTTACAGGCAACCCCGAAGCGATGGACTCCTTTCATGGGACTGACCTTTAAGTAAACGGAGTCTCCTTCTTGAAATTCTAAGGGTCGACGGAGGAGATTATGATATTTATTTTGTTTATCCTGGGCTGCCCTGATACGTTGCTGAATAAGTTTAATCTTTTTGTTCGTCTCCTAGACCAATTCTGAGCCGAACAACTGAATGTCTCTGGTCTCGGCCCAAGACATGGGTGTAGAGCACTTCCTGCTAGAAAGTGCCTCATATGGAGCCATCTTGATACTAGCCTAGAAGCTATTGTTGTATGTGAATTCCACCAAGGGAAGGTGATCTTCCCAAGATCCAGCAAAGTCTAAAATACAGAGGCGGAGTAGGTCTTTCAGTACTTAATTTACCCTCTCAGTCTGACCGTCTATCTGAGGATGGAAAGATGTGCTCATGGCCAGCGTGGTGCCTAAGTCTTGATGAACAGCCTGCCAAAATTCGATGTAAATCGGCTGTCTCTATCGGATACGATAGTTTTCGGGATACCATGAAGTCGAATTATCTCTTTGACGTATAATTTGGCAAGCCTTTCGACTGAATCAGTTTGTCGGATTGGAAGGAAGTGCGCAGACTTAGTCAGTCGATCAATGATGACCCAAATAGTGTCTGCCCTAGATCTCACACGAGGCAGACCCATGACGAAGTCCATTGATATGTCCGAACACTTCCATTCTGGGATTTCTAACGGATGAAGCAGACCTCCTGGCCATTGGTGTTCTGCCTTTACTAGGCAACACGCATGGAACTTTGCCACGAAGTATGCTATGCTCTTTTTCATCCCTGGCCACCAGAACGACGATTTTAGATCCTGATACATCTTCGAGATTCCCGGGTGCACTTGATACCCTGAATTATGACCTTCAATCAGTATCTCTCGCTGCATGGACTTAGGGATCCACAATCGATCCCCCAGATAAATGGCACTGTTCTGGAAGCGAAGATCAGTATGACGACCACTCTCGATAGCCATCTTGAAGTTCAAGAATTCCTCATCCTTGGTCTGTGACACAGACACATCCCAGTGGAAGATAGGTTCCACATTGATATTTGACAGAGTTAGCCTGAGCCTGTCTCCGCTGATAGGCTTGATACCCATTCTGCAAAATTCTTCTATCAACGGGCCTTCTGATATAATGACATTTAGGGATGCCTGATGACTAAGGGCATCAGCCACCATGTTGGCCTTTCCTAGATGATATTAAATATCCAGGTCATAGTCGCTGATCAGCTCTAACCACCTTATTTGTCTACAGTTTAACTCCCGCTGTGTGAATATATATTTTAGACTCTGGTGGTCGGTAAAGATTGAGTATTGAACTCCATAGAGATAGTGTCGCCAGATTTTCAAGGCAAACAATACGGCGGCTAGTTCAAGGTCGTGGACTGCATAGTTCTTCTCGTGAATTTTTAGCTGTCGCGAGGCATAAGCTATGACATTCCCTTCTTGCATCAGTATGGCTCCAAGACCTATTCCCGAGGCATTTGTGTATACTTGAAAATTTACTCCTTCCCTGGGAAGGACCAATACGGGGGCAGAGGTAAGTGCATCCTTGAGGGCTTGGAAGGCTTTTTCACACGTTGGTGACCATTCAAGTGGTACCCCCTTTTGAGTGAGCTTGGTGATAGGGAAAGCGATCTGAGAAAATCCTTTCACAAATTTCCTGTAATAACCTGCTAATCTTAGGAAACTCCTGACTTCTGTCACTGTCTTAGGTTGAGCCAATTCCTGGACTGCATGGATCTTATTCTGATCCACCCTGATTCATTGAGCATCCACAATATGGCCTAAAAAGGCGACAGACTCTAGCCAAAACTCGCACTTCGAGTACTTGGCATAAAGTTAGTGGTTCCTCAGTTCTTCCAATACAATTTGGACATGTCCCTCGTGTTCGCTTTTGGATTTGCAGTATATCAGAATATCATCTATGAACATGATGATAAATTTATCCAGATACAGCTTCAAGATATGTTGCATCAAATCCATAAATATGGAAGGTGCATTTGTTAGTCCAAATAACATCACTAGAAATTCATAGTGACCGTATCTGGTTCGGAAGGCCGTCTTTGCAATGTCGGAGTCTTTCACCTGAAGTTGGTGGTAGCCTGATCGCAGATCAATCTTTGAGAACACCTTTGCTCCGGCCAGTTGATCAAATAGGTCATCAATATGGGGTAGTGGATATTTGTTCTTGATTGTGACTTTATTCAGTTCTCTATAGTCAATGCACATTCTCATTGACCCATCTTTCTTCTTTACGAACAGGACTGGTGCTCCCCACGGAGAAGAGCTTGGTCTTATAAGACCTTTTTCTAGTAATTCCTGTAGTTGCTTATGTAGCTCCTGCAACTCTTTGGGTGCCATCCTATAAGGTGCCTTCGAGATAGGCTGAGTTTCGGGAATCACGTCAATGGCGAATTCAACTTCTCGAGCAGGTGGAAGATCAGGAAGATCTTCAGGGAAGATGTCGGGGAACTCGCAGACGACAGGATTCTGGGAGAGAAGAACCTCTTCCTTCTTTTCACCTAGTATAATTACTAGGAACTCCCTACAACCTTTGCTTACAAGTCTCTTTGCATGAATAGCATTAACTAGGGAAGTTCTGGTGCTAAAGTTCCCTACAAAGGACTTTGCGTGCTTACCACTGCCTAAGGTTATCTTTTTCTTCTGGCAATTAATAGTGGCATCGTGTTGGCTTAGCCAATTCATGCCTAGAATAACATCAAAGTTGGCAATTAGAAATACTATCAATTTGGCCCCAACCTTTGCTCCTCCAAAGGGAACTTGTAACTTGCAAAACTGGTTGGCCTGAAGTTGTGCTCCGGATGGCAGCCCTATACTTAGCGGTGTCGTCAATCGGTGAACTGGTAGGTTGAGGGTTTTATCCAACTTTCGGAAACAAAAGAGTGGCTTACTCCGGTGTCGAATAGAATATTACAAGGCTTACTATTTATATATATTGTACCTAATTATAGATGCAGGATTTACTGGTTATTACTAAGTATGAATGAGTAAAAATTATTGAATTGGTTTAGAAGCGTGTACCTGACACCACATGGTTGTCCTCAGTGGCTTCTGCTGGCGTAAGGGCATACACGCGTGCCTGGCCAGTTGGCCTATTATAGTAAGGCTGCTTGGTCGGTGACCTAAAGGTACTGGGATGAGGAGCAGGAGGCATCTCTCATCGTAGAGCAGGAGGTGGCAGGGCTGGACGTGCCGTAGTTGTGGTGGGGGCTCATCGGTAGAGATCGAATACAGGCTAACCCTGCACCCGTTTGATTGGCGTGCCGTCAATCATATCGGTATTGCGGCACTGGGTGTAGACATGCCCTGGCCTGCCACAGGTGTAGCATACATGTTGCCCATGGAAGCATCTGCCGTATGGGTGCAGCCTAGCACAGCCATTGTAAGGATCTGCAGCAGGGGCCTCTGCCTCGATTTGGTACACCCGAGCCCTCTTTGGGTTCTTCTAGTGTAGCATGGCAGAGCTGGCAAGTCGCTTTGCCTCCCCCTGTTGACACTTTTCAGTGACTTTTGCAGTTTCCAGCAGCTCCTGATAATTGGTTAGGCGGAATGGCACGACCTGGGTCTGTATGGACGGCCGAAAACTGCTTTGGAATCGGTGGCACCGGTCTTCTTCGGTGGGTACCAGACTCAAGGAGAATCTGGCGAGTCTTCGGAATTCCGCATCGTACGCAGCCACGGTGCGGTCCCCTAGTTGTAACTTGAGGAACTCCTCCGCCATACTGCGGCATTCGGACAATGGGATATATTCCGCCCGGAACACCTTCTCAAATTCATCGTAGGAAATATCCTCCAAGCTGATGCCCTCGAACTTGGTGGTGCGTGTTTGATGCCACCAGTGTTCAGCCTTTCCGTATAGCAGATGAATGACCAGTCAGATCACTTCTGTTTCGGAGCACTTAATGTTGGTCATGTTCTTTTCTATCATTCGCAGCCAATCTTCAATGTCCACAGCTGACGCATTCCCATTGAACATGGGAGGCCTCAATCAGAGGAAGTTATGTAATAGTGTGTCAGTGGACGGGGTGAACTGTTGGTTGTAACTGCGACACCAGAAGGCGCTCCATGCGTTCTGCTTGACTGGCCTAGGCATTGGCGACCTCCTCTGCCTGTCGTTGATGGGATTCTATCATCATTTTTACAGCCTCCAGTAAGGTGTTAACCTCACCGGATGCGGTGCTGGATGGGGCAGGTGAAGGGCTCTGTCCAGGATTCATTTTTGCTCAAAATCTGAATAAAAGATGACACCCATTTAGCATTCTAGAAAAAGGAGTCAACATAACAGCTTTTCTTTTATTAAACAAAAATGGATGGTACAATTTTGGAAATAGAGTACGAAAGAAAAGACAGTCATTGAAAAATGGAATACAGGATCTATCCTATGTATCTCTTCGTGAAAGCCTTAGTAAAATAAGCGTAAGTCAGCGTTCGATGGCGGTGGGCGTGTCGTCGCTCGAACCTCCATACCTCCTGTGCCCACCATTCTTCTGCGTAGTCCTGAAGGAGGATCTCCAGGATGTCCAGTCGCGCGTCATCGGGGCATTCCAGTTTTTTGAAAATTTGGGTCACTCTGCGCAACCATTCTCTGGCCAGGATGGGGAAGTCTAGTCCCCTATATATCGCACCTTCCAGCATCCTTTCCAGAATGCTGGCTCCCATTGGGGAGACTCCCTGAACTTCCTTCCCATATCTCCTTGCCAGGAATACGTTGTATGTCCACCTGTCTTTAAAGTGGGCGAAGAGATCGTGTCCCGTCATCTTTGCACGGTATCCTAGACATCCAAATTAGAATTTCTAAAGAAAATTTAATTTTGAATTACTTCTTAAAAACCAGGTTACAACGAGAATACAAAATCATGTAAATAAAGCTAAAACTCCTATTTGATATATCGGGCTGAAAAGGCGCGACTCCCGCTGCAACCATTTGCGCCGATGAGTGAGGGCACTAAGGGTGACATGCCACCAGTCTCTAGCCCTATCCTGCAGGAGGCGTGTCACGAAGGCAAGCTTGACATTGTCCATAATATCCATTGTCCCCATTATATCATCTGTCAACATTAGCCATCTCTCGGCCAATGCGGGGAGATCATGTCCTCTGAAGGTGCTTTTGCGGAGCAATTAGTTCAACATCCTGACCTCCGGATCTGATACCCCTTCTTCGTACAGGTCGAGTCCTTGGAAGTATTGGACAATTTCTTCCCAGCTTTCATTGAATCGTTGAAGATGCCTTTCAACCGTCATTTTAGCGTATCTAACCATTTTAGCATTTAGAATTTTGTTTAGTACTAATGCTTGAGTATTTGATTATCAATCTTATTATTTTGAGTGTGACATTGTGATTCCTTGGATGGGACTCCAATGTTCCTGACATAGTAACTGAATTGGCAGATGAATCATCTATTAGGTAGATAAGGATGCAAATCCTGATCTGACACCTTATAGAATTCTCTGATACCAACTGTGGCGCCCCACCCCTTAACTCGCAAGGATTAAGCTAAGGGGTGGCGTGTCATTCTAGCTAACCCTTCACTTATAGTTAGATTAGGATGTAATCCACAATCCACTTAATAATGGGAGGAGTGAGCATAGAATCAAGTATCCAGTCACTATCTAAGTAAACAAACAGAGTGCGGAAGCGATTTAAGGAAATATAAACTATCCAAGCATCACAATATAATAGCAAAAGTAGAACTCATAATATAAGCATACAATCCAAATATGCAGTCAATGTACCTATATTATTACATCACTTTAAAGTTTCAAATAACAAAAGAAAGTGCAAATACACTCATCCTCACATATATAAGCTAAACAACAGCTTCTTCCACGGCTTCTTCCTCTGGGTATGGCTCCACTCCTAACTCATGCTCTTCTAACTGAAGAGGGTCTGCCATTTTTGGTTTCACAATGTAGGGCCCCAGCCAAAAAGAGAAAAATTTGGTTAGACAATTGTCTAAGTATATTTTAAGCTGATGAATTATTATATGTGTTAAGTAATATCACTATTCAACAATATCTAAGCAACATATATATACAGTAAAACCTGTCTAAAGTGATATTGCTGGGACCAGAGGTAGGATATCACTTTATACAGGTTATTACTTTAGGAAGGTACAGTACATACAGTATCATACACACATTTTCCTTTTTTTTACCGTTGTCGTTTGTACCGATAGGGCGTTAGTTCGTGGCTGCTCGTACCCGCGTGCCGGGGGAAGTTCCACAGAAAAAAACCCCTGTTTGCGTGTGGGTGTATCGGAGTGGTGCGAAGGAGCACGTCATCATTTGCCTTCAGTAAACGAAACCCGCTGTCCACCTCAGGAATTGCATTGCAAGTACCACCCCGTCACATCCTCATGCGCAAAGTCTTCTCCATGCCGAAGAAAGGTCAGCAATACACCACGATGACGGACGAGGTCCGCCTCGCCCTCATACGGTACAAGAAAGATCATCCTTGTGCCACACAGAAAGAGCTGATCAAGTGGCTAGAGGACACTCATCAGCTCAAGGTCAGCCAAGCAACGGTGTCGGGCACACTCAAACGGTCAGCGGAACTGCTCGCCAAGGCCACCACCTCCAACCTCAACTCCAAGCATCAGAAGACGGTGAAATTCCCTGTCATGGAGGCTGCCTTAGCCGAATGGTTCCTTGCCAACCAAGAACACGTCAACCTGAGCAGGGACCTCATATGTGAGAGCGCAATGAAGATCATTGACCGCCTATACCCGGATCACCCGCCGTTTGAGTTTTCAAATGGCTAGCTTGAAGCTTTCAAGGTCCGTCACGGGATCAAGAAGCATCGCAGGTTCGGGGAAAGCGGTTCAGTCGATATGGCTACTGTTGCAGCTGCCCTTTCGGGAATTCGTCAAGTTGTTGACGCATACGAATGGCGTGACATCTATAACATGGATGAGAGTGGGTTGTTCTACCGCATGCAGGTACGACAGCAAAGAAGTTCCTGCCATGAGTGCCACTGACGCTTCCGAGATGTTAGATAAGCTTGTGATCTTTTTCATGCAGCAACAGGATGCGGACGAATCTTGTGTGAGTTCCATCCAGAAATTGAAGGATAAAATGAGTATGATCCGTACCAACCGAATGGTTCAGAAGAACATTGACAGGTTTTTCAAGCATATCTAGCTTATTTTGTAGTTTTTTTTGTCTTTTATTTTTTGAAATGTACTGAATATCATTTTAGATATGGAGTGGGACCAATAAAAATTATCGAGCATCACTTTACGGAGGTTTCTCACATTTTATATGGGGCCCGAGTTGGGACCGAGTCGTGTTTATCACTTTAGATAGTATCACTTTAGACAAGTTTTACTGTATATATATATATATATATATATATATATATATATATATATATATAAAGGAGTAGCAGGCAATATAAAAGATAAGGGAAAGCTATAAACCATCATTTATAACTTAAGCAAAGGAGAGGTTAAGACATGCCTCACATGCGAGCTAAACAATGTAAGGCATATAAATATACATAAACAAATAAGTGCAACAAGAAAAATGCTACATCCTAAACATACTGGTGATCAAAAGAAATATGCCGATTAAAGAAAAGAACTCAGCAGTAGTACGGCTAAAGCACCAACGGTGTACCCCTAGCGACATAAGGAGGCTAGTAAACTAGGCACACAACAAAACAGGTCCTTCCCCTAGCGACATAAGGAGGCTAGGAAATAAGGAAATATCTGAGAGGCAGCTCATATAATTATCATTTTTTCATTAATCACTTTAATATTTTCACAAGGAATCTAAGGAGTAACCATATTTTCCTAACATTTTATTCATGCATCAAAAATCTTGTATGATATGCTCAAGGGAATATGGCACAAAAATCAAGGAATGCATAAGCAACAAAATATCAAATAGAAGCAAGGAACTCTACTAAATATGGTGATATTATTTGTTTTCTACTTAACCATTCTAACTATTCCAAGTTACACAAGTTCAGGATCACCGTTTTCCTACTATCGAGTGTATCTCAGAAACTTGTCATAATAAGTTAAAAAGGATTGGAACTAATCAGGTTCCAATCTAGTTTAATCAGATAGATGACTACGAGTTTAAATCAAATAATCACACGTCCTAGTTTTGTGAATTTAGATATTCTATCTAAGATTTGATCAAGATATTCTAAACGTATAGATTATGGATTAAACACTACGATATTTAGGTTTAATCACATAATCCAAAGAGGTTAAAACATAAGTTCTAAGTTTTATTATATTAGTGATCTAATAGTTATGGAAAATCCTATTAAGTAATCAGACTTAATAGGATGAATCTCCTGCCTTAAATCTAAGGTTAAAAAATAAAATAATCAGAACTAGTTGTAAAATAAAAGAAAGTCTAGAAACTAATAAACTCAAGGTTTCACCCATTGAGTAACCCATTTATCCAATGAATGAACTCTAACATATGATCTAGTCCTAATCTCAGCAAGGGTCCTTAAGGTGTAGTGTTAAGACTTAGAGAGATTACTGGAATCTAACTTAAGGGTTGATTTCACTCACTTGATTGATACTAAGAAGATTATAACATTAGTCTTAGCATTCTGGGATGTTAATTAAAGGTTATGGGTGCTTAATCCAATCTTAGGGCAAAATGACCATTTTGCCCTTACTTAAGGGTCAAAAAGTCAACTTTTGACTTAAGGGTCAGAATTGAATTCTCTTGGTTCCAATTGATTCATTACTGTCTAACTTTAAAATAGACAGTAAGTACGCCTAAATTGGGCGAGAAACGGTCAAGTTATAACTAAAATAAGGCTAGGGGTAATTTGGTCATTTACCTAAATTTTTAGTGTTCAGATCCTAAATGTTATTTCAGTATGTTGGTGATATTGAAATTCTAAACTATTTAGCATCTTGAATTTTTCAATTTGGAGTTAATTTGACTAAGTTATGGTCATTTGAATTCCAAGGGCAATTTGGTCATTTTCACTAAAGTCAACTCTAAGTTCTAGGGTTGACTTATTATCCTGATGTCCAAATGAGAAAACTAATACTATTACGATGATGGGGCCGCTCTCCTGAGTATTTTAAGACCCATATTGACTATGTTTCAATAATCGAGTAAAAAGTTATGAGGCTCTAAAGAGGTCCTAAAAAGCTACCTCGTTATACGTACCCCGAAATAAATTTTTACAATACGTTATTTGATTCCTTACATTTCTATGAGTATTTGAAGACCTATATTGGCTATATTTGAATTATCCTATAAAAAGTTATTAAACTTTTAAGATTTACTATTCAAAAATACAATTTGAATTATTTTACTGTTCATTTATTCAAATTAAATGATTTTACTGTTCATTCCTAAAGTTTTATATAAAATTTTTGAAATTATTAATCTTTAATTAATCTGTGATTAATTATGCTTAATTATTAATTAATATTAATTAATCTATTAATTAATTAATTAAATTATATTTATTAATATTTTACTATAGCAAAGTAATTAGTACTAATCACTGTTTAATTAGTCTTAATTACTTGTTAATATCTAATTAAGAATAATTAATTATACTTTACTGTTTAATAATAATTAGTTATTTTAATTACTGTTTAAGGTTTAATTAACATTTAATTAACCATAATTAATCTCTAATTATACTTAATTAGTTAAGATTACTGTTTAAATGTAATTAACAATAATCCTTATTTAATTAACTACTAACTGTACTTATTTAATCCTTAACAGTAATTAATTAACACTAACAGTAATTTAATTAAATTTTAATTAACAGACAGTGGACCCCACTAGACATGTGGCACTGCCAGAGGCTGCCACGTGGCACTGTGGGCCCTACAGGGGCCGAGTCAGCTCGGGTGACTGGGCAATGAGCCCTACCTGACACGTGGCACTGCCAGAGGTGCCACGTGGCACTGTGGGCCCCACGGGGAGTCGGACCGCCGCGGTTGACCGGGCAGTGGGTCCCACTTGACACGTGGCAGGCCCAGAGGCTGCCACGTGGCACTGTGGGCCCCACTGGAGAGCCGAACCGCCGCGCGGCTCGGGCTGTGGGCCCCACGTGACACGTGGCGTGCCGGCTGGCTGCCATGTGGCACTGTGGGCCCCACGACCGAAGCCGAAGGGTCGCGGGCTTCGGTTGGTGGGTCGCACTGGACACGTGGCAGGCCCAGAAGGTGCCATGTGGCGTGGTGGGCCCCACCCGGCTGACGCGGACCCGGCTCGGGCGGGTCGGGCTCGGGTCGTCCCGGCCCGACCCAGACTTCGTCTTCTTCGCGAAGACGGGCCGAGGGCGCCAGGCTAGGGCACGGCTTTTGCCGGCCTTCCCGGCGCCGGACCACCTCGGCCCGCATGGCCGATGGTAGCCCTTGACGAGGGCTACACGCCGGTGGGCGGACCTTCGCCGGAGGTGGTCGAGATCGCCGACAAAATCAAACCCTAATTTCTAGGGTTTCGGTCTAACAATTTCTACTGGAACACTAGACCTAATTGCCGACGATCCGGTTGAGCTAGCCTAGATCAGACCCGTTGGATCGTCAATCGGGATCGCAGGATAGTATTTTGAAATGAAAAATACAATAATTTAAAGCAGGATGAGGGAGATCGGGTACCTGGTTTGGACGGCAGTCGGTGGCTCAACTCGGTTCGGTCACTTCGGGGCTCGAGTTTCGCAAACCCGGAGCCCCGAGCTCGCTTGAGGCCTTATAGGACCTCAGGCGACCTCGCCGAGGCCGGGGGAGGGCCGGATTGGCCGGGCGAGGCGGCTATCGCGCCGCGTGTCGCGCGGACGGAGCCGTCGAGGACGACGGCTCTGCAGCCGTTGGATCCGAGCGCGATCCAACGGCTGAGACGGCGCCGTCTGGATAAACGGCGCCGTTAGCTACAATTGACGGAACAATAATTACTTAACGGCGACCGTTAAGTAGTTAATTAAATATTATATATATATATATTTTAAAAAAAAATTCCAGAAAATTTTGAACATATTTTTCCTAGCTAATTTGGGGTCAAAAAATTCAATGGTGAAGTTAGATTTTTGATCCGATGAGTATTTTGATACCTCAGTTTCCGGGGTATTTTTATTATTAAAATATTTGTCGAAATTTCAACGACTTCCCGTTGACACGAAAACTTCACCCCAAGCTAATTTGGGGTCAAGGAACGCAATGGTGGTGTCCGTTTTTGATCGGAGGTCAATTTAAATAGGTCAATTTTCTAGGGTTTTCTGGATTTCCAAAAATTAGGATTCGATCTATTTGACTATTAATTTGGACTAGGTCTCAGAGTTTGACTCCAATTGACTTAATTAGCACTTATTATTGTGTTTAAGACTTAAGGTTAGTCTTAATCAACTATGGTAACAACTCGTATTGTTACAATTGTGGAGTCTATCCTAATCCAATGGTAAGTGAGGGGTTAGCAGAGTGACACCCCACTCTTAACCTAATCCTTTGGCGGTTTAAGGGTGTGGGGCGCCACATCGCTTTACTTACTTAGTTAAGCAGGCATGCTTAACTCCTCGCTTATTTTTGTGCTCATAGAACAATACTTACAATATAAATAACTTAAATATTACAGTCCTTCATGACTATTCTTACTTTTCTCACATTCTTCAAAATTGTGGATGCTTTATCTTTGTCTTCTAACTATATTTACTCAATCTTTATGATATTCCTTACTTTACACTCAGTTCTTTATGATTGCTTCCACTGTGCACTTAGTCCTTGAGACTGAGACTATATTTACTTGCATATATTATAGGTTCACCTGTATTTATAGCTCATTTTCTTACTTACTTGTAGTGTATGTTATTATCACTTATATTTATGCTCATATTATTTTCACTCATATTACTTAGCATATGTCCATTCATAATTTTTTTTACTGATTTTATTGCACACTTATTAGTATAACTGTACTTATTTTCCTTACTTATATAGATGATGCAGGTTATACCCACTTTTTCTCTTTGACTATTTTATAGTCTTTTTATTGCTTATATTCATTTACTTTAATGTACCTTACCGTACTCAGTCTACTTCCCTTTTTACTACATTGAGCTTCGCTTAAATAGCAATTGCAAATGTCTAAATGTGTTAACCACTTAACTTATAAGTTTAATCACTTATTTTTCTGTTATTGGTTGTGCCCTACTGTATTAAATACTAAATATGGTATATCAGGAGCTTAGAGTGGATCTTGTACTAGAGGTAGATCAGATCCAATAGTTATAGTTTTGAAGACTTTTTCTTTTCACTGTTTCTTTATTTACTATATGCATCTCATGAGGATGAGTGTCATTACGTCAAAGTTGTATAAATTTAATTAACTCTAGATGTTTTACTTTATTGTTCTGTGTTATGTTTTTACTTTCTTTTCTAGATGGCTAGAATATCTTATATTACTTAGTATTATTCATCTAATTTTCCTCTTTATAGACCTTTGGTTCCCGTAGTGCTTAATAGTGGGTTAAGACTTACTAACCAAATATTAAGTGCTACAGTAACACCTAATGTTAGATTGTGTTCCTAATTCAATATTGGGGTCATTATAGTGCCGCCCAGCATCTAGAGACTAGGGTGCTATAGCATGTCGTGGCGCCTAGCATCTAGAGACTGGGGCATTGCAACAACCATATTCAATATTGGGGTCATTACAGTGGCCCCATCATCCAGAGAGTGGGGCGTTGCTTAACTCCTCACTTATTTTTGCACCCATAGAACAAGAATTACAAGATAAATAACTTAACATATTGCAGTCCTTTATGACTATTCTTACTTTTCCCACATTCTTTGTGATTGTGGATGCTTTATCATAGTCTTCTAACTGCGCTTACTCAGTACTTTATGATTGCTTTTACTTTATATTCATTCATTTATGACTGAGATTTACTTTACTAGCATATATTACAGGTTCACATGTATTTACAGCTCCTTTTCTTGCTTACTTGCTTACAATATATATTGTTATCACTTACATTCATGCTCACGTTGCTTTCACTTATGTTACTTAGCATATGTTCATTTGTATATATATTTCCTTACTGCTTTTATTGCACACTTGTTAGTATAGTTGTACTTATTTTCCTTACATATATAGATGATGCAGGTTGGACCAGCTTTTCCTCTTTTCTTGCTTACTTTACTTAACTATAGTCAATTTACTCCCCTTTTTACTGCATTAAGCTCCGCTTAAATAACAATTGTAAATGTTTAAATGTGATATCCATTTAACTTATAAATAAATTAGTTTCTATAAATTGTACTTACACTTTTTAAGTCTAATCAAATAATTTTATTTTATTGGTTGTGTCCTACCATATTAAATACCAAATATGATAGATCATGAGCTTGGAGTGGATATTGTACCGGAGGTAGATCAGATCTAATAGTTACAGTTTGAATACTTTTACTTTTCGCTATTCATTGCTTTTATTTTATGCATCACGTGATGACGAGTGTCATTACGTCTAAGAGTTTGTATAAATTTAATTAACTATTGATATTTTACTTTACTATTATGTGCTATATTTTTACTTTCTTTGTTGGATGACTGAAATTTTTTATATTACTTAGTATTATATATCTAGTTTTCCTCTATAGAGACCTTTGGCTTCCCGTAGTACTTAATAGTGGGTTAAAAGTCACTAACCCAGAATTAAGAACTACAATAATACCTAATGTTGGATTGGGTTTCTAATTCAATATTGGGGTTGTTATATATATTGCACATGCAACTGCTTCAACCCAAAACTATTTGGTCATTTTCTTAGATTTAAGCATGCTTTGAGCCATATTAAGAATTGTTCGATTCTTCCTATCTGCCATACCATTTTATTAAGGAGGTCTTGGCAATGTTAAAGGGTGAAAAATTCCATAATCTTAACAAAATCTCTTGAGCTCATTTGATGTGAACTCCCCATCTTGATCAAATATCATGAACTTTAGTTCAAGCCCACTTTCTTTGTCAAAAAAAACTTTTAACTTCTTGAAGTATTAAAGAACTTTGGATTTCTCTTTCAGAAAATAAACTCAAGTTTTTCTTGAAAAATTGTCAATAAAAAGAGAAAGTATTTATTTTTACCAAATGGGGCTAGGTTGATGGGGCATGTACAAGTTTCAATGGCTTTGTCATTCTTGTAGTTGTTTCCTTTAGTTGTACAAGTTCCAATGGCTTTCTAAATAAGCATCCTTCAAACACTTAGTTTGGTTGGTTAATATGTGTTAATCCTCTCTCCACCTCTTTCTTTGATAATATTTCAAGTCCATAAAAGTTGAGGTGCCCAAATCAACATGCTATAACCATGATGGATCACTATAGCAAGCTTTCAAATTCTTTGTAATATCATATTGAATACTCAAATGAAACAGTCGATTTTTTGACATGAGTACCTTGGCAATAAAATTATTTTTATCTTCTCTTAGAAAAAGGTTGTTTTCTCTTAAATGAATGTCATGTCTATTCTCTAATAATTGGTACAAAGTCAAAATATTATTCTTCATGTTATACATGATCTACACATTTGAAATAAATTGGTGATATCCATTCTTTAGTCATATTATAATCTTACTTTCTCTTTTGACCAACATATTTGACTCATCTCCAAATTAGACATTTCGTTCCACCGCTTCATCATTCTCTATGACCGTGTTTCCTTTTCAGACATATGATTGTTAGCACCAATGTCAAGATACCATTTATTTTTTTGGTCTTCATTTTTATATTTTCTTGCTAACATAGTGTTGTCACTTCTTCTTCTTTCTTATCTTTAATGAGATTAGTTTTCTACTCACTATCTTTGGGAATTTACAATCGAAAGCATGTTGGCCAAATCTATTACAATTATAACATTTGATATCTGATGAATCATACCTTGGCCATGCATTGGCTTTACCATAGCCTCTTGTTGTTGCAGACTTTCTTATCTCAATTATAGAAGTCAAAGTAGTATTGTAGCTACATCTTCCTTGTCCACAGCCATGTCCTCTACCTCAACCTATTCCTCTTTGGCTTTGGTTGTTGCTTAAATTTTTTTTCTTATGTTGACTTGTAGTAGTTGCTCCATTGTCTCCGTTTACATCTTTTTCCTCTTTAATTTTTTTCATATGCTTGTAAGGAACTCATTAAATCTCTCACACTCATGATTTTTAAATATTTTGTCTCTTCAATTGTAGTAGCAATAAACTTCAAAATTTGAATTTAATTTGTGGAGTATCTTTTCAGTAACTTTTTCGTCAATAACATTTTCTCCATTTCTTCTTAACTATTAATAATGGCTAATACTCTAGAAAATTAATACGAAATTCTTTTGGATTCTTTCATTAATAAAAGTTCAAACTCACCTTTAAGAGTTTGAAGACGAATTATCTTAACTTTCTCGGCTCCCTTGTTGCAAAGTTGAAGCTTTTCCCATGCTCTTTGGTTGTATTAGCAACTGAAATTCTTTCAAAACAATCTTCATCCAATGCTTGAAAAAAGATAGAGAGCCATTTTGTCCCTCTATAAGATTTCTCTTTGAACTTGTGACGAAGCAACATCTTCTTGATCATTAAAGCCTTTCTCGACAATCTCCACCACATCTTGTGAGCCAAGTGGAACCTTCATCTTGATGCTCCAACTGGCGTAGTTTCTTTTGGTGAGCATTAGAATTTGAAACGGAACCATTCCTCCATTCGTCAACAACATCACCCTGATACAACTTTGTTAAAAAATAAATTTCACAGATTAGAACAAGAGGGAGAATACGGGAAAGTGATTAAAATTCAAATCTTGTTTATTACAAATGATGAGAGAACATCTCTATTTATAGACTCAATAGAAGATTATAAATACAAAAAAGCACCCTTATAATAACTCTTTCAAAAACAATCTAGAAAATGAGCTTTTTGGATGCTTGTAAGAACATTCTTAATAAAAAAGTATAAATAATTCCAAAACTAAATAAAATTTAAATCTTCAACACAGGATTCATTGTGGAGCCACCTCGGAAGGAGTTCTTCAGATTACTTCCTCAGGTGGTTGAGAGGAAGTGATAGGAATTGCTCACTACAAGTATGGTAATGGAAAAAAGGGAAGCAGGGGGAAGAAGGAAAGGACACCATACCATTTACTTGCATCGCAGCTTCTTCCATGAGGTTTGATGCCGGAGAAGTAGTCGACAAAGCTGTTCAAATATAGCGTAATTCCAATGTATTTTGAGCAAAGTGATGGAAAAAAACTGAGGAGAGAGACAGAGCATCTTTGGTATGCTAAAGCTTTGATTTTAGCTTGTTAATATGCTCTGCTTGAGAGGAAAGCTTAAAGAAGCTGCAGTTTCTCTGTCGTATTAATTAATTAAATATGAAGTCTTGTGCCTGTGCCCAACAACAACAACAAACAACGAGAAATGGTTAATAGCTTCACACGAAAGCATTTTTTCCCAGAAAAAAAATATTATAAAAGTAGAAATTTATATAAAATGTGTTCATAATTTTATTCACATTTATTTAAATATTAAAATATATAAATAAAAAGATAAATATGGTATCACCAATTATGTTATAATGTACGAATATGATATATAAGAATTTAATCTATGATATGTGATAAAATAGTTTGCATGTCTATAGTATTTGAGAATTATTTGGGAGTCAAACATCATTTTTCAGTTCATGAGTCTATAGCCTATGTCACCTTGATCTTGGATTAGTTAGACTAATCCAATATTAAATGCTATCTATGCATTTAAACATATAAGGAAAAAAGCAACGTTCTATAATTCCATTCATCTAGAAAATAAAACAAGAAAATACATATAAGTATTGAAAATAATGCAGATGTAAAAATATGTTTGAGTAAACTTGAAGTATAGAAATGAACATAAAGTAAACTTATATGGTCATAGACTGTTGTAATTAATACCAAAAGTAAATAGTAGTTGAAGGCAGTAACTACAAGTAAATTGAATTGAGAGTCAATAAAGACTGTAGTTGAAACTAAACTAACTGGTTGCTGAAAGTTATAACTACATTTGAATGCAATGTTGTGTATTTTAGTTATCTTGTTTTACTACCTTATTGTATGGACACATACTGAACAAGTGAGAAGCCATACATTTGCCCATATATCCAAGATGTTGGGTTCCCAAAATAATTACACACTTCCCCTCAAGTAATGTGCACTTTTCTTATTCCTCGTGAAAGTTCGCCATGTCTATGATTTGTTTGTACACACTAAGACCATCTTGAGTGAATCCACTAAAATTTGAATGTTTCTGTTTTATTTATTTCATGCACAAAATCTTGACGTATGCAAGGATTCAAGCTCAAAAGTGATGCAATGACAAGAATTAATTCAATTAAATGTAAATATGATATCCCATACTTTTATTGATTGAGCTATTAGGATTTATTGAATTGATTTGATTATGAGTTTCTTATTATGATTTATTAATGACTCTGAAAATATTCAAACTCATGATTTATTCAGTATCATTATCAAAAATTCCACATCCATGCTTTAAAATGTATTATTCAAATTTCAAAAATTATTAAGACACCAATCGAATATCATTACTTATATTCATATATTCTAATATTCAAAGCTAAATTCACAGAAAAATGAAATTCTATCCTTTAAAGCACCATTTATGTTTATCCCTTCGGATTTGCTGAGTTTAAGTTTCTAGATCTTAGACGGGATCAAAATTTGAACTATAACCAAATTTTAGTTTTATTTGCTAATTTTTATAGTTTACTAATGATACTAAGAAACTATACTGAAATTTCTGTTGAGTTCGGGCCTATTTTGGTTAGTTAAATCTTTAATTTCAATTTTTAACTAAGAATATTAATATTTTAATATTGAAAACACAAAACTTTTGTGTTCCTTTCATTAGTGTCTTATTTCTCTGAATATTAACTATCAAGTTGATTTATACTTCATAGTATATCTTTATGCATTTTATTTGAGTTCTACACTAGACTTAGATCTCTTTAGATCTTAAGTTTTAATCTAATTCCATATCTTAAGTTCTAAGTTTGATTCTACACTTTGCCACTCCTACCCTTCATTTAATCTAATATTTTAGAGGTTCCAATCACCTTAATAATGCTTAAGAAGAATTTTGGTACTAATTCCAATCTTATTTTATACAAGTCCATCGATATCTTATTCATGAAATCAAAGTTTTGGATAGCTTGATACTTACTAATCCATTTTAATCTTGAATAGTGAATATTAAGGAAAATAATCACCAAATCTCTAATTTTATCATAGCTTATTGTTTCTCATATTTTATTGATTTTTTGGGTTTAAGTCTCATCAAATTTGGACTTATTTTTATCAGGTTATTGAAAAAATACATTCTAAATATTCCCTAAGGAATATTCCCTTACTAAAATGCGTGGATCGATGGGCCATCAAATATTCTAAGAATATTGCTTTCTCAAAACAGCATTGTGAACCCTTTCTTGACAAATTCCTCCAATATCCCATTTTTAGGGTTTCTTAAATAGGGCCAACTTTTCCTTAATATAGGGAGTTAGAGTCAAATTTTGATCTCTACAGCTTCATCATCTTCTGTCAAACACTCAGATACCAAAAGTACATGAATGGTTCTTAAGATCATGAAGACCCTTCTCTTAATAAACTAGGACAATAGAGTTCATGGTGCCCCTACAATCCTTCATTTATGGTTAATGAGAGGTGACATTTAGCTATTCCTCCTAATGAAACCTCATAACCTGGATTTTAATATTTCAAAAGGTGAACTTTAATTATGCTAAGATTAACCTTACCCAAGTACATAGAGAACATGACATTCACATGCACCCAAATATCCTTATAATTAAAGAGGCATATTGTCGACTTGTTTACTCCAATAGTCCCTTACAAAATGTAACTTTATGTTTAAGTGAAAGATTTACATTCACCACTGAATTTATAAGAACATGAAGATATATGTGGCATGAAACCTTATTTTCAAAATGTTGACATTCTAAGCATGGATGACCCAACTTGAAATATTTTTGCATAATAAGAATGATCAATTACACACATGTAATCGTCTACTTCAACTTTGTGCCACCAGTAAACCACAAGGAAATTCAAGTCAAACATACATCACATCATATCTATAATTGTTTTATAAGAAAAAATGAAATTACTACTCCATAATCCAACCAAATCTCCCCCACAAGGGGTTTAAGCTTTCATGTCTAATAAAGAAACATAAAGATATAAGTTACAACTTACAAAATACAAGTCCACTATTGTAAAAGCCCTAAATTGTTATTTAGTCTAATTTTAACTTAATCGCATCCTAATTATCATTCCATTGGGTTCATCTGGTCATTAGAACCAAACCCTGAAGATTTAGAGCGATTCAGAGCTTAATCAAATATTTGGATTATTTTAATAATATTTAATTAATTAGAAAATTGAGATAATTAATTTGACCACTAAATCAAAATCCGACTTCACCAACGCACTCTTCACCCCCAAATTAGCTAGGGGTGATATTTTGTAAGGGTTTGGAAGTCATCAAATTTTTCCCAAATATTTTAATGTATTATTAGAATAATGAAATAATTGTCGAAATCGAAATCCGGCTTCACCATTGCAGAATTTTTTAGAGCCCATTTATTCATCTAATTTTAATTAGAAAATATGTTAATTAAAAATTGGAAAATAATTAACAAAATTTTAAATACTTCATTTCTCTTCTGTGTTGGGCCTCACTCCCCACTTCTCAATTTCCCACGTATAATCCCTTCCTCCCCCTCCTACACCTACAAGCTTTCCTCCCTATGCTAATGGGAGAGGACTTGCTGCCTTGACATCCCCCTCTCTTAGCCCATAGCTCCTTCTCTTTCCCCTATTGCTCCATGCTTGAGCAATGCCTCCTTCTCCCTTATCTAGTTCCCTCAGCTCTCCAATCTCCCCATTTGCTCAGCTACTGAAGGAAGGAGATCCTAGGCTCTTGAAGAACCCCCAACCCTGTTCCATCTTCTTGCTAGTAGCTGAAGAATGAGTTTAAGATCTTTCCTCTCAAGCTCTTGAAGAAAACTTAGCTGGAACCTCCCTCCACAAGCTAAGGTACCTCTTCTTATACCTCTTTGGTAATTATATTCTCAATATTTTGGTTCAAATATTCTGTGTTCATCCATTGTGCAGCATTAGAATTGATTGTCGAGCCTCAAACGGACTTGAACAAGTTCGAATGAAGTTCGATCTGCTCATTAAACTCTGTCAAACAGCAAAATATCTACATATGTAGCTAATGTGTCATTATTTGTGGCATTATAGTGCTATTTTTGAACCAATCTTGGTATTAATGGAAAGTTCTTGGAAAGACCTTTGCATTGGTATATGGCACGGCCCATGAGGTGCCCTAAATCGGGAGTATTTGGGTGCCCTAGGAATGACATGCAACTTTCACCCTTGTGAAATCACCGTCGGGCGCAACAGAACGCCTGTGCTAATGTGCGTTGCAGCGCTCAAGTCTCGGGTTGACTGATGCTATAGCGCACCGTAGCATTTGAAAGTGCTGCAGCGTATCGCAGCACTCGCACCTCGGAATGTTTGGCACCATAGCGTGCCATATCACCTTGCACTCGACCAGGAGGGTGCTACAGCGCGTCGCAACGCTGAAACACGCCGTAGTGCGCATAGTTCCTGTAAGCGCTCTAGCGCGCCACAGCGCAGCAACACGCCACAGCGCCTGGATCTCGATCAGGCAAGCACTACAGCACGTCGTAGCGCGCTGAACTGCCCAATTTTGTTCCAACTTCATATTTTTCGTATTTTAATAACTCTATAACACTAATTATGCAAAAATATACTATGCATTAAAGCTAATTAGGCGACATCCAGAGGCTCAATCCAGAGGCAGAATGAAGAACTGAACTTAAGAAATTTAGTGGGAGAAGGTTGTACTTAGAGGCGGGGTTGCAGGCTCAGCCGAGAGGAATTGAGGTGAGCTAGAGTTTCCTAGGCAGCAAACGCATGTCCGCAGGGAGTCTGAACACCAGACAAACCCTTTATCAGTGGTTCTAAGCTTCGTGAATGCCGAGAAATTGCCGAGACGATGGGAGCTTTAGGGGATGTCAGATGGCCAATTGAGGATTCACAGTGAGCAAAGAGACTCACTGTGAAGTCCTGGGGTATTTATATGTAACAACCCGAGTTGTTACCATAGTTGATTAAGACTAACCCTAGGTCTTAAACACAATTATAAGTGCTAAGTAGGTCAAATGGAGTCAACATCTAAGACCTAGTCCAAATCAGAAGTCAAATAGATCGAATCCTAATTTATGGAAATCCAGAAACCCTAGAAATTGACATATTTAAATTGACCTCCGATCGAAAAATGGATATCGCCATTGCGTTCCTTGACCCCAAATTAGCTTGGGGTGAAGTTTTCGTGTCAATCGGAAGTCGTCAAAATTTTGACGAATATTTTAATATCAAAAATATCCCGGAAATCGAGGTATCAAAATACTCGTCGAATCGAAAATCCGACTGCGCCATTGAATTCCTTGATCCCAAATTAGCTAGGAAAAATATGTTCAAAATTTTCTAGAAAATATTTTAAAAAAAAAATTATTTTAATACTTAACAGCGTGCCGTTAAGTATTTAACGGACCCGTCACTGTAACTGACGGCGCCGTCTATCCAGACGGCGCCGTCGCAGCCATTGGATCGGGCCCAGATCCAACGGCTACGGAGCCGTCGTCCTCGACGGCTCCGTCCCGCGCGACACGCGGCGGGCCACCGCAAATCCCGGCCAATCCGGCCCCTCCCCGACCTCGGCGAGGTCGCCGGCGGGTCTATAAGACCCCGGCCGACCTCTGGGCTCTGGGTTTGCAAAAATCGGAGCCCAGATCGAGCGGGAATCAAGCCTCGAAGCCAGCCCACCGTCCGCCCAATCCTAATACCGCCGACCCGCACTTCAGGTACCCCGATCTCCCCCGATTTCCGTTCGATCATTGCAATAACTGTAGGATAGGTAGATAAACTTGTCCTCTTTCCATCCACCAGTTCCGATCGGGCTCATACCCACCCGATCGGGCGCACCGAGGCCCGATTTGCATCTGGGTTTGGCTCCGCCGAACCCTATAAGACGAAGCGCCGCGGCCTCAGGTCGGGCCGGGTCGACCCGAGCCTGACCCGTCCGGGTCGGGTCCGCGTAAGCGGCGGGTGGGGCCCACCAGGCCACGTGGCCGCCTTCGGGACCGCCACGTGTCACGTGGGGGCCCACACGCCGAGCCTCGCGGCTCTTCAGCTTCGGCCGTGGGGCCCACCTGGCCACGTGGCAAGTGGGACCCACTGCCCGAGCCCCGCGCGGCGGTTCGGCTTCCCAGTGGGGCCCACAGCGCCACGTGGCAACCTCTGGGCCAGCCACGTGGCAAGTGGGACCCACTGCCAGGTCAACCGCCGCGGTCCGGCTCCCCGTGGGGCCCACAGTGCCACGTGGCGGCCTCTGGTAGTGCCACGTGTCAGGTGGGGCCCACTGCCCAGTCACCTGAGCTGACTCAACCCCTGTGGGGCCACAGTACCAAGTGGCAGCCTCTGGCAGTGCCACGTGTCCAGTGGGGCCCGCTGTCTATTAATTAAGATTTAATTAAATTATTGTTAATTAATTACTGTTTTGCCTTAATTAATTACAATTAATGGTTAATTAAGTTAGGATTAGTGTTAATTACTTTTGAATAGTAACTTTAGTTAATTAAGTATAATTAGAGATTAATTATGGTCAATTAAATGTTAATTAAACCATAAATAGTAATTAGGTTAATTAATTATCATTGCACAGTAAAACCTAGTTAATTATTTTTTTATTAAGTATTAACAGATAATTAGTGCTAATTAAAAAGTAATTAGTGCTAATTACTTTGCTACAATAAAAATATTAATAAATATAATTAAATTAATTAAATAATAGATTAATTAATGTTAATTAGTAATTAAGCCTAATTAATCACAGATTAATTAAGGATTAATAATTTCAAAAATTCTATATAAAAACTTTATGAATGAACAGTAAAATAATACAATTTGAATAAATGAATAGTAAAATAATTCAAATTGTATTTTTAAATAGTAAATCTTAAAAGTTTAATAACTTTTTGTATGATGATCCAAACATAGTCAATATAGGTCTTTAAATACTCAAAAAAATGTAAGGATTCAAATAACGTTATGTAAAAATTTATTTCGGGGTACGTATAACGAGGTAACATTTTAGGACCTCTTTAGAGCCTCATAACGTTTTACCCAATTATCGAAATATAGTCAATATGGGTCTTAAAATGCTCAGGAGAGCAGCCCCATCACCGTAGTAGTATTAGTTTTCTCATTCATACATCAGGATAAAAAGTCAACCCTAGAATTTAGAGTTGACTTTAGTGAAAATGACCAAAATGCCTTTAGACTTCAAACGGCCATAACTTAGTCAAATCAACTCCGAATTGGAAAATTCAAGAGGCTAACCAGCCTAGAATTTTAATGTCATCATTATAACAAAATAATATTTAGGATCTGAATCCTGGAAATTTAGGTAAATGACCAAATTACCCCTAGCCTTATTTTAGTCATAACTTGACCGTTTCTCGCCCGATTTAGGCGTACTTACTGTCTATCTTCAAGTTAGATAGTAAGGAATCAATTGAATCTAAGAGAAATCAATTCTGACCACTAAGTCAAAAGTTGACTTTTTGACCCTTAAAGTAGGGGCAAAATGGTCATTTTGCCCTAAGTTTGAGTTAAGTGCCCCTACCCCTTGTATAACATTCCAGAACCCTAAAACCATGGTTATAATCTTCTTAATATCAATCAAGTGAGTAAAACCAATCTCTAAGTCAAATTCCAAGAATTTTGCTAAGTCTTAAGCACTACACCTTAAGAACCTTTCTTGAGACTAGGAATAGATCATAGGTTAGAGTTCATTCATTGGGTAAATGGGTTACTCAATAGGTGAAACCTTGGTTTTAGTAGTTTCTAGACTTTTATTTTATTTTATAACTTATTTCGATTATTTTGTCTTTTAACTTTAGATTTAAGTTAGGAGATTAATCCTATTAAGTTTGATTACTTAATAGGATTTGCCATAACTAGTAGATCACTTATAGAATAAAACTTAGAACTTAAGACTTATCATTTGGATTATGTGATTAAACCTAATTCTCGTAGTGTTTAATCCATAATCTATAAGTTTAGAAGATCTTGATCAGATCTTAGTTAGAACGTCTAAATTCACAAAAATTAGGACATATGATTTATTGATTTAACCCGTAGTCGTCTAACTGATTGAACTAGATTAGAACCTGATCAGTTCTAGTCCTTTTTAACTTATAAGGATGAGTTTCTGAGTTACACTCGATAGTAAGAAAACAGTGATCCTGAACTTGTGTAACTTGGAATAGTTAGCAGGTTAAGTAGAAAATAAATGATATCACCATGTTTAGTAGAGTCCTTTGCTTCTATTTGATATTTTATTGCTACGCGTTCCTTAATTTTTATGCCATATTTCTTTGAGCATATCATACAAGATTTTTGATGCATAAATAAACTGTTAGGAAAATATAGAGACTCCTTAGATTCCTTGTAAAAATATTAAAGTGATTTACGAAAAGATAATGGTTTTATGAGCTGCCTCTCAGTTATGTTCTTATTGCCTAGCCTCCTTATGTCGCTAGGGGAAGGATCTGTTTTGTTGTGTACCTAGTTTACAAGCCTCCTTATGTCGCTAGGGGTACACCGTTAGTGCCTTAGCCGTA
This sequence comes from Gastrodia elata, assembly GCA_016760335.1. NCBI lineage: Eukaryota > Viridiplantae > Streptophyta > Magnoliopsida > Asparagales > Orchidaceae > Gastrodia > Gastrodia elata. Next base: position 24,471,125 of record CM028684.1, on the reverse strand, counting down.
CTGGCGTTAGGGTTGCTTTGTATGCTTAGTTTACTAGCCTCCTTATGTCGCTAGGGGCATATAGTTGGGCCTTAACCGTACTGGTGCTAAGACCCTTCGTTTGCTTTGTGTGCTTATTTTGCCTAGCCTCCTTATGTCGCTAGGGGTACACAGCTTATGACTTAGCCGTGATGGTGCTAAGCTTTTTTGGTATTCGATGGGCTTGAGTAGCTCTTTTCTGTATGGCAATCGATGCATGTGTGGCCTTATATGCAGTTGTTGTAGTTTACCTTTCAGTATTCTATTCCGTCAGCTATTTTCTTGTACTGCTTTTATATATATATTTAGGATGTTATAATCTTGCTGCTATTTATATGTACCACTGCTGAGTTATTTATTTTAATTGGCATGTTTTCTATTGATCACCAGCATGTTTAGGATGTAGAACTTTTCTTACAGCACATGACAGTTATGTATATTTATATGCCCTTCCTTGCTTAGTTTGTATGCGAGGCATGTCTTAGCCTCTTTCCTTTTCCTTGCTTAAGTTAGAAATGATGATTTATAGCTTCCATGTTTCCTTTGTATTGCTTGTCGCTCCTTTTCATATATATATATATATATATATATATATATATATATATATATATATATATATATATATATATATATATATATATATATGTTGCTTAGATGTTGTCAAATGGTGATATTACTTAACACTTATAATAATTCATCAGCTTAAAATGTACTTAGACAATTGTCTAACCAGATTTTTCTTTTCTTTGGCTGGGGCCCTACATTGTGAAACCGATAATGGCAGACTCCTTTCAGTTAGATGAGCAGGAGTTAGGTGTGGAGCCTTACCCAGAGGAGGAACCCGTGGAAGAAGCTGCCGTCTAGTTCCTTTATATTTTGAGTGAGAATGAGTGGCTTTCATTCTATTTTTTTTATTTTAACATTTTAAATGATGTAATAATTCAGGTAACGTTGACTGTGTGTTTGGATTGTATGCTTATATATTCTGAGTTCTATTTTTCTTACATATTTGCACTGTGATACTTTGATGGTTTATATTTCCTTAAATCGCTTCCGCACTCTGTTTGTTTACTTATATTGTGACTATTAGTCTGATTCTGTGTTAATCCTTCCCTAATCAGGTGGATTGTGGAGTCTATCCTAATCCAATGATAAGTGAGGGGTTAGCCAGAGTGACACCCCACCCTTAATCTAATCCTCTGGCAGATTAAGGGTGCTGGGCGCCACATTATAGGTCTAAGGGAAGTCTGGGGGTGGATGCCAGAGATCGGGAATGGAGAAAGGCTCGGGCTGAAGGGGAGGTTTGGTTCGAACGGCTAAGGGCAAATTCTGGAGGCTACTACCGATAAGAGGTCGTGCCGAGGGTAGAGAGGAATAACAGGTCTTTCCCATACTGCCATGAGGGCTAGAAGGATCTTAGTTGTCGAGGGGGGGGGGGGGGGGGGACCAACGAGCGAAGGGCGAGAGGTGGATGAAGATCCATAGTGCTCGAGGTGCTGGGAGCCGTCTGATCGCCAAGCCGTTGGGATTAGAAGGCTGAGATGGATTACTTAAACGATTAACTACGGGGATGCTCTCAATTGATCTAATGCTTAGGATTTAATCTTGGCGCACATGATACAAGTCGTTAGATGGAGGCGCAGAGATACGTGCTAACGCATCCGTTCGATGCTTATGTTGCCTCGCTGTCAGGACCCCGCAGCTGATCTGCCACGGTCTCGACAGCAAATCCCAGAATATAAAAATATATATATAATAATTTAATTAATTATAATTTATTTAATTAATTACTTATTTTATATTAAATTATTAAATCTAATTTAGGACTAGATGAGCTCCAAAAATTCCCAAAATTTTATCATTTGCTAATTAGGGTATGAAAATTCAAAAATGAAATCAAATTTTGATTTGGAGATCAAACTAATTTAGGTATTTTCTAAGGCTCAAAAATAAGCAAAAATACTAAATTTCTCAATTTAGCCCCGATTAATTTTAAGCTTTAAATGACCCATTGAGTCCAATAGAATCAAAATTAGAATTTGGTTTAGCTTAACTAATCTGAGTTTAGCTATGGTAATAACTAGGGTTGTTACAACGTGAGGTAGAGTTTTCTATTAAGCTAATTCCTGGACTCAATCTAAATCTAAGGCTCCGTATAGGATGGTACCTAAGGAATTGTAAGAGCTTAGAGAGTAGTTGCAATAGTTATTAGAGAAAGGATTTGTTTGCCCTAGTATGTCACCTAAGAGAGCTCCCATCCTATTCATCAAGAAGAAGGATCAATACGGATGTGTATAGACTACCGTAAGCTTAATAAAGTGATTGTGAAGAATAAGTATCATCTTATTAGGATCGATAATTTGTTCGATCAGCTTGCCAGAGTGAATGACTTCTCCAAAATTGACATGAGATCAGGTTATTACCAGATTCGAGTCAAGGATGAAGATATTCCTAAAACTGCATTCAGGACCTAATATGGGAATTTGAGTTTCTAGTCATGTCTTTCGGACTGAAGAATGCTCCTTCTATTTTCATGGACCTAATGCAGCGTATCTTTAAGCCATATCTCGACAATTTTATCATCATTTTCATCGTCGATATCCTAATCTATTCCAAGTCAGCTGCTGAGCATGAAGAACATATGCGTGCCATTCTAGAGTTGCTAAAAGAGTATAAGTTGTTCACTAAATTTTTTAAGTGCAAGTTTTGGCTCAAATCTATGGCATTGGTGGGTCACATGATTGATGCTGAAGGCATTAAAATTGACTAAAAGAAAATCCAAGCTATTCAACAGTGGTGTAACAATCTAAGGTTGTTACTCAGCTTAATTTAAGCCTAATCATATCTTAAATATCATTATGTTAATTTCATCTAGCTATTAGAATCAATCCCTAAAAATTTGGTGCGATTCGGAGCTAAATCCAATATTTGGATTATTTTAATATTTAATTAATTAGAAAATTGAGGTATTTGTTTTGACCTCAAAATTGAAATCCAACTTCGTCATTGCGATCTTCACCCCCAAATTAGCTAGGGGTGATGTTTTGGACGCGTTTGGAAGTCATCGAATTTTTATGAATATTTTAATATAATTAAATGCACCCGAAAATTGAATAATTAAATAATCATTTGAATTGAATTTCGACTTTGCCGTTGAATTCCTCACCCCCAAATTAGCTAGGGGTAACGTTTTAGGATTTTTTGGAACACGTTTATTTAATCTGAATCTATAATAAATTAAAAATTATGAATAATAATTAATTATTCCTTAATTTGCTTTTTCTCTTTCTTTATCTCTCCTAAATTTTGGCTGGCCATCCAACTTTATTCGGCTGACCCCTTACCACCCTATTACACATTGAAAGCTGAGGCCATCCCTCTCCTCCCCCTTCTTAATTGCAATGCTTGATAGCTAAGGCCATCCCCCTCCCCTTACCTCATAACTCCCTAGCTCATGGCCTTCCCCTTCCTTTTTCTTCTTTAAAGAGAAACCTCAGCCCTCTTTATTTTGTTTGCTGCCAAGCTAAAATCTTCCTCTCTATTTCCCCTATTGTTGAGCTTGGTGCTGACGAAGGAGCTTCCCTCCCTCAAAGGTCTTGAGGAAAATAAAGGTTTCTTCTTCCTCTCCCAAGGGCTAAAGTACCCTTTTGTTTACTCTTCTTGTACACATTTGTTCTTCTTTTTTGGTCATTTTATTCTTCTATTATGCTTATTCATATATTTAGACATCCATGATTAAGTATGGAAGCCATTATAGTTCTTCAAAGTAATATACCTCATGTTCTGTTTTTCATTCATTCTGCATACCCCTCTGCCTTTATCACCATTGTTCATATAGCTAGGATAATCCGTTCGTGCTGGTTTTAGTGTCAATGGAAAGGTATCGGAAAAACCTTTCCATTGATATATGGCACTACTCATGAAATTCTCTTGATTGAGAGTATTTGAGCTCGAAATGTGACCCTTCACGATTTTCGCACAAGCGAAATCACCATCAGGCGCTACAGCGCGCCGTAGCATCCAGAAAATTCATTTGACCATATCTTAATCATTTATACTCCAAATCCAAAAATTTAAGGTACTAGATAGCTTAGAATTTTAGTGCCAACAATAATCTAAAATAATATCTAAGTTTTGATACTTAAAAAAATTAGAAAATGACCAAAATATCCATAACCTTAATTAAGTCATAACTTGACTAATTGAAGTCCAATTTGGGTCTACTCCTAGTTAAAGTACTCAGTGTAATATAAGGAAGTTATAGCCACTAAATTTGTTGAATTTGGATATCAAATGAACAAGTTAACTTTTTGACCCCTTAGCTTAGAAAATTACCAAATTATCCTTGGAAATTGAAATGGCTAGAACTAATTTGTTAGACTTCAAAATTTAGTATTCTTTGATTCTATAGAATCATTGAACAACAACCAATAGTAAACTGCAAAAAAATTTAGATTTCATTAGGTGTAATTTAATAAAATACCCCTTAGGTCAAAAACCTTAGTTTTGACCCATATGACTCATGTCTTATCTAAATTGCATGATTATGGTGCCAGTAGTTTTTTTATGCAAAGTTGAATGAATGTGCTAAGTGATTTATTTTTCTGATCTCTGTATTTTAATTTATGCCATAATCTTGTTAAACCATGATTAGTAAAAATTAAAATTTGTAATTATTAAATTTTAGCAAACTTAGTCTCTGAGTAATTGTATGATAAGATAGAACTTATGAGCCAAATTATATGAATTTTTGATGGTTAGATTTGTAGTTATGTTATAATCATTTTGGATTGATTTAGAGTTTGATTAACACTAATTACTTTCTGGTTTCTGAAATATTTTATTAATATGATTCATAATAGTAAGGGAGATGTATTGAAATCATGTATGCAAATTTAGGATTTATAAATTGAATAAATAAAAAATGGAGAACTTAATCATCATAATTAACTTAAAAAATCTTAATACTTTGATCAAGCTATTAAGACTTGATCTAGGTCTAAGATTGCCATTAATAATACATCCCAAATTCACTTATTTGACATTTGATTTATAAATAAATATTTAATCTTAATTGGGCATGAGTTAAGGGTTAAACCATAATCTAGTTAATTAAGATCCAAACTCTTAAATCCTTAATTAAATTGACTTGATTACAAGATAAGGAAATTGACAGTATTCCAATAATGCATCTGATTTGGTATTGATCTTAAACATTTGAATTAAACATGCTAAGATTATTGATAAATCTATGTGATTGATTATTCTGAATCTAAAATTTAGATCATTGATTTTCTCCTAAATAAGACTACTAGCATAAAAATATAATAGAACTAAATTGATTTAATAATTGATCTGATGCTAACAACATCCTTGATTTAAATCCCATAATCTTAGAATAGGATATGATCAGATGACTTAATCATCTGATCTGATCTCTCTAAACCTAACTATTAAATGGAACCTAATATGTTAGCTTTAGAATTAAGGGTATGAGATCTTAAGTATCTCAGCATATGATGGCCTCTGAAATATTTTAAAGACCTAAATTTAAACATACATTGAGGTAGGGAATTTTGTATAACTTATTGAGGTAGAAGCTTAGATGATTCTTTAACCCTAGAAGTTGATCTTATCCCCTCGTGGTAAGAATCACATAAGATATTAGAATGACACTTTTTCTTGTGGTAGAACCCATATTTAGTGATCTTTGATCACCCTCTTCTTGGAGTCTTGTATAGGACTTACCTATTTAGCATATGAATTAATAGTCTTGATAAATTCTTGTTGATTAAATAGAATTATTTAAACCCAGGTTATTGGTTAGTGTAGTAGAGTAAACCCATAGTACTGGATTTTTTCAATAATATTCAAGATTGGTTGATTCACTCCAATGTAGACTTATGATCAGGTGTTATCCTGAGGGACTAGACGAATATAGTCCCATTATAGTAAATCTTTCAAGACTAAGAGTGTTATAATTAGTGAACAAGATCCTTAGTTTGAGATGTAAACTATGAGCAGGTTCCGCCTCCTATCGTAGTGCGCTTCGATAAGTACAGTTTAAGCATACTAAGTATCTTAAGTTACTTTGCGTAGACCACTAAGTATGCTTGTAATTAGGTCATTTAACAACTTAGCTTGATATATAAACTGTAACCGGGTTCTGCCTCCTATAGTAGTGCGCTTCGATAAGTGCAGTTTTAAACAAGCTAAGGGTTAAATCCACCTCTCTTGGAAACATACAACCATGTATATACAACCTTTCCAACTAATGATTTTAATTAAACTCTCAACTTTAATCGATTATCAAACTATAACCTAGGAGTTAGAATCCTTTTAGCAGAATTCTGCATAATGGAGATATTGAATTCATTATCAGATTTCAAAGCATTTTTTGGATTTTTTTTTATTTACCTCATATAGTTTAAAAGCATGAGTATGAGCATAAGCATGATGTATGAGTATCAGAATGATGTATGAGCATCAATGATGATTTATGAGTTACAAAATGTTGCATACATTGACTGGAGAATTTCAGGATGCATCGGCATCACAGTACACAGTATTTCCAATTGGATGCATGTATACATTGGACCGCACTACTCATAGCAGTTCAGTGATATTTTGATTATATATCAGTAGCATACAGTGTTGTGGTATATTTAGATGTACAGTTTCAGTGACATACAACATAGTTTTATGGATCATTACTCAGTTTTCAGATCCATTATTATTTTTGGTCTACCTTCAGTATTCAATTTACAGTTTAGTTTTACTTTACTTTGCTTCAGTTTGTACAGTTTTATACTTTCAGCTATCCTTACAGTATTACTATAGACTTAATTACGTTATGTAAATATTAAATAAATAACTAGAACTATTTAGATTAGTCTCGATGTGTTAGACTTATTGTCTAACACGAGGTACTTTTGGGATTCGGCAAATTGCTAGATCTTGAGCAGTATATTAAGCCAGGCCAGGAGTGTGGCGACCGGGGACCGAAGTTCGAGAGTCTCTAAAGAATGATTCATACAACTGGAAATATTCATTTATGAAAAATAAAGAAAATAAAATGCATGAATATCCATATTTACATTAAGAGTCATACACATATGAATTTATAATAGTTTAAAATGTACAATAAAAAAATTTGATCCACTGCTCATATCTCATATCTTTCTTTTCTTCTTTTCTTTTATTATTTTGGCAGATCTTCTAAACTTTTTAATTATCAAAATGATAAGCATGATTAATACATTACTCTTAATAGAATTTCTGGATAATTCTAATATAAATTTAGACAACCACTAATTAAGAGTAAAGACAACTTCTAAAATAAATATCTTATCACTAAGCCGTGAAGTTGCATCTTGCCTTTAGGAGTATTTCAATCATTTAAACATGTAATTGTACAGAGATAGATATAGTATCAAATATAAGCACTTTGATATTGATAGAATTTCATTGTATAAGTAATCACATACAACAACAATGTTATTATGTAAAAAAAATGAACTAACAATATGATAGAAATTCCAAAACTCATATAACAAACCCAGCATGCCATATGTTAGTGAAGTAATAAATCATGCTTTTAAAGATTATTAAATAAAGATATAACACTTAGAATACATACTTCAATAACTTTAAAACAATATTACAAAGATCACCATACAAATAAATGTTTATCTGAATGGGATCAAACCTTTAACAATACTATTTTCTTTCTTAGCTAAACTACTTGTAATTAAGAAACTATAAGAAATCAAACTGATTATATTTTAATTTCTCATTTGTCATCTTAAAAATCCTTAATTAACATTGACTATATAAGGAAGGTAAATCGGGTAGGGTATTGGAAGCATATGAATCTTCTTCTTATTTTGAAAATATAGTAAGTCGATTGATTAAACAAATATTAACATTCCTATTAACATTTGATTTCACGCATTTAGCAATAATTGATAAATAAAAGATGAACCGGAAGATTGAACCCTCAATACATACGAATTAAACTTTGCAAATTAGATTCAACTAATGTAATAAGTTCTAAGATAGTATATAGAAAATTTAGGAGTATTAACCTTGATGGAAAGATAAAGTGAAAGAGGTACCTTCGCTCTTTGGGATGCGTAACTAGAAGAGGCATTTGACGGGGTGGGGAGGGTTCGGCTAGATGGAAGGATGTTGGCTTGGAAGGCTCTCAGCCAAATGGAGGAGGATCGGGGTAGCGTCGACTAAGGTTCGCTGCTGCCTTTCTTCGCCTCGAGTCTCGCATATGGCTCCTTTTTATCCTCGCAGGAACCCTCATATGATAAGATAAGGGCGATGGCAGCTGTCGTGCGAGAGAGAGGGGTTTCGAGACACGCGTCGCGCATGAGGACTTGTGAATGGGAGGAGGCGATCTCGGTCGTGCGTGAGGGTGTGCGAAGAAGATAGGGATCGGCTTGCGAAATGAAGAATGAAGAAGTTGTCGGCTTGTGAAGGAAAGTGAAGATTTTTCGGCTGAGTAAAAAAATAGGATTAGGATTTGAAGGTTTTAAGAAAAATCTAGGATCCATTATCAGCCGTTGGATTAAAATCAACGGCTGGAATTTCTGAGCCAAGATTTGAAGTCATTTAAGCTTCAAAAATTACAAACTTAGTATCAAAATGACCGTCTCGACGAGACAAACGCACGCGTTTAAAAATTATTGAATTTGAACAAGTATTTTATTTTATATTGATTTTTAAGTGAAAAACTTGGAAAATTAATTATGATAAATCGGAAACTCGAAAATTAACGAAACTTGAAACATAGCATCCTTATATGATGCTTGACTTAGATATACAAAAAATTTTAAATTCCGATTTATATTTTTTATATTATTAGCCTTTAAAGTTTATACTTCATGAATTTATTCATGACAATCCAGGATCCCAAATGTGCTCAAATTTTTGCAGTAGGATCATTTTAATATGTATTATAAGAGAATATTTTTTATTATATTTTTATTTGACTTAAATTGGATTCTTATTTTGATGAAAATTTCTAGAGTAACAGAAAATCTAGGAAAATCAACGATTTCCAAAAATTCTCAGAATAATACTCTTAGTTAATTTGGAGCTATTGAGTCCAATGGCGGACTCCGTTTTTAAATTCTGAGGTTTAAACTTGAAAATACACTTTGGTATTTTATAAGGAGGACACCTAGGAGATTCAGAAGGAGCCAGTGGAGCACTAGTGGACTCTTCTTCAGCTTTACCTTTCGCTTAGTTCAGTTTAGTACTAGCTTTTATGTCTATTTTAATAAAATATTGTAATAATTCTTGATATAATTTCTTTTCTTTTTTGAGACGAATGTTTTATACAGCTTTTGTGATGAATGTTTATGGATATTTGCTTAGCTTCCGCACTCTATTATATACTATTTATACTTAGTATTGTGATGTGATCAGTATACTGGAAATATTAATATCTTATACATACATTGGATTCCTTATGTGTGTTTTAAATCTAATGTATGTATTGATCTAATACTTAGGATAAGGATACTACTCTTTTCTTAAATATTAGCTCTCAACCCTTCTTGAGGTTGAATCAGTAGCCCTTCAGAGGGGTTTTATTTCAGCTATTCGGGGAGATGAGATATTCCTCCCCAAATGGTGCGCCGCACCGCCACTGATCTGATTATACCTATCTTTTGCGCACGGCGATGGAGCGGGGTGCTACAAGTGGGTCCAACCTAAGTTTATAACCAAGATTCGTAGCTTCATGGGACTTGCTTGTGGGGCCCCATACTTTCCGCAGCCACTCAAATATTGATATTAGCATAACTGCGGGGAGTATGGTGCTCCACTTCAGGTGGCAAATCCCTAAAGTAGAGTCAGGTAGGACCCAACTCACCTTAAGCCAAGGACTTGTCACTCTGTAGGAGAACTGTGAACATACATCAATGCAAATCAAAGTGGCAAAAGCAAGAAACATAATAATATAACATCCATAGGCATAACATAGTATAAAAGAGTAAAAAAAATAGTAACTCAGATCAAATGCAGAAAAGCAAATATATCCATAATTTAATTATTATAAACTAAATTTAATAAAAGTCTCTCAATCTCACTGCAAGAATGGAAAAATCTATCTAAGCAGTAGTAGGAAGATCCTCCTCCTGCACTGGCTCCGATCCTGCAGCATTACCAATGAACAACTCTGAATCTGACATTTGTCGGCATCACAAATGCTAGGGCCCCAGCCAACAAAAGAAAAATGTTACAGTTAGACAATTGTCTGAGTACATTTTAGGCTATTTAAGTGAACTGAGTATTTAAGATATCACATTTAAAGGTTCTTAAGCATACAAGCATTATAAAGGTGCAACAAGTTACAAGAACAGGGTAGCTATAAACTAATCATTTATAAATAATCAACAAGTATGTAAAATAATATACAAAAACATCGACTAAACATGGTGAGGCTAAAAGTAAAAGTAACTGCAACTACTGAAATAAATCTGATCCTAACATGATTATGATCACAGGAAGACATGCTGAGAATAATAAGAACACAAGTACTGAAAATAAACATATAATTCTAGCATCCTAGACATGCCAATATCTTAGTAGTAACCAATGAGAGCGTATATACAAGCATGCAGATTGACATGAAAAAGAGGCCACTAAGACATGTGGCAAAAGTAAACTATGTACATGCGTGAGCAAAAGTAAAGCCACTGAGATATGTGGCAAAGCAAGTCAAGCACTAAAAAAAAGGCCACTGAAGCATGTGGCAAAGTAAAACAAACACTGATAACTGAACTAAAGTAACAGTAAGCCTAAGACATAGTGCTGCCATAACAGAACAGGCCATACAGGGCCTCTAAACTGAAAGTTCAACATGTATCCATCCTAAGCATCCACAGAGATAGGTCCGAGTTAAACTTATAGAATAAGACATGTATCCACCGTAGACATCCATCGAGCTAAGTCTGAGTCTATTCTATAATAATATAGAACTGAAGAGGAAGACTAAGTTAGGACATACTCTACTAACTGAAAGCACTGAAAAATTAAATGAATTCTATACTTTTTAAATACTAACTTAGGATGTATCTCCCATATCACAAGTTTACCTACTATGCTCTAGAAACAATGCTCAATATTCAAAGTGTGCAGAGCAATCAAGTCAAGTAATATAACAACCCAAGGTTGTTACCCAGCTTAATTTAAGTCTAATTATGTCTTAATTATCATTCCACTAAGTTCATCTAGTCATTAAAACCAAATCCTAAATATTTGGAGCAATTCGGAGCTCAATTGATTATTTTGGAGTATTTTAATATTTAATTAATTAGAAAATTGAGGTATTTATTTTGACCTCGAAATCAAAATCTGACTTCATCGTTGCGATCGTCACCCCCAAATTATCTATGGGTGCTGTTTTGGACGCGTTTGGAAGTCGATAAATTTTTGCAAATATTTTAATATAATTAATGCGCCGAAAAATAGGATAATTCAATAGTCATCAGAATCAAAATCTGATTTCGCCGTTGATTCTTTACCCCCAAATCAGCTAGGGGTGAATTTTTGGGAATTTTTAGAGCGCTTTTCAAAAAAAATTAAATTTTTAAATAATTAAGGGAAATAAATAAGCAATTATTCAATCCCTAAATTACAATTTCCCCTAATTTTTATTTGCTTCCTATCAGCCTCCCTCCCATAGCCGGCACCCCCATGCCTCCATGCCACCTTAGGCTCCTCCATGATGGCTCTTCCCTAGGCCTCATGATGGCCTATCCCCTAGGCTCATCATTCTTCTCCTCTTTAAAGAGAAGCTCAGCTCTCCTTCTCTTCTTACTGAAAACTTCTCATCTTCCTCCTCCCTTTGATCCCCTTGTGTTGAAGAAGATGGAGTTCAGCTCACCTCTAAGGCTTTAGAGAAAGACAAAGATTCTCTCTTCCTCCACCCCTTGCAAGGTCTAAAGGTACCTCTTTACCCCTCTCTTTTATCTTTTTCATATAGCTATAATACTTGAATACATCTCTAAATATCCATGTTTAAGTATGCAAGCCATTACAGCTCTCCAAAAGATTAAATTTAATGTTCTGCTTTTCTTGTATTCTATATACCCTGTCCTTTATCCAATTCTTTTGTATAGCTAGAATAAATAAATCCATTAAATTAAATTAATTAAGCAGTAAAATTCGAAAAATGGACCGCTGCAGTGCACCATAGCGCGCTGTAGCGGGCTGCAGCGAAAATATTTCATGAAAAACTTAGGAAATGTCAAAATAAATTAATGGAACAATAATTTTGCAAATTGAACTGCTGCAGCAGCGGGCTGCAGCGGGCCGCAGTGCACCCCAGCGCGAAAAATGCTGTCGCGCGAAAAGCGCTACAGCGCGCTACCGCACGAAAAGCGCTACAGCGCACTCCAGCGCGCTACAGCGTCTGAACTTGCAAAATTCCCAGAATTTCCCGAAAAATTGCCCAATTTTGGCTGAAATGGCCAAAACTTCACGGTTTTGATATTTTAAGGTCCATAGGACCTTAGTGGGACTGAATTATATCAAATGTGAATCTATTTTAGTTAAAATTGAACATTTCATAAATTTCTATGTTAAAATCAAAAATTAAAATTTTATCATCTTTATCAAGTGCTCAAAACCTATCATGTATCCTAAGATGTATTGTGCAAATTGCTATATAGCTTAGAACTTTAGTGCCAATAATAACCTAAAATGATATTTAGGTTTTGAACCCTAGAAAATTAGAAAATAACCAAAATACCCCTAACTGTAATTAGGTCATAACTTGACCAATTGAAGTCCAATTTAGGTCTACTCCTAGTTAAGGTACTTAGTGAGCTATAGGGAAGCTATAGTCACTGAGTTTGCTGAATTTGGACACCAAATGGAAGAGTTAACTTTTTGGCCCCCTCTTAACTTAGAAAAATAACCTATTTATCCTTAGAAATTCAAATTACTATAACTAACTCATTAAACTTTAGAATTTAGTATTTTTAGACTCTATAGAATCATTGAATAGCAACCAACAATAAATTGCATAAAAATTTAGATTTCATTAAGTGCAATTTACTAAAATGCCCATTTGGTCAAAAACTTTAGTTTGGACCTATATGACCCATTTCTTATCCAAATTTGGTGTACTTATTGTCTATCTTCATGTCAGATACTAAGAAATCATTTGGAAATAAGAAATTTCCCATTTGGAGCCCTTAAATAAAAAGTAGTTTTTTGGACCCTTAGTTAGGGGCAAAATGGTCATTTGCCCAAAATTTAGGTTAAGCGTCATTAACCTCTAAATTATGTCTTAAATTACTAAAATTAGTATTAGAACTATATTAGAGTCGTTTAGTAAGAAAAATCAACTATTAGGTCAACTCATCAAAATTTCCCAAAAAAATTTTAAGTCTTTTTATAGGATCTTTCTACCTCACATTAGGACTATTCTTGAGACTAGGACTAGCTCATAAGTTAGATTTTATTTATGAGATAAGTGGGTTATCCAATGAATAAATTCTTATTTTTATTAGTTTCTAGACTTTTACAACTTATTTGGATTATTTTGTCTTTCAACATTAGATTCATCCTATTAAGATTGATTTGCTTAATAGGGTTTACCTCAATCATTAGATCACTTTTAAACTGAAACCTAGATCTTATGTCTTATCTCTTTAGATTATGTGATTAAGCTCAATCTTGTGGTGTTTAATCCATAATCTATAGTTTAGTAGATCTTGATCAGATCTTAGATAGAACGTCTAAACTCATTAAACTAGGACGGATGATTCATTGATTGAACTTGTAGTCGTGTTTGATTGAATTAGATTAGAACCTGATCAATTCTAATCCTTTTAACATATAAGGCCGTGCTTCTAAGTTACACTCGATAGTAGGAATTGGAGATCCTGAACTTGTGTAACTTAGAATTGTTAGAATGGTTAAATTAGATAATAACAGTATCACCATGTATAGAAGAGTCCCTTACTTACTTGAATTATTTGTGCTACTCCTTCCTTATTTTTGTGCTTAATTCATTGGGCATATCATATAAGAAAACTTTGTGCATTAAATGAAATCTTAGAATAATTAGGATAATAGTTGCCTTTAAGTTCAGTATATTTAGTAGATTCGGGTGCACATTTACCCTACTGGACAGGGGTAAGGAGTAATAAGGATGCTTAACATTACTCATTGAGGAGTGTGTGTTAAGCTTGAAACCCATATAGTCTTATAGACGTTCTTGACTCCTTAGCTGTTTCTGGATGTGTTCACAAAAACAAAGTAAAATAATTAAAAAATTCTGCATTTGTATTTACTGCCTCCTCAGTTCTACTACTAGATTCTGTCTGCCCTAGCCCAGAAAGGTTATGGGGGTTTCTGTCTGCCCAAGCCCAGAAAACCTTTGAGGATTTCACCAGCCCGATGGCCAACTTTTTGACATGACAGTCTTTACATACCTGTTTCAATTTTAGCATACTATGTATTATATTTTGATGCATATTTCAGTCAGCTATATTTTTTACTTTCCTGCTCACTTATACATATTTATAGGATGCTAGACTTTGTTGCTTACTATATGTACCATGTTCAGATTTCTATCATTTAATTTGCGTATATCATATAATCATCAACATGTTTAGGGTTAAACTTTACTTTCAGTACTTTTACTTACTGTACTATACATGTATATGCCCATTCCTTGCTTAGTTATTGAGGTGTGCTTTTGCCCCATTTGTTGTTTAGTTATAAATGTTATATTTATAACTGTCCCTATGCCTTATTACGCTTACTGCTCCTACTGTTTAGTTACTTTTTGTTATGTTTAAGTATAAAAATAGTGACATTAATAACATATGTAAAATATTCAGCCTAAAATGTACTTAGACAATTGTCTAACAAGATTTTTCTTTTATTGGCTGGGGCCCTGGCATTATGAAACTGATAATGTCAGATTCAGATAGGTTTGAGGAGCTAGGTGCTGATGCAGAGGTGCCTTACTTAGAGGAGGAGCTTCAGCCAGGAGAGCCGGATATTGCTTAGTTTCTTTTAGCCGCTTGTGAGAAAGAGTGATTTATCTTTCAGTCTTTTAAATTATTTGAATGTTGTAATAATACAGGTACTATGACTGTGATTTACTTTATGCACTTTATTATTTTTTGGGCTATCTTATTACTATTTCTTATGTGATGCATAATGAATGGATGTACTATTTACTCTATTTAGCTTCCGCACTCTATCTGTATGTCAGATTTAGTGACTGATCCTTAGATGTTCTATGCTCATCTTTCCCTTATTAGTGGATTGTAGATCTACCTAATCTAATGATAAGAGAGGGATTTGCACAAGTGACCCTCCGCTCCTTAGCTTAATGATTATGGGCTTAGGGAGTGAGGCGCCACAGGCAAGCAAGAGACTCAATCTAGATTTATGTTATATCCGTTGTTGTCTACTTTATCCAAATCTAACTATTCTGAGAAGATACAACTTTAGGATCTCTAATATCCAGTTATCGAGTAAGATCTCAGATTTATGACCTTAATGTTAATATTAGAACTTAATAAGTTCTAATTCATAATCGTATGATGACTATAAAGATTAAAGTAAATGAATTAACAACTTTATTATTATTATTTTCCTCTCTTAACCCAAATCTTAATTAAGTGATTCAAGATTAAGGATTCTGGATTCAAACTCCACTTCGGAGTTCAAATCCTGAATTTAAGGTAGTATCCTTAGTAAGGATCTAGGATTCACACTTTAAAACCTAATTTAAAGGTAAGGAATCCTATAAGCTGGAGGACTCAAAAGTTATGATCTTTTAATGAAAGATTATGCTAATATTGTAAGATAAAATAATCAGTAAGAACTAAGAATCTAAGATCTATATTCAATCTTTAGGATGATTACATTATCTTATTGATTGAATCATTCCTATACCCACATGAAAGGATTCAAAAGGATTAAATAATATATCACTTAAAGAATTCCAAATGGAGGTAATTCAATTCAATTAGAAGATCTAAAGTCTAAGATCTAAGATCTAAGATCTAAAATTTGATCACTTTTAGATTTAAGCTAGTTTTAAACTTAGGATTTTACAAGAATACTTCTCTTAAGATTTCAGTTCAAGAATCAACTTAATTAAGTTATTAAACTAAGGATCGAGCATTTTTGAGATGGTTAGGCTTAACTCTTAGGATAAGGTGATTTTTAAGAGCACTTAAGGTCTTAAGATCTTAAGATCTTAATAGGAACTACTTAAGGTTTCTTTATTTAATATCAACATTATTAACCTAAGATTTCAGAGAGGTGTTAAATGTATTAATTAAAATTATTTTACAGAATTTTTAAGGTTTAAGGGGTGCTTAAACACATTTTGGTCAAAGTGACCAAAATACTCCTCTTAAGGCTACAAATGGGATTTTAGGATTTAACTATCCAAATTGATTCAAATCTATTTTAATGAGTTCCATAATGATTAATAAAGTAGGAAATATACTTATCTTAGGTTTTGGTAACCTTATTTTCTTAATTAGCACTAATCACAATTTAAGGCCCATTAGTATGATTAAGGATGTTATGGCATCCTAGGGCAATCCAACAATATTCATAGGTTCTACCACACTTAGAAAAGTATTAGGAACTAGATTTATCAAAATCAGAGGCTTAATTATAATTTAATTCACTAATCCTTAATTAAAGTGATTAGGAGAAGATTAGAAAATTTAGGGTTCCTAAATCACTTTAAATGGTCTAAATAGGTTCTCTGGGGCCACATGAGCAATCAGGGACCTTAATCAACCTTTTTGGATAATTAATGAATTTAATATGATTTAAACAAAAACAGAAATGGATTAAGCAATTATTTAAAATCTAGCTATTTGATCTATGATTTTATTTTATATTCAGGTTCCTTGTATTTTTCTAATTAAAATGGTATATTGGATTATACCATTTGGATAAGTATAGTCAAAGTTATTTAAATAATTTATTTTGTATTTTTATTTAAATAAAAACTTTAGGTTTGAATTTTTGAATTAATTTCCTTAAGGAAATTAATTTAGAAATCTTTTTAATTCAGTCGGCCCATATTTGAAAAGGCGCGGGTCACGGGTCGGCCCGACCCGTGACTTCGTCTCCTACCTCTCGGCGGGCTTTGATTTAGGGCAACCTTCCTTCGCTGAATTCGCCGCGCTCCATCCACGCCACGCCACCAGTTCGATGGCTACATCTTCAGGCACCTAAGGCGCATCAAATGAACCATAAATCCCCATCTGGGATGCGCCGGATTGCCGAGGTGCTACTCGACCGAGACATCTCCCCAGGCGCCTCTGTGAGGGTCGAATTCTCCTCACAGAGTTGATGATACGAGTCGAGCTTTATACTCACACGATCAGAGGCTAAAGGGAAATCGATTGGTCAACTCAGCAAGCTTGGGGGATGGGTGGATCGCTGAAGTGCTACTCACTATATTTTACAGACGTGAACTTCAACTGGGTCGATCGATCCCAGCTGTAACGATCGACCTGATCGAACCTAGTTGACTCAGAGGCTTAAGAACTTGCTGGGATTTACTAGCCTGTGGGTCGACTGTCAGAGGACTCTCAGACAAAATTCACCTCGTCTGGTCCACTGCTAGTCTCCATCATGGAAATAACTACCTTCTGAACACTAAGATGAGTCCCTAACATAGCATCTAGAGTAGGGAAAGAGCTAACCAAGCTGAACTTAGCTTGATAAAGAAGAGGTCAAAGGGTTCTACCTTGATAGTCGAGAAGAAGACGATCTGAGCACCTCAGTAGGTCACTGAGGATTCCTAAGCTCTTAACTATAGCCTGAGGGTTTGAACACCAAACCACGCCCACTATCAGTAGATCGTAGCCTGGGGAATCTCCTGGAATAGTAAGCACCTCCAACAGAAATTGTCCGAGAGGGAGAGGAGAGATTGAAAGAATTATAGTGAGCAATGGAGTTCACTGGGTTGGGGGACGGCTATTTATAGGCAGAGGAAGCTTAGGGGTGGAAACCATGGCTGAGGCTCGAGCATTTGTCTTGGGCCGAAGGGTTCACCCACATTTCTCCATTTGGATTGGCCCGACCATCCCGACCCGCCCCTAAGGTTCGGCCACTAATGGAAAAGATGCTAACGGCTTACATAATCGGGTAGGCGAGTGGCAGACAACACTGACGTGGCAAAAATCTGCGAATCTTCGCGGTCAGGCTGGGGTCGAGCGGGGATGAAGATGAACAGCTGGGATCCTTCCTCAGCCGTCTGATCTGCGAAGCCGTTGGGATTAAACGGTTTGATGGTGATATAAGATAACAGATAGCGGGCGTGCTACCGATCGTTGGATCAGCTATCTAATCCAACGGGCGACGTGAAATCTTAGCAATATGATCCAGCACCTTTTGATCCTGTGCCGTGATTCATGCACGCACGTCCATTGGCTACCAAGGCTGAACCACTGTCGAGACCCCGCAGCGAATCTGCCGCGGTCGCAACAACAAATCCCGCCGGTTTATTTTAATATAATAATTTAATTTAAATAATTAAAATCAATATAATAATATATAAATAATTCTAATTAAATTATAAATCTAATTTAGGCTCAAATAAGCTCCAAAAATTCACCATTAGCTAATTAGGGCATGAGGAATTCAAAAATGAAATTAGATTTTAATTTGGAGATCAATTTAATTTAGGTATTTTCCAAGGCTTAAAAATAGGCAAAAATACCAAAATTTTCAATTTAGCTCCGATTGATTTTAAACTTCTGGGGTTATGTTTAAATGACCCATTGAGTCCAACGGAAATAAAAAATTAAAGCTTGGTTTAGCTTAATTAATCTAAATTTAACTATGATAACAACTAGGGTTATTACATTGCTGGTTATTACAGAAAGTTTGTTCCTGGATTTTCTCAAATCACTTCGTTGTTAACTCAGTTAACTAGGAAGAAAGTTCTGATCATCTAGAGCACAACCTATGAAGAATCTTTTCAAAAGTTGAAATAGTTATTAACTTTTGCTCCTGTTCTAGTTCTTCCTCATGAGGGTAAAGATTTTTAGGTTTATGTTGATGCCTCTAAGGTAGGGCTTGGTTGTATTATGATGCAAGATCGATATGTCATAGCCTATGCCTTTATACATCTTAAACCCAATGAGAAGAATTATCCTATGCATGACCTTGAACTTGCAGGGGTAGTTTTTGCTCTTAAGATCTAAATACACTACCTGTACAGAGTTAATTGTCAGATGTTTACTGATCATCAATATTTGAAGTACATTGTGGCGATCGGGGATCGAAGTTCGAGAGTCTTTAAAGAACAATTTATCTCAATTGAAAATATAATATATTGAAAATATATATATATTTATTATTCAAAAAGGATATAATAAAATAAAATAATAATAGTCCACAGTCCTTTTATACATAGAGCCAAAACATATATGAAAAGTTACAATAGTTTAAATTTTACAAAATAAAATAAGAAATATCTACATTCTTCTGCTTCTTTTAATTATTCTTCTTTTTATTAGCAGATCTTCTAAGCTTTTTAACTATCAAAACCTGAAAAAAATTTTAGTTTACCAGTTAGGTAGGAGTACGCAAATTGTTCTTATAAGAATAAATCTAGCATCCTATAATAGGCATGAATCAAGTATGAAAATGACTGAAAGACTGCATATAAAGTAAAGCAATTTCCAAATTCAATTTCTGCCCTACAAATAAGCTATGAAAATCAATATATATGAAATAAATTTTATCAAAAGTCTTTATAACAATAAGTCGAGTTCGTAGACTCCTGAGCCCAAATGGGTAAACCCATAGGCATAACCTGTATGAAGCTTATCTCGCCACCCGTCGGTAGCTTACTCAAAATAGGAACTGATGGTGTGTCTTTCCTCTGGATTTGCCTACTTCATACAAGAGGCTAAATCCCTCCATATAACTCCCAGGGGCTTGCTATCTAGCCCAATCTGTACAGATTCCAGTTTTGCATTCCACCCTCCAAAGACAAACACCACAAAATATATATAAATACTATGTTTCATTTTTTTTGTTACATACTATTTGATATAAATCTCTTGTAGATTAAAATGTGGTAAGCAGTACAAATAATACTCAAATGGAAAAAAAATAGCTCAAATAAGAACACTGGAATAAAACTTATAAGTAAATTTGCGTACCTGACTGTTTTGACTCAAATTCAATCAATTCAATTTCTTTGATCTGCCAAAATAATGAAATTTATTAATTTAATGTTCTTATCATGATTTGTAGTATTATGACTATTTTGATTTATTTGAATTATTTTTATTAAGTTATATAATTATTTATGCCTTATAAGGTCAAATTAGGAATTTTAGTAATTTTACCCTTAGTGAAATAAAAATTTTCTGTTAGTTTATTGTAGATTATGTCATAAGATTTTTATAGATACCAAAATTATCAAATTCTAATATGAATTGGCTAAGTTATAGCTAATCTAATTTCTAGGGTTAATAATTAGGGTTAAATGTGCTTAGAGAGTGATTAGTGAATTTAGTTTCAAAATTATTAAACTTAATTATATTTTTAGGTTCTAGTTTACTTTATGAGTTATTTAAAACTGAAATCACTTAATTTGGATTATTATATTTGCTAATATTTACTAATCAAGTTTTTAGAGTAATTAGAGTTAATTAGGAGATCTAACCGTTGGATCCTAAATATTTTTGTGGTTTACTGTAAATTAGGATTTTCTAATCTAAATAGATATTCGGATCACTTAATTTGGAGTTAAATTGACTAACTTATGGCTATTTGAAGTTTTTAGTGTTAAAGGCTTAATTAGGGTTAGGTCCTAATTGTGATTAGCTTAATTTTAATCTAAACAACAAAATTAATACTTTTAAATTATTCCTTAGGATTTTTTGAGTATTTTAAGACCCATATTGGGTATGTTTGGGTAGGTACACTTAAGGTTATAGTTAATCTAAGTTTTGTATTATTTTTATAATTTTTTAAATATTCAAAATATCATTATGTTAAATTTTTATCCAAATAAAAATTTCATAGTTTCATATTAATCTTCTATTTTTCCTGATCAAAATGGTATATATATTTGTAATGTTTGGATGAGTATTTTGTAAGTTATGAATTTCCAAAAAATTTGGTTATCTTATTAATTAATTATTAATATATTCATTTCTTAATATGTTTTATATTTATATTAATGATACTATTTTTATAAAAATTTTCTTGTTCTTTATCATTATTATTTAATATGATTAATTTATTAATTTATGTTATGGATTAATTACTCTTATTTTTCTATTTATGAATATATATATATTAATTACTGTATTATATTTATTTAATAAAATTTGTTATTTATTATTAATTATTTATTTTTTATTTTTCTGTTAATTATTTATTTATTTATTTATTGTATTTTTACTTTATATTGTTTATTAAAATTTATGTTATTTATTAAAGTATAGATTATATATATATATATATATATATTTCGATTTTTATAAAGTTTATCTGTTTTATTTTTTTTATTTCTTTTTCTGCAGGATTAGACTGCTGCGGGTCCTACCAGTGCCACACGGCGCTCTGCTACTCGTCCAAGCTGAGCAGGTGGGCCCCACGGCGTTGAGTCGGCAACGTCACGGGCTAACTCCTAGTTGTTGAATCTATACCAAAGATCAACCTATCGAACACGGTTCTTAACCCTAGTTTAGGTCCTACGGACGAGTTCTTTTAACGGGAAGTACTGCAAATCGATCGATCAAAACGCAATATACTTAATCTAATCCGTAGATCAATCAATCAGAACTGTGAAATAACTTAGTAGATTGAATTGGATGTAATTTATTGAGTAGATTAGAAGATAAAGATACATAAGTTTGATCGGTAGAATTGCCTGAAGCTCGTTCGACTTTTACCAGATTAGTTTCTATGAAAGATGGGATAATGAGTCATCCTAGTGTCTTAAATGGATGCCGGAATAGGGCCTTCAGCGGTGCTCGACGCGTGGCCAGAAGTTAGGGCGACGCGCGTCTAACTCCGCGACACGCGGAGTTCTCGCGGAGAAGACGACTCTTTTGCCGTCTCATCTAATGATCAGATGGACACGATCTTCCGTCTGGATTGACGGGAAGAAGGGAATGGCGTCCAATAATGCAAACGGTGCTAATTATATAATTATTTAATTAATTTAATTAATTTAAACTTTAACTTAATAATTATATAAAAAATATATATGTTCCAAAAAAATTTTAAAATATTAATCCTAGCTAATTGAGGTCTTCTGAACTTAATGGTGCACTCGGATTTTTGATCCGACGAGTATTTAATTACTCGAATTTTCAGGTATTTAAAAATATGAAAATATTCGTTGAAAATTTAATGACTTCCAAATGCGTTCGAAACTTTACCCCTAGCTAATTTGGAGGTGGTGAACGCAATGGTGAAGTCAAATTTTCAATCTGAGTTCAAAATTATTTAAATATTAGTAAACAATTGAAAATGAAGTTTTGATATTTTACATTCTCACCAACTTAAAAGAGATGTCATCCCGACATCAATCTAAAATTTAAAGATATTTACAATATTTAGAATCACTTACTAGTGGAATAAATGAGGATAAGATTTTTTTTCATGCTTGATTCTCCTTCCCATGTAGCTTCTTCTTTGCGACAATTTTTTCATTTAACGTTTATTATGGGAATAGATTTATTTCTTAATCTTCTCTCATCTCGATCTAGAATCTCTTCTGGTTCAATCACATAGCTGAGATTTGGTTGCAAATTGATATCTTCTACTTCTACTCTCATTGAAAGTTCAGATAAACATTTTCTAAGTGAAGAGATATGAAACACATCGTGCATCAGACTCAGATGTGCTGGAAGTTTGATCTGATATGCCACCTCGCCTACTCTTTTCAAAACTTCAAAAGGTCCAATAAATCTTGGACTTAATTTCCCAGAAACTCCAAATCTGGAAACTCCTCTGAATGGGTTCACTTTCAAATATACAAAATATCCAATAGAAAATTCAACATGACGATGATGAGCATCAAAATACTACTTCTGCCTGTCTTGAGTTGCTTTCATTCGATGCTGAATTAATTTTATCTTTTCTGTTGCCTGAAGAATCAAATCTGATGTTAAAATTCTATTTCTCTCCAATACTATTCCAGGATAAAGGAGTGATACACTTCCTTCCATAAAGGGCTTCATAAGGAGCCATTCCAATGCTTGCCTGAAAACTGTTATTATAAGAGAATTCAATCAATGGAAGGTGATCATCCCAATTTCCTCCAAAATTTAAGACACAAAGATGAAGAAGATCTTCTAGAGTTTGATTTACTCTTTCAGTTTGTCCATCAGTCTGTGGGTGAAATGTTGTACTCATACAGAGCTGTGAACCAAGATCTTGATGAACTGCTTTCCAGAACTTTGAAGTGAATCTACTATCTCTATCAGAAACGATGGTTTTTGGAATATCATACAGCCTTACTATCTCTTTAAGATAGTTCCTTGCCAATTTGTCTACTGAATCTGTTTGCTTGATGGGTAAAAAGTGTGCTGATTTTATAAGCCTATCCACAATTACCCAAATAGAATCATTATTGGATTTTGAACGAGGAAATCCAATTATAAAATCCATAGAAATATCTTCCCATTTCCATTGAGGTATAACTAGAGGTTGAAGTAATCCACCTGGTTTTTGATGTTCTGCTTTTACCAGGTTACAAGCTTCACATTTTGATATAAACTCAGCTATACTTCTCTTCATTCCTAGCCACCAAAAACGTGATTTCAAGTCTTGATACATCTTGTTATTTCCAGGATGAATTGAATATCTAGACTGGTGAGCTTCTTTTAATACTTTAGATCTTAGCTCAGCATTATTAGGTATACATATCCTGGATCCACACTAAATATTCTTATTTGAATCCAAATTCAGTTCTAAGTGCTTTCCTGATTGAATGGATGCAGATAAGATGCTATATTCTTCATCAAGATGTTGAGCTTCTTTAATCTCATCCATTAATGAACATTCTATAGTTATCTGAAATAGCTTAGCATTTGATGGCAATTTGACTTCTAATTAAAGATCTTTTATTTCCTTGAGTAATATAGGATTAGAAGTCAAAATATGCAAATGTGAAACTGCCTTTCGACTTAGTGCATCTGCTACTGCATTTGCTTTGCCAGGATGATATTGAAATGATAAATCATAATCTTTGATTAGCTCTAACCATCTTTGCTGTCTTAAATTGATCTCCTTTTGAGTAAGAATATACTTCAGACTTTGGTGATCTGTGAAGACTTCACATCTTACTCCATACAAGTAATGTCTCCAAATCTTTAGTGCAAAGACTATTGCAGCTAACTCCAAATTATGAACTGGATAATTCTTCTCATGGACTTTAAGCTGTCTAGATGCAAAAGCTATCACTTTTACTTCTTGCATAAGAACACAGCCTAATCCAATTCCAGAAGCATCACAATAAATTTGATAGTCTTTTCCTTCAACTGGTAGAACTAGAATAGGAGCTGAGGTTAGACATTCTTTTAATTTCTTAAATGCTGATTCACAGGATGAGTCTCAAACATAAGGTACATCTTTTTGAGTGAGACAAGTAAGAGGGACTACAATCTGAGAAAAGTTCTTAACAAACTTACGATAATACCCAGCTAATCCCAAGAAACTTTGTATCTCAGTTACTGAAGTAGGTTGGGGCCAATCCTGAATTGCACTTATCTTGCTGGGATCAACTGATATTCCTTCCTTGCTAATTATATGGCCTAAAAAGGCGACTGAGTGAAGCTAAAATTCACATTTTTAGAATTTGGCATACAATTGATGTTGCCTTAGCAAGTTTAAGATGATTCTAAGATGTTCTTCATGTTCCTTAGCATTATTAGAATAAATTAATATATCATCAATAAAGATGATGATAAAAGAATCCAGGTAGGGTTTCATTATTCGATGCATCAGATCCATAAAATAAGATGGGGCGTTGGTTAACCCAAAAGGCATCACCAATAATTCATAATGCCCATATCGCGTTTTGAATGCAGATTTAGGAATATCTTCATCTTTAATACGGAGTTGGTGATAACCAGATCTCAGATCAATTTTGGAAAATATGGAAGCACCAACTAATTGGTCAAATAAATCATCTATTCTTGGTAGTGGGTATTTATTTTTAATAGTAACTTTATTCAATTCCCGGTAATTGATACATAATCGCATACTCCCATCTTTCTTTTTAACAAACAAAACTGGGGCTCCCCAAGGAGAATTACTTGGTCTTATAAATCCTTTTTCAGTCAACTCTTGAAGTTGATTCTTAAGTTCCTCTAACTCTTTGGGTGCCATTATGTATGGAGCTTTAGATAAAGGATTCGTTCCTTGACTTAAATCAATACTGAACTCCACTTCTCTTTGAGGTGGCAGACCTGGAAGTTCTTCTGAAAAAATGTCTGCATATTCTTTCACTACAGGAGTCTCTTCTAAAGTTGTAGCTTTAACTTCAGAACTTGAGAGTAAAGTTAAAAATATGGGATACTTCTTTCTAATGAACTTTTCAATCTTGTTTGCTGGGATAAGGCTAATAATTGCACTTCTTTGACCAACAAAGGTTACTTTCTTATCTTCATTATAAATATATACCCTCTTCTTTGCACAATCAATTAATGCCTTATTCTGATTCATCCAGTCCATCCCAAGAATAATATCAAAAATAGTTATAGGGATGACTGTGAGTTTAGCTTCCCAGGAATTTCCACTTATATTTAATTTGCAATTACAAAAGATGTTTGTTTATAAGAACTCTCCTGATGGTAGATTAACTTTAAGGGCTGATGAAAGTTGTTCTACCCCGATAATGAATATTGTTGAACTATTTTTGATGCAATAAAAGAATGCGTAGCTCCAGAATCAAAAAGAACTGAACACGGATATTGAAATAATAAAATGGTACCTGTGACCACATTAGGTTCTTCTTTGGCCTCTTATTGAGATAGGTTGAATATTCTAGCCTGGGCTTGATTATTCCTTGGATTACTAGATGATGCAATATTATTTCCTTAGTTTACTGGTGGTCTTCGTTGGTTCCTTATAACTACTTTTCCTTGATTTGGAAGCTGATGCCCATTGACTGTATAAGTGGCTCGACAGAATTTATGGAATGATTCGTTCTTCCACATCGGTGGTATTGACCTTCACTGGTAAAACATTTATCTATATTATGAATTCTTCCACAAAATTTGCAAGTGCTTGGTGTTCTTGGAGCAGGTCTACTTGAGTTTCCTTGAATATTATACACTTTTTCTTGAGGTCTTGAGAAGTGCTGCCTCTTTGATTGAAAATGAGGGGAGAATGCTAGCCTTTTTATTTTTGAAGAGTACTGCTCTTCTTGAGCTTCCATAAGCTTGGCTTTCTCTACTAATTGAGCAAAGTTTAAGATCTGAAGAGGCGTTAAAATATGCTGAAAATTATTCTTTAATCCATTAAGGAACAAATAACACCTGACTTCCTCAGTAGTAACCATTTCTGGAGCAAAACTTGCTAAACGGGTGAATTCCTCTTCGTATTCAGTTACTGTGTGACTTCCTTGCTTTAGGTTTAATAGCTCTTTTCTCATCGTCTGCCTAGCAAACTGAGGCACATATTTGCCTAAGAATGTCTTTACAAATTCTTCCCACTATATTTCTTCTTCTGTTCTATTTTGGAATGTGGTGCTCTTGGTCGTCTTCCACCACTTCTCAGCAGCTTCTGTCAGAAGATAAGTAGCTAGAGATACCTTCTGATCTTCAGAGCTCTTAGCACATCTAAATTCTTTTTCTATCCTTTGGATCCATTCTTCAGTTTGATATGGCATTGCTTTTCCATTAAATCTGGGAGGCTGAAGTTTAAGAAATACGTGCATGTCTTCATTTACTGCTTTTCTCTGTATAGGATTTGGGTTCTGAATTTGTTGACTGTTCATGAATTGACTCATCATATTCATGAACTGGAGCATTTGATTTGCTCCACTATGATCAAAGGGATAGACTGCTTCAATATTAGGTGAAACAGTCTCATTGTGACTAGGAGTATTTTGAGGAACATTTTCCTCCTGAGATTGATTGTTGTTGTTGTTGTTGTTGTTGTTTTGTCTATCCATAATCTGGGAAATAATAATCTATACTTAGTTATCTCTCTAACTTAAAATTTAACTACTAATATTCTAGTAACTGTATTCATATAGTTGGCTCTAATGAATTATTTCTTAAATAGTCTCAAACTTCGCTCTGATACCAATTTCTGTGGCGACCGGGGATCGAAGTTCGAGAGTCTTTAAAGAACAATTCATCTTAATTGAAAATATATACATTTTTATAATTCAAAAAAGACATAATAAAATAAAATAAAAATAGTCCACCGTCCTTTTATACATAGAGCCAAAACATATATAAAAAGTTATAACAGTTTGAATTTTATAAAATAAAATAAGAAATATCTACATTCTTCTACTTCTTTTAATTCTTCTTCTTTTTATTGGCAGATCTTCTAAGCTTTTTAACTATCAAAACTTTTAAAAAATTTTAGTTTACCAGTCAGGTAGGAGTACGTAAATTATTCTTATAAGAATAAATCTAGCATCCTATAATAGGCATGAATCAAGTATGAAAATGACTGAAAGATTGCATATAAAGTAAAGCAATTTCCAAATTTAATTTCTGCCCTACAAATTAGCTATGAAAATCAATATATATGAAATAAATTTTATCAAAAGCATTTATAATAATAAGTCGAGTTCGTAGACTCCTGAGCCCAAATAGGTAAACCCATAGGCATAACCTGTATGAAGCTTATCTCGCCACCCGTCGGTAGCTTACTCAAAATAGGAACTGATGGTGTGTCTTTCCTCTGGATTTGCCTACTTCATACAAGAGGCTAAATCCCTCCATATAACTCCCAGGGGCTTGCTATCTAGCCCAATATGTACAGATTCCAGTTTTGCATTCCACCCTCCAAAGACAAACACCACAAAATATATATACTGTATTTCATTCTTTTTGTTACATGCTATTTGATATAAATCTTTTGCAGATTAAAATGCAGTAAGCAGTGCAAATAATACTCAAATGGAAAAAAAATAGCTCAAATGAGAATACTGGAATAAAACTTATAAGTAAATTTGCGTACCTAACTATTTTGACTCAAATTCAATCAATTCAATTTCTTTGATTTGCCAAAATAATGAAATTTATTAATTTAATATTTTTATCATGATTTGTAGTATTATGACTATTTTGATTTATTTGAATTATTTTTATTAAGTTATATAATTATTTATGCCTTATAAGGTCAAATTGGGAATTTTAGTAATTTTACCCTTAGTGAAATATAAATTTTCTGTTAGTTTATTGTAGATTATGTCCTAAGATTTTTATAGAGACCAAAATTATCAAATTCTAATATGAATTGGCTAAGTTATAGCTAATCTAATTTCTAGGGTTAATAATTATGGTTAAATGTACTTAGCGAGTGATTAGTGAATTTAGTTTCAAAATTATTAAACTTAATTATATTTTTAGGTTCTAGTTTACTTTATAGTTATTTAAAACTGAAATCACTTAATTTGGATTATTATATTTGCTAATATTTACTAATCAAGTTTTTAGAGTAATTAGGGTTAATTAGGAGATCTAACTATTGGATCCTAAATATTTTTGTAGTTTACTGTAAATTAGGATTTTCTAATCTAAATAGATATTCGGATCACTTAATTTGGAGTTAAATTGACTAACTTATGGCTATTTGAAGTTTTTAGTGTTAAAGGCTTAATTAGGGTTAGGTCCTAATTGTGATTAGTTTAATTTTAATCTAAACAACAAAATTAATACTTTTAAATTATTCCTTAGGATTTTTTGAGTATTTTAAGACCCATATTGGGTATGTTTGGGTAGGTACACTTAAAGTTATGGTTAATCTAAGTTTTGTATTATTTTTATAATTTTTTAAATATTCAAAATATCATTATGTTAAATTTTTATCCAAATAAAAATTTCATAGTTCCATATTAATCTTCTATTTTTTCTGATCGAAATGGTATATATATTTGTAATATTTGGATGAGTATTTTGTAAGTTATGAATTTCCAAAAAATTTGGTTATCTTATTAATTAATTATTAATATATTCATTTCTTAATATGTTTTATATTTATATTAATGTTACTATTTTTATAAAAATGTTCTTGTTCTTTATCATTATTATTTAATATGATTAATTTATTAATTTATGTTATGGATTAATTACTCTTATTTTTCTATTTATGAATATATATATATATTAATTACTGTATTATATTTATTTAATAAAATTTGTTATTTATTATTAATTATTTATTTTTTATTTTTCTGTTAATTATTTATTTATTTATTTATTGTATTTTACTTTATATTGTTTATTAAAATTTCTATTATTTATTAAAGTATAGATTATATATATATATATATATATATATATATATACACGTATATATTTATATATATATTTCGATTTTTATAAAGTTTATCTGTTTTATTTTTTTATTTCTTTTTCTGCAGGATTAGACTGCTGCGGGTCCTACCAGTGCCACACGGCGCTCTGCTACTCGTCCAAGCTGAGCAGGTGGGCCCCACGCGTAGATAAGCGTCTAACTGGATGAAGCCACGTGTCCAAGATGTCGCGGATCTCGACATCGCTTCAAACAGACGATGGCTTGGGTCGGGCCGGGTCGACCCGGTCCGACCCGAAGACCCTTCGTCTTCGCACGAGGGTCCGACTGCTTCGACTAGGGCTTAGGTTTTCACGGTCTTCCCGGCGGCGTTAGGCCCTGACCCGCACGGCGTTGAGTCGGCAACGTCACGGGCTAACTCCTAGTTGTTGAATCTATACCAAAGATCAACCCTATCGAACACAGTTCTTAACCCTAGTTTAGGTCCTATGGACGAGTTCTTTTAACGGAAAGTACTGCAAATCGATCGATCAAAACGCAATAAACTTAATCTAATCCGTAGATCAATCAATCAGAACTGTGAAATAACTTAGTAGATTGAATTGGATGCAATTTATTGAGTAGATTAGAAGATAAAGATACCTAAGTTTGATCGGTAGAATCGTCTGAAGCTTGTTCGACTTTTACAAG
Organism: Gastrodia elata; assembly: GCA_016760335.1. Classification (NCBI taxonomy): domain Eukaryota; kingdom Viridiplantae; phylum Streptophyta; class Magnoliopsida; order Asparagales; family Orchidaceae; genus Gastrodia; species Gastrodia elata. Next base: position 24,440,915 of record CM028684.1, on the reverse strand, counting down.
ATTAGTTTCTATGAAAGATGGGATAATGAGTCATCCTAGGGTCTTAAATGGATGTCAGAATAGGGCCTTGAGCGGGGCTCGACGCGTGGCGAGAAGTTAGGGCGACGCGCGTCTAACTCTGCGACACGCGGAGTTCTCGCGGAGAAGACGACTCTTTTGTCGTCTCATCGAATGATCAGACGGACACGATCTTCATTCTGGATTGACGGGAAGAAGGGAACGGCGTCCAATAATGCAAACGGCGCTAATTATATAATTATTTAATTAATTTAATTAATTTAAACTTTAACTTAATAATTATATAAAAAATATATATATTCCAAAAAATTTTAAAAATATCAATCATAGCTAATTGAGGTCTTCTGAACTCAATGGTGCACTCGGATTTTTGATCCAACGAGTATTTAATTACCTGAATTTTCAGGTATTTAAATAATATTAAAATATTCGTTGAAAAATTAATGACTTCCAAATGCGTTCAAAAGTTTACCCCTAGCTAATTTGGAGGTGGTGAACGCAATGGCGAAGTCAAATTTTCAATCTGAGATCAAAATTATTTAGATATTAGTAAACAATTGAAAATGAAGTTTTGGTATTTTACATATATCTTCACCAAAAGGAACTTAACTACCATCAGCATAGGTGGCTTGAGTTACTTTGCGACTACAACTTGGAAATCCAGTACCTTCTAGGTAAAGCTAATGTAGTAGCTGATGCCCTGAGTCATAAAGCAACTTTATATTCCCTTTGTTAGAATGAATCTTTGATCGAAGATTTTGTCATATTGAATCTTGAGCCGATAAGGTCTGCTGATTTGGGCACTCTATTATTTGCTATTCAGTCAAAAAATTCTCTGAGGTCTAAGATTTTCAAAGCTCAGAAGGAAGATGCAAGTTATTCTGTTATGGTTTTCGGTATCGTTAGTGGAAAGAGATCTGAATTTTGTCTTGATGAAGGTGTGATCTTTTAGAAGACTAGGTTATGGATTTCTAAGAGCATGTAGTTGTAAATATTATTAGAAGCCCATAACTCTGGTTACAATGTTCATCCTGGAAGTAATAAGATGTATCAAGATTTAAAGAATTTATTCTGGTGATCTGGCATGACAAGAGATATTGCCATTTTCATTTCTAAGTGTCATTCATGTTCTTTAGTTAAAGTAGAGCATTAGAAGCCTGGTGGACTTCTCAAACCCTTAAATATTCTTGAAGGGAAATGGTCTGACATTTCCATGGACTTCATTGTGGGTCTGCCTAAGAGTAGATCTGATTCTGACTCAATTTGGGTGATTGTCGATAGACTCACCAAATAAACTCATTTCCTTCCTATCCGTCAGACAGATCCTGTGGAGAAGTTAGCTAAGCTCTATCTTAAGGAAATCGTTCATTTACACGGTATGCTGAATTGCATAGTTTCAGACAGAGACGATAGGTTTACTTCTAGATTCTTGTTTGCTGTTCAGCAAGACTTGGGGATGAACTTAGCTTTGAGTTATGCTTTTCATCCCCAGATTGATGGTCAAACTAAGAATATTAATCAAAGTTTAGAAGATCTTCTTTATCTTTGTGTTCTTGATTTTGGCGTATCGGGGGAAGATCATCTCGCCTTAGTTGAGTTTGCCTACAACAACTATTTCCAGTTCAATATCGGTATGGCTCCTTATGAAGCTCTTCATGGTAGGAGGTGTACAAATTCTGTTGCTTGGACTAAAGTAGAAGATTCTCAAATTTATGGCTTTGATCTGATCAAGGAGACTATTAGAAAAGTTCTTCTAATTAAGCGTAATATGATTATAGCTCAGGATCGATAGAAAAAGTAGCATGATGCTCATCATCATCCATTATAGTTCCATGTTGGTGACCGTGCGTATTTGAAAGTAAGTCCAATGCGAGGTGTGCAGAGATTTGGTGTTTCTGGAAAGCTGAGTCCAAGGTATCTGGGACCCTTTGAATTGATTGAAAAAATTCGAACCTCTGTATATATATTGAAGTTACCTGATGACTTCTCAGTCGTGCACAATGTGTTTCATGTCTCGTCATTAAGAAGGTAATTTCCAAAACATAGTTAGTAAGTTTAGATTCTAGCAACTGAACTGCAACCCAATCTGAATTTCATTATTAAACCTGCAACAATTCTAGGAAGAGATCTTAAGCAGTTAAGAAATCGTAGCATTCCTATGATCAAGTCCACTGGAAGAAATCATCCAGCTGGTGAAGCCACGTAGGAGAAATAAGAGGATATGCAAAAGAAATTCCCTGAATTCTTTTCTTAATCAAGTAGTTTTAGTTCTTTCATTTTTCATTATTATTTCTTTAGACTTCCTTCGTGCATTTTCAATTTCTTATTTTTATTTGTGGTGTATCGTGAGCGACACTCTTTTTAAGGAGGGGAGCTGTAATAATCTTAGTATTGTTACCCATCAATTAGTGACCTAATTGACTTTAATCTTCTTTCATTAATCTTATAATAGTGTTTAGAGCCTCCACCTCAAATTTCGTGTGATTTGGAAATTATTTGGTAATTTCTAGTATTTTTTAGTTTTCTGATAATTCTGAGAATGCCTAATTTATTCATACCTCAAAATCAAAAACAGAGTCCGTCATTGGACTCACCACATCCAAATTAGCTTGGGGTGGTATTTTGGAACTGTTTGGAAGTCATCAAATTTCCCAAAATATTTTAATAATATTTAAATACTCAAAAAAGTAAGATAATTAATTTGACCTCCGATCAAAAATATAATTTTATTTTTGAGTTCCTCATCCCTCAGTTAGGTAAAGGTGAATTTTTAGGATTTTTTGGAGCCCATTTTATTAATTTATTTTGAGTAATAAATTAAGTATAATTTAATAAGTAAATAATATAATATAACTTTTAAATAATTAAATTTAAATAAATTTAAATAGCTAATTTCATAATCACGCAGGTCCCGTGCACGAGGCCTATGCATGGGACAGCGTTCGGCTACATTCTAGCTATTGCGTCTTATTGTGGTTGATCCAAGGGCCCAAACCCCATCCTGGTTGCTAGAGCCCATCCGACCATCGGACTGCGCGATTCATCCAACGGCCAGGATCGAGATACTGTACATCTATGTCGCTCTTCAATCGTGCCTGGCAAGGAGCAGGTGATATATGCCACTTCTCCTCCTCCCAACCTCAAGGACTCCTGGATGCTCGATTTTCTTTTCCTTTTTGCTTAATCACTCTCCTCACCCTCATCTCTTCCAACAGTTTGGCGAGCACCTGGGGATCCGTCGGCTGTTGAACGAGAAACCATAGTTTTCCCTACCTTGTTGACCATCAAGAAGTAAGGTACTCATCCTAATTTCTTAAAACTTCTACTTATTAGCATTAGTTGTTTTCCCTTATTCTAATAATCATGTTTAAGTTTTTGATTTGTGCTTTTGAGTTCAAATCGAGTTCAATTCTTTTTTTTTTATTTCTCCTAAGACTTGCGTAGGATCAAACTTAGACAAACTAGGACATTTCTATTAAGCAATGATTTGGTCCCCGATAACTGCGATACTTCTCTTGGGACATCGGCCTCGGTGAGGGCTTCTCGCTGGTGTGCGGGCCGCGCCAAGAGATCGTTGGAATCGATGGGAGAACTAAACCTTAATTTTTTGTCTGCTCAGCATGAGTAAGGAAGAAGAACGGTTTGCTTAGGTTTAGGTCTTGGCTCAAACATTTTCGCTAGACCGGATCGATCCAAGATTTTTTCGAATCGTGCTTCAGCGCGAGTTCCTCCGCGTCAGTGCCGATGCGTGTCATGACAGCACTCGCCATTTTTTGCACTGTTGTCGCCTTCTGTGTTCAGTGTCAGTGTAAATTTTTGTGTCCCTGATTTTTGTGCTGAGCGGTTAAATTATGCCCTAATGATTTATTTAGTTAATTCTTATGCAATTAATTAATTATTAATGCTTTCAATCTTCATTCAATCATAGCTTCAACAATATACATCCAAATATATGATATTATATATCATTTTGATCAAAAAAACAAGACAAACATAATGGCATAATTAAATTTAAGATTTGAACCCAAATTTTTATGATAAAATTTTAACCCTAATTAGGTGTCCTGAAAACCCTAAAATCTCAATGTTATCCAATTTTGACCTAGTTAGTGTTATTTTACTCCTTGTACTATAAAGATTTCATATTAATATTTATTATTTTATTTGGACAATGTTTAGTGATTTTAGGTTTTTGTCTCCTAAATTAGAGTAATTTTGTTAATTTTTTAATTTCTTAAATTGCATGTTTTAGGTATTTGAACCTTAGGACAGTAAACATGTCACATTGTTTTCTTCCAAATCAATTTTAATTATATGATTTGAGCTTAATTCTCTTAATTTAAATGCTTATATATTGAGCAAATTAATTGATTCAACCTTCAACCGTAGAATAAATGCTTTATGTTTGATTTTATAATTGATTTACATGTGATCCTATGAGTTGTTAATGTACCCAATTAATATAGTTAATTTTAAATACCTATGTGATCCTAGAAAGTAAACTAATTAGAACTAGCCTCAAGTAACTAGATTGGATCCTAGCTCACTTCATATTTAGTTCTTAAATCCTCATTTAAGTCCTTTAAGGATTTGAATTAGGAGTCCTTAATTCATTAGTAAAGTTTAAGAATTCTATAGATTTCATTTAACCTTTAATCTATAAAAAACATAGTACTAGTAGCTTACAATCCTTTCTCTCCTTTACTTATAGACCTTTCATTTTACCTTAACTTAACTAGATTAATATTTGATTGGATAGATCCTTCCAACTATAACCTAGCTAAAAAAGTTTAATGATTGGAACCTTATCTTCCATATTATTCCAACATGATAATTCCATAATCTTGCCCTTTCCTAACTAGTTTCCTAAGCCTTTATTTAGTTAACCTATTTCAACCTTATGGTTTAGGATAATGATAGGATAAATTTTATTTAGCATAATTATACTTATAAATTATTTTATCATTCCATAAATTTAATTTAAATTACTATTTTCAAAACCCCAATTATTTATATTTCTTATAATTGACTTGAGATTAATATCTCTAAGTTAATTGGGAGCTCAATTAGTTCCAATTATTAAGTAAATCATTAAAATTAGATAACTTTGGATATCTTATAGTTTACAATTATTGAATTTTTTCTTAAATTCTTGGTTAGCTTTGAGCCTATTTCTTTTGATACATTCATATAAGGCATAGTGCATAAATAAATTTTTTATATTAAAACTATAAAGGTTTACAATATTGGTTAAGCCAAGGGCAGACTAATTAGGAGTAATAAGAAGACCTCACATTCTCAGAGGGTGAATGTGAGTGTTATTTGTTTTGAACCCCGCTTTCCTTTACCTATTAGGCAGACGTGCTTAATTCCTCGTTTCATTATGTATTTTCTCATAGAATGAATACTTTCATAAAATAACTTCAATTAATAAAATATGAGTTCTCCTACAATCTTATTAATTGTAAAGACTCATCGTAGCTCTTAGCTATATTAGTTTACATAGTCTTAAGTTATATGTATCTTAAACCAAGAGGTTAAGATCTTCCTTTAATTACTATACTGTGCACTTTCCATATTTTTAGTAATGTACTTTACTTGTTTATAATTCATTTTGATTATAGTGAATGTTACTATAACTTCATTTAAATGCTTCACTATCTTCTTTTTTTTACTTAGCATAAGTTCACTAAATATATATATGCTTCATTTTATTTACTTTCATATGCATTTTAGTACTTTTTTAGCCTATCTAAGATGATTTTATCCTTATTTTATTTGCAAGCTAGAATGTCTAAGCTTGTGAGTATTATTACTCACTTTACACTTCAATTATCTTTCTTACTATTTTTCTTACTTTCTTTTTCTTATTTAAATGCTTTCATTTGCTCCGCTTCTTACTTTCATATTGTAAACTAGCTCGTGATATCCAATCAAACTTATAAAAATATTTAACCAATCTTAAAATGTGCTTAGATTATTTAGTCTAACTACACTTTTTATTTTCTTGGCTTTACCCTATCATATTTAAATGCCAAAATATGATAGATCAGGTGTAATTTGATGCAAGTGGAGTTGGACCAAGCGCTTGAAGGCCTAAAAGTTTATTGCTTGATTTTTACTTTAAGTAATAGAGAGTTTTTACTTACTTGTTATTTAATTAAATGGCATGTAATAGCTTAAACTATTTGCCTTTGTCTTTATTTATTCTATGCTGGATTTATATCTCTTACTTAAATGCATGGTTTGGATAAATTGCATATACACTTCATACTTGTAAACTCATATTGTTATATGTGAATGATTACTTCTACTCTTACTTGTAGCAAAATTGCATATGAATTTCATACTTGTAAATCCATATTGTTATATGTGACTACTTGCTTTTACTCTTACTTACAAATGTTACTTTCTCATATATATTGTAATCTCTTTAAATTATTATTGATATTTATGATTGCAACTATCATTTATTCCAAGTAATTGCAAGTATTTCAATTCACATATTTCACTTCTTTTGCTTATAATTGCAACTACACTTTTAGCTACATGTAATTGCAATTATTTCCATTCATACATTTTCTTCTTCTATTTTCTCATCTTAACTTAAGACCCTCTTCACGATCCTTGCCCAAACTTAGCATCTAGTATTTGGTTATTTCTCTCTAATTATATATTAGATGCTAAGGTAACGCGCCAATGTTGGGTTTAATTCCTATCCAATATTGGGATCGTTACAGCCACAGTAATGCTCGCTTGGAAGCTTTTATTGTAAGCAAACTTGATCATGGGTAACCTCCTTTCAACAAACTTCAAAATTTAAGACACACAGATGTAAGAGGTCCTTTAAAGTTTGGTTAACTCATTCAATTTATCCCTCAAATTAAGGGGTGGAAAGCAGTTCCCTTCATAAATTTAGCCTACAATTGGTGGGTTTGTAGAATTCCCAAAATAATGTGCATGTAAACTTCATGCTCTTCTGAACTCTTAGAATACATCAGACTGTCATCTATGAAGATAACGATGAACTAATTTAAATATGGCTTAAACACTCTTTGCATCAAGTTCATGTTGATAGAAGGAGCATTTGCCAAGCCACATGACATGACTAGAAATATGTAATGGCCATATATCACATAGAATGTTATCTTAGGGATGTCCTCAACCTTGATTTTATGTTGGTAATGCCCATAATACCGGTTGATCCTTAAGTAGATTGAGGTCATCTATAAGGGTAAGGGATAACAAAGGTTTGTACTATGCTTAAATATTTTGAGGTTAGCCAAGTTCTTATAATCTAAGAGTTCAAAGAGTTACCAAACTAATCTGATTCAAATCTTGTTCAATTAAGACTAGATCATATCCAAATCTTAATAGTGATGCGATTGAGCTAAAAAGTATTTAAATAGTGTAGATGAAGTATCATACAATTTAGTAATATATTTTGGGAGTTGAAATCCTTAGACCTTGTAAAGGATGAAAGAATTTTGAAAATTTTTATAACAAAATAAATTATAATTTTTTCTTAAAAAGAATATAGATGAAAAAATGAAAAAAAATGTACACTTGCATTTCCATACTCAATTATGTAAGAGGTAAATACTTAATAATTTTTGAAGCTAAAATGCTTCAAAAATTGCTGGAGGCTTCGTAGAAGTAGATTTCTTCTAGGCTTTGCTAATAGAATGTTCAAATGACAATTAAATAGAATTAAGTTAACTTTTAGGAGAGCTCTCCTTTCATTTGCACTATGCTTGATTGCAAAAAGTATTACAATTAGGAGAAGCTTGAGATCTGAGTCTCAAGTACCTTAAACATAAACAAACTCTTTTCCTTTTACAATTTTGTGCAAGTGGTAAGAAATTAAACTTGATTTAAACAATGCAATTAGTTGTTTCCCAACTATCCCCATCTACATCAATGAGCAAAATAGTAAAACATAGTGCAAAGATGGGTGATGGTAATACTCAGAAACATCTTTGCTGCAAAGATGGATGAGTAAACGTGAAGTTGATTTAGCCTTAATTGTAAATGATGTGGAAGAGTAACATTCGAGATTTGAAATATCGTGTGTGCATTAGGAGTTATGATCCTGATAGCACCGGAATGACATGAACTTGTAAAATACACGTCCGTGATAGCCAAAGAACAATAGAGTGGTCATTCTAATGACACTCAACAAGAGACAGAGAATTAGAACTTGAAATTACTCAAGAAACATAAGAATATTGAAAAAATAGTACAAAAATTGTTAAATTTTAAGAGTAAAAACGAGGTACAACGTGCAATATTTTCTTACATTTCTGGAAAGAGACGGTGTTGCGGGCAAATAAATCACTTGATTTGTGTAATCTTAACCTCTCAAAAATGTCATTCAATGAAAAAAAAAAAACTTCTAAATTTTTATTATATACAAAAAATGTGACAAATCAGGTGCATTCATCTTAAGATGATGACTAAAAACAATACACATATAATTCAACAAATCAATTATTTCTCCTAAGGTAAGGGAATATATACATTTATTTTTTCCACAAAAAAAAAGAAAAAAGAAAAAAAAAGATGTAAAATAAAAATGAAAGTGATTTACATTCATTTTCCTATAATGAGGGAATTTCTTTGTGTGGCTGTTAGCGTTAAAGCAAATTTTTGGTTAGATTGCAATTAGTTCTTCGGGGTACATAAAACTGATATCATTCGTTGGGGTTTCCTCTAATGGCGTTTTCGGTGAAAGTAAGCTTTAGAAGGGCCTAAAGGCAAAATAACCAATACGGGAACGCTTCTCGCCCACCTCGTGGACCCAACCGTCCAGCGGACCCACCGGCTCACATGCTGGCATGTGTGTGCGGGATCGGGACGAAACGGACGGGACGGCAGCGGTGATCGTCTTCGTAACGCGAGGGCGGTGACCGGACCCCCACCGAGTTTAATTAATTAATAAATAAGAATTAATATCTACGGGAAAGACGGAATAACAGGGGGGTGTGGGCCAGCCGGGGCTGCTCCCCCCCAACCCCACCTCCTCCGTCCGATCCGGGTTCCTTGCCTTTCCCAAACCTCCTCTGCAACCAAATAAAAACCCCTCTTTTTTTTTCAACTATTTCTCCAGCACTCACTGTAGATGCGTTTCCCCATCTCTTCGTTTCCAGCAACGACGCGCACGAAGGCCGGACGGACGCACGCACTTCCAGATTCTCTCTCACTTCCCGCAGATTTTCTCAAGATGCGTGCGTGCCTGCCTTGCTGCGATGTGCGCGCCACTGTTCACATTGGAAGCAGACAGACACCATTATTCTCGTGAAATTTATATTCAATTCACTGCACCATTATTATTATAATTATTCATCTTCCTCCTTATTTAATGCCACTCTCATAATATAAAACCCTTCACCGTCAATTTTAGAATACAACTGTTCTTTTCATAGATGGCCGAATGGATCATCCTCATAAAATTCCTATTTTTCCTTTTTTTTTTTTTCTTAGTCTTTTTCGAACAAATAATTCAAAATTGATTTTTTAATAAATTAAAGTATTGTATTTTAAATAAAAGGGTAATAGAAGAAGAAGGGTTTGGTTGTATGTTTTTATTCTTCTCGGGATTCACCCAACCCCACGTTAATGTTTCTCCTCCTCCTTCTTCTTACTTATAAATTTGCCTCTTTCGACTTTCGTATCTCCTCGGCTTTCGTCTCTCTTCTATCTTCTTCCTCCCTCCCTCTCTCTCATCTGCGCCTCACGTAGAAGACATGGCCTTCCTTGTAGTCTTCCACAGCTTTCTTGAACTGCATTTTTTTTCATCTGATTCGAGAGATTAGGGTTAGGGTTGCAGTTCAATAAAGCTGTGGGAAATCACAGGGAGAGACCAAATTTCAAAGTAACGCATCCTTGAATCCATCTCTCTGATTATATTTCGTTTTTTTTTCTTGAGTTTACTGTTACTGCGTTACCCAATTATGTATGTTTATATATATATGATGTCATAATTCAACAGTGCTAAGCATAGAAAAATGAAAACGAAGGGCGTAATGTGCAATAATAAATATCACTTTTAGTTTGAATTGCCCTTTTATTTAATTCGCACCTTCTTTTTTTTTTCAGCTCAACACTGTGTGTGCCTACTGACATGAGCCTACTTGCTCTACTAGCTTTTGATCTGTTAAATTCCTTGGCCCTATAGGGATTTGCTTTAATTTCCTTTTTTTTTCTTTATATATTATAATGTGACGAATGAACTTTCTTTCAAGGGACCACAGTATTGTCTATGCTTTGCTTTCATGGCCTTTGGATCTGATAAGCCTAAGGAAGAAGCTGCATATGTGTTTAGAAATTTAGTTTAGCATTGTTAACCTTTTAATCGGCACTATTTTTGTACTGTTTCTCGAGATTTAGCAGCACTTGAGATTATCTTACGGGATTATAGAGAAAGCAACAAGCTTCATAGGCAGCTATTTTTTTTATGAATCTTTTCATGTGATTGATTCATCTCTTGAATAGATTAAGATGCCAAATAGTATATTTTTATCAGCATTTATCAAAAAAAATACCAAAGTGCAGTATTTATAAAAAGCTGAAAACTACAATCAATCAATGAGATTAACATCTTTAATGTGAACTGATACCAATAAGCTTCAATTAGTTATATCACTAAATGGCATTATCAATACACACACACCATTAAGTTTAATAATATATATATAGAGAGAGGGAGAGAATATAGACTTGCTGCTGGTTGATCTCTAAGTGGGTTTGAGAGTTTCTAGCTTTTCTTTGTTATAGTTCTTGTTTTTTGCCATTTCAGTCTATCTATGGATCGGATGTAATGGCAGCTTAAGCCATAGTTAGATCCTTTGGGGAGGTTCTGTCGCGCAACTCTCCCTGATCTTATCTAATTGGTTAATGGGTCATTTTCTTGACGAAGCTGCGATCTCTACGTACTTACAACTACTCATATATCCAAGTCTTGTTGATCTTTGCCTAGCTTTAGAGAAATTTATGCATTTATAATAGCTAGGATGAAATTGAATGGGATGTCTCTTTTAGATTCTTTCATAATCGTAAAGCTCTTTATTTTCAAAGTTTATAATGATCTTGATTATGCACCCATTACCGCTAAGGATTCATATGATATACATCGGCATACAATAAAATCTTGCAAATTGACTTGTGTAGATGTAACTCAATATATTCTTATTGTCCTGGTCTGGGACAATTTCCTTGGTTTGAGCCTCAATTGAATTGGCTATCAGAAGACATTTTCAATTGGACATGAATACAACCCACTCGTAGGAATTCATCTGCTTCCATAATTTTGATTGAAGATGATAAGGCTATTTTACTTCCTACCAAGCTTGCTTCTATTACCTTGAAAATGCAAGAATAAGTGCAAGAACCATTAAAATAAAAAAGGTTATTTTAAAATGTAAGAATTTTTCCAATTTTGGATTTTATTGGTTGATTAAAGATGATTTTAATTTATAATTATTATAAAAATTTATTGATTTCTTAAAATAGAAATATTCTGATATTTTGAATTCAGCACATCCAAATTATCTTGTAATAAAAAAAAATTAATTTAATGAGCTAAAAAGGAATGAAATATGCACAAAATATATTTATAATTAATTTCATAATTTTATAAGAATTTATTTAATGCATTTTAACGATAATACAATTTAAAATGACACAGCAAAATTTTTATCGTCGGATCAAATTCCAAGATCTAACGTCAATGATTAACATCACAGTTTTAATATATATATATACAATCATGAAATCTCTATGCAATGTATGGGGAAAATTTTCAAAAATTGCAAATAGCTCTTATATGTAAATATTGCAAATATCTCTCAAAAATGAATGATCATAATTTGTATATATATATATATATATATATATATATATATATATATATATATATATGTATATATGTATATGGGAGAGAAAGATTGAAAGATTGTGTAGAAACAAAATTTTCTCAAATTTTTTATATAATAATATAAAATAATTTGATAATAATTAAAATTAATCAAAAATATTTTTTTCTATTATTATTAATTCATAAAGATTTTTAATATTCATTAAAGGAAATTAAATATTGAGAGTGTGAAGATACATAAAAATTATTAAAAGTATTTTAAAAATTCTTATAATAAAGATAAAAAATAATTCATTTAATACGAAATATATTTACAGATAAATAAATAATTAAATAGGTGTCATAGTCTAACTCTTATAATTATTAATTAAATACTTTAAGAAATAAAATTTAGTTATTAATTATTATTAATGAAATAAATTGTTTGCTTAAGCACTCAATTTTAAGAGAAAAAATAATTTTTTTTCAAATTTTTTAAATTATAAAAAATGAATTTTTATAGAGCTCATTTTGCAAATAATGTCTTTTGGCTAACTCTCTCTCATTTATTCTCTTTCCTATATCAATATATATATATATATATATATATATATATATAAAAGCATGAAACTCTTGCAATGCATGAGAAAATTTTTAAAAATTACAAATAGCTCTTTTATGTAAGTATTGTAAATATTTCTCAAAAATAAATAAGCACAATTTATACACACACATCTATATATATATATATATATATATATATAGATGTGTGTGTGTGTGTGAGAGAAAAATTGAAAGAATATGTAGAAATTTAGAAAATATAAATAAAATTTTCTCAATTTTCTGTATTTTCTTATTTATAAAAAATATAAAACTCACTACTGAACTTAGAAAAAACACGAATTTGCAGTAATAAATAGGAGAGAAATTAAAAAAAATTGTGGTAAAACTTGCTTATCCTGTTTTTTTTTTTCTCTAATTTCGATTTATTTTTTTATGGATAAATAAAACTTTTTTTTGACTTTTTGTCTTTCTGCTTAAATAAAGGCAAAGCATTCCTCTAAAGTCTCCTCTCGCCGCACATATATATATATATATATATATATATATATATATATGTATGTTGATTAATTTTTTCATACATATTATTCAATATGGTCATAATTTTCAATTTTTTGAAATATTATAAAATAATTTGATAATAATTAAGGTTAATCAAAATTAAAGATAAAAAATATATCATTTAGTAAGATATATTTGCATATAAATAAATATTAAATAATTGTTATACTAAAACTCTTAAGAATTATTAATCAATTTTATTATTTATTAAATTTAATTTTTAAATTTTAATATTTTAAATTATTTAAAGTAATTTTTTTAAATAAAATTATTATTATTAAAATAATTTATGAGAATATTTTTTTAAGAAAATTCAATAACTAAACTCAAATATAAGAAATATTTACAAATAAACAAAAAAAAATCTCTCGCCTCATTAGATTTCACCATTTATAAATGGCTCTCTCTCACACACTCTCCATATTCTCTCTCTTATATCAATATATATATATAAGCATGAATCCCGTGCAATGCACGAGAAAAAATTACAAAGACCGCAAAAAATTCTTATGCCAAAAATTAAAATTTAGAAGCATTGATTGATAGCTCAGAAAAAGTGTAAGACAAAATTTAAATAATTGCAATATTTAATTTACCTAATGTTTGTTTGCTGTAATCTTCTTCGCCTAGAATGTGTACAACTCAATTCAACATACAATTCACCCTTCCATAATGAGCATAATAGATTAATAAACTATAAAATAATTTTTTAAGTATTACCAGAAAAATAATTTTACATATAGATTGATAATATAAATAGATTGAGATGAGAAAATATTTTAATCTATCCACAAATATTTAAATATAATCCTTTATCCCAATATAGTTGAAAAATATTATTTTTTATATAAAAATGAGAAATTATTGGGAAGTGTAGCATTTCATTTCATCGAATATTGCACATCAATTTAAAAGCTTATGTTAAAAATGAAAATTAAGAAGCATTCAGAGTAAAATAAAAATAGCAAATAAAAAATTTAAGATTTATATTGTACAATTTACCCAATTGCTCATCAGAAATCGACACTAAGACACTACAATAAAAAACAGTTTAGGATCAGATCTACAAATTTATTTATTTGTGCTGATATGTAAATATCACCAAAATATAAATAATTTGTAATTAAATGTAGATTTGAGATAACATATCGATGAATAAAATGATCATAATCTCTCAATTTCATATAATAGTATTGCATCAAACTCTCTGAACCAAACCACCTCTTAATAATATATCAATAATGATAATAATATGATATGAGAGTTATTAATATGGAAGACATGAAAATTACATTGTGCAAGTGAAAATGCAATTCTGACAAAGAATGGCATCAAATAGAGAAATAAATGAATATATATATATATATATATATATATATATATATATATATATATATATATATATATAAGTGATAAAATTCAAGATAAATTTACCTTGAAAACTTGAATATAGAGAGCTAAGTGAACTGGCAAATAAGAAAATGCTTTGTACAATTTGAGTGCATTGATTGTTTGAAGACATCAAACTATCAATGAGAACAACAATTATCTGAACTGCAATTTTTCTATTGCAACGGTAGTCATTATAGGCCGTCCATGATTCAATGCACATGGATTGAGCCGCCGGTTATTTCAGAACTTCAAAGATTTCTTTTAAACCCTAGATAGGTACACACATTTTATTTCACATATGTGTGTGTGTGTATAAGCATGAAATCAAAGACCACAAAAAGTTATTATGCAAAAAATTATTTCACAAAAATAATAAATAAAAAATTTTAAGAAGATGGAACTCGCCTGCCCCATGAAGATATTATATGAAAGATTTAAATTGTGTCGAGCAAATGACTTTAGGCTGTGTCGAGCAAAGAGAGTCGAGATGAGTTCAAGCAAGTGGATGGCATCACTGACATAGTGAGCAAATGGATTCAACTTTTCAATATCAAGTTAGTGAATTCAAAAAAGTAGGTTTGAGTCCCGTCTTGATGGTTGTTTATGGCTAATTTTGGGCAGATTTAATTGTCATTTCAAAGTAAATTGGGGCTATTCATTTAAAAGTAAATTGGGGCTATTCATTTGCTATAATAGGAATTAATTTTTAGAAATATCTCAATGGAGTTATTTGATGATTGGTTTAGAACATATTTTGACTAAGGATGGCTTGAAATAGAATTGAGAACTATTTGGGCAACTCCGAAGAAGAAAGTAAAATAAGCAGAGCGGTTTAAACTGTGGTAAGAAAAAATTTAAAGCATTATTTCTTGATTGCAAATAGATTTGGCAAAAATCATGTATGTATTGCTAGGAATTGCTCAATTTACTTTACATAAGAGAGCAAATAATATCTTTTTTGAGCAAAAGGTTTCCTTGCATATCAAACTCATATTTTTATCCTAAATGAAGCAAGAAAATAAAGCAAGTGGTCACTTTGAGGGATTAGATTTAGCTAAGAAAAATAACAAAACTACAGCAAATTTTAAGCTAAATTAATCAAATTATGTGTAGTAGAAGCAGAATCCATCGTACCATAGCATGAATGAACTCCCCAACGCATCCATTTTTGAACCCCCAAGCAATCGCAGCCCCTGTCCGTATCTCGACATGAACTTAAACGTTCAGATTCCATCCCTCTCTCAATGCATGAGAGAGAAGAGGCTAATTCTCTACATTTCGCTTCCACCCATCGTGAATGTCCAGCACCAATATAACGATTTGCAGACATCCATCGAGGAAAAGAAGATAGATCGCTGAGGAAGGAGTCAACGAGCAGAGGAGAAGAATCAGTTGAGAGGGAGAAGAGCCATATCTATTTGTGTTCGACTTTTTTTCCTGCAAGCTTTTTTATTTTATTTTCAATTGTGAAAATACTATAAAAATGGAGGAAATCGAAGAGACAATAGAAAAAAAAAATTCTTAAAAAATACAAATAATTGAGAAGATTTTATTCTCAACTTGTGAAGGCAGAGAGATTCATGTCATTTACTTTTTTGCAGCCATAAATCATAGAATCTTGAGGAATTTTGAATGAATTGCATTTCAGAATCAAGCTTAAACTAATAAAAAAAATTATAATCAATAGACTATTTGCACAAAATATGAACTCTTTATCTCTCCTCTCTCTTTCTCACATGAATTGGCAAGCCAAAAAGTTATAATCGATAGACTACTTGCACAAAATATTTAAATTTATATCTTTTCTACATAAAATCAGAATACATAATTAAAATGTATGCATGCTTTCAAAATAAAATCAGTACTTAAAATTTGGCAGGCATGCATTGAAACCAAAACCAATTAAACTCTATCAAGTATGATAGAAAAAATTGATCAAAACAAAGCCTTGAATCCAATAGAGAGATCAAACCTACTTCTTCTTTTGGGCAAGATTTCAAATTCTACACACATGTTTTTCAGCTTTGTATTCCTCTCATACGGGCTCACAGTTACCTATCCAAATAACAAAAATTAAAAAATAAAAATAGAAGAATTGATTCAACTGTAATGCCACAACCCGATGAGCATCCATCCATTGCAGCCCACTTTGACACCAAAGAAAGATCAAGAGTAATAGATCCCTCACCCAAATTCATCAATCAATTGCAGCCAACTTTGACACCATAGAAAGATCAAGAGTAAGAGATCCCTCACCAAAATCCAGTGATGACTTCCTCCACAAAGTACCTCGAAGCTCCCTCTCTCGTGTAACAACAACGATGACTTGGAAGTGTCGATTGAAGGCCCAGAGTCTATAATCGCTTCTAGGTAGCCATTGCCGAGAAGACCCAAAAAAGAGCAGCAAATCAAATGGCGAGAGACGGTTTGCTTTTCCCTCACCGAGTTATTCCCTCTTGATGTTGAGAAAAATCTACAAAGTGGAGATGGTGGAAGAAATTGAAGAAGAAAAAGGGTCTTGCGTGCTTTAGAGAGGGTATTATCAACTTCTTTAGTAAGAGAATTGGGAAGACGAAATGACTTTCTCTCTCCTCACAAAATCTAAGAATTTGTAAATTAATTCACAGAATTCACTCCTCATTTTCTCTCTCCCATATAGATATATATACTTATTATTATAATATATATACATATATATATAAGTTTGAACTATTTCTCGATTTATGTGTGGCATCCTTGCGTAGAGGCCATACTAATCTTCTCTGTATCCTTCCAATTTATCGAATGTCTCCGAAGGCACACACACACACACACACTCACACACACACACACACACACACACACACACATATATATATATATATATATATATATATATATATATATATATTAAAAATCAGATGGTAACACCGTTAGCGGAATAACGATAGCCAACGATTAAACCCGCTTAATCAGATGGCGTTGAATCAATGCCACATTATTTACTAGACTTTTCAAAGTATATAAAAAGATCAATTTGAAAAATCTAGTTAATATATATATTTACTAGATTTTTCAAAGTATATTATCTTGCACCCTACGACTTATAAGCTGTTCTTTTTATAATATTTGTTGTCTCATATGGTTATGGAATAAGCTTTATGTGGAAACACCTCATGATTTGGATCCTAAGGATTTCAATTGCAAACTTAAACTTGAGGAAAAACCTTAGTTAAGACATCCATGGAAGTTTGAAAATTGAGTCTATAGCTTGGAAAATAACAAAACCTAATGATATTAAGCAATAATAACATATTAATACTATTTAAAGAAAATGTTTAGAAACTCTCTTTCACATCATGTGAATTTAATATGATTTAAGGATTTTTTAAAAGCCACTTAAGTGAAAGGCAAAAGATCAACTTCAAGTCCCTTGCCCTAATTAGTGGCTAAGGAGAACCTTAAATAAGTTTGTCTTCTATTAAACTTATGAGAATGTATTATGATTGCATATAGCCATATACATGCACATATAACACTATGCACATGTTAAATAAATAAGAAAGGAGAAGATCAATTGATAGCTTTAATTAACACCTTATGAATTTAGTTTCAACGACTATATATATATATATAGATATATATATATATATATATATATATATATATATATATATATATATATATATATATATATATATATATACATGAGCAATATAAGAGCATGGTGAATTATTTAGTTACTTTTATATTATATTAAGCCCATAAAATATTATTTATATTATTTGGAGACTTCTTTAAGAAGAATATGCCAAATTGGAGCTTTTAATATCAATTTGAACTAATTTGACCATTATGTCTTGGAACCATTAAATTGATATTTATATTATCTATAAATATTTATGAAATGACTTCTAATGCCGGATATCATTCAAAGAATGTTAAATTATAAAATTTGAGATTTGGTTATATGTGGAATGGATGCTAACTTGTTGGGAAATAAGCTTCATCCTCCTTTACTTCCTAAGCTTTATATTTGGCATGGAATTATAAAATATGGGCTCATACATTATTTTAGAATCATATTAATCATATAAATGTATTTTGAAGCACTCACACAAATATTTTTAAATTTTATAAGAATGTGAAGCTTACTTTAAATCTTAGTCAAATCATTTGCTAAGATTGGAAAATATGACTAGTTTTCCTAAGATAAATTTATTTTAAGTAGATAATATATATATATATATATATATATATATATATATATGAATCATTAAATTGATGTTTGAACTTCAATTTTAAGAAAGATAAAAATTGTGTATTGGAAATAGTTAAATACGTAAATTTTCTTAAAGTTTTATTTAAAACAATTATGTTTGAGCCTATGTTTATTTGTAAATTTGATTTATGACATTAATATGCATCAACCGCTCATTGAATTACAAAAATTGATTATGAAAACTTGTGACAAATATTCATTGTGAGAGTATTTAAAGGAAGAAATAACGTGACCTATACATGTAGTCAGCTAACTACCTAATGAGTCTCATATTTATATTGATTTTTATATGTTAGTTTTGATGAGATTTGTCCCTATTTTAAGTCATATTTATATGATTTTATATTTTTAAAGCATGGAGAGAAGATTCATAAGAAATAAACAAAATTGTAAATCAAAAGAACAGAAAGTTAAGTACTACAACGTGCCCTGGTGCTCATTATAGAGCTCCAATCGCTACTGCACACCTTGGCACCCAGAAGCCAGATGCTTCCGCTCACCTTGGCGTCCCATCTCGAGATGTAAGCGTTATGGTGCGTCGTGACACTGAATTCATAAAGTCATGCACCGTGGCCTGCCACAATGTGCCATTGGATGTAATCATAGCCCAATATATTTAATGCAGACATAACCACGAGCACCCAAACACGTACCAGTGTCTACTGTTCTGAAAGGGCAATAACTGAGTTGAGAAAATCAATAGAGAGGGGAATTTTAATTGACTTCGTTCAACTTTCAAGAAGGAAATATTCATGGGACCTAACTAATTAATCACTTCAACTCCCAAGCTGATTAAAGTGTAAAATATTTAAGGAATTACTTAATTGACCCCTTCATTTCCCAATATTAATTAAGGGTGAGAAATAATTAATGAATATGAGAAAATTAGAAGATTCATCCTTAAAGCTGAAGAATAGGAGGAGATATTTAAGGAAAAAGAAAAGAAGAAAGAGGATTTCTTAGAGAATTTCAAAGGAGGAGAAACCTTAACCATAGAAAAGATATTCTATGAGTTTTTCAGAAATGAAGGAAGCTACAAAAGAAGAGAGAAATCTTAGGACACAAAATGAGAGAACTTCAAAGTGAATTAAAAAAGGGAAAGAATTACGTAAAGAATGCATTCTGCAATTGTGGGACCCGTCACTAGGTCAGCATAGTTAATCCAGCATTATGCGCTCACTTCTTATGATCATATCGGGATTTAGTATAACAGTATATTTAGAGGCATATAAAATACACAGTTCCATATTTATTGTAACATTCAAAAATAATAGAACACTAAATGAAATATATTCATTGCAAAGATAATAATTATTTTACAAAATTAGTTACACACTAAGTAAATATTTAAAATCTTAAGAAAATTAGTATCTAAGTTGTTCCATCATGCATCAACTCTGCCTCAAAGACTTGATCCACAGATTATTCCTAAATTGATATATATATATATATATATATATATATATATATATATATATATACATATATGTGTGTGTGTGTGTGTGTGTGTATGACAAGGCGAACAAAGAAGAAGAAAAGAAAAGAAAATATTTAATTAGACACAAATGTCTATGTAAGATTTGTAGGATATCAAAATTTATATATAATATTAAGCAACATGATTCTGCATGAAAAGCATATACAAATAAAATGTAATATTTAAATATGATATGCTTATAAAATTATCACGATTATAAATGCAACATACATATTTAAGATATGTGCTCATTTTGCTCATTATAAAATTTGTTACACACTAAGCAATATATATATTAAATGAAATAAAAATTACTGAATTGAAACTTGTAGAAATTAAAAATATCTAAATATATAGAAAAAAAATAATATAAATGAAAGTTGCTGAAATTAAAAAATATATACATATATAGAAAAAAAAATAATAATAATGAAAATTATAGAAATTAGAAAATATATACATATATAAAAAAATAATAAAAATGAAAGTTGCAGAATTTAGGTAATATATATATATAGAAAAAGGAAAATAACTAAAATAAAAATTACAGAAATTAGAAAATATATACATATATAGAAAAAAAATAATAGAAATAAAAGTTACAAAATTAGAAAATATATACATATATAGAAGAAAAAAAAGAAAATGACAGAATTAAAAATTATAGAAATTAGAATATATATATATATATATATATATATATATATATATATAAAAAGAAAATGATAAAAATAAAAGTTGCAGAAATTAGGAAATATATACATATATAGAAAAAAAGAAAAAATGATAGAAATAAAAATTGCAAAAATTAATATATATATATATATATAATTTTTTGTTGCATAAATAGAAATATAATAATAATAGTAATAATAATAACATTCTTATTATTATTAGAAGAAGAAGAAAAGAATAGAAAAGTTTTTTTCTATTTCTCATTTCTTACCCTATATTGACATTGATGAGGGTTTACTGGAGGTTAGTGGGGGAAATTAATAAATGAGGAAGAATATGGGGAGATGGGGGGAGAAGCGAGGTGGGGGAAGATTATAAGAGGTGGGGGGGTGGGAGTGTATTTATAAACTTTTTTTAATTAATTAATTAATTTTCTCTCTCATTTATTATTTAAATATGAACAAATTTGTCATTTTTTATAAATGCTTTGAGTGTTCAATTTGGCTTTCTCTTCCTCCTTATTATCTCTTCTTTCTCTTTCATTTTTCTCTCTCTACTTTCACGCTCTTTTATTTCTTTTCCAAAAAATAATGAAACTTGATAATGAGGTGTATTTTAATGAGAAAAACACACTTGCGTAAAAAATTTTCAACGTATAGCAATTTTTTTTTATTTCTGAAGATAAAAACTTCAAAAATTAATTATGGTCAATCCGAAGCTGTAAATTCGATAAAACTTTTTTTGTAGCCTTTTTATAGTATTCTTAATCCAACTACACTAAAATCGATGAATTTGGACTTGTATTTAATTTTCTTAATTTACTGAATTTAAATAATTAAAAATTAATTCAAGAGTATTCGTTATTCAGATTACTCCCAAACTTAAACATTATGTTCACAAAATTATACTCTATCAATATTATTTTTAGTTTGCCCTAATTTTGAAGACACTCGGGGTCTTGATTTTTTAGTCGGATTTAGTCATAATTATCCTAGTAACGACTTGGGTCGTTATAGCAATTCTCTTCATATTGTAATTCTTTCCTACATTTGTTAAAACTTTTATAAGGAAATAAGGTATCTTATTTTAATTTTTATCATCTACTTGTCCTTTTAAATTGTAATGGTAGCAAAACCCCCTTATTATGGAGGGTTGGGCTTAGAACTATGGTTATATAATTTTTATTGTACAATGCAAAGATTTTTTTATCTATTAAAAGTTGTGAGAGAAAATATATTTTCAAATGATAATATTTTTTGAATGTGATGTAATATTTTGATTTTTACAAAAATAATATTCAGCAAAGCATAAGTCACAATGCTTCTTTTGCTCATTTTTATGGACCTTAATCACATAAAACTCAATATATGTTAGTCGTGATTAATTCATGTTTTTGTTATATAAACTTAAAAATAAATCTATTACTTAGACATAAGAATATATTTTATAAGAGAAGTTGGTGCAAATCAACTTGCACGACCCTTCTTGATAACTAAAATGCCTATGTAATATTCTTGAACCATAGTGAGTTCATAATATAAATAAGTAGGGCACTACTATAATAATCTGTGATTATTACCTAATTATTAGTAGCTTAATATAACAACCTTAGTTATTATTATAGCTAAATTCAAATTAATTAAGTCAGATTAAGCTTTAATTTTAATTTCCATTAGACTCAATGGGTCATCTAAACATAACCCTAGAAGTTTGAAATCAATCGATGCTCATTTGAGCATTTTAGTATTTTTGCCTATTTTTAGATCCTAGAAAATAACTAAATTAATTTAATCTCCAAATTGAAATATAATTTCATTTTTGAGTTCCACATACCCTAATTAGCTAAGGATGAATTTTTGGGAATTTTTGGATCTCATTTGATCCTAAATTGGATTTAAAAATTATAAGAATTATTATTTAATTATTAAAGGATTTAAATTATTAATTAAATTAAATATTTAATATTATTTTAAGCTCAAGATTTGTTGTAACAACTTAAGGTTATTACCCAGCTTAATTTTAGCTTAATTATATCTTAATTATCATTCCATTAAGTTTATCTAGCCATTAGAACCAAACCCTGAAAAATTAGAGCAATTCGGAGCTCAATCATTTATTTTGGAATATTTTAATATTTAATTAATTAAAAATTGAGGTATTTATTTTGACCATGAAATAGAAATCCGACTTTGACATTGTGATCGCCACCCCCAAATTAGCTAGGGGTGATATTTTGGACGTGTTTGGAAGTCGTCGAATTTTCATGAATATTTTAATATAATTAAATACCCCAAAAAAATAGGATAATTAAATAATCGTCATAATCAAAATCCAACTTCACCGTTGAATTTCACACTCCCAAATTAGCTAGGGGTAAAATTTTGAAAATTTTTGGAGCGCGTTCATAAAATCTGAATTTTTTTATAAATCGAAAAATTAGAAAGTAATTAAGTATTTATTTCTTAATTTTTCTTTTTTCTCCTCTCTCCTAGCTGGCTTCCCATTTTCGGCTCCCCCTCTCCCCTATCCTGGAGCAAGAATGGCTGAGGCCACTCTTTTCCCTTTCCCATGCCTTCTCTCTCCCTAGCTCATGATGGCCTCCCCCTCCTTCTCCTCCTTTAAGAAGAACTCAGCCCCCTCCTTTTTTTTTTTTGCTGAAAGGGCTGAAGCTCTCACCTTCCCCTCCATTGCTAAGTCTTGGGCTGAAGAAGAAAAAGAAGAAGTTCCTCCTTCAAGCTTTCCAAGTCTTCTTCCTCCATGTCTTGTAAGGCTAAGGTACTCATTTTCTCTTCTTCCTTGTCTACTTCATTTTGCTATTATGCTTGATTGTAGCCTTAGAAATCCATGATCATGTATTGGAGCCATTAAGGTTCTTTAAAGCATCACATTTTCTTGAAAGAAAACTGCTTTGTTTTTCATCCATTCGGCATACCCCGGCCTTTATCATTATTGTTCGTATAGTTAGGATGATCCATTCGTGCCGATTTTATTGTCAATGAAAAGGTATCGGAAATACATTTTCATTGATATATGACACCGCTTATGGAATGCTCTGGATTGAGAGTATTTGAGCTAAAAATAAGACCCATTGCAGTTTTTGCATAAGCAAAATTACCGTCATGCACTGCAGCGCGCTGCAGCGTCCGAGTTGCAGAAACTGATTCGCCATAGTGTGCTACCGTGCGCTGCAGCATTTTAATAACTTGTGATGTGTAAAAATATTTGTTATGAAAATAACATAAATCCGTCGTAGCTCGCTATAGCGCACCGTAGCGACCGCATTTCTAAAATCAAGTGCCGAAACCCGCTGTAGCGCGCCACAGCGCCTAAAAGTGCTGCAGCGCACCACAGCGCCGAAACCCGTAGTAGCGCGCCTCAGCGCCTGAAAGCACTACAGTGCGCCGTAGCTCCCAGAAAATTTTGGAACTGTCCAGAATTGGCTAAAATGTCCAAAACTTTGCTATTTTTGCATTTTAAGGTCCCTAGGATCCTAGTGGGACCGAATTATATCAAATTTGAACATATTTTAGTTAAAATTGAGCATTGCATAAAATTCTATGTGAAAATTAAATTTGAAAATTTTCCTTTTTAATATGCGCTCAAAACCTATTATGTGTCATAAGAATCTTGTGCCAAATGTTAAGGAATAGGATCCTTGATTGCTTATATTAACCAAGTATACCTTAATAATTAAATGGCATGAAACTTAAGTCTTTTAGATTTGTAATCAAGTGCTAATCCCTTTGGTTTGATTTAGAATTTAGTTAATCTTAATTATCTTCTATTTTATGTCATCTTATATTCTTATGCTTTTATGATTTTAGGATGTATGCTATATAACTTTAACATTTAATTAGACACTTAATTGTGCTTAAATTGACATTAAACTATAATTAAACATAAGAATCTTAATAACTTGACTAAGTAGATAATACTTAATATAAACCTAAAATTTTCCATCAATAATACACTAATAATACATTGATTTGTCATTGACCTTTAAATTAATATTTGGTCTTAATGATAGAAAGGTTAGGGGTTAAACCCTAACTCATCTTGATTAAGATCTAAATCTTAATCACCTAAATCAAGTAACTTTGATTGAAAGATAATTCAATCATCATGATTCCATTTGAATTGATCTTAAATCATTAAATTAGAAGCGCTAAGGTTAATATTAAATCTGTGTAATTGAACCATCTGAATCTAAACTTTAGATCTCTGATTTTTTTTTATATAAGACTATTAGCATAAGATGGATAATAAAATTATAATGATTTATGAAATGATCTAACTCTAATAAGATCTTTGATTTCATCCCAATATTATAAAATAGGAAAGGATTAGATGAATTTTAATCATCTGATCTGATCACTTTAATCCAAGTCTAATAAGTAAATCTTGAATGTTAACTTAAGAAATAAAAATGTGAGATCTCAAGGGTCTTGCTATAGGATCATCCTTAAAATGCTTAAAGACCTTAAATATTGATATATTGAGGTAGGAATAACTCTTGTAACTTATTGAGATAGAAACTTAGATGATCATTCATAACCTTAGCAGTTAATCTTGGCACCTCATGGTAGGAATCACCTAAAGCAATTAGAATAGAACTCCCCCATTACGGTAGAAACAATTACTGAGTGATCTTTTGATCACATCCTTGGAGCCTTGTGTAGGACTGTGGCGCCCAGCACCCTGAATCTGCCAAAGGATTAGATTAAGGGTTGGGTGTCACTCTGGCTAACCCCTCACTTATCATTAGATTAGGATAGTCTCCACAATCCACCTGATTAGGGAAGAATTAACACAGAATCAAACTAACAGTCACTGTATAAGTAAATAAATAGAGTGCAGAAGCGATTTAAGGAAATGTAAACCATCCAAGTATCACAAAATAATAGGAAAGAAAAATAGAACTCATAATATAAGTATACAATCCAAATACACGGTCAATTATACCTGTATTATTACATAATTTAAAATGTTTAAATAAAAGTAGAATGAAACCACACATCCTCACTCAAAGTATAAAGGATCTAGACAGCAGCTTCTTCCACAGGCTCCTCCTCTGGGTAGGACTCCACACCTAACTCCTACTCGTCTAACTGAAAGGAGTCTGCCATTGTCGGTTTCACAATGTAGGGCCCAAGCCAAAGAAAAGAAAAATCTGGTTAGACAATTGTCTAAGTACATTTTAAGCTGATGAATTATTATATGTGTTAAGTAATATCATCATTCGACAACATCTAAGCAACATATATATATATATATGAAAAGGAGCAGCAAGCAGTACCAAAGAAAAGGGAAAGCTATAAACCATCATTTATAACTTAAGCAAAGAAAAGGAAAGAGGCTGAGACATACCTCGCATACCAACTAAACAAGGAAGGGCGTATGAACTGTCATGTGCTGTAAGAAAAGTTCTACATCCTAAATATGCTGGTGATCAACAAAAAAATATGCTAATTTAAAATAAATAACTCAGCAGTGGTACATATAAATAGCAGAAAGATTCCAACATCCTATATATGTATATAAAAGCAGTACAAAGAAATAGCTGACGGAATAAGAATACTGAAAGGTAAGCAACAACAACTGCATATAAAACTATACGTGTACAATCTGCCATACAGAAAAGAGCTACATTAGCTCACCAAAAATGGCTAAAGATCTTAGCACCAGTACAGCTAGGGCGGTTCCTAGCACGATACAGCTAAGGCAACATCAGTCAACGAAAAAGGTGCTAACACAGTACGGCTAGGGCGGTTCCTAGCACGATACGGTTAGTTCACCAACACTCATACCCGAAAGATCCTAGCACCAGTACGGCTAGGGTGGTTCCTAGCACGATACGGCTAGGGCAACAATTGGTATGAGTAAAAGAACACTGAGAGGCAGCTCAAACACATCAAATCATTATCTTCTCATTAATTACTTTAATATTTTCACGAGGAATCTAAGGAGTCTCCATATTTTCCTAACAGTTTATTCATGCATCAAATGTCTTATATGATATGCTCAAGGAAATATGGCACAAAAATACAAGGAACACGTAAGCAACAAAGTATCAAATAGAAGTAAGAGACTCTACTAAATATGGTGATATCATTTGTTTTCTACTTAACCTTCTAACTATTTCAAGTTACACAAGTTCAGGATCACCATCTTCCTACTATAGAGTATAACTCAGAAACTCGTCCTTATAAGTTAAAAAGGATTAGAACTGATCAGGTTCTAATCTAGTTCAATCAGATAGACGACTACGAGTTAAATAAATGAATCATATGTCCTAATTTTGTAAATTTAGATATTCTAACTAAGATCTGATCATGATCTTCTAAACCTATAGATTATGGATTAAACACTACGAGAATTAGGTTTAATCACATAATCTAAAGGATAAGACCTAAGTTCTAGGTTTTATTCTATTAGTGATCTACTAGTTAAGGCAAATCCTATTAAGTAATCAAACTTAATAGGATGAATCTCCTATCTTAAATCTAAAGTTAAAAGACAAAATAATCAGAACGAGTTGTAAAATAAAAGAAAGTCTAAAAACTAATAAACTAAGATTTCACCCGTTGGGTAACCCAATTTACCCAATGAATGAACTCTAACCTATGATCTATTCCTATTCTCAAGAAGGGTCCTTAAGGTGTAGTGCTTAAGACTTAGCAAAAATTATTGGAATCTGACTTAAGGGTTGATTTCACTTGCTTAAATATTACTAAGATGATTATAATATTAGTCTTGGTATTTTGGGATGTTATCCAAAGGGTAAGGGTACTTAGTTCAATTTTAGGGCAAAATGATCATTTTGCCCCTACTTTAAAGGTCAAAAAGTCAACTTTTGACTTAGTGGTCAGAATTGATTTCTCTTAGATCCAATTGATTCCTTACTGTCTAACTTGAAAATAGACAGTAAGTACGCCTAAATCGGGTGAGAAACGGTCAAGTTGTGACTAAAATAAGGCTAGAGGTAATTTGGTCATTTACCTAAATTTTTAGGATTCAGATCCTAAATATTATTTTATTATATTGATGATATTGAAATTTTAGGCTGGTTAGCATCTTGAATTTTCCAATTTGAAGTTGATTTGACTAAGTTATGGCCGTTTGAAGTCTAGGGGCATTTTGGTCATTTTTCACCGAGGATTCTAGGGTTGACTTTTTATCCTGATGTCCGAATGGGAAAACTAATACTACTACGGTGATGGGGCCGCTCTCCTGAGCATTTTAAGACCATATTGACTATGTTTCGATAACTGGGTAAAAAGTTATGAGGCTCTAAAGAGGTCCTAAAATGCTACCTCGTTATACGTACCCCGAAATAAATTCTTACATTACGTTATTTGAATCCTTACATTTTTCTGAGTATTTTAAGACCTATATTGGCTATGTTTGGATCATCCTACAAAAAGTTATTAAACTTTTAAGATTTACTATTCAAAAATATAATTTGAATTATTTTACTATTCATTTATTCAAATTGTATTATTTTACTGTTCATTCATAAAGTTTTTATATACAATTTCTGAAATTATTAATCCTTAATTATTCTGTGATTAATTAGGCTTAATTACTAATTAATATTAATTAATCATTTAATTAATTAATTAAATTATATTTATTAATATTTTACTGTAGTAAAGTAATTAGTGCTAATCACTATTTAATTAGCCCTAATTATCTGTTAATATTTATTTAAGGATATTTTACTATTTAAGAGTAATTAGTCATCCTATTTACTGTTAAGGTTAATTAACCTTTAATTAATCCTAATTAATCTCTAATTATACTAAATTAATTAATGTTACTGTTCAAAAGTAATTAATACTAATCCTAACTTAATTAACCACTAATTAATCATTAATAGTAATTAATTAATACTAACAGTAATTAAATTAACAGACAGTGGGCCCCACCTGACACGTGGCACAGCCAGAGGCTGCCACGTGGCACTGTGGGCCCCATGGGGAGCCGGACCGCCGCGGTTGACCAGGCAGTGGGTCCCGCTTGCCATGTGGCGGGCCCAGAGGCTGCCTCGTGGTGCTGTGGGCCCCACTGGGAAGCCGAACCGCCGCGCGTGCTCGGGCTGTGGGCCCCCACGTGACACGTGGCGTGCTGACTGGCTGCCACGTGGCACTGGTGGGCCCCACGGCCGAAGCCGAAGCGTCGCGGGCTTCGGCTGATGTGTCCCACTGGACACGTGGCAGGCCTAGAGGGCGCCACGTGGCAATGGTGGGCCCCACCCGGCTGACGCGGACCCGGCTCGGGCGGGTCGGGCTCGGGTCGACCCGGACTTTGTCTCCTTCGCGGAGACGGCCCGAGGGCGCCGGGCTAGGGCACGACCTTTGCCGGCCTTCCCGGCGCCGGACCACCTCGGCCCGCACGGCCGACGGTAGCCCTCGACGGGGGCTACACGCCGGTGGGCAGACCTTCGCCGGAGGTGGCCAGGATCGCCGGCAATCATAAACCCTAATTTCTAGGGTTCTGGCATAACGGTTTCTACTGTACACCCTAACCTATTTCCCGACGATTCGGTCGGGCTAGCCCCGATCGGAGCCGGTCAATTAAGTTATGATTAGTGTTAATTACTTTTGAACAGTAACCTTAGTTAATTAAGTATAATTATAGATTAATTAAATGTTAATTAAAGGTTATTTAAACCTTAAATAGTAATTAGGATAATTAATTATTATTAAACAGTAAAGTATAATTAATTATTCATAATTAAATATTAATGAGTAATTAAGGCTAATTAAATAGTGATTATCACTAATTACTTTGCTATAGTAAAAATATTAATAAATATAATTAAATTAATTAAAATAATAGATTAATTAATGTTAATTAGTAATTAAGCCAAATTAATCACAGATTAATTAAGTATTAATAATTTCAGAATTTCTATATAAAAATTTATGGATGAACAGTAAAATAATATAATTTGAGTAAATGAATAGTAAAATAATTCAAATTGTATTTTTGAATAGTAAATCTTAGAAGTTTAATAACTTTTTGTAGGATGATCCAAACATAGCCAATATAGGTCTTAAAATATTCAGAAAAATGTAAGGATTCAAATAACATAATGTAAAAATTTATTTCGGGGTACGTATAGCGAGGTAACATTTTATGACCTCTTTAGAGCCTCGTAACTTTTTACCCGGTTATCGAAACATAGTCAACATGGGTCTTAAAATGCTCAGGAGAGTGGCCACATCACCGTAGTAGTATTAGTTTTCTCATTCGGGCATCAGGATAAAAAGTCAACCCTAGAACTTGGAGTTAATTTTAGTGAAAAATGACCAAAATGCCCCTAGATTTCAAACGACCATAACTTAGTCAAATCAACTCCAAATTGGAAGATTCAAGATGCCAACCAGCCTAGAATTTCAATGTCATCAATATAATAAAATAATATCTAGGATTTGAATCTTAGAAATTTAGGTAAATGATCAAACTACCCCTACCCTTATTTTAGTCATAACTTGACCGTTTCTCGCCCAATTTA
This sequence comes from Gastrodia elata, assembly GCA_016760335.1. Classification (NCBI taxonomy): domain Eukaryota; kingdom Viridiplantae; phylum Streptophyta; class Magnoliopsida; order Asparagales; family Orchidaceae; genus Gastrodia; species Gastrodia elata. The sequence continues at coordinate 24,410,596 of CM028684.1, read as the reverse complement.
GGCGTACTTACTATCTATCTTCAAGTTAGACAGTAAGGAATCACTTGGAATTAAGAAAATTCAGTTTGGACCCCTAAGTCAAAAGTTGACTTTTTGACCCTTAAAGTAGGGGCAAAATAGTCATTTTGCCCTAAGTTTGAATTAAGTACATCTACCCTTTAGATTACATTCCAAAACCTTAATTAAATATTAAAATATCCTTAATATAAATCAAGTGAGTAAAATCAACCCTTAAATTAGATTCCAATAATCTCTGTTAAGTCTTAAGCACTACACCTTAAGGACCTTTCTTGAGACTAGGACTAGATCATAGGTTAGTGTTCATTCATTGGGTAAATTAGGTTACCCAATAGGTGAAACTTTGATTTATTAGTTTCTAGACTTTCTTTTACTTTACAACTCATTTTGATTATTTTGTCTTTAAACCTTAGATTTAAGGTAGGAGATTCATCCTATTAAGTTTGATTACTTAATAAGATTTGCCTTAACTAGTAGATCACTTATAGTATAAAACCTAAAACTTAGGTCTTATCCTTTTTAGATTATGTGATTAAACCTAATTCTCGTAGTGTTTAATCCATAATCTATAAGTTTAGAAGATCTTGATTAGATCTTAGTTAAAACGTCTAAATTCACAAAACTAGGATGTATAATTTATTGATTTAACTCGTAATCGTCTATCTGATTGAGCTAGATTGGAACCTGATTAGTTCCAATCCTTTTTAACTTATAAGGATGAATTTCCGAGTTACACTCGATAGTAAGAAAATGGTAATCCTGAACTTGTGTAACTTGGAATAGTTAGATGGTTAAGTAGAAAACAAATAATATCACCATGTTTAGTATAGTCCCTTGCTTACTTTGATACTTTATTGCTTACGCGTTCCTTGATTTTTGTGCCATATTTCTTTGAGCATATCATATAAGACATTTGATGCATGAATAAAATGTTAGGAAAATATGGAGACTCCTTAAATTTCTTATGAAAATATTAAAATGATTTATGAAAAGATAATGATTTTATGAGCTGCCTCTTAGTTATATCCTTATTGCCTAGACTCCTTATGTCGCTAGGGGAAGGATCTGCTTTTGTTGTGTGCCTAGTTCACTAGCCTCCTTATGTCGCTAAGGGTACACCATTTGTGCCTTAGTCCGTACTGGCGTTAAGGTTGCCTTGTATACTTAGTTTACTAGCCTCCTTATGTTGCTAGGGGCATATAATTGGGCCTTAACCGTACTGGTGCTAAGACCCTTCATTTTCTTTGTGTGCTTATTTTGCCTAGCCTCCTTATGTCGCTAGGGGTACACCGTTGGTGCTTTAGCTGTACTGGCATTAAGGTTGCCTTGTATGCTTAGTTTACTAGCCTCCTTATGTCGCTAGGGGCATACAGTTGGGCCTTAACCGTATTGGTGCTAAGACCCTTCATTTGCTTTGTGTGCTTATTTTGCCTAGCCTCCTTATGTCGCTAGGGGTACACAGTTTATGACTTAACCGTGATGGTGCTAAGCTTCTTTGGTATTCGATGGGCTTGAGTAGCTCTTTTCTATATGGCAGTCGATGCACGTGTGACTTTATATGCAGTTGTTATTGCTTACTTTTCAGTATTATTATTCCGTCATCTATTTCCTTGTACTGCTTGATATACATATTTAGAATGTTAGAATCTTGCTGCTATATGTACTTACTAGTGCTGAGTTGTTTACTTTAATTAGTATATTTCTGTTGATCACCAGCATGTTTAGGATGTAGAATTTTTCTTACTGCACTTGTTTAGTTATGTATAATTATACGCCCTTCCTTGCTTAGTTTGTATGCGAGGCATATCTCAGCCTCTTTCCTTTTCGTTACTTAAGTTATAAATGATGATTTATAGCTTCCCTGTTTCCTTTGTATTGCTTGCCACTCCTTTTTATATATATATGTTGCTTAGATGTTGTCAAATGGTGATATTACTTAACACTTATAATAATTCATCAGCTTAAAATGTACTTAGACAATTGTCTAACCAGATTTTTCTTTTTTTCTTTGCTGGGGCCCTACATTGTGAAATCGACAATGGCAGATTCCTTTCAGTTAGATGAGCAGGAGTTAGGTGTGGAGCCTTACCCAGAGGAGGAGCCCGTGGAAGAAGCTGTCGTCTAGTTCCTTTATACTTCGAGTGAGGATGAGTGGTTTTCATTCTATTTTTCCTTTAAACATTTTAAATGATGTATTAATACAGGTACTATTGACTGTGTATTTGGATTGTATGCTTATATTCTGAGTTCTATTTTTCCTATTTGTGCCGTGATACTTGAATGGTTTACATTTCCTTAAATCGCTTCTGCACTCTGTTTGTTTACTTATACAGTGACTGTTAGTTTGATTCTGTGTTAATCCTTTCCTAATCCGGTGGATTGTGGAGTTTATCCTAATCTAATGATAAGTGATGGGTTAGCCAGAGTGACACCCCACCCTTAACCTAATCCTTTGGCAGATTAAGGGTGCGGGGCGCCACACCTAATCATTTGATCTAACCATCCTAAACCTAAATATGAATCAGAACCTAATAGCTTAATGTTACATTTAGAGGAGAGAACTTTAAAGTTTCTCTTCATAAGGTCGTCTTGAATTATTTAAAAGACCTAAATTCATATATCATGAGGTAGGAGGCCTTGTATGAATCCTTAAGGTAGAAGTGTAGAAGATCCCATCACCTTAGAGATTGATCTATTCTCCTTGTGGTAGTAATCACTTAAGGCATTAGAAGAGATACATCTCCTTATGGTAGAATCCATATTGAGTGATCTTGGATCATATTCACTTGATGAAACTTTATATAAGACTTACCTATTAGTTTAGGACTTGTAGTTTGATACATCATTGTTCTATTAAATAGACTTGATTGAACCATAATTATTGGGTAGTGCAGTATAGTATACCCATATTACTGGTCCCCATTAATATTCAGGATTAGTTGAGTCACTCTAAGTGAGATTTATCTTTATTACTATCCTGCGGGCTTAGGCGGATATAACCTCGCTTAGAGTAAATCAATCAATCCTAAGAGTGTATTAAACGGGTACCCATTCCTTAGTTTAATTGAAAGACAAATTGCCATCGGGCAATGCCTCCTAGTAAAGATCGCTTTAATAGGTTGGCTCAAATAAACTAAGTAACGGGATTTACCTTCCTTAAGATGCTAAGTATGATTGTGAGTTTAGTGTCTTAATGCTTAGTTTGAAACAAAAAATCATCATCAGATGGTGCCTCCTAATAAAGATTGCTTCATTAGGGTGGCATAATCAAACTAAATATTGTGAGTTCTACCCTTGCATCAGTATTCAATATGTGTATACAATCACCCCACCTAGTGATCCTTAAGTAACTAAGCAACTTTAACCAAATATCGATCTAGAAATTTGGAGTCAGAATCCTTCTAGCAGGATTCTGCACAGTGGAGATTTAGGATTCAATACTATTTCTTACAATATTCTTCATGGATTTCGGGATTTCTCATTCATTAACATAGTGGTATAAGCATAAGCATAAACATGAGTTGAACTCATTCCTTCTGTTGTGACACATGGGTATCAATGATACAGTATAAGATACATAATGTTATATACACAGACTGGGGAATTTCATGGTGCATCTACGTCACCATACTGACTTTCTAACTGTTGTGCTTATATTGAACTGTACTACTCATAAACCTTCAGTGATAGTTCTATGATATACCATGGTATAACATACTTGTGAGCATTGTTTCAGTGGCATATAGTGCAGCTTATAGCATCCTTCTCAGCATTTAACATTCCTTTCACATTGGTTTATGAGCATCTGACATTTTCATTTACTTTCAGTATTTAGTTTTGATGCAGTTTTACTTTACTTAGTTCTTACAGTTCAGTTATTTGATATCTTTATAGTTTTTCCTGCACTTTTACTTTACGTTGTTGCACATTTGTTATGTTTAGTTTAGCTTGTATAGCTAGCTTCGATGTGTTAGACTTCTTGTCTAACACGGTGTACTTTTGGGATCCGGCAATTTGCTAGATCCCGAACAGTTGTTGGAGGCAGGTCAGGAGGACGTCCCAGAGACTCAGGAGGAGCAATTGGAGCTGTAGGGGATTGAGCACCTACTTTTACTTTCTAATTCTTTCTAGTATTTTAGATAGACTCTTTATATTTCTGCATTTTTAATGGTTTGTAATAAACTCTGGATGTACTTTTACTTTTTTTTTCTGAGATGGACATTTACTATTGCTTGAGATGAATGTATTTTGGATGTTTTGCTTTTAGCTTCCGCACTCTGTTATACTACTATACATAGTATTGTGATGTGATCGGCATACTGGAAACGCTGATATATTTTATAACATACATGGGTTCTTTCTCGCTCCCTTGGACCTTATGTACGTGCCAGTCTAATACCTAAGATAAGTATCTCATTATTATCTTAGATATTGACTATCGGGCCTACTCTTAGGGTTCGAGTCAGTGGCCTTCAGTATGGCTCTGCTTTTTTGCCTAATCGGGAAGATGAGTTCTACTTGTATGGCCCACCGTTACTGAGTAGCGCACCGTTCCGCTGCCGAACTATGAAATTTCACTTATCTTGCGCACGGCGACGGGGCGGGGCGTTACAATAAGTCTTCTACTTAAGGCAGGTTGGGATATACCTGACTCTACTTAAGTTGGGGGTTTGCCACAATTGGAGATCTTACTCCTCATGATTATATTAATATCAGTATTAGCATGGCCACGGAGGGTACGGGGCTCCACCCTTAATTAGTTTATAAATCTTTCTATTTGTCTTTAAAAAGTCTTAAGATTGAGCGCCAAAATTTTGATGTAATTTGGAAGCCATTTGACTAAGAAGAATATTTTGATCAATTTAGATGAATAGAAAAAAATGAGATAATTATTTTAACCTTCAATAAAAAATTTGACTCTATTTTTAAGTTTCTCACACCAAAATTAGCTAATGGTGAAATTTTAAAGATTTTTGGAGCTCATTTGTTTAAGGTATTATAATTAATTTAAATTGTATTTATTCTAATTAATTAATTAAGTAATATTATTTATTTAAAAAAATTCAGCTGTTGGATCCACTGTTGGATAGCGGGCGATTCGTTGTCCTTCAACGAACATGGAATAATCATATTAGTGAATTTGGGCCATCTCATTGTTTTGAAAACCTGATCAGTTGACAACCATTAATCAACTGCTATATTTGATTAGGGCCATCTGATGGATCAAATGGCTAGGATCTACCCTGGATCGTCTCTTCCTAACTGTCTCTATGAAATGTCACGGTGATCGAGACAGGTCACCGGACCGCTCCAATGCTTCCTCAAAGCCTGGCCAACCTCCTCCATTACATTAGTTTGGCTGATTTTTTGACATTGGAAAGCTAGGGAGATTGAACTAAGCCGAGCTAGGGTTCGACGGATTAGCTATCGACGGATGATAATTACCCTCTTTTCCATGCTAATTACTTCTTTAATTCCTTGTTTAGGATTTTATTTATCCATTATTAGTCATGATGCATAAATTGGCATCATCAATTGGACTGAGTGAGTTCAATTGATGATTGATAGCCTCAGGCATGTAAAATAATGTACAGTGCCCGAGCTCAAGTGAGTTCAATTAATTTCTTATTTTCTTTTTATTGGTTGTGCCATACAATATTAAAAACCAATTATGATATACCATGAGCTTGGAGTTGATTTAGTAAGTGATCCATGAGTAGTGCCAGAAGATCAAAAACATACCTGAAGCTCTTATTTAGTTTTATTTTCTTTTTCATTTGAAGATGAGTGTTCTTTTATTTGATTAAATATTATAAGACTTAAACATACTCGAGACATCTTATTTATTTAAATCAAAGATGAATTTTCTTTTATTTATCTGGATGGTTAAATTGATAATGTTTATTAATATATTAGTAATGCATCTATCTTTCCTATCTCATAGATTATTTTCTCCTCGTAGTACTTAATACTAGGTTAAGACATACTAACCCAATATTAATCACTATAGTAATACTCAATATTGGATTACTACATCTAGTTTAACACTAGGTCATTACAATTGCAGTAAGATATAAAACACCATCACAATTAAGGCTAAGATCTGAAGCCAAGAGGGCTCATAGGAGATCAGCTAAAGGTAATCTTAGGGTTAAATGCAATGAGAGATCCATGTGCATGAGATATCATTAATATATCTACATGACTGCAACTCCATGAAAAAAAAAATGAAAGTATCTCTCACATCTGGATTAGAAATAGCATGCACTAATTGTTATATTCCATATGTTCATGCTTAACACTCCCCAATCATCTCCAATTTATAACAACAACGTAGTGTAATATTAATAATTAGACAAAATCATAATTACAAATGTTAGAACATACTGAGAAAGAAAGTATTTAGTAACTAATATACATCGTTCTCTGAGGATGATAATATGAACTTTGGACTATAATACTTCAAACTGCATGCACTTGTGTGTTTACACAAACATACAAATTTTAGGTCTGTCAAGTTTTTTGCTAGCTACCAACGGTGAAATAAGGGTGGATCTTGTCCATTATAAAGGACAAAAGATTAAAATGAAAGTCTTAACAAAATAAATAAGAATAATGATGATGGGTATTGCATACCTACTTAAAATATACCATTATCTAGGTTTCTTAGTGATGTTGGGGGTAGTAGGCCAAGAAAATATTTTTATTACAAAGTTCTTATGATGAAATTTATTTTATTACTTTTAATACTTCTTATGTTACAGTTAAAAATGCAGTGCAATATGGCATTTTTTGAGTTAATGCAAGTTTTGAATAATCCCTTTTATTTAATGCAACTTTCTTAAATTAGAATTGTTGTTTATTTTATATCTCATATAGCATGTTAGAATGTAACTACTAAATAATCTATGTACTCCTTCTTGATTTGCAAATGATATAATACTTTTCAAGGTTAGAGAATTAGAAAGAAGCCTTTTTCTAAAGACATGATTAGAAATTCGTAGTGTCCATATTGTGTTTTAAATGCAATTTTAGAGATTTCACCGCCTTTAACCCTAATCTAATAATAACCAAATCTCAAATCTATTTTTGAAAAGACTTTTGCTCTCGCTAATTGGTCGAACAAGTCATAAATTCTCGACAAATGATACTTGTTCTTGACAATCAATTTGTTCAGCTCACAGTAATCTATACACATCTGCATTGAGCCATCCTTCTTCTTTATGAACAACACTAGAGCTCCCCATGGAGACATACTAGGGCGAATGAAGCCTTTTTCTAACAACTCTTGCAATTGCTTTTGCAGCTCCTGCAGCTCCCTGGGAGCCATTCTATATACATCCGTATAGTGCGTTGTGGCATTCTTCTTCACATAATTCTCTTATTTTTTGTAATTTGATCACTTCAGAGCTGAAAATAGCATAAAACACATTAAAACTATAACTAATCTTAACAAAAACATACATTCTAAACTAAAAATAAACTATATTTATTGGGTTCATCACCCTTCCTTCCTCCTCCTATAAATAGTCTTGTATCATCTAAGAAATTGCAAGAATCCTTTTCACCTCCCGATCCCAACATTCTCAAGATCTCCAATTTTCTTTCCCTAAATTGTAGTGAAACTCCATCTAAGAAGGATCACCTTTTCTCATCCATACTGAGAGCACCTTTATCTCTCATTCAACTTGGAGTGGGTTAAATTTAGGTGCCGACTTCATTCCTTCAGAATAATAGTATCTCAAGAGAAAGCATTCTTAAGTACATAATCTTCACTCTTTTCATAAGATCATATCATATCAAACAAGTTCAATTTTATTTCACTAAATATTTATGAGTAGAATCTTCTTTGGGAGATTGGAAATAAGAAAATCAAAGAGATGTAGTATATATCCCATAAATTTTGAAATTTAATTAACTTAATTGCTATACAATAAGCTTTAATACCATAAGCATTTCATTTAACTTTAGTTTGTCATATGTTCAAATTTAACTAAATCATATAATGAAAAGACTCCATTTTATTTCATTAGTATAACTGATGAATACCCTAATTCCATTACACTGAGATCATTTTGTACTTTAAATAATTATGTAATATACCTTAGCTCATTCAATATTCATTAAATTTAGTTTTGTTTTCTGTGTTTATTAAGTGGGTTGAGAATATTTGTAAATATAAATTTTATAATGTTTAGAATGACAAAGTGATAAAAGATTTAGATCTTGTGAAATTGTCATGGAATTATTGTTCTAGATAATACAACAATCCTAAACAATACTCACAAAAAGCAATATTGAGAATAATAAAAACTTATTTAAATTGTTAATAAATGAAAGTAATTCTAATTATTGCATGATCAATTGTGATGCTAAGAATGTTATCCACTCTATGTTTTCTAATTTTGAAAAATGATAGCACATCTTAAAAGCCATGAGAACAATTTGTGAAAGATATTTTAAAATATGTTATAAGAAGATTGTACGATGTATCGTAGTCCTTTAATTTAATTTTATTTGTTTCATTTTTTCGCTCTGAGTAAGGGGCACCTTAATTCCATTTGTAATATTTGGGTTCCGTAATTAGCCATATAATGTACTTTAGATCTGTAATAGCTCAAGGTTGTTATTCTGATTTATTCAAACTAAACCAAGTCCTAATCTTTATTCCATTAGTTTTAATTAGTCATTAGGAGCAAATCATGAAATTTGGTCCAAATCAGAGATCAATCGAATCAAACCATAATTTTGAGTAATTAATTAAATATGAAAAATAAAATAATTAAATTGACCTCAGATAAAAAATTCAACTTCACCAATGAACTCCTTCCCCCCAAATTAGTTAAGGGTGATGTTTTGGAAAATTTTGGAAAATTTTGGAAGTCATTGGATTTTCCTGAATATTTTAAAATATTCAAAATACAACTTCATGGTTGCATTCCTCGCCCCCAAATTATCTCTGGGTGAGTTATTGGGATTTTTTGAATGTTATTTGATAGTTTAATTTTAATTAAACTAATTGTAATTAATTAAATTTAATATTAATTAATTAAATTTAACTATTTTCATTCAATTTCCTACTGCATCGTTCCCCATTATGGCAGAGCCATCTGATCAAACGATGCCTTCATCTGCACAGTTTGATCTGATCTACGCGTGAGATCGGACGGCTCCCGAGCCGTCGTTCTCGCGGCTTCGCTCAAAGCCCCGCTGTCGCACATCGCATGAGCATGGTAGCTCTAGCCGAACACGTGGCTTCCTCCCAACACTGCCAACTACTTCCAATGCCCTAATATTAATCTCAATTCATTCCTAAGCTTCAATTTGGTCGATTTATGAGCGTATCGAAATTTTTAAATCCTTAAAGTGTCATCCTGAAGTTCTGATCTTCTTGGTCGTCGAACAAAGGTACCATCAATCCCCATGTTTAATTTATGCAATCCCTATGATTCCATTTTGCATCCTTATTTCATGGATCAATTGATTATTCGATCGATCTCGATCGAGCTCGATCGCACTCGATCGAACGAATTTATCAAGCTATCTATAGTGGTGTACAATTTCATCATCCCTACCATCCATCCTCAATGCATAGGGCTGAAGATTATCGACGACACATTCCACCTCTAGAATTGAATTAACCACCATTTGAAAGGTTTCTCTGATACCTTTCCAATGGTGGGTGGACCAACCTCCGGTGACGACTAGAGCCCCTTCGATTTGGCAGCCCTAACTCTGTGCATTCGGGATTCGCTGTCTCCTTTTGGGTCATTGTCAGATCGGGTCGGACCTGACCCGCGCAATTGCAAATGGGCTTGCTCTCGTGTGACTTCCTATCAAGCCGAATGCGTGGGGCTCGAGCGCATTTTTGAACAATATAGTTTTAGGTTTAGAAATATTTAATTTAATTAATATAGTTTAATTAAATGAAATAATTGCAAAACTTCAAACCCTCGTATATCTTTATAATCATAAATCTAAACATAGCAAGTTATATCGTAAAATGATCAAAAAAATGCAAAGAATATTTTTGTGCCATTAATTTTTTTGTTTAGTGATTAGTTCACTAATCACCTTTTAGGCTAATTAACCTCTTAACCTTCTAAATCGATCATTCCATAACTTAGCAATTCAACTCTAAATAATATGATCCAAAATACCATTTTGATCAGAAAAATGCCAAGATCAATAAATTGCAAGAAAATTTTAATTTCAGTTGATAGATTTCCTAATTTAGTCATAAATACTATAAAAATAGATTAGTAAATATTTAGCTCAATAATTAGCCAAATTTTGGGTTTCAAGTTTCTGATCACTCATTAAATAGAGGAGAACATATTGATAAAGTCAAAATAATTTTTCTAGAATTTATTTCACTAATCACTTACTAATCATCCTGAACTATGATTAGAGCTTAGATTAATTAATTGAATTCCAACTTTAGCATATTCATTATCATTATACTCAGTGTGATATAAAAAACTAATAACCACTGATTTTGCTTGATTTGAACATTAATAAGTGAAAATGGATTTTTGGACCCCCTTAATTACTTACCTTTTTTGGACATTTCTTAATTAGCTCAAAACTAAGCCATTTGTCCTCTAATTTTAGCAAACTTAGTATCTATAAAATTCGTAGACTGAATAGAGCCTAAGTATAATATAAAATTTATATTTCCCAAAGTAATTTTACGAATCACCTTTAATGAGCTTAAGCCTTAATTTGAGCTCATTAGCCTTAATCCTTAGCTAAATTGGGTGTTCTTAATGTCAATATTCATGTTAGACAGTAAGGAACTATATGGCATTAATATAAATCAATTTGGAACCCTAGATCTTTAAATCTCTTTTTTGACTCTTAAGGAGGGGCCTTTTTATTATTTTGCTCAAAGTTTTAATTTAAGTGCTCTTAGGCCTTAGAAATTTATCATTTCCTTTAAAATTAGTAAAGCTAATATTTAAGAATCAAGATTAGATCTTTTAGACATGTTAAAGATTAATTTTAATGCAAACCCTAATTTTCTTATAAAATTCCTTTAGTAAAATTATGAAATTTATAATATGGATTTAAACCCACATTATGCCTTCCCTAATTATACTTTAATATTAATTGAATCAATATTAATCTTAGTATTCAATTATTAAACCTTACCTAAGTCATTTTAATAAGACTTAATCCCTTAAGTAATATTCTCATTTAGAAGCTCTTAGTAATCCTTCCTAAGTGCTCAAGTAGTAGATTTATGTTAGTGTTTATTCCCTTGGGTAAATGGGTTACTTAATGGAATTAATCCTTCATTTAGATTTTCATATTTATCTTTGATTATTTTATCTTTTAACTTTAGCTTAAGATTAGAGATCCATCTTATTAAATTTGATTACACTTAATAAGATTGCATTAACCTTTAGTTTGTGAGAGTTCAGAAACCTTAGACCCTTAAACTTTAGTGCCTTTGGATAAAGAAGTATAAACCCTAATATATTAGATTTAACTCTTAATCCCTTAATCTTGATTTGTTTTAATCAAAATTGGTTTGGGTTAATAAATTCATTAATTAAGATGATTGATTTGTTGTTTAACTTTTGTATGCGATATTGATTAATTTACATTAGAACTTGATTAGTTCTAATTGTATAACTTTATAGGACCGTGACTCTGAGTTTATACTGGATAGTAGGGTATTGGAGATTCTGTGCTTGTATAATCTCATAATAGTTAGAACTATTAAATTAGAAAATAAATGATATCACAGATTTTTGTGTAGTATTGCTTTATACTCATTATTTTGTACACATTGCTTCCTTGTGATTTGAGTCTTATTATTTTAACACATTAATTGATACATAAAATATTTTATGAATATTTTATGTTAGATTTGAAATGCATATGACATTGGCATGAATAATCAACAAATTTAGATAAGAAATTCAGTGGAACATGTCCTAGTTAATATGCATCTGTATTTAGTTTTTGAGATAAAATTAACCTAGATCCACTGGTTGGATGATACATGTCTAATTTTATAGTTTGGCTTGGATCTAGCCATTAATGGTCTGGATAATACATGTTCCTGTTATGTGTCTAGGTTTAGCCATCTTCTATTATGGCAGGACTACTTTAGGCACATGTCCAATTAAAATGAAATAATTTATCGTTCAGTTATTTTTAGTTTCAGTTACTTTCAGTTCAGCTTAGTTCAATTTTCCAATATTTACAATATTTTTAGTATTTATGTATTTTTCAGTAATTTTATGGTTGTATGTAGAATTTTTGTGTAAACATGTTAGGATACTAGTTTAAGTACTGTTTTACTTACATTGCACTTTTATCAGAAAAACTAGCATGTATAAATTGATCATATATGTGACTTTTTTTGTATTTAGTAGTTTATAATTACAAATGCTTAACCTTTTTTGCAGTTTTGGTTTGAGGTATATTTACTTACCTCATATTTTGCTTAGCTTATACATGAATTATCTATAGATTCTACCATTTTAGTTGAAGCTTTGTAGTTCTTTATTGCTTAAGATGATTTGTGATATCTAAAAATTTAACAAAATTATCAACCTAAAATGTATATAGATAATTTATCTAACTAAGATTTTCTTTTCATGGATGGGTCCCTCTCATGTAAACACCAACATATCAGTTTTAGAGCAGCTTGAGGAGCCAGATTCGGGTAAAGAGTAAGAGCATGAAGATGAGTGTAACAACCTTAAGTTGTTACTAGTCTTTGCACAATCTTAATCACACATTAATTTTGATTCCATTACATCCAAATAGCCATTAGAAGCTAACTCTGAAAATTTAAGGTCAATTGGACCTCATTAGGTCAAATTAGAAATTCTGCCAAACTAGGAACCCTAATTAATTGTCAAAATATTTTGATCTCTAATCCAAAATATGATTATATTTTTGAATTTCTCACTCCCAAATTTGCTAAGGTGCAAGTTTGGAAATTTTTAGAGGTCATTTAGGCTATAATTGAATTTAAATTAAATTAGGAAAATTTTATAAAGGGGTTCCCAAGATTTCATAATTGTCATTTAAACCCTCAACAGATTTAACCGTCTGAGATTTGCTATTGTAACGCCCCGTGCCTTAATCATATTCAAACTAGATCAAGGGGTGGTGTGCCATGCTAGTCAAATCTCTCACTTATCATTAGATTAAGGAGGATGTGCCCTGAATAATATAGAGAAATCATTCACTAAATATATATATTTAACAGAGTGTGGAAGCAATGAAAAATAAAATATTACATCCAATTCCATCATAACACAGACATAGATAATAAACATGTAGCTTAGAATAAAATAATATAGTTACATGGGTACCTGAATTATTACATCAATTTTAAGATAAGTTTAATGGAAAGAGAGATATCACTCATCCTCAATAAAGCAATAAAGACAACTAGACTACAGTTCCTCAGCTCCAACCTGCTGATCCTCCTGGAAAGGCTCCTCAAATTGCTCAGAACCTGATATTGTCAGTTTCACAATGCCAGGGACCTAGCTAAGAAAAAAAAAATCTAGTTAGACATATTGTCTAAGTACATTATAAGCTGTATATATATATGAGTTTTATGATATCACCATTTTACTTAGACTACTAAATTAGTAAAATATATGGATGCAATAAGCATATAATGAATATGAGAAAGTTATAAATAAATGCATTTATAACAAAACAATATGTGAGGTAAAAAGGAACATACCTCAACACCAAAGCTTTAACAAGGTTAGGCATATTTAATAAGTAATGAAAATACTTGAAAGAAAAGACTCATCATAAATACACTTATGATCATATAATTTATGCATATTTAAAAGAAAGAAATTTAACTGTGATACATATAAGTAAGCAAGAAAGAAATATAGCTTCCTATAAGTATACAAGTAAGCAAGTAATGAAAAGGCTAACTGCAAAAAAAGTAAACTGTAAAATATGAAAGTACATATATAAAGGTTGCTATATCAGAAGGATTGGCCAAATGAGCCACTGTACTATAATATGTAAGATCCCATAGCCTTTCTAGGCTAGGGCAGGAAATGGAATAGTATTGAGGATGCAAGAAATACACATGCAGTAAGTTTTTGGTTATTTTACTTTACTTTTGTTGACATATCCAAAAGTGGCTAAGGAGTCAAGCACGTCTGCAAGACTATTCGGGTTCCAACTTAACACAACTCTCCTCAATGAGTACGTGTTAAGTAATGCTTATTTCTCCTTACCCACTGTCTAGCAGAGGTAAAATGCGCAAGGTCAACTAGAAACTGACCCTATGCAAATGTTGTCCTAATTATTTTATGTTTTCATTTCATGTAGCAATGTTATCATGTATGATATGTTCAAGAAAAGGCACAAAGTATAAGGAATGCAAAAGCAATAATAATTCAATAGTAAGCAAGGGACTCTGCTACACACAAGTGATATCTGTTGTTATCTATTTAATCCAGTCTAACTATTTCAAGTTATAAATTCAGGATCTCTAATTATTACTATCAAGTATAACTTAGATCCACAGTCTTATGAGTTAAAAATAGTTAAATTTGATTAGTACTTGATTTAATTTAATCATTGATGCTTATAAGTTAAATAATTAATTAATACATCCTATTTGATGAATTTAGATGATCTAGGCTAAGATCTAATCAAGAACTACTAAAGCTAAGGATTAGGAATTAAACTCTAAGTTTTTGGGTTTAACCTCATAATCTCAAAGGTAATATGTAAGGACCAAGGCTTAAGTCTAAGTTGTGAACTAATTATTAGGGCAAACCCTATTATGCAAAGTCAAGGTGTAATAAAAGGGATCTCTTAATCTAAACCTAGAGTTAAGAGATAAAAATAATCATAATTAAAATATGAAAATCTAGAAATTAATAAAATCAAAATTTTATTTATTAAATAACTCATTTACTCAATGAATGAAATCTAACCTAATTCATATTCCTAATTCTTAAGGAAAGAATCCTAAAGTGAAAGTGAAGACCATAAGGGATATCCTAATATATGACTTAGGAAAATTTATAGGTTGATGATAATTAGTACAATCTATCTTTATTTGTTGGCCTAATTAATTTAAGGAAGGTTGAGAGCTTAAGAACTATGTTAGAGGCGCATTATTTCACTTAGGGATTTTTAAGCTAAAGTTGAGGATTTTCTAAAATTATTCAATTAAAAAGTTTAAGAGTTATAAATTGATTTCAATCATTTATTTTACTGATTTTAATATTTTAATTGATATTTTAGAGCTTAAGGACACCTACCTTAAATTTTGGGCAAAATTATTATTTTGCCCCTACTTAAGGTTCTAAAATATTATTTTTTAATTAAGGGCTCTAAATTGGATTTTTCTTGATGCCAAATGATCACTTGCTATCTAATATGAAGATATGTAGTATGTATATCAAATTTGGACAAGTATTAAGTTCAATATATTTAAATTCAGGATTTTAACATATAAAAGTAAATTGGTAATTTTACCTAGTGATGTCTAAAAATTTAGTTAATTTATTATTTCTTACTGTCCAAAGATTTCATAAAGTTTAAGAATATTGAATTTTGATGTCAATTGGCTAAGTTATAATCAAAAATATTCTAAGGTCTAAAAGTGTAATTTTAGGGTTTAAGAGTTGTTATAAATCTAATTTTCTCAAATAAGGTTTAAATTTAGTAAACTCAGTGACTATAACTTCTCTATAACACACTGAATACTATGTTAGTGTGTAATAACCCTAGTTATTATCTTAGCTAAACCTAGATTTTTTAAGCTAAACTAAGCTTCAATTTTGATTATATTAGATTCAATGTGTCATTTAAACTTTACCCTAGAAGTTTGGAATTAATCAGAGCTCAATTAGGAAATTTTGTATTTTTGGCTATTTTTAAGCCCTAAAAAATATCTAAATTAAATTAATCTCCAAATCCAAATCTGATTTTATTTTGAATTCCTCACTCCCAAATTAGCTAAGGGTGAATTTTTGGGAATTTTTGGGAATTTTTGGAGCTTATTTAGTCCTAATTTGGATATATAAATTTAATAGGAATTAATGTAATTATTAAATTGAATTATATTAATTAAATTAATTATTTAAATAAAATTTAAGGTTAGGATTTGCTATCGAGACCACGGCAGATCCGCTGCGGGGTCCCGACAGCGGCGCATAGCTATGGACCCGTAGGATGCCTAGCACGCATCTTAGCGCTCTCAATCCAACGGCTCCCATCCCGCGCACCGTAATCAAATCTTACCCGCCCAATCGGCATCTGGCATCCGACGCCCGAGATCTCTTCCGCGGTCTGTTAATTGGGAGCCGCATCAGACCGTCGATCCGCAACAGTCTCGCGATCAGACGATGGAGCCGAGCCCCGCCATTGTGGATTATCGTTTCCGCTCGATCGAAGGCCCGATAGGGAATTTTCGCTCATACCATGCCATGCCAGTATTGTCCCCCACTCCCTCCTTCTTTGTCCCCTAGGGCGTTAGGATCCTTCTGAGAGGGGTCGAACCCAGTAGGATGGCACGGGAGGCTTGGACCCTCCCAATTTCAGGAAAATGGGAAAGGCCTCGGCCCGAGCCTCCACTCCAGGCTCGAGCTTAGGAAGCCACCCCCACAGCTCCTAATGCCTATAAATACCCTCAGCTCACCTCAATGACCTCCTTTGCTCACTAAGACCCACTAATCCTCCCAACTGAAGTTCTTGTAGCTCTCGGTGATCCCGACGCTTGAACCTACTGAGCACAGCTGATAGAGGGGAAGGTCTGGCGTTCAGACCCCCTGCGTAGCCATCGAGACTACTGGGAGAGTTCTTGAGCTAGTTATTTCTTCTCGACCACCGCAATCCATCAAATTGAGGTACGGCCCTCCTCCATTAAAATTTCCAGATTCAATTCTTCATATGGTTCTTGAATTGAACCTCTAGATGTCGCCTAGCTAACCGTAGCCACTTAGGAAACCCAATGTGCTTGTCCTCAGGGTCTGGGCTAGCCTATTTTGATCGTTTGATCATCGGGTTTGTGCCTCGAGCACGCAGCCGAGCTCGAGTAAGGACCCGACGATCCAGGGCTTCCCAAGGCATGTGGCCAGAGAGTTTCAATCCGCCTCACCACCAGGATGGTGTAGGGATTGAGCTCTGGCCAAATGGTCATCTTTGTGAGGAGAATTGCTCCTCACAGTGAACCCTAATCGTCCGTAAAGAGGACAGTTCGGCCGAATAGCACTTCAACGATCCACCACCTCCCCGTTAGGGATTCGTAGTCCCTTCGATGCGTCTTGACCCATGGAGCATGTAGGGATTAGCTGGAGCCATCAGCGAGGCCTGAGTGCGGCAAATTTAGCTCTGAAAGGTAGCCCTACGGAGCCAGCATCGGGGGTCATCGCGAGGAAGGAGATGAAGTCACGGGTCGGGCCGACCCGTGACCCGCACCTTTTAGAATTGGGCCGCGGCTAATAGTGATTTATAGGAATGCATTTTTTTATGGTTATTAATTTAATTAATCAAGTCCTATGGTTTTAATTTAAAGAAACATTCAGAATAAATTAGTTTAATAACTTTAGCTACACTGATCCAAATGGTATGATCCAATATATCATTTGAATCAGAAAAATACAAGGAATCTAAATATAAAATAAAATCATAAATTCAATGGTTGGATTTAAATTAATTGATCAAACCTTTTTCTGTTTGCAATTAAATCATAATAAATTCAATAAATGTTCAAATTAATTGATCAAGGACTCTGATTGCTCAGTAAACCCTAAAGAATAATTGTAGACTCTTAAAATTAATTTTGGATACTAAATTCTCTTAATCACTCCTTAATCACCTTAATTAGGGATTAGTAAATTAAACCCTAATTAAGCCTTTGATTTTGGAAAATGTTGTTCTTAATGCTATATTAAGTCTATTATAACCTATGGGCAAGGTTGGATTGCCTTAAAATACCCTAAATTCATTAATCACTCTAATTATCCTACAAAATATGATTAGGGATAATTAGCTTAATTAGGTTGTCAAAACCTAAGATAAGTGTGTTTCCTACTTCACTAATCCACATGAACACACTAAATATATTAGATTCAATTTAGGTAACTAAACCCTAAAATCCTAATTTTAGCCTTAAGAGGGGTATTTTGGTCATTTTGACCAGAAAGTATTTAAGTACCCCTTAAATCTTCAAAAATTTAGTAAGCTACCCTTAAATAGATTATAAATGTTTTACTGGACTCTTAGATTAATAATGTTGATCATGTGGAAGTTATTTAAGAAATTCTAAATTAGCCTTAATTAAGACACTTAGACCTTAAGTGACCATAAGGAAGTCACGTAGCCCTAATATTTGAATCTAATGATTTTAGATATCAAATTTTAGTCTAATAAACTCAATTAAGTTAGTTTATGAGCTTAAATTTCAAAAAGAAACATATTTAGGAAATCCTAAAGTTAGAAAACCTAGCCTAAGTCTAAAGTGATCAAACAATCAGATCTTAGATCTTAGATCTTAGACTTTAGATCTTCTATTTGAATCAAACTATCTCCAATTGAAATTCTTAAATAATTCATTATTTAATCTTTTGAAGCCTTCCATGTGGGTATAGGATAATTCAATCTATAAGATAATAAAATCATCTTAAAGATTGAACATAGATCTTAGATTCTAAAGTTCTTAATGATTATTTTATCTTATGATCAGTAGAATAACCTTTCACTAAGTTCTTAGCTCATGGATCTTTCAGCTTATAGGATTTTTTACTTCTAATTTGAGTAGTAAATGTGAACCTTAGATCCTTAATAGGACTTTTTCCTTGGGTTCAGGATTTGAACACCAAAGTGGGGTTTAAGTCCAAAATCCTTAAATTTTGATTTACTTAATCAAGATTTGGGTAAGAGAGTAAAATATTAATAAATTAGGTCGTTAATTTAATTATTTAAACCTTATAGTCATCACATGATTTTGGATTAGAACTTGTTTAGTTCTAAATTTAACTTTAAGGTCGTAACTCTGAAAATTTACTTGATAGCTGGATATTGGAGATCCTAAACATGTATAATTTTCAGAATAGTTAGATTAGGTAATTAGATAACCATGGATATCACATAAGTCAAGATTGAGTCTCTTACTTACTTTGACTAGATTGATTGGCACACCTTGGATATTGAGCCTTATTCCTTGAGCATAATAGGAGAACTTATGATATGGATGATACATCCTAAGTTAGTATTTGAATTGCATATCATTTATGTATTTCAGTGTTTACAGTTGGTAGAATATATCCTAGCTTAGTCTGCCTCTTCAGTAATAGTATTATATATAATGGACTCAGACCTAGCAGATTTGAATGGCTAGGCTGGGGATTGATTGATTGATCTCATATTATGGAGGCCCTGTATGGCCTATTGGCTGGTATGGCAGTACTATGTCTTAAGCTTATTCCTACCTTAGCTGGGTTGTTCAGTATCATTTTATTTTTGCTTTGGCACATGCTTCGGTGGCCTTATTTTTAGTATTTGCTCGCTTTTGCCACATGTCTCAGTAGTTTTACATAGATTGTTTTGCTTTTGCCACATGTCTCAGTGGCTTTCTTTACTTTTTCATTCTTAAATCAGCATGTTGTATATATACTCTTATGGCTTACTTACGTATATTGGCATATTTAGGATGTTAGAATTGCATGTTTGTTTTTTGGCATTTGTGTTCTTATTATACTCAGCATGTGTTAATACGATCATAAGCATGTTAGGTTCAGAATTGTATTTGTTGTTTCTTTTAGCTTTTAGCCTCATCTTGTTTATTTCATATTGTATGTGACTTTTTATACTAGTTGTTAGCTATAAATGGATAATTTATAGTTACCCTTCTCTTCATAACTTGTTGCACCCATTACAACTTGCATGTTTAGTTAAATTGAAATGTGATATCTTAAAATATTCAGTTCATTAAAATAGCCTAAAATATACTTAGACAATTGTCTAATTATAACCTTTTTATTTTGTTGGTTGGGGCCCTGGCATTTGTGATACCAACAAATGTTAGATTCAGACCTATTCATGGGTGAAGTCGTAGAAGCGGAGCAAACTCCGGAAGAGAATCGTGCTGCTGCTGCTTAGTTAGATTCTGCCTTTCCTTTTAGTGAGATTGAGAGACATTTGTATTTTCTATTAAATTTTAGTCTGTAATAATTAATTCTGGATGTATTTTGTTTCTGCATTGTGATGAGTTAATATATTATTTTCCCTCTTTCTACTATGTATGTTTGTGGATGTTACATTATTATTTGTTGCTTCCGCCACTTCGATACTTGTATATTGATGAATGTTATAGCGCTTGGTGACAAATCCTTGGCTGAAGATAGGTTAGGTTTACCTAACTTTACTTAAGTTGGGGATTTACCATAGTTGGAGCACCATATTTCTTGTTGTCAGTACAGGGACCCCACATAGTGAGTAGACCCAGATTATACATCATTTGGTCAAATTATGACTTGATTAAGTTTTAAGATGATTAAGGTAAATTAGGGTTTTGTAGCTCTTAAAACCTAAATTTTATTTCAGTTTACTGTAATTAGATTTTTTTATCTAAATGGTATATTGGATGTCCTTCAATTGACTAAGTTATGGTCAAATTAATTTATAGGTTAAATAGGGTAATTATGGAAATATCCTAAAAGTGATTAGCCAAATTATTAGCTAATAATAAAATAAACACTATCAAACTAATCTGGGCATTCTCTTGATTAAAATGAGACCCATATTGAATATGTTTGAATCAATGGGTACAAAGTTATGGATATTTAAAATTTTATAGAGTTTGGAATTAAGTGACGAGTCCTAAAATATCACTATATTAAATAAATTTTCTACATAAAATCTAATACTACCATATTATTTCTCTTATTTTTCTGAGCAACATGAGATATATATTTGACATATTTAGATTAATGGATTAAGAGTTATGGGAGTTTAAAGTTTCTATAATTAATTAAATCATAATCATTCAAATTAGTACTGTTTTAATTTATACTTAAATAATTACAACTGTTTTATTTCTCTAATTATTAAATCTGTAAGAAGAGACAGTGGCAGGCCCCATGACAAACGATGCGCAATCACGGCCCGATGCATGACAAGGTGGACCCCATCTATGTCAGACGGAGGAGACAACGGTAGAACCCACTTGACACGCGGAGGCACTACAGCAGCCGTAAGATGGAGGCGGGACCCACTATCGTTGTCTCGAATAGACAACGGGTCCCTCGAAATCTGCAGCAGCAGACGCGGGTCGGGCCCAGGTCGACACAGCCCGACCCGAACCACCTCCTTCATCTGCAAGCCACCCGAGGCGGTCGACCTAGGTTTTGCTTTTTTTGCGTCCATCCCAGTGGCAACAGTGGTCTACCTGCATGGCTACGGGTAGGTCTGGATGAGACATACCCGATGATAGGTCTAACCCTAGTTGCTAGGGTTTAGCGAGGATTGGCTAACGGTAATCCATGTAGATCATTCTTCGATATGCTTTGATTGGGTTTGATCGAACCCGATGAAAGCCGTTGATCATTAATTAGGAGAATGCAATTAATATTCGAGCAAGGTTTGAATAAATTGAATGAAAAAAGAAAAGAGATTAGGCATACCAGATTCAAATGGCTGGGAATTAGGATCCGAGGACGAAGACGACTCGAGCTCCAGATCATGCAAACTCACTCCCTAACTGCAGATCAGAGCTTAAAAGGGCCTAACGGAGTGGACGAGGTCGAGGAGCGCGGGGGATTGGGCGGTCGAAGTGGTGGAATGTCGCATGGAGTGCGGACAACAGGGTCATGGAAGGCGAGTCCTGAGCAATTTGATTGAGCCGATCGAATGGCTCTGATCTCCCGCTAGGTCAGACAGAAAGGGAGCTAACAGTGCAGGCGATTTGACGATGCCGTTTGGAAGGATTATTAAATAACATTATTTAATTAATTTCAATTGATTTTCCTAATTAAAATTAAATGATTAATTGTATTCAAAAAATTTTCAAATGATTAATTAGCTAATTGAGGGGTGAGGAATGTACCAGTAAAGTCGGATTGCGATTTTGAAGAGTATTTAATTTCCTCATTTTCTGAGGTTTTTAAATATATTAAAATGTTCGTCAAAAAACCAATGACTTTCAAATGCTTCCAAAATATCACCCTTAGCTAATTTGGGGGTGATGAGTGCAATGGCAAAATCAGATTTCCAATTTGACGTTAAAATAATAGGTCAATTTTTAGAATTCCTAAAATTCCCAGAATCAGTGTTTGATCAATTTGACCCCTAATTTGGACCAAAATTTCAAGGGGAGGTACTAATGACTATTTAAGTACATTGGAATCAAAGATAAAGTTTGGTTTAGTCCTAATTACCTGAGATAATAACCTGGGTTGTTACAGCTGTGCAGACCGCAGGCAATCCACTACGAAGCCCAGGTCCCGCGATAGCGGATCCGCCCCACATCTAATCATCATTCACGATCACACAACAGCCTAGATTCAATCTAGTGGGAGAGCCGATCGAGCGTCAGATCTGCCCCATGGATCCTACAACCTAGATCATTCTAGATCCAACAGTTAGGATCCGAAAGATCAAGCCATTCTACGGCTCTGATCGATAGATCAAACAACTACTGAAGACTCCACGACTGTGGATCTTTGTCCCAAATGCGCCCCACTCCCAACAAGGAGGATCCTCCATACCTTCAATAGCCAGCCTTGTCCCTTACTCGTGTGTCCACTTTAGCATGACATTAGAACCTTCCTTAAGTGACCAAGAAAGCCCGCTCATGCCTCTTCAACCTGAGCTTCCTCTCCAAGAAAATCAAAGAGCTCAACCATGACCCGAGCTCCCAGGCCAGACCCAACCTCTGGAGGCTCCCATGGTTCCTCCTAAGGCTATAAATAGCCTCAGCTTGGCATTAGTGAGCTGTTTGCTCACTAAATTGCATTGGATTCCCACTTCCCCCATCTCAATTCTCAGCCAACGCTAATTATCATGGCGATCCCTGCTCCTTCCAGCTACAATCAGAAGGTTAATGTGATAGCCCGACGCCGGTTCAGCGAGAACTGTCCCAACATCGGGTACTCACATACCGCAGCATCATATTAAGCAATTTTGAAAGAAAAGGAACACATGTAAAAGCCAAAATATATTTCTAATTTAATAATATTTTAAATTTTCAAGGTAGCCAACTAACTTCTGACAAAGTTCATCTTCTAAAACACAAGATAAACTTTGAAAAAATAAAATAAAATAAAAGTAAAAATTATACCGTATATTCTTCCATTAGTAAAAATTTTTAAAGTTATTATTTAAGATCTCTCAAAAGTACCTAACCTGGTATTATACATAAAATAATACTGGGATTAGAATTCCCAATAATTAGAGAATACTCTAAGTACTACAGTAAATAATAAAGTATTATATTTTATAATAGCAGAGATGCAATTTACAGAAATAAGGATGAAGAAAAAATAATAAGATAAAAGCACAAACAAAATAATTAATTTTCTGTAAAAGATATTAGCTCAAAGATGTAGTTTACTGATGTCATTTTTTTTATAACCATCACGAATATTGTTACTGATGTCATTTTTCCAATAACAACTCACAAATATTATTACTAATGTCTTTTTTCAATAACAACCCATGAATACTGTTACTGATGTCATTTTTCCAATAACTAGTCACAAATGCTGTTATTGATGTTATTTTTCCACTAACTAGCCACGAATACTATTATCGATATCATTTTTCTAATAACTATCCATAAACATTTTTTTTGAAAAACCAACCAAGCTTCAATATAAATTTGGCTTGAAAGTGAAGGTAAACAATAGTAAAAATGCAAAATGTAATATATATCATGTACTAGGTACCTTTGTTCCTTAAGATCCAAGTTTTACATTTCAACTCTTAGATATGCATTTAGATTTGAATACATTTAGATTAGTCTTTTGATATATTTTCATAAGTATTTATTATGTTTTGTTTCATTGTCTTTATTTCACTCTCTTTTCTTGATAGAAGGCAGCATATTTTTTATTGAGGTTAGCAATTTTTAATAGCATTATTATTATGATGATCATATATGATTGAATTTAAATTGCTAAAATAGGGAAATAATAATCATTTTTATGATATTTGTATTGTCCTCATTACTGATTAATGAGAACAATAATAATGTGAATGACTAATAGAGAGATAAAAAAAAGAATTAAAATGAGTATAAAGAATTCCTCCTCTTTTTTCTTCCTCACTTACTTTTCCTCTTACCTAAAACGGCTGGCCAGAATAGGGTGGCCGGACGGCTGTTAGCTGGCTATTGGCCGGCTGATGGAGGAATGACAAGGCTGGCTGAAGGTTGGTTGGCTGGCAGTGGTAGGAGGGCGGTGGTCTAATTGGTTCAAGTTTGGCTCAACCCTAACTTGATTGGATTAAACCTTAAGATTAAAGTTAACTTAAGCTAAATATCTTAATTTGGACATTTGATAATTTACATGAATTCAATCAACACTTATTAATCTAATATTGAACTTAGACTAGTAAATTAGAAGGTTCAAGAAGATTCAATAACATCGGTGATTGATTATCTGAATCTAAGCCTAAGATCCCTGATTTTCTCCTAAGATTATTAGCATAAGAGAATCTATAAAATGTAATAAATTTGTGAATCAATTAACTCTCATTACTTTACACGATTTTATCACATAATTATAATATTGAAATAAATTGTAATATGATGAATTCTCACTTGATTTATGTATCCAATTTATATGATTGAAAATTGTATGTCTAAGTGAAATCTCATAACTTAGAATTTAACTTCAAATTAAATCTTTATCTTTTAATACTTAGATCCTTAAAACATAAAGATAGTGATTAGATCAATTAAATGATATACCCTTAATTAGGCAAACTATTGAGATAAGAAGAGTTTATTGTCTAATTTTGAGATAGAATATTAGATGAACCTTAATGACCTTAGATTGTTTAATTTTAAATCTTTGTGGTAGAATGACATAAAGATCATAGATTGAGATTATTCATTGTGGTAGTATCCTAAGTTGAGTGGCTTCTAAACCACAACCTTGGAGCCTTTTTAATAGGACCCACCACAATGGAGCACGGATTTATTAGTTTAATATTCTTTGATTATTAAATATAATTATTATAATAAAAATCAGTAGTAATATCAGACAAAGATGATAGTGCATATCCATGGGACTGAATTATTTATTAATAATTTAAATTGGATGATTTACCTTAAATAGAACTATAGAGTTTCAATCTTATCTTAGGAAACTAGATAAGTACAGTTCAGTTCATAATAAATATCCTAAGTCCCAAGTATGTTATAATTTGGGAGCATAACAACTTAGTTTGAAAAAATAAAATATAAAAGGATTATGTCCCTTATCTTTGTGTGCATCGATAAGTGTAGTTAAACAACTAAGTGTTGAAGTTACTCTCCCTAAGACATACTAATCATGTATATGTAATCTCTCCATATGATGATTTAGAATACAATAATATAAAAAATAATGAATTCAATGGAATTAGAACGTAAGTAATCATTTAGATGAATTTTGAACTATGGAGACAAATGGATTACTTGTTTGGTTTTAATTGTTTTTTGGTTTTAACATTTTTAGAGCATACATTTATGAAATCCTTGGCATATCATAAAATACATAAGTCATGTCATTGCATTAGCGGAGCATTATGCTCACCTAGGATTATGTTAACGGAGCATTGTACTCACCTAGGATCTGTTAGCGGAGTGTCTGCTCACCTAAAAATCCGTGGAATGTCATGTGTCATTAGGTTATGCATATTTGTAGCATATATTTTTATAATATATTTAGATATATATATATATATATATATACATATATATATATATATATATATTCAATGACATACAACACAATTTTATCTCAACATTTATTTAGTTTGAGCTTCTTTACTATTTTTTATTTTTAGTACTTAGTCTTTTAGCTATTGCTTTACCTTACTTTTAATTTTGTATAGTCTTATATTTTTTAGCTATTTTAGTGCCTTTCTTATAGTATTGCTTTTGTTTACTTAAAATGTTAAGCTTTAGATAACTATAAATGTATTTAGAAGCTTTAGATGTGCTATACTTATTGTCTAACATGTACTTTTGAGATCTGATAATTTGTTAGATATAAAGCAGTTTGTGGAGCAGGCTCAGGAGGCTTCTCAAGAGATTTAGGAGGAGTTTGTGGAGCATTAGCTGGCTCAACTTTTACTTTTGCTTAGTTCCTTTCCACAGTGAGTAAGAGATATTTTACCATTATTTTCATTAAAGTAAATAATCTGTAATAATTAAATTATGGATATATTTTTTGTTCTTTTCTAAGATGAATGATTTTTACATAGCTTTTGTGATGAATGATCTGGATGAATTGCTTTAGCTTCCGCACTCTATATTTATTACCACTTATACTTAGTATTGTGATGTAATCAACATAAATAATGCTAATACTCATATATATTGGATTTTTATTAAAATCATATTCATAATCCAACGCATATAAGTACTATACCTAATACTTAATATAAGTGCTTTACACTTATCTTAAGGATTATTCCTCAGCTCTTCTTTAGGGTTGAGTTTCAGCAGTCAACAGTATCCGGGGAGGTTCAACAGTCCTTCCCGAGTTACGTACTATTCCGCCGGCAATTGTTAATATTCTTAAAAATACCTTAGTTGCGTGCGACGACAGGACTGGGCATTACAATGACCCTTTTGCAACTATTTAGATTTTATTTCTATTCGAGAGAGTGTTTTATTTCATTTCAATCTTTCTTTTCTTTAGAGCTGTTTAAATGGCTTGTAATAATTAATTTGTATACTGTATGCTTTTATTCCGGTACTATGTCATCTAGGATATAATGTTCACTCTATTTTCTATTATTTTCGAAATATGATGAATGTATGTATTTTAATTCAATCAGATTCCACACTTTGTTTAGTTATTGCACCTTCCTATTTCTACTCCAAATTATGACTATCTATTTTTGATAATTCGAGGCACAATCATATGTATAAGTAGTTGATTATTTAGACATCTTAGTAGTATTAGCATTAGTAAAGTAAGTGACCTCTTAATTGACATTTACTTTGTTAATACTAATCTGAGGTTATCTCCGAGTGATGACCCGCCCTGTCGTCATCTTACACTACCTTTGAGAGCGGCGGGGCGGGGCACCACTAGATCACACTAAAATATATTTCATTTCAATTATACTATTTTATTCAAATAGAACGTTTGATATATCGAATTTCATTTTGCTTCATTTCAGATAAATATGTTTAGATCGATTGAAAAAAAATTGTAGAGAGTGCTGGAAAATTATTCACAATTACTTTTCAAGCAGGTTCTTATATTAACCAATGGTTTTGGCCTAAGAACATATGAAATACATAACAAATATGCCACACCTACAATTTGTGAGTTTTTGTGGGGTTTGGCAAAGGTGTTGATGTAGCTTATAGTTAAAGTTGTGGTGCTGAGGATTGTTGTTCTTTGTGACTATTATAGAACCTATATTTTATGTGTTGTTTGATACTTTTGTTAAAGAAGAGTTATTATATGATTTTTAATAAAATTTATAATGAGATACTAATTTTATTAATGCCAATAAGATTGATTAAAGATGCCTTATATTTACAGTGATGTTTCATGTAGAAATTTATAATTTTTATTTATCTTTGCATAAAAGGAGTAAAGTTAAAGGCTTTGGCTATATGGAGAACCATTGTAAAATATAAAGTGTTATAGTATTATCACATAGAATATATAAAATGCAAGTTTAAACTACATGATTCATATCAAGTAAATGTTTAAGAAGTGTAATATATGAAATATGTAGGTTATATAACATGATTTGTAGCATAAATATATTGTTGGTGTTTGTTGTTTTATTGTTTTAGCTTTGCAGGTGCAGGCTGTGAAGGCTATATTGTGTAGTGTTCTTGGTTCTAATTGCCAGGCTGTGCAGATTCTGTACTTGTTGTGCATACTGATGCCATGCGATGTTGAGTTTATTTTTGCCATGCTATGTAGGTTGTACTTGTTGTTTCCATGGGGTGCAGGCTCCATGTTCTGCAGAAGGTGCAGCTATTTTTTTTTATTGGCTGGAGGTGTTACTACAATGGTCAGTTTGTTTTGTAGGTTGTTTCTGTGTTTTGATGTCTTGATCTGCCTGTTTGTTAGGCTATTTTTGTTTTTGCTTTTATTGTTGTAGCTAATTGTATTGGATGTTTGGTTCTCTTTTCAGTTTCTAGATTTTTATGCTCTTTGTTTTTATTTTTCCTTTTTGAAATGATCTTTTATATTATACTCTGGATCCTTTATTTCGAGGTTGATTTCAAGTTTTTGGTGTTAGGAGCTTTGTTACCTCTCGACCTCATTTGTATCTTTATTTTGCTTATAAATAAAATTTATAAGTTTCTGTTATATATATATATATATATATATATATATCAGAAACTTATAAATTTTAGTTTGTGGGGTTTTAGTTGACGAGAGGCGTAAACAATTACCTTGGCTGAAGGGAATGGCTCGGGCCAACGGCTATGGACAATTTGGGGAGAAGGCAGCCGGCCAGACGAACGCGCCGAGGGCAGGAGAGGAAATTCGGTGATTTTCCTGTACTGCCACGCGATAGGGAGGAGCCTGGCTGTCGGGGGGGGGGACCAGACGCAGACGGGCGAGGTGAGGGAGACGATCCACAGTGCTCGGGTTCGTCTCCGCCGTCTGATGGAGCGACCGTTGGGGATAGACGGCCTGATGAGGCTTCTACTTAACCGAACCGCGGATTAAATCCCGAGCATTGGATCTGAGATGCCGATCGAGTGGATGGGATTAGATCACGGCGCGCGGTATGCGAGCCGTTGGATTAAATGCGCTGAGATGCGTGCCAGATCATCCATTCGACGGGTAAGGTGCCCCACTGTCGGGACCCCGCAGCGGATCTGCCGCGGTCCCGACAACAAATCCTACTTAATTAAAAATAAATAATTTAATTTAATTAAATAAAATAAATCCATTTAAATAATATATAATTATTCTTAATTAATTCAAATCCAATTTATGACCAAATGAGCCCTAAAAATTCTCAAAAATTCATCCTTAGTTAATTTGGGTGTGAGGAATTCAAAAATGAAATCAGATTTTAGTTTGGAGATCAAATTATTTTAGGTATTTTTCAGGGCTTAAAAATAGCCAAAAATACCATATTTTCTAATTTAGCCCCGATTGATTCCAAACTTCTAGGGTTAGGTTTAAATGATCCATTGAATCCAATAGAATCAAAATCAAGCCTTAGTTTAGCTTAATTAATCCAGGTCTAGCTAGGGTAACAACTTATGGTTGTTACAGACTCCCCCACTTAAGAACGATGTTGTCCCCGACATCACCTAAGTGAAGAATATTATACTGAGACAATACGAGTTTAAATACAATTGATAGTGGAGAAAAGAATAGTACCTGAGTTTGCAAAGAGTTGAGGATATTTATTTCACATGTCCACCTCTTTCTCCCAAGTAGATTCTTTTAACAATCGATTTTTCCACTGAATTTTGATCATAGGAATTGAACGATTCCTTAGCTATTTTTGATCATGGGCTAAGATTCTCATAGGTTCTTCAGCATACGAAAGATCGGGTTGAATCTCTACTGCTGGAAGTTGAACGAGGTGAGAAGGGTCTCGAAGACATCTTCTCAAAGATGATACATGAAATACGTTATGAACAGCTGCAAAGCCATCAGGAAGGCTTAACCGGTAGGCAGATGATCCTACTTTGGCCAAAACTTTGAAAGGTCCAACATAGCGGGGACTAAGTTTCCCAGCTATGCCAAATCTAAAGACACCTTTCATTGGACTGACTTTTAGATAAGCAGAATCTCTCACGTTGAATTCTATGAGACAGTGGTGAGAATCATGATACTTGCTTTGATGATCTTGAGCTGAACAAATTTTTTGCTGAATTAATTTGATCTTATTACTGGTTTTTTCGACCAATTCTAAATAAAAAATTTGAACACTTCCCGTTTCTGACCAAGCTAGCGGAATACTGCATTTTCTACCATACAGCGCTTCATAAGGGGCCATCTTAATACTGGCTTGAAAACTGTTATTATAGGAAAACTCCACTAACAGGATATGATCTTCCCAGGAACCAGCAAAATCAAAAATACATAGCCTAAGCAGATCTTCCAAAACTTGGTTCACTCTTTCAGTTTGACCATCCATTTGAGGATGAAAAGCTGTACTCATGGCTAGAGTTATACCCAGATCTTGATGCACAGCTTGCCAAAATTTGGAAGTAAACCTGCTATCTCTATCTGATACAATTGACTTTGGGATCCCATGCAATCTGACAATTTCTTTGATGTAGAGTTTCGCTAACTTCTCTACAGAATCAGTTTGACGGATAGGAAGAAAGTGCGCTGATTTAGTTAAGTGGTCTACTATCACCCAGATCGCATCGGCACCTGATTTTGCACGAGGCAATCCCATGACAAAGTCCATGGATATATCAAATCATTTCCATTCTGGGATATCTAATGGATGCAGAAGACCACCAGGTCTTTGGTGTTCTACCTTCACTAGATTACAGGCATGACATTTGCCACAAAGTCAGCTACATCTTTCTTCATACCTGGCCACCAAGACGATTGCTTCAAATCTTGGTACATCTTAGTACTGCCTGGGTAAATATGATACCAAGAATTATGGCCTTCGACTAAAACTTCTTGTTGCATGGACTTAGGAATCCACAATTGATTACCTTGATAAACTACACCATTCCGCAACTGCAAATCCTGACGAAGACCACCTTCAATATATGCTTTAAATTTCAAATACTCATCATCTTTGGTTTATGAGATAGAGACATCTCGGTGGAAAGTGGGTTCCACATTAATATTTGCTAATAGCGAACTCAACGTATCTCCACTTACCGAAGAAATCTCGAGCTTACGAAATTCAGGTTATAAGAAACTGGAGGCAATCATAGAGGTTAAAGTAGTACGACGAGTAAGAGCATCGGCCACTACATTAGCTTTTCCTGGATGATATTGGATACTGAGATCATAATCGCTGATGAGCTCAACCATCTTCTCTGGCGGTAATTCAATTATCTCTGGATAAATATATACTTTAAACTTTGATGATCAGTGAAAATTGAACATTGCACTCAGTACAGATAGTGATGCCATATCTTCAAGGCAAATATCACGGCTGCAAGTTCAAGATCATGAACTGGATAATTTCGTTCGTGGGGTTTTAGTTGATGAGAGGAGTAAGCAATTACCTTACCCTCTTGCATTAAAACACAACCTAGACCAATTCCAGAGGCATCGG
Source organism: Gastrodia elata (assembly GCA_016760335.1). Lineage (NCBI taxonomy): Eukaryota > Viridiplantae > Streptophyta > Magnoliopsida > Asparagales > Orchidaceae > Gastrodia > Gastrodia elata. Next base: position 24,379,150 of record CM028684.1, on the reverse strand, counting down.
TATATACCTGATAGTTCAAATATTCTTTATGTAGAATAAGAACTAGAGCAGTAGAAAGAGCGTCCTTTAGAGTTTGAAATGCTTCCTCGCACTCTGGACTCAAAATGAACGGAACAGCCTTTTGAGTCAGTTTAGTCAACGACGAAGCAATCTGGGAAAAGCCCTTAACAAACTTCCTGTAGTATCCCGCTAATCCCAGGAAACTTCTAATGTCGGTGACAGACTTAGGTTGAGCCCAGTCCTGAATAGCTCTTACTTTACTCTGATCTACCCGAATACCCTGAGCATCGACTACATGCCCCAAAAATACAATAGAGTTAAGTCAGAACTCACATTTGGAGAACTTAGCATAAATTTGATGCTCACGCAAAGTTTCCAGCACTAACCTCAGATGGTCTTCATAACCTTTCAGAGTCTTAGAATAAATGAGGATATTGTCAATAAAGACAATTACAAACTTGTCCAGATATGGTTTTAGCTCGCGCTGCATCAAATCCATAAACATTGATGGTGCATTGGTGAGTCCGAATGACATCACCAAAAACTCAAAGTGGCCATAGCGGGTACGGAAAGCAGTCTTCCATACATCATCTTCTTTTACTCGCAGTTGATGGTATCCAGACCTTAGATCGATTTTGGAAAATATCACGGCTTTAGATAACTGATCAAACAAATCATCAATTTTAGGCAGTGGGTATTTGTTCTTTATGGTGACTTTATTCAATTCACGATAATCTATGCACATACGTATGGATCCATCCTTCTTTTTCACAAATAAAACTGGCACTCCCCAAGGAGACATACTTGGACTAATGAAACCTTTATTCAGGAGTTCTTGTAACTGCTCATTGAGTTCCCAAAGCTCCTTATGTGCCATTCTATAAGGTGCTTTGGATATTGGCTGGGTACTAGGGATCAATGCAATAGAGAATTCTACTTCTCTGAAAGGAGGTACACCGGGCAAATCTTCTATAAACACATCGGCGAATTCTTTGACTACCTTACAATCAGCAAGAGAGATATTTTCTTTTGTTTTGCCCATCATGGTGACTAAGTAGGCACTACAACCCTTGACAATCAATTATTCGGCTTTAATGGCATTTATTAAGGATAACTGCATGCTGGTTTTTCTTATAAATGTTTCGGGCATGCCCTGAAAATGGAGAGTGACTTTCTTTTTATGACAGTTTATCACGGTGTTATTGTCACTGAGCCAATTCATCCCAAGGAAGATATCAAAGTTAGCTATCGTCAAGATGATTAGTTTGGCCTGAAATTCTTGATTATTTATCGGAACCTTAATATTGCAGAATTTATGGGCACTTAGTTGGGTTCCAGACGGAAGTCCAACATTCAACTTTTGTGCCAAGTTGCATGCACGAAGTTTAAGGTTATTGACAAATTGTTCTGAGATAAATGAGTGACTGGCACCAGTATCGAACAATACGCTACAAGGTTGGTTATTGAAGTAAAGTGTGCCTAAATTTTACACAGTTTTGCATTAATAACTTGAAAAGAATTAAAATACAAAAATATAATAGGAGAGAGATTTAGGAGTGTGTACCTAAAACCACATTATTATCTTCTATGGCTTCAATAGGAGTTAAGGCATACACTCGTGCAGGTCCAGTAGGATGATTGTTTAATTGCCTTCGTTGATAGTTCTGAGAATTGGGGACTGGTGGTTTCGTGTGAGCAACTTCAAAAACAGGGGCTAGCATTATAGCCAGATTTGGTTCCCTCCAGTTCAGTGGAGTTGCCCAGAACACTTGCTTCTTATGGTAATGCTTCATTTGAACTCCGTCTATTGTTTCCGTGTGATCGCATTGATAGTACCGGTGGCCTGTACACCCATAATTAAAACACTTCTGGCCAAAATGGCAACACTTGCCATACGGATGTGGCTTAGTACAGTTTTGAGCTTGTTCGGCAGTAGGTGCTGCTTCTAGCTTATACAATTTCGCGGGGTTGGATTCATGTCTCTTGAAGTTTCCTCGCGGGTTCAGAGTTATTTGCGCTTTTTGCTTAAGATCCTCTTCAGATTGGTGATGCTCAATCACCTTAGCCGTTTCCACTAGTTTAAAGAAGTTAGTTAGGCAGAGCAGCACAATCTGGTTCTTTAGTGAACTTCGGAGTCCACAAAGAGAGCGATGGCACTTAGCTGACTCAGAATGGGTGACTTCTGGTGTTAAACGAATCAATCTATGGAATTCTCTTTCGTATTCTGCCACTGAACGACTTCCTTGAGCCAACCTCATGATTGTATCTACAATAATGTTTTGTGCGAATGAGGGAACGAATTCAGTCTTGAAGGCCTCGACGAACTCATCCCAGGGGATGTCTTCTAACTCGTAGTCAGCGAACTTGGTGTTTCAGATCTCTTTCCACCAATATTCTGCTTCTACATGAAACAGACGGGTGGCGAGACGGACAACTTTCGAATTCGGGACCTTAAGACTAACGAGATCCCTTTCCACAGCTTTCAGCCAGTCGGATGTATCCATTGGGGATAGGTTCCCACCAAAGGTTGGAGGTCTTAACCTCAAAAAATTATGAAGGAGGTTATCTGCCGAGTGATATGAAGAAGAAGCAATTTGTGGAGCATGAACTGTCGGAGCAGCGACAGTGACTGGAGTTGTACGATCATTCAGTAGTTTCTGCATAATGAGTGCCTGTTGAGCTTGATTTTCCAATAGAGTTGCCACCATGGCTCTCAGATGAGCCACCTCATCGTTAGAACTACTGGAGGCAATAGTATTCTTGATAGGAGTAATTGTGGGTGGTGATCCAGAATCCATTCTAGTTAATTAAGAAAAGAAGATAAACTCAAAATTTACTCTAAGGAAGGGAATTAAATTTTTTTATTAATTATAAAAATAAGGGGTTACAATGCCAAAACTGTAAATCAGATAGAGTTGCTTTGAAAATGAAATAACATTTATCCTAACTATCATTCAAACATTATCAATGTATTCTGCCCTAAAGGCTACACAAAAGTCCTCAAAAGTGACTTCCTGACGCTTCCTGTTACGTTTCTTCTCGAGCCTTGCCATGGTCTCATACCACCAAACTCCGGTGTAGTCCACCATCAGGTCTGTCACAATATCTACATAAAGTGACTCAGGACACTCTATGTGTATTAGAATGGACTCTACTCGGCTCAACCATTCTTGTGCGTATATGGGAAAGTTGAGCCCTCAATATACAGCTTGCTGTAGAAGCTTTTTCAGGACCAAAATTCCTCTTGCTGAAACTCCTTCAATCTGCCAATTGCTTTCCTGCCTCCATTTGAAGTTACAGCTCCAAACTCTCTTGAAGGCACGCTGATAATAGTCTATATCGGACTCTTCAGAATCCATTTGACTCTGAGGACAGAATTTTATTACATTTGTGTTAGACTCCAGATGACTAAATTAGTAAGATGGGAGTATTCTCCTCCTACATTTTGCATAGAGTTACTGACACTACTATGTTATGGATGTCACTTATATTGATGCTTGTATTTCAGAAGAACGGTCCATTAGGTAGAAGGGAATCATAGATCCCATTCTGACACCTTATGGTATTCTCTGATACCAACTGTGGGGCCCCTTGTATTGACAATAAGGAAGTACGGTGCTCCAACTGTGGCAAATCCCCAACTTAAGTAAAGTTAAGTAAACCCAACCTGCCTTAAGCCAATGACTCGTCACCAAGAACTATCACATCATCAATATACAAATATCAAAGTGGTGGAAGCAATAAATAATAGAGTAACATCCACAGGCATACATAGTAGGAAAAGAGAATGCAATATAGTAACTCATCACAATGCAGAAATAAAATACATCCAGAAATAACTATTACAAACTAAAGTTTAAAGAGAATAAAAATGTCTCTCAATCTCACTGAAATAAAAAGGCAATTCTAACTAAATAGTAGCAGCACAGTCCTCCTCCTGAACCTACTCCTCCTCCGCGACACTGCCCAGGAACACGTCTGAATATGATATTTATCGGTATCACAAATGTCATGGCCCCAGCCAATAAAATAAAAAGATTACAGTTAGACAATTGTCTAAGTACATTTTAGGCTATTTTAATGAACTAAACATTTAAAGATATCACATTTTAACTTAATTACGCATGCAAGCAGTAAAGGTGCAACAAGCTATGAAAGAAACAAGTAACTATAAACTATCCATTTATAGCCAGCATACAATACAAAAATAAATATGGTGAGGCTAAAAGCTAAAAGACACAGCAATTACAATACAATTCTAAACCTAACATGCTTATGATCATGTTAACATATGCTAAGTATATAAAAGAAACACAAGTACTGAAAATGTGCAATTCTAGCATCCTAAACATGCTAATATATATACGTAAGCCATATGAGTATACATACAACATGCTAGTTAAGAATAAGAAAAGAACATAAAGGCCACTGAGACATGTGGCAAAAGCAAGCAATCTATGAAATATGAAGCCACTGAGACATGTGGCAAAGCGAGCAAATACGGGAAATAAGGCCACTGAAGTATATGGCAAAGCAAATCAGAAAACAATACAATCTAGCTAAAGTAGCGATAAGCCTAAAATATAGTACTGCCATACCAGCCAATAGGCTATACAGGGCCTCCAATATCAATCAATCAATCCCCAGCCTAGCCATCCAAATATGCTAAGTCTGAGTCCAGTCTATACAATACTACTACTGAAGAGGCAGACTAAGCTAAGACATATTCTACCAACTGCAAACAAGGCAAAATTGAATGATATGCAATTCAAATATTAACTTAGGATGTATCATTCATATCCTAAATTTTCCTATTATGCTCAATGAATAAAGCTCAATATCCAAGGGATTCCAAGCAATCTAGTCAAAGTAAGCAAGAGACTCAATCTAAAATATGTGACATCTGATGTTATCTAATTACCCAATCTAACTACTCTGAGAAGGTACAAGTTTAGGATCTCCAATATCCAGCTATCGAGTAGAATCTCAGATTTACGTCCTTAAAATTAATATTAGAACTTAACAAGTTATAATCCAAAATCATGTGACGACTATATGGTTTAAGTAAGTAAATCAATGACCAAATTAATTTATATTTTACTCTCTTACCCAAATCTTGATTAAGTAAATCAAGATTTAAGGATTTAGAACTTAAACCCTATGTTGAGTTCAAATCTCAAATTCAAGGTAATGTTCTAACTAGGATCTAGGATTCACACTTATTACCCAATTTAAAGGTAAAGAATCCTATAAGCTGAAAGATTCAGGAACTAAGAACTTAGTGAAAGGCTATTCTACTGATTTTAAGATAAAATAATCGATTAAGAATTTGAGAATCTAAGATCTACATTCAATCTTTAAGATAATTTCCTTATCTTATAGATTGAATCATCCTATACCCACATGAAAGGTTTCAAAAGATTAAACAATCAATCATTAAAGAATTTCAATTGGAGATGGTTTAATTTCAAAATGAAGATCTGAGATTTGATCACTTTAGATCTCTAAATTAGGGTTTTATCTCAAGAGCTTCCATTTGTGATTCTTTTAGAATCTAAGTTCATAGTTAAACTATATGGAGCTTATTAAGGTTAAAATTGACTATTTTAAGTATTAGATTAAACATCAAACTCATATTGATCTTTTTAGGGCTACTTACGATCTAAGGGTATGAGGTTTGATCACTTTAGACTTTAAGCTAGATTTTGACTTAGACTTTACCAATTACATTTCTTTTAATTTTAGCTCTTAGGTTAACTTCACTAAACTTATTAAGGTGCTATTTAATCATCTCAATTATTAGATTCAAGGACTAATGCCAATTGACTCTTATAAGATCACTTAAGATCTAAGTGTCCTAATTAGGGATTAAGTGGAGATTTTTTGAATTGATGATCACATTAACATTATTATTAATCAAAGAGTTCAGAGAACATTTCTAATCTATCTTAGGATAGTTTACTGAAATTTCCAAGCTTTAAATAGCATTTAAGCATATTTTGGTCAAAATGACCAAAATGCCCCTCTTAAGGGTAAAATTATGATTTTAGGGTTTAGTTACCCAAGTTAGATCTAATCTATTTTAATGAATTTCATATTGATTAGTGAAGTGAGAAACATACTTATATTAGGTTTTGATGACCTAATTAATCTTAATTAACACTAATCACTTATTTAAGCTAATTAGGATGATTAGTGAACATAGGCATTCTTAGGGCAATCCAACCTTATACTTAAGTTAATATAGACCTAATATGACATTAGGAATAACCCCCATCCAAATCAGAGGCTTAATTAGAGTTAATTTCACTAATCCTTAATTAAGATGATTAAGGAGTGATTAAGAAAATAATTATCCAAAATTAAATTTAAGGGTATAATATTATTCTTTAGGGTACAAGGAGCAATCAAAACTTTTAACCTCATAAATTGGATACTTAAATAATTTTATATGATTTAATTAATGACAGTAAGGAGTTTGGCAAATAAATTTTAATCCAACCATTGGATTTGAGATTTTATTTTATATTTAGACTCCTTGAATTTTTCTGATTCAAATGGCATATTAGATCATACCATTTAGATTCGTATAACTAAAGTTATTCAATTAATTTAATCTGAATGTTTATTTAAATTAAAACTATAGGGTTTAATTAATTTAATTCACAATCATTAAAAATGTTATCCAATAATTATTAATTAGGCGCGGCCCAAAATCAGAACCGCGTGGGTCACGGGTCGGCCCGGCCCAGAACCCGTGACTTCGTCTTCTTCCTCTCAACGGGTCCCGACCCAGCTGAACTTCGGCGCTGAAATTCTCGGCGCATAGACGACGACGGCGGCTCGGCTTGATCCATACACGTTCCCTGAGTCAAGACACGTCGATTGGACCAACAACCCCCATCTGGGTCCCTCTGGATCGATGGGGTGCTACTCGACCTAGACGCCTTCGATACGGGCGTCTTAGGCCGACTGTGAGGGGGCAATTCTCCTCACAGAGGCCTCGATTCGACCGGGATTCGATCCCTACGCGTTCAGGGAGTCGAGACGCGTCGAACCCCAAACCTATCTTAACCTGAGGCGCAGCCAATCGCTGGGTCCTTACTCAGACTCAGCCATTGGCTCGGTTGTCAGCTCAGTAGATTGATAGGATCGACTCGAGCTAGCCTAGCCCTATCGACAATCATCACGGGTTTCTTAGTTGGCTAAGGTGCTCTAGACGACATCCAGAGCTCAATCCAGAAGACAGAATGGAAATGAGCTTAAGAAATTTTAATGGGGAAGGCTGTACCTGAAGTCGGGCTGCAGGCTTAGCCGAGGGGAATTGAGGTGTGTTGAAGCTTCCTGGACAGCAGACGAAGCTTCACAGGGGGCCTGAACACCATACGGGCCATCTATCAGCGGTTCTAAGCTCTGGAAATGCCGGAATTCGTCGAGGAAGACGGGAGCTCCAGAGGCTTCAGCTGGGGAAATTGAGGGTTCACAGTGAGCAAAGGGACTCACTGTGAATCACCGGGGGTATTTATAGGCCAATGGGACTATGGGGGTGGTTTCTAGAGCTCGGGCAATGGCGAGAGGCTCGGGCCGAAGGGAATGGCTCGGGCCAACGGCTATGGGTAATTTGGGGAGAAAGCAGTCGGCCAGACGAACGCGCCGAGGGCAGGAGAGAAAATTCGATGATTTTCTTGTACTGCCACACGACAGGGAGGATCCTAGCTGTCGGGGGGGACCAGACGCAGACGGGCGAGGCGAGGGAGACGATCCACAGTGCTCGGGTTCGTCTCCGCCGTCTGATGGAGCGACCGTTGGGGATAGATGGCCTGATGGGCTTCTACTTAACCAAACCGCAGATTAAATCCCGAGCGTCGGATCTGAGATGCCGATCGGGCAGATGGGATTAGATCACGACGCGCGGTATGCGAGCCGTTGGATTAAACGCGCTGAGATGCGTGCCAGATCATCCATTCGATGAGTAAGGTGCCCCGCTGTCGGAACCCCACAACGGATCTGCCGTGGTCCCGATAGCAAATCGTACTTAATTAAAAATAATTAATTTAATTAAATAAAATAAAATAAATCCATTTAAATAGTATATAATTATTCTTAATTAATTCAAATCCAATTTATGACCAAATGAGCCCCAAAAATTCTCAAAAATTCACCCTTAGCTAATTTGGGTGTGAGGAATTCAAAAATGAAATCAGATTTTGGTTTGGAGATCAAATTATTTTAGGTATTTTTCAGGGCTTAAAAATAGCCAAAAATACAAGATTTTCCAATTTAGCCCCGATTGATTCCAAACTTCTAGGGTTAGGTTTAAATGATCCATTGAATCCAATAGAATCAAAATCAAGCCTTGGTTTAGCTTAATTAATCCAGGCTTAGCTAGGGTAACAACTTAGGATTATTACACGAATAATGTGTGAAATGTAGGTTGGAATATAAAGTTAGCTAATTGAGATAATCATGTTCAATGCTTATCTCAGTTTTGTATGATACCCATACCAAATATCCCTTTTAGTTTGAAATATATATTTTAACATACAATTATATATTAAATGAAAAGTTGCTCATATTTTACAAAATTGATTTAGTTTTATATTGTTAAATCAACCAAAAAAGTTGTATATTTACTATGAGGTTTAATGGAGAATTTTACAGAAAAAATTCTTCATTTATTCATTATTGATCTTCAAAAACTTATATTATAGTACTAAGAGTATTCATTTAAGATTCTTGAAGAAAAAGAATATGTGTGCATATAAGGATGTTATTAAATGTATGTTTATTGGGGTTGTTATAAGTGTATGATCATAAGGTGGTTTGTCCAAAGATTTTCTTAGAATTATTGAGTTATGTTATGACTAATCTCAATCCATATTTAATTTTGTGTTAGTATTAATATTCTTATTAAACACATTCCAATAAAGGTTTCTTAGTGCATGTTATTTGCAAATGACATTATGTTAAATAATAAGCTAGGGATAGAGTCAAAATAAAACTCAAGTTGTGGGTAACTACTTAGAATCCAAATGTTTTAATTTTAGTATATTTAAGATAAGATATATAAATGTAAGGTTAATAATAATAGAAGTCGTAATCTCAAACATACAACTTTTGGGGACCATGCAATCAAGAATAACAAAAAACTTGATTTAATTATTCAAATAATGATGAAATAGAGAAAGATGTAATTATTAGGATCCATGTTAATTCTATAAAATGAAGGAACCTTTTAGGTTATTGGTAGATTGAAAAAACACACACAAAATTAAAGAAATTTTTTTTGACCAACTAAGTTATATGTGATTGATTGTTGGCCAAGAAAGAAATAAAATAAATGTTATAGAGATAGGATGCTAAGGTGGGCAAGTGAGTATACTTAGAAGGATTGATTGAAAAATGAATTTCTATCTTAGCAAGGATGGAGTGGCACCAATAGTAGATTCAATTAAGCATTATCATCTGAGATAGTTTGCGCATATTAAGCATAAACAATCTATGCCTTTGTCAGAAAAATTGACTATATGAGTTTGATCATGTTAAACAAGGCAGAGGAAAATCAAAAAAGACAAATTGAAAGAAGAAATTCTTAGAAAGAATTTTTTTTATTTTGAATTGGAGAGATTTCTATTTGATCATGCTTAATATAGTTAACCCTTATAGTGAGATTAAAGCTTTGTACTGTTGTTTTAACTAATCAAGCAACTAGTATTTTCAAATGATTTATACTATTATGTAATTATTTTTATTAATATTAAGAGTAGCTAATCAATTAACTATTATATAAGCAATTAAACTAATATGCTATATAATAAATTATGTATGAATTATTATATAATACCAATTAAGGTATAGTTTATAAAAAAGAATTTTCTAAATTATATATATTTTAGGCTAATTTCAACAAGCTCTTGCTTATTTTAAGCAAGTTAGTGGTCGATTAAATAAGCAAAAAATAGTATAAATCATTTGGTTGAATAGGGTTAGATTTGTCTTTTAATATTATATATATATATATATATTATATTTTAATTTTATTATCTTGTATCATAAATTTAAATTTTTAATAAAATTATTATGTTTTTTTAAAAAAAAATGTTACTTAGCTTCAAATATCTCCCAAAAAGTATGGATGATTAGGATTTAAAATTTAAAAAATATATTTTTATGGGCCTCACATACAAAATTGGATTTAATAAAAAAATTTTATTTCACTTAACTCTTAAATCCTAGTCATCAATATATTTTGGGAAATATTTGAAAGTTATGTAGCAATACTCTAAAATTATTATTTTTTCTAATTATTTCTATAAATAAACACATGAATTTGATGGGTCATCATTTCCTGACTATTTGAGTTCGTCTAAAAAAACTAATTACTGCAAATGGGCAAATCAGTTTCGGACGAACTCTATATCGCAGACCTGAGCAACGGCGACATCCCCAAAGACGTTCCAAAACCTAACGGGTCCGTCCCGTTGCTTTATATGCAGGTGTGTTCTTACTGACGTGCAACTCTGACGCTCGTTATTTTTTCCTCATTGTTCGATTTCTGCAAATCTCGATCTCTATCAATGCCGATCAACGGCTCTGTCCCATCCTTCGGTCGCCTGGCCTCCGTCTACAGCGAGGTTCAGACAAACCGCATTAACCATCCCCTTCCTTTACCCTCCATCCTAAATTCCTCTTTTAAGATCGTCGACGGCCCCCCTAGCTCCGCTGCCGGGAATCCGGGTTGGACAGTTTTCCTTTTGCAGATTATTTTGCTCAAATTTAATGGTTATTTGAATCTCCAATTGTGATACTTTTTCTGTTTCGATTTAGAGGAGATCGCGAAACTTTTTCCTTGCCTTTACGGTCAGCCGTCTGCATCTGTGGTACCGATCACTGGAACGGATTTGTCGGAATTAGGCAGGAGTCTTAAGATTGGTGTTGTTCTTTCTGGAGGACAGGCCCCTGGTGGGCACAATGTGATTTCTGGGATATTTGGTGAGCGGATATCTATTCTCTGTCACTTACTTTTGTGGTTATCTCTTTTAAAATTTTTCGTTATGAAATTGTGATGAAATCCACTTTTCTCTTAGATTTAAAAACCAATTTTTGTTTCCCTTTTAGATTATCTGCAGGATCGGGCCAAGGGGAGCACGCTCTATGGCTTCAAGGGCGGCCCGGCCGGTATCATGAAGTGTAAATATGTAGAGCTGACACCGGAGTTTATTTATCCTTACCGAAACCAGGTAATCGATGTGCCTGTTTTTATTTTCCTTGTCAGAGTTTCACGTTATTTAGGGTTCTTTTTCTTCATTTTTAGACCTGGAACAGTGAATTACCATTGTTTGTGCATCACCTTCTTGACTAACATTAGTCAGGAAGAGCGATCCTTAATTTAATCATTGTCGCCCCTATGATTGCTTTATGAGAGCATAGCGAGCATTGTCCAATAGTCTCTTTTAAAGCAGCCGCATTTAACAGTAAAATCCCACTGCCAACTCATACTTACGAACCAACCACATCTTGCAATGTCATTCCAATTCTTATTAGAAAAAAAGTTTTGTATGCCTCCTAACCGTTATTAGCTGTTTTATGCTAGAAAGCCTCATCTCCACATCTTATGAAGATTCTTTAATAAATTGCTTTTCAAGAAAAACCCTTTAATTGATTCTGTTGATTCCAAGAATATTTTGATTCACTTCCAATTCTTGGAGCCCAACTTAGTATTGCTTTACTAAAAGAGTTTATGACATCCTTAGTTGTAGTCTGAGATTTACTGCTTGTCCTTCTGGCTTGATACCACAATAAGAGTCTTCACTAGTCCCCCTATGGGTTTCAATAAAGCTGCTTTTGTTACCCTATTTTAAGTCTTTTGCATGCCCCTAAGAATTGATGAAACACCCTCCCATATGTCCCATTCATTTTCAGCAGTTCTGGTCAAATTGAGCATCATAATCTTTTCCTCTGGCAAATTAGATTATGGTTGGTGAGTTTGGTTATCTCCAAAAGGTTCTCATAGATAACGCTCCACCGTTCTGTACTAATTCTGAAAGATAAAGTACCTATTATCCAACTACAGGAAAGCCAGTCCTCATCTTCATCAAGGAGATCATGTAACAACTTTTATCCAACCAGATTTTATGCATAAACGTACCTCCAGAATACTTCAGCTATGCTGTTAAATGCTGCAGCATGTCCAAATAGCAGTTTTGGATCAATTTCAACTTTAGTTCAAAATCAAACAGCTTTAAATCCTTCAAACACTCTATTTGCAATTCCTACAGATCTATGCATGTAGAAACCCTACTGACCTCTATTTCTCATTTCCACACCATTCAAAAACCTTTTCCGAAAGCAGTTCATGGGGTCCAATGTAGCGAACATCAGCAATTAATATGTTTGATGCAAGTGTTGAACATGGTTCTTAGTCAGGCTTAGGTGATTTCTAATAAAATGTGGCTAATTTTAATGTTTGATGCAAGTGTTGAATATGGTTTTTAGTTAGGCTAATCACACTAGTATTGTCACACTGGATCAAAAGTTTTTGTAGCTTTATTCTATAATAAAGTAGTTGTGGAAGTTAGAGAATTTAAGCAATGCAACTTATAACATAATATACTTTGCTTCAATAGTAAGATAGAAGTACAGAAGTCTATTTTATACTGATCAAATGTGAATGAACTATCACTCATGAATTGATAAGTGCTAGATGTGCTCTTCTTTTTTTTCTTTAGAACTAGCAAATTTAGAGTTCAAAAAAGTGACAAGATCAAATGTAATAATGTTATGGGAGATACTAAATACCTAATTTTGGATGCCACAAAAATATCTAAAAATTCTTTTAACAATGGCTAGCAAACTCCAATATCATCAGGTCTCTTCCATCTCATATTACTTTAGACCATGTGCACTTGTGTGTAAGCGCAGACGTGTATTTACAGTTTGTCAAGTCGATAAATAATCCCTTTGCACCATCTAGTTCGGAGCAAGTAAACTACCTCAGGAACAACAATAGTCATCACATCTAAGTTTGCAAAAACTTGACAGAATGTAAATACACGTATGCACTTACACGCAAGTGCGCGTGGTCTGAAGTAATATGGGATGAAAGAGACCCCGATAATATTGGAGTTTGCTAATTTAGATGTGATGACCCAGCTGGATTAGTGAGAAATGTTTCGGTGGGGCTAGGGAGTTTTATTATTCCCACATATTTTATTATTTGTGAGTGTAATATCTACTATTGAAAATTCCATCATAATCTTTAAAAGACTTCTTAGCCAGCACCAGAGCAATTATAGATGTTGAAAGGGGGATAATAACCATAAGGGTAAACAAAGAAAGGGAAGAGATAGATTTAAAACATATGATTTTCAAACTAAAGATGATTATTTCTAGGTGGAAGAAGAACCCTGTGAAAACTCCTGACCCTGAACCAAAAAGTAAATGTAATCATTTGATTGAAGTCCATTCGGAGGGAACTAAATGCACCTCATTTGGAGGGGGTAGTGTTAACGAAGGAAAAATTAAAACGAAAACATATCATGGGAAAAGAAAGAAGAAATTGAAAACTTTTGAAAATCTCCTCACAACTGATTTTGAGTGCCTTGAGTTTGAGCATTACTGATGAAAATATGGTATGTGCTCACCCAGCCCCCTCAAAAATATGAAAAGAAATTGAATAATTGTATTAGTCGGGCTGATGACATTAAACCAAGTGCTTTTTGGGAGGCAACCAATGCTTCTTGTTTACCTATTTTTGTTACTTGGCTTAATAAAGTAGTTTAGCTAAAATAAAAAAAAACTTGCAACCTGGCAATTAGAAATCAGAAAATTTCAAATTCCTTGTACAACAGACGCTACAGCGCGCCATAGCGCATTTCAGCACTGCATAGCATAAGACGCCATAGCGCGTTGCAGCGGATTTCGACGCTACAACGCGCCATAGCATTTCTCAACTCGAGAGTGAGGCGCTATCGCGCGCTGCAGCAATTGGTGCCTTAATGATTGGGAGGGAATTCCCAAGCAGTCAACATCGCTACAACGCTCCTCTTGAATAGAATTCTGCCAAAAAGCTGTAAGGAATCATTTTTTTCCCAAGAACTTTATTTCATCTCACATTCATTGCATGTATTAATGGACATTTAACTAGCCGATGGAGTGAGTTTGAACCAAAAAATTAAGAGAAAAATTAAATAATCTGGCTGTGTATAAATAGAGAAGTGTGGTATGGATCCTCCACATTTCTCCTAAGCTAAAATCTAACTTGAAAACAAAGTAGTCAAATTTTCTCCCTTGACAAATGGCCTCACAAAAGAAGAGCATGGCAAGCAAGGGTACTGCAGCCTCAACCTCTGGAGGCAGTTTCAACAGTAAGCGGTTCTCCTCGGTTGAGGCAGAATAGCGGTACGTCCAGATTACATCTAAGCGCAAACTCATCCCGGAAAGGGGGTTCACCCCCCTTATCCTGTTAGTTACACTGATGTAGCACATTGAGAATGGGAAAATTTGGTCAGTTTGCAGACCGATTCATACCCAACTCTTGTGCAAGAGGTCTTCGTCAATGCTATCAATGCAAGGGCGAGGAAAATTTTTGTACGGGGGAAGGCTGTGAACTTCGGGCTCGAGCAGATCGAGAAATTCTATGAACTTGGGGCAGAGAAAATTGCTCCCACTAGGCTTGCTTGTACAAAGAGTTTAACCCTGTGGCTATTGCAAGAGCCCTCACTCAGCACGACTCCAACTGGAGTGGGAATCTCGCAGACATTCCACGAGCCCTCTTATGGACTTATAATGCGTGGCACGTCCTAATCTTCAGTAGGATAATGTTAACTGGGCATTTGAGTGAGGTAACCTGGGCAAGGGAAATGATTAATTTTGCAATTGAACAACCCGGAGATATTCATATATCCGGGGTTATACTCAAGCATTTATGGCATGCCTTGACCGGCCTTATCTTTCGGATCTCTGATTTTTGGAATATGCCTTGATCAAGGAGTCAAGGTAACTTCTAGCGACCCTGTGATACCTCCCCACGTTCCTCTAACCCTTCGCAATTTACATTCCCGATTTCAAGAAGGGAAGAGTAAGAAAAGAAGGCATGGGGAGGAAGGTGAGGCATCTTTTTCTTCTTCAGGCATTAATTCGAAACTAAAGAATATCCAAAAAGAAATTTTCAAATTGAGGGAGCAGCAAAAGAGAGCTCGGAAGTGTGTGGAGGAAGACATGCGGTACTGCAAGATTGTCATTTATCAGCAACACCGGTTCTACCAAGACTTCTACTTAGATCTTGGAACAATGCTTTCCAATTGGAGTTTGCTTGGTTGACTGGGGGAATCTGTCCTCCCACAACCCTCAATGCTTGAGCCTCCTTTAAACTTACCATGGCTTGAAGAAGAGGAAGAAGAAGAGGAAGAAGATGAAGATGACGAAGATGATTGAACAGGTCGTAATTTTCTTTTTATTGATTTTTTGTTATATTTGTATTTTAGTTTCATAATTCTTAGTGAAAACCCATTTTCACCTTAGCTTGTGCTAATAATCTTTTGATTCTGCTTTCAAATTATTTTCTGAAAAGTTTCAAGGCGCATAATTAAACTGCTGTGGTAGATGTGAAATTCTCCGCAATTTTAGTTAATGAAATGTGAGATTGTGAAATTTAATGATTCCAAAATATTTTGAATAATATTTTGCTTTGATCACTATTAGTACCCTCAAAACTAAAATTTGTGGGGTTGAGATCTAGGTGTGGGGGGGGAATTAAGGAGCTTGAATGAGCAAAGTAAGAGACAGTGAAATCAAGAATATGCTAGGTATTTGTAGGATTTAATGAATGATTAAAGGGATGAAGAAAAATGTCTCTCCTTTGGAGTGAATGAAAAAAAAAAAGTAAGGGCATGAAGAAAAATATCTCTCCCAAAATAATTGAGAAAAGTAAGAAAATCAGAATGAAGAAAAATATCTCTCATTGTATTTCATAAGAAGAAGCACATATGGCACCAAAAAATTCTAAAACACCAACTCTTGGTTCTTCTCAACCAACAAAACCTAAAAATCCCTTCAGAACATTTGGATTTAGCATCATACATCAAGGTGAAGGAGGGAAAAAGAGTAATGAAAAGAGTGGAATAAGACTGAGCTGAATATGATTAAGAATTTATGTTTCACTAGTTAAGTAAATTTTAAAAGAAGAAAATTTCAGTTATTTTTGTATTTGTGCAACTAAAGAATTCAACAAATTATTTCAATACTTACTCGTGGAAGAGCAAGAAGCAAAGTGTTAAGGTGTGATAAATCTAAGGTTTATAGTTAGTTTAGTGGATAAAAGTAATAATTTTCTTAGGATTAATGTGCTTTGATATACGTTTGCTACCTTACAGGACAAAAAAAAAGGGCTGAAATCAAGTTTGTAAAGGAAATTTGAAAATTTGGAAGAAACATGCTGGTGTGATAAATCTAAGATTTATAGTTAGTTTAGTGAATAAAAGTAATAATTTCCTTAGGATTAATGTGCTTTGATATACGTTTGCTACCTTACAGGACAAAAGGGCTGAAATCAAGTTTGCAAAGAAAATCTAAAAATTTGGAAGAAACACGCTACGGCGCGCCATAGCGTGCTGTGGCAGAACCTGTCTCGAAAGCCAGGCGCTATCGCGTGCCACAGCGGATTTAAGATTGAAAGCCAGGCGCTACCGCGCGCCTTAACGCCCTCATCACCAAAAGCTTGGCGCTACCGCGCGCCATAGCGATCTCAATACCGAATGACAAGCGTTACCGCACGCCATAGCGTTCTTAAGATCGAAAGTATGGCGCTACAGTGCGTTGCAGCACCATCATCAGCGAAAGACTGGTGCTACTACATGCCATAGCACCCTCAAGACCGAAAGTTTGGCGATACCGTGCGCCATAGTGCCCGCCATAAAATTTTCTCAGCCATGAGAATCCAAATCAGCATTGTGAAGAGAAGGAAACTTAATTCTTTCCTTTCCCACAGCAGCAATTAATTGGAATACATTAAAACCTCCTTTTTTTTCAAGAGAATAAATGAATATTTTATGACAGCATTTAAATTCTGAGGAGATGGAAGGTGGTGACTGCATTAATGCTGAGAAACATTCAGAGATTATAAAAGCAGAAGTTTAAGATTGAGCCGGGGTTCCATAATTCCTACAGCCGAAGGTTTTTGCCCTAGAGACTACTACAGACCAAAGAAGAGGGAGATCTGTCCCAAGGTAGAGGAGGGCTGCAACTTTTGAAGAGAAGGAGCACAGAAAGTAGGAGAATGAGGAAGATCAAATGAGTGGAGAAAGCAAAGAGAATGCGAAGGCTGTTCACTAGTATTGTACCATTTCTTTATCTCTCTTACTTTTCCTGTACAAGCCATGCAAGGGCTGATCATTTCTTGTAGTTTGTCTTATTCTTATTTATCAATGGCAGCCTAAACCTTCCTTGGGGAGGGTTGGGTTTTAAGTGTGTAAGAACGTAAGGATGGAAATGCTGTATACTCTTCATTTTTGAATGAATGTCATTTAGTAATTTTATTGAATGCATGTGAATGAAGAATTTGTAAAACTTAATCATAATGTAAATTCTGTGTTAAAATATTTTCATTGAAACACCATTGTGCTTAATAGATCGCCTAGACATAAGGAGATGCACAGTGGAGAGTTGATGCCGCAAATGCATGTGACAACATTCGCTGTACGAAGACGCTTGATGCATGACATTAGACTTAGGCAGATCAATTGAATCATGGAATGTAATGTACCAATCTTTGAGCTCCATCGCTCTCATTTGATTATTGCGAGGTTAGTAGTGCATGTCAAGCCTTGGTGCTGAGTGACAAGCTCTATTGAGCTTCATAGCACATTGACCTTAGCTAAATTAAGAGGATGAAGCATGAGAGTTGAGAACCATCAATAGAGCTCC
Source organism: Gastrodia elata (assembly GCA_016760335.1). Classification (NCBI taxonomy): domain Eukaryota; kingdom Viridiplantae; phylum Streptophyta; class Magnoliopsida; order Asparagales; family Orchidaceae; genus Gastrodia; species Gastrodia elata. The sequence continues at coordinate 24,361,228 of CM028684.1, read as the reverse complement.
GTAGCTCATCTTAGGGTATGCGAGGAAATAGAGCGCTAAATGCTATTGGGCGATGTGATATAAACGCATGTAGCCAAGCAGCTCAATTCCTTGGCTAAACCTAAAATTAACGCATGAGAGCCATTGATGGAATCATGTTCATGAGACACTCAATTCAATTTAATAACTTAGATGTGAGTAATGAATTTGCCGAACAATAGATCTCATGAATATCTAAGTGCTGAAAGCGAACGCGACAACTGTTCCTTTATGAGCACTAGATAAGACTTAAGCCATTTAGGGGATACTCCAGAGAAGATTAAGTCTCTTGATAGTCGATAATAAAATCTATCAAATTTACTTGACTTGACATTTAAGCGAAGAGTATTAGCATGTAAACCTTATTGAACTGCATACCAAAACCCAACTCCCCATATTTTAATCAATTAGTATTTTCAAACAAGAATTTTTGACTGGAGTAATTCAGGACCAAAGTTAAAACACATATAATCTTATTTAAACATTAGTGAACTTAGGTATACTCTAGTAACAAAATGAACACCTTTCCAAGAGGATGATAATTATTGGAATCTCATCCTCTCATATTACTTCAGACCACGTGTACTTGCGTGTAAACGCAGACGTGTATTTACAGGGAGTGAAATATTATTATACAGTAGAATTTCTTTCATTTATTACTTCTCTTTTTGTTATTGTTCCATTTTTTTTGAAATGATTAATGGGAATGTGTTACATGTATTGTACTTTTTATTAGATTTCTATGCTTTTTTCTTTATAGCTTGCTTTTTTAGCTTTTCTTATGTACCTGTGGCTGAGTATTTTTTCAAATCTAATATAATTTCATTTCCTTCGGTTTAATTTCATTAAATTGTATATTTTAGCTCTTATTGCATTATTAGTTCTTACTCAAAATACAAAAGTTATTAAAAAATTGTTATCATAAAAAAAGGAAAATTATTGACTAGCTAAGACATGTAATATTTCTCAAGTTTTTCACAGCTTTAATGCTTCAAATATCTGATCTTAAACAAATGAACTAGCGTGAATCTTTGCAAATTTATGTCATGTCATTTGCAGCTTACACGCTTCTAGTTCACTCATTTGAAATCAGTAATGAGCACCTAGCTGTGTGAAAACTAGACTGGTAAAATTGATTTCTCAATATTTTCATTTAAACAATTTATTTATTTGTTTCTTTTATAAAAAAAGCAAAAAATAAAGTTTAGCACATAAGACTAAATTATTTTCATTGAATTGAAGAATTTCATACATACACAAGACAATCACATCACATAGTTTTCAGTCTAACCCTCCCCAAAGAGAGTTTGTGTTGCCATTACAGATAAAATATAAAAAGAAATACAGATACAACACGAGGAATCCATTGTGTTTTTACAAGAAAATGAAACAGATAGGAACTAGATTTGAGATACAAAACTAGGGAGCAGCTTCCTAGCATTCTCCTGTGCTTTCTCTCATTATTGTTCTCTTTACTTCCTTCTTGGTGCTACTTTCTCTTTCTTCTCTATTGTAGGCCTTCTACTCTTGATTGCTTTGAGGGTATTATAAATACCCAAAATCTGTATTTTATGAGAAGTTTTTTTTGAATAAAAATTATGAGTTTTCTCCAAACAGCGAGAACGACTCTTGTTTTCCCCTGGAAAACCCTAGTTTCCGAATTCTCCTTCTCTAAGCCCTAACCGCCACCTTCCGGATCCTCATCCTTGCTGCCTTCAGAATTTTCCCCTGCAGAACAGCCGCTGTAGCCACCGCCGTTGCCGCCGCTACCGCCATAGCCGCCACCGCCACCATAGCTGCCGTCTCAGCCATGTCCATCCTCCACTAGAGCCGCTACAGCCAGTCTTCCAACCCACGACGACGCCGACACTAGTTCGATTCACGCAAGGAATCTTCCCGGATCACCGTTCTCGCTCCCGGTTTAAACCGACGTGTGTTTGCCCTTTCTAAACCCTAAAATGAATTTATTTAATTGTTTTCTCGTGCGATTTTCGGGGTAGAAGTTATTTATAGGAGCGCAAATCTAAATCCGGTCGCTGCGAGTGGTTTCGGAACGGAAACGCCTCCGAACACACCCGTATGGAAAGTCTAACTCGAATTGCGAGTTTCCTTTTTGGATTGGAGCCTTCCCTTTGATTCGGAACCGGTCTCGACCGCTCTTCCCGTTCGTGATTCACGACACCCCATCGCCAACGAAAGTTATTTCAAATTAATGTGAAATATTATGTAGGCAATTGCTAAAGCTTAAATGAATTGAAACAGCTGTGCAAAAGGTGCTTAAATTACCGAATACATTTTAAAATCTGCATTCACAAACATTCACGAACTCTAGGATTGCATTAGAGCTCGACAACACCTTACCCTAGTGTTGCCTTGCATCATATATCCATGGGAAAGACATCACACTAGATTCTTCCATCATAACTCGATAGCTTTAGTGGCACCAAACTCCTCTATGTGACAGGAAGAGAGGTGTGGTTCACCCAACTCACACTGAATGGACTCGGGTGTGCCTCAGCTTGAAGCTTACCTTTGTTAAAGTTGTGTAGAGACTACGTTCATATCTCTACATCCATCTATCGCAAGCTTACATGAACTTCGTTGCAAGTTATTGAGATACTAAAAATATTTGTCTCCAATGTTTTTTTACCAAAGACGTACTTAGACAACGAAACACTACTAAACAAGCCTTATTATTATGAATATTAGAAACCCCAACATCATTACCTTGGTTTTTCTCTAGATCATCTCTCTATTCTTCCTCTTTATCCATTAAGATAGCTAATACTACTTTACATTCGTGCTTTAGGTGTCCATTCTACTTGCACCTATAACAAACATCTTTTATAGGTTTATTTTTGTTTGGGCATAGGTGTCTTAGCTGGTGTATTGAATGAAATGCTAGATTTAGGAACACTCTTCGTACCACTTGTGAATGGTTTGATCTTTAGATGATGATACATTAGATCTTCAATAAGTAATGCATCGTGTACAACACATCCTCTGCGGTATGCAAATCATTCATCTCTACTCGATGATGAATGCTCACCCTCAAACTTAGCACAAACTTATTTGCTAGTTGCAATTTTGAGTATTGACGGTTTGTGCGGGAGACTAGATCTTCAAATGTGTTTAAATAATTCGTAATAGACATTATATCTTGTTTCAAAGTGAGAAACATTGGTAATTGTTTGTGATGATATTGCGGATAATTTTTACTACGTAATATTTTACCCATTTTTACCTACACGATTCTCCTACAAACACTCCTCTCCTTTTGGAAGTAGTTATTCTAAAATATTTTAGCGTGACTAATCAATTTAATGCGAGCAAAGATGACTCGTTAGTGGCCATCAAGATTGTGCAACTCAAAAAATTTCTCAAGTTGGGTCATCTAGTTTAAAAATTATAAAGATCGTGAGTGTCGTCATACATAGGAGCCATTACTTTGATTTTACTCAAAAAATCTCCATCGACTTGTTCTCTTTCATATGTACCTATTCTTGCAGGTGGATCTGCTCTCATTCTCTCTAAACCTTGTAATCCCCTCTTTGAATACATATCATCTAAGTCATCAACAAAGTCATCTTTCTCAAGGATTATTTGGGTTGTGCCTAATCTTATGGGGATATTCATTTCTAGCATGTGGCGAAAGATCATGTCGTGGCATAGGTCTATTTTGATGTACGGGAGGATCAATAACGGTGGTTGTTGATCATTCTTTGAGTTTGTATCATAGCTACGAAAGTCGAATCCCTCAACTCATTAATTCATTTTGTTCTCATTTGGTTCCTGGTTATTAGTCATCCTGCCTTTAAATTTGTTAAAATTTAATAAAAATGCAACACAAAATTTGAATGTCAAATGTTTTGAAAACAATGAATTAATTCAATCAATGGACTAACACAAGCTAAGTGATAAGAAATTATTTTAAATTTAGCTTGAATATAGCTCAAAACGCTCTATGATTGCTATTCTTAGGGGCACACAAGCTCACAAAAAGTCAATCAAGAGTTTGGATAGGTTTCAATTGGATGGCTAGCATAATGTGAAGCTCACTACAATCAGATAAGAACACGAACTAACACAAAACTTGCAATCGATATGTAAAAGTTCTTTAAAAGCAATTTTAATAATAAGCTCCACACTCAAAAAAGCTTTAAATGTAAGAAAAATCACATAACTTACTTTGCGTGAGAACAAACGGATCATCGCGCACGTGTCAAAACTTCTTGCTTGCTTTTTCCAAATTGAGTGCTCTAATCATTGTTTTGGACATTGTTCATGCAGTTTGGATAGGGTCGATGCAGGTAGTGGGTAGGGCCGAATTGGGTAAGCACGGGCTGAATTTTGGGCCAGTCGGGTCGAACCAAGACGACGGTTTGCGTGAGGCGTCATGCGCTTTCTGAAGTTGTGCGGCAACTGTTGGCCATCAGGGCCAAGAGAAAAAATATTTTTAAATTTTAAAAAAAATCTATAAAAGTCACAATATGAAGATTTTGTTGTGTAGATCAACTTTGTCTTTTGTCCCAAGATGAGAACCTAGCTCTGATACCAAAAAAATGGTGGCAAGTTTAAGAAGACGATTATGCGTGCATAAATGGCCACTCAACTTTGAAAAAGCCTTTGGCGGCCCAAATGAAATTGTAATTAACTTGAAATTTTGGGATATGCTTGTGGAGATGTTAGGAATATGTAGAAACTAATTTCTTAGATTTTGTGGTCGTTTAAAGGGTTTGTGAGCAACAAAGAGCAATAAGGTCAGATTTCACATAATTCACTACAAGAAGCGGGCTTTTGATGAAAACAGAAACAAAATACAATGGAATGAAGGGAAATGGAAGGGAACAGATGGAACAACACACACATACAAGAAAACAGAGAATACACAAAAATAATTGTAGATTTGATCAAGATTATACACATTGATCCCTTCAGGATTATACGCACCTTGGAGATCGCTGATTATGCGAACTAATGGAAGATTCAGCTGTCCACATCAAAATAAAAATTTCTCAAGCCATTTTTCTGGAAGCAAATGTCATTAACTACGAAAATAGAGTTTACAAGAAGTATTTATAGCAGCCAAACTCTTGTACTAACTAGCATCGCTAAAAAATCAATATGGTCCCATACACCTATCCAGACGGCCTTTCACGTTCCCGACATATTAGTTTAATTTTAAATGTGGCCGCTCTCACAAGAAAATTACAACATGACAAAAAACATAAATGCTGAATTAATCATAATTATTACATAAATGAAACAAGTCTGCACACAACACTATACAACACTACACAACACTATACTACACAACATAACCTGTCACGACCCTACAACCTCCAACCACCTAAAACACGATTCAAACGAGCAATCCTCAAAGTTCCAACCCTTTGAATGTGCTCGTGGCATCACACACTCCCGTGTAAGCCTTTGTGTTGCATCAACTTGGTATCTTATTAATACATGTATGCCTTCATAATCAATATTCAATCTCTTCCAAAAATTCTACATATAGCTCATTAACTTTAATCTCTTATAATTTGTACATTGTTGAGCATCACATTTATCCTTACAAGTTGATATAACAATACTACATACTTATTTGACATCTTAGTCCTCAAATGTACATTAAGGTGTTGCATTTTAGATGTAAAGTAATATACTTACATGCAATCTTAAAATTTAAGTATTTGATTTTTTATTTTTAGGGGTAAAGTAAGGATTAATTCTCCTAAAGTGCTCATTTATGCATAAAAGTTTACAACCAAATTGGATGTTTTATTTCGGTCTTAGTAACGAAAAAAATCATTCGGAAGTACAAGGATGAGGACCTTTGTCACTAACATCGATCATTGTCAGCCACAATCAGTTCTCGCTATTCATTAATGTCCTTTCCTGACCCCAATTTGAAAAGATTCTTGCCGACCAAGTTGACCATGCCAATTGCCACCTATCCTCATTGGTATTTTCCAATCGTCTCCTACCTTTTTGCCATTGTCGGCCAACGACTTTTCTCGCAATAAATTGGCTAGGAGTTACCGAGCCCATCTCAACCTTTCGATTTTGTACTCACCAGTTGTTAGCAGTCGTTGCCGAATGTCTGCATTCCTTGACGACTTCTTATGGCATCAACCTATTTTTATTTGGCTAGCCGACAAAGTCCTTTTTCATTTTTTTATTTAAAAAATATATTATTATATTTTATTCCCCAACAAACATCAACTAAATTGTATCCTTGCAAACACTCAAAAAAATATTTATACTACATTTATTTTATCTGAATAACTTTTACAATGTACTTATTTTACTTTAGCATTTTTATATCTCAAACAAATCATCTTTTAAATAACTTGATAGGCTAAGATATACCTTTCTCATCCAAATATTTTCACACAATGATAGGGATATTATCTTATCTTGCAACTTTTCCACTCTTCATTCTTTAAAGTGGTCCAAATTTCAATTTTACAAACTCGCTTGTTAGACCCTATATTTGGCGCAAAGTTATTTAAATCCTTTTATTTTTTTTATGATAACTGATGTTATTTAATATTCATATTTTCATCTTAATTCTTATTTTGTAGAGGTTTTGATTTTCCATGACCTGATTGAGTGTTATTGCTCTAGCTTAGTCTTTCTCAACATTGTGACACTCGAGCATTGTTCTAGGACTCGAACACCCGTCTTATGCCTTATTTTAGAAACGTTAGCTACATGTTACGTTGCTAACATTAATATTCATTTGCTGATCTATTTATTCTACAATTAAGTCGGGTTAATGTTTTTAGTCATTACAATGACTGTCATTTTTTATTTATACCATAAAGATCTTTCTTGATACAAAAATGAGATCTCTCTCTCTCCTCCGTCTCTTTTGGATTTGCTTTTGAATCCCAGGTTTGGTTGTCGTTTCTCTTACAGCATTCCTAGACCTACAAAAGGTATACCACATGGAATTACAAGCACACGTCTTTTACCTTTTATCTTTCATTTTTATTATAAGCAATCTAAACAAAAATTCCTTTTACTATATTTAGCCATATACATGTGGCTTAGTTTCCAAACTCGCCACATTTGATCATTGTAACACATTCCATAATAATGTGAATGTTTGTTTATTCTGAAGCGGAACCATTATAAAATTGTATCTTTTTTTTTTGCTTGCTTTACTACTGTTCATCCCTGCTTGTATGATTGAATTTATGCTTTTACCTAGAGAAGGTTATTTTTATACAAACCAAATTTGATAATCTCATCAAAGTTTTGGCTTTCACTCAGCCGAACTTCTATTTGAAAAACATCATATTCATATTTTGTGAGCATTTCATGAACTCTTATGGATTTAGGAAAATCATCACTTGACCTTTACATGCAATTGAACAACCCTATTGGCACTCTTGTGACTTGAATCCTCTATTTCATGTTTAGTCATTCTCAACTACTAGATATTTTCAATAATGTATTATGTAATAGGTGTTTATTCTCACCTAGAATCACTATCAAGCATACATGCTGCAACTAAGACAAATCGCCTTTTGGAGACCTAGATTGATGACCTTTTTATAGCCGATTAGCTTTGATGCGAGATTTAGAGGCATGTTAGTTGCACCCAGGATTGCTTAGCGACAATTGTCAGAGGCAATTGGAAAAGTATATTCCACGAGGGCTGATGGAGAGATCCATGATGGTGAACTATTATTTGTTTATAAAAAAATGATGGAATCCCATCATGTTGCAGAGCTACTAATATCGAGATGCCTATTGGGGTCACTCGGCTGGGTCTCGAGAGGAATCATAATTCGTAATGATTTAGAATCAAGTTGGAAACCATGCCAAAAAGGTATAAACCCCCCAAATCTTGAAACATACGTTGACCACTTTGAAACTATGGTTTCATCGTATGATATGGGCGATAAAATTAATTTTAACTTTTTTGCAATTACACAAAAAATAAAAAACAAAATTTACCTAACCTACTAAACAACAAAAAACATTTACACTATTTATTTTACATAAAATAATTGTTATAGCATATGCTTTACTTCAACATTCTTTTTACCTCAAATCAAATAACCTCTAAAATTAAAGTGAGAATTTTTTAGGGAGGGATTTATGGAAGAATGCATTTCTCCTCTTACATTGTAAGTTGCCTTACACTAGTTTATTACACTATTAAAGCGTTAAACATATCCACATATCATTGTTCCAAGTCTTCTCCAAACATATAATTTAGAAACGTGTGTAAGAGAATTGAAAAGGGTATTATATGAGAGTGTAAGGGTGTGAGAGTGATTAATTCAGAAAAATAAAGTAGACAATACATGTATCCTACAAGTATCTAAAGGGCAAAGATGAGATGAGAAAAATTTGTAGAAATGGGGTTCAAGGAAAGATTTTTTTTTTTTCCATATACAGTGTAATTTACCTCATTTCTCATTATTAAAGAATTAAACTTTTTTTTACTTCATCGAAAATACTCAAAGCAAAAACCTTTTTGGCATCCAGGATTACTAGTTGCTTCAGCTAGGTTGATCACTGATTAATCCTCATGGTTTTGATATCTATTGATGCTATAGAAGACGGAAGATAGATGATGAATAGAGCTGGAGAAGAAATGAAAAGGAGAGGGAAGAAGAGATAAAGGGAGATAATATTTTAACATAGAAAGAGGAGATAATCGAAAGGGAAAGTTGAAAAACAACGATATAAAGAAACCTAAATAACAATATTTCGCTCTATCATCAATGCTGTCCAAAACTATTACATCACGACTATTTATAAAGTTCCTTCATTTATAATTTCTAATTTCATATCAATGTCAAGGGAATAATTAAAAACAGTTTAACTACTAACTAAGTTTTAATCATTACATCACGACTATTTATAAAGTTCCTTTATTTACAATATCTAATTTCATATCAATGTCAAGGGAATTATTAAAAATAGTTTAACTAATAACTAAGTCTGAATCATTAAAGTAACTGAGAAGGTGTTTTGTTTATGAGGGATTTTTAAGCTCAAATTAATTTTGAACTGCTCACTAATAATAACTAATACTTAAAATTACAAGTCCCTAGAAAATCTGGTTATAAAAAATCTTTCAAATTTATTTAAATTGAAATTTAAATGTGATGAGAAATATATGGTTTTTTATTAGACGTCATTAATACTTCATTGATTATATTTCCAACAATATCTCCCTCAAGTGCTTAAAATTTATTTTCTAATTTGAATTTCAATTTTGACAGGAAATTTGCATTTTGAAAATCATGAAATATTTAGTCCTAAATAATCATTTAATGCATATTATTATTATTATTATTATTTAAATGCTGTTATTTTGATGTTGGGCTGTTTGGTATCATGGGATTTTGTTATCAGCGTTGCTATTTTCATGTAGGAGTTTAAGGTTCTTTTAATATCTTTTGCTGTGTATGATCACTTTTGAAACTACACCTTGTGAATTTTTATATGAGCACAGGGTGGATTTGATATGATCTGTAGTGGAAGAGACAAGATTGAAACTCCAGAACAGGTGCTGCTCAGTATTTTATATGATTGTGTAGTGCTTAAAGGACTTTTTTCTTACTGTGTTCTTCATTTTAGACTAATTTGTTTCTTCGTTGTTTTGTCTCATCAGTTTAAGCAAGCTGAAGAAACGGCCTTGAAACTTGATTTGGATGGCCTTGTTGTTATAGGTGGAGATGACTCAAATACCAATGCATGCCTTCTTGCTGAAAAATTCAGGTAAATTATGACTTTTTTTCTTTTTCACTTTGATATTTTATTCATTTTCATATTTCTAGGTTGTTTCTTTTCGCATTTATTCCTGCCCATCACCCCTTTTGGAATTCTAATGCTTTAATTTGTTTTCCAGATCAAAATGTATGAAAACCCGCATTATTGGGTGTCCAAAAACAATTGATGGAGACTTGAAAGGCAAGGAAGTTCCCACAAGTTTTGGTTTTGATACAGCGTGCAAGGTAACTTTTGATTTGGATATGAATTCATCCAAAATTGCTGTTTTTTATATTCTTGTTGTAATCAATTAATGAACCTGATTCTAATATTTTTCCAAACTTTGTTGTATATTTATTGAATGCTTTGGTGTGTGAAAAGTGAAGCACATTGTTTTGCTAACTTCGTTTGTTTTATTCTGACATTTCAGATATATTCTGAAATGATAGGAAATGTCATGACAGATGCTCGCTCAACTGGAAAATATTACCATTGTAAGTTTTAATTTAGGCCCTATTTCTTTTACACTCCTATCTGATATCGTTCCCGAAGCATAGGAAGAATGCTATATGAATCATGCAGATTCTAACCGGTTCTTATGATATAGGTTGCTTCAGCCACATGGCTGGGTCAATATTTTTGGTTTGATGCATGCTCGATTGATAATGACAAAATTTGGCTGAAGCCACTTATTCTTGATGAAATACGTATTGGTTTGGTCATATCTGTCTACCACTTTATGAAAAAATTTGTGCGGGCTGAACTTGAAATAGAAACTCTAAAATATAATGCACATAAGCAACCTAAAACTTTGAGTTTCTGCGTATGACTTGAACTAAGCTTCTAAAAAGCTGTATTTAGTGAACTAATATGCTTACATGATTGCGGCTTTGGCTTGGTTAATTTTAAATTAATTTTTAAAATTGAACATTTTAAATATTCCAACTATAGTTACAGTTATATTTATTCTGTATTCTTTGGTACTATTCAGCATATTTAAAATTGCTTTTCTTTGCAGTTGTGAGACTTATGGGTCGTGCTGCTTCTCACATAACGTTGGAATGTGCTTTGCAAACACATCCCAACATAACAATTATTGGGGAAGAGGTGCGTGAACTGTTTGATTGAATTTTATTTGGTATTCCAGGTCATAGTAGCATTTTTCAAATGGAACAGTTTTTCGAAATTATCTTGTTGATAAGTCATTTGATGTTGATTTATTGCAATAACATGTGATTGATCAGCCTGAATTCCTTCTCTTAATTGATTTTTGAAATTTAACCTGACACATTGAGGATAACAAATATATTTACTACTGGAGTGCAAGTAATGCAGAACAATACAGCCAATTTGATAATTAACCAATACAGACACGCGTTTTCATTATTATTATACAAATATTGCAAGAAAAAAATCAAAATGTTCAACATTCATATATGAAATAGTTCATCTTTGGAAAGTGCTATATTTGGAAGCTAAAAATGAACATATTTACATATATTCAGAGTCATCGACTGTTTAGTAATATTTTTATTGTAATAGTTTTAAATTTCTTGCCAAATTTACATGAATTCAAAGTCATTGAGTGTTTAGTATATGTTGACAAAGTTCCAGTATTGTTGCCATAATATTTGTGTGTAATTTTTCCTCAAAATTTAATTTAAAATTTGAATTTTAGAGATAAATTTGGCAAGTTATTTTGTAGTTGGGAGATTTACGAGAGTTTTTGAATTTCAAATTCCTAAAGTAATGTATGCCCCCATTAAAATTTAATTACTCATATATTTATAATTATTTTAATTATTGTATATTTTTGTTAATATCCAAAATTTGTTTTTGATTGGAGGTGTTTCTTATCTTGTATCTTATATTATTAAGGTACATTTAGAACGAAATCTTTATTTGATCTTTTTCTATGTCCTTCGCTCTTCTTCCTTCCTCCCTTTGAACTGTTCTCTCTCTTTTTTCTTCTCCATAATGCTCCTTTATATTGCCCTAGAAGCTTTTTTGTTTTTTTCTTTATTCTTCCTTTCACTTTTACTTCGAACAACAGCATGTTGTCCAGAACAAGAAAGTCCACAGCTCTTTAAATTCTTTAGCTGCTTGTTGTTTAGGACAACAAACTGTTTTAAACAAGCACATAACTGCTGCTGCATTTTCCTATTGTCTGCCCCTTCCTATCATCCAAATCAGTTACTGCTTTCTGCTGTTCCTTCTCTATACGCTTGAGACTGCAGCCTTATTGTTTTCAAAATAAGAAATTTTCTATCCACGATAGCAAACAATAGATTTGACATCATTACGTCCTTCAACAGCCTTTCCAAGACCATCAGTTGAATATTAGCCTAACCATAGAGATTAGTTGTTGATCCGTAAAATCTTAGAACTAGATTAAAAATTATACATTTTCTTAATTAGAACCTACAAAGCTAGAAGACATAGGGGACTGCTTGATTTGCTACATTTTGTTTGTAAAGGTCGTACGTGTTTTCTTAAAATATAAGTATTAGAATGGATCAGCTTGTGTCAAGAAAAATTTCAGAGGAATTATTTCTTCCAAAAAGAATATTTTGCACATATTAATTTTATGACTAAAGTAAGCAAAAAAATATCCACATGTAAAAAAATTCATTGCTTCACACAAGTGCTTGTCATTGCCATTCTTCATTGTTCTTCGAGAGCCTCGGTTGGCCTTTCCCTCTCTGGACCGAATTCCCTGCTTTGCAATCTTTTCTCGGCCTTGATTTGATTGACTTTTGTGGTCTTGTAGATTGGAAATCACCTTCCTTTTTTCTACTTAGTTATAATGTTATTTTAATTTATTTTTCACCTAGACTAAACTATTAAATAAACAAAAAGTATTTACAATGCATTTTTTTTTATTTAAATATACTTTACATCACATTTTTTTACATCATATTTTCTTACCTCAAGCCAAACAACCCCATAGAGTTTTGATAAAAATATATAAAAGATTCAGACTAAGTTCATTTTAAATGATTCATGGCTTAGATTCTTTGCAATATGATTTAGTGTACATGCTCTCTATTGCATCAAAAATTCTTTTAGATGTTTGGTTGTTCAACAAAAATAATTAAAAGTAATTAATTGATTGGTCCTATAAATTTATGCCTTTTTCAAAAGTGCCTTGTAGAAATATCTCGGTTTTATTGCAGGTTTCAGCCAAGAAGCAGACACTTAAAAATGTTACTGACTACATCACTGATGTAATCTGCAAACGCGCCAAACTTGGCTATAACTATGGTGTCATTCTTATTCCTGAAGGTTTAATTGATTTTATCCCTGAGGTAACACTCCTTTCAAAATACATAGTTTCTACTTTCCTTCATTTACTTGCCTTTATATATAGCTCAATTTCCTTCTTAATGTTTTCCAGATTTTCCTTTAGCAGGCAGATTTTACTATATTTTTCTTTGGTGTTTGAACTTTGTAATTAGGTTCAAACTCTTATTTCAGAGCTTAATGAAATCTTAGCTCATGATATTGTTGACCAAGGTGGGCAGTGGAAAAAGAAACTCACACAACAATCTTTTATTCTCTTTGAGTTTCTTCCCCAGGCAATTCAGGAACAGCTTCTCTTGGAAAGAGATCCTCATGGCAATGTGCAGGTAACCGTAACACCTTACCTTTGCCATTTCATACTTGTTTTAAATGTTCTGTCTTGTTAAATGTTTTAATTTCCTTGGTTAGGTTGCTAAAATTGAAACTGAAAAAATGTTGATCTCTATGGTTGAAACTGAATTGGAAAAGAGGAAGCTGGAGGGAATATATTCAGGGAATTTTAAAGGGCAGTCTCACTTTTTTGGGTGAGCTCACCTTTTCAGCATTTTTATACTTGTAGAGTAATGCCATTTTCTTTGAAATGGGAGGATGCATTTTCCTATTTTTTTGAGTCTAAAGCATTGTGTGCATTTGCTTGGATAATATTATGTCCAAGATAAATATAAGAGTTGGTCATTTTCTATGCAAGTTGATTTTAATACAACATATATATTAAAAAAAGAAATAAATATTCATATATACAGTTTTCTACCTTCTTAGAAGGATAATAGAACATCCCTTCCACATCCTCCACTATCCCATCTTGCCGATGTGACTTCATGTCTTGTTTCATGCTTTAGTATGTGTTGTTAAATTCAGGAGATCAATGGTGGAGAATGTGGAAGAAAAGTTTTATTATCTAAATAAAAGTATACTAGCCTCTCTCTATTTCATTTGTTATCTTCTAAGTTGTTTCTGACATGCTCTTAAATATCACAGCTATGAAGGAAGATGTGGTTTGCCTACAAATTTTGATTCAGCATATTGCTATGCGTTAGGCTATGGTGCTGGAGCCCTTCTCCAATATGGGAAGACTGGTCTTATCTCATCTGTTAGTGTTTTTATCTTTTTTTGGGTTTTTCTTTTAGAAAACTTTATTATAGTTTTGAGCATACAGCTTAGATTGCAATACAAGTTGCATTTGCAAGTTTTTTTTTAATTTAGTGTATAATGGTATTTAGAATGCAGGCTTGCACACTTTTTTTATATTTATATCATTGCTTGCGATATCTTTCCAGCTTAAATGTTTATATCATTGCTTATAATATTCTTCCACTTACCCAAACATGCACGTGCACTCACTATTTATTACTAGCTTTGACTTCCCAAGAGCTTCTGCCATCTATTTACTTTTGCAAGCGGGCCTTTTAGGTTGGTTGTGGAGCTGTGTCAGATGCCTTCTGCCTAGAACTTGGTCATATAGTGGCAGCTACGCCTTTATGACATTTTCTTTGAGAAGCAGCTAGCTTTGTCTGCATGCTACCTTCTGGTTGCTGTGTTGAACATTCCTTATTAAACTTTGCAACAATTTTCTATTGCTGTTGTTTTGATGTTACTTTCTGTATGCCTGGTCCAACCATGAATCAATTTCTTCACACTTTTTTATTTGTTTGATTTTGATGAACATCGTTTTGATGTTTCTAATGGTTTTCTTGTTACATTCACAAGGTGGCTTGTCTAACACCAAGACTTTGCTTTAACTATGGTTGTTCTTATTGAGCGGTTGGTTGTTGTTCTTATTGAGCGGTTGGTTGTTGTTCTTATTTTAGCGGTTCGTTGTTGTTTTGATATTGCTTTCTGCATGCCTGGTCCAACCATGAATCAATTTCTTCACTCTTTTTTATTTGTTTGATTTTGATGAACATTCATTTTGATGCTTCTAATGGTTTTCTTGTTACATTCACAAGGTGGCTTGTCTAACATCAAGACTTGGCTTTCAGTGCATACATTCTTGCTTTAACTTTTAACTGCCATCTATTTACTTTTGCAAGCCGGCCTTTTAGATTGGTTGTTGAGCTGTGTCAGATGCCTTCTGCCCAGAACTTGGTCATACTGTGGCAGCTACGCCTTTATTACATTTGCATCTATGAGTCTACTTCTTTTTTCTTTGAGAAGCAGCTAGCTTTGTCCGCATGCTTGTTTTTATTGTGCCTACCTTCTGGTTGCTGTGTTGAACATTCCTTATTAAACTTCGCAACAATTTTCTATTGCTGTTGTTTTGATGTTGCTTTCTGTTTGCCTGGCCCAATCATGAATCAATTTCTTCACTCTTTTTTATTCGTTTTAATGCTTCTAATGGTTTTCTTGTTACAATCACAAGGTGGCTTGTCTAACACTAAGACTTTGCGCTCAGTGCATACTTTCTTGCTTTAACTATTCTTATTGAGCACATTCAAGAGGAGATTTTTTGGTTATTTGCAGGTGCTATTCTATTTATTTGTATGACTAGAGATGGAGCTAAAGAAAAACATGAGATGTTGAGGACCACTTTAAAATCCAAAAGGATTGAGTGATCATAGCTTTTATGCGGGTATTATCTAATTAATAGAGTAAAAGCAATACATGAGATGTTGATGACCATTTTAGAGTCTAAAAAATGTTTCGTCTTAGTAGTTCGAAAACAAATGAATCTAGTGATTATAGCTCTTATGCAGATAATATCTAAACTAATAGAGTTGCAGCCACACATATTTTGTTTATTGATGTTCAAAACACATGCAAAACCACAAATTACACAGTTCATGATTTTAGATGAATCTGTCAACGCATGCAATTTTTATAATCAGTTTTCTAAACTATCTTTATTTCTTACAAAATAACTTGATTGTTCTGGATGGGTGAGATTTTTAATGATAAGCACATCTTTTTTGGCAAAGAACAATATCTTATGAGATAATGCCTAGGGGGTGGGATGTGTTGTGATTTCTTGATTGTGAGGGCTATCTTGATGTTTATCTTATTATTAGATGGAATATTGAGATAAATTTGATCGAGAAGGTTTTCTTGGCAGAGCTGGCAGATGGTAAATGATATTTTAATGGAGATTATCTTGAATGATTGTACTCTGTATGTGTAGTGGGTAGCTAGTAGAAGATAGATGTCTTGTAGAAGAGTTTCTTGATGGATATTTGATAATGAGGGGTAATTGTAGGTTCTTGGCTCATGATTTTTTTTGCTTTTGTGGAAACTGAGTTTGTTTTGTGGGGAAGGTTATCTGGATATTAATTAATATGTTTAGTGCCTCAAACAGGTTACTAAATTTTTGTCTTCTTTGCTTATTGATGGTTAGGAATTTTCATACCTTGCATCTATTGATTGCCTTGAGAATAACAACTCAAGTTCTCTCTAATACTAAATGACAATTGTGAAGCTTCTCATATCGATTTGAAGGTTTTAAAGATGTATTAGGCTTCGTTTAAGACAGTTGTAGCTGTATAAAGTAAGTGCTGTGAATTTGTTGTAGATGAAGTTATTGACGTTGCAGAGGAGCTCTTTGCTTTTTAAATATATTATTTTCTTATTGTTGTGCACGACACCGCTGGTAGATGACGATGGATGACAGGTAGTTGACAGGGAGTTGGCGGGCATTGGCGGTTGTGGAGGGCCAGGACAAAATTGCAAGGGTTGAATAGAAGAAAGCTGTCAAATCACATTATTAAAACTGCTTCCTAAAAATTATATTTGAGAGATTGCTTCCTGAAGAAGCTGATAGCAGCTTCCCAAAAACTTTATGAAACTACTGCTGTTGCTTATTAAATGCAATGCTGTCATATTACTGTGCACCACGTGAATGGGGAATGGCAATGGCCAACGAGCAATCGGCTGGCGAGGATTTGGATGGTGAGTTGCGGGCATTGGTGGTTGTTGAGGGCCAAGGCAAATTAGTAATTTGTACTGCTAAATTGATGGTTGTGGAGCAGCTAACAGTAATACGCACTTTGGAAATTGTATAAGGGAGCCTTATATAAAGCTCAACAGCCAAAGTGCCACCCCGAATGCAGCCTTAAAAGAGCTGTTGGCTATTTTGAAACAAGTATATCTACCGTTCTGGACAGCAGCATATGTTCTGCACAGATTAATTTATTGACAGCAGGCAAGAAAGTTTCTGTTTTTAACAGCAATTGTTGGATATTTTGAAGAAACAATATTCTGAACGGCAGCAATTGTTTTGGATAGAGTAATTTTTTGGCAGCAAGCAAGAAATTGTCTTTTTGCAGTTAAAACCCTCATGGTTGAAGCTGATATGGGAATTTTAAAAAGACTTTATGTAAAAGTTCTAGCTGCTGAAGGGAGCTGCAACTAGCTGATTGACATTTTAGAATACATTCTGATAGTAGATGGAATGACTACAATGGAAATTTATGGCTGTATGACAGCAGAATTTGTTGGAGGGAAGTGGAAATGTGTTAAGAAGAGAAGAACAAAACATGAATTGAGAAGAACCTTTTAAGAAAGTTAGGGTGGTGGTGAACATGAAGAAGAGAAGATGAATTGAAAAGGAAAGTTAAAAGCCTTGCAGTTGAAGCAGAGATGATAAGGGCTGTTGTGAATTTCCAGCTGCTTATGGGAGCTGCAACTTGTTAAAATTCTTGTGGTTGAAGCTGGTTTGATAATTCTGAAAATAATTGTTGCTGAATTTCTGCTGATGGGAGGACCAAATTTGGCAGCATTATCTTCTGTTGGAGAGCGGATCTCTTGAAGCACTCGTTTGTGCTTAGGTAAAGGCAAATTATCTTAGCTCAAGTTTTGCTCAAATCGATCATTTCCTTATTATTTGGAGCGGTTAATGATGACACTATCTGTACAAGATGATGTGTTTTTGGAATTCGATTCTGGATGACCATTTTAAAGATAATATGTTTTTCATTGGCGACGAATTCAATTGCGTTTTGTTACAATAAGAGAAGCTAGAGGGTAAGCCCTTTTGTTATTCCACTGCAAAAAGTTGTTTTCCTAGATGTTTTGCACAAGTCTGATCTTCGCGACATCCGCATTGGTATGGGTAGCTGTTACAAATTTGAAGATGTGTGACTTCAATATCTGAGGCATATTAAGTGATTAATCAAGCTTGGAATAGGCCTACAAGGGGTCCACTGACATCCATCCTTAACTACAAGATGGCTTGGACCGTGTGAACTCTACGAAAATGGGGCAAATTCGCCTATCAGATTTGAGAAAAAACTTGAGCTCACATACCAGCTTATTTAGAGGAGATTTATGACAAATGTGGTGATGGCTTGTGTAAAGGATTCAAGAGGTGAATCAAGAACTCAATTGCTTGGAGAATTGGATTTTGTGCTAGTGGAGGTAAAACAACATCTAAATAGCTCACCCAATGAACAAAACTCTTCTTTTTCTAGCGGTTTTCTACCGAAAGGAAGAGGTATATCACCATTAAAGTACTTATTTGTCGCATCCTACTTCACTTTTTCCATCTCAAGTGTGGAGGTTTAATGCAAGTATCTATAGATGCCACTTGTTCCCACACTAAGGTGCCCTCCCATTGACGTTAGATTCTGCTTTCTTTGAGATACTCATTATGGATGAGGAAATTTGAGTGCGGTTAAGAGATTGGGTAGTAATAAAACATTCAACATTAATGGCACCAGTTCTTCACAAAAAATACTGGGGCACCTAAAAAAAAGATAGTTTTGCAACTTTCCATTACTTCATGTGTTGGATGTCTCCCTCAACTGCGGCGAGTCACTTAGGTTTCATTATTTGTATAGAGAATAATGCCACATCTCCAATAGGCTGTCCTCCTTTTTGTAGTACTGTCCGCATGATTATTGTTAAGATTCTTGTATACCATCTCAAAGGTTTCCTCTCCAATATGATATCTCAAGAACATAGTGCGTTTATTCTAAGGCGGAACATCGATGAGAATTAAGTTACGGTTTAAGAGATCCTTTCAAGCTTCTTCTATTTCAACTCGATGGTGGGGCACATGGCCATCAATGTGGTATGGAGTAAGCTGTAATTGTATGGAGTGGGAATGTTTTGTGTGATGTCTTGATGACGTTTGGCTTTCCTTCTAGATAGTCCGGCTGGATTCTCTAATGTGTTTGTGAGATGATATTTGGATTACTTGTAAATAGACAGCTTGCTTGGATTGAGGTTAGAGGAGTTTTGGGCAAGGTTACCTGCTTTCACTGTACCTCTTCTCCCTATGTTCAGAGCTGATTTTATTGAATATAATTTACCATATAAGGGCTGGCTGATATATTTACATTAAGCTAGATAGAGGTAGCCCTTGTTCTTTGTGTCTTTTTATGCCGATGCTATGATCTTAATGGTTTTCGCTTTTATTGCTTGAGGAAAGCAAGTGTGACAAATCTTGGGGTGTACGGAGGCTGGATAGGTTAATCCATCAGTGCTAGCAAATCCAGATCATTTCAAGTTTGCCTCTCTCCTAAGTTTTTATTGGAGGTATGAGGTTGAATACTCGGGGATTAACATAAGTGGCAAACCATTGAAAGAAACCCATCACCGACATGTGTACAAAGTACGAGTCAAAATGAATTCTTGGGATACTTGCTCTTTCTCTTTTGCAGCGGTGTCTTTGCTTTTTTAAATCGGTTTTGTCGGCTATACTATTTTATGCTATGCTCATATCCCCTTACTGATTCATGCCTTTTTGAAATAGAGAATCATCCACAACCTCCTTTGAAAGGCAACGTTAATGATGGAATGCACTTAGCTAAATGAGGTAACGTTTGTGCATCACTATCTTGTGGCAGTTTAGGCATCCACAATCATAGTGTGAAGGCGGGTACTTATGCTTGATACACTTTCAAGTTTGTTAGCACAACGAATCTGCTCTGGATTAAAAAGCTAATGAGAGCAAATGTAAATCAAGGTACAAAATTTTTCTTAAAAAAATGTGGATATTCAATTATGTGGAGATCTCATGTAATGGTTGGCCCATTGTTCACAAACTTATCATTTGGTGTGTTGTGAATAGGCACAATTCTTTATGATATTTGGATTGGTTTGGGTGATTTGCAACACATTTTGTTTCTCTCTAGCGTGCAAAACGTAGAGCATTTTCATGTGGCAAATGTCATTTCGCCTATTGGTGAATGGGAGCCCATTCGGTCTGAGCTTGGCCATTTGGCTATGCATTATATACTTATCTTGTTTCAACTCATACAAACGAAATTAATATGGTCTTATGGGTTAATGTTTGAGAGTTTGAGATCTTGGATTGTGATTATTGTAGGCTACAACAAGTCTATCTTGGTCAGTGCGAGGCTTGCTTTGAACGCCAATTCCACTAGTTATAAGCTATACATTAGTGGGCTCTCCAGTACTTGCGATTGTGTTTGGGGTTACGAGGAAGTTGAAAATATATATCACATTACCTCAAGATGTAAGCCATCAAAGCCATTCACAATAGGTTGCCAGGACTTCACCATTTCAGATTGTACTAGTTGGGAATACTTTCTTGACTTGTTCATAGATGTCTATGTGACGTCAAATTTGTTGAGCAAGGAGCTAATTATGTGTCTATATTATGTATCAAGCTTGGCAAAGTCATTTTGTCATGAAGCAAGGGAGTACCTTCTCAACTTTGATCTAATCACTCAGGTAGGTTCTTGGAATACCCGGGACCTTTTAGGGTCCCTCTTACCCATTGATTCTTGGTTCCCCCACCAATGTCTTAGAATCAATATCAATGGCCCCTTTATGCATGAGTAGCAAGGAGCTTACAATACCCTCATTATTTATAACAATCGAGGCGAGCTTGTGGTGAATTTGTGGAGCCCGAGTTTATGCCCACTTTCCTTTGGAGGTTGAGATCCAGGTGGCTCTACTCATTCAACAAACAACTCTGGATTAAGTAGACAAGCTTAATAACATCATTATTAAGAGTAACTCTACTCTTGCCAATGCACGCAGCTGACGAGTTTGGGAGTAGTTGAAACAGATGAAGGGCGAGTATATACATTTTATGCTTTATTTTTCGCTCATGTAACAAGACATTTTATTTACTTAGAATTTGTGATCCTAACTGTGCTGTGCATTGTTGTGCTTTTATGCTTTCATCACGGGCTTTTTTGTTTTCGAATGTGGATACGATTTTTGATAATCTTTTTAGCATTCTTTGGCAAATACTAGGGTAGCTGCTACCCATGACTCGTTTTTTTTTTGCATTGTTTTTGTTGACTGATACGCCAATTAACATAGTTCATTTTTTGCTGCAAGTAAAAAACTTTGACTGGAATCAATTTATGGCTTTCTTGATTTCCTTATTTTGATTGAAAAAATCTGCTGCGAGCACTCTTGAAGGGGACATTTGAATTTTTTTAGGTTTTTCAAATATGTTTTCTATTGAACTTGAATTTTCTTGGATACTTAAGTGACAATGACTTACATGCCTCCATATATGAATTTAAGCAAGTATATCTTTCCATCTTTCCACTTTCCAAATATGGCTATTTCGACAAATGGAACTTTTTATAAATAATTTTATTCAGCTTGAGATGTGCTATAATTTTGCCACGTTGTTGATGAAAAGCGTACCATTGATTGAATTATCATAACAGTGTCTATTTCATGATGCATCAATCTCAATATATATTCTTTTTGCATCAATCTTAATGCACTCAAACAAACAAGTAAACATGGAAACAAATAAAAGATAGGAGGCAGGTCCGGCAGCATTAATTTAGTTTATTCTGCTGTGACTTGAGGTTTTATTAGGATCATTGATAATTTTCTTGATTTCCTTATTTGGATAGGCAAAAGCCAGCTGCTTGCACTCCTGAAGGATTGGCTCGAGCTCTAGTTGGGAGCAAATGCATATATTTCTTCTCCTCTAGGCTATAGAATGTAGAAAGAAAAACATCTCCCATTTTTTCATAGAATGTTCAAATTTAGTAGGCAAACTAATTCATGAAGTTGAAAAAGTGTTGTCATTGTCAGCTTCTAAAAGGTAAGGCATGCGTTTGGCATAGCCTCACACTTTATGGATTAAGGGGAAGATTGGAACAATGACCTATAATTTCACAAACAAAGCAAATGAGGAATTCTTAATCAAAATAATCAGTTTATCTAACATCTAGGAGTGTTTATGTCTATGAGACCTGTGATCCTAGGGACATAACTTGTAATTCATTATTGGCTTAAAATTAGAGCTCAGACTTGTATGATGCAACATCATTTATATATATATTTCTTCCCTATTTTAAAAAAGATATAGGAATTCAAATGATATATTCTGTTATTCATCTATTACTTTAGTAGTGCTTGCTTTTATTTACTCATTTTTTATTAAATGTATCTATTAAGTTTTTGATAAACAAAGTAGCAACTTCTGATTAATTTCTTACCAATTATTAATTTCAACAGTCTCTTCAATTTTGGTAGCATGCATTCTCAACAAAAATTCTATATGTTAATCATTCTTTGTTATGGGTTCTACCTTTAACTTTGTATTTTCCTTTCGTAAACATAAGAAATATAGTATCTAGCAACGTAATCTTTTTTGCTTATATATACCATATGATTCTATATTGTGCACCATTCAACTGTTTGGGGTTTAGCTTTATGTATTCTCTTTCAAATCGTTTCAAGTGTTTGATGAGCTATTAAATCTATTATGTGAAATTCTCTTGCTTAACTATTGCCCATGTAACATTAGGTGGTTTATTTTTCGCTTTATATTTTTTCTTTTTTTGTTTTTATTTCAATGTAAAAGATTTTTTCTGTTGAATTTATGGGTGATTTTGTTTTCTTGTATTTGTCCAAAGCAATTGCTTTTATTTTTGATTGCTTTATCTTAACTGATACTACTTATTACATACCTTTATTAATAATCATCTCATTTCATTTCATATATGTCACACATCAGCCTTAATTAACATTCTTATATTTATGTTACACTTGGAATTGACTGATTTCATCTTTAGTAGTATACTATGATTTTATACAGAATTTGATTGAATTTTTTGTAAAAATATATTTTCTAGCTGTCTAGTATATAGTGACTGTTTGGTTCATGCCTATATTAGTTTTTAAGTTGCTGAATTGATAATTGTTTTATTGTTGAGTTGACTTAATCTAGTTCAAGCTGGCCTACCATAGCTATTTTGTTCATGCTTAGTTATACATAAAATTTAACTTGTTTATCTTAGAAAAATAGTTCGGTGATAAGTGTGCTCGAGCGCAAACCAATCCTGGCGATAACTTAAAATAATTTTTTTGTTGCACTAAAGTTTGTACATTATGAATAATAAAGTCTACAACTAGTGCAAACTTTGTTGAATAACTTAAAACTTTCTTTGTTGCACTAAAATCTGTACATTATAGATAATATAGTCTACAACACAAAACTATGTTTAATCCTACTATGCGCAAAACTCCGCCGTTGTTGAGTCCCAAGTCCTGGATAGGAAAGGAGGGTTGCATTAGATAGTCGACAACTATTGCAAATCTTTGTTGAATCCTATTATGACATGAATCCTTTAGATAATTATACCAGAGCTAGGATGTCCTCAGGAAGCAATGCACTGAATTTCCTGAATATAGTGAAAAATTTGCAGAGACTGCTATATCGACACCTGGATTTAGTATCAAATAAGCAAGAGTTCCCGTATTATTATGGATGAATGCGAGTAAAGAAGCTAATCTTTGATTCTGAACTAAGGTTAGGTAGTTGGAATTTTGGTATTCTCACTAGCACACTTTTTGAGTTAGTTGATATGATAATAAATAGGAATATTAATATATTCTTAATTAACATTTTAATCTAAAATAAATTTCCTTAAAAAATGTACAATAAAATATTTTTTTCTTGACTGTGCAATACCCTCTTAGAAAGATTAAAATGTTAAATCACTTTAGTTTTACCTATGTATTTTTAAAAGTCTTCTTTAAGTCCCTATAGTTTTATCTATGTTCTAAAGAGGTCCTAAAGTTTTGATTTTATTAAATAGGTCCTTGAGTAATCAGAGAAGTTCCAAATTGGTCCTTGAGTACGAGATGTCACGCCTCGTGCAGGGCGGCGACATCAAAGAAGGTCACCGGAAAACACTGCTTAAGGAGTCTCTCCGGACAAAATCTCAGTAATTAGGATCCCTTGCTAATGCCCAAGCATTGTTCATGATCCACGTTCTAGCCATTAGTTAATTGTATTTATTGTTTCTCTGGGAACCAACAGAGCAATTTAAACATGCAGTCGTAATGTTTCTTTGATGATTGCATTCAGATAAGCCAATTTGCTGATATCTTCCATGTCAATTTCCTATCTACATCCAACAGGATCCTTTTTCTTCCTTTGAACCCACTGTGTCAATGTCGGATGCCTTAGGAGCTCTGCCATGGCCCAATCTATGGTGGTGGATGGTGTACCGTGCCAGCAACAAACATGTCCTACATTCACTAGTCAACATTATAATTTTAGAAATGGCACTAGAGCCTTCTGTTCTTGCTTTTCAACTATATGCTTACTGTAATTAGCGCTTTGATATGTTCTTTTTTGAGGGGATGGCAGCATCGCTAGTGTCGTATTCAGCTTTAAGTGAGAGCAACATGTCCACGAAATCCACTGATCCTTCCTCGCCATCTCCATTAACGACATTTGATCTCTTCGCATTAGGATGCATCTTTAGAACATGCTCCAGAAACTCGTCAATCTGCTTCCACATTCTGCTCGCTCTCGCTCCCAAGCCGGTTATTCTGTCAATTCAACCCAGCCTAGGAACAAATTTCATGGAGTATTGGCACAATAATTCAATAAACTCACTGAACATCTATTTGAATCTCGTCTTCTTTGGTTACTTTCTTCAGAGCACCACCCTGCATATTATATCATTAGTGAGAATCACCAATCCCCCTGCTCTATGAGACGTTCAAATCTTTCTTTGAGTTCTGCACCCTCCACTACTGGAAGGATGCCGCTTCCGCCACCCTCCCCACCATCATCCTTGCCCACCCATCCAACACCTTGTGGGCCACCAACGCCGCCAAATTTGCCATCGACCATTGTCAAGTCCATCGCAGGGCACAACAGGAATGGGATGAGTGAATGACCCATTATGGTCTTCTCTAATAATTTAAGGATCTATTTAGCAAAATCAAAACTTTAGGGATCTATTTGGAACATAGATAAAGCTATAAGGGCTTAAAAAAACTTTTCCCAAAAAAAGATAGTAAAATATTATTTCTTGACTGTGCAATCCCTCTTAGAAAGATTAAGTTTATATTAATTTCTTCCATATGAATTTATCTTTGTTAGAAAAATTGAGCTTATGAATATCTCTCATATTGAAAAAGGTAGAGCAAGTTTCAAAAAGATATGGAAAGTAACTATTAAAAGTGATTTTCTCTTATTGAAACTTGGGGAGGGGCTTTCATTTGATTGTGCACATTGGAGATAAAGGATTCATGTAGCCGACCCTATCTAGTGGGATTATGACTTGGTGCTGTTTTTGTATAAATAATATAGTTTCTTAGAATATTGACATGTAATTATTTGTATTGCATCTGTGAAAATTGCATATCATAGTAGTTTCTTAGGTATTGATACTGTTATCTTCATCTTTATATAATTGTGTTCATCTTAAAACAGTTATTCTTTTTTTTACCTATCTCTGTTAAGGTTAGCAACTTAGCTGCCCCTGTGGAGAAATGGTCTGTCGGAGGAACTGCATTGACTTCATTAATGGATGTTGAGCGGAGACATGGTATTTAATCCTAAGCATTTTGTTTTCTTGTAGCCTTAACGCCTTCTCCTTTCAGATAAGTAATTGATCCATTCCTGGAATTGATTTTTTGACTTCTTTTTTAATTCAGTCATAGCTCGTTTTATTTTGCTTTGTATCTTTTGTTCACGTGCTTCTGTTTTTTTAGTAGAACTTGACCTGGAAAATTCAACACCATGGTAGAACTTGACATATAGCTGAAAAAAGTTTGGCAACTGCTTAAAATGTGACATCCCAACTTGTTCGATTTTAAGAAGGGGTGGTGGGTAGGGATTACCAATTGGTTATTGGAGCTCATTTAAGCTTATTAATTTAGCAATTTCAAGCTTATCAAGTTCTTGAAAGTAAATTCACGTTGTTCATTGATCATTATTATGTTGAACTTAACATTAAGATGATTTTTATAATACTCTCTGTGATTTCATAACATAGAAAGATTAAAACCCTTGTAAGGTGTACCAGACTGGTAATATTTTTGAAATTTGATTGGATTTGAAAATCGTTATATACATTTTCATTATCACTTGGTATTTGGTAAATTACCTCTAATATTACCTCTAATACTTTTTGGCATTTGGTAAATTTCTTGCACAATCCGCTTAGGGAAATCTAAGCTATAGAACTTTATTTCTTGCGCAATTTTCAGTCAAATTGTAAGCTTATTGTTATCGGTCTTGGGAATTCTGAGATGCAGAACTCTATATTTTATGAATTTATATTTTCTAATATATTTATATATTTGGTGTGGTAAACTCGAGGAATTTTAGCTATGTGAACATTGTGCACTAATGCTTAATACTTTTAATTTATTAACCACTGTTTTATGGAAAACCACTTATATATTGAAAAGTTTATATTTATTCCTATAATAGAACTGTTAAGCTATATTTTTATATTTGAATTGAGACCTAGGCTGAAATTGAATAAAAGATAAGCTTTAGCTGGGCACCATGTTAGTACCAAAAAAACCAGTATTGAAAATTATAAAATATCATTTTGTCAATGAAGAATTATCTAGAAAAACATGGAACAATATCAATTGTGAATGTTTAAAGAAGCCATTACTTATATGGTAATATCAAACCAATTGACATAGAGAACTTGTGAAGATATGCAGTAGACTTAGGAATGTTGTGTAAATAGCCTTTGACTAGCTAAAAATCAATTGAATACTATCAAAAAGCCAACATGGACCATGTTCCAGGATATCAAATCACAAAGAATTTAACCAACTATTATTATCCAAACTCGACAAATGAGTTATCAAAGAATGGTCTATTGAATCACCAAGACAAATGCATAAAAAGGCCTGTTCCCAAGGATCACCATGATGACGAATGCACAATAAAAAGACCTATTAACAATGAACAAGAAATCACAACAAATTTGTTTTTTATCGAGCATTCAAAAGATTACTTGAACCATTTAAATTGAAATATTGACTAAGGAGAAGCAAGAGAACCATTATTTGTCTATCAATCAGTTGACCTAAAATTCTACATTAACAACCAATGGGGGAGTTGATAATTTTTAGTCATCCTATAGTACACTCGATGACAACTTTAATGAAGCCTGCTAGAGGAAAATTGTTGTATTCAATGAATAGATTGCCCCTTGAGATTAAACTATGTTGGGTTTGAAGGCTTAATATTACCTTAATTACTTGAGCCATTTGTTTGTTCCAAATATTGTAGTCTGGGCAAAAGATGATGACAATAGAATTCATGTGACAATTTCCGCAACACACGTGAGACATATTTCAACAATCGGTATAAGATGGGGTGGAAAATGTCTTTTTCCAAAATGTAGAAAAAAAATTTCATTAATTAAATTTGAAGTGTAACCTTTTTCCCTCAAAAGGTAGACTATATTGATACTACCAAGTTAATTGTTTACCATGCCTAGCTGAGGTGGAGCAATGCAACTTAGGTAAGAAGATTCATTTGAGCATACTGGTATGTGAAAAAGTTTATCAGGAACTTTTAAATCATCTCCAATTAACTTCATCAGCGATTAATTTCAGTGAGAGACAAGTTAAGTGAATGTTTTTCAAACCTTGAAGATGATGAATGAAGCAACTTTTGTAGACATGCAATGTCTTTAGAAGCCACTTGAAGTATAGGCGGGCGCATTAGTATGCCCACTGGATGACATGCTTATGCATAAAGGCCTATCGCATACTTCTCCAAGCTATTATAAGGGTCGTCATAGAACTTATTGTTTTCTGATAAAAAATTGCTCACTCTAACAATGCCGTTAGATATTGGAAGCACTATTTACATGGAAAAAAGATTTTGGCTCATACCAACCACAAGCTTATAATGTTGTGGCTTTCACAAGCTCGAGATATGAAATGAGTGTTCTACCTCTAACAGTTCAACTTTTGATCAAGTATAAGATTAGATTGCAGAAAAAAATTTGTTTATATGATGCCTTGGACTACCAATAACATTGAAGACTCTTGAATATTAACATCACTCGACCAAAGGAATATGGAGAGATATGAAATAAGGATGAAACTTTTTTTGATAAACTTGGAGAAAAGGTGCCTAGGACCCTCAGTCGAGTTATTGATGGCTTAAATTTTGAGTATAGCTGTTTTGTTGGAATTATATACTGTGGAAGGCTGAATTGATTACAAAAGCTCATTTTTTGAAGGTAGCTGGACACTTCAATTTTGGGATAACATCTGTAAACTTGCAATATTATGTATATTGGCTAGCAATTGATTAAAGAATGTTTGATACATTTATGAATGTATCCTCTTTTGAAACTCTCAAACGAATAACTGGACTTAAGGTCTATACACATTTTGCCCATGCCATTGAGTTACTTGCAACTAGTAGAGGGCATAACTATGTTTTTCTTATGGTTGATCGATTTTAAAAATTGATAGCCTTAATGTTAGGCAGAAACATTATTAATGGTGAAGAAGCGATAAGACTATTTCTCAAACACTTTTGGGTAAATTTTTGTTTTATATTATGTAACATATCACTTAAGTAATTCTTAGAAAAGCATTTGGGCATTGATGGACACATCATTGTAAAGGAACTTTGGATTCCATACATTGATCGTTAGACAAATTAAGGTGGACAAACATGCTTTGATACATATTCTATTAAGATTCCATATAATGCAGCTCTATGGTTTGGATGAAAATCTTTCATAAATTTGGTTTGTATTCAATTAAGTTATCCATAGATTCACATTTGATGTCATTCTAGACTTGTCTCGATAATCTATCACAAAGTTCATTTAATGGCAGATAAGGAAAAGAGATCAACCAAATTTAAAAATATTTGTAAAGGCGTAAAATGATCCACTCCAAATGGAAAAACAAAAGAAACTCTTCCAATAATGATGAAAGCCAACATGACCATCACCATGTGTAAGTAATTTTGAAATCAATGATTTTTCATGGCTATATAAATTGAAGGAGTGACTGAAAGGCGAAGGGAGAGACTGAAAGGCGAAGGGGAGAGACTCAAAGGCGAAGGGGAGATACTCAAGTCAATTAGATACAAACTATTTTCAGTATTAAGAAGGTTTGATGATAACACATTGACGAAGTTAGGTGCGTCATCATGCTTTTCAAGGTGGAGAGCATATGATGTTCGAGGGAAGCGACGAAACGAATGTTTGGAAGCAACGACAATGGAGAGGATGAGCGGGACCAAAACAAGATAAGGTTGTGCGGGTTGTACACTCCACGCACACCTTCGGTTATAGAAACTTTTGGCACCCGTGATTGTTCACACTGCCAAGAAACAAGAACTTAAAATACAACTCTTTCTAAACTAGCTTACAATAAAAATGAAATACATAACTCTCATATTTAAATTATTTACCTCTTTTTTAAACTAAAAAATAAATGTAATTAAATCCAAATTCGAATTTAAATAAAAATACAAAAAAATAGTGAAAATGATTTTAAACATGATCATTTTTTTCATAAAGGCTCTTATAATTATCATTTTATGCATGAGGCTTTTTTGTTTTTCATCAATTTCTCCTCCTTTAAGAGAACTTTGCTTCGTAGAAAAAGTTAAGGTAATCGTCTAGAAAGTTCGTATCCAGGTTTTGTAACCCTTCTCTAGTGAACCCAGTATCATCAGTATGTGGCTTATCTTTCCATCTGATCAAGAATCGGTGTTCTCCAAATATTCTCTTCATGACTTCATATGTGATATTAAACTCGATCTCAAAGATTGATGGTTTTCTAATTCTCCTAGCACTTGAGTTAGATCCTATACTTTTTGGACAATGCTCATATTTAGATGAAATTAGGTCCTCGATATTAAAAACATGACTAATATATATATCAGAAGGAAAATCCAGATGAAAAGCGTTTGATCCAAGTTTCCCAAGGACCTTGAATGGTTTGGTTGCTCTTGCATTTAATTTACTGAATTTGCTTGTGGCATACCTCTCTGGGCGAATGCGACCTAAAACATATTCTCATGCTTCTAATTCCCTATTAGTTTCTTTTTCATTAATTTTGGATGAGTATTTGATTTTTCAATTTAAGTCATTCATTATGTAATTTGTGGAAATCTTGCGCAAAAGTGAATGTCATATCAGAAAATGCTTGTTGAGGAAGATCAATCAAATCAACATGTTTTCTCGGATTGTAACTATAGACTATCACAAAAGGAGTGCGCTTAGTGGTTCGAAAGATGGTGCTCTTGTATGTGAATTTAGCTGTTGGTTCGAAAGATGGTGCTCTTGTATGTGAATTTAGCTGTGGGAAGGCGTAGATCTCAATTCTCGAAGTTTTCACTAATTAGGCATCTTAAATTGTTTTATAAACTCTTATTGACAACCTCAATTTGTCTGTCATCTGGATGTGAAAGGCAGATGAGAAATTTAGTTGGGTTCCTAAGAGTTTACAAAGAATTTTCCAAAAGTATGATACAGACTTGACGCCTCCATCGGACACTATGGTGTTAGGTTACACATGAAGTTTGACAGTTTGTTTTAAGAATAGTTTGGCTGTGTGAGGCATCATTGGTTTTAGAAATACGGAATAAAATGGGCCATTTAGATAATTGGTTGACTACAATAAAGATAAAATACATATTTCCTATTGGTTCGAGGAAGTCCTAAGATGAATCTCTCAAAATATCTTCCCAAGCTTGATAGGGAATGAGTAGCGCAATGCAATTTTTGTTGTCATTTTTGAAGTTCGATAGGTGTAGCATTAGGTTACAAATTTTCTTACATCTCTTTTCAGAGAGGCCAAGAAAATTTACTCTTTACTAAATGAATTATTTTGTCATGTCTTAGGTGGCTAGCAAATCCCTCATGAATGCAATTCTTGAATAAAAAGTATCCAATGTGAGGTGCGGGGAGTACCCAACAATGGTCCTCGAAACAAGTATAATTCGACTAAGTGATATGCTAAATGGGTAGGAAGGATTTGTTCTTAAGATTCAGTGTAAATGAGATGGAAGTTAGGACATGTGGAATAAATCATCTTTAAGTCTATCAAATCCCGAGATTTGAGAGGTCAGAGATATGACAACTAACATGAATCGAGAAAGGGCATTCACAGGTTTGTTCTCAATGTTAAGTTTATGTTTCAGAATGAAAGTGAAGTCTTGAAGGTGTTCAACCCATTTGACGTGGCGGTGGTTGATTTTTTTTTGGGTGTTAATGTATATCATGGCATGATGGTCTGTGTGGAGAATGAATTCTTGGTGTAGATGGTAGTATTGCTAGTGTTTGAGGGATTGTATAACGGCATAGACTTCTCGAGTATAGGTGGAGTATCGTTGTTGGTATCATTCAATTTCTCACTAAGGTAGGCAACAGGGTGGCCATTTTATGAAAGTACTCCTATTCATACTCCTAAAGCATCATAGGCAACTTCAAAAACTTTGGAGAAATCATGTAGTCTAAAAGCAGGGGTGGCTATCATAAGGTCTTTGATTTGAGTTCTATCAGCGACGGGGTTCAAACAAACTTATCAATTTTGAAGGTTTCAGTTATTAGATCCATGATTGAGCT
Source organism: Gastrodia elata (assembly GCA_016760335.1). Classification (NCBI taxonomy): domain Eukaryota; kingdom Viridiplantae; phylum Streptophyta; class Magnoliopsida; order Asparagales; family Orchidaceae; genus Gastrodia; species Gastrodia elata. The sequence goes on along the minus strand of CM028684.1, from coordinate 24,329,408 downwards.
AAGTATGTAATGGATTTATGGCAAAAGGTGGCTAATCCATGGAAGCTCCAAACATTAGTAAAACTCTTATGGTTTGGCTAGCCATAGATTGATTACACTTTAGTGTCATCGGGCTTGATTCTGGAAGATGAACAATGAATCTCAAAAATATCACTTGTGATTGCATGCATAAACATTTCTCTTTAGTAATATAAAGTTGTTCCTCCTTTAGTTTGTTCAACACAAGTCTAATATGGGATAAGTGACATTTTTATCAGGGCTAATGATCAAAGTGTCACCGAAATAAACCACCAAGAATTTTACGAAGAAAGGTTCGAGCACTGTGTTCATTAATCTCATAAAGATGATTGGGGCATTTTACATGCCAAAATGCATGACAAGTCATTCATACAGTCCTTCAAATATTTTAAATGTAGTTTTCCATTCATCCCCTAGTCTAATTCGAATTTGGTGGTATCCACTTCTTAAATTGATCTTTGAAAATAGGTTTGAGTCAGGTATTAGGTTCAACATATTGTCTAAATAGGGAATGGGAAATCAGTACTTGACAATGATTTTATTTATGGCTGGACCATCAACACATTCTCCAAGGATCATCTTTCTAAGAGATTAGAAGGGCAGGAACGACACATGGGCTCATACATTCCCTAAGGAGGCCATTTGGAGAAGTTCGTTGACTTGTCTTTGAAGTTCATCTTGTTCGGTGGGGTTCATGTAATAATACTATAGATTAGGAAGTTGAGCATCGAGAACTAGATCAATCGCATGGTAAATTTCTCTAAGAAGAGGTAGTTGGTTAGGTAACTCTTCCAGGGTAGTTTCAGGGTATTCTTTAAGCAGTTCAACAACCGTAGGTGGAATGGGGATTTCAGAGGGTTGCGGGAGATTTCTTTGACATGGGGAAGATGGGTGGTATGTAAATCAAAAAATTCTTTCCTAAAGTCTCAAAGTTGAAAGGTTTCTTTTGTTCAATTGGTAAAGGATGAGTTGTGTAAGAGGAAATGGTGATGGTTGAAGCTTGGCTTTATGTTGGATTAGGTTGTCATTCTTTGAGATTTGATGTGTGGTGATAGTTGTTGGGGGGGGGGCTAGTTCCATAAGTGTCATGAGTTGGTTTCTTAGGTGTGGGCTTATTATTTTTAATTTAATATTTTGTTCTTTTATTTTCTTCATCCTATTATTATTGTTATTATTATTTTGATTATTATTATTATCATTATTATTTCTATAATTTATATTTCCATTATTTTAATTAGTAATTTTCCTTTTTTATTATCATTAATATTATTATTATTAATATCACAATTCATTTATTCAAAATAAATTATTTTATTATTCATCAAATATTTTACTATTCATCATATTAATGCACTATTCATCCAAAATATTTCATGTGAAGTAATTTGATAAATAATTTAAGAGTAAAGTAAGAGGAGAGAGAAAAAAAGAGATAAAGAGGAGAAAATAAAATTATACATGTTAAAGGAGTTAAGTTACTTATAGAGGAGAGAGAAAGATGAGATAATTTATTTTTTTATAAATACCACTTACTCTCCTCACTCTCCTCCCCTCTCCCCTCTCCCCTCTTTTTCCTCGACAACCATCAGTTCCTTCCGCCAACCTCTGGTAAAGTTGCTTCAACTGTAAATTAGAGTAAGTAATGAGAAAGAGATGAAATTATTATTATTATTTTTATTTTTTTCCTCCTTTTTTTTAATAATAAGAATAATAATAATAATAATAATGTTATTATTATTAATAATATTATTATTATTCTTATTATTATTACTATTACTATTATTATTTTTATTTATACAATTTACATTTATGTTATTTTAATTTAGTCATTTTCTTCATCCTATTATTATTATTATTATTATTGTTTCTATTTTTGCAATTTACATTTTTGTTATTTTAATTCAGTAATTTCTTTTTTTTATTGTTATTATTACTATTACATTATTATTATTATTATTATTATTATTATTATTTTAAATTCTATTATTTTCATTTCAATTCAGTCATTTTCTTTCTTTCAATATATATATATATATATATTATTAATTTCAATAATTTTCATTTGTCATTTCAATTCAATCTTTTTCCTTTTTTCAATATATATATATATATATTATTACTATTATTATTATTATTTTTTTTTTAATTTTTGTAATTTTCATTTCAGTAATTTCAACTCAGTCATATATACATATATATTATTACTATTATTATTATATAATATAATATTACTATCATTATTATTATTATAATTATTATTTTTAATTTTGATAAATTTCATATCAGTAATTTCAATTCAGTCATTTTCTTTCTTTCAATATATATTATATATTATTATTATTATTATTATTTCTAATTTCTATAATTTTTGTTGCAATTATTTCAATTCAGTCATTTTTCTTTCTTTCAATATATATATATATATATATATTTCTTTTGTGGTCGGTGAGATTTAAACACATGACCTGGGATAACAAATACTGAGCCTCAATCACCAGGCACAACAGTGTTCACTCTTTCTTTCAATATATATTATTACTAATATTAATAAAAATTATTATTTTTAATATATACAAATAAATAAACAATATTATTATTATTAATATTTCTATTTTTATTATTGATAATTTTACTAAAATAAAGTTAATGATATCATTCTTTTCATTTAATTGATTCACTTCTAGTTTTTGCAATGTTATTAAGTTTTATTTACTTTGATATATTTATTTGAGATTTTATGCTAAGAATTTGAAATAAATAATCATTATTACTATTACAGGTTTGTACAGACAATATGTTAGGCCAATACAGGCTTTGAGGGAAAATGTGTAGTTAGTCAAGAACCTACATCTTAAATAGTTAGATAGATATATATTATTCTATAACTTATCTAACAGAATAAACATTATATTTTACTGCATTTTCTTTTAGAATGAACACATGTCTTAAATATGTATATTCGCATTTATAATTTTGACAATTTTACAAGTATGTCCTACTTAAATATTGCATATTATTTTATTTGTATATTCTTTGCCTGCAGAATCATGCTCACTTAATCTTATCTTTAAATTTTGATATTTTACAAACATTAGACCTCTGTGTCTAATTAAATATTTTATTTTATTTTAATTTTCTTTTTCTTGGTTCGCCATGTTATGTACATATATATCAATGTTATTGCAATTAGCAGATAATCCTTCGAATGGATTTTCAACAGATATATCAATCCTATTAGATAAAATAGAAGTAGGACAGAATCAAACCCCATCTTATTAACAAAATTATCTTATTACCAAGTTCCAAACTCTTTAAAGAAGAAACAAGATTATCAGCATTAACTAGATGATCCAAAACATAATTTAAAGAATACATGACAGTGTCATTATTTCCCAAAACTGCAAGCAAAACAACCATTTTATCAGCCATCGAGGTTTTGGGCCCAATGTTTCCAGCTACAAAATTCCCATTTTATTCAACCAACATATTTATAGAGCCCACATTGACAGAAAGTAAAATTACCGAATTTCAACAGTGCTATTTATGGGACTAAGTAAAGTATCAGCATATTCAACAAATTCAACAGATTCATTAGGCAATCTGATAGGCAAATTAGGAGTAACAACCACATGCTGATGAATTCCAGAAGAAGAAACCGGTAAGATAATTTCAGTAGCATGAACTAGATTTTCCGCAGCATCACATACTATATTGTGATTCACATTTGTTAAGAAGGATAAGCAATTTTCCACAATATGGCCAGTGGAGCTACAAATATTACAGTTCGAAGGAAAATTTTTATAAATAACATTCTGAAAGTAACTTTTAGCTACAAAACCCAACCGGATTTTGTCAAGCAAAATGGAAGCAATATTAACTTTTACCAAGATTCTAGGTGCAGCCAGATTGCGCAAAATTGAAGTATTTCTATCTAAATGGAGAGGTTTACCAAAAGCGGCAGCAATTTTAAATAAAACTTCATTAGAAATATATTGAAGTCTAAGCCCTGACAAATTGATCCAGATCGGCCTGGCGCCACAGGGGCGTCCAATTTGATGCCAATATTAGGATCCCATTTGCAAAGCTTAAGAGTATGACCATTTAAATCATATGCGCCTTTAGAGAACATATGAGCATAGTTCAAAGAAGAAGAAAATTTAAGAAAGACTCGTAGAATCAAAAGAATGGATCGGAACTGTTCCAGACAATTTTAGTCAATGGATGAAGCTGTTAACTAGAGCAAAACTTGGTTTCGTTCGAGAGAACTTGCCAACCAGCCTAAGTTGTAGGGAGCCATGAGCTTTTAGCAATTTCATCATTGGAAAAAAAAATTGTCGGAGCACATTTAAAAATGAAGTAGGTTTTATGGATGCAGTGGAAAGAGGACCTTCCACCACATCCCTAAAAGATCTAACTGAAGGTGGATCAGGCATACCAAAACATTTTCAGGTGCAAAAGAAGAAAGCAAAAGAAAGCCGAGGAAGAGAAACACAAAAAAGGAGACCATAAAAAGAAAAGCCAACGGAGGGGAAACCCTAGATCCGCCAAAGATGCGTGAGAGTCGCCCAGGAACAAGCAGAGCACGAGGATTCGTCGGCCGAGCTGACGGAGGGGAAACCCTAGATCTGCTTAAGATGCATGCGAGTCGCCCAGGAACGAACAGAGCACGAGGATCCGTCGGCCGAGCTGACGGAGGGGAAACCCTAGATCCGCCAAAGATGCGTGCGAGTTGCCTAGGAACGAGTTGACAAATATATATATATATATATATATATATATAAAATAGCATTCTCCTGCATTGCTATTCTTATATTTTCAAGTTCTAAATGCTCACCCACACTCCATATCACGCCACACTTATCGGAAAATACGAGTAATGCACTATTGCCCCAGAAGGTGGTGGTGCTACTTTTGTTACCCTCTTCACCAGATGGAACTAAGAGCAACCAAGCAGCACTTTATGGTTATAAGCAAAGCCAAAGTTCCCGCTTCATTCCGTTATATAGGCTTAAATAGAGTTCAAAGAGCGATCATAACCGTCAATTGTGCATACTAGATGAGTGCTGTCCGAATAAATAATAATAATAGTGCATGCCGTCTTCGGGATTGCATTAGAGATTTGCTGGTGAGCCGTTGGGAATAACGCACCGCATTGAATTCATTCTGCTCTCAACTTTTTCTAAGGAGTTAAAATCTTTGCAGGCCTTAAGCTGCTCAGAACAATCTCTTGTAAATCCTCTGGAAAATCAAGTATCATTTGTATATTGTTGGCTCAGAACAATTTCTTGTAAAATCAAGATCAGGAATTTTGCGGTGAGCTTAGAGTGAGGTTCTTCTTTGCTACTCTAATGGTATTATCCACCTCTAAAAACTATGGTGGAGGAAGAGGTTTATGCTTTTTACAATGATTATACAAGTTTTATCTAACTGGAAAAAATAGATGGAGAAAGTAGGAAGTGCTAATATAATCTTCAAAAACATTGAATGTTCCATGTTACTACTCTTTTACTATTTATATTTATTTTATGAAGACCACATCAATCGTGTCACTGCATCATGTAGGTAAATTCAAACCTGTGATCAAGAAAGCAATGGTGGAACTCGATGGTTAGTCAGATGATGCCTCCATTCTAAGGATGATAGCATTTTCTTCTTCATTTTTTTGCTGTTGATCCCTTTTAAAATGATGAAGTTAGAATTTATTGGTTATTTCAGGCGCTCCTTTTAGAGAATTTGCCTCCAAGAGGGAGGAGTGGGCCATCATGAACAGATACATTAGCCCTGGTAAATTCAAACCCTTTTTTTTCAAATAATCTCAAATGTAGCCTTTTGGAAGATCCTGACATGTGATTCTTTCTGTGCAGGCCCCATTCAGTTCATTGGCGCTGGGTCCAATGACATAAGCCACACTTTGAGGCTTGAACTAGGTGCGAATGCTTAAACCCACCCCCATTAAAGTAGTTTGCTTCATATTTGCTTATATATATATATATATATATATATATATATATATATATATATATATATTGAGAGAGAGAGAGAGAGAGAGAGAGAGAGAGAGAGAGAGAGAGAGAGAGAGAGAGAGAGAGACTGTTTTGAGCCATTGCAAAGCCATTGTGCTGGATTTCTTTTCATTTTCCATGGATGCCATCAATTCATAACAATTCTTACCTAGAAAAAAAGAATTTTTGAGATTTGTAGCGGATGCTTCTCATTTTAAGCATTATAATTCACATATAAAACGATCAAATTTTGATATTCTATTAAACCAGCTCCCCCATTTCGTTCATGTTCCGAATCTCCCCCATTTATTACTTGTAAAAGTTCTGTTTTGTTGAAAGATTTGAATGTTCTATTTATTGCAAGTGTTTGATTTTGCATGCTTGGTATGTTTGTTGTAATGTTATTTTATGCCGTGCAAGCTAATGGCCCATTAATATATTTTGGTGATGCAAAACTGCCTTTTTTGTCAGAATGATTCGCTAACATCAAAAGAATGACTTTTGATGAAGCATCTTAATTCAACAATCGCTGTATGAGTGCATAGATGAAAACACATTTATTCTTTTTTGTTTTTTTGTATTTATTCACATTAACCTTGCATTTGTAGCCTTATTTTTATCTGGAAACAATATTTTAACAAGTTGCTAAAATTATAGGATTCAGTTGTAATGCATATGATCTATCCATACTTTCTAGTGGGCGTCTAACTTGATGAGGCTTTGCTCCACAGGAACAGTTTACACTTGATGAGGCTTGAGCTCTAATGTAATTTGAAGCCATCATCCATTGGATGGTCAATAGTGATAATACTACTTTTGCAGGTTTTCATATATGATCGGCTTTCAGAACTCGTAAGTATCAGTAGTGATCTCAATCTGGTGCAAATGATATTTGGTGATATTTAGCTCCACTAGAATACATGCAATCGAGGGACATGTCAAGTTCTTCATTGCAACATCAATATTCAGTGGTTTGCAAAAAGTTGAAATGAGGGATCATCTGTGTCATATTGCTAAATGAATTTGAATACTTTAAATGGATAGTTGACCTACTGAAATTTTCTAATTAGGGTAAATTCGAATTGGCAAGTCATCTCATGGAGTTCCTTGTGAAAAGATGTGTAGGTTTTATTGCCTGGAAGGATGAAGAGTGCATATCTAGTAGACTATGGGGTTGCTGAACTCTTTTTTCGGATATTTAGAAATCAATTTTGCAAAAGATTAGCCACCCTAAGTAGGGGAGGATGAGCTCGAATGTGGAACAACTTGACCCGACAACTGGTGGAAGATAGCTGAAAGAGGGGCAAGTTGAAGAAGGAAATTGTCCCCAACCATCTCCCTGGCTCCAACCACAATCATATGACGATGTGTTATGGTGAAGTGGTGGCCAAGGTATAGATGTGATCTCCACCCGTGAAGTCGATGCAAGCACGATGATGCAGATGAGAAGCAAAGCTCAAGCTCGAGTCCAAAGATTAATATTTTGCAATTAAATCAACTCGTAGGTAAACTTGCTTAATTTAAGATCTTAGCATTACCTTAATGTGCTTGGTAATTTATACCAATTAAATCATAATAAAATATTAATTGTAAAATTAAATAAAAAATTACAAAAGAAAAAATTATTGTTAAATTATGCTCATAGTACAAACCAACAAAACTATTACGTGTGACCCTCTAATCAAAATGCAATATACTACACAACACAGGCACAGTTGCGACATAAAATCCGATCCCTTCACATATTATTGGTACCCCAAATTAAATCTGATCAGTAACTTTTAATAAATTATCTATATTTTGAGGGGAAAAAAGAGATATTTTGAAGAAAACAAGAATCCAGTCAGGCAACCTTTATATTGAGCCGACGAAGCCAAACAGAGTGCATAATCATATAAAAGGCATCGAACCTCTGCGGCGGGTGATTAAGCACGAAGTGGTGGCGCACCGCTCGAACTCCTGCCATTAGCCGTTTCGTCTCTTCCTCTGTCACTGCCACCAACACCTCTTTTAGACGTTGTATATCCTCCACTGAAATCGCCACAGAGAACTCCTTCCATTGTAGCACATCGCTGAACGGCAGGACGTAGCTTTCCGAAATTATCACAGGTATGCACCCTGCATAGATTGCCTCTACAACCCGTGGGCTGGCCACCTATACATTATTATTATCAGAATGGTTGTGGGATTCTTAGGAGGTTAATATTAGACATCACCTCATAGCCGCTAGGACAGAGGCAGAAGCGGGATCGTCGCATATAAGACATGTAGTCATGGGTGCCATCGGGGGGAAGGTACTCGTGGACTTGCAAATCCGGGTCGCGATCCTTCCAGTGGCGGAGTAGAATTGGTCTGATCGGGCCATGGAGCCCGCCAGCAAAGAATGCAAGGAGTGTGCGTTCCGTTGTTGATGGTGGGGAGATCAGCTCCATCGGCAATTCGCCAGAGAGGAGGTTGATCTCTGGGATGCTGACGTCTTTTCGCGGCCGGAATCCCTCCGACGTGTTTGCGTTGCATAGTGCTCGGATGGCATTTTCGTACAACAATTTGTTTCCACGGGATGCATGGGGCCCCTGTGCATACGTGCCCATTCGAGAAAAAGGTCAAATTGTGAGGGATGGCTGCATCGAATAAATAGGTGAAAAACATGATCTAACGTACCCAATCATGGCATGAGAGCATGAAGTGGTCTGCAGCAGCAGTGCGGTTCCAATAGGGATGCTTTGATGCGATGACTTCGACATAGTCGGAAACAAAGCGGCGAATTGAGGTGTGGTCATAAGATTTGGGGTGATACACATATCGGACTAGTTGAGCCACACTAAAGGGAAGGAAGAAGGCGTGGGCTCGTCGGGGATCGTTCGTCGTCATCTCCAAGTAATCGTCTGCTTGGCTATGACGCAGCATCTCTAACTCTGAAATAAAACGCCCCTCAGTAGTGTAGATATTCTTGCAGGGGCCGGCATGAACAAGCGGCACCTCGCCTTCGTCGTACACATACACTTTGAATGTTTTCTCCATCTCCTCATAACTCCTGTCAAATATGTACCTCATTTACCAATCTTAATTTTTGTTTAAGACAATGCATTTGTTTAGTAAATTTTGTTAATTATTACTTATAAGAACTCAGAGGATATTATAAATAAAACTATCAGTTATGTTTGAAAAAAAATGTCACCTTAGGCCCAATAAGACTTATATAAATAATTCAGTGAAATATAGTTTTAATATATAAATGCGTTATAATTAAAAAATAAAAATGTTTCATTATATTTGTAAGAAAATAAATATTACAATCTTGAAACTATATACATATATATATTATACACTTTCGCACAAATGTATAATTTGGATACAATTGCTCCACTTAGAATCTTAAATTTATTAAGTGCATGAATACTGAAGAGACTCCAATGCTCGCAACAACACTACAGTGATCGAGTAAATGATTTACTCTTGAATTACTCATATTTTTTCATGTCAAATAATCACTTTGTAAAATTTCAAGACTAATGATTTACAATAAGCATGAAGAGCATCTAGAATTTGAAACAATGATTATCATAATTTATTGACACAATTTATATATGGGATGCTCAATATTTAGCTAAAAGAATCTGCAATTCATATGAAAAATTGTATGGAAAATATTTTTTTAATTCCTAAAACTTTGATTTTGTATCAATTGGTTCACAAAGTTTTATTTTTATCAAATAGGTCTTTAAATGAGGCGTTCATCACGAAGAGTACGACTCCGGCGAACAACAGAGAGGGGGATGCACATCTGATCCGGGCGACGAAGATCTCGGCTACGATGATAGATGGTCCAGAGGTACTGAAGGATAAGGATAGATTACTAACCAGTTAAATAGATAAATAAAATTATTTGACATATTTGATATATTTTATTAGTCTTTCAATGGCTTATTTGCTGACATTAAAATTTTTGGTATGTCTTTGATACAAAACCAAAATTATAAGGAACAAAACAATGAATTTCTTATGTAATTTCCAAAAAAAAATTCAAAGGCAGTGTAATTTCTGACCGCTAAGTACGCAGCCAAAGTTTTATTTTTTATTTTTGTATGTTTGCTTTAGATTAACCTATCATTTATATATTTATTTTAGTTTATACTGATATGTAATTGTATCATTTTTTTTGTTCCTACGCACGCAACTTAGAGAAATGCTGGTTAGATCCGTTGAGGTGGTACTTAAAAAAATTCACCTAATAGACTAAAATTTTTTAGATGTATTCAATATAAATTTTAAAAATAATATTTATATTATTTTAATATAAATAAATATATTGTAATAAAATATATTCAAATTCTATTAAATGAAATTTTTTTTTTTTTTTTAAGTACCACCTAACCGAGTTAGCATTCCTCTGCAACTTAACGAGTGCGGGCAACAGAGCACGAGGGCTCAGACTGGTGATGGTCCAATCATACAGACCGCCAAAGCTTCGCCCCTAATGGCGTAAAGCCATGATAACAAAGAAAGCGCATAAAAAGATAATGGTCTTTCTAGGTAATTAATGGAGATTAACCGACCGGTAGAAGGCGGCGGCATTGCGGTAAACGCTCGGGCGGCTAAACCTGCCGGAAAAATTGATCCGGTCGGCTCCGGTTGCGGCCCTTCGGATGGACGCCCTTGCGCGGGAGAGCTCCGCTTCAACCCCGTCTCTCTCCGTTCGGCGTCCCTTCTTCAGCTGCATCAATTAATCGTTAAACAGCTGATGTATTTCGAACGGTGTTAGAATTCATCTTACTCCAGCACGGCCGGTTGCCAGCGCAGCGCTTTCCGGCGAGCGGCGGCGAGGGATGAGCTGAAAGGCGGAGCGGGAGGGAGTTTGTGAGGTGAGGATTATGAGAGCAACGGGAAGGAGGATGAGAGCAATGAGAAGACACGCTGTGCACAAACTGCCACCCATCACTTTTCTCTCTCCGCTGAGAGAGAGAGAGAGAGAGAGAGAGAGGTTTCCTTGTTTCCTGCTCTATATATATGGCTCTTTATATTCGAGATGGGAATTCTTTGCTTGTCAAAAGGACAGAGGAAAGTGGAAGCGGCAAGGAAAGTAGAGAAGAAAGACCCCTTTCCCCTCTCTCTCTCTCTCTGTGATTGGGAGAGGGAGAGACGACAGTCGGCTCGGGGATATGAAATGATGGTGGGAGGAAGTTTAGGATTAAGTTGTCGCAAAAAATGATGCCTTCCTATTTTATTTATTTATTTATTGAGAAGAAAAATGCCTACACAATAATAACACATAAAAAAAATTAATAATTTTTTTTATTTTTGTATAGAATTTATAAAAAATATATTCAACTAATCTTCTACTTATACATTAAATTGACACATCATCTATATATTTTGGTATATTCACCAACAAATCTAAATAATATTTTTCTTATTTATTTTATAATTATCCTCTAGCCCGAATTTTATTGTTAACTCATTGGGTTAAGTGGACCGTTTGTGTATATATTTTGCATACAAATTCTAATCTTTATATTTCTCTATTATCCATAATAGATCTATAATTGTTCCTGGCTACATACATATTTCTATATGTATTGATACTCATCCAGAAAATACAATTAGAATTTTCTTATGGTTTCTCCTTGCTGTGCGTTTCTAGTCTCTAAACATGGTTTTAGAGCAGTGATCCGCTCTCTCTATTCATCGTCTCCATGGCCGACGCGATCAAGTTACCGGTTCATCGGCCGACGATGAATGTGAAGATGTTCCGTCGTTACATGCTCACCGTGCTCTATTCTAAATATTTGGGATGTATTTTCCTTGTCTAACATCCACTATACCTTGAATGTAAAGCTCGACAAGACGAACTAAACTCTTGGAGATCACTATTCGTTCTTATTTTCATAGCTCACATCTTATGAGGTATGTTGATGGAAGTCTTCCTTCTCCTCCTCCGATTCTCTCCGCTGGCCTTCCCAATCCATATTTCAGGCGAGGATTTTCGATAGGCCAACTAATCTTAAATTGGACTATCTCATCTCTTTTCGAATCCGCTCTATCTCAAGTTCTTGGATGTGAATCTTTCCAATCCAAAATTGACAATTAATCAAGTCATCCTCAACCAAGCATAATATTAGCTAGCCACAATCATGCATAATAATTTATCAATTGAGATCGATAGCTTATTGTAATAAAGCTATGGCTTGCCAAGTGACCATTGTCTCTTACTTAGTCAACAAACTATGTTGTATATCATATTACATATATATACCTAAGAAGAACTTTCTATGCTTTCTCATTGGGACTATGCTTGTGCCTTACTACTATTAGAAAATAACTATTTATCACATAATGATATTTTATTATCATTGCCAACTCGAGCTAGTTAGAAAGTTATAAATTTGGGATAGTATAGACTAATTGTTTTGGGTTGTGGATTTGTGGATGAAGTTTATACCGATGGTTCAAAACAATTAACTTTGTTATTGGAATGTTCTTATCATATTATAAGTCTTTAAATAATTAATATATAGTTAGGTAAGGGCTTTTATTGGCCAATTAATATTTGAGTCTTGTAGTCAACTACGATGGATCCATAAGAATGTTGACAATGTTATAACAACACAACAAAAATAGTAACAATAATAAAACTAAGCCTTAATCCCACTAGGTAGGGTATATTGACTTGGTTATCAATCAGGAATATAAAGTGAATATTTTGTCATTAAAAACTCAATGATATGGCAAACTACAATGTTGTAACTCTCAATATATCACTCAAATTTAATTAATATTTATTTGAGGGATTAAGAAGAAGTATTATATCATCATTGAAAATAATATGTTGATGATGGATGCAACTCTACATAAAACCTTATCATGATAAGCTAGACTTATGTTGATATCAGTAGCCATAGTGAGATGAAGTGATCCACACATCTTTATAAAAAAAAATTATTTGTTAGAGAGGTTGAGGTAAGTAATGTTTGTCAACAAGATGTTGATCAAGTGAAATCAAATTTGTTAGTTAGCCAATATGGTAAACAAAGTTACAGTTTGATGGTGAAGCGTAATGAGCCATATAAGGAGATAAGAGGTAATTTTTACTTAGTCAGACCTTAGAGCATAAGAACCATATCCATTTGGATTCCACTTCACTAAAGTTGGGATGAATAAAATTTTTAAATTTGAAAATGATAAAGTAAAAAAGCAACTGACTAGGATAGTTGAGAAAAGAATAATACATATGAGCACATCACTTCATAAACCACTAAATATGATGGCACCATTGAAGGATAGAGGTTACTAGTACTGCATAGATTACTAAACAACAAATAAGATTACTAAAAACAATTGATAATCATTATTGAAGATATATGATGTCCTTGATCATCTAAGGTTAGTTGAGATTTGCTATGCAAAATTTAAAGTTAAGAATCCCTCAATAATATATAAAGTTGATGTTAATGATTATTTAAGAATAAAACTAATAGTTTATCACGACATTTGGGCTAATCAAAAGCTTAATTATGTTGACTAAGTCACCGACATCTAGACATATATTGTAAGTTATTGATTTAATGTTTGTGGTTTATGAACCCCAATTATAAATATGCTATCTTAAGGTAAGTTGGGAGAAATATATTTAAGATATTCAAGAAGTTATAAGTGTTATGAACTACATCAACCACACGTTCTATGACATCCTCGCCCGTAGTTGAACTAGCACTAATACGAATCCAACATCCAGTGGTTGGTCATTATCGAGAACAAGTATGATAGCACATAAAACAAACATTGATAAATGCAAAAGCTAAAACATCCATTCATAACCATCCATCCAAAAAGAAAACAAGTACATGCATATCAGAAAAAAAAATAGAAAATACATCCATAGTTTAATATTTATACAAACTGAAATATTAAAATAAAATATCCTCTCTCTCACTAAAATAACAGAAAATAGCTGCTGGACTCAGAAGCCAGGCTGATGTTTCCTCCTCATGCAATGTAACCTCCTCAAAAGCTGACTCTTCGAACTACTTCTGATTTGACATGTTTGTCTTACATGTCAGGGCCCCAGCCTTAAAAGAGAAAGCTTGTTTTAGGAAATTATCTAAGTTTATTATAGGCTGAGTAATTTTATTATTTATATTGCTAGGATATCACAACATTCTTAGTTAATCTAAGTGATGCATAATATTAAATACAAAAGACTAGAAAGTAAATACTTTAATTATATTCAATTGTATTTGAGCAAATAATAAGGTATTATAATACATACCTCACCAACTATACTAATGCAGAAAGGATTAGGCATGTAACAATAATATATAAAAGACAAATAAGAACTGACATGAATATGACCAAATGATATATGCTATGTTGACTGTATTTTAAATAAAGTACTAATATAAACATGCTAACAAGTAATAATAATTAAAATAACTACAAGTAAATACTACTGGATGAAAAAATGTAAAAGTTGAAAAGAACATACTATAAATAAAATTGAGCAAAATTGTGCTATCTGATATGCTCCTGAAAGGTATCTAAACTAAACTGAATATATATCATACTTTACCTTTGCTTTGCAAGCACGTAAAGAAGCAACAGAGGAGTCAAACATGTTTGCAAGATAATCTAAAAGTGTTGGTTTCCCATAACATACATATCACTCCTCAAAAGTTCATATACGTCTCCTTATCACTCTTATAATTTGCCCATTGAATCTGCTATATTTTTAAAGACAAATCCTCCTTGATAAACCCTTTGAATGCTGAATGTTTTCACATTTTACTAAGTTTTCATTTTGATGCACAAATCTTATATTATGGATCAATGATTTAGGCTCAAACCATTGTAGCATCAAGGTTTATTCAAAGTAATTAACTATAATTTGATATCTATTCTTATCTAATTTATAACCTAAATTGTTTATTCTTAAAGATTAATCCTAATTATTGATTAATTATTTAGCTATTTACTTTGAAAATGCACAAATGCAAGATTATCAAGATCCTCTGTTTTGTACATTTTAGACTAACTAACTTATTTTGACGTTAAGATAAACATGTGTTTTAACCTAAAAATATGATTTAATTATCAGAGTTTAAATTCTAAATTCAAAGATAGGACCTCCATTGAGGTAAAGCTATCCAGTCTTTTGATCGTAGAATCTAACTTCTAAATCTATCTCTTCAATTCTACATATCTTTAAACTTAGACATAGGCTACTCAAGTTTAGATTTTGTATTGGATAATAAACTCATTAGGTTTGCTTAAGCTTGAATTAAGTGATCCTAAAATTCCAAACTAATAAAACTCATTAGTTTAAGTATTCTAATTAGTTAGGGATCTAATATAGCAATTAAGGTAAATTCCCCAAGTTTGATTAAAATAATAATATGTTAACTAACCAAAATTTGCCCTAACAAATTTTGTATCAAAACTTACCAATTTTTATTCCGAAGTATTTCTTACCATCCAATGAGTCTTTTGACACCTTAAACATGATTTTCTAAAAATATACAAGTGTGCAATTTTTCACAAATTACTCTTAATTACATTTAAGGGGTGATAAGCGAAAATACTTAGTGAAAATTTTGTTTAATATTATTATTTCTTATGATTTTTTAATTAAAATAATATATAATATCATCACCTTTGGACTTATATTTATCAAGTTATTCAATTAATAAATATATATTAATTTCATAAAATTTTGATTTAAAGATAGTACCTCCATTAAGATAAAGCTATACAATCTTTTGATCATCAACTCTAGCTTTAGAATCTTTCACTTTTATTCTACATATCATTAAACTTAGACTTATGCTACTCAAGCTTAAATCTTGAATTGTATCAAAAACTCATTGAGTTTACTTAAACTTGAATTAAGTGATCCTAAACTTCCTAACTAATGAAACTCAGTAGTTAAAGTATTCTAACTCGTTAGGGATCTAATATAACACAAGGTAAATTCCCTAAGTTTTATTAAAATAATAATATTTTAACTAATCGATATTTTCCCTTGCAAATTTGTTATACAAACTTACTAATTTTTATTTCTAAGTTTTCCTTACTATCTAAGGAGCCTATTAACACCTTGAATATGATTTTCTAAATTATGTGTGTGCTAATTTTCACTAATTCAATGTAATTACATTTAAGGGGTGATAAATGTAAATACTTTATAAAATCATAAGTTTATTTCATGTTATTATTCATTATATTTGTATAATTAAAATGATATATAATAGCATTATTTTAGGACTTATATTTATCAAATTATTCAGCTAACATAACCTGCATTAATTTTGTAAAGTTTTTATTTAATTAAATTTATTGCGTCGTTTATCCGAAATGGAATATTCCATGAATATTTTTTTCTATTATTGTGCTACGTCGTGGTTAGACAGCCCGACAGGTTCCATAATATTTTTTGATTATTCCGCCAACTATAGCAGCACGGGTCACAAGCCGACCCGACCCGACACTGTGCTTCTCTCTTGCAGCTCTTTCTCGACTCAACCGAATTAGTGTGAACTTCCGCTAGTAATTCCTATTGATTCCAGCAACCTCCAGACTCAAACAAAATACCAAAACACTCATCGTGATAAGGCACACTGATCGGCACCAAAAGCCTCATGGCTGGTGGCGCAGATCGATGACTCCTTATTTGGCCTATCGAAGGCCGTTCTGGTTTAATGTGTAGGACTCTCCATTCACAAGCATTGACAGAAGGAGGTTAAGGTGCAAATGTAACAACCCTAAGTTGTTACCATACAAAATATAGGTTGCTTAAATTAAATTTTTAGTATCATTGCCTTTAGACCATCAATCTAAGCCAATCTAGCAGATTTGAAGTTCATTGGACTTCTCTAAGTTAAAATTTACAATTTGATCAGTCTAGATGCCTTAGTCTAGACCCAAAATATTTTGATCTCAGAATTAAAATCTGATTATATTTTTGAATTCCTCACCATCAAATTAGCTAAGGGTGAAATTTTGGTACAATTTGAAATTCATTTGGGCCATAATTCAATTTAAATTAAATTGGTTCAATTACACATAAGGGTTCCAATTAATTCATATTTACAAAATATCCTTAAAACTAAAATAACGGTCGAGATCCGCTGTGCGGACCGTGGGCGATCCGCTGCGGAGCCCGGGGCACGTGACGGCGGGATCCTGAGCATCTGATCGTTCCGCCTTTTTAATCTACGGTCAGGATTCGATCCCACGGAATCGTCGATCCATTGTTGGATCTGTCCCGTGGATCCTTCGGCCAGGATCGCTCCCGCGATCGGCCGTTAGGGTTCGAGCAATCCCAATCGTAGTGCCATCTAATCTATAGATCAGACGGCATCTGAGGCACCCGACACTGTGGATCTTCGTCTACCTCCCGATCGCGCACCCAACAGGGAGAATCCCCATACTGCAAGCTGCCCAGCTTGTCCCCCACTCCCTGCGCCACCTCAGCATGCCATTGGGATCCCTCCCGTTATGGCAGGGAGCTCCCGATCGGGCCTAGCGACCCGGTCGAGCTCAAATTGGAAACTTGACAGCTCGGCCAAGGCCCGACTTCTCAGGCCTCCCCAGCCCGAGCCAATGGCTCCAGAAGCTTCCCTAAGCTCAGCCAAGGCTATAGATAGCCCTAGCTTCGCTTCAATTGACCCTTGCTCATCAATTGAATCCTCTGCAATTCGTCTCCATTGCTGAACTCCCGAGCTTTATCCAGGCGCTCTCGAGCTCGCGTACCGCTGATAGAGGGTTGCTCATGGAGTTCAGGACCCCTAAGAGCTTCTAGAGTCTCTGCTGCAGTGAACCACGCTCCGTCTTCCAGTCCCAGCTCCGTCCCGCAAAGCCAGGTACCCAGTTGCAGGTTCTGAGCTAATATGGCTCAAACCTTAGTCCATTTGATGCGCTCTTTTTCGCATTGTTGCTATGAACCCAACACTATCGTAATTAGGATCTAGGTTAGCCCCAATCGATCGAATCGATCGATCAGGTTAAGTTCCTTCTGGATCGCCTCGGTCGAGTAAGGACCCAGCGATCCAGACCACCCCAGACCTTCAGACCAGAGGGCTTCGATCCGCCTCACCTCCCTGATGGTGTAGGGATCGAGCACAGGGTCTGGCATGGCTTCTGTGGGGAGAATTATCTCGCCACAGTAGTTCCAATGGAGGAATCTCGGGTGAGTAAGGTCTGGTTGATCCAAACCGTCTCAGAAGGGGCTTCGAGTCCCAATCGACGCGTCTGACCACGGTAATCGTGTATCGATCAAGTTCTGGCCGAGCCGTGGGCTGGATGCACTAGAATTTGGCGATTATGGTTTCCCTAATCGGTCCCCTCCTTCGGGACGACGGAGCGGGGACGACGGCACTGTGCGGACCGGGTCGACCCACGACCCGCGCTGTGCGACAAGTGCTGGGTCTCCCGGGCCCCGGTCGACCCGCGCGTTTTGAATTCGGGCCGAGCCGTTTTAATTTAAACGAAATTTTGGAATTATTTTCCTTAAGGAAAATAATTCAATTATTCAAATCATAGGATTTTGATTAAATAAAAATACATAATGTATTATTTAAATAACTTTTAATCCACTGGTCCAAATCCTATGATATCATACATGAAAATGATCAGAATAATCTCAGGAACCTAAATATAAAATAATATCATGCATCTGATGGTTAGATCTTTAATTATTGCCTAATTACAGTGGATCTTGATTAGGGCAAATTAGTAATTTTACTTACCCAAATTGCATGTTTAGGGTACCATTAGTTCACTTGTGATGACTATAATGCATGTGCTAAGTAGATTATTTTTCTGAGCTCTGTAATTTTAGTGATGCCCTAATTTTGTTAAAACATGATTTCTAAATATTTGGTTAGGTTTATACTCATTGGATCTCAGCAAACTCAGGTTCTGATTACTTGTATGATTAATTAGAACTTACATGCCAAATATCATGTGATTTGAATGGTTGAATTTATACTTATGTGCTAATCCTTTTTGATTAGAATTAAGGTTTGATTAGCACTAAGTAACCTTGTTTAGAACTTGATTTATCAATCTGACTTATAACAGTAAGTTAAATGAAATGAATTCATCCTTATACACTTATTGAGTATACTTGAATAAATCCAAATATTTGAAATCTTAAATATCCTAATTAACTTAAGAAATCTTAAGATTTGGATCAAGCTTCTAAGACTTGATCTAAATCTAAGATTGCCACTAATAATACATAATTAATCCACTAATTTGACATGGATCTTTAAATATATACTTGATTTTGCTTAAGGCATGAGAATGGATCAAACCCTAATCTACTTAAGGAGGATCTGAATTCTTAAGAACCCTAATTTAATGGAATTGATTTTAAAACTATGAATTGAATATTTTCTAATAATGCATTTGATTTACTATTTATTCTAAATATTTGAATTAGACAAATTAAGGTTAAGAACAATCTTTGGTGATTTCACTATCTGAATCAAATCTTAAGATTCTTGATTTTCTCTTAAGTAAGAGAACTAGCATAAGAAGATTAATAAAATCATATTGATTAATCAAATGATCTAAGTCTTAAAAATATTCCTGATTTAGATCCCATAATCTTAGTTTGAGTATGACCAGATGACTTAATTATCTGATCTAATTTTCCTAAACCCAGTTATGAAACAGAACCTATGAGATTAATATCAACTTAGAAGAGAAATCTTGAGTATCTCTTCATAAGATCGTCTTAAATTATTTAAAAGACCTAAATTCATATATCATGAGGTAGGAAGCCTTGTATGATTTCTTGAGGTAGAAGTATAGAAGATCCCCTCACCTTAGAAATTGATCTACTCTCCTTGTGGTAGTAATCCATTAAGGCACTAGAATAAATACTTCTCCTTGTGGTAGAATCCATATTAAGTGATCTTTGATCACATTTGATTGGTGAACCCTTGTATAGGACCTGCCTATTAGTTTAGGACTTGTAGTTTTTGATAAATCCTTATTCTATTAATTAGACTTGATTGAACCATGATTATTGGGTGGTGTAGTATAATATACCCATATTACTGGTCCCCAGTAATATTCGGGATTGGTTGAGTCACTCTAAGTGAGATTTATCTTTGTTGCTATCCTGCGGGCTTAGGCGGATATAACCTCACTTAGAGTAAATCAATCGATTCTAAGAGTGTATTAAATGGGAATCCATTCCTTAGCTTAATTGAAAGACAAGTTGCCATCGGGCAATGCCTCCTAGCGAAGATCGCTTCAATAGGTATGGCTCAAATAAACTAAATAATGGGATCCACCTTTCTTAAGACACTAAGTATGATTATGAGATTAGTGACTTAATACTTAGCTTGAGATACAAGATCATCATCAGATGGTGCCTCCTAATGAAGATCACTTTATTAGGGTGGCTTAATCAAACTAAGTAATAAGAACTCTATTCTTGCAACATATTTAATATGTGTATACAATCACCCCGTCTAGTGATCTTTAAGTAAATAAGCAACTTTAACCAACCGTCGCTTTAGAGAACAGGAGTCAGAATCCTTTTAGCAGGATTCTGCACAGTGGAGACTTAGAATTTATTATTAGTTCTTACTAAAATTCTTTATGGATTTTAGGATTTTTCATTCATTCCATATAATGGCATAAGCATAAGCATAAACATGAGTTGAACTCATTACTTTTGTTGTGACATATGGTTATCAGTGATACAGTAAGAGATACAGAATGTTATATACACAGACTGGGGAATTTCGGGGTGCATCTGCGTCACCATACTGACTTCCTAACTGTTGTGCTTACATTGGACCGTACTACTCATAAACTTTCAGTGATAGTTCTGTGATATACTGTGGTATAGCATATTTGTGAGCATTGTTTCAGTGGCATTTAGTGCAGCTTATAGCATCCTTTTCAGCATAATGATTGTTTTACTTTCAGTTGTATTTTGCGACAACTTCACATTTCCTAGCCCTTTTACTATTTTGGTTACTCAGTACTTACAGTTTTTCTCGCTTACATATTTTTATTTAGCTCTGTTACGGCTTTATTTTACTTGCATATTGTTATGTTTAGCTTAGCTTGGCATAGCTAGTTTCGATGTGTTAGACTTCTTGTCTAACACAGGGTACTTTTGGGATCCGACAATTTGCTAGATCATGAGCAATTTTTTGGAGACAGGTCAGGAGGACGTACCAGAGACTCAAGAGGAGCACTTGGAGCTGTAGTGGATCTAGCATCCACTTTCACTTACTAGTCCTTTTCAGTATTTTAGATAGACTCTTTATATTTCTACTTTTAAATGGTTTGTAATAAACTCTGGATATACTTTTACTTTTCTTTTCTGAGATGGATATTTACTATTGCTTGAGATGAATATATTGTGGATGTTTTGCTTTCAGCTTCCGCACTCTGTTATACTGCTATACATAGTATTGTGATGTGATCAGCGTACTAGAAACATTGATATATTTTATAATGTACATGGGTTCTTCTCCACTCCCTTGCACCTTATGTACGTACTAGTCTAATACCTAAGATAAGTATTTCATTCTTATCTTGGATATTGGCTCTCGAACCTACTCTTAGGGTTCGAGTCAGTGGCCTTCAGTATGGTTTCGTCTCTCTAGCCTATTCGGGAAGATGGGTTTTGCTTGTATGGCCCACCGTTCCCGAGTAACGCACCGTTCTGCCGCCAAAAACACATTTTACACTTGTCCTTTTGCGCACGGCGACGGGACAGGGCATTACAGTTGGTATCAGAGAAGTATTATAAAGTCTCAGATAAGGAGCTTGTTCCTATCCACTTTATATTATGTTCTTTGTGTCAGTACAAGATCACAATTACTATGTGTAGTTCAAAGCAATCATCTAAAAGGTTCATTAAGCTATCTCAGAAATAGAAATGAAGATTATGTCTACAATACTAACACCCTAGGGATTAAATGCACGTAAAAAGATAACTGAAACTAAAAAACTTAAAATGACATCTTAGGATTTGAACGAATTTTGACAGAAATAAATGAATGAAATATTTATGGGTTGAACTATTTTAGGGGATGGAATACTCACCGTCAGCATTTCTGTTCTACCTTAGGAGGTTTGATGATTATTGGATAGATGACCTTCGAGATGGTTAGATCTACGGGAAGACGGTAGATGGAGTATCACCTCAAGGAGTCACAGTGTTAGACAAGATCCTGATTCATTCATCATTCGGAGGTACCAGTCTTTCGGCACTCACCAAAGAGTGGCTGGATCGTGTTACCATGACGCTTCGAGAGACAGCCTGTCCAGAGAAGTACCACATAGAGATTGCAGAGATCCTACTGAGGGGATTAGCGAGTCGTTGGTGGTATTGGGTCTATAGGAGATTAGCTCGGAAAGGTCACATAGTCATATATGATGACTTTTGTGCTGCCTTCTGGGTAGAGTATTGTAACTAGATCCTAAGAGTTTCTTATGTCATTTCTTGTCATCTCATACCTTGATGTATCCATATATCTTCTCTTTTGAGAAAGAATTTAAAATGAATGAAATTTTTATGTTTCTAAAATTACACTGTAACTGCAGCTATGAATCCTGATTCTCCCTCTGCTCCTACTCCTATTAAAAAGATGATCCCAGCATCAAGCGGACCTGAGGAGTTAAGTCTTATGGCCAACTTAATAAAGGATTTAATTGACAGTAATGTGCAACAGGCGCAGGAGACACGATCTCTCATCCTCTTAGTCAAACAACAATCCTCTGGATCTTCTTCTTATAATTCAGGTGACGAAGTCCTACACAATTTCCTTCATTTCCGTACTCCCACATTCAACGGGGCATTAAACCCCATGGATACAGTGACATGGATAAAGTTGGTAGAGAAGAATCTAGCCTAAATTAAATGCCCTAATTCTGAGGCAATCCGTCTGGTGACCTACTTGTTCCAAGAAGAAGCGGAATACTGGTGGGAAAATGAACAAAATAACAGATTTGCGGACTTCGAGGTGGAGGACATTCCATGGGATATGTTCATGGAAGCATTTCGTGAGGCATTTATCCTGGCTTCAGCACAAGCAATTCTAGAAGATGAACTCCTTCACCTCATACAAGGAAATAAGTCAGTATCCGATTATGAACAAGAATTCAGGAGACTGTCAAAGTTCGTTCCAGATCTAGTGAGAACGGAAGCATCCAAGTGTCACCGCTTCATGAAAAGTCTGAGAGATTCTATTAGAGCGCACTTAGTCTCACGGCAGTTCAAAACTATAATCGAATTAATCGAGGCTGCCCGTCTGCAAGAAGGATTCCAGGGTCAGCTGGACCGGAAGAGAAAAGCCATAGTCACGAGCCCACAAGATGAGCGCTTTGGCCATTGCAAAACGGCCAGAGTCTACAATATGGAAACTACACAATCTCAGCCTCAAAATTCTGAATGCAAGAGGAGGCATTTGTATGGAAAGTGTTACGACTTCGGTGGTGTATGTTTCACTTGTGGTCGTAAGAGCCACCGCTACTATGAGTGTAAGGAGAAGAATACCATCGATGGTGTGCCCATTGACCACTCCCGCCAAAAGCAAACCTTTCGTGCTCAACCCGTGAACCAGCGGGAGCCTGCTCCTGCCATAATGCCGGCTCCTACGACAAACTCAAGAGCAAATGTACCTATGCAAAGGTCGACTTACAATCGCCAAGATTCAGAGACCCAAAACAAACAACCCTCGGCACCTGCCTGAGTATATATGTTAACTCCAGCTTCTGCTCCTGAAAACAATGATGTGGTATCAAATACGCCTTAAATAAATTCTCTTTTCTTGTTGTATTAATAATTGTCCCTTACTATTCCAGTATTTCAATTCTTGAATAATTATCCTTACGCAAATTATCACAACTATAAGCACATTAACAATAAACAACACAACTTGTAATGTTTTATTCGATACGGGATCAAGTCATTCTTTTGTATCAGAAGAGTGGGCTAAAATGCTTAAACTACAAACACATCAACTAGCCAGTTCATTAAGTATTGGGCTACCTTCTGGAGCTCGTATGCAATCCCAACAATTTTGCGATCTAGATATTCCTATTGAGGATCAAAACTTTAGAGCCAAGCTAATTTTATTGTCAATTACCAATTTCGACATAATTCTAGGCATGAATTGGTTAAGCCAACATGGTGCGTCCATAAACTGCCAAAAGAAGAAAATAACCTTGGGCAGCAGAAGAAACTCCAAATCATTCGTGGGAAAATTTAGCACCCAATCATCGTTAATCAACGCTATGGTGGCAGAGAAACTAGTTAAGAAGGGATGCTGTGCGTACCTTGTAACGATGTTGGGAGAAAGGAAAGAAGTCATACCTCTTACCGAGAACCGTGTAGTTTGTGAGTTTCCTGATGTTTTCCCCGAAGACCTGCCTGGTCTTCCCCCGAACAGAGAAGTAGAGTTCACCATAGAAGTAATTCCCGGAACTCAACCATTGTCAAAGGTTCCGTACCGCATGGTGCCAAAAGAACTCCAAGAATTGATCAACCAACTTTAAGAATTATTAGAGAAGGGTCTTATCCGTCCAAGTTCATCCCCTTGGGGAGCGTCGGTGTTGTTCGTTAAAAAGAAAAATGGATCGATGAGGATGTGCATCGATTACAGGGAATTAAACAAAGTAACTATTAAGAACAAATACCCTCTGCCGCATATCGACGATCTGTTTGATCAGTTATCTGGAGCAAAAGTCTTCTCCAAGATAGACTTGCGATCTGGGTATCATCAATTGCAAGTTAAGGATTCTGATATTGAGAAAACAGCATTTCAAACCTGTTATGGACATTACGAATTCTTGGTGATGTCATTTGGATTAACGAATGCACCGTCCATCTTTATGGACTTAATGCAGCGTGTGTTGAAATCACATATAGATAAATTCATCATCGTCTTCATCGACGACATACTAATTTATTCTAGAAATAAGGCCGATCATGAAAAACACCTTCGTATAGTACTTGAAGAACTCATGAACCACGAACTCTATGTGAAGTATTCTAAGTGCGAGTTTTGGCTTGATTCCATCATCTTTTTGGGTCATGTCATCGACTCTCAAGGGATCCGAGTAGACCAAAACAAAGTAAGCGCAGTCCGAGATTGGTCACAACCAAAATCTGTGACGGATATCAGGAGCTTCTTAGGACTGGCAGGCTATTATAGAAAATTCGTCAAAGGTTTCTCACAAATTGCATCTCCTCTTACCAAGCTGACTCAGAAAGCGGTACCTTTTGTCTGGAATCCAGAATGTGAAAAAGCATTCCAAACATTGAAAGATGCTCTTTCTTCTGCCCCAGTCCTCGCCTTACCCAAGGAAGGATTGAATTACCAAGTTTATACCGATGCATCTGGTATAGGTTTCGGATGTGTATTAATGCAGGAAGGGAGAGTCATAGCCTATGCATCTCGGCAGTTGAAACCACATGAGAAGAACTATCCTGTTCACGATCTCGAACTAGCTGCAGTAGTCTTCGCTCTAAATATCTGGCGTCATTATTTGTATGGCGTCCAGTGTTCCATATTCACCAACCATCAGAGCTTGAAGTATATCTTCACCCAACGCGAGTTGAATTGCCGACAACGAAGATGACTCGAGTTAATAAGCGATTACGACTTAAGCATTCAGTATCATCTGGGAAAAGCAAACGTCGTAGCAGATGCACTCAGCCGTCATACTATGCTATCTTCTATGATTCTCACAAGTGCATAAGAGGAAGAATTCTGAAGGTTTGAAATCAGGCCAGTGCATGGAGATATGCTAAGCACACTGGTATCCATGAGCTCAGCTGAACCTACCTTTCATCATGATGTTTTCATCTCTCAAACCAAGGATGAAGATTATTTGAAGTTCAAAGTCGATATCGAAAGTGGACGTCACTTCGACATTCAGCTTCGTTGTAACTTAATTTACCAAGGTGATCGTCTATTGATTCCCAAATCCATGCATCAGGAGATCCTGGTCGAAGGCCATAATTCTGGTTACCAAGTGCACCCAGGTAGTACCAAGATGTACCATGATCTAAAGAAATTATTCTGGTGGCCTGGTATGAAAAAGAGTGTGGCAGAATTTGTGGCAAAATATCACGCTTGCAGTCTAGTCAAAGCCGAGCATCAATAGCCTGGAGGACTTCTTCACCCTCTAGCAATACCAGAGTGGAAGTGGTTCGACATTTCTATGGATTTTGTCATGGGTTGGCCTAAAGAAAGATCTGGTGCAGATTCGATTTGGGTCATTGTAGATCGATTGACCAAATTAGCTCACTTCATCCCTATGCGTCAAACAGATTCTGTGGAAAAGCTGGCAAAGTTATATATCAAGGAAATTATCCGACTCCATGGAATTCTGAGATCCATTATATCTGATCGAGATAGTCGTTTCACTTCTAAATTTTGGCAAGCAGTTCATCAACACTTGGGGACTACTCTAGCTATGAGTAATGCCTTTCATCCTCAGACAAATGGTCAAACTGAAAGAGTCAACCAAGTTATGGAAGATCTCCTTCGTCTCTGTATTCTGGACTTTGGAGGTTTTTGGGAGGACCACCTTCCTTTGGTAGAATTTGCGTACAATAATAATTATCAAGCAAGTATCGGTATGGCTCCATATAAAGCCCTGTATGACAGGAAATGTAGTACGCCACTAGCATGGTCTGAAACTGGTAGTGTTCAGATTTACGGATCAGAATAAGTCGAAGAAACAAATCGCAAGATTCAATTGATCCAGCAAAGAATCAAAGCAGATCAAGATCGACAAAGTAAATATCACGATGCTCATCAACGTGCTCAGGATCTTGAGGTGGGAAAATATGTGTACCGTAAAGTAAGTCCAATGAAGGGCATTTATCATTTTGGTGTAGCAGGGAAGTTAAGCCCTCGCTACGTCGGACCATTTGAAATACTAGAAAAGATTGGTTCTGCAGCCTATCGACTGAAGCTTCCTGAGGATTTCTTTACAGTCCATAATGTGTTCCACATCTCCTCTCTGCAGAGATGCCTTCGCGATCCATCCCACCTAATCCAACTTCCAGCTGTATCACTCCAACCAAATCTCTCTTATGCAGAAGAGCTGATTAAGATCTTAGCTCATGATCAGAAGCAGTTGAGGAATCGCTCAATCCCAATAGTAAAAGTTCAATGGAGAAATCGCACTTTAGAAGAATCTACTTGGGAAAAAGAGGCGGATATGAGAAAGAAATATCCCAGTCTCTTTGAAACCCCAGGTACTCTTTAGTTTCAAAACCTTATTCATATGCTTCACTTTCTCTTGATTATCTTCTCTTGAGATGATGTCGAGAACGACATCGTTCTTAAGTAGGGGAGTCTGTAACAACCCTAGGTTGTTACCATACAAAATATAGGTTACTTAAATTCAATTTTTAGTATCATTGCCTTTAGACCATCAATATAAGCCAATCTAGTAGATTTAAAGTTCATTGAACTTCTCTATGTCAAAATTTACAATTTGATCAGTCTAGATGCCTTAGTCTAGACCCAAAATATTTTGATCTCAGAATTAAAATCTGATTGCATTTTTGAATTCCTCACCATCAAATTAGCTAAGGGTGAAATTTTGGTGCAATTTGTAATTCATTTGGGCCATAATTCAATATAAATTAAATTGGCTCAATTGCACAAAAGGGTTCCAATTAGTTCATATTTACAAAAATATCCTTAAAACTAAAATAACGGCTGGGATCCGCTGTGCGGACCGCGGGCGATCCACTGCGGAGCCCGGGGCACGCGGCGGCGGGATCCCGCGCATCTGACCGTTCCGCCTTTTTAATCTACCGCTAGGATTCGATCCTGCGGAACCGCGGATCCGTCGTTTGATCTGTCCCGTGGATCCTACGGCCAGGATCGCTCCCTCGATCGGTCGTTAGGATCCGAGCGATCCCAGCCGTAGCGCCATCTGATTGATAGATCAGACGGCATCCAAGGCACCCGGCACTATGGATCTTCGTCTACCTCCCGATCGCGCACCCGACAAGGAGAATCCCCGTACTGCCAGCTTCCCAGCTTGTCCCCCACTCCCCGCGCCACCTCAGCATGCCGTTGGGATCCCTCCCGTTATGGCAGGGAGCTCCTGATCGGGCCTAGCGACCCGGCCGAGCTCAAATTGGAAACTTGAGAGCTCGGCCAAGGCCCGACCTCTCGAGCCTCCCCAGCCCGATCCAGTGGCTCCAGAAGCTTCCCTAAGCTCAGCCAAGGCTATAAATAGCCCCAGCTTCACTTCAATTAACCCTTGTTGATCAATTGAATCCTCTAAAATTTGTCGCCATTGCCGAACTCCCGAGCTTCATCCAGGCACTCTCGAGCTCGCGTACCGCTGATAGAGGGTTGCTCCTGGAGTTCAGGACCCCTAAGAGCTTCTAGAGTCTCTGCGGCAGCGAACCACGCTCCGTCTTCCAGTTCCAACTCCGTCCCACAAAGCCAGGTACCCTAGTTGCAAGTTCTGAGCTAATATGGCTCAAACCTTAGTCCATTTGATGCGCTCTTGTTCGTATTGTCGCTACGAACCCAACGCTATCATAATTAGGATCTAGGTTAGCCCCGATCGATCGGGTTAAGTTCTTTCTGGATCATCTCAGACGAGTAAGGACCTAGCGATCCAGACCACCCCAGACCCTCAGACTAGAGGGCTTCGATCTGCCTCACCTCCCGGATGGTGTAGGGATCGAGCCCATGGTCTGGCATGGCTTCTGTGGGGAGAATTATCTCCCCACAGTAGTTCCAATGGAGGAATCTCGGGTGACTAAGGTCTGGCTGATCCAGACCGTCTCAGAAGGGGCTTCGAGTACCAATCGATGCGTCTGACCATGGTGATCGTGTATCGATCAAGTTCTGGCCGAGCCGTGGGCTGGATGCGCCGGAATTTGGCGATTAGGGTTTCCCTAATCGGTCCCCTCCTTCAGGACGACGGAGGGGAGACAACGGAACTGTACGGACCGGGTCGACCCACGACCTGCGCTGTGCGACAGTGTCGGGTCTCCCGGGCCCCGGTCGACCCGCGCATTTTGAATTCGGGCTGAGCTGTTTTAATTTAAACGAAATTTTGGAATTATTTTCCTTAAGGAAAATAATTCAATTATTCAAATCATAGGATTTTGATTAAATAAAAATACAGAATGTATTATTTAAATAACTTTCAATCTACTGGTCCAAATCCTATAATATTATACATGAAAATGATCAGAAAAATCTCAGGAACCTAAATATAAAAGAATATCATGCACCTGATGGTTAGATCTTTAATTATTGCCTAATTATAGTGGATATTGATTAGGACAAATTAGTAATTTTACTTACCCAAATTACATGTTTAGGGTGCCATTAGTTCACTTGTGATGACTATAATGTATGTGCTAAGCAGATTATTTTTCTGAGCTCTATAATTTTAGTTATGCCCTAATTTTGTTAAAATATAATTTCTAAATATTAGGGTTTATACTCATTGGATCTTAGCAAACTCATGTTCTGATTACTTGTATGATTAATTAGAACTTACGTGCCAAATATCATGTGATTTAAATAGTTGGATTTATACTTATGTGCTAATCCTTTTTGATTGGAATTAGGGTTTGATTAGCACTAAGTAACCCTTATTTTAGAACTTGATTTATCAATCTGACTTATAACAGTAAGTTAAATGAAATGAATTCATCCTTATAAACTTATTGAGTATACTTGAATAAATCTAAATATTTGAAATCTTAAATATCCTAATTAACTTAAGAAATCTTAAGATTTTGATCAAGCTTCTAAGACTTGATCTAAATCTAAGATTGCCACTAATAATACATAATTAATCCACTGATTTGACATGGATCTTTAAATATATACTTGATTTTGCTTAAGGCATGAGAAGAGATCAAACCCTAATCTACTTAAGGAGGATTTGAATCCTTAAGAACCTTAATTTAATGGAATTAATTTTAAAACTATGAATTGAACATTTTCCAATAATACATTTGATTTACTATTGATTCTAAATATTTGAATTAGACAAATTAAGGTTAAGAACAATCTTTGGTGATTTCACTATCTGAATCAAACCTTAAGATCCTTGATTTTCTCTTAAGTAAGAGAACTAGCATAAGAAGATTAATAAAATCATATTGATTAATCAAGTGATCTAAGTCTTAAAAATATTCCTGATTTAGATCCCATAATCTTAGTTTGAGTATGACCAGATGACTTAATCATCTGATCTAATTTTCTTAAACCCAATTATGAAACAGAACCTATGAGATTAATATCAACTTAGAAGAGAAATCTTGAGTATCTCTTCATAAGATCATCTTAAATTATTTAAAAGACCTAAATTCATATATCATGAGGTAGGAAGCCTTGTATGATTCCTTGAGATAGAAGTATAGAAGATCCCCTCACCTTAGAAATTAATCTACTCTCCTTGTGGTAGTAATCCATTAAGGCACTAGAATAGATACTTCTCCTTGTGGTAGAATTCATATTAAGTGATCTTTGATCACATTTGATTGGTGAACCCTTGTATAGGACTTACCTATTAGTTTAGAACTTGTAGTTTTTGATAAATCCTTGTTCTATTAATTAGACTTGATTGAACCATGATTATTGGGTGGTGTAGTATAGTATACCCATATTACTGGTCCCCAGTAATATTCGGGATTGGTTGAGTCACTCTAAGTGAGATTTATCTTTGTTGCTATCCTGCGGGCTTAGGCGGATATAACCTCACTTAGAGTAAATCAATCGATTCTAAGAGTGTATTAAATGGGAATCCATTCCTTAGCTTAATTGAAAGACAAGTTGCCATCGGGCAATGCCTCCTAGCAAAGATCGCTTCATTAGGTATGGCTCAAATAAATTAAGTAATGGGATCCACCTTTCTTAAGACACTAAGTATGATTATGAGATTAGTGACTTAATACTTAGCTTGAGATACAAGATCATCATCAGAATGTGCCTCCTAATGAAGTTCACTTTATTAGGGTGGCTTAATCAAACTAAGTAATAAGAACTCTATTCTTGTAACATGTTTAATATGTGTATACAATCACCCCGTCTAGTGATCTTTAAGTAAATAAGCAACTTTAACCAACTGTCGCTTTAGAGAACAGGAGTCAGAATCCTTTTAGCAGGATTCTGCACTGTGGAGACTTAGAATTCATTATTATTTCTTACTAAAATTCTTCATGGATTTCTGGATTTTTCATTCATTCCATATAATAGCATAAGCATAAGCATAAACATGAGTTGAACTCATTCCTTCTATTGTGACATATGGTTATCAGTGATACAGTATGAGATACTGAATGTTATATACATAGACTGGGGAATTTCAGGGTGCATCTGCGTCACCATACTGACTTCCTAACTGTTGTGCTTACATTGGACCGTACTACTCATAAACCTTCAGTGATAGTTCTGTGATATACCGTGGTATATCATATTTGTGAGCATTATTTCAGTGGCATATAGTGCAACTTATAGCATCCTTTTCAGCATAATGATTGTTTTACTTTCAGTTGTATTTGGTGATAGCTTCACATTTCCTAGCCCTTTTACTGTTTTGGTTACTCAATACTTACAGTTTTCCTCGCTTACATATTTTTATTCAGCTGTAAGAAACAATTTTATTAAGTTAAGTTACTTGCTTGGAGGAGGTAAACAATTTTATTAAGTTACTTGAATATCACCATAAACTAGTACTAAAGCAAAAAGGTGCAAAAAGCGTACAAAAAGAACAGTAATAAGTTATAAATAAATAGTTTATAACTAAGCAAATATGAAGTAATACATACCTCCTCCAAGCAACTGCAACAAAGACAGGTAAGCAAAGTCTAAACAAAATTGTAAGAAAATACAACCTAAATATGCTTATGATCAACAGATTATGCTAGGTAACATACAGAAATCGAACAGTCTAAAACTGAAAACAACTAACATCCTATGTGAGCATATGAAAACAATAAGTAAAACTAGCATCCTATATATAACACGTGCAGGAAAATTGTAAGTAAAACAGTGCTATAATGCAGAATATGCAAGTAAAACAGTAACTGAAAACGGAAACTACAGTGACCATCTAAGTCACCCAAACTGAAAACATACTCAGCAACTCTTTGCCTGATGAGCTAAGAAACTCTGAACTGAACATCACTGAAAACTCTTAGCCTGATGAGCTAAGACAGAACTGAATGTAAGTGTACTTGAATTAGTATAACCATATCAGAATCCTGACTCTATAGTCAGTATGGCAAGAGTCTATCTATCCTATCACTCGGACTAGGCATGGCCATAGACTGTCGGACATTAAGCCCTCGAAAGGTTGCCGACCCGAACGGGTTGATCGAAGAGGTATACTAATCAAGCTACACCTTACAAACCACTTGTGAAATGAAAACATAATGCTGCTTATGAATGTTCCAAATTAACATAAGATATTTATTGAATAACTTAAGTACATAATACATGTTCAAGGTATAAGGCTCAAAATCAAGGAATGCGAAGCATCAAAATCAAAGTGAGCAAGAAACTCTATTTAAAACACAAGTAATATCTGTTGTTATCTACTTTATTCGTTCTATCTACTCTAAGTTACATAAGTTTCAGAATCATTAATTCTTACACATTCTGTAACTTAGAATCACAAATTCTATTAGTTGAAGATAATTAGGACTGGCCAAGTCCTAATTATAACTTAATCAAAAGATGACTATTTGGTTAAAATGAATAAATCATCGACCTAATTTTGTAATTTAATTTACCCCAAACCTCATCTTGATTAGCCAAATCAAGACGAAAAGATTAAGAATTAGACTCCAGATGATGGGGTCTAATCACTTAATCCAAAGGTATAATTAAAGATCTAAGGTTTAGAACTCAAATCTCACAGATTAAGTTAAGGCAAGTCCTAATGATAAATCAATTCATCAGAATAGATTTATATTCTTAATTCTAGGGTTTAAAGATCAAATTATCATTTAATAAACTAAGAAAATCTATAAACTAGAAAACTCAAGATTTCACCTATTGAGTAACCTAATTTACTCAATAGATGAATTCTAACCTAAGATCTATTCCTAATCTTAGGAATTAAGGTTCTTAATTTCTAAGAGTATCTCTCAAGACACACATCCTAACTAATATTATAATGACCTAAGGGAAGGTCTAAGAATGATTAAAGAAGGAGAAATCACTCACTTAAGACTTAGGAATTTTCTTAAGGAGCTAAAATTGAAATTTTAATCAAAAATTTAATTTAAAACTTGGATTTAATTAATTTTAGTTCTAAATCATTCTATTTACTAATTTTAGTGATTAGAAACTGAATTTAGGGCTTTTAAAGGCTAAACCCTAAATTTGGGCAAAGTGACCATTTTGCCCCTACTTAAAGGTTCAAAAGATCAAACTTTGATCTAGGGCTTAAATTCTAAAATTTTCTTTTGGAAAGTGATTCTTACTGTCTAATGTAAGATTAGACAGCAACTAAATTAATTTTGGGTGATTATTAAGCCATATGAGATCAAATTAGTAAATTTGACTCATAAGGGCAAATTAGTAATTTAGCTAAGTGAAAGTTAAATTTTCTTTCAGATTATAGCTATTTACTGTCTAAGCTTTCCATAAAATCTAAATTTGCTAAATTCTGATAAGTATTGACCAAGTTATGGCCAATACAAGATTTAGGGTTAAAAGGTGATTAAGGAATCCTTAATTATGGATCAAAAATCTTAATTTTGCCAATTAGTGCCCAAATTGAGTAAAATCAGTGACTATGGTTTAAAATTAGTCCACTAATTATAATGACATGTGGTAGGCTCAATTTGGATCTAATTTGACTAAGTTATGACCAATTTAGGGTTACGAGTGATTAGTGAGTGATTAGCAAAATTAATCACTCAAACACTAATCCAACCTTACAGATGGATTCTAAATGACTCTAGGAGTCCTCTGAAACTTAAATCACTTAATTTGGATTATATGAATCCATTGGGACTTTTTTGATGTTCTATAGTCCACTGTGGTGGCTATATTTCTTGTTGATAGGGCATCATATTGTTGGATGCCATCAGACTAAGAGATTAGAGAAGAAGAGCAGTGTTAGGGTAGGGATCCGCTGTTAGTCATAAACAGTCCTTCTATGTATAAAAGGACTGTGGATTATTATTTTATTTTATTATGTCCTTTTTGAATTATAAAAATGTATATATTTTCAATTGAGATTGAATTGTTTCTTTAAAGACTCTCAAACTTCGATCCCCGGTCACCATAGTTCGAACCCTAAACTTAGTCTTTCAGGTTAAAGGGTTTATAATGGATTCAAGTGGTTTAACTAATTTATGTATCAAAAATATGTGCCAATTCAAGATGAATCCATTGGGACTTTTTTGATGTTCTACATTCCACTGTGGTGGCTACATTTCTTGTTGATAGGGCATCATATTGTTGGATGCCATCGGACCTAAGCGATTAGAGAAGAAGAGCAGTGTTAGGGTAGGATCCGCTGTTAGTCATAAACATCCAATAAATCGTGAATCTGGAAAACTTGCTAGTCTGATAAACTGAACCCGCAGATCTGATAATTAACCAGCATATCTGAGAGGTGCTTCTAACTATTTTAGTATATTTATTTTAATAAAAACATTAGAAAAATATCAATTTAATTATATTTTAATTATGCACATATTTAGATCATTTTTTATCCAAATTTCATAAAATTTTAACTACAAGTTTAGAAGAATATATAGAGAGGACTATTTATTTAAAAATTCATAGGGTATGCCAATTAAAATGCTTTAATCAAAACTATCAATATTTAATCAAATTTATCTTAACTTTGAGTTCAATTCAAGAAAATGACCTAATTTAGGTGGAACCTAAATGAATAGGGGAATGAGTTCAAAGTCCACCGTCAGATTAATTTAAAGTTAGTCCAAGTTAGATCAGCCCAGTATGTGAGGAGCAAGTTAAATTAAGTTTACTTAGGCTTAAATCCAAAAGAATAGATCAACCCGAGTTCAAACTATAATTAGGATGGTTTGAGTTCAACCTTAAGGTTATTTATTTAAATTGAGTTAATTTGAGGGAAATCCTAAAGATTAGTTTCATTTAAGATCAATACTAAGAAAAAGGGCTGGGTGGAGTCAGATTGTGTCCAAAACTAAGAAGAATAAACTTGCTTCTGATTTAACTTAATTAGATTACATTAAACTTGAACCTCAAATTAGGCCTTGGTGAGCTTTATTAGTATATACATCAAACTCTTAATGCTATTGTATATTAAAAGATGTTGATAAATAATATCCTTGAATACTTAAGCTATTGACACTGATCTGATTTGGTTAGCATCATCAATCAAGAGTATGCATATATGCTCAAGCACGAAACCAGTAAAAATGCTCAGGCGCGAGCAGTGCTGGAATGCACATCCACTTGAGTGCCTAGATGTGCAATGGCTCACACGCCTAGACACATTCTTAGCATGAGCCCAAAAGCGTAAAGACACATTTGGTTGCAACATTTCATTAACTATGTGTAACGTTGTGGTTCGACCAAACTGTCAGCATTTACACGGCTCAAGAGTATGGTGCACTAGTCTATTCCTAATTTGTTCCCACCCTCTAAAAAATCTTGTATTGTGGAGCTTTGCTTGAAGAACTTTATAATAAGCTGCATCTAAGCAGCCATAGTGAGAAGCACTGCTCAATACTGAATGCCATGTAATGCTGACATCGTCGTAGCTTTGCATGTGGGAGGCTCACAGGCAGTACACGAGCACCTAAATTCTCCCAATAAATGCGTCAAATATCTTTCTTTTATAATTAACTCATTAAATTAGCTGCTCTAATTCTTAAGCAACTGCTTAAAGTAACCAAAGCAGCATTTTAATCGCTGCAACAAGTCTAGCACTTGTTGAGTTGCAAACGTTCAGCAATGAAGAAGCCGTATCATTCTCGTTTAAATGCTGAAGAAGCCGTATTCAGCTGCAACAAAGCGAAGGCAACAACTCAAATGTATATGCACGTATGCATGTATGGGAAAGGCTTCATCATAGCTTTCACGTTGTGGGCTGACAGATATAGAAGCTTGGCAACGCAGAAGCCCCCATTGCAAGAATTCTACTTGAGCATACAAAAATTGCCCTTTCAAACGGATACAGAACTAAATGAACAAAAGTGGAGGGGTGGAGGAACCAAGAGTTAAGAAAACAATTAATTTTATGCCATAATTATTGATAGCTAAGTAAGAACTATTTTAAACTTAATCAAGTAATTTAGTTCGGGTCATAAAAATGGTATTAAGCACGTGATGATGGAGCCGTGTAAGGTCCTAAATTTGGCTAAGGGATAATTACTGGTAGCATTTGGTCCCCATGTTGTAGATTCACCGATTTAGTATTGTAGGGAATAAACGAACTCAAAGGTAACATGACATCACTTTCAACTTATGGAAGCCTTTTAGAGAACACAAAAGAAGGTAAAGAGCTATGCTAACTATACTTTAAAAGGTAAATTTGGAGGGTAACTTAAATTGCTAATCTCTTAAAAAAGTAAACTTCCAAAAGCAATTTGCATTACTTGATAGATTGTTAGCATTATCACACTAACTCAAGTTTCTTACAAATGAAAATAATTAACCCAAAAACAACAACCTAAGTTTTCAATAAAAATCAGATTAAGTTTGTAAGCTGTTACCCACAATTGTTCTATAATATATGTTGAGTTTCCGCTAACCCATAATCTGCAGTTGCACCCAGGTGCGACGGCACACGTCCCGGCGCGGAGTCCGCCAATCACAAGCTAATAGGTTGAGCATGAGTTGAATGGTCACACCCTGGCACGTGCCTAGCCTTGGCACGTCATAATTGCAACAATTTAAATCGTTGTAGGAACTGTTGTGGCGAAGATGAACCATCATGTCGAACCTGAAACGCCACCAAAACTGTTGCTCGGATTGTTCACTAAATTGTCATTTCTACTCGCGTGCTTGGGTGCATGAGGTGACATGCTTGAGCACGAGGCACTTTCAATATAAGTGTTCGTTACATTTTGACCGTTGCCAGCAATAGGAGTGAAGCCAGATCGAGACCTGGGAGCCCGGGCATCCATAATGAAGCTGGAGAGACTTGGGCACCCAGGAGCGCCCAGGCGTCCATAATGAAGTTGTAGAGCCTTGGGCACCTAGGAGCGCCCAGGCGCCCTAGGTACACATTATGCTGATTTGGTCTGGGCACTCACGAGCACCCTAGTGCCTCTCAAGATCGAGGCCTGGGTGCCTAGGAGTCCGTGACAGTTCCAGTCCCGAAAAGATGCCCTTACACATCTAAGAAGCAGCTGGGGGCAGCTTTAAAATGGAATACAAAAATGTTTTGGAAATAGCAAGGATAACAAGAAAAAGAAAGGAAAACAAAAAAAAAACTCTAAGGAGCTGCCAAGGACTCAATGAAGGAATTGAGAAGGATCCGAGAGCGCTAGGAGAGCGAATCAGGGGCAGAAATTCGTCGTTGACATCGCTTATCCTACTGTTACATATTGTGTTATTTTAGATCACAAAGTTTGTGAGTTTGATCTTCTCTTTTGTGTTCTTTTCCTAGACATGAAAGCTAACTTTGTGGAGGAGATTAGGCTACACTTACGGAGTAGTAATTCATCTTTTATGTTGACGATTATAGATATGCTGTGATGTATGCTTAATTGAATTTCCATGTGATGCATGTATGCTAAGTTTAATTCTATATTTCATGTGTAAATTAGTTCCATGTTTGTGCACTAATTCATGCTTGGAATGTCAAAATTCTGAAACTAAGGTTCGATGCCACAAATATCTTAATGTTCTTGCAAATTTCTATGTTGAATGTAAACCTCTCACTTACACATAAGGTTAAGTATTGTAAGGGGTTGTTAGAGTAGAGACATCTATGTGACACCTCTTGGATTACAAGGAAATTTAATTGTATGTGAATGTCATGTTCTCTGTGTACTAAGTAGGGTTTCACCATAGCATAATTAAAGTTCACCTTTTGAAACATTAAGATCGAGGTCATAGGGTTCGTTTAGAAGATCAGCTAAAGACGATCTTAAGATTTTTGATTGGTGTGTGATCTATGTGCATGAGACATCATTAATGGATCAATATCTTTGCTACACCCCAATGATAAATTTAAAATTTTCATAGCATTTAAGTTAAGTTCCATAACCTGACAATTCTAACATAATCCTCGCTATTGCTCCATTGATAGTATCCTCAATATCTATTAATAGTTTTCTTTCTTTAAACTTGCAAATAGTATAACTTGGAGTCATTTTAAAAAAACCAATAATAAACCATCCGAATATTAGTGATAACAAATGCAAACTAGAGATAAACCCTTCACAAATCTTGTTGATTGAAAATAAACTGAGAACCAATATAGAATATCTAACTACAATTGATACACTATACCAAGTGTGGGGAAAGATGAAGTTAGGAGATAGGAATTTTTATTATAGATTTGAATTAGGCGTATAAGGCTCCAATACTATTCATGAGTGTAAGTCTCCATACTTCATAAGCAAGTCTAATAAAAAAAGGCGAGTTATCACTCACAAATCATAAAAAGAATATATGTAGAAATAAAAGGGATGAAAAAAAATGTCTCCCCTAAAGAAATAAATTACATCTCTTTGAGAAGGAGAATATATGGCACCTTAAAATCCTAATTCTTTATCTATAAGCAATCTCATTAAATAACCAAGCCTACCTAATCACTTAAGTCTCTATGCCATCATGAGTATTGTGTAGAGATAATTGGAGGTTAATGTAGATAAATTTTCAAGAGATTAGACAACACAGGGTGGAGAATCTAAGTAAACATATGGTAACTCAAACCATCCAATGGACCTCACTAAATCATTAAAACACTAGAAACATATGTTTACTCCAATCAGTGATTGGTTTTAAGCCAAGGTGTGGATAAGCTTGGGGTTAATTTTTTTTCTTTTCTTATATTCTATTAGGTATCATAGTACTCTATTACTTTCATTTCTACTTTGTTTTCACTTAAATATGTTTTTATCCTACGAAACTGACACGTAATCCAACATCATCTCACTTCATTTTCCATAATGTTCCCAAATATCCAAAAAATCATACAAAATAACGTCTTACATATTTTTAACATTCAACCGCAACACTCTCCTAAATTTTCATGTCAATACTATATCCAAAAATCCTTACCATATATTCATCAAAATCATAACTACAATCCTACCGCCATAACCCCCATCATTTTGGTAACAAAGACAAGTTTCTTGGCTAAAATTGTAGAGAATTACGTGGTGAAAACCAACATATTTTTTTCATAATTAGTGGAATTTATTTAACTCTATGTTGACCCCAAAATCCCAAGGGGGCCATTTTTCGCCCGCCACTACCGCCCCACCACCACCGCTGTTGTCCACTAAATCAACGCGGTCTATCTCGCGATCGTTCGTGAACTGTCAGCTATTGTTCCCATCCCTCGGAAACCGAACTGGCCCAGTCCACCATAATCGGCCCGACCCACCATAACTGGCCCGACTCACCCGAACCGGCTGACCCACGTTCAGCATGTCGCACACGCGCACTCAAGCGCCCACCAACGTGCGTCCACGCCTGCCTATGCGCACCCGCCAGCCTGCGCATGCAGCCTTCCTTCGACTGCCAACATCTGACACAGCATTCTCCACCGTCCAACCTCAGTGTTATTGGTGTTGTTAAGAATTTGAGATCTTTAGTTACACTCGAATTACACTTTTAAAGAGTTATATCAGTCCAATAATGAGAGAGGATAGCATGAATATTTGACACGTGAAGGGGATTCTTTCGACTTCACGAAAGGTACTCAATTCATTTTCTTGCCATATTTTGAGTATTCATTCTATGAACTTTCATTGATATTAACAAAGTTGATAATTTCTATATCTTTGGCAAATTGTGTGCAAATTGTGTATTTCTTGCTCGATATGGTGCATCTCCTCCACCTTATATTAGTCAACCAAACTTTCCATAAGCCTGCCTAAACTTGAGTGACCACTTGTGGTGTGTTTGTAACAGCCCAATGTTGTTACCCTTATCAATTAGACTAATCTCCATCTTTGTGGCGACCGGGGGAATCGAAGTTCGAGAGTCTTTAAAGAATAATTCATCTCATTTGAAAATATTACATCTTTATGATTCAAAAGGACATAATAAAATAACAATAATAATTTACAGTCCTTTTATACATAGAGCCAAAACATATATGAAAAGTTACAACAGTTTTGAATTTTTACAAAATAAGAAATGAAATATCTACATTCTTCTGCTTCTTTAAATTCTTCCTCTTTTAATTTGGCAGACCTTCTAAGTTAATTATCAAAACATGAAAAAAAAATTTCAGTTTACCAGTTAAGTAGGAGTACGCAAATTATTCTTATAAGAATAAATCTAGCATCCTATAATAGGTATGAATCACATATGAAAATGATTGAAAGACTTGTAAATAAAGTAAGTAATTTCCAAATGCAATTTTGCCCTGCAAAATAGCTGTGAAAATCACATATATGAAATAAATTTTATCAAAAGCACTTGTAACAATAAGGCGAGTCCGGAGACTCCTAAGCCCAAATGGGTAAACCCATAGGCATAACCTTAGAAAGCTTATCTCGCCACCCATCGGTAGTTTACTCAAATATAATCTTGGTGTGTCCTTTTCCTCTGGATTTGCCTACTTTCTACAAGAGGCTAAATCTCTCCATATAACCTCAGGGCTGCTAGCTGGCCTAATCTGTACAGATTCTCAGTGTTGCGTTCCACCCTCAAAGACCAAACACCACAATAATATATTCATTGTTTCATCTTTTTGTTACATGCTATTCGATATCATTCTTTTTGCAGATTAT
Organism: Gastrodia elata; assembly: GCA_016760335.1. Taxonomy (NCBI): domain Eukaryota; kingdom Viridiplantae; phylum Streptophyta; class Magnoliopsida; order Asparagales; family Orchidaceae; genus Gastrodia; species Gastrodia elata. Next base: position 24,288,479 of record CM028684.1, on the reverse strand, counting down.
AAAGCGATAAGCAGTTGTAAATAATATTCAAATGGAAAATGGCTCAAATATAAAAATACTGAAATGAAACTTATAAGTAGATTTACGTATCTGATTATTTTTGATAAAATCAACCAATTTAATTTGTTTGATCTGCCAAAAGTAGTTAAGTTTATTAATTTAATGTTTCATGATTTGTAATAATAAATTTTTATGATATTTGATATTTGGATTTATCTAATTAATTATTTTTAGACTAATATTTTCAAATAAAAAGACAATTTATATGAAATTTTTAGAATATGAGAAAACATCTATATTTCCTATAAATTTTCTAAGTTCTAAATTTTCAAAAATTTCGGTAGAGTCTCCTTTGTTTTTGTTCAAATTTTCCATTTTCAAAATAAATCTCCAATTCTAAATATAGAGTTCAGTCCTTTTACAGGACTGCTCATTTCCAATTCTACTATAAAGTTTAATTCCAGTTCTAAAATAGAGTTTAACCTTTTTACAGGATTGCTCATTTCCAATTCTACTGTAACTTCAAATACATAAATCAAACTAAGTAGTTTAATAACAAATTCCTGTATTAAATATCAATAAAAATAGATGCTGACTAAAATCAGCAATATGTGATTTTTACACATAGTGTCTAATGCTTGTATTATTTTTTTTCACAACCTGCAAGGAATAATATCATTTAAGGTTAGTTTGTAAATGTTAAAAAACCAAATTCATTTAATTTCAACAGCAGCATATGATGTTTTAAAATATATGACAGTATTTATAATATACAGCCCCTAACTATAAATAACTTAAAATGAAAGCATTTGAAATTATAAGATAGCAACATTTTGGTTTATTGAAGTTAAATAACCATAATTTAGATCTCATTAAAATAATTGCAGCATTGAACATTTGATCTTATAGTAACTTATACTTCTAATGATTGCATTCATAATCTAAAATTCAGCATAAACATGTAATCTTCAGGGATAATGGCCGTATTTGACTCTTATTATTAAACATTAATAAATGAAACATTAGAGTTTAAGCCCGACGCATATTATGCAGTTTAAGTAAAGTATTTGATTCCATATGATATAATTGATTAATCTTAGAAATAATAGTAACATATGTTTTATCTTAAAGGATGATGGCAGCATATGATAACATTTAGATCCCTTTCACATTTCAACATAAGTATTTACTGAGGATAACTGGCAACATTTAGATTTCCTAAATTACATAGTAGAATGATTATTGGACCTTGTGAACTAAATAATAGTATCGATTGATCATTTGACTTTATAAAATGGCAGCTGAAACATATATATATATATATATATATATATATATATATATATATATATTTTTTCAGTATAGAATTTTTAATAAGAGAATGAGAGCATGTGAATCACACAGTATTTAGAAACTAAAAATAATTAGCATCATTTTTAATATGAAAATGTAACAACATTTAACCATAAATGAAAGTATTTAAACTCATAAGATGGTAGCATATGATGACAACATTTATCCTCCTATCCCATCTATCTCACATTCATTTAATGGCCTGATACGATTCTTATATGACAGCAAATGATTTTTAAAAGAATAATAACATTGATCCTTAAATAATCCATTGGCAGCATTTGGATCTTTCAATTGGATGACCACAATTATTCTCATAACTAGGTGGCATTTAGATACAAATATATAGCAGCATCGAGATTCCTGAATATATATGGCAGCTTTGAATCACTTAAGATCAATTTGATCTTTATTTAGGAAATAATTTGCAGCATTCGAGTTATTAAATGGTACGTAGCATTACTTAAACCTCATGGCAGCAATTGATTCATGATGACATTTGATTCATACTGAATTTACATTGCAGCTCATGATTTCTTATTACAATTTATAGCCATATTGAAGCACTTAATGTTTCATTGATTTCCTTTTAGATATAACCTGGTAGCAAATTCAAATTTTCTAAAATAATTGTTTAGCATCATTAATACTTATAGTACATAATCAGCTTATGTTTGTAATGAAAGAAAATAATGACATTCCTCCATAAAGAAAGAGCAGCTTTTGATACTTTATCATAGATGGCAATTTTATAATTTCATTTATAAGAGATAATTTTTGTTTACTTCAACCTAATTAAAGTAACTGAAATTATACTGAATTTAATAACATCTGTATTTATGTAAAATATAGTATCATTCTTTTTCAGCATTTAACATTATCATTTAAGACTGAAGTATAAGCATTTGATCATCATAAGAATAAATAGTATCAGCATTTAATCGTAGTTGAACTTGAATGGAAGCATTTGATTTCATAAAATTCCTTTCAAAAAAATTGGAAAGCATAGGAATTTGTATGGTCTATAATGAATTAATTAAGAACTTGTATAATGAAACAGTTACATGCATTCAAATGAAAGAGTGATTATGTAATGATTTAGGGTTTCAAGCTGAATAAATCATGATTATGCTCTGAGAGTCCATATTGTTCAAATTATTGATATTCTTATATGAAACTTCAAGGAGGTGTTTAAATACATGATATTTCAGATAAAACTAGTAACGAGGTTAAAATAAAATCCGGTACAGCTAATCATAATTAAATTATAATACCAAAATTATAAAATTGAATATCATGTTATCAAGAGAAGTAAGAAGATCAATTATCATTGTTAAATCATACAAAAAAAAATCCAATCCAAACTTATATGAATCAGTTAAAATTCGAACTATTAAATAGGGCAGAATATTGGTGAACAAAGCCAAAGCATATTGAAAAGAAAAAATATTGTTGTGGAAATGAGGATGTTAAGATGGATGAGAACAAAATAAAGAATCATTCGATTCTCTTTATAAATTTTCCAAATTCAGATTAATCTGACCCAAAGTATATTACTCCTTATTATGCTCCAAAAATTCGAATCAATTTAATTACTCTAAGATTTAACATTAGGATTGATTGGTAACAAAAGTATTATGTAAAGGACATGATATACATAGAGTAAGAATCAAAACGAAAGTACCTTGCTTCTTTACTCGGCTAGAAGAGACTTGACGAACCGGAGATGGTTTCGGCGAGTGGAGAGGTTTCGGCTAGAAGAGCATCCGGATGAATGGAGGCTAGGTGAAGATGGAGGATTCGGCTAGGAAGGCTGCGCCGAACGGAGAAGCAAGATCGGCTTGAAGAGGTGTGTTTTGCTGTCCTCTTCACTGCCTTACCTTCGGACGATCCCCCTCCGAGAGCATGAGAACGAGTTGATAAGTAGAGGGATCGGCATGAGTGCGAGCGAGATAAGGATGGCAGCTTACTCTCTGCTAGCCCTCCCATTGGCGAGGGCAGCGGCGAGTGGCACGCGTCATCCTCCTCGAGCCGAAGGAGCGGCTCTCGGGACCGAGAGGATTGCGTGCGTAACATGCGTCGGCCGTGTTGAGGGATTAGGGTAGAGGAATTAAGGTTTTGTTGATTTATATAAAGAAAGATATATTACATGTATTTATATATATTTGTTTAATTTAGAATTTTCCATTTATTAAATTTATATTGTAATATACCTCAAAAATTTAAAAAAAAAAAAGAAAAACCAATCCTAGCTAATTGAGGTCTTCTGAACACAACGGCGCACTCGGATTTTTGATCCGACGAGTATTTAATTACTTGAATTTTCGGGGTATTTAAATAATATTAAAATATTCGTCGAAAATTTAATGACTTCCAAATGCGTTCAAAACTTCACCCCTAGCTAATTTGGGGGTGGTGAACGCAATGGCGGAGTCAGATCTTTAAAATCTGAAGTCAGAATTTATTTAAATATTAATAAATAATTTGAGACTGAAATTTTGGTATTTTACAATCTTAATCTTGATCATAAGTATTAATCAAGTCATTAGGAGTCATCCACTAAGAATTAGTCCAAATCAAGAGTCAAATGGATCAAGTCCTGATTTTTTGAAAATCCAGAAACCCTAAAAATTGACCTATCTAAATCGACCTCATATCAAAAATTGGACTTCGCAATTACGCTCATTTCCCTAAAATTAGCTAGGGGCGACGTTTTCAAGTCAATCGGAAGACGTCGAAATTTTGATGAATATTTTAATAATATTTAGATACCCCGAAAAATAGGAAAATTAAATACTCGTCGAAATTAAAATCCGACTTCACTGTTGCGATCCTCACCCTTAAATTAGCCAAGGGTAAAATTTTGGGATTTTTCGGAGAACGTTTAATTTTCTCGAATATTTTAATATATTTAAATTTATTAAAAAATAAGAAAAAATAAATCATCGTCAAAATCAAAATCCGATTTCATCATTTCATTCCTCACCCCAAAATTAGTTTGGGGTGAATTTTTTAGATTTTTCGGAAGAACGTTTTTTAAAATATGATTTTTGAGATTTATTAAATTTATTTTCTTAAACTCTAACCTTTGTCTTCTCCCTTCTTCATTGGCTGGGTGGGACCCACAGCCACCCAAACCTAACTGAGCCTCCTTTTCCTTCAGCCCCCTGTTGTGCTCAGCCTAGTTGTCCCCCTATCTCTTGCCAGCCCCTCCCCTATCCCATTTATTGACTGTCCTCTCCCCCATTAAGAGAGCCTTTGGCTCTCAACTCTCCACCCCCTCACTATTGCCTAGCTGAACTTATTCCTCCCTTCCCTTATTCCCTTCCAACTATATCTGCTATTGGAATAACCCTTAGCCCCTTCCTCATCTTGCTAGCAGTTGAAGAAGAAGAAGAAATGACCTCTCAAGCTCTCAAGCCTCTCCTAGGAAATCTGTCATTGTCAACACCAAGGTACTTCCTTTCTCCCATTGAATATATTCAATGGCTACTCCATTTCACTCTTATGCTTAGTATGCATCCTTATAAATCTGTATTTAAGCTATGGAGTTCATTAGAGCTAATTAAGGTTGCGATTTTAAGAAGATAAAGCTATCCTGTTTTTCCTCCATTTTGCATACCCAGTCGTTTAACCCCATTGTTTGTATTGATAACTTAATATTTTGGTATTGATTTGGGTATTAATGGAAAGGTCTCGGAAAGAGCTTTCCAATGGTATATGGCATCACACGTGAAGTGCTCTAAGTTGAGAGTAATCAAGCCTGGAAGTTGACCCATGCTGTTTTTTGCCAAGCAAAATCATCGTCTGGGCTCCAGCGCGCTGCATCGCCCAGAGTTGCAAATTTGGGTCCGCTACAACGCACTGCAGCACCCCAAGTTTCGAGTTAGGGACTGCTATAGCGCGTCATAGCGCCTAAAGTTGCATTTTTTCCTGCTACAGCGCGCTCCAGCGCCCAAGTTTCAAATAGGGACTGCTATAGCGCGCTGCAGCACTTAAAAATGCAAATTTTGGCCACTACAACGCGCTTGCAGCACTTAAAAATGTAAATTTTGGCCACTACAGCGCGCTACAGCGCGCCACAGCGGCCAAAAAATTAAAATGATCATAACTTTGTCATCCGGACTCCAAATTCAAAAATTTAAAGTGCTAGATAGCTTAGAATATCAGTGCCTACAATAACCTAAAATAATATTTAGGTTGTAAACTCTAGAAAAATCTGAAATGACCAAAATACCCCTAATTATAATTAAGTCATAACTTGGCCAATTGAAGCCAATTTGGGCCTACTACCAGTCAAAATACTCAGTGTAATATAGGGAAGCTATAGCCATTAAGTTTTTTGAATTTGGACACCAAATGAAAGAGTTAGCTTCTTGACCCCTCTTAACTTAGAAAATTACCAATTTACCTTTAGAAATTCAAATGGCTATAAATAATTCATTAGACCTCAGAATTTAGTGTTCTTAGACTCTATGGAGTTTTTGAACAACAACCAATAGTAAACTATGTAAAAATTTAGATTTCATTAAGTGCAATTTACCAAAATATCCCTTAGGTCAAAAACCTTAGTTTGGACCTATATAACCCATTTCTTATCCAAATTTGGTATACTTACTGTCTATCTCCATATTAGATAGTAAGGAATCATTTGGCAAGTAAGAAATCTCAATTTGGAGCCTTAAATCAAAAGTTAGTATTTTAGACCCTTAAGTAGGGGCAAAATAGTCATTTCGCCCAAAATTTTAGGTTAAGTACATTTAACTCCTATATTATCTTCTAAGTCAGTAAAACAAGTATTATACTTACATTAGAATCATCTAAGTGAGTAAAATTAACTATTATGTCAATTTGTTAAAATCCCTAAAATTCCTCTAAGCATTTTCCTTGGGTAATTCAACACCTCACATTAGGGTTATTCCTAAGCTTAAGGCTAGATCCTAGGTTAGATTTCATTCATTAAATAATGGGGTTATTCAATGAATGCAATATTGGTTTTATTAGTTTTTAGAATTTTACGATTTATTCTGATTATTTTGTCTTTTAACTTAGCTTTAGGATACGAGATTCATCCTATTAAGTTTGATTACTTAATAGGATTTGCCTTAATTAGTAGATCACTTTTAGAATAAAACTTAGAACTTATGACTTATCCTTTTGGATTATGTGATTAAGCACAATCTCGTGGTATTTAATCCATAATCTGTAGTTTAGAAGATCTTAATCAGATCTTAGATAGAACGTTTAAATTCACCAAATTAGGACGTATGACTTATTGATTTAACTCGTAGTTATAATTTGATTGAATTAGATTAGAACCTGATCAGTTTAAATCCTTTTAACTTATAAGGACGAGCTTCTAAGTTACACTCGATAGTAGGAATTGGAGATCCTAAACTTGTGTAATTTGGAATAGTTAGAATGGTTAAATTAGAAAACAAATGATATCACCTTATTTAGTAGAGTTCCTTGCTTACTTTGATACTTTTGTTGCTTACGCATTCCTTGAGTTTGTGCCATAATTCATTGAGCATATCATATAAGATTTTTGGTGCATAAATAAAATTTTAGGAAAATATGGAGACTCCTTAGATTCCTTATGAAAATAATAAAGTGATTGATTAAAGATAATAATTGTATGTGTTAGAGCTGCCTCTCAGTTATGTCTTCTTTGCCTAGTCTCCTTGTTAACACTAGGAGAAGACTTTGCTTATATCTTCTTTGCTTAGTCTCCTTATTAACAGTAAGAGAAGATTTGTTGTGTTTTCTTGTCTAGACTCCTTGATGACACTAGGAGAAAACCCTATATATCTTGCCTAGTCTCCTTGATGACACTATGGGTATATAGTTTTGCACCTAGTCTCCTTGTTGATACTAGAATTCTTTTGATATTCAGTGGGCTAGATTAGCTCTTTTCTGTATGGTAGTTAGTACACAGATGTTTATATATATATGATTTTGATATTTTGTTTACTTTTCAATATTTTTATTCAGTCAGTTATTCCTTTGTTATGCTTATATATATTTTAGAATATTAGAATTTTGCTGCTATTATACGTATTATTACTGAGCTAAGTTATTTAATTTGCATATTTCTTTTGATCACCAGCATATTTAGGATGTACTATTTTCTTTCAGCACTTATTTAATTATTATATATGCCCTGCCTTGTTTAACTTATATTTGAGGCATGTTTTAACCTCTTTTTTATTTAAAGTTATAAATATTGTTTATAGCTTTTCCCTTTCTTATTGTATTGCTAGTTGCTCCCATTTTTAATATAATTATTGCTTAGAAATGTAAAATAGTGATATTATAAAACACATAAAACTCATTAGCTTAAAATGTACTTAGACAATTATCTAACACAAGGATTTTTTTTTTTTTGTTGGGGCCATACATTGTGAAACTGATAATGGCAGATCCTCTTCAGTTAGACGATCAGGAGCTAGGAGTGGTGCCTTATCCAGAAGAGGAGTCTTTAGAAGAAGTTGCTTAGAGTATTATAAGTGAGGATGAGAGTCTTTTCATTCTCTTATTACTTAGACTTTAATGTGATGTAATAATACAGATACCTATGACTGTGTATTTGGATTACTATACTATTTATTCTGAGTTATATTTCATGCTATTTATACTGTGATGCTTGAATATTTCTCATTTTTAAATCATTTCCACACTCTGTATGTTTTTATTAGATAGTGACTGATGTTTGAGTCTATGCTTACTTCTTCCCTTATTAGGTGAATTGTGGATTTCATCCGAATCCAATGATAAGAGAAGGTTTAGCCAGGGTCCCTTAGCTTAATCTTATGGATTAAGGGGTGGGGCGCTACAGTGTTCCACTCAAATAGCCCACCTTACTATGATTGAACAACATTTGAGTCATATTTACTATTTTTACTTACTCTACATGTGCTTTAGTCTAGCTTGCTTATCTTTTGTTCATCCGTCACTTTTTTTATTTAGATTACTTGTTGCATTATGTATATAAACTTGTGCATTTAAAGGGCAGCATGGCTAACAACCAAGAAATTAATGGAAATGGCTTAGATTAGAGACTTGATGTAACACCCAGGTGTTAGATTAGGTAATCTAATTCAACACTAAATGTTATTGTAGTACTTAATATTATATTAATGATACTTAACCCACTGTTAAGCTCAACGGGGAGTCTCTCTAAAAAAAAATCAAATGCATAATATTATATAAATACATACTGTAACAACACAAAATTTTGAAAATCAGAACGTCGACACAATCAGAATAAAATCAAGTTCTCGAGAAAGTTCAAAACTAGACTTAGCCAAATATACTGTTATAAATAGTATATTTTTGTGATCATAATGTCCAAGTTTAGAGGCGATCCGACAGTCAAATATTCCTATATTAATTATTAAAATTTTTAATAAGGAAAATTAAATATAAGTCCAAATTCAATAATTCTAGTGTCGTTGGATTCACAATAACAAAATAAGACTAAATAAATATTTTTATCGAATTTTAAGTATCAGATTGTCCGTAATTAATTTTTGAAGTTCTTACCTTCAAAAATTAATTAAAAATAAAATATAGCTCTAAATCAAGAAATATTTGTTCGAGAATGTTCGTCTCGTCAAGAAGAATCTCCCGATAAATTTTTGTCAAATTTGAAAATTGGACGAAAAATTAATATTAATTAAGTCAAATATTTTAATTAATTTTGCTAATTATTTTTTTCTTCTTTTCTTCCTTTTCCTTCTTGTGTGCCCTAACAAGCAAAGGGGAGGTTGATCCCCCTCCTTTCCCTTTGGGGGTGGCCATGCCGCCCCCCCTGCCCAAGCTGCCCGCCCCTTGCCCAGTCCGGCCGAGCACCCCCTCCCCTTCCCCTATAAATCCCCCCCAAAGCCCTCCTCCCCTTCTTGCACCGCCGTCAGAATTTGCTGAAACTCTGTCGGAAAGCTGTCCGACACTCTTAGAACTATTCCTTAACTCATCGTCAAGTCACCACCTCCTCATGTTGAACTCCCTTTGAATGGGAAATAGCCCGCGAAAACTCAAAAAAAAAAGTGGGTTGAGTAATTTATTTGGACAAATTATCAAAATGAAATTTTAAATGAAAGAATATAATAATTAAAATTTAATTTAACTCCTAACTATGCTAATTAACTAACCACTAATTTATATATATATATATATATATATATATATATACATATATATGAGTGTTATAATATGATAATATATCATATTATAATTATGTCATAATAATAGTAATAACTAAAGATGTTATTATTATCATAATATTCATAATAATAATTATTACTTAAATAATATTACTATAATATCTGTCTCTCTACTATTATTCTCTAAATAGTAATAATAATAATAAGTATACTATCTTATTATTATTACTATTATCATAAATACTAAAATATTATTATTATAATGTTATCTCTATTCTTATAAAAAATAATATTGATAATAAGTATATACTTATTATCATTATTATCTTCATATAATAATAATAATAATAATAATGATAATCATACGATTATCATTATCCTATCGATATTATCCTAATATTTACTCTCTAAAATAAATTCATGTGCATAAAATTATCACCAAAAATAATAATTTCATTTTCTTTTATTTATTATACTCTCTCACATAAAGCAATAAAAATAATACTTTTATATGTAAATTCTCCTATAAATAATTATGATAATAATAATAGTAAAATATTATTATTATTATCGTTATTATCATTCATACTTTTACCCTTTCATAAAGTCTTCCATTTCTTTATCTTATAAATATAAATAATAGTAATAATAATAATATCGATTATTATTATTACTATTATTATTATCGTTATCACTACAATCATTATTGTTACTGTTACAACTACGATTATCACTACAATCATTATTGTTACTAACTCCACCACCATCAAAATCATCATCATATTTTCATTAATATTGAAATAGTGAGAGAGAGAGAATCAAAAAGAGAGAGAAAGAGAATTAGAAATAAGATAATAAAAATATATTTATTTTCCTTTGATGATTTTCTAATAAATAAAATTTGCACAAATTCACAAGAAGTCAACCTAGCTAAATAAAACATGTACCCAGGATATCATAAACTATATTTATATATGATGATTTAATTATACGCTTTTGCTCCGCAAAGTTAACCCAACTAGTTTCTTATTCTGCTATAATTAAAGTTTACTATTACTATATGTGATACTTTCAAAAATAGATAATGTATCTTGATTGATAGAAATAGATGAGATTCTATGATAAGTATTTATAGTCTGTATTTAATGTAATAAAAATGAGACTAGTTCTATATCATACTATTCTATGAAGATATAATGAGACTATAACTATGCCTACGAGGGGGCTAGCATAGGTGGAATAATGCCTAAATAGCAATGTTTGAACTCAATTTGTGATAATCATAGCAGACGTACTTGATTTCCTCAAGATTTGAGAAATTGCCCGCTCGAATAAAAATCTTATATATATTATTCACTTTCGAGATAGAGATATCAATTTTTGATAAGTATGACTTACTTGTGATATGTTACTTTTATTATTATTTCAAAATTATCGTTAAAATTTTGATTTGCAGGAAAAGTCATGATAGTCCTCAAATGAGGAAATTCTACCTTTCAAATTCTTATTATTATGCTTCCTTGCATTTTTCCTGCATTTAAATTTTATGCTTTTGCTTATATATATACAATATAATTAATGATATCCAAGGTACTAGAGTTTATCTCTAACAGGTGTTCAACCCGAGCATTTTCGTTGTAAATGCCAGGTCAGGTCGATGCTGAGGATCTAGAGATAGCCTAAGCAATATACCACTGCACTTTTTATTCTCATATTGTATTTATAAATAAAAGACAAGCCTGCACTTGTAATAATGCTCTTTCTGGAATAAAAATTACTACTTTTTGTTCTCTAACTATTTGTGTAAATCTATGATCTTTATATTATTATTTTAAACTTCCAACTATAATCCTCACCCTAGTCCCCACACCTTAACCAGGATCTATCAATGATTCAGGTTCAAGGTCGGGTATGGAACTAAGGTGGGGGACGTCACACATACCATTTCAGCCATCTGAAAAAGAAAGAAAATTACATCACATAATAGTAAAGTAAGACATCAATAGTTAATTAAATTTATACAAATATTTTACATAATGACACTCATCCTCACAAAATAGTAAATTTATACAAATATTTTACATAAAGGCTTCAAGCTGCATCTACTAAAACCGATCTATCTCATGTGCATGATCCACTCCAAGCTCCTGATTTACGGTAGGGCGCAGCCAACAAAAAAAATCCATTGATTATACTTAAAAAGTCTAAGTACATTTTAGAGAAATTAAGTTATTTAGATTTACTGGATATCCCTTTAGCCATTTAGAATTGTTATAAGCAGTGCACAAAGTAGTAAGAAGGGAAATTAAAATAAATAATAAAATAACAACTAAAAATAGAAAATGTAGTAAAAGAGAAAAATTGATCACAACTTGCATCAAATATGTAAGTAGAAATAGCATGTACAACTATATATTCAAGTGTGCATTAAAATAATGAAGATATATATATATATATATATATATATAACAGGGTATATGCTAAGCAAGCAGGGCAGTGTGAAGAATATAAATATATAAATTGAAATACACTGCAAAAATATATGTAAAAGAACATTAAATACAAGTAAACAATATATATGAAAGTAAGGAGATTTCAGTCTCGAGGACTGGATAAACTATAAATACAATCTTAAAGAATAGTAATTGTAAATGTATTTCATGTTTCTTGATTTAAATATGAGTTTTGTTATGTGGGAACTATACAAAATAAGTGATGAGTCAAGCACGTCTACTCAACAAAAAGTAAGCGAGGTTTCCCGTTAACACACACATTCCCCCTCATAGGACATTTGTGCCTCCTGACCACTCCATAGCTTATCCTAGCTCAATAATAGATATACAACATAGTTTGCCACATGAAACCCCTTGGCAGAAATGTTAAATGTCTAAATTATGCACAATGTCTTTAATGAATATTTTCAAGGATTTACTCTCAATGCATTGTAATATTCAAGGATTTCAAAGCTAATTATAAATTATGTGATATCTGTTGTTATCTACTTCAATTATCTATTTTATGATTAAAGCTAATTAAGCTCCTCATTTGACTTAAACATTCACCAAATATTTCAATCAATTGATACATAATATTAATATATTATTTAATGAGGTTTGAAAATAGTGATTTGATTAAGGTCTTATTTAAGTGACAAAATACTTTATAGATATAGTTATAATATTACAAATAAACAGATCACATCCTAATTCTAGTACTACAATCATCTAAATTATCTCATACTCTATGAGTCTTACTACTTGTGTTGTAATGTTTCTATGAGTACACAATTCAAATTTCTAAGTTATCATTATTCTCTAATCATCCTACCTGACTAACATCTTAAATATTCTATACTTAAAGAGGTTCTTCTATCTAACCACTTATGTTGACTTAATCTTTGGTGTGACACTAATTAGTCAAATCTAATCTATCCATAGACTTGATGATTTTATAAGTTTACTAATCTAAATCGGTAAGTCTTAAAGGATGCTCTCACTTTGGATATTATTATCTAGTTCTATCACTCATTAGTTTACTAACCTAAATATCCAATTTCTTCTATTATACCTAGTTCCAAGTCCTAGTGTTATCACACTAAGTCCTAGTTCTTACTTTGTTAATCAGCACTTAAAGGTTCTAAGCCTCTATATCTCCTAAGACTACATCTAACCTTAGATCAATCACTAATTATTTTAAATGAACCTAAGCCTCATACTTAGCTCATTATGTGGCAACCTTTACTACACTAGGTAGGTCATTTTAAGTTACTTAGGTCACTTACTAAATTCGAGTATAATCCTAACACTAGTTATGCACTAATCCTTTTAAGGTGGTTCCATCCTTGGATCTTCTGATTTCTCCTCCTAGTCTTAAGTTCAACACTAATACCTACTCATTTCTATCTTAAATAGTTCACTAAATCTAGATGTAAAATTGTCATATAACTTCTCTCTACTAAAATTAGAGTTCATTCTAAGTTTACTAAACATTAAGTCAAACTAAGCTATTCTAATTATTTTCCTATCCAAATCATCATCTAATGTTGAAACATGATATAAGCTAAGTTTTCAAGGGCATCTTAGGGTTTAAGAAACTTAGCTAGGTAAAAAATGCAATATGAGAATTTAATATTAATTAAATCAAGGGTTAAGAACTCATATTTTCCATTTGATGTCTAAATAATATAAGCATAGTGGTTATAAATTCCCTATAGTATAATAGGTACAATGATAGTGAGTATGGTTAAATCAAATATCAAATGGCTAATCTAAGCCTTCATTACTCTTAATGACTGTTAGAAAGTGATCAACAAAATGAATTATTAAATTGAAAAATTAACTTCATATTAATGCCCTACAGATTTTATGATCATTTTGGCATATAATTTCAATATATTTAGAATTATATTTTTAAATTTGTTAAAATAATTTAAATTAAATTAAATTAATTAAAGCCATTACTATTCATAAGCATTCTGCCCCCACAAATGACATACCTGCACACACGCCATTCCCATGGCCCGCATGCGGATGGGCTCGCAAGTGCGATCCAATGATAGTGTCACGCGAGTTAGGATCGACCCGCCCGGCAATGTGCACCTCCTTTGTCGGGAAGCCAAGATAGAAACCCTAGGCTTCCAAATTCATCCTACTCAAGCCAATTCAGATGATGTCACATATCTCAAAATGTAGCTAACAAGGAGTCCTACACGTGGAGCTACAAACCCCTAACCCTAAGAATTACCATCAGCTCAATTCTAATGGAAAGGGTTTTAGGGTTAGGGTTTAAAGTGGAGGCCAAATGTGCCTTCCAAAGTGCCCTAACCCTTAATATTTGGGGTTGATTAAGCTCCATGGGTCAAGGTCAACTCGTGGAGCCTAATGCCGTTAGCGGGGATGGTCGGGAACCCAAACCCCCGAATTTGGGGACCGGGAACTATACATACATGCCCTCATTACCCCGGCGTAACTAGGCTCACCCTAGCTCAATCGAGCTCGGGGATCGATAACTTGCTATAAGGAATGCAATTACGAAATCTTAAATGCAGAAATTAGGAAGTGGAAGGAGTAGGATTATTATAACTTTGCTTCTGATAGAGGATAATTAAGGTTAGGTTCAAATCCGCACGCAGCTGATCCGAACTCCTTATGAACTTTCCCGCAGCCTAGCCAAGCTGATTCCAAACAAGTGGTCAATCCTCTACGACCCTAATAACGGAGGAGAGCAAACGAAGGATGCCCCGCACATGTACAGCTCTGCGCCACGATCATGTGTGTAGCAGAAGAGGAAGACGGCACAGAGCTCGCCTGGGAGGAGCCATAGTTGTCTGATCCAATAGCCGCACAAGATAGAGAGTGCTGATCTGTCTCATCATTTGATCAAATGGCAGGCAAATGCCGCTCGAGCCAGTCGTTAGGGCATTATATATTTAAATAATTATTTAATAATTTCAATTCTATTTAATCAAAATAAGATAATCAAATGAGCTTCAAAAAATTCCAAAAAATTCACCCCTATCTTATTTAGGGGTGAGGAACTCAAAAATAAAATCAGATTTTTAATCGATGGTCAATTTAATTTTCTTAATTTGATGATTAATTAATATATTAATATTTTTGATAAATTTAAACGACTTCCAAATTTCACCAAATTTTCAATGATTACTCCAAACATCATTTGGAGACAAATGACGATGATTTTAACCTAATTTGGATGTCTAAAATTAAGTAACAACGATGAGGTTATTACAGTTGAGGGCTTAGAAACTTTTATGGCTAAGGTAAAAACTCAATCTAAGCGAGTCTTAGAAGCACTAAAAATAAGAAATTATCAACACCCTCCACCACCATCCGAATACCTTGCATATCAAACTAAAGCTAAGGATGATCCTACTTATGAGATTAGACACAATCCAAACTATATGAGATGTAGACTCCCTAGGAAAAATAATTTTAGGATGAATTTGATGACATGTATTTTAGAGGACTTGATCATCGAAGAGGAGATGATACTTGTGGGAAACCTAGGACTGATCCTTCGCTAAGATTTGTACACATGAACGAGATCTCTATGAAAAAGATATTTTGAGCATGATTAAAATATAAACCCCTACTTATGATCGTACCCATAATCATGATCACTTTATAGATTAGATGACCCAAATCAAAGAATTCTTTGAGTGACATGACTTAGATGATTACTAGAGAGTCACATTTGCTTGGATAAAGTTGATTAGTCATGCCAAGATCTTTTGGAGTAACAATATTCAAAAAGAAATGAGGAGTTATTGTAGGAGAATATCTTGAGTTGAGATGAGGGATATCCTATGCCCAGTTGTTGGAGAATATCTTGGGTTGAGATGAGGGACATCTGTTCTAGACATCACTCAATATTTTTAAGAGAAAAAAAGAAAAGGAAGTAGAAAGAGCAGGGAAATACTGAACCAAATACAATTGAGCTGTTACCCCTATCCAATAATCACTTTGTTAAACAACTTTAAAATTATAAAGAAAATCTCAGAACTGTTCTGAGCAAGATTAAATGATTCTAAATATTCAAAAGGGGGTATTCATTGCTTACTCAAGAATGAGTAATAAGTTAAGTGTGGGGGTGTGATGAACCCAATAAATATAGATTATTTAGTGTTAGAATTCCTATTTTTCAAAGAATTAGTGGTACTTTGACATGCACTTTTGTGGCATTTCAGGACATGGAGCTTAATATCAAAAAGAAAGAAGAACTTAATAAGGGCGTTGCAGCGCACCACGACGCCTTATTTCTGAGAGTAAGGCGCTACAACGTGCCTATCAGGCAGAGAACTTGGCCCTACAGTGCATTGTAGTATCAACCTAAAGAGACTTAGGTGCTACAACACACTGTAAAGTCCTTCAAACAAAAACATTGGCGCTATAGCGCATCGCAGCACCCATCACACAGAGATCAAGGCACTACAGTGCAGTGGCGCCCATCAGACAGAGAACTTGGCGCTCCGGCGTGCCGCAGTGCCAGTTCAACAGAGAGCTTGGCGCTGCAGCATGACGTAGCGCCCGATGAACAGAAGGCTCGGCGCTACAGCGTGCCGTAGCACCAATTCAAACAGAAAACTTAGCGCTACAATGCGTCGTAGCGCCCGACTGATAGAAGGCTTGGCGCTACAATGCGTCGTAGCGCCCGATTGATAGAATGCTTGGCGCTACAATTAGCCATAGTGCCCGCTGTATTTTTTGTATTAACCTCTCTTCCTAGTTAGCATTGGGAAAGTGTTTGAACTTAATTCCTTCATATTCTCCATAGTAGAATTCAAATGCTTGCATGTAAAATTCCTCATTACCAATGGAGTAAAGGAATTAAAGTAAATGCAAATTTAAACTCTCAAGATGAAAAATTAATTGCTCGTGTAAATGTTGTAAGGTTATCTAAAAGGATTATAAAAGCAAGGAATGGAGAAGGAAGAAATGTTCCAAATATTTTAGTGGAAGAGTTCCTAACCTAAAGTGCTACTAAGATCTATCAGAGGAGAGTCCCCTACCCAATGAAGGAAAAAGCTACAGGCCAAGAAAGAGGAACAGAAGGAGATCCCATGACCAGAGATCTAGGAGAACACAACAGTTGTTCCTTAGTATTGTACCCTTTATTTTTACTCTTTTTCTTTCTTGTAAAATCCATACAAAGGCCTAGTTTCTCTTGCTTCTCTCCTTGTATTTCCAATATAATGACATCCTAAACCCTCCTCCTTGGGGAGGGTTGGGTATAAGCATGTAAAGTTATACAAATGTAATGCAATGTGCTCTTCTCATCAATGAATGATTTTTCTAAATATGAAATGCTTGTATGCTATGTAAAATAAAAGAATTGGAACTTATGATTCCCTATACAAATCTATGAATAAATATTTTCATTATAAAACCTCATTGAGCTCATTGATCGCCTGGTCTGAAGGGTGCGCAAGCTTGAGCGTTAACACTGCAAATGTCAGTGACAACATTTGTCGTGCAAAAATATCCCATGCACAACCTTGTACAATGCTTGATCAGTCGAGCCAAGAGAAAATATTAATACTCTCTAAGCTCCATAGCTCACTCCTAATTTATGCAAGGTGATTGTTGCACATTAAGCATGAGTCATGTGACATGCTCCTTTAGCTTCTTAGAATATTACCTTGGCTACATCAAGAGGGGACACATGTGAGCCAAGAGCCACTAATCAAGCTCCATGGCTCATTCTAGGTTTAAGCAAGGTTATTGATGCTCTAAGTGCTTGGGGTGATATGATATAAACCCATTGAGCTTAGTAGCTCATTTCCTTAGCTAAACCAAGAGGGGATGCATATGATATTAGTGGATTCAAGTTCATGTGATACTTAAACTAAAATATAGATTGCATAACTTAGATGTAAGAGGTGAACTCATAAGATAAAGATCACATGAAAGTCTATATGCTGAAATTGAATCTTCTAATGTTCATTTGAGAGCACTAGACAAAACTTAGTACATTCAGTAATTTCACTAGAGAAAATTAAGTCTCTTGAATAAGTAATATGAAAATCAACCCAATTCACTCAACATGAATTTGAGAAGAAGAGTGCTTGCATGAACCTACATGAACTTGTATGTTAAATCCCAACTTTTCCTAATTTTCTCAAAAGTAATTTCAAGTTAAGAACTCTTAAATTGTCATTAGGAATGACAATAATAACCTATTTTAATACTTAAATATTAGTAAAATTACGTATACTCTAATAAAAAAACAAAACATTATTCCCAGTGGATGGTATATCTCAAGATCTTACCATCCTATATTACTCCAGACCATGTACGTTTGCGTGCAAGCACAAGCTACGTATTTAAGGCATGTCAATCCTCACTTGGTAATTATAACAACCTAAGGTTGTTACCCAGCTTAATTTTAGCTTAATCAAATCCTAATTATCATTCCGTTAAGTTCATATAATCATTAGAATCAATTCCTGAAGATTTGGAGTAATTCGGAGCTCAATAAAATATTTTGGAATATTTTAATATTTAATTAATTAGAAAATTGAGGTATTTAATTTGACCTCAGAATCAAAATTTGACTTCGCTATTGTGATTGTCACCCCCAAATTAGCTAGAGGTGATGTTTTGGACTCGTTTGGAAGCCGTCAGATTTTCATGAAAATTTTAATGTAATTAAGTACTCTGAAAAAATATAATAATTAAATAATAATTGAAATCGAAATCCGACATCGCCATTGAATTCTTCACCCCCAAATTAGTTATGGATAAATTTTTGGAAATTTTCAGAGTGCATTTATTTAATCTGAATTTTTAGCAAATTAAGAATTTATAAAATAAATAAATATTTATTTAATTAAGCAAAATCATTTTCTTAAATGCATTGCTGGCTGCCCATCCCTCCATTTTCGGTGCCTCTCTCCTCTAAGTATGGCACAAGCAAGCAGAGGACCTTCCTCTACTCCCCCTCGCCTCATAGCTCCCCTAGCCATGCTCTACCTTCTCCCTCACTCTCCTCCCTTAAGAAGGAACTCAGCTCCCTCCTTCTTCTTTTTGCTGCAAGAGCTGAAGCTCTCTCCCTCCTTCCTCCATTACTGTCTTTGTGTTGAAGAAGAAAAGCTCCTCTCCAAAGTTCTTGAAGAAAACAGAGTTTTTTTCTTCTTTTTCTAAAGGCTAAAGTACCCATTTGGCCATTTCATTTTGCTATTATGCTTATCTGCATCTTTAGATATCCATAATTAAGTATGGAAGCCATTATAGTTCTTCAAGGTATTAAATCTCATGCTCTGTTTTTCTTCCAATTTGCATATCCAAACCTTTATCTCCATTGTTCGTATAGTTAGGATATCCATTCTTGCCGATTTTGGTATCATTGGAAAGGTCTTAGAACGACCTTTCCATCGATATATGGCAATACTCATGGAATGCTCTGGATTGAGAGTATTTGAGCTCAAAATGAGACCCATCATGATTTTCGCACTTGTGAAATCACCGTCAGGCGCTACCGCGCGCCGTAGCGCCCAAGTTTCGAAGTGAATTCGCCATAGTGCGTAGTAGAGCGCCACAACGCTTTTGGAGCTAAAATAATTGCCTAAAAGCAAACCGCTGCAGCACACCACAGCGGGTTGCAGTGTCATTTTAGGAAAAACTAAAAAAAATCAAGAGAAAAATTAATTGAACAGTCACTCGAAAGTTAAACCGCTACAGCACGCCACAGCGGGCTGCAGCATCATTTCAAAAAAATCATATGAAATCAAGAGGTAAATTAATTGAACAGTAATTCGAATGTTAAAATGCTACAGTGCGCCGCAACATCTGAAACCGCTGCAGCGCGCCGTAGTATCCAGCTATCGGGTTGATCACGCCGTAGCGCACCGTAACACCAAAAGCGCTGCAGCACGCTGTAGCACCTAGCTTTCGGCCAGAAGGCGCCATAGCGCGCCGTAGCACCCAGAATTGCCTAAAAGTGTCCATAATTGGCTAAAATGGCCAAAACTTCACATTTTTTATATTTTAAGGTCCATATGACCCTAGTGGGGCCAAATTATACCAAATTGAGCATTGCATAAAATTTTATGTGAAAATTAAATTTGAAAGTTTTCCCTTTTTAACATGCGCTCAAAATCTCTTATGTGTCTTAAATATCTTATGTCAAATGTTAAAGAATAGAATCCTTGATTGCTTATATCAACCACGTAGATCTCAATAATCAAATTACATGAAACTTAAGTTCTTTAAATTTGTAATCAAGTGCTAACCCTTTTGGTTTGATTTAGGATTTGGTTAGTCTTAATTATCTTCTATTTTGTGTTACTTTATATTCCTATGTTTTCATGATATTTGGAGTATGTTAGAAAACTTTAATATTTATTTGAACACCTTGATGTACATAAATTGATAATAAACTATAATTGAACATAAGAATCATGAGAACTTGATTAAGTAAATGATACTTAATCTAAATCTAAAATTTGACATCAAAAATTTACTAATAATGTATTGATTTATCATTGATCTATAACTCAACTATCAGTCTTAATTCTGGTAAGGCTTGAGATTAAACTCTAATTTGTCTTGATTAAGATCTAAACCTTAACCACCTTAATCAAGTAACTTTCATTAAAAGATAATTCAACTTGCATGATTCCAATAATGCATATGAATTGACATTGATCTTAATTTATTTAATTAAAAGTGCTAAGGTAATTAAAAAACATGTGTGATTAAGTATCTGAACTCAAACTTTAGATCTTTGATTTTCTCTTATATAAGATTCTTGGCATAAAGTTAGTTATAAAATTAAGTTGATTTATCACAAGACCAAATCTTAATAAAACTCTTGATTTTACCCATGATGGTAGTATAGAATGTGATCAAATGGGCCTAATCATCTGATCTGATCAAACTGATTCTGACATAGTAAAGGTAACTTATGTAAGACATTAAGTTAAAAGTTAGAAAAGATCTTGATATCTTACAATAGAATTTTATGTAATTAAAAGGCCTAATTTATGCTAATACATTGAGGTAGGAAAGAACTTATTGTTATATCCTGAGGTAAGAACTTAGATGATCCTTCTTAGCCTTAGCAAATTGATCTTAAACCTTTGTGGTAGGATCACCCAAAGTCCTTAGAATGAGATTCCTCCCATGTGGTAGTAACCTATATTGAGTGACCTCTTGGTCACACTCTTGGAACCTTGTGTAGGATTCATCCAATTACAGTCAGTATTCATAGTTTTGGTAAATCCTTAATTGCTAAATAGAATTGTATAACCCAAATTATTGGTTGGATATGATTATGCATATCCATGGTGCTGAGTCCCTTCAATAGTATTCAAGATTTGGTTGATTCATTTTAATATATGACTATATTTATGTTCTATCCTGCAGGATTAGTTGGATATAGTCCTATTTAGAATAAATCATCCAACCCTAAGAGTGTTATAATTAGTGACTTAAATTCTTAATTTGAGATATAAACTGTGACCGAGTTCTACCTCCTATCGTTGTGCGCACCGATAAATGCAATTTAGGACAAACTAAGTATCTGAAGCCACTCTTCTTAGAATACTAGTAGTATGTTGTGATTAGGGAGATAAAATTCTTAGTTTGAGATAAAAACTGTGATCGGGTTCTACCTCTCCTATCATCGTGCGCATCGATAAGTACAGTTTAAGACAAATTAAGTATCTCAAGTCACCCTTCTTAGAACACTCAGTATGCTTGTAGTTAGAGTATTTAACAGCTCAGTTTGAGATATAAACTGCGACTGGGTTCTGCCCCCTATCATCGTGCGCATCTATAAGTGCAGTTTAAAACAAACTAAGTGTTAAATTCACCCTTTTTGGAAACATAAAACCATGTGTATACAGCCTTTCCAACTAATGATTTTAAGTAAAATCCTAAGCAAAGCTAGTTATTAAAATTAGAACTAGGAGTCCGAATCCATTTGTTTTATTATCTGATTTTAAATCATTTTCTAGATTTTTGAATTTTAAGTTATGTAGTTTAGAGACATGAGCATAAATATAAGCATAATGTATGATAATTAGTGATAATTTATGAGTTATGGAATATTGTATACATCAACAGGGGAAACTCAGGATGTTCAGACATCACAGTAAACTGTATTTCCCAACATGATGTATGTAGACATTGGACCGTACAGCTCCTAGCAGTTCAGTGATAGTTCAGTTGCATATCAGTGGCATACAATATTATAGCATATTCAGATGCATAATTTCAGTGGCATACAGCACAGTTTTAGATGCTATTTACTCAATTTTAAATCCATTACTATTTTTGTTTACTTTCAGTATTCAGTTTACAGTTCAACTTTATTTTACTTTGATATAGTTTTGTACAATTTTATACAATTTTATACTTTCAGTTACCTGTACAGTATTTTTACACTCTTATTTGCACTATTTAAATGTTAAGTGAATAATTATAACTATTTATATTAGTTTCAATGTGTTAGACTCATTGTTTGTCTAACACGTGGTACATTTGGAATCCGGTAATTTGCTAGATTCTGAGCAGTTAGTGGAGCCACACTAGGTGGAGACTCAGGAGATCTAAGAGGAGTTCGTGGAGCACTAGTGGACTCTTTCCCAGCTTTACTAATTTACTTTGTTTATTTCAGTTCAGTGCTTAGCTTTTATGTTCATATTTTAATAAATCGTTTGTAATAATTTTGAATGTATTTTTCTTTTCTTTTCTGAGACTGATGTTTTATGCAGCTTCTGTGATAAATATTTCTGGATGTTTGCTTTAGCTTCTGCACTTTGTTTATATACTACTTATACTTAGTATTGTGATATGATCAGTATACTGAAAATGTTGATACCTTATACATATATTGGATTCTTCATGTATTTTTTAAATTCAATGTATGTATTAGTCTAATACTTAAGATAAAGATACTACTTTTATCATAAGTATTAGTTTTCAACCCTCCTTGAGGTTGAGTCAACAGCCCTTCAGAGGGGTTTTGTTTGAGCTATTCAGGGAGATGAGATATTCCTCCCCGAGTGGCGCACCGCTCCACCGCCGAACTGATTATGTTACCTCTTTTTGAGCGTGGCAACGAGGCGGGGCGCTACAGTAATCCACCAAATTGATTGTTTTGCACCATCTGCCGAGTTGATTGTTTAATCTCAAAATTATTAGCTTATATACTCGGCCTAAAAATTGCATTGGGAATCCCTCCCACTATAGGTAGTGCATAATCTCTTAAAGCCCTAAGTGTGTTGTTGTTGTTGTAATTATTTTGAATTTCTCCTAAATTTGGTTCAGCCTTATTTTTATTTTCTAAGTTAAGTTCTTAACAACATCTGAGTCTGGGATAGATTATATCAATTTCAGGATCAAAAAGTTAATTATGGTCACCTACACATCACATGCACAGAAACTAAATATGCACAAAAATTAAAATAACAAAAGTAAGAATATAAACAAATAAGCATACCTAACTCACTAAATTTAAAATTTTCACTAATACCTTCAAACTTAATCCTCAGTAATGGCGCCAAGAACTTGACAGTCCACAAATAGTGTGATTTTTAATCACACGCACGTATATATGGTCTAAAGTAATAAAATGATGGTGATACATAGATTTATCTATCTCAGGGATTAATAAAAGGTTACTAGATAATTTTCTCCTTTCAAAAGCTTAGACAATCAAAATTTTAGTTTTAAAGCTAATCTAAATCTATGCATGCAATTAAGTAAATTTAAATTACAATGGTGTAATAATGATTAAAAGATTAGGGAGAGTTAGAGTAATCGACTATAAATCAACCTTCCTAATTCTTACTAAATTTAAGTTGGTTATTATATGAGAATGTTTAATTTATATTTCTATGATCTACAGATAGTTAAACCCGCTAGTGATCTCTCATGCACATGAGTCACTTGCTATTAAGCCTTAAGGTCATCTTTAGCCGATCTCGTATGAGACCTCTTGACTTCAAGCCTTAACATCCAAATGATGATTTCTGTAAGTTCTATTGGCATTCCCTGTCTAGTGCAAATGGTACTAAATTTTCATCTTTATTCTCACTTGCACATAGACATTTATGTGTTTAAAGGAGAGCATGTAGATTTCTCTATTCCAACAATCCTTTGCTCGGTCTCACCTTACATCTAAGCATGATACTACTTAAAGTATGGAACATAAGAAACAATATATATTGTGCACTCAAATCCTTGATCTTGAATTTTGCTCTAACTTAGGATTTGGTGCTACTTATAAGTCTTGTGCACATAAATACTTGATCTAGACTTTTGCTCTAATCTAGGGTAGTTCTATTTATGTTTCAAGTGCACACAAATCCTTGATCTAGACTTTTGCTCCGATCTAGGATTTAGTACTCCTTAACTTTTATGCTTCACTATGCATATACATCTTAATCTGAGCTTTTGGTTTGATCTAAGCTGTAGTGCATAGTAACTGCATTCTAGTAACTGTAATGACTATATGATTGTAAAACAAAGATTTACAACAAGCACAACAAAAATATTCATCACACAATTACACAAAGCAAACTTAGCATTCCTTAATGAAAATATACTACATAGGTTTAGCCTAACCCTCCTCAAAAAGGAGGGTTTATGCTACCATTATAATTGAGTCACAAATAAAGATAAATAAGATTTTCAAAAGCATCATGACTTTTACATAGGATAATACAAAAGAAAAGATAAAGGAAGTGAAAATGATGTTACCAAAAAAATGTCCCTAGAGTTCTCTTAATTTCCACCTTCTTCTTCTTTTTCCTTCATCAGTTCCTTAATGGTCGCCTAGGGTTCCTCATTGGAATGGCTAAAAAGTTGATTTCTTTGGAACCCTAATATTTTCTTTCTCTAATTCATCATCCTTAATTCTCTGAATTAAAAGATTTTATTTGGCCTTGGAACTGCCCAAAACTGTTCATGGAGGGCCAAAGGATGCCTCATTCCTTATTCAACTTGACATTTTTAGAGGCATTTGAGCGTGCCTAAGAGCTCGAGGTTCAGTCATGGGCGCGTTTGAGCGCATAAATGTCTGTCATTCTGGTGCCTGAGTGCGCTTGAGAGCACAGGCTTATGCCAGCAAGGCGCTTGAGCGCACTTTAGTGCAAAAGCTTTTGCGACTGTTGTGCTTGGGCGCACCTGAGTGCCCAAGTTCCTGAATGTTGCTCAAGTGCTGTAATGGGGGGCTACGCCCGACTGCCCTTTTTGATGAATAAGTAATACATTAACATATTGTTCTTGAATACTTGAAAATTAAAAGGATTTTTTACTAAAAACAAATTGAAATAATCTATTATAATATGAAATAGCACAAAATAATGGAATGATTTTAGTGTAATTTTAAAGCTTATTGGGTGGTTTAAAAGTCAAATATCAACCACCTAAAAGAGAGGATGGTTTTGGGAAGACTAAGGGAGAGTAAACTAAAAGAAGAAACCCTAAAGCCATCGAAAGACCCAAAGAAAGAAATAAATAAAAGGATTGAGGAGCATCTGAAAGGAACATTTAAGAGTTGTTTATTTGAGTAGCACTTGCTCATCCTTATTCTCAGTATTTTTATTTTAGAAATCATGAATGTTGTGTTGTAAGAATATTTGTTTGTGTGATTTCTTCTTGATTATAGCCTAAACCCCCTTTTAAGGAGAGGTAGGCCAAGACCTATAGATTAATATTTTCATGAGCATTCCGAATTTTCTTTTAATAAATATTGTGATGAATATTAAAGTATTTTATTTTTTTATTTTAAATAATTATTCTTCAGTTCCATATCATGTTAAAATAATTCTCATATTTGCTTTACATTTTTTTTGAATCAGAAATTTAAGGGCCTATATGCATATTAATATTTAGACAAAATTATGGGTTTTTGAATTTAAATCTAAAGTAACTCTTTCACTTAGACAAAACTATGGGTTTTTGAAGAGGATGTTGGAGTAGAGACACCTACACGACTCCTCTTGATCAAAAGATTATCTAGATAAAATTGTGAACAAATCTAGTTCCAACAACACTAGATAGGGCATAGTCATTTTCACTCTTTGAAATTAAAATATAAAATTATCATATCTTGTTAAATTATTTTAGTGTGCACTGAAATCATGAAACTATAGATGCCTAGTTTAATTCTTCCTAATTTCTCCTAATTGATAATCCTCAAATTAGCCATTAAATTTAAATTTTATAGTATTTTTAAGTTAACTTAGAAATAGAAACCCCCAATTTCAACCACCAGAACACTAGTAGATAAAAAATAGTTAGTAATCATTACATCAGTCCCCGAGAATGATAATCTGGAACTCATGTTCCTATATTACTCTAGAATACATATAATTATGTGTTTAATAAACACACCTATCTGTGGCCTGTCAAAGGCTAAAAACAATCGAGAAAATATAATAAAACAAATTCGTGCTCACCTTAAAACTATAAATAACATCTAGAGAGGTTGTAAAAGGAAATATTTTTTGAAAGGAATAAACGGATTGGCTAACAACATTAAACAAACTCTTACAAGGAGGCAACCAAGCTCAATGTTTAGTGAGTAGGTTTTCTTTTGTTCTTTATATCAAATTTTGTGATTGATTTATTAGAGTTCGAGCATGTGTAGGCATGTATTAAATGCATTATAATTGTTCATTGATTAGTGTGAACCCACTTATCCAAACCTAAATTTAAATGATTGATGTAGGACAAAAAGTTTCACAAATGACAAGATAATTACAAGAGTTTTAAGAAAAAAAACAACTTAATTTGAAGTCAATTTTTTTTTTTATTAAATCTGAATTTTAGATTTTGTTAGTTTTATTTGACATATTTGAGATGTAAAAGGAAGAGAATTAATTTAAATATAAAAGTTATATATTTTCTTTTGATTATGTATTTTCTTTTTTAGAGATAGACTAGATTGGTATGAGATATTTTTTTTTTTCTTATGTACTTTCTTTTTGAATGAATGATAGGCTAGTTTGGTAAGTGAGTGCATCTTTATTTCTTATTTCTTAAAATTTTCTTGGCAGTGTGAACAACCCCGATGTGCTAAAGGTGCGTACAACCAACGACGTGCATGGTGCATATAACCCACACAACCTTTTCTCATTTTTCTCCTGCTCTTCGTTGTCGTTGCTTTCAAATGCTCGCTTTGCCGCCTCCCTTGATCGTCATTTGCTCGCCACGACAAAAAGCTTGCTGTTCGTTGTCAAATTTGATATTGAAGAGAAAATTTCTTATACATTTCAAATGTGTGTTTATTTTTGTCAATAATATTATTATTATTATTATTATTAAATAATAATAACAAAGCTATTATTATTATTCATTCATGATATTTAATAAAAAAGATTGTTATTATTAATAATATTATTATTAATTGTTGTCATTTCCTTTCCAATGTTCATCATCATCATCATCATCATCATCGGCATCCTTATCGTCATCGTCATCGTCATCATCATCATTGTTGTTATTATTATTATTATTATTATTATTATTATTTTATTATTATTACTTTTTTTTTGCAATTTCTAATTCATTCATTTTAGTTCAATGGTATTTATTTTCTATCAATATTATTATTATTATTATTATTATTATTATTATTATTATTATTATTATTATTATTATTATTATTAGTGCTACTACTACTACTACTATTATTATTATTATTATTATTATTATTATTATTATTATTAGTTTTATTATTACTATTTTATGCAATTTACATTTATCCTTTCAATTCAATCATTTTATTTTTCTGTCAATATAACAATTATTATTATTATTATTATTATTATTATTATTATTATTATTAGAATTATTATAATTATTTTCTAAAATTTTCATTTGTCATTTTAACTCAATTATTTTTTTGTCAATTATTATTATTATTATTATTATTATTATTATTATTATTATTTCTATCATTTCAATTAAGTTACTTTATTATGTCAAAATTATCATCATCATAATAATTATAATAATAATAATAATAATTATTATTATTATTATTATTATTATTATTATTATTACTATTATTGTTATTATTATTATTATTACTATTATTGTTATTATTGGTATTATTATTATTATTATATAAAAGAGAAAGGGATAAAAATTAAGAAAGAGAAAAAAGAAAAGAAAAGTAAGAAAATAATAAAATATTAAGAGAAAGAAAAGAAAGATCATTTATCTCATATATAATTATAAAATCATCTCTTTTTTTTATCATGGATTTAGGATCATTTTCTTATAGTAAATATTTTATTATATTTTCAAATTATTAAATTTTTAACCAATAAAATTATCACTATTAATAAGATAACTATTAATTCTCAAGTAATTGCTTATCAATTATAAAATTATGCATATATACTTGACTTTTGACTTTTTGACACATGCACCAAAAAAAGTTATCGGATATCTTTCTTTACTCTTATTTTATATGTTTTTGCGCTCAGCATCCCAAAAATTTAAGAAAAATGCTTTTAAAATCACAAAATGATAGATGAAATTTTTTGAAAAAATGAGCAACTTTGGTTGACTATTGATCTATTTCTAATCTGATCAGATAACTATTGAAACGAGGTTGTTGGACATCGAGATGCATAAACAGCATATATTGATAAGCCTTTAACGGGACATGTACGGAGAGACGTTGGGATTATCATATAATACTAAATTGAACCCCATCATTTCCTCAATTTTGTACATACCTAACAAAAGCATATTTTTGTATCGTATATCAAATGTTAAAATTATATATTTATTTTTGTGATAACTCACTGATGCACTTTCTCGAGTTCAAAAGAAACTCAACCACCCCCACATTAAATGGATTGAATACTTTCAAGACTTCACTTATATTCGGAAACATTAACCTTGCATTGAGAACAAACCCACTGATGCACTTTCTCGAGTCATGTTGGTTGCTCAAATCCTGAGAATTAGACAAACTTAAGGATGATTATTTCATATTTCCTAACATCCATCTCATATTGAATCTCAGGATCAAATCCTTCCTACCCATTCATATCACTTAGTCAAAGGTACCTGTTTCGAGAACCATTATTGTGTAATCCCCGCACCTCACTTATGATATTTTTATTCAAGAATTACATTCAAGAGGGATTGCTACACTTAAAACATGACAACAATTCATTTAGTAGAGAGTAAATTTTTCTAGCTCTCGTAAAGAGATGTAGGAAATTTTGTAGCCAAATGCTACACATGCCGAACTTCAAAAATGACAACAAAATCCCAAGAAATACACTGCTGTACATGTTCCCTATCAATCTTGGGAAGATATTTCAATGGATTTCGTCTTAAGACTTCCTCAAATTAGTAGGCAACATGACAATATCTTTGTTGTAGTTGATTGATTCTCAAAGATGACTCACTTTATTCCATGTTCCAAAATCAATAATACCACACACATAGCCAAATTATTCTTTAGGAAAATTATTAAACTTCATAGGTTGAGCAACACTAGCGTTTGATAGAATTTTTTTTTTTTTTTTCTAATAAGGGCCTACCATTATTGATGATATAGTATTTTTGGACTGTCATAATCATGCTTGCAGAGTGCAAAGTTTATTTGGGACTCAAAAGTGATGAAAAGGAGAGTAATTGTGACTATTTTGAGTTTTTATGCATGGAGTTTTAGGATTTGGAGGACACCATTTAAGCCATATAATTTTTGAAGTAAATAGTCAATGAAGAATATTTCTTCCAAAAAAACTCTGTATATGCTTTGATATTGGTGTGAATAATTTAGACTGACCCTTTGGTAAAGAGTGTATGCTGCTGAAAATATTTATTTTTTCTTTCAATTATCTATTATCCATTGTTTTCTTTCCATTTTTTTAACTTCAATCATTTATTTCACAGTGTTTTGCCTTTATTTCCATCACTTTGCACAACTCAAAGCCAAACTGCACATCTATCGTCACTGATGTGCTCTTATTCTTTTTCACCTGCTAAAAAACACTTTACAAATTATTAACAAATTAGTGTATTATTGTTCCAACATCCTAAGCTATACCTTCACCCAAAGTTTCAAGTCTGTTGGACATCATTTTGTCCACCAAAAACCACACAAAATCGTTATTACATGCTAGATTTGCTAGCTTATCGATCAATCCGAATGCAAGCTTTTTAATAAGCCAAACACAAGATGTTTGCAAATAATGAGCTCTTTAGACAACCCTCTTGATAATTATAGGGACCCATGCAAATTTGCCTTGAGGCATGAGAATGAAAAAGTAGAAAGATTTATTACATGAGTGACGCTAATCTTTCATTAGCAATCATTATGCTATTTATGATCTTGTATGTGCATAGCCTTACATATGATATCTAGTAATGTCAAAAGCTCTTAGAATATGTGACCGACCCATAAACTATAAACAGTTTGAAAGTATTGGCTGCACGTTTGATGTCATCTTATGTTCATGAATCGTTACAAATTTAATAAAAAATACAAATATAGTCAACTGACTCAATTTTGAGAGCTTGGTTAGTAAATGAAAACTGTTCTGTAACGATCACAATAATATTTTTCATGTCACTACATTTTAATCTTGCACGATTGAGCATAGACAGTTGCACCGAGCACTAGAAGCCTTAGCAAGACCACAAAGGAAAATGCTTCCTGGGACCATAAGAGCAGACAAAGACAAAAACGAAAAGCCCGGTGACGATGAAAGGAACATAAGCTCATGTTATTCTAAAATGCACTTGTGTTGAACTCGCATACATACCTTACATTTCTCTGGTCATATATATAGGATTAGAGTAGCACAAGAAACCTTTCAAGTAGAGAGAGAGCTTGAACTGCCAAGGGCTCCTTTTTCGGACACAGATAGCTTCCCATTCGCTCTCTGCTGCAGGCTCATCAAATTGGAAATCAAGAGGCTCAGCACCCGACCATGACCTATGTAAGAAATAATAGAGAACAGTTATTTCAGGCAGGGCCAACTTTTAAATGTTTTCAAATCAAAGAAATATCATACAAAATGATACTAATAAATAGAATTTATAAGAGAAATGCTAATTAAAGACAAATTAATAAATACATTTATGATTTTATGTAGCATCTCTAAAATTCAGGTATACTTTATGCAGAAAACTTTAAAATGAAGAGGCTCAAGCCAATGAATTGAATCAGGATTAGCTCAAGCTTTGCTTGTTAGCTTATCGAGCTCATAGCTCACAAGCAATTTTTTCGGGCCGAGCTCCAGTGGCCCATGAACTGCATGACTCGCACCCGTAACTTAGTAAGCACTATATCACTACAGATGAAAAAAAAAAAATGAAATGCAACAAAGTCTAGATGCATGTAATGAATTCATGTTTATCATGAAATATTGCTGTTATCGTACCTCCGTCGCCGCCCTACATTTGTTTTAGTAACACTCTGCCGTTGCTTTATTGGAGCATAGCTGATGGAAATGTATCTAACAAACTCAAGCTGGATTATAAAGAACAATTCAATTGATCAGACAAAAGTTGCACGTTGAGCAACTGTTAGTTTAATCACTGAATATAATTGGAAACAAAATAAAGATGAGAATAAGCACAATTACAAGTGAATAAATACATATTTCCCTGAGCAAATTTACATTAAACTCTCCTTATAATATTTTCCTATATCATTCAAGCATGGCAGCACAAAGATGTTGAAACACAAGCATGCATATTGAAGGACAACGATCATAGAGCATAGGTGCAACTGGGCGGATTAAAGGCATGAAAGAAACATTGAGAACTACGGGGAAGGACTTAGTCGTGCTTGAATACCATGTTATTCTACTAAATTGATATAAAAGTATACAAACAAAATTGAGGATAACCACAATTATGAGTGAGCTAAAAGGTATATACCCCAAGTTAGATACTCTATTTACATAAACCTTTCCAAATATTAATTGATACAGCAAATGATGATTCTGAAACGTTGCCGAGGACAAATATTTACAGTTGCTGAAACTATTCGCGTGATGTTTCAATTAATTAATGCTATGTTTGAAGGGGGAATAAGACAATTATTGTGAAGCAAGAACAAAATTTTCTTTTTAGTGTTAATATATAAGAGATTATATTATTTGAATCACAAATGAATGGAGCTCTGCTTGTGTCCTGTTCATTGTGCATTATCTTTGCCCAAATTCATTCAGTTCATGTTTGTTACATGATCTTTTCTTACTTGATTTCAGTGTGTTTCTAAAGTTAAAGCATAAACAAAATAAACATTATAAATATAGGTTTATGATAATAATATTATTATAAGGTCATTTGACTTAAAAAAATGTGTATATGAATCGAATGGAAATTTATATTCACATTTTAAGAGTGCAAATGTGTCATAACTCATTCTTCCAAATATTTCAATTTACCTAACAATTGCAAAACTTGATAATGCAATAGCACCACCAAACCTTAGTTTCAATAGGCGGCGTCTGCTACATGATTGTTTTCATTGAGCACCATCAAATAAGAAGCCCCTAAGTTTAAATAGAGAAGATCATTTCTAATGGGCTCTACCTGTCCTTTTTGGTCTACCTCTTCTCTTTAGCATGTACACCTAATGACACCAAACCATCTAAGTCGATGTTCTCTAATTGAGCCACTCTAACTTTGTTACGAACTCATTTCTCATCCTATAGTTTCGAGTAGACCCACTCATCCACCCTAGCATCCTAAGCTAATGATACTTAATTTATCAAAAAGTTTCTTTGATGGTCAACATTCAACCTCGTATAATATAACTAGTCAGATAACTGCTCTATAAAATATTACTTTAGTTTTGAGTGGGACTTGCCAATCACACAACACTATAAAAGTGCTCATACATTACATCCAACCAATTTGGATCTTATTTATCACACCATCTTTTATTTCACCATCATTTGTATGATTAAACCAATGTGTTTGAAACTCTCACTCTTTTTGATCAGATGGTCCCCAATAGTTGTATCATCAAAATTAAGGCCTCTATTATGATTAAATTTACACTCAACATATATTATTATAGAACTACTAAGATAAAATCCTTTAAATTCTAAAATAGTCATCTACAACTCATTTATTTGTTTTAACCCATCCATAACCTTATCAATTAAGAGAATGTCATATGCATATAACATGCACAAAGGAACCTCTAAAATGTGCTAAGAATGTTCATAATTAAAGCAAAGAGATATGATTGAGAGCAAAGCTTTGATGTAATTCAATAGTAAGAAGAAAATTGTTAGACAAACTACCATAGGTTCAAATACATGATACAACCTCATTATACATATCTTTAATAACATAATATAAGCCATAAAAAATCATTTTCTTTCCAAAGAACTTTCTTTAAAATTTATCAAGTTTTGATAAAATTATACTAAATTGTGCATCTATGAAAATAGCATTAACTTCAAAGATTTTTTATCATTGACAAGTATAATCGAAGAGCATTAATTTTTAGCAAAATTTCATAATTACCATGCACATTTAGAATTAATGGCTCAAATCAAACACTATTACACAAAAATTAACACACATAATTGTAAAGTTTAAAGTGGATGCAATTCAATATATCAGGATGTAACATGGTATCTTTTTATATATCTAAATTACGTATTATATAGGTAAAACTACAATAACAAAAACTCAACTAGGAAAGGCAATCATCAAAGAACATTTTCATGGATTTCATTGAAGGATTGCTGATCACAAAGAAGGGGTATGATTATTCAAGTTGTTACATATTTTCAATGGCTATTATATTAATACACTATGAGAAGACCATCACTATTGAAAAAGTTGTTTGATTGTTCTTCAAGAAGGTGTAGGCCAATCTTAGTCTATCTACAACAGTTATCTTTGACTGGAATACCTAATATGTGGATTTTAAAAAATGGTAGATGATAGATACTTGGCTCAAAGCAGCATGACACTTTACTCCCAAATCAATAAGAAATTGAAAGTCGTAAACAAAACAATTAACTGGCTAATAAGAGAGTTCACTTAAAGCACCGAAGGAAGTTTGTCCTAAATATAATTTTGCACTCGATCGGCAAGTTCAAGTTCAACTTCAACAACACTATCTGAAACTTGTCTCAGGTATTTTCCTACAATCCTGTTTGACCTGTAAATCCCGAAAGAATATCTGAACATTTATCAACTAATTAAAAAAGTCTATTAAACAAAAATTATGGAATAAATCTATAATACATTCTTGAGTTGAAAAGCAACTCAAGACATTCCAACAATTGCACAAAGATATACGAGTGACAGCGAGATGATCCTTCAGAGAAACTTGGTGAGGTTGCACATATTCAATGAAATAAGAAAAGGTAAGAGAATGAAACTTTAGCTAACCCAATAGTGTTGGGACTATGGTGCACCTGAACACATGACCAAAGAGCATTGAAGTGAGCTTAAATCAGAGTTTTTGATGAAATTCTTGAGCACGTTAGAGTGTTTTCGGAGTAGGCCATGGGACAATTGCAAGGCTTAAAGTGGCTTTGGGCTAATCACGATTTTCAACCGGATTTGAACTAGACGCGAAATGATTCAAGACGAGCTAACGAAAGTCGAAGTCCAGTGGAGTGGGCACTTAGGCGCTAGTTGAGCATTAGTCTAACTCTAAAACCCCAGCTAAACGACTGATTGAGTGGCAGGTAATAAGCTGAGGCCGAGAGTCCAGTGCTTGGGCGCACCCAAACGATCACGAATGGCCCAGAAAGAACAGCAGGTCGAAAGCTCCACACTTGGGCTCACCCAAGCACCAGCAGATAAAGCAAACAGCGAAGCCTGACCAAGAACCCGGCACTTGCTAGCAGATGGAAGCGCCATGCAGGGACTTGAACACTTGAGTAGTGACTTCTATTATGATTAAACTTACACTCGATACATTTTGTTTTACTGTTTAATTATTGAAACTCTTTAGACTCTAAAGTAGTCCTCCACAACACTTGTTTTAACTCTATCCCTAATCTCATTGATAAAAGAATGTCATATACGAATAACATGCACCAAGGGATCTTCTCATAAAGATGTTCAATAAGAACATCCATAATTAAAGTAAAAAGATATGAACTTAGACCAACACTTTGATCTAATACCATAGTAATAGGAAAGCCATTAGATAAGCCACTTTACAGCCCCATTGCACATTTATAGTAGCACTAATATAGACCACAATTTGTTCTCTCAAAAATGCTAAAAAGAACTTCAATTAATATTCTACCATAAGCATTTTTTAAATCAATATAGTATGAAAATGTTCTTTTCTTTCTTTAAATTTCTCCATTAAACCTTTTAGTAATGCATGGCTTCCATAGTATAATTAATTAGCATAAAGTCAAATTGATTATGTGAAACATGAGTATTCATCCATTATCTATATTTAGTCATTCTTCAAAAAATTAAGCATATAGTTCATAAACTTAATTCTTCTATAATTGTATTGTTGATCATCGCCTTTGTTCATGTAAACAGATCAATAATACCCCTACACTCATTTGGCATCTTTTAAGTCCTTAAAATAAAATTAAGCAGTTGTTTAGTTTGAGGTGAAAAAAATATTGGACTTAAATATCCTACAGCTTTTCCACTCTTCACCTTCTTTAAAGCATTCCAACTTTCAGTTTACAAATCAACAGAATGAAAGAATAATTAATATTATTTTTAGAACCTTAAACTAACTCATTAATTGCATTAGTATAATTTCATTAAAAAGTTTAGTA
Organism: Gastrodia elata; assembly: GCA_016760335.1. Classification (NCBI taxonomy): domain Eukaryota; kingdom Viridiplantae; phylum Streptophyta; class Magnoliopsida; order Asparagales; family Orchidaceae; genus Gastrodia; species Gastrodia elata. The sequence continues at coordinate 24,252,716 of CM028684.1, read as the reverse complement.
ATAATTCATCAATTTATATTGAACATCTTCAACCTTAAAAGAATTTGTTGATTAACATATTTGATAATTTTATTTGAATTAAGCTATAAAATTTTCATCTCTTAGTTTGACTAGCTTATTCGTGCCTCTCCAAGAACAAATTTTAATTTATCAAATAAATTGTAAAATATTCAATCTTAATATCACAAACTACTGCTTTGCATTCACCAAAAGCAAGTTTATACTTTTACCAATTTTCATTATTCTTGCATTTAAATTGTTCGTTTTAACATTTTTTTATCTTTATTTAACAATCTTGTTTTCACCGCAGAATATTTTTACTATTATATGTTTCTCCCTTTTGATTTATTAGCTTTTAGCCATCTTACAAATACAACTCTACAATAAGTTGGTTTCATCATCCAAATCCCACAATCCATCTTTTAAAATTTTACTCATAAAAACAACTATATTACCCTTATTAACATTACAATTCTTACATCTATGCTCAAATTTAAAACTAAAAATTGATATTAGGTCATCAAACTCTAACCAAGAATAATTTTATAACTTGTAATATAATTGATCACTTCTTAAGAAAAAATAATAAAACTAAGCTTTAGAAGCCCCATTTATAAGTGATAATTTATAATTTACCCCTACAAATAACATTATATTACCATTATTATAATTCTACTTTCTAATTTTAGAGCATATTTTAAAATATTACTATTTTTCTTATTTTCAAATTTAAAATTAATAATTGATAGTCATCAGACACTTACCTAGAATAATTTTATAAGTGGCAATATAATTGATCGCTTTTTAAGAAAAAATAATAAAATTAAGTTTTAGAAGCCCCATTTATAATTGATAACACATACATTAAAGTGTTCAAAATTATAAGATCATAAGCAACAAAACACCAAAATCATTCTTCCTTTTAAAAAAATCTTTCCAAAACCAAGCCTACCATGATTAATATTAAATTCATCAATCACACTTCTAACATGTCTATTTAAATCTCTATTTAAAAAATAATATCTCTTCTTGGGATATTTCACAAATCAACCCCTCCAAATCATGCCAAAAATTTTCTTTATACATTACCAAATCCTATTTAAGAGGCATAAACACTTGTAATATTAAGAATTTGTCCATTAATAATAAATTTAAAAAATATAATTCTATCGCCCAATATATTAACTTCCATTATATTATTTTTAAATTCCTATCCAAAATAATACACCATTTTTGTGATTACTCTTACCCATATACCAAAGTTTAAAAACTAAAATATCAATTTTTTTTTCCTCCCAGTTATTTTATTTCATGAAAATATAATATTTATCTTTCTAATAATCAGAATATCAACTCAAAATGCTTGCTAATTGGAGTGCCAGCACTCCAACTACCTCATCTTAATTTGATATCATAGACTAGCTTATTTACTCGCATATATCTATGAGGCAAGAACTCTCACTTATTTAACATTATACCCACGCACTGATGTAGCGGCATAGGCACACTTTCACCACATTCAAGTAATGCAATGTTCCTCCTTTCTCGTACAAGACATAGAACCTGACAACATCGAAGCAGATTGATGGATTAAGACTCATCAAAGAATTTACACAATGAAACAATACAATCCTTAAACTTTAAGTATCTCTTAGTGTAAGATGATGTTAAATAAAATGAACAATTCCCCATTAAATATATATCAAGTCAAAATTTACTTTTCTAAACAATGCCCAAAATTGCAATCAATTTTTAAATGCCAAAGTAAAATAGCATAATAAATTTTCAAGACAAGGTAAATGCAATAAATTTTCAAGTCAAGGTAAATGCCAAAGTAAAACAGAATACTAATTTTTCAAGTCAAGGTAAATATCTAAAATTGAAAGTGTAAATAAGCAAAGTTGGCTTGCAACTCTACTCGAACTCAACATGTTAATGGGAAGCCAAGCTTACAAAACACACAAGCTAAGCTCAAGCTGCAAATCAAGATCAACACATTAAACAAGTTCGAACTCAATCTGGTGCAGCTCATTAGCTCCATCAATCCAGCTCGTTTACATAAAATATTATAGAAAACCAAATTAAGCATAATAATACAAAAGATATTTAATCAAATATATAAAATACTTAATCTAATAAAGCGCGAGCCATGAAACTTTCCCATATAGAATCTAACTCGTTGGCTAATCAAGATATTCATCAAGTACAATCCTTTATCTAGTTTGAGTTAAGCTCAAGCTTGAGCGAGCTGAAGCTTGATTTTATTCTTTCTTTCGCAGCATTTTTTTTACGAAACCAATATCACTTACATAGATATAAAATGGAAAAAAAAACCATCACTTTTTATCATCACCACAACTTATCTCTACACCTAAAGTGGCAAAGGCGAACAATGGGTGATAATAACTAAAAGTGTTTTCAAGTAGAGATAAAAAAGAACGTACGCCTTTCACAATTGTGAATAGAGCAGAAGTTTTGGAACAACGATTAAGTGAGCATGCAAATGTTTGGAAATAAAAGAGAGTAATAAAAGAACAAAAATAAGAGAAAATTAAGTTACAAAAAATATTTAAATTGTACAATAATTAATTACAATATCTATTCATTTCTAAACTAGCGACATTTTCTTTATAGTGCAAAATAAAAGAGACTAATGTAAGAACACAAAAGAGAAACAAAATATAGTACAAAATTACTTAATTGTGCAAATACAATAGCGTCTACGCATTTCTAAACTAACGAACACTTTGTACATGCAGACACGGACATAGGAAAATCACAAGAACTACTTAATTTTTATGCCTTATTCCTGATATGATTTTTACAGACTATTGACACCTCAAGTTTCTATTTGGCCTGTGCACCCATTCCCAATAGTCGGTATAAAGTAAAGTGAAGAATTTTGACTACAAAACTTAAAAAAAGAAGGTCAAAGGTCTATAGAGTTTTAAAGTAGAAACAAGATGGGAAATGTTTCTATCTAAGGTTTGGTGAATAGCACTTTTAGAAGCATAATGCTGACAAGATGTGCATTGGTCACAGCTCGAGGCAATATGGAAGGGACACTGTATGTTAATAATAAAGTGTCTAATTTTATTGCGAGAGCAGAAACTAAGCCTGGTCTTTGGCACTAAAGACGTGGTCATATGAGTAAGGAATGGGTGAAGTCACAAAAATTAAGGCTAGGTGTAGCTTTAGTTGTCCAAGGTGCGTGATCAAAAGCGGGGTGAGTCACACCGTCTTTTGCAAGTATTAAAGCTAAGGAGAAGAAATTTTAGAGTTGAAGATGGGTCAATCATAACTAGTCTCCAAGTGGGAGATTGTTAAGGTGTGGTGATCAATTGGATCACCAAAGGAGGTGTCGACGAAGTTCTGGTGGGTTCCAAGGCAATGCTACACTAGCCAGCAGAAAACAAGGCGCCTCGGCGCGCCCCGGGCGCCCTACAGTGCATGTAGACCGAGGAGGGGGAGCCAGATGCCTCAAAGAAGTGGTACCCAGGCGCCCATGGAACAGAGAAATGCATGCCCACGCGTCTATGACGGGTAAGACACAAAAATAAACCTCCCGTGGGCAATTGTGGGCCGTTTCGAGATAGTATAGGCTTGTTTTAAAGCTTGTTGGAAGCACTAATTAATAGAAGAGGTGTAGTGGTGTGAGTGTCTCTTGAGGTTAACAGAGAACATTCGGGAGAAGACTTATGAGATTTTGAGAGAGTGTTGAAGAGAGACAGGACTTGGATATGTTCCTAAACAAGTGTCATCTTCTTATTCCTTCAAATGTTCAAGTCTTGGTTTGTACTTTGTAATCTTGTATTCTTCATATATGTGAATTTTTTGTAGTAGTGTGGCTCCATAATTTTTCCTAAATTTTGAGTTTTAAATTCTTGTGTTTGGATGTTCATGGCTTGTGCATGTGAATTATATGCTCTTATGTAAATTTTTTAGTTTTAAATTCTTGTGTTTGGATGTTCATGACTTGTGCATGTGAATTATATGCTCTTATGTAAATTTTTGAGTTTTGTTTTTGATAACCTCACAACTTAAACCACCGTATAATCCTAACAAGCAAGTGTGCTTTTGTAGTTCAAGGACAAAGAAATTTGTGGATTTGGTGTTGCAAAGTACAAAATCATATCATAATGAATTCACTAATGTAATAGCTCATAAAAATGAGATTGATACCAAAACTAAGAGCTCTAAATGCCAAAAGAGTTCAAATATCAAAATGTTTATAGATAGGAAATACACAATAAAGTTTTCATCGAGTGGAAACTTTCAAAAGTAAAGAATAGGGAGGATAAGGTAGCAAACCAAAACGAAGGATCAATGTAGTAACAAATTGATGATTAGAGGAATGGTTGCCAAGTAAAACTTAAAAATCATTACCAGGGGTGCACACATAGATGCATGCATCTCTACTAATAAATGAAAATTATAAATATCTAGGAGAGAGAATGTAAGATATAAAGATTAGTTTTTCACTTGACATTAATTACGATGTCAAACATTACTTTTCATAAAGCCTAAAATTAGTGTCAAAATTCATCGCCCAGTGCAAAGCACAAGTTTAAATCTAAAGTAAATGTCTATACCAAACGTATTTTCTTCGCACTAACCTTTTTAGTAAATACAATATCACCTCTCTCTCCCCATACTCACCAAATGAAAATGAAACTATCAATTGACATCATCACCACCACTACTTGGCTCTTACACCTCTCATAGCTAAAAAGAAGTAGCCAGAGGAGAAGACTGACAATGGGAGCCAATATACAGGATTTGGTCTCAAAAAAAAAATTCAGCCTCCAGCAATAATTGAAGGGTGATTAAAGATAGAACTAGTAAAGTAAAAAAGTTCCAGTTAGAGAAAAAAAAACAGAGAGGTGCGAGGAAAGAGGAGAAAATTTTAGCCAACAAAATATTTGATGTATACAAAAATTATAGCATGTAACATGTTTCTAGTTTAGTGGGAATTTTCTCAATGCGGTCATGGACATGTGTAATCTCACCGAACTAATTAATTTTTTTCTTGTACTTAATTAAGGCTTTTTACAGACATTATTACTGTGGTGTATACTCATCCCCAAGCAATGTTACAATTTAGTCAAACCATTTTATTTTAATACGTGTTTGAAAAAGTAAGAAAAATGATTGATGAATTAATGCCCGCTAAAAAAAAATTTACCAATCAAACAACAAAATTTCAATTTGAACTTTTACTCATTCATTGAAAGTACATGATAATATGATTATATACAAGTATACCGAAGTAAACCATTCCAAACAGGAAACAACAACCTGATTCATCATTAAAATGCATAAAAGATAAAATGACGGTATTTGGGACTTAAACTGAGTAAGCTATCAAAGCGTGCAGAATTGTTTTTAAACTGCAATTTAAAGACAACACTTTGCGAGTATCATATCTTTTCAAAAAATATGCACGAACCAAAATTTTAAAACTACGCTTACAAATACAATAACAAATGGAAGAGGATGAGAAACCTGATCGCTGTCTTTAATACCAAATTTCTTAAGTAGCGCCTTATCTTCAATCAGCTTAATCCCTCCATACGACAAACAGAATTGACGCCATACATGAGTCCTGCAAATGTTTTCCCATTAAGCCAAGGGGATCATATAGAGGAATTAGCTTGGGTAAGGACATTCAAACCAAACCAAGATATGCTTTCTATAGTAGTCATGTCCATCCGGGACAGACCGAAAACCTCTTCCACAGCAATCTTGAGGTCTCGCACAGAAGCCGACCTGGACACCTTCACATCTGCAGCGAAGAGAGGTTTAGAATCATTTTTGAACCAAGATGGAACAATCAACAATCTAAATTGGCAGACCGAAGGAGGAACCGTCCAATTTAAGTATAGTAAGCTTAAGGAGCTGAACAGGGAGGCGTAAGTAGGACAAGTTTTGGCTGCAAGGGTTAGAAACGACAGAGGAATCGGAAGAGAAAAGATTGATGGGAAAAGGCAAACTGGCAATGCTTGGCATCGCACAGCTTTGCAGCCTTCCCATTCGCAATTGGTATCACCAATGGGTTCTAAAAATTTTCGTCTTCTCCAGTAATTAACGGTTTAGGGGTTTCTTCAATGGGAAGATTTATAGGAAGCGATTCCGGTAGTTCTTCGAGTGGGGATGAAGGACACGCGATTCTTCCGGTAGATTCTTATTTATTTGATTCTCACGGTGATTACTTGGTCGAAAGGCAAAAGTTCTAGCTCATTGTACGGGAATTAGTTATTTTAATAGCCATTATTACATTTATTTATTTTAAAATATTAATTTGAATATATATAATATATAAATAAAAATATATTTTAAATACTAATTTATTCACAAATATAATGTGCAAAAAATTTATTATGTATAATATTTGTTTAAATTTTTAGTGTATAATCATAATTTATTGTAATTTAATAAAATATTTTAATTATTTATTTTTAATAAGTTCTAAAAAAGTTGACATTAATTTAATCATTTATTTTATAAATTTATTCAATTGTGATATTCTCAAGATTTTAAAATTCACAGCACTCATTGCATTACTACTTAATAAAATTAAAATTAAAATATATTTTACTTATATACAAATAAGAACATACTAAAACTTAATATATACTTATATTTATAAAGCTTAAATCTTAATATATATATATATAACTATAGGATATCTAGCAAATCATCAACTTAAGGATTTCCATGATCCAAACAAATTTCTACATATAACACTAAGACCATGAGTCTTAGGTAAGTATAAAATTTTAAATATGGACTTAATCTTAATCGCATCTACTAAATTATACTGATTAATTCTATCTAAAATATATGGAAATTAAAATATATTTTACTTATACACAAATACGAACATACTAAATCTTAATATATATCTATATATATATAACTCTAGGATATCTAGCAAATCATCAACTTAAGGATTTCCATGATCCAAAAGGATTTCTACATATAACACTAAGACCATAAGTCATAAGTATCAAAATTTAAATATGGACTTAATCTTAATCACATCTACTAAATTATAATGATTAATTCTATCTAAAATATATGGAAATTAAAATATATTTTACTTATACACAAATACGAACATACTAAATCTTAATATATATCTATATATATAACTCTAGGATATCTAGCAAATCATCAACTTAAGGATTTCCATGATCCAAAGAGATTTCTACATATAACATATGGACTTAATCTTAATCACATCTACTAAATTATACTGATTAATTCTATCTAAAATATATAGAAATTATGCTGAGATGTCTACTGAATCCTAACACAATTACATTGACATTTTCACAAATCTGCAAAATTTACTGAACTATTATTAGTCTCAACAAATAATATAGAATTAGAGGTAATCATCACCTCAAGCATTAAACTATAGTTATCAAGTTCTACTTGTCAACTTGATATTGTATCAGATACTTAGATCCAACCTGTCTGAAAATCAAGATTTTAATCGACCAATCCTCTAAAATACTACTTAAACTTATATTTTGTAGCTTTCTAGCCTCAAATTAGCATGATTCACTCACCTTACCTTGCTATTTTAAACAGATTGGAGAGTCCAATCCTGCACTTGGGATTATTTCTATTATTTGGATTAACATATTACTATTTTAATACCTGAAATTTGCCTTTTATATTTTGAGGGCACATCATTCAAAGAAATTGATAAGATTTGTTTGCAACCAAATCTACAGCTATAGCACTGATCAACATCATCTATATTATTAATGGCATGTTTATTATTTAAGAAATACATCCAATTATATACTGAGCCTTATACTTGTCTCCTGGTGCTATTGCAATAACATTAAATATATATAATTCTCTGTGCCTATATTAAATACTTAATTATTTGAAGTTCCATCATGATCAATGTGGTTTTTCCTTATGAATTAGTTCGTAATATTTTCACTTTATTTTCATTCAAAAGCGAAAGGCTGCAACTTTTTCTCATGAAGGCATACTTAATATTAACTTCTCAAGCTGATCATTTAATTAGCATTATTCCTATGACATTATCACCTTTATAATTAGGCATCTACTGCTGAACATTAGTATTCTTACAGTTAACATGAGAGATCCTCCATGAGATCATCTCCCATCGTTTGAAGGAGAAGTATGAACACAAAATTATAAGATCTGTGCAAATGAGCTAAACTGAATATGCAAGTGATGTGTGTACTGCAGATAGAGCTAACAATAACACAATGTAATTTGATCATAACTCAATAAAAGTTACATGTGCTTAACGTACCTTGAAGCATCATCCATCTTACAAGAAAGTTGTTCTCCTATGATCCATTGGCTTAGGAACATTAAACTCTCAGCTGTTCTCCTATGAGCCATCTTACAAGGAAGCTTGCTAGATAAACTTAAAATATCAGTTACCCATTGAAAAATGTTAAAAGAGAATAATAAATTGATCTGCTGAACTTTTAGATTAGTAAAATAAGGGGAAATGGAGAGGCGACTGACGATAGTAGTCGCAATGTCAACCCTCGATTGGGGAAGAAGATAGGGATTGGTCGCTCCCTTTTTGCACTAGTGAGGGTTATAGAGGTGATGTGTTATGCAGCAAACGGATAATCCCTCACCAAAGGAAGAGGAGTATTGAAGGATCGGTCAATACCTCTTACGCCAAGTAAATACAAAAGCGCTGAGACTAGTTTCGCGAGCCCTCGTGCCAAATAGAGATCGGTAGGTGGAGAACAAGGAGAAAAGATGTGAGGTTGGCAAGTTGGATAGAAGGAGGAAGAAGATTACAGGCCATCTTCATGTGTCCTTCATGTGTCGAATGGAGATTGATGACTCCTTATGTCCTACCGAATAGAGGGCATATGGTTGTAAATTCTGCTCAGGGGCTAAGGGTGAGAAGCTACATAAAATATCTTGATTCACAAGTGGCCCTTTGGATCTAAATTGACTGGCTAAGATTTGTTATAATTTGCTATGCGAGATCAGCTACGGTAGGCGAGTTTCGACATGATGAATGTGCACACATCTTGATTCATGTATCCCATTTCTTCTTCCTTAGATAATCTCTATGTTTCAATTTATGAAATCTTCTACTTAAGGTATTAGGAAAATCTTAATGCTGATTTAGAATTACTTATGTCTTTTTTTTGTAGGCTCTAATCATCTGTAAATGGATTAGAAACCTCCTAAACCATTTGCATTTGATACATTAGTATTTTCCTATTGAATTTGAATCGAGTTAATCGAACTCATAAAAGTCTAATTGAGCTCGGGATTATGACAATAACGATTCTAATGTATGGTCGAACTCTAATTAACAAAAATCTGTAAGGAACAATCTTCAGATTGTTTATCTTTCATTGAGTAATTGTAAAATATATTAAATCAATTATTCTGAATTTTACATTAACTTTTGTTATAATTAATCGGGTTCTGAAGAACTTGATTTAAACTCCAGAACTTCTTGAAACTGCTCACTGTATTCACTAGTTATAATACGAATTTAGAGAAATGAATTTGACAATGCAATTATTGATTGAATTTGATCTGACGTAACACAATTTCATTTAATTCACTCTGAAGTATAGAGTTAGGGCTCAAAGTTTAATGTCTATGGGAGTATTTTAGATTATAGTTTTCTTAAATCAGAATATAGATCTCTATAGGAACTTCCTATTTTTGAAACGGTTGCATTCTATGGTTGCTCACAGGACGATACCAACGATGCCCTAAGATCCCTCCTGCGAGCGCTTCAGTCGGGGAAGAAGAAGCGGTCCAAGAACTGTGCGGATTAAAGACTTGGACCGGCCAGTCCAAGCACTCCTTAAATCACGCCTTTCTTAAATCCTTAAGCCGCTGGATTAATTAATTTCAGAAATTTAATTGTTTTAATAAATAATTAAATACAAAATTTATTTCTTCTATATCTCCAAAAATTACATGAAATTTTATATCATTTTATTCAAAAAAATGTGAAGATTAGTTTTATGATATTATAATTTTACTTCGATAATTAAATTAAATAATTATTATTTTAAATTAATTAATTAAATAAAATTTAATTCCAAACTTAATTATGATATAACTTGGTTATATGAAGCCCAAATAGGACACTTCAATACTCCATTTCACTCACAAAAAATGTGAGATCAAATTTAGGTTTGAACCTTAGATCTCCTAATGATATTTTAAGCCTAATTAACACCCTTCCAAACCCTTAAAATACAATATTGTTCAAATTTAACCTAGTTCGTATCATTTTACTCCTTAGGATTTAAAGATCTCATTGACAAGTATAACATATTATTTGGACAGCATTTGGATATTTTAGATATTTAGCTCCTTAATTTAGATTGAATGTTAACTTCTTATTTTTTTTTCATAAATATTTGTTTTAAGATGTGTGAACCATAGGACAGCAAATTTGTTTCATTTTATTGTTTCACTTATAAATTTAAATTGTAAGTTTAAATCTTACGTTCTATGGATGTGATGAATGGAAGTTAAATTTCTTCCATTGTAGAATTATTTAGTAATAAACTAAATTGGGTGAAATGCATGTATCTTTTCAAATTGATTATTCAAATCCTTGTTACTAGTTATTATATTAATACAAATTTTGAATTGGAAATACTTAGAACTTCAAAAATTGATCATTTTCATATGTAGAATAATTACATGAATAAATTGAATAAAATAAATTGCATAATATATGTTGAATTTAATTCTTCTATTTTATATATGATTTATATGGAATTTAGTTTACTAAACTTGAGTATGTTGTCGTATTTCATGTAATTAGAAGGTAAGGTTACATGTAATTTAATTATGTTGGAACTTAATTATAACTAATATCATATGCTTAAATTAAGTCAATGATTGTTCTTTAATGAATTGTTCTTTCATTTCATTTCCTAGCAATTTGATAAATTATAAGGCTATTTTATGTCTTATTTAAATTTCAAAATATTTAATTCATGATTTTAGAATGTAATTTTGAATAGTCTTATCATGTTAGACTTTAAATGGAATTAATGCTCTATTTATAAAACTGGTCTAATGTTAATTCTTTAATATTCATATCTTCATTTAATCTTCTAAATAATAGATGACTTATATGTAAACATTCTATTGGTTTATTTTAAATAAATAGTTGATTTAGTGACTGATCTCTTGCATTTATTATGTGCACTTCCTTCCATTATGAGTGGGTTGTGGATCGTACATAATCTAATATTAAGTGAGAAATTTGCCAGAGTGGCGCACCACCTCTTAAGTCTAATCTTACGGATCAGGGGGTGAGGCGCCACATTGTTAGATACGATTGACTTGGGGATACCGTGCAACATGACTATTTCCTTGATATAAGCTTGGTGACTTTTTCGATAAAATCAGTCTAACGAATCGGAATAAAGTGTGTTGGTTTGGTAAGATGGTTCATAATGACCCAAATTGTGTCTACACTAGATTTTGTACAAGGTAATCCCATCATGAAAAGTCCATCGAGATGTCAAACTATTTTCATTATAGAATATTCAACGGGTGCAGAAGTCTACCAGGCCTTTGATGTTCGGCCTTGACCAGATTACAAGCATGATATTTTGTAACAAATTCAGCTACTGCTCTTCTTCATGCCAGGCCACCAAAAAGATCGCCTTAAATCTTGGTACATATTCAAGCTTCCTGGGTGGACTTGATACTCAGAATTATGACCATCAATGAGGATCTCCTGTTGCATAGACTTGGGAATCCATATACGATCTTCTTGATATATGACATTATTGTGTAACTGCAGGTTAAAGCGACGACCACTTTCAATTTCAGACTTAAGCTTTAGATAATCTTTATCTTTTGCTTGAGAGATGGAGACATCTTTATGTAAAGTGGGTTCCACTGTGATATGAGTTAAGATCGTACTCAACATATCTCCAAGCACGGGAACAAAGCCTAACTTATGAAATTATTCTTCAATTGGGCTATCAAAAATCATGGCACTGAGGGTAGCACGATAACTGAGTGCTTCTGCTACAACATTGATTTTACCCGGATGATATTGAATATATGGATCATAATCACTAATCAGTTCCAGTCATCCCATATGCCGACAGTTTAACTCACGCTGAGTAAATATATACTTTAAACTCTAGTGGTCAGTAAAAATCGACATTGAACGCCATAGAGATAATGGCACCATATCTTTAGGGCTAAAACAACTGCAGCAAGCTTTAGATCATGTAATGATAATATGCCATAGTTAACTAAAGATAATTATAGTAACAAAATTATTTTAGCTGACATTTTAGTTTAGATTTGCTTAAAAGTTTAAACCAAATTTTTCTTAAGCTGGTTTAAGATCGATTGGATGAAACATTTTTTGTTTATCTTAAATTAATTTTAAGCACAATTAATTAATATAATAATAATTATGTGTAAATAAAATAAATAAATAATTGAATAAAATAATTATCATATATTAATCGAACTCTCCCAAAATAATTAATAAATATAAATAATATAATTATGTAATATAACTAATTAATTTCATAACAAATTAAGTATAATTAACATACTCATTGCCTTTAATTAATTAATTAAGCAATTAATTTGAATTTATTTTATTAACATAATATTAATTAGCGCATTTACAATATAATCTGATTATTTTTATAGTTTGCTTGTAATGAAATATTTTACAAAGTATGATACTTCAAATAATTATCCGGTGAGATTACTCTCGAAAATTCAGTGGTTTTGTTGGCTATAATGTCGGGGACGGCGAAGCCGAGGAGGACGGTGTCGGGGCCGATGATGTCGAGGAAGATGAAGACAAATTGGGGGCGACAGAGCTAGATCAATTCGTTGCGACGAAACTGGGATGCTAGAGCCGGGTCAAAGTCGACGAGGGGAAGATGAGGGCGGGGACGAGGAGGATGGAGCCTGGGAGGGCAATGTCGGAGCCAACTAGCGGCGATGATGTCTGGGACGACGAAATCAAAACCGGGTTGATTCACTACGATGAAGCCGGGCCGAAGCCAGTATGAACGCATTCGAAGTCGAAGTCATTACCACAAAGCTGCGACATAAAGCTGCTTCGAGCCTTCACGAACTATGATGTGCATGAAGCACGTGAAGCTCGTGGAGGCGATGAAGCTCGTGAACAAAGATAGAGTGGGGTGGTGAAGCTTGTGGGAACAAGCGTGGGACGCAAGGCTTGTGGGAATGAAATATGGGAAGACAAAACAACGTGATATCAGGTTTACACTCAAATTGGACATAAAATTTAAAAATGAACATGTGAAGAACAAAGAAATCAAATTCTTACACTAAATTACAGCTTAAAAATATTACTCATTTTTTAGCAAATTAAAACACTCAATTTTCAGAATTTCTGAAAAAAAAAATCACATGGTTTTTACTAAGAAAAGGGACGACCGGTCTTTGCTTGGACGTACCTGAGAGTAATTCTAGGCTTTCTAAATCCAAGCTAGTCGTCACTCGCACTCACAAGCTACACTACTGTTCTCATTTCCACGTCTTTGTCCCCTTCGATGAGCAAGTCCCTCACACAACCAACAACCTTTTACCCTTCCACTACTTATTCCATTGACTTTTGGATTATTCTCAATAACGTCATGAAATCTTCTTGATGAATATAAAGCTGGTTTTCTTATAAGATTCGTTCTCCATTTCTTTCATTTATAGAGATAAAGGTGAGAGCTTTCCCTTCCACCACGACTATAATTTTTTTTTCACTTTAGCTACCTTCGAATTGTGAATCGATTAACAATTTTTGTTTTTTATTTATTTGCTGGTTTCAGTTTGCTATCTGCCTCGTATCGGAGTTTAATTGACCTTTTTTATCGTTTCTTGAGATTATCAATTCTAGGTTTTTCTCCGTCAAAATTGATGCTTTTAGCTTGTTCCAGGCTTGATTTTGTTAGAACCTTTTTCTAGCAACAGGTTTATCTTTATTTAGCGTGATGATCGAATGACTAAGCTGGCTTTTATGATTATCTTGAGAGATTTGTTCTCTTTCGATATTATAATAATTGCTTTTTAGTTTGTATAAATCTTTAAAACTTATATTTCTCACAGTTTTTATTATCCCCAATAATGTGGTATTTTGTTGATTTCATTATATATGCACTGAACAACTTGTGGTTCACCTCATAGTTTATTCTATATAATTATTGTTCTGTGCATAGTATCAGAATTTTGCTGGGAAGGTTTGCCCATGGATTTTCTTAAATTTGAAAACTTAAATGCTTACAATAGTATTGATATTTCTGGCAAGTGAAAGGAAACCATGATTTGTGTATCAAATGTCCCTCTCAATCTCTCTCACCCTTTTCTTGTATTGCATTTTTTTTGTAACAGAAAGCAAGTGAGAAAAAATACTTTGTTTCACTGCTGGTGCTGAAGACTGCCCATTAAACTTGTAATTCATTTGCTAAAAATACATTAGATCATTATTATGGGGTCAGAAGCTCCTCCAGTTGTTACAGTTCACATTACAGGCTTCAAAAAATTTCATGGTGTTTCAGAGAATCCAACAGAAACTATAGTTAATAATCTGAAAGCATATATGGAGAAGAAGGGATTGCCTAAAGGTTTAGTTATTGGAAGTTGCAGCATCCTTGAGACTGCAGGAGAAGGTGCAGTAGATTCTCTTTATGAAATTTTGGAGTCGGCTTTATCTGGCCATGACAGCACTCCTGGTGTTGATCGTATAATTTGGGTGCGTGCAAAAATATATTTGATTTTTTAAAAAAACTGTTTCAAGCTATATAGTATATGCATGCGGCCTGTATTGAGAGGTATATGTTGGGTATTATTCTCAATCAAATAAATTTTCTAAGATAGTAGCATTTATACATTAACTTGTTGATAATTGCTAGTATCTTTTTTATTTTTTGTTCAAAATTTTAGCTTTCTATTCATTTTTGAAGTATCAATATGTTACACCTTATTACAATTGATACAGCTATACATAATTACCAAGCTAATCTTTGCCGTACAAATGTTCCACTAAGAAGTATAGTTATAGTGTTAGCATATATAAAGTTTGAGGATTTACAAATGTTCCATTAGGGTTTGACATGAGGATTATTTTCTTTTCGAACCATCATCACTTTCCCCATTCATTCACAAAAGGGCTCATGATCATTTAACCAACACAGATTTCAGGTGGTCAGGGCTCAATTGGTGCGGATGATTACTTGGCCAAGCATCATGATTATTTCTGACCCACTATATTTTCTAGAATGCCTTTAGTTTTACGACTAAAGCAAAGCATCTCAACACTCAACCTTTGTGGGGATGACATGTCAATGACTTCAATCGTCAAAAAAGATGATTTGCGTACTGTAAATACATTCTCTTTAGCATGAAAGAGTCTTCAATCAGTCACAGCTTTGCTACTGTTCGTCAAGGAACTTGATAGAATATTCTCATTTTATTCATGTAGTTTTTTTGTAAACACATAGAAAGGAATAACTTTGTGTTACTTCAATTTTATTTAACATAGTGCAAACACTTTACAAAAATTTAATGTGTACATAGGCAACACTGCCTAACCAATATGATTCTTTATGCTATTTTGTCATATTTTCTTAAATTAGGTTCACCAATTTGAGGGGCATTACAAGAATTGATTTTGGGACCTGTTGCAGTGAAGATAATTAACCAGTAAAGTTCCTAGTTGGTTCGTACTTATGTTTTTCTTCTTTGTTTGCTTGGACAATGAAACTTCTACATCACTTCCATTGAATGGCTTGAAAGAACCTTTGTTGAATCAGCAATTTCTCTCACTTTTCTCACCTGTAGGTCAAATATTGTTTGAACCTTCATGCTAATCGGCTTTTTTTATATTGAACTGCCTTTAGATGTGTTAACAAATTCTAAGATGCAGGGAACTTGGCAAAGCAGTCAGTTTTTCACTCTTTTTTGGTTCATAGACAAATTTGCAAAATGAGTTTTCAAGGTTTTCTCGATCTAAAATTTTAAAATTCTTGAGATCATTTGGGGTACAACCAGGATAGTATGCTCTCAACAATTTAATAATTGGCATTTTTAATCTAGAATATTTTTAGACGAACTTGTCGAGATGATACCAAATTATTTTAAAATGTGATTGTTGTGCTCAGGTACGGGTAAGCTAAAGCTATAATAAAATAATATAGCATTTAAACATGTGTTCATCATAGAGATGTTCTTATTTGACCTTCATATTTTTTGGGAAGATGGAAAAAAATATCTTGCAGGATACTTCCTAATCTTAGGAGAAAGAAGTAGTACTGAATAATGCTAAATCATTAAAGAACTGCTCCACTTTTATGGTTTTTATTCTGGGATTCATCGTGGTAATAGCGGAAGGTGTTGCTGCTACATACCTCTTTTAAATGTCCATGATTTAAGGTTTTGAGTGTTAAAAATAGACATTTTATTTTAAATCACGATTGAGGCCTTAAAGTGTACAATAAAATTGGAGAGGAAAGAAGTAATTTATATATCAAAGCATATTTTAAATTTTTATTTCTTAGACATGAACCGCTATCAAATAGGTGTAACATGTACACCCTAATCAAATTATTATTCATAAAATTGTGCTAAAAATTCTTTGATTGGTATATATAAACTAATCACATGGCATGGTTGCTTATGTGACTTAGAAGTTGAGTCAGTAACATTTGACTATAAAGTCTAATGTGGTATTAATGAGGTAGATGTTTGGTGATTAATTATTTATTTTATATTTGATTTGGATCATTCTAGATTCATTAGAACTCAGGAAAACTTATTCAATTTGGTTATAGAATTTTATGGAAAAATTATAAATATATCAGTATATGATGATATTTCATTATTTAGAAAATCAAAGTTACATTTATGAAACAAAACAATACATAAATAATAAAAAAATGAGAGCAACTAACAAACATAAGATATATCTTAAACACAAAGGCTGCTTTTGACCGCCTCTTCCACTATTAATCTTCATACCCCATCATAAAAATTATTTTTCGAAGAGTTTCTGAAACTCATTCCAAGAAGATTTCGTATTATCAATTGTAATTTGAGTATTTCACTAGGTCAACACTTGCATAGTGAGTTTGGGTCGAACAAAGTTGACACATTCCCGACTGCTATACTGATGCAATCTTTACGTAAGTCTGCATCTTTTCAAACCTGAAATCAGCCTTCTTAGAGTTAGGAGTGCCATCATAACTTGACATTTCTATTTTGCCTCAACTCTCAGTAGTCTTCTTCTTTTTGAACTCTTCTTACCTCTTTCAACTTCCTCCTTGGCTCTATATTAGACAGATTTTTCATAACCTTGTGTCGAGACTTTCTCTATGTTACGGTGCACTTCTTTTGTAGGGTTGCTTGATTGAGACTAGGCCATATTCATGGCCAACTGCATTTACATCTCTTTCATCTTCACCAAGCTATCCATGTACTTTCTCATTTGCTCGCAGATTACTATGGCAACAGTCTCGACAATAACACTCACTTCCACTAATTGTTGCTTTTGGGATGTGTCCTCTGTACTCCCCATTGATGGTTATTCAAATGTAACAACTCTTCTCTTTAAGATTTTTTCCTCTATAAGCTGACACCATTCATAAGCTTGTCTTTCTCTGGTTTGCATATAACATTCGGCTTTGACGCCAACATAATATTTGATTTAATTTTGATTTGATAAAACTCATTTATGAACACCCACGACCCAGACAACATATGGGATTTATTAAATGCAGGAAAACTTGGCATATTAGGGAATGTAAGAAGATGGGAATGGGTGCAAATAACCAGCAACTTGGTAAAAATGGTAGCTATTCCCCCCTTCAATTAAACTTGGGTCTTTTATAGCCTTAGATGATCATACAAACCAAAAAAAAGAAAAATACTTTAATGATACTTGATTGGTAGTCAAGCAACCATCATAGTGGTGCCATTAATGTATACGGGGAACAGTGTGTCCCAATCTGCTGATGCTGGGTGTCTCTGTGGATGGTCTGTGACAACCTTGTCCTTGCAGAGAATGAAGAATAGTTGAGTTATGCTAGATCATTAAAGCATTGCTCTACTTTTATGAATTTTATCGTTTTGTAATTCGATCGTGGGTAAGGTGTTCTTGCTGCACTTCTTTGTAAAAGATCCATGATAAGGGTGTTGATTTGAGATAATTAGATTGAGGTTTTGAATTAAAGATTGAAGCACTAACTACTTGGCACACAATGAAGGGAAGAAGTGATATATATATACTCAATATTTTTAATTTTGGGACATTAATCTCCTAGTAAATAAGTGCGGGATACAAGTCTTAATTATAACCACTATTCTTTAAAATGGAGCCAAAAAGTGTTTGAATCAGTAAAGAATCGATGTAGTTTTCGAAGGGAAAATTTAAGCTAATCACATTTTATAGTGATTTCTATGACTCAGGAATTGAGTAGCTTGTGTCAGATGTTTGGCAGTTAATTCTATTTATATGCTAACATTTATTTTTTGACTTGGATTATTTTTATTTCCTCAATATTCGAATAAAATAATTTAAATTAGTTATAAAATTTTCTATTCAATTTTTAAACATATCAATATATGATAAGTTTTATTTTTATGAAAAGCGAAGTTAGATGCATGAAAGAATACAATAAATAAATAATAAATTATAGAGAGAAGCTAACAAATACAACACATTTGAATTGGGAGAGACTAATTTTACTGGCTCCCATTACCATAATCGGGACCAAAGCCCTTTTGATAATTACAAAGTCTAATTATTTCTCAGTTGAGTTAGGATTGTGTGTTTCAGCTTGTTGGCTATCATAAAGCTTATTAATTTTTGGTATCCAACATACATCACAAGGAATAGTGTTGATATTATGTTGCACATTCATAATTTCCCATTATTCTGTCCGAGATGGGCAACTACATTCCTTGCCTCTCAGTTAGTTGGGAATAATGCCATCCTTGATTTCTGTATCTTCTCATCCATTTTCCTTCCTCATTTTCCCTTAATTCTTTAGTTTATTCCTGAATGCCTCAAACCTTCTATTTTAAACAATGGCATATTATTATAATTATAAAATTGAGTAATCTGATAGGAGGTATGAGCATATAAATCTTTAATTTGCTGTCCTTTTAAGACAATTTACTGACAAGATATTTTCTTTCAGTAGTATTAGCGTTTGATGCCATATGTCTTCATGAATGCTGGAGCTTTTGTTTTAAGCTTTTCCGACTTTGCTTAACCAAGACATGATACTTTACTTGTCCAATTCACTTAGGGGTTGTTTGGTTTGTTAGATTTTTAGTGTAATCTAATTACTTCATAGATTTTTGGATTATCTATCTGGATGGAATAATATGCGGAATATATAGTGCTCTGTATAATTCATTAGTAAGATTACCCTTAAATTCGATGACACCACTAAAAAAATAATCACCACAAGATATTGGATTTTTCTAACACAAACCGAAACCATACCATCGCACCATCTTAATAAGACTCATATTCTTTGATTTTAGCATTATATTGTTTAATTTGCTAGTGGCGTGATTGACTCGGTAGACACTCATTTTTGAGATATTCTCTTCTATTTTCTTATAAAAGTTAGAGAGTGCATGATTGTAACAGTTTTGTTTTTTTTTTTGGTTCTTGGGTTTCTTGGTTTTAGCAAGCACCATTGGCTTCTATCTTTTCATTCTTCTCATCATCTCAGAAATTTGGAGCTTTAGACTTCTTCCATATTCACAGTTACGACATCTTTTCTATTTTAAATTATGTATTGGGAAGTGTTCTTATCTTCTTTGTCTTGAGTCATCTTTTCAACTTCTTTCAACTTCTGTTATCTCTATTCTCTATGTTGCTTATGTGCATATAGAAACTATTGAAGTTGCAAGGTTCTCCATGCTTCCAATTTAAAAATTTTGAGTTGTCCTCTTCCTCTGTTTTGAAGCACCTATTCAAGGTCTTTTCTACTGAAGTGTTACTTTTAAAGATGCACTCCATTGATTCCTTGATGATAGAATTGAATATTTTTGAAGAATGAAGAGAATGACACTGAAAGTTAATTTCTAGTTTCTACAAGAATGACATGAGAGTGAGATGCTATGAGCAATTTTTGCTAACATAGTCTTCGCTATGCATGCATTCTTTAAGGAGGGCACTTATAGTGTTGATTATATTAACTAGGTTTGACTTGGGGAATTTCTCTTTGCGAACGAGAATTAGTTTCTTAATTGATTAGCATATCCAATTGAACGACACATCTTGGATTTGTGGAAATTCTTGTGATCACTTAATTAAAAAAAAAGATTTCACGTAATTAAAGGTCAAATAGTGCTGTTGCTGTGATCAAATGATCAATTTTGAGCCTCACTTGATCAAAACAGCTTGTTGCTGATCAACTTGCATGATTGCCGAGCATTGCCGGCCTAAAGCTTTTGAGTCAAAGTAGCCAAGAAAAGTTTATCAAATGGTTGAACGACTTTCAGTCGATCAAGGCAAGATTTAGAAGCCTTTAGATGAGCTTTCATCCATTTTAGAAATAATCTGTTGAGCAATTTTTCTCGTAACTAAGAACTTAAGCTAGTGTATTTTTCTCATTTTTATATTATTGCTCAAGATTTATATTTTCTACATTAGCAATAACCAACTCCCAACCTGTTTGATTTGAACTCGACTTGTTTGACATGATTACATAGTATTACATGAACCCAACCTTCTTGGCTCAAAATTGACCTGATTTGACATGAACCTGACCTTTTGATATGAATCTCCATTCAACGGGTCAATTCTGGTTAGTTTTTGTTTTTTTAGGTCAACTAGAGCCTGCCCTGAATACTATACAGGCAACAAATGTCTAGCCCAAAATGACGTCAACCCATCCCACTTTTTGTCAGGTTGAGTTCGATTCATGTTTCCGTGTCTTGTCATATTTAAAACCTCTAGGATGTATCATTTTTTACATTAGGTTTATTTCTTTGTGATACTTAAGTAGATACAACTAAATATCACATATCATCATTCAATTGACCTTTGCCTATGGTTGCTGAAGTGTCATAGTAATGGTCAGTAGGAACTAACTGACTGGAGGTATGCTTGGTGCTACCCTCCTTTTCGTTAGGACCATACCCTTAGAAAGTAATGATTATACTGAGATTAGGGTTTGTATATGTATCAGCCCAACCCCTAGAATTGATTCCTTAATTAGATTTTTGAAACTTTGGTGTGGTTCTGAACTTATAAATACATTTGGTAGAAATGAAAATAATTCATATAAATAATTGTATTTTATCAGATATTATTACAATACACCATACCCTCTATTATGCATGTTTTACCAAAACGCCCATCACATTTTTTCTTTTCTTTTTCAATACCACTGATGCGATGTTTGCAATATGGATGAAAAATAAGGTGTTCCTCATTCTGGTGCCACATTATTTAAGGTTCTCATATACTGGTTTACAACCTGAATGATATTTTAAGTACCAGATGATAGCAAGCTAGCCCTTAAAATTTGAGATAAATTTTATTATAAGTAAATTTTTAGCAGGAATCTACCAAGTATAAATAACAATGCACGTCTATTGGCTCTATTAAACGTGTGTTCATTACTTATTCATATATTATCTTTCAGTCATTCAATTATATCCTCAAGGTATGAATGCAAACTTTGTCGGTTGAAGTGATACTGATACACTTCTTAATAGGTATGCACAACCACATCTTGGGAACCCGTTCAGATTGAATCTAGTTAAACCTCCAGTGGGATTTTCTCCCTTTTAGGGAACATGGGAGGCCATCCCATTTTAAGGCTTAAGCTTTCTTTTATTACATTTTTATTTTAGCTACCTTTGATAGCAAATGAGATATTAGTTATAGCATGCATACTCAATTTTTACATGTCAGTTTTAAGTTATATTGTTGAAGCTTATATTTCGTGTTATTTGCGGTGTCCTCCTACTGGATCTAATTGGAGAGCTATAAAATGCAGAAATGACATGCCTTAAAAAAGTAACTGAGAAATAAATTTTGAGCTTATTTATATACATCAAGTGGGAGGCGGCGTCGCGCGCTTAAAGAAAATTGCTGAAATTAATATTTGTAGAAATAAAGTTTTCGATGGCTTGCGTTTTGTGCGTCACCTTAGTTGGATCAGGGAAATAAAGAAATTTGATGAAATTAAAATTTGCTATAATTACATGTGCATTGCCATAGTCGAATCTTGGAAATAAAGAATATTTTTTAAATTAAAATTTATACGAATAAAAAATATCAACGGTGGGAGACTTGTGCTGGCACCATTGTTAGTTCGAAGAAATAAAAAAAAATGCTAAAATTATCGCCACCCTTCTAGACTATGTTAGTTGTTGAATACTTATTATTTAAACATATATATGTTTATATATGCTTAAATAATGTCAAAAAATTGAAAAGTATTAAAAATTATATTATAATAATAATTCCTTGATATGTTTGCTAATATATATATGTATATTAGTTTATTTAATAATATATGATTATAATAATAATAATGATAATAATAATAATAATAATAACAATTTATTATAAGAGGAACTAGAGAGAGAAAGTAAACTTTTTAAAGAGATAAAGAAAGAGAAAACTTTAGATAGAGGAGGAGAGTAGAAAGAGAAAATTAAAGAGAGAAAGAGGGGAATAGAGAAAGTGAGAGGAAATAAAAAATAAGATGAAGTATTAACTCAGTTTTAAAGAGATTGAAATTTAAAGGAAGCAAAAGAAAAGAGAGAAAAAGATGAAGAAAGAAGAGAAGGATGGTACCCTCATAGAGAGAAAATTTGCCAAACAATTAGAGATAGAAAGACGTGAAAGAGAAGGGAAAAGAGAAGAAGAAGAAGAAGAGGAGAAGGAAGAAAAGAAAAATAAGAAGATATGATTAAAAAAATAAGTAGGAAGCAAGGGAGAGATGTAGGGTTTGAGAGAAGGAGAGGGGTTGCCTGGAAGGGAAGGAGGGATGGGTCAGTCATGAAAAACAGAGTGGTGGTCTGGTTGTAAGATAAGGGAAAGGAAGAAGTAATTAAAGATTTATGGTATCTTTTCTTAAATGAAAAATCTTAAAAATGCACTTCTTATTTAAAGTTAAAAAAATGAAAATAGGGATTTACATAACCAAAAAAATATGGGTAACTCAAATATGAAGTTAATATCTGAATCTGATGCCTAAACTATTTATTATTAATTTCAAAAGCTAAAAATATTAAAAATCTGTAGAAGATAAATAAAATTTTAAAAGCTTAAAACTCTATTTAAATTATTTAATACCATAAAGTCAATTGTGAAATATTTTTCCCAATTTGAGCTCAAAATAATTTAGTATAAATTGTTGAAGTTGAAAAATATAAAAAGTTATAGAAAATAGTTGAAACTTTAGAATATTTTTGTAAAATACTAAACAGTTAGAAAATTATAAGAAATTTGTTAGTACAAGAAGCAAGTTTTACGATTAAATCATATTTAGTGTTAATTAATGAACAAATAATTCATCTTAGTGGTGACGGATGTCATAGTATATGTACCTGTTAGTGATATATAGGAGTTCGATTAAGCATTTTAATTGCTTCAATTAGTCAGAAAATCTTCCACATGATTCCAGCGTTATTTATCTTTATATGTGATTGTTATTCACCTTTGTACATCTTTGGATTGATCGGATTTGTATTGAAAAGTTTATCTGATTGATAAACGGATCAGGTTTGTTGGTCGAGTGAGTATCATGATTCTTCATCAACTGACATGCTTTCTAGAATGCTAAGGACATACAACTGAAATAAAGCATCTCTACACTAAACCATTGTGGAGATGGCCCATAAGCACCTCAATTGTTAAGGATGCTGGTTTGTGTGTTATATATATCAATAATTACTAGAGATTGGTACTTTTCGATTAGTTAATAGCATTGCTCTTCTTCATCAAGGGACTTGGTAACTGTCATCATTTTTATTCATACAATTTCATTGAAAGAACACATAGATAATTTAGTGCTGCTTGTACCTTTTCTTTTGACAGGACAAGCACTTCACAAAGTGTCTAAAGATAATATAGGCTACATTGATAAAACACTAGATTTTTATGCTCTTTTGCTGTATTATTCTTTTTTTCTTTTTCATCTTTCTTTTGCACATTGAATATACTTGTAAGTTGAACTCACAAGATCCCTATTTCATGCATAGTTGACTGCCCATAAACAAAATTGGGTCTAACTAGCATGTGTGATGCAGTTATAAGACTTACATGAGAGCGTGTGATAACATGCATATTCGAGAAGCTTGATGAGTAAATTGTTTTAGTTTTGTAGGAGGTTATTGAGTCCTGACGGGTTGTGTTATGTTATGTTAGGTTTATTATGTTGTTATGTTCGTATATTTGTCTTGTTTATTCATTTTTTATTGATTTAGCATTAATGTTGTAACCATTAATTGACTGTGGCCATATAATAAATTTAGTTATGCTTATGCCAAGACCGTAAAAGGTGGCCTTACTGCCTTTTTAGCGTCGTCAGGTTAGAATTAGGTTTGATTGCTATAAATACCTTGTGTGAACTATAAATATGTGGGTAATAAATGTTTTCCTTAGAAAAGAGATTTGAAAGCATTTGTGTTTGGTGTGGATTACCAAAACACCCTTTGATATACATAATTGAATTGAAGGAATGCATAGCCTTCAAGAATTCAAGATGTATACCCTTGAAATTACCTTGTGTTTGTCAGTTTGGTGTTTCCAATTTACTCTCACTATTATTTTCTTCACAAAAAAATTCTTTTCAAAAACATCCTTTAGAAAAAGCAGTTTAGAATTCTAAGAGTGTTTGCCTAACATTTTTATTTTTTTTTTATTTTTACTTTTCTGGTCGTTGACGCCAGAAATTGCTTCGTTGGAAACTATTGCCAAAAATCGCCATCTGAACTGCTGAAGCGATTCCCAATTCATGTGAAACGACCCTATCCGCACTCATGTTGCAGTCGCACTCGCGTGCACGTATGTTAGCGATCGCACGCACTCCAACAATCACGCTCACGCGCCTCTTCCAACTTACGTGCATGCATCCTCTAGCGCACGCAAATGCGCCCATGAGATTCTGCCCTCGTAGTCGTTGGCTTTAGACGCTCTGTTCTTCATCGTCCAAACTCTGATTTGCGAATCATTTTTACCATTGAATTCTTGACGGCAACGCTCGCACACTAGTGATATTTTTAAAGAATTACAACACTAACATAGATAGGACCAGCGAATATTTGACATGTGAAGAGGTTTGGTTCGCTTCATGGATGGTATGCCTTTAAGTTTCTTGCATTATTTTGAGCTATTAGTTTCTGAAATCTGCATTAATATTGATACTTTGGACATATTTTTATATATGTGACAAGTTATATTCAAATTTTGTATTTCATGGCTGATTTAGTGTACTCCACTTTGAATTAGCAAACCAACTATTTCGAAAACCTATTGAAACTTTGAGTGACCACTTATGTGGTTGTGTTCCACTCAAATAGCTCATCTTAATGTGATTGAGCTACATTTGAGTCGCATTTATTGTTTAACTTGTTTTAATTGTGCTTTGGTCTAGTTTGTTTATCCTATATTTATTTGTTTATTTAGTTTTTAGAGAAATTGTTGCATTTTATTTAGATAACTTTTTGAATTTAAAGGTTAGCATGGCTGACAATCAAGAACATATTGCGGTGGTTTAGATCAATGAGTTGAGCTTCTATGGCTAGGATAGAAGCCCAGTTTAGACAAGTGTTAAGAAGCACTAAATATGAGAAATGATCTGTACCCTCCATGACCACTTGAATACCTTGTACATTAAGCTAGAATTAAGGATGGTTATACTTATGAGATTATGTACAATCCAAGCTATAGGAGAGGTAGAGTCTCTAGAGAAAATGATTTTGAGAATGACATTGATGACATGTATTCTACGGGATAGGGGACTTGATCGTCAGAGAGGAGATAATATCCGTGGGAGACCTAGGAATGATGCACTTAGACTTGGTACACATGAGAGAGATCACCCTTATAAAGATATTTTAAGCATGATCAAAATAGAATCCCCTATTTATGTTGACACCCTTGACCCTGATCATTATTTAAACTGGATGACCCAAATCGAGTTCTTTGAGTGGCACGATCTAGATGATTAGCAACGAGTCATATTCGCTAAGATGAAGCTGATTAGTTACATTAAGATCTTTTGGAATAATTGCTTAAAAAAAGTTGTCATCGGAGAATCTTATGGTCTAGATGAAGGGATTCTTAAGGACAAGTATTGCCCGCATTATCATCATAATCAACTACACAATTTCTTACACTTAGGCAGGGCACCGTGTTAGTTACTGAGTATTGAACATGTTTGAGGATCTAATTGCGAGGATTGATCGCCAATATTCATGTTGGCAAGTCACCATTAAGTTTTTTTTGGGTTTGAGGGGAACGTTAGTTTGAAATGAATGACCCTCAAATCGTAGAGGATGCACTACACTATACTTTTCTCATTGAGTCCCAATCAAAGACATCATCCTCTAAGATTAAACCTTTGTTTATCACCTCTAAATCTATTCAGGAAACAACACTTTCACCTAGTGCACCCACTAGGACACCTGCTACCCAAATGAGTAGATTTGTGTACGATATAGTTTGTTATAGGTGCAAGCAGAAGGGGTGGGCACTTTAAGCATGAGTGCAAAGCAATCCTATCCGTTGTAATTGTTGAAGAAGAAGGAGAAGATGAGCTAAAATTTTCTTATGGTACTGACAAAGTTGATGCATGAGCTTTGCATGTAATCTATTTTGGGCGCAAACTTCCATAGTAGCCCCTCGTTCTACTATTGATGTGATGAGACATATCTTTATGAGACATATCTGGGAGTAGTGAGATGCTTTAGTACATCATTAAGAGAGGAAAATTGGCGGCATAGAAATCTTTAAGTGTATCATTGACATGCAATGACATTGCATGTAAGATGGTGATTGCCACTGGTAGTTCTATGACTATAGTGTCCACACATACCTTGGATAAGGAAAAACTTCAAGCTGAACCACATTTGAGCCCATTCAATGTTTGCCGGGTAAATCACACTTTACTTTTGGTTACACAACGATGTTTGTTTCCCATCAAGCATTGAATTTATGAAGATTAGATATATGTGACATTACCCATGGATATGACATTCTTTTTGATATGGACGTCGTGCACTATAGTCGTGAAAATGCATATGTATTTAAATTTAATAACAAGACCATAAACCTTTATTATTCCTTCGACGTTCACTCCATCCACTAGTTCTACACCTACGTCTTCTGTATTCAAGGCTCGTGCTAATATGAAATATGCACAATCATAGTCGAAGAGAGTGGACAAACTTCTACTTATCACCATTTCCACTTCTTTGATTACAGCCAATTCACATTCCATGATCCTATTTATAGATCTCGACTTTAACCTCTTTGAGTCTATTGTGCTCCATCAGGAGAGTTTAGTAGTTTAGAAGGGGTATAGTTATTGCATGTGAAAGAAGCGACCCTTGCCTTTGATGATGTTATCATTCCTCTTCCTGTAGTCTCTTTTGAGGAATTTTTTAGAGACTTCACTTGAGGATCATCTTGATTCTTAAACTCTCGTAGGGACATTCAACATTTTGTTGATTTAGTTCCTGAATCACAATACTTTAACCTACCCATTATTGATTAGATCTAGTGGAGCAAGCTGAGCTCCAAAGGTAGGTTGATGAGTTATTAAGAAAATTATTTTTGAGGGAGAGTTTTAGTCCTTTTATTGTTCCTGCTTTTCTTACACCCAAGAAGGATGGCATCTAAAGAATGTGTGTTAATAGCCCCGCATTATCAACAAGATCACAATAAAATATAGGTTTATCATCTAACGACTTGATATTAGATCTTGTAGCCAAATCTCGACTATTTTTGAAAATTGATCTTAAGAGTGGCTATCATCATATTTGTATTCTCTCTAATGATGAGTGAGTGACTGCATTTAAAGTATGCGAAGGTCTTTATAAGTATGATTAGTGATGTCTTTTGCCTTTCCAATACACCAAGCACATTCATGCACTTAATGTCTGTCCTCTGTCCTTTTCTAGGAAAGCTGGTTGTGGTTCTAGTATGATGTTATTTTGATATTTAGCATTGATGAGAAGCACTACTTAGATCATCTTAGCCTTATTCTTGAGAAGCTCCATGAGACAGCTTTTCATTATCAAAAAGAAATATTTATTCATGCAGTTGAGGTGGTTTTTTAGGATTTATTATTTCATCTTTAGTAATAAAGCTAGATCCATCAAAATCCTATTAATTTTAAATTTAAACTAACCGACCCTTAAGGGTTTTTATGATGTAAGGAGTTTTCATAGTTTGGCGACCGTCTATAGGAGATTTGTGAAATTGCAGCACAATCATGAGCTCTATCATTGATATCTTGAAGCAAGATAAGTTTTGTTGGGCTGCTAGTGCTGAGGGGGCATTCAAAATACATTAAAGAAGTCATGACTACATCTTACCTCGCTTCAGTAAGATTTTTGAAGTAGCTTGTGATGCCTTTGGGATTGGTATTGGAGGAGTCCTTTCATAGAATAACCATCTCGTTGCATTTTTAGTGAGAAACTTAATGAGGCTAAGCGATAGTATTTGACTTATTATTGTGAGTTTTATGAGAGCATTTAGTCTCTAAATATGGGAGGCATTATCTTTTGCACTGAGAAAATACCCTCCACACAGACCACCAAGCATTGAAGTTCATAAATCAATAGAAAAGCTGAGCCATAGACATACCAAGTGGGTATAATATTTGCTAGATTATATTTTTTTCCTCTAGCCCAAGCTGAGTACTAAAAACAAGCCTGGTAACGCATTATCTATAGTTCCTTTGGTGATTTCATTGTTGACTAGTGATATACTGGGCTTTAATTGCTTTAGGAATGATTATGCTGTTTACCTCGACTTCCATTTGATTTATTTTGAGTTTCAAGAGTATGTGTGATGGCCTGATGCCGGCTCAGCGGAAGCTGTTCTGGCATTCGGGTTTTCACATACCGCAGAATCATATTAAGCAATTTAAGAGAAAAGGAAATACACATTCAAAAATCAAGAGATGTTTCTCATTCATTAAATATTTTATATTACAAAAATTTTCAACGTTCCTCTTTATAAAAGTTCATAAAAGATGAATTGAAACAAGAAAAAAATAAAAATAAAAGTAAAAGTAGAATTGTGCCGTAGATCCGACGACAGTTTGATAATTTAAGTTTTAAAGCTCTTCTTCAAGCTCCCTCGGAAGTGGCTGACCTGATATTGTTCAGAAAATGATACCGGGATTGAAATTTCCAATAATTAGATAATACTTTAGTACCGCAGTAAACAAAATAATATTACATTTTTTTATAAAAACAGATATGTGATTAACAGATATAAGGATAAAAATACAGGAAAGTAAGACAATAGTGCAAAAGGAATAATCAATTTCCTTCAAAAGAAAAAATATTATACCAAAATGTAGGTAGGTTACTGATGTTATTTTTTCAGTAACCTACCACTAATGTTAGTGATGTTATTTTTCCAGTGACCCACAAATATTGCTGATGTCAATTTTTCAGCAAGCCACGAATGTTACTGATGTCATTCTTTCACTAACAACTACGAATGTCACTGATGTCATTTTTCCAGTAACCTACTAATATTGCTAATGTCATTTTCCAGTAACCCACGAATATTATTGATGTCATTTTTTGAGTAACAATCATGAATGTTACTGATGTTATTTTTCCAGTGACCAATGAATGTTGCTGATGTCATTTTTTCAGTAACCCACAAATGT
Source organism: Gastrodia elata (assembly GCA_016760335.1). NCBI lineage: Eukaryota > Viridiplantae > Streptophyta > Magnoliopsida > Asparagales > Orchidaceae > Gastrodia > Gastrodia elata. Next base: position 24,222,813 of record CM028684.1, on the reverse strand, counting down.
TACTGACGTCATTTTCTAGTAACCCACGAATGTTATCACGTTGGTTCCGAGCAACCAACCAAGCTTCAATACGAATTTGGCTCAAAGTGAAGATGCGAAGCTAAGCAGCAATAAATTTTAAAATAAAGTAATACATGTTATATATTGGGTATCTTTGTTCTTTAAGATTCAAAATTTGACAGTTCAATTTTGTATCTACATTTAGATTTGGATATTTAGCTTTTAGCCAATATTCCTAGGAGTAAATTATTATATCATCTTTTCCATTTTTCATTCTATTTTTCTTTCACTTTTATATTAGGTTAGCGTTATTATTATCTTCATTTAATGATAATAATAATAATATATGAAATTAAAAGACAGAATGAAAATGACTGGAATTAAATTTCAGAAAGTAATAATAATAATAAAATGTTAGAACGAAAAGTGCCTGAATGAAAGTAATAGTCATCTTATAACATATGCACTGTTTATCATTATTGACTAATGACAACAATGCTAATATGATGACATAATCTTATCTTCATAAAGTTTATTAAGTATATAAGAAGAAATACATAAATAGTAGGATTAGCAAAATCTTCTCATTTCTACCTATCTTTCCCTCTCCTCTTACCTAGGATAGTGTTGCAGGAAAACTGAGGAAGGCCGGACGACTGAAGGAAGCCGGAGGTTGCCGAAGTGGGGAGGCTGGAGAGGGGGCTGGCTGGTTTGGAGGGGGCTGAGAGGGGTGAGGGCTGTTGTGGAAGAAAGGAGGGGGCTGCTCTTGGTTTGGAGGGGGCTGAGAGGGGTGAGGGTTGTTGTGGAAGAGGGGAGGGGGTTGTTGCTGGTTTGGAGGGGGCTGAGAGGGGTTGCTGTTGGGAGGGGGTTTGTGGGGGGGGTGGGGGAAGAAGGAGGGAAGGGGGTTTGTGGGGGGGGGGGGGAAGAAGGAGGGGAGGGGGTTTAAATAGAAGGAGAAGGTGGTGGGAAGAGGAAGAGTCTTCCCTAATTTAAGTAGGGGGAAGTAAGAAAATTCCTTAAGAATTTTCTAAATAACTACTTAAAGTTAAGGTTTTTGCATTATTTCGCCGTTTGGCATCCAAAAATAACGAAACTTGACACCGAGTTGTGCTATGATATAACGAACACCCTCGTGCCGAAAATTTTCGATTCAGAGCAATATTTAATTTTTAATTAATTCTGAAGTTTAAAACTTCGAAAATTAATTGAGATCAAACCGGCGCTTCGAAATTTATGAATTTTCTCGAGCAGCCTTTAAATAATATTCTTAACATAATGACATGAAAATTGATGAATTTAGACACGTATTTTGATGTTCTTGATTTATTGAATCTAAAAAGCTCAGAAAAATAAAGCGGGAGTTTTCGTTATCCGGATTTTTTTCAAACTAGGGCACTTTGATCTAAAATTAATTCTCATATAAAGATATTTTTGTTTGCCCTAATTTGAAATCCCCTGGGATCGTAATGTTAGAGTCGGAATTTTGACCTAACTTGCAAAGTGACGATATTGGGTCGTTACAATGTGTTATCTTACCATTCATCATATCATATTGTAGAACATTATCTTTTTTGTGGTATTTTGTTGTGCATTCCATGTATCTCTTTGTGTTTTTTGATTGGTGAGTTGCATTTTGGAGGTATAGTAGGATATTTAGGGAGAGAGAAAACCATACATTTGGTAGAGACTAAATTTTTTGGCTATGATTGAAAAGAGATGCGAGCAAGTATGTCTCTCAACGCTTAACATGTAAAAAAGCAAGTTTCAGAAATAGAGATTGGAGAATTACATCGCTTTACCTATGCCATACCTACTATGAGACAATTTATCCATGGAGTTTGTGCTAGGACTTCCTAGGATTTCACGGCACCATGATAGCATTAATGTAGTGGTCGATTGGTTTTCTTAAATGACTCACTTTGTCCTCTGTTCAAAAACAAATGATGCCTCCCACATAGCTAGACTATTCTTTAAAAAAACAATTGAGTACCATGGTTTACCTAATAACCCTATATTGTTTGATCGAAATATAAAGTTTGTTTCATATTTTTTTAAAATCTTGTGCATCTTTTGGGTATTTCTCTAATTCTCTTTCATTTTCCACATATAAATAGATAGACAAATCGATGTAGTTAATAGAACTTTAGAAAATTTGTTGTGGAACCTTATGGGTGAGAACTTGGGTACTTGGGATTTTCAATTGCCACTACTGAATTTACCTACAATAGCATTGTATCTAGGACAACCAAACAAGCATCATTTGAGATTATTTATGGGTTTAATCCTAGGATCCTAGGAAGATGGTAGATCTAGTTAGCCCGCGCAATCATGCTCTTAATCAGATGTAGCCTCTACATTTGCAAAAGATTTTCATAAAATGCAACGTAAAATTAGAAGTCAAATAGATAAATCGAATGAAAAATATGTGACTTAAGGCAAATACTACTAGATCAAATAAAACATTTAATGTAGGCAATTTTTTGCTCGTTCGCTTTGCTCGGAGCATTAAACATACACATGCTAGAATGACTGGACCATTCAAGATCCTTGGGAAGATCGGGTCGAATGTATATTTGATTGGTCATATTCTAATTAGTTTTGTATTTAATATCGATGATTTAATTCCATATACTAATGAACTCATGCAGGAAAATACATGTGCTACTTCTGAGGAGCAGAACATTAAACCTTTACATGAACATCCTAAACTTTTGTCTTTGATTTTGATGCTATACTTGAGGAGCTTAGTGAGCATGATCAGCATAGGTTTTTGGTAAGATGGAGATAAATCACCATTAGAAGACACTTGGTTGACTTATGGGAGCTATAGAAGCTTGATGTCGACCTCCTGAATGGTTATGGATTTCAACTATGCGTAGCAAAGTTCTTGTGAAAGGAGAGAGTTTGATGCAGCACGGAGACCTACACGAGAGCATGTGATGACACGAACATACTCGAGGAGCTTGAGGAGTACATGGTGAAGTTATGTTTCAGTTTGTAGGATGATGGGTTGTGTTATGCTATGTTAGATTGCGTTATATTATGCATGTCGTATGTGTTGACCTATCTTATTTATGTATGTTTTTGCTTATTTTTGCATTTATGTTGTTTTATTATGTTGTAATCATCAAGTGACAGTGACAATATGATAAAAAAAATTAATTAGACTTGTGTCGGTAATGCAAAAGATAATCCAAAGAGGTGTAACTGTGTCTTTTTTCTCTAGCACTGCTATGTTAGAATTATGGTTTGGTTGTTATAAAATTCACATGTAAACCCTAAATTCGCAGTGAAGAAATATTTCTTCAGAAAAGAGGCTTGAGAGCTTTTTGTGTTTGGTGTGGATAACCAAAACTCACCGGTGACACGAACATACTCGAGGAGCTTGAGGAGTACATGGTGAAGTTATGTTTCAGTTTGTAGGATGATGGGTTGTGTTATGCTATGTTAGGTTGTGTTATATTATGCATGTCGTATGTGTTGACCTATCTTATTTATGTATGTTTTTGCTTATTTTTGCATTTATGTTGTTTTATTATGTTGTAATCATCAAGTGACAGTGACAATATGATAAAAAAAATTAATTAGACTTGTGTCGGTAATGCAAAAGATAATCCAAAGAGGTGTAACTGTCTTTTTTCTCTAGCACTGCTATGTTAGAATTAGGGTTTGGTTGTTATAAAATTCACATGTAAACCCTAAATTCGCAGTGAAGAAATATTTCTTCAGAAAAGAGGCTTGAGAGCTTTTTGTGTTTGGTGTGGATAACCAAAACTCACCGGTGTATATATTTGAAGACCTTGAGGTGTGCATAACCTTCAAGAATCTAAGTTATGTATAACTTTGGAATTGCCTTGTGTTTGTTGTATTTTCCTTTACAATTGTGTTTTCTTGCTGTTATCTTCCACTCCCCATCATTTCCTTTGTGTTTCCCCTCCATTCTCACCATCATTGTTTTCACACAAAAAAAAATCCCCCTCAAAAACTTCACCACACCAACGTGCTTTGTATAATGAGCCTTACCGTTAAAGTCACAAACAGTCGATTAAAGCAACAGATGCTCACCACTTGAATGTAGTGTTGTTTTTCTTACTCAAACTCTATTTCCAATAGAGGCTCATATCAGTAGTTTTTCAAATGCATGCTGATCGTTAACAGGCTTGGGTTTCAATGTTTAAATTACATTAAAGGCTTGACTCATGCCTTTGTTTTTTTATTTTGGTAATTCTCAGCTTCATTTTGGAGTTAACAGCGGTGCATCTAGGTTTGCTATTGAGAATCAAGCAGTAAATGAAGCTACTTTTCGATGCTCTGATGAATTTGGATGGAAACCCCAGGTGAATTGACCTTTTTTTGCTTATTATATATAGTTTTGCTTCTTTATTCCACATCGAACATTCAAACATTTTTTGTTTTGCTGTGCGATTATTGCTCCCAGAGAGTGCCGATCATTCCATCAGATGGAGGCATCTCCCGAACGCGGGAGGTACATCTTTTTTATATTTCACTTTGCTTGCAATTTTGTTTGGATAAACAACTTGTAATTTCAGTATATACGTCTAATCTTAAAAGTAAGTTTGCATCTTTCTGTATTGATTATTGTTATGCTCCTGAAAGATTTTCCAGATGAGATGTTTTCAATACACTGTTCGAAAATGATTGTTTCTATTGTTAGACATCTAATGAATCGTTAAAATTTTGGGCTATTTGGTGACAAGATTGCTAAATCCTAGGATTTGGGATTTGGTTATTCTTAAAAACTATTTGAAATGCCATTTAGCAAATTTTGAGATATTGTTTTGTTGCAAATTTACAAGACTGAAATGTCTAGGAAAATAAATATTATTTAATAGTTATCAATAATTTATTTAAACAAATAAGTAATACTTATTTTTATATTTAAGTAAGTTTTAAATTTGCTTAGTAATTATAATACATTTGATAATTTTATTATAATTAATCAATTAAATGTTGTTAAATATTCTTAACATTTTTAGCTTATTAAATACTTAAATATAAACAATCAAATTTATTATTGTTGGTTGTAATATAATTAGATCTATAATTTTATTATAAGTATTAGCTTATATTCTTTCTTTGGCCTCATTTTTTTTATCTATTGCTGTAATTCTTTTTGATCTTCTTTCTCTATCGCCTCCTCTACCTACCAATTATTCGATAACTTTGTAATCATCTCTTTTATTCATTGGCTTAATTTTCTTATAATTTTCTATAATTTTGAAATCCCTCGTCTCTTTTATCGTTCTTTGGCTTAGGGCTTTTCAATTCGTGAATACTAAAGCATCTGAATCCTAGAATTTAGTGGTTTATCAGATCTACCTGATTCTTTCATATTGGGATTTAAGCATCTAATGGAGGACCTAGATTCACATTAAATTTTTTTATTATGCCCAAATAGAATATGGAGCATTTTAGGATTTACTTGCATAATTCTAGTTACAAACAGCCCTTTCAACTATAGGCCGGAAAGTTAATAACATAGAGTTTTGCTACATAGCTCTCATATATCTCTCAAAAAGTATGGATGACTAGAATTTAAAGAGCCAAGTGGAACAAAAAATTATTATTAAATTCACTTTTGCTTGTGAGGCCCATAAAAATATATATTTTAAATCCTAAATCTTAATCATTCATATTTTTTGGGAGATGTTTGGGAGCCAAGTAATATTTTTCAATAATATATTAGCCACTCTTAATTGGTAGGACAATGGCTGAATATATTACTTGCAATTTTGATGGTGATATATTTGAATCCTCTGAATTATTATTTAAGGAATATCGGGTGAATGACTAAATTATTGTGATGGGTAGATTTAATATTCTCAAGGAAAGAAATATAGGTGAGGACATTCTAGACTCAAAATTCAGGTTTGAAATACATTAATCACTTGGGTTAGTATCTATATAAAAACAATCAAAGGGCATTAGGTAAAATTTATAATAGTGCACTTTGGTTTGTTTTCAGCTTTTACTTTATGGAATACATGTTTAGCCATAAAAGTCATACAAATTATTGTGGGTAGAGATAACAATATTTTAAAAGGTTTTATGCTTGAGAATATTCGACAATGTTTTACATTGGCTGTCGATTACTTAACACAACCCTCATTTTTCATATTTTTTGGGAGATGTTTGGGAGCCAAGTAATATTTTTCAATAATATATTAGCCACTCTTAATTGGTAGGACAATGGCTGAATATATTACTTGCAATTTTGATGGTGATATATTTGAATCCTCTGAATTATTTTTTAAGGAATATCAGGTGAATGACTAAATTATTGTGATGGGTAGATTTAATATCTCAAGGAAAGAAATATAGGTGAGGACATTCTAGACTCAAAATTCAGGTTTGAAATACATTAATCACTTGGGTTAGTATCTATATAAAAACAATCAAAGGGCATTAGGTAAAATTTATAATAGTGCACTTTGGTTTGTTTTCAGCTTTTACTTTATGGAATACATGTTTAGCCATAAAAGTCATACAAATTATTGTGGGTAGAGATAACAATATTTTAAAAGGTTTTATGCTTGAGAATATTCGACAATGTTTTACATTGGCTGTCGATTACTTAACACAACCCTCCTTTTTCATTCGTGACTTGAGACTCGACAACGACAGATAAAGAAGCCATAATCTTGAGGACACTGCTAAGGACCATGCCTGTGACTTGGTCTAGTACCTTGGTTTAAATATTCAATCATGGTGAAATAGAGATCGATGTGATTAATGAGATTCAACCTGGTTAGGTGAAATTGATAAGCGATTTTGGAGGGTTGCTATTGAAAAATTTCACTCAAAAGTAAAAGAAAATTTTATAAAGCAAACTATATGACCAAATATGTTATATGGAGCTACATGTTGGCCAACAAAAAAGAAACTTGCTAATAAAAGTGTTATAGAAGTGAAGGGAAATGAATGGGTATACTCGAAAGGATAGAATGAGAAATGAGGTCATTTGTTGCAATGTTGGAGTGGCGTTAACAGTGGATATGACTAGAGAATGTCATCTTAGGGGCTTTAGGCATATTAAGTGTATATTGTTTGATGATCCTTTAAAAAAAATCGAGTATTGAATTTTCTTGTGTTAAAAGAGGAAGAGAAACACTAAACAAGGTATGAGAAGAAACCATTATAAATGATCTTCTCTATTTAAACTAATGGAGGAGCTTCTATTGATTGTGCACAATGGAAACGAAGGATTGATGCAGCCGACTCACCTAGTGGGACTAAGGTTTGATGTTGTTATTGTTATTGTTGTTGCAAGATAACAATCTTAGGCTGATTATGGATGTGGTTAAAATGAAAACAGTAGATTGGCATTACATATCGAAGAGATGTTAGATAATATTTGTTGAGAACAAGGTAATTAAAAATATGTTTAGGAGTTTAAAATGTAAATGATCGGAGATGCTTCAGTATGTTAGGTTGAAAAATAATTTAAGTAAAAGAATACGAAAGACATAGTAGTCTGTAAAGCATAGCATGGCTATAGTTTTTGCGAAAAGATGTGGAAAATAGAATTAATATATCTAGCAGCGTTGATTATAAGTAATCACTATGTGCTCTAATTAATATTGGAGCTATTTTTTCCTTCTTTTATTTTCTTATGTTTCATGCCTGTTACTGTCGAACTTTGACTTCTAAACTGAACAGCTACATACAAAGAGATAGATGCATCTCCAGATAACACAAGGTAAACAGTTTGTATTTAGACTTAGATCACTACTTGTGGAGATAGGTTGACAAAAGCTTGGGGATTGATTTGATTGTTGCAGCAATTATTTCTACCGCTTCGACAACTTTAGCTTATTGTTCATTTTTTGCCAAGATTTTCTTGAGCTATTCTTACTGCAGTTATTTCAACAACAATATTCTTGTCTAATAACGATTGAAGAAGCTACATTACGGTGCAGTTAGGCTGCACAAAATTTTTCTCAACCTGTTTTTTGTAGTATCAGTTTGCTTTTTCATTCTTTTTCTTCAAATTACATTTCATGTATGTCGAGGTGCTAGGATGTTGAACTTGCAACAACATTGACACCAACGACAATACAAAGCTGTAGTCTCATTAAGTAGGTAGGCTGTATGAATATTTTGTTTTCATTGTGTGATTAAATAACAACCACTTAAGCTCCAAATAAATGTAATCTTTTCTATTAGTTTCTTGTCATACCTTTTTTTTGGCTTTCATCTCTTCTTTTAACATGGTAAAATCCATAAAATTAATTTCTTAATGACTTATCAAAAGGCATAATGTGCCCATGCTATCTATAAGATAACTTCAATCTTTCCTCAAGTATGTCATGAAGATTATGTTAGCAAGAAGGGTAAGGGGTTCAAATATCTTGGTTCTATCAAACAAAAAGTGGCGCAATAAAGGGCAATGTGATTAACTTTATTTAAGGTTGTTGGATGAAATGGGACACACTTTTGGGATGTGCAATCAAAAAGCCCCCTTAAACTAAAAGAATATTTTCTTTTAGAACAGTTATATGGTTAATCGTATATTATGAAACACTTTTGGGGATGTTGTGCAATCAAAAGTTCTCACTCTAACTAAATGAAAATTTTCTTATAGAACATCATAAAAAAATTGTCTTCAGTTCTACTTTTTATTAAGTTAGCAAGCCGAGCATGAACACATATTTGATGCTTAATTCCTTATTGAGTCGAATGCAAATTGTTCACATTTGTTTGTGGTTGGCTCGATAATGACTTACTTTTAAATTTAAAATTACAGTATCATTATTAGTTTAAATATATTAAATGATTATTATATCGGAGCCTTTATACATATTCATCAAATTTTTAAATAATGCTTATCTAACACCCAAACTTTACAATATACAAATAAATAATTATCATTTCACCAATCCTAGAAATGTGGTAATGAAAGTGCTTATTTTGTAAATTTTAATTTTAGGTGATGAATACATTTTATTTAAAATTTAGTTTTCATATAAAAATCTCTTTTTGAAATATGAAAATTATTTGTTTTAATTTTAGTATATGTATATTTTTTAAATATAATATATATATATATATATATATATTATTTATATTTAAGTATGGTTTGATGATGGTTATAACTTAAATGAGCCGAACAAGAGCATAAGCTCAGCTCCCCAAAGCTCAGCTTACTTACACTTTATACTTGCAAATCAGAAGCATGCTAACAAAATAGATGTTGCATAAATGAGGATGCTAAAATAAATACGTGAGTATACATGAAAGTATATGATGAGAAGTTAGTATATTTGTAGCAATATTGGAGATGCTCTATTTGAGGGTATGCTCAAAGAAATTTACCTTAGATGATTCAAACATATTAAATGTAGGTTGCTAAATATCCTGATTAGAAAACTAGATGAATTTTTCCCTTGTTAAACTAGGAAAAGGAACGCTTAAGATATTGTTTGGGGTGATTTCAAATACCTGGAGCTCAAGGAGAGAGTGCTATTTGATCAATCTCACATAAGATAAAGAGTATTGTGGCATACCCCATTTAGTGCGACTAAGGTTTGGTGATGGTGGTGATGCTGTTTAGAGAACTGTTTTAATACATCTTAATTGCTATAAGAGTATATAAACAGAGTAGTGAGGAGGCTTTTTGGTGATATTGCATGAAGAAACTCCTAGTAGTGCATTTGAAATTTTGTAAGGGGGGGAGAACTATTTGTTTCTCTCGTTCCTCATAAAATATGTCAGGGCCGTATGGACAGGTTCATGTATAGATACATAGGAAAGAAGATCTTATTATTAAGAGGCCATATTCAGGCAAGGTTGGGCATGTGCCCCTTGCTTCCACATAATAAAGAGGAACTTTATGTTAGGATCAACCAAACAAGAATGAAAGAAGAGAAAATCAAACATAAATGCAACACAGTCTCAAACACAAAAAATTTACGTGATTTGGTGTAAACACCTACGTCTATGAGGAGAGAGGAAGAAAAATTTTACTATGTGGAGAGTAGATTACTATTAGGGTTTCACAAATCCTTCACTCAAACCATGCTAATGGAGTTTCTTACAACCTCCAAGAGACTCACACTCAATATAATACAGGGATTAACCCTAAAGCACTTCACAAGGCTTTTAAACACCCCAAGAAAACCCCAAAAATGCCATAGAGACACTTCTTTTTTGGGTTAGAACCGCCGTAGGCGTCTATGCGCCCAAGTCTCTGACTTGGGCCTGCTTCACGGGCGCCTGTCTCACTGTCCCTGGGGCGTCTTGGAGTGCTTGGGTGTAATGGCTCTTGGTCATTACTGTAGGAGAAGGGGAACATTCTAAACATGTTAATTCCCTCTAATTTCTATTTTTTGTTAATTTTCCCATTGATTTCCCGCTGATTTCTGTTTCGCATTTGTTTCTCGCTATAATGGCCGGTCATTATCAACTAATCAAAATTCATTAGGCAACTCCCCGATTTAGAAAGGCAGTGAAAAAAAAATTATAATAATAATAATATTATTAATAAATAAATAAATAAAATGCACGACATTGTCTTCCCGCAAGCCGTTAGTATTTCCCCCTCTTTTCCCCGATAAAACAACCACAAGCTGGGGAGGTTTATTTAATACGTAAGATTAAATAAATGTAAGTTTCCCCTCTGTTTCCCCTCTTTTCCGGAAACTTAAGTTTCCAAATCCATAGTTGGGAACGTTTATTTAAAACCGTAACTTCTCCAAAATCCCCACTGCTATCCCTAAGTCTTCTTCCAATTCCTTAAACTCTCCCATACGTGAGGATCTCTCAGCACACTCCAGCTCCTCCTCTCCCGGACAATCTTCTTCTCTTTCTATTGATCTCTGAAGTTTTCCCCAATCACTTAAGGTATGATTTTCCTTGGCAAATTTACCTTCAATTGATACTTTGCAATTCTGTAGATAATAGTTATAATGGAGTCATCCTGTCAGTTTTCTTTCAACCAACAGCAAAAATGTGTTAGGCTTGTTTCCGAAATTGTCGGATGAACTAATATATTAATATGTGATCTAGAATTACTGATTTTGTCAAGGTGGTAAATCTTATTTCTAAAGGTTAACAACTGCATATGGAAGTTAATCGTATTCCAAAATTATTGTGCTGATTTCTTTTGGCAAACATTTTTCATAATCTAAAATGGGAATAAGCATCTGTAAACATCTGTAAACATCAGTAGTGCAGTACCTTGTAGATCTAAAGGATACAAATAAGTTCTGAATAAGCATCTGTAAACATCAGTAGTGCAGTTAGATTAGGAAATTATATTTTAGTAGATGTAATGATGAAAATCTTACCAGGATGAAGTAATTTCAGAATCTTGCTTGGAGAAACGTTGTTGAACCTGAAGCTGTGCATAGTTGTATGTAGAAGGATCTTATTAACTCAATCATGTTGGAGTAGAGCAGTGTTAGGTGCCGTCCCAATTACTGCTTCAGCTGTAATATGTTAACCTTAAGTACTCTGTCTAAAGGATGTTATTCACCACCTGAGTTGAATGGCGTAAAGAGAGTTACTGTTTCATTTTCTATCTAGATACCCAATTTAGTTTGTAGATTTACATTTAAGTAATGCCTTAGAATAATACTAGTGGTAAGATTTCTAAAGTCAATCCACACAACTGCAGTTGAAGTATTATAAGAAATAGAGTTTAATGAAAGGTGTGGATCCTTGTAGCAGCAGCGAATGACATAGCTAGTCAGGAAGGAATTTAGAACCAATACAATGGGGTGTTGTTAAAGTATTAAGAATGGTATGTTGGGAATAGAAGATTCGTTTAGCAGAAATTCAGGAGTTATTTAAGAATATATTATGCTAGGAATTGTCTCCCTCTACCAGGACAGCAAACAATCTCTATTTTAAGCTGTAATGAGAATAGAGTTGTCATTTTCTGGTGCATAAGGATGATGCAAGAGCTGCTATCGCTGAAAGGTTTTAGAGGTGTTTGGACTGCTCCTTTATTGTTGTTTGTATGTAGTATCATGAGCTAGTAAGGAAGCATGCATAGATATCTTGGTGGCTGTTATTCCAAGCTGTTGGAAACCTGCTTAGGAAGGCACAATAGCTGCTGTTAGTGCTGTTTAAGCAACTGTTCGAAGGCTGTTCTGAGCAGTTAGTGGGGGAGGGCATAAAGGCAGATTGAGTCTAGCCTAGTTAGTCGTTTGGGGCTCTGATTAGGGCTGAACAATCTTTTAGTTGAACAGATTTGTGCTCATTTCTGGATTTAAGAACTCCCTATCTTGGAGGGCTATTCATTTGCTATAATTGGGGCTGAACCTTATAATTGCTATTGGAGTTATATTTTATCTTTAATATGGAAAATATAGATTGATGAGAATATACTTTTAATATCTATATGGGGCTATTCGAGGATTTGATTTAGAGCATGCTCTTGCTAAAGCTAGGATTGCTTGAAGTGGAAATGGATCTAGTTAAGGTAGCATTTTGATGGGAATCAAGAAGATAACTAGACTAGGATATAAGAGAAATGAATTGGAGATAGCAGGAATTTATCTATGATTAAAATGTGTGATTAAGATTTCAAAATTTGAATAATAAGGGGAAGTAACATAGGACTTCGTGTAGTATGGATATAGTGGAATTATTAAAGATTAATTGAAATTTCTCAAGATTCTAGAGAATAGTAGAAGTTAAAGTGGTCATTAAAAGAAATACAAGAACTTTTAGAGAGTATATGTTTTAATAATGCAAATCATTTTTTTCAAAAGCTAATAAGATTATGAATATAACTCTTGCAAACCTTTCAAATTTGTGAGTGCTACTCAAATTAAGTCAACACAAAGGTACACAAAATATTATTTTTTATACTTTTGTTTGCTTTTATTGCTGCTTTAGCATCGTTTTGAGCATATTTCATGTTGATATTAAATGGATTATTTTTACTGCCAAATGATGTTTATGTATCTTAGGGTTTCAAAACAGTGGTTGAATTAGGTTATGGACAGGATTAGTTCATCTGGAGCCTTTGAGGGGACCAGGTGATGAACATGCTTTTATTGAACTTAGCCTTGAGGTTTTGGCTTTGCCAATCAGAACTGTTAATATTGCTTCTTAATACCAATACATAAACACAATATTAATTTTATGAGATTATTAATTTATCTTTTGAATTTGGCATGTGGCATAAATATTGCAAGGAGATTTTTGTTTGCATGAATCTCGATTATTTATATACGCATTAAACCATGCTTTCTTGCAATTTCTTACATCCTTATTTTTGTTTTCTGCTTTTGTTTAAGTATAACTTCTAAATATCTTTTGTACTTAGAATGTGCACTAGGACATTATTATTATAATGCTAGACCAGGTACAACTGAAAGATGCCGAAATAGCTTAACAACATTTTAAGGAGTTATGGTGCAGATTGGAAGAATAAATTTCAAGATTTTATTTTATGCTTATAAGAAACAATTTTTGATGTAGAAACAATTATCTATTATTGTAATATTTTGGTTAATTTTATTTTAAATTGAATGGATGATATTTTTGCATCTTATGTCTCTGGATGTTTTTGTATTAAATGTTATTTTGCTTAATCGTCCAATATGATCATGCGGAGATGTACTCAATGTTGGATTGATTGTTACTAACCTTACATCGGGTCATCATACTAGGAGCTTAGCACGCTGTCTTAGGGGCACTTGGGCGCCCAAGATTCTATTGTGGGGCGCTTGGGCGCCCAGGCCTCTATCTAGCCCAGTTGCTCCTTTGTCGAATCCTAAAAGAGATGATACTCCTTTGTCTGATCAAAATCAACTTCAAACTCCTTTCAAAATAATAGTTATCCACCTCAGATCTCATATGGGTCAAATGAGAGCTGCTACCAATCACATGCTCAAGCATAGCAACTACACTAACATGATTGCCTACGTATCCTCCTAAAGGAATCAACTTGCACGTAGTTTGGCAAAATGAGAAGCCTATATTTGTTTCTTCATATTAATCAAATCCTTGCAGTGGGTAAACTTGTTAATTATAAGCACCTTTGTAAACATGTATGTCGGGTTGTCCTTGGTGTCAATCTTATTTAATAAGATATCACCACTTTCTATACTATCTCATACAAAGTTGCTCAACTATGTGCTTTGTGCGAGTATGACACACCGGATTGGTGGCCAAAGCGCTATGGGTATCACAAAATACTTCCACCTCCTGCCGCATTCCCAAGTCTTCCAGTAGCCCTCTTGTCCACATGGCATCTTTGAATGCTTCTGTGACTGCCATGTATTTAATTTCTGTTATTGACAAGGCAACTGTAGGTTATAGAGTAGATCTCCACCCAACCGGACCTCTGCTAGAGTGAACACATAACTAATAGTTGATTGTTTTCGATTCAGAGCACCAACATAGTCCGAATTCACATAACCAACACACAAATCTGTCATTGATGTTTGCCCCTAGAATAACAAACCAACACCATTTGTATTCTTGAAATATCTGAAAATTTTCATCACTGCTTGCCAATGAATTTTTCTCGGATTATGCATGTATTTGCGCATAGATTCAATTGCATGTGCCAAGTCTGGTCTCATACACAATATGGCGTACATCAGGCTCCCAATTGTACTCACATACGATACTGTGTGCATCTTTTACTTTTCAGCATCTTCCTTTGGGCACAAATCTGCAAATAAGCGAAAGTGCGGTGCCAAAGGAATACTTATCGACTTTGTAAGGCCGTAAGCTCGAAACCTTTTCAGCACCCTCTCCAAATACTGCTTTTGGGTAAGCCGAAGCTTTCTTGCCTTCCTATCCCTGCAGATCTCTACCCTAAGAATTTTTTTTGTTTCCCCTGCTCCTTCATCTCAAAATTTTTAGCCAACCGATGTTTCATACAGTTCAACTCAGATTGAACAGATGTAGCAACCAACATGTCATCTACATAGAGGAATAGATAGATGAAATTTCCTTAAGGCAATTTCTTGAAGGGCACACAGTGGTCAAATTGGCTACGTGTATACTCCTCACTTTGCATAAACTGATCAAAATTTTTATACCACTATCTTAGTGACTGTTTCAGACCATATAAAGACTTGTTCAGTTTGCACACCAAGTCTTCTTTTCCTTCCTCTTTGAACCTTGGGAGTTGCACCATATAGATCTCCTCCAGTTTTTCATGTAAGAATGTTATTTTAATGTTGAGCTGCTCCAATATCAAATCTAATAGTACTACAAGTGCTAGAAGAACGCATATTGATGAATTCTTGACAACTGGGAAAACGCCTCATCATCATCATTTTTTTCTTTCAGCGCAAGACCTTTTACCACTAGTCTAGCTTTGTATCTCACATTGCTCAAGGAGATCCCTCCTTTGCAAACACCCAATGGCTTTTCCTTCTAGAGGGCTTTTTTCCAACCTCCATACATTGTTCTTTTGAAGAGATTTCATCTTTTCATTCATGACTTGTCTCCGCAGCTCTCTCTTTGGACTCATCACTGCCTCTTGAGAGGGAATCTCTTCCTTTCCTATTGACAATGCATAAGTGATGTATTCGCTTAGCCAAGTCGACATCTAGGCTGTTTGCCGCCGGGTTCTATTTTTAGTAATTGACACTTGAACAGGAGCCTCACCGATGGTGTCATCATCTCTTCCTCATCACTAATGTAGTCCTCAACTATAGGAGTATCTTCAACAACTGAATTATGATGGGAAGTATCATGTGGAACAAATGGAGTTGCATCAAATCCACTCTCTATCTTCATGTAGAAGTTGCTACACTATCCTTCACCTGATGCGAACTTCTATGTCTCAAGAACTCATCAAATGTGACATCCCTGTTAGTAACAATCTTCTTATCAACTGGGTCATAGTTTGTAGCCCTTGACTTTGCGTTGAAATCCAATGAAGATTATATTCCATGCTCGTGGCGCCAACTTATCCTTCATCATGTGATAATAAGCCAGACATTAAAAAATTTTCAACGGATTATAGTCTCTTGTAAGATGTCCAGACCACAATTCCATTGGAGTCTTCTTATTGATTGCAGCAGAGAGAAAACGGTTCACCAAATAGCAGGCATAGTCTAGGGCCTTCGTCCCATAGACTCTCTCTTCAACCCAGCATTGGACAACATACATCGGACCTTATCCACCAAGGTCAGATTCATTTACTTTGCTACCCCATTTTGCTGTAGTGTCTCTCTCATTGTTAAATAGTGCTCAATCCCTAAACTTTGGCACTCCTGCACGAAAGAATCAGAAGTGTACTCTCCGACATTGTCTAGCCAGATATTTGGATTCACTTGCCAGTTTTGTTCTCTACCCACTTCTTCCAATTTTTGAATATCTCCAGTGCATTGGCTTTGCTTTTCATGGTGTACACCCATACATGTGGAGTAATCATCTATAAAAGAGACAAAATGATGCTGTTTTCGTTGATCCCTAAACATTTGTGTGTATATACTCAAATATGTCTTTGGTGTTGTAGAGGCCAATACTAAACAATTTGAGTGTTTTCTTACCAAAGATACAATGCTCACAAAAATGTAATTTGTAAGAATCTATATCTTCAATGACTCCATCTTTCTCCAAAGCTCTCAGTGATGGCTCTCCAGCATGTGCTAGTCTCATGTGCTATAACATCATGGCATCATCAGAATTTTTTGTCGTTTCCATTGATCCAGTCACTGTTCTCTCTTAAAGGTAGTAGAGGTTTTGCTGTCTGACTTCACGTAAATAAGTCATCATGCCCTTATTGACTTTCAGAACTCCTACCTCAATCACCACCTTAAATCCCTTGGCTTCTAGGGCCTAACAAATTCTTCTTGATCTTGGGCACATGTCTGACTTCTTTCAACTCCTTCATAGTCATGCATGTGTCCTGATTAGCACACTGCCAATACCAACAATCTGACATGTGACATCATTCCCTATAGGGACTGCGCCGCTATTTGTTTCTGTACGAACAAAACCAGCCCTTATGTGAGCAAATGTGGTACGTCACACCCGTGTCCATAATCCAACTGGAACTGTCTGCTAGCAAACCTAAAAAAACTGTAACGAGAGAGACCTCTGAGTCTGAATCACATTCTGAGTCACATTGGCCCTTGCCTTAAAATATCCATTAGCCCTCTTTTCTTTCAACTTAGAGCAATCTTTCTTCCAATGTCATATCTCTAAATAGAATTGGTACTTATTGAGTCCAATGCTTCAGCCCTTTGGACTTGTTTCTTTATTGAGTTTGCATTTTTTTGGCCATTTCTTTTTTTATAGTCTTTCTCTACTGATGGTCAATGCCTCTGCCATCTTTGACTTGGTTGACACTAACCATCCGCCGAATTCAAAATAATGTAGGGTTGCAGTCACCTCTTCATATTTCAGAGTGCATTCTTCTCATGAACAAGCGTTATGATGATGTATTCAAACTCATCTGACGATTAGTTTAATAAAAACAGTGCCTTATCCTCGTCCTCCACGGTTTCATCCAGATTCAAAAATCTGCCAACAATTTTGTGAACTCATTTAGGTGTTCATCAATAGAAATTCCTTGATGCATCTAAAATTGGTACAAACGTCATTTCATGTGGAGACGATTCTCCACGCTCCTTGTTAGATACTTTTTTTAAAGGAACTTCCACAATATCCACTCTAATGTTTCAGTCATTACAACATACTTGATGTCTTGGGTTAAACAATTTCAGATCAAGTCACATGCGCTGCAATTCATCTTGATCTAATCTCTCACCCCAATATCTCATCCAGTTTTCCTCGCTGTCAAGAACACCCTCCAGTCTTAATGCGCAAAGTTTACCCTTGACTTTGTGTCTCCACATCCCAAAGTTGTTCTTGCTATCAAACTTGACCATGTTGATCTTTGCCACAATTTGGTGGAATCTTCTCTCCATCACCTATCTCTAGTATCACTTGTTAGGTTCAACCAAATAAAAGAACAAAAGAAGAGAAAACTAATCCAAACACAACACAATCTCATACGCAAGATTTACGTGGTTTGGTGTAAACACTTAAACCTGATGATGAGAAATTTCACTGTGGAAAGAAAATTACAGTTAGGGTTTCATAAATTCTTCACCCAAGCTCTGTAGTGAAGATTCTTATAGCTTCCAAGAGACTCACTCTCAATACAATATAGGGATTAACCTTAAAATGCTTCACAAGGCTTTTAAATTGTCCCTAAAAATCCAAAAATGTTCTTGGGACACCTTTTTTCGGGTCTGAACCGTCGTAAGCGCCTAAGTCTCTGACTTGGGCTTGCTTCACGGGCGCCTGGCTCACTGTCCTTGGGGTGCCTGGCTCACTGTCCCTGGGGTGCCTGGGAACGCCCGGCTAGCTGCCTTGTGGGCACTTGGGCACCCAGGCCTTTGTCCAACTCCGTTGCTCCTTTGCCGAATGCCTGAAAGCAACGAAACTCTTTTAGATTATCCAAATCAACTTCAAACTCCTTTCAAAACAACACTTTATGCATTTTGTACCTGATTATGGTTTACAAAATAGATTTGAAGAGTTGAGCTAAATATTGCATGGCATCATTTGTTACAATGACATAAGCGGTTTAATATGTATGTATAAAATATGCAGAGTACACAAGTTGTCAAGTATAATAATGCCAATAAAGGTTTTTTATCACTCTTTTCCCTTTCATGTAACAAAAGTGTTAATCAGTTTTTTCATTATTTTCTTTTGAATGATGAAAATATCTTACTACCTAGATTTATTTTGTAATACTCTGCTTTTCTTGTGTCTTTTGGGAGGATATTCTTGCAGCTATAAATATTATCAAGTAATCTGACTTGAACTGTGTGATGCTTTGTTGTTAACATGTGGAAATTGTTTCATTATTTAAACTTTTTGATAAAAACTTGATTGTTGCATTCTTTATTTTAATGACATTTAGATTTTCTTTCAACATTTATTGTAAACTCTACAATCATTTTCAAAATTACCTTAAAAGTGGTGTTTTGAATTCACGCGCAAAATTTTGAGAAAAATATTATCATTTTTATTAAGAAGCAACCGAATGAAACGTAAGTAAATAATGTTTTACATTATCAAGACAACATTGAACATTGTATATTATGATCTGAATTATATTTCCATCTAGATAATTGTGTTCTCTTGACCAATCTGAATCCTATACAAAAATACTAATATAAAAATCACTTTGTTTAACTAGTTAAATGGCCTTGTTCTTTGGCTATTTTAGCTCGTATATATTTAGAATTGCTTCATGCACTGAAATAGTGTCTTAGACAAATAATTGTATTTGCATGTAGACTTCCCTTCCCACCTATGAGATAACAAAGGCACTTTCAAGCATGGGATACTGTGTGATGTCCTCTGAAGATGCTGGCAGGTTTGTCTGTAACTATGTATACTATCACTCTCTTCGTTTTGCAGAGCAGCATGGAAACAAGTCCCTCTTTGTGCATTTCCCTTTGTTCTTGACAATCAACGAGGATACCCAGATGCAATTCGCTGCCTCACTTTTGGAGGTCATTGCCTCGTTGCAGCAGTGATAATTCACGAGGTTAAACTTATATGCTGCTGAATATGTTGAACTCTATTTTGGTCATCATTGAGGATTAAAAATGAAAAGGTTTTCAATGCATGATTATTGATCCAATGTATGTATTTGTGCATCTTCAAATGTTTTCTCGTCATCCTTCTGATCAAATTAATATTTTGGAATGGCAGTCTGTATTTATGAAGCTTCGAACTTGAAAGTTATATGATTTAAGATGGTAAATTTGAATGCTCTGTATGGGTTTATGTTTATGGCTTAATATTCCAAGCTAATGCTTTTTCAGTATCTGGTGAAACCTGTTATGGTTTTATTGTTGTAATTTGAAGAAATCCCTGTTTCTCCATTTTTACAGAACCTGTAAATAGTTCTTAATTCAACCAAAGAGACTATCGAAAATTTTGATCCAATGTATAGTAAATTGATTCAATGTTCTAGTTCGTGTTAGAATAAGTTTGGTACTTCGCTATGGTAAAATTTAACGTTCCAAGAGCATAGAAAAAATTGAAATGCAATGGCAAGACCAAACCACAAATACACATGACAAGGAAGAAAAATTTGTTCAAGCTGATTCAGGATGCCAGGATCTCTTGAAGAAGCTCTCTTTGATAGAATCTTCTTCCCTAGACCTTTAATGCAATCCTCTGAATTTGCTTTTCTTCAAGCTTGTGACACATCGCCCCTTACAGCATTAAATCAATATGTTGGTCAGGGTTCTTTAAAGCCCTCTCATAACAACTGCGTTACATGTGAGAAAATGAAAGCCAAGATCTCGGTAGAACTTATCTGGCATAGGGCTTATTAGATTGTTGGGCACCAAAAATGTCGTCTTGCCAATCGGGGCTCCACTTTGGGATATTATTTTGCACAATGTCCAAATCTAAAATTGGCAATGTTAGAGTAGTTTTGATATATGTAAAACTAAATTTTTCTCATAGCACAAATGCAGTCACAATTGTTGAAAGAAGTTTTAAAGGCTATTTGAGGGTAGAATAGCACAAAATTAGACAAGGCAACAGATAAATAATGACAACAACTGTGATTATAATACATGTCATATTGGTGTATCTGACCCAACCAATTCAACCAAACTAAATGTACTTGCTCACCATGAACATGATATTTAACAATGTAGTATGTAATAAAAAGCTCAACAAGCATGATGAAGCACATAGCTTTACCCATCCAAGGACTTGTAATGTCGTCCCTCATTTTGCCATGCAAGATGTTGACGACAAAATAACGCACTAATTATAGTATAGCTGAAGCAGATTTAAGAAAGGCCAGCATTTTAAATGGGGCTCTAGTCATTGCTATGATGCAGCACGAAGCTACTATTTATGTTGTTCAAGGTATAACTGATAAGCTCATTAATTAAGGCGTCTTGACCCATATTTTGTCAACACAAGCGTAACAATTAATGTTTAGATTCACATATAACCTGTAATATTTTTCTTTGTAAGTTATGTAGTAACTCTTATCTCCCAAAAAATTGTAATATGGAATGGCACGAAATTCCAGTAAAACCAAGCAAAAAAGGCCACCTGAAGTAGCAATCCGCAAAAATAAGAATTTTACTAGACTATTGGTGCTTGATGTAAACACATTATTAAAATGATTAATGTTGATGTTGATGCAATTAAAGTTTTCAACATTGTATACATTGATCAATAAAGAAGCATCCATTATGATATTATCAATAATTTTGTCAAGATTAGAGCATTTAAAATGATATTTAGCAGCAACTCATTGATTCCACACATACTGACAATAATTAATATAACAATCCTGATATTGTTACCAAGTTTTAGATTTCTAAATTAGGTTAAAACCCTTGACATTAGTATCCAAATGATGTTTGGAGCAGTCCCTGAAAATTTGGTGCAATTGGAAGTCATTTGAATTTATCAAATATCATAATGCATTTAATTAATTAGAAAATTAAGTAAATTAAATTTATCTCCAATAAAAAAATTGACATTATTTTTGGGATCTTGAGACTCAAATTAACTAAATGTGAATTTTTGAAATTTTTCAGAGCTTATTTGGTTATTTAATTTGATTAATTAAAAGGCTATTAATTATTAATTATTTAATTAATTAAATCAATAATTCTGGCTAACGATGTCCGCCCGCCGTTTGATCAAACAATGGGCCAGATCTTAACCATCAATTGCTCGGACCGTTAGCGATCGAACGACTATGGGCGAAGGAGACGTTAATGTTGTACGTCTCTGTAACAACACTAGGTTGTTACTTAGTCTAATCTTAGTTTAATCACAACATAATTATCATTCTATTGAATTCATCTAGTCATTAGAACCAATTCTTGAAATTTTGGACTAATTCGGAGCTCAATCGAATAATTGGAATATTTTAATATATTTATTTAATTAAAAATTGAGATATTTAAATTGACATCGAAATCAAAATTTGATTTCGCCATTGCGATCATTGCCCTCAAATTTGTTAGGGATGTTTTGGATGTGTTTGGAAGTCGTCGAATTTTTGCAAATATATTAATGTAGTTAAATGCACCAGAAAATAGAATAATTAAATAATCGTCGGAATCGAAATCCAACTTCATCGTTGAATTCCTCATCTCCAAATTAGCTAGAGGTGAATTTTTGAGATTTTTGGAGCACGTTTATCAAATCTGAATTTTTAATAAAATAAAAATTAAAAATGAATTATTATTTATTTATTTAAATTCATTTTAAATTTCCATTCTTTTTCTTTCCCTAGTTGGCCCACTCGCCCCCCATACCTGCGATCGGCTCCCTGTCCCTGACACACGCAAGCAAGGGCAGAGGCCCTCTCCTCCTCCATTTCTTCTGCTCAAGTCCCATCACAGCCATGCTTTCCCTTTTTATTGAGCCCTCCTCTTCTCCTCATTTAAAAGGAAGCCCCATCCCTCCCTCCTTCCTTGCTGTCCAGCTTAAACTTCTCCTTTTTCCTCAATTGCTGAGCTTGTTGCTGAAGGAAAGCTTTCAAGTCTCCAAAGTTCTTGAAGAAAATAGAGTTTTCTTCTTCCTTTTCTAAAGGCTAAGGTACCTATTTGCTATCATCTTCCTTGGCTACTCTTCTGATTTGTCTAAGTACTGTGAATGGCATGTTCATTAGCTATTGTATGGAATCTATGTATGATCGTCGAGCCTCAATCAGACTCAAATGAGTCCAATCGAAGCTCGTTTCTCCATTGAAAAATGATGTTAAAAATTGTGAAATTTATGTATATCTGTAGCTAGGGCATCAATTTTTGTTCCTTAGGATAATCCATTCATGTCGATTTTGGTATCAATGGAAATGTCTCGAAAATTCATTTCCATTGGTATATAGCACCACATGTGAGGTGCCCAAAATTGGGAGTATTGGAGTGCGAAAAAAGACCCATTCCGGTTTTCGCACATACGAAATCATCGTCGGGCGCTACAGCGCGCGCGCCCGAAGTTTCAAATTTGGGTCCGCCGTAGCGCGCTACTGCGCGTAGCAGCGGCATAATAATTTGATAAAGTATAAAAATTTGATGAAATTAAATTAAATCTGCCGCAGCGCGCCGCAACGCTGAAATTTGCCGCAGTGCCTGAAAGAGCTGCAATTCGCTGCAGCATGCCGTAGCGTGCCACAGTGCGCCGTAGCACATGGCTTTCGGCCAGTAGGCACCAGAAATATCCGAAAGTACCCAGAAATGTCCATAATTGCCCAAATTTGTGATTTTTTCACATTTTAATGACTTTAGGACCCTAATGGGGCCGAAATATATCAAATATAAACTTATATTTAGTAAGATTAAGCATTGTATGAATGTGTAGGTGAATTTCAATGAGAAATCTACCATCTTACCCTAAAATGATATGTCATAAATCTCTTAAGTATTTACTTAAATATTTTTGTGCCAAATGTTAATGTTAGGATCTTGGATTGCTTGTATGACCAAGTAGAACTAAATAATCAAATTGCATGAAACTTAAGTTCTTTAAATTTGTAATTAAGTGTTAACCTTTTTTTGTATTTGATTTAAAGATTTGATTAGCCTTAATTACTCATTATTTTAATCAATGCAATATTTATGTGTGTTAGTGAACTTTACTATTGATTTGGACACCTTGATTTACTTAATTTGATGTTAAACTAAAATTGAACATAAGAATCCTAAAAACTTAATTAAGTAAATGATACTTTATCTAAATTTGAAATTTGCCATTAATATATACTAATAATATATTGATTGGTCATTGATCAATAAATCAACAAATTGATCTTAATTAGGTAAGGATAGGGAATAAACTCTAACATATTTGATTAAGACTTGAGCCCTTAATCACTTAATCAATTAACTTGATTGAAATATAATTCAACTGACATTATTTCAATAATGCACCTGATTTAATTTAACCTTAAATCATTAAAGTAGAAGTGTTAAGGTTAATAATGAACTTATATGATTGAAACATCTGAATATAAGATTTTCTCTTATATAAGACTCTTAGCATAAAAATGATAATAAAACTATATTAATTTATAGAATGATCTAATCCTAATAATATTTTTAATTTTATCCCATAATTGTAAAATAAGATATGATCAGATGGGTCCAACCATCTGATCTGATCAATTTAATCCAAGCCCAATAAGTGAACCTTATGAATTTTTATTGTTAAAAGTGTAATATCTTGATGATCTTACTATAAGGGTATTTTGAAGTATAAAAAGCCTAATTAATGCTAATACATTGAGGTAGGAAAGGCTTATTGTGATATTTTGAGGTAGGAACTTAGATTTTCCTCCTTAACCTTAGAAATTGATCTTAAACATTATGGTAGAAATCATCTAAGACATTAGAATGAGATTTATCCCATATGGTAATAAACCATATTGAGTGACATTTTGGTCACATCCTTGGAGCCTTGAGTAGGACTCAACAAATTATAGTAAGGATTTATAATTTTGATAAATCATTGGTTATTAAATAGAATTGGCTAAGGTCAGATTATTGGTTGGTTATGATCATTCATACCCATGGTGCTGAGTCGCTTCAGCAATATTTAGGTTTAGATGAGTCACTCAAATGTGGACTTATGATCAGGTGCTTTCCCGAGGGATAAGCCGAATACAATCCCACTAGAGTAAATCCTCCAAACCTAAAAGTGTGAGCTAGAATCTTTATTTGGGAGAAGAATAACTGCAATAGGGTTCTGCCTCTTATCTTGTGTGCGCCTCGATAAGTGCAGCTATAAGCAAACTAAGTGTTAAACTCACCATCCTGGGAACATACAACCATGCGTATACAATATTTTCAATTGATTATTTCAAGAAAAAACCCTAAATAAGATAAACTAATTATTGAGATTATAATATAGGAGTCAGAATCCTTCTAGCAGGATTCTGCACAATAGAGACATTTGAGTCATAATCTGATTTTAAAGCATTTTTGGATTTCTAAGTCATGTAGTGTAGAGGCATGAGCATGAGCATAAATATGATATATGAGTATCAGTGATGATTTATGAGTTATGGAATGTTGCATACATCAACAGGGGAAACTCGGGATGTTCAAACATCACAGCAAACTGTATTTCCCAATAGGATGTATGTAGACATTGGACCGTACATCTCATAGCAGTTTAGTGATAGTTCAATTACATATTGATGACATACAGTATTGTGACATATTTAGATGCATAATTTTAGTAGCATGCAGCACAGTTTTACATGCTATTTACTCAGTTTTAGATCATACACTATTTTATTTATTTCAATATTCAGTGTACAATCAGCTTTACTTTACTCTATTTTATGCAGTTTTAGTTATTCAGTTACTTTTACAGTCTTACTGTAGCTTTGTTTACTTTACTATTAAATGTAAATAATTAGAACTATTTAGATTAGTTTCGATGTGTTAGACTTATTGTCTAACACGTGGTACTTTTAGGATCCGACAATTTGCTAGATCTTGAGCAGCATATTGAGCCAGGTCAGGAGGACTCTCAGGAGATTCAGGAGGAGTTCGTGGGGCCTTAGTGAACCCTCCTTCAGCTTTGCCATTTTCTTTCTGTATTTATTTCAGTTTAGTAGTTAGACTTTATTTCAATATTATTTTGGTAAACAGTTTGTAATAATTATAGATGCATTTACTTTTCTGATTCTGAGATGAATTTTCCTATTCAGTTCTGTGATGAATGTTCTGGATGTATGCTTAGCTTCCACACTGTGTTTTATAATTCTTATACTTAGTATTGTAATGTAATCGGCATACTGGAAATGCTGATATTTTATATATATATTTAATTTTTCATGTTGTATTTTAAATTTAATGCATGTATTTGTCTAATACTTAGGATAAGAATATTACTCTTATCTTAAGTATTAACTCTCGACCCTCCTTTGGGGTTGAGCCAGTAGCCCTTCAGATGGATTTCTTTTCAGCTATTCAGAGAGATGGAAAATTCCTTCCCGAGTGGCGCACCGCTCCACCTCTGAAATTGATTATGTTATCCCTTTTGCGCGCAGCGACAGAGTGGGGCGCTATAGTCTCCCCCTTCCGTAGTGCATGTCAGCACGCAGAGGCCTGTGGAAGAGTGGCTAGTGTACATGTGTCCTCTCCTGTGATTTTTTCTCCCTTCACTCGCCTTTATTCCACCCCATTTCTCGCATCTGAGCTTAGGCCGTCGTCTAGAGGTGTGAGTAGAAGCCACGACCATCTGCAGAAGGAGTCCGAGAGCCAAGTGTCCGAGCCCAGTTGAATCTAAGGTACACTCCTCATCCCATTCAATTTGGCATGCAATTCACTCCATAAAGTTCCATTTCTCTATTTCCTCATCTATTTAATTATTTATTGTGCTCAAATCAAGCTTGAGTCTCGAGTGACGCTCGATGGAGTTGGTTGTACGATGATATACAGTTACGAGCTCGAGCGATGTCTTGGCCTCCTACCCCACGCCATGTCCTGATTTAAAGTTCTCTGGATGGGCCTCGACCTAGGGAATCCGTAGGTATGTCGCTCGATGCAAGAGATGCTCTGTGGATGGAGCAATCTCCCTCCATAGTAAACCATACAATGTTGCTACACTTGAATTGCATTAGGTCGATAGGGTTAGAATTGTATAAGGATTTTAGGGGTGTTTTGTAGGTCTTGACAAGAGCTTCATTTTGGTATGTGACTGTTATCATCCCATCGGATTTGGGAGAAATTTGGAGCCCTAGGTCATCTACTCTCGGTCACCCGATGGGATGATAACAGTGTCGAGCGTGTCAGCCCCGACCCACGAGGCATTGTTATCGAGCCTGCGCATGAAGTCGAGCTGCGTGCGTGTAGCGGCCGCGAGCCAAGCGGTTGTGGGTTAAATAATTATTTAATTAAACATTAATTCCATTTAAATAATGTTAACAACTTTTTAAATATAAATTTAAATATATTGAAATTATATACTAAAATAATTAGAAAAATATGTAGGACAATAATATGAATTTAATTTTTATTTTGATGGTTAGTTTCACTAGTCACTTTCTAATTGTCATTAAATATTATTAAGACTTAGATTAGCCATTTGAAGTTCAAATTGGTCAAATTTATAGTCATTGTGCTCATTATTCTATTGGAAAGCTATATCTACTGATTTTATATTGTTTGGACATCAATTGAAAAATATGAATTTTTAACACTTGATTAATTTAATAATTAGGTTTTCCCTATTTGGTTCAAAGTCTTACACATTCCAAAAGCCGTGCATAATCAACACAGTTTGTATGAGGTTTCTTTTATTCGACTCGATGGAAATAAAGATTTAAGTTTTGCCATGGAATCAAATTCTGGAGTTGGTCTCTGCTCACCCTCAGCTCTTCATACTTGCTGCAAACAAACAATTTTTTGAAGCATGTTATCTTCCACTTCCCTTTAACCAAGAGGTGGAATGCAAATTTTAAACGATCCATTCCCCTTTATCTCCCAATTGTTGGTAACATGGCTAATGTTCTTAAGAACATTCACAAAATAGTTCTCAGCCTGTTTCCCCAGATATCTTCAACTGATGAAGGGCACATTAACTCCTTCAACATTTGTGGCTCGAAGATGAAAATGGAGGAGTTTCTTTGCCAAAAGAAGTTGCTTTTACCACTCAATGGAGCTGACAAGAAACCAACCACTATGTCTGATGTGGATTGGGGGCTCTTAATAGAACAGTGTTGGGTTTGATTGTCTTTTATTGTCTTATTCTATTGCATTTAACATTATAAATGATAAAATAATTATAGATCTCATGGTTGCTCTAACAAGGATGTATGAGAAGCCTTCATCTTTCAACAAGGTTTTTCTGATGAAATGATTGTTCAACATGAAGATGATGGATGTATACTCAGTGACGGAACATTTGAATGGGTTTTACATTGTGCTAGTCAGTTGAGTTCGGTGGACATCATATATGATGATGAAATTCAGCGCTGTTTCTCCTCTCTTCACTGCCAAAAAGCTAGGATGGGCTGGTGATAACCATTAGCAACTCATCAAGAAATGCATTGTTAAAGTTTGATGATATTGTTGGGCTAGTGCTTAATGAATAGGTGCAGATAAGATCCCATGGGGAGGCATTCTACTTTAATATTGAATGCAGAGAGTCGAGGAAGAAGTGTAGATCGGAGACACAACATAAATAAGTCTAAGTCAAGGCGAGGAAAATCAAGACTCAGAAAAGCAAAGCCTGATTGCTAGAATTGTGAAAAGACAAGGGTATTTCAAAAAGGACTATCCTATTCTAAAAAGTTAAAGTGGAAGGAGTAATGATATGAGCCACTATAAATATTTCAGCAAAAGAGGATCATTGTAGCGCCCCATCCTATCGAGATGGAATGGTGCGCTACTCAAGAAGGACTGCTAAACCTACTCGAATAACTGCTGAATAATGAGATGCTTGGCTAATCCTTAAGATAAGCGTAAAATCTTATCTTAAGTATTAGACAATATAATAAATACATTGGATTATAAGTGGAATATGAGGATCCAATATATATAAATATAATACCATTTCTAGTATACTGATCACATCACAATACTAAGCATAAGTAGTAGTAAACACAGAGTGCGGAAGCTAAAGCATATATCAAGATCATTTATCATAGAAGATAGTAAATCATTCAACTAAGAAAAGAAAAGAAAAGAAAATACATCCATAATTATTACAAATTGTTTACTTATGAAAATATATAAAACAATCTAAATACTAAACTAAAAGTAACTATTACAGAAGATAAAGGCTGATGAAGAGTCCTCTAATGCTCCACAAACTCCTTCTAAATCTCTTGTGAAGGCACTTGATATGGCTCCACAAGTTGCTTTGAATCTAGCAAATTGTCAAATCCAAAAAGTACCACATGTTAGACAATGAGTCTAACACATTGAAAGCTATTCTAAACGGTTATAATTGTCTAATATTTAACATTTAATTTATTGAGCAAAATTGCAAAAAATTATTAAAATAGCTGGAAAAAAAATACAAAGTTATAATTGAAATAACTGAAAATCAAAACTGTGCAGAACTGAAAGTAAAGTAAAACAGGGCTGAAAATTGAGTACTAAAAATAGGGAAAATAGTAAGGGAACTGAAATTAAGTAAATAATGCATTCAAACTATGTTGTATGCCACTGAATTTACATTTATACATCTGAATATGCCACCGAGTTGTATGCCACTGATATACTGACTTGGTGTCACATGACACCCCACTAATCCTCGGTGAGCGAACGCTCCACTAACAAAGTCCTTAGGTGAGCCAAGCGCTCAGCTAATGCTGATATGACTTATATATTTATGATATGCCAAGGCTTTAATGATGGTATGCTTTAAATCATCAAAATCCAGAAATTATTTCAATATTAAATACTAATTCTATTTATCTCTATTATGTTGAATTCACCTAAATGAATTCTAACTTCTAATTCTAATCCACTGAATAATATCACTAAGATTACTCATAAATATATCAACTGAAGGGGTTTCATATACATAGCTGGTATATATCTAAGAAATGTGTATTTAACACTTAGTTTGTTTAATTACTCTTATCAAAATATATGACGATAAGGGGCAGAACTCAGTCACAGTTTATTCTCTCAAACTAAGTTGTTAAATACCCTCATTAAAAGCATACTTATAACTTCCAAAAAAAGGTAACTTGAAATGCTTAGTTTGTTTAACTGCACTTATAGAAACACATGACGATAAGCGGCAGAACCCGTTTATTCTCTCGACGGTGATTTTACCTGGACGAAAACGGGATGTCTCTCATATTGCACCAAAATACTCTTGATTTAGAATACCTCAAGTGATGTGCCGTATACCAATGGAAAGGTCTTTCTGAGACATTTCCATTGATACCAAAATCGACACGAAAATATTATTCTAACACCACAATCAATGATGCCTTAGGTGCCTATGCAAGTTTTTCACTACACAGCACAATTCATCTTCTTTTTAAAATGGAATATGATCGAGCTCTATTAAGCTCAATCGCTCGAATGCAAGTTCTTGAGGAAAAATATTAAGCATACATACGAAATGAAGTATATATTGGATAACCAAATAGGGGAAAGGGAGGGTACAAATAAATGATACAAAAGGGGTACGTAAGCTTGAAAATGGAAAAAAATAGAGTTCTTCAAGAGCTTATGAGGAATGAGCTTCTTCTTCAGCTGCTAGCAAGAGGAGGAATAGAGCTGAGGGTACTTCAAAAACTTGGGAGGAAGAAGCTTCTGCTATCAACAAATGGAGAGGGAGGAGGGCTAAGGCTTCAAATTTAAAGGAAAGGAGGGGGATGGCTTTTATAAGGAGAGTAGAGGCATGGGCTGGGTGTAAGAACCCAAGATTATTACTCTAATCAATTTTGACTAAACCTAGTCTTAATTTTGATTATATCACCACAAATAGTCATTAGGACCACACCCTAAAGTTTTGGTCCAAATTAGATGTCAAATAGATCAAATCCTAATTCTGACAATTTTAAGAACCCTAGAATTTGACCTATTTTAATTGACCTCAAATTTAAATTTGAACTTTGCTATTGCGCTCATCACCCATAAATTATCTAAGGGTGAAGTCTTGGAGGCATTTGGAAATCATTGGATTTTCATCAAATATTTTAATATATTTAAATACCCCAAAAAATAAAAAAATTAAATACTCGTTGGAATCGAAATTCGACTTCGCAGTTACATTCCTCACCCTTCAATTAGCTAGGGGTGATTTATTGAAAAAATTTAAAAGTCATTTAATTATTTAATTTTAATTAGAAAATTTGAAAATAATAATTAAATAATAATTAATTGTTTTTCCATTAATGGCGACATCCTCTTCCCTTTTGACGCCGTCTAATCGGGTGTCACCCCTCTGGATCATCTGATCGAGGATCCGATCGGACGGTCAAGGTGCTCTTTCCCTGTTCACTGCCGCGTGTCGCAAGCCAAGTGCAGCACGGTCCCTCTGCCGGTGTCAGATGTCGTCCCCGCCATAGTAGCCTCCGCCGATCCCCCTTTATCATCCCAGTAGCAGACTTAGTTTTGTTTTTCGCAATCTGTAAGTCCTCCAAGTCTTCGAAGCCAACACTCTGCTACCAGCCGTCTTCATCATCAGTTTCAAGTGCCCTGATCTCCTTATCCTATTTATCAAATTGCAATCTCTCAATTCGCATTGCTATTTGACAAGGCAGATTAAGGTTTATGCGGTTCGATCGAGTTGGATCGAGCGAATTTTGAATGATGTCCACAGTGACCTACAATCACTCGCTTTGTCTCACATATGTCCCTTGTTCAGCCACCTAGGGTTTGCATTCATGGTCAACTCAGGCAACCTTAGTCATTGGTCCACCTATCGTTGGATAGGTCTGGTTTTGCTCTTTTCGTAGTTGTGTGGGATGACCTCCGGCGAGGCCGAATCGACCTCCAAAATCGATGCCCTAATCCTTCTAGCGTCGGGTCTTGGCAGAGAAGGAGACCTGTCTCGAATCGGGTCGGGTCAAACCCTACCTGCGGGCTAAGCCTCGTCACGCCGCTGCTGTCTGCGGGTCCCGCCTCATCAGTCATCAAGTTCAAGGTGTGGGCTCCGCTTTATTGCTCTGTCGTGCCTGGGTGGGGCCTGCTTATCTACCATCGTAGATGTAGTGGGTCTCGTCGCTATCTAAAACCTGTAGAAGAGTTATATTAAATGAAGAAGTTAATTAAATCAATTAAATTAGTTAGATAATTTAATGATTAATTAACTAGACATTAATCATTCCTAACTTGCAATCCATTCATCCAAATATAGCATATATATGTCATTTTACTCAGGAAAATGTAAGGAGCATCATGGCATTATCAAATTTTCTATAAGATGCTTATTTTGTAAAAGAATGTTTTAGGCCAATATAGGTTCATAAAGCCCTAGAAAATTCAAATGTTCATAACTTTGATACCATACCTCCAAACATAGCCAATATAGGTCTCATTTTAATCAGAAAATTCTCAGAATTGCTCTGGTAATATTAGTTTCTCTATTTGAGTTGTATTTAGACAAATGACTTTTGGGAGCCTTCTCTAATTACCATATTTAACATAAAAACTTTGTTATGGTATAACTTAGCTATTTTAGCTCCAAATTAGGTCATTTAATATATCATTTTGATAAGGAAAACCTAAGGATCAGTAAATTATAAGAATATTTTGGTTTTTGATAATTAGATTTCTTAATTTGCCATAATCACCCTAAAATTAGATTACTACATAACTAAATCAAATGAAGTTCAATTTGGGTCTACTCTCACTCATAGTACTCAGTGTGTTATAAGAAAGCTATAGCCACTGAGTTTATTGAATTTGGACATCATTTGTAAAAGTGGTTTTTGGATCTTTCTTAAAACTCATTAATTACCTATTTAGACACCAATTTTATCTTGGCCATAACTTGGCCAAATGATCTTAGAATTTAGTGATCTTAAACTCTATGGAATTCTTAAACAGTAAACAATAATAGTATAGCTAAAAATTCAAATTTTACTAAGTAAAATAACTAAATTGCCCTTAATGAGCTAAATTCTTAATTAGAGCTTATAAGGCTTAATTCTTATCCAATTTGGGTGTACTTGCTGTCTATCTTTATATTAGATAATAATTACCCATTTGGTATTAATAAATTTTAATTTGGAACCCTAAAACAAAAAGTTGCATTTTAGATCATTAAGTAGAGGCAAAATAGTCATTTTGCCCAAAATTAAGTTTAAGTATTCTTAAACCTTATAAACCTGAATCAGTTAGTAAAATCAGTAATATAAGTGATTTGGAATCATTATTAACTTATTTTAAGCTCATTAAACGAGATTTCTAATGAAACTCATAATTCTTCCTAAGTTAGGATTCTTCCCTAAAACCTTTAGACTTTTCTCAGGAATTAGAAGTAAATTTATATTAGAGTTTATTCATTGAGTAAGTGGATTACTCAACGGATGAAACCTTGGTTATATTAATTTCTAATTTCATCCTTTATTATGATTATTTTGTATAAGTTTAGAGATCCATCTTATTAAGCTTGACTTTATTTAATAAGATAGCCTTAACTTGTAGAATGCGAGAACAAAAATTAAACCTTAGCCTTTAGGATAACCTTTGGATTAAGAGATTAAACCTCAATATTTGGAGTTTAATTCTTAATCCCTCAATCCTGGTTTATCTTAATCAAGATTGGTTTGGGTTAATTAAAATCATTAAATAGGATGTTTTTATTTATTATTCTCAACTTTTATAAGTATCATTGATTAAATTCTATTAGAACCTGATCAGTTCTAATTGCTTTTAACCTTATAAGGCTGTGAATTTGAGTTTATACTTGATAGTAGGATATTGGAGATTCTAAGCTTGTATAGACTTAGAATAATTAGATTGGATAAATTAGATAATAACAAATATCACCTGTGCTTAGTAGAGTTTCTTACTTATTTTTGAACTTTGATGCTTTGCATTCCTTATATTTTGAGCCTTATTACCTTGAGCATATCATACAAGACAATATTGGTGCATGAAATGAAAACATAGAAAATTAGGAAAACACTCGCATTGGGTTCATGTTCTGGACGGGAGATTGTGTATACGCATTACTGCTAATGAACAGGCGATAAGGAGAAATAAGGATTATCTGACACGTACTCACTGAGGAGAGTTGTGTATAGGTTTGGGAACCCACTTCAGTCTTACAGATGTGCTTGACTCCTCATTTACTTCTGGATGTGTCCACAGGAGCAAAGTAAAATAGCTAAAAGTTTACTGCATATGTATTTCTGCCTCTTCAGTTCAGTACAGTCTTTTGCCTTAGCTTTGAGAACCTAAGTAATATGTGTGATACAGTTCAGTGGCTTGTTTAGCTAATTTTCCTGATATGATAGTTTTTACATGTCACTTTTTCTACTTTCTATTTACTTTTACTACAGTTCAGCTTTTATTTAGTACTTGATTACATTATGTATAGTAGCATGCTAGTTGTTGATTCAATTTACTTATATGTATCATAGATCAGTTTACATTTTATTAACCTGCATAAGTTCACATGATCAAAAGTATATTAGTATGAGTTTTACTTCACTTTTTGCTTGAGTTACAAAAATTATATTTATAGCTTTTCCAATTACTTGTAGCTTGTGCTCCTTGTTGCTTGCTTTAGTCATTTAAAATTCTAAGGTGATGTCTTAAAATAATATGAAATAATTAACCAAAAGTGTACTTAGACAATATGTATAATCAACTTTTTTTTTTTTGGCTAGGGCTCTATCATTGTGAAATCGGCAATAGTAGATTCATAGCATTTTGAGGAGTTCGCACCCATAGAGGAGCAGTTCTAGGAGGAAAAGCACCTTAAAGCTGAGGATCCTTAGTTTAGGTTGCTTACTTTTATTTAAGTGAGAATGAGTGTAACAACTCAGTTTGTTACCATAGTTAATTAGGACTAATCCTAAGTCTTAAATATAATTATAAGTGCTAATTAGGTCAATTGGAGTCAACTTTTGAGACCTAGTCCAAATCAGGAGTCCAATGGATTGAATCCTGATTTCTGGAAATCCAGAAACCCTAAAATTTGACCTATCTAAATTGACCTCAGATCAAAAAATGGACACCGCCATTGCGTTCATTGATCCCAAATTAGCTTGGGGTGAAGTTTTCGTGTCAATCGAAAGTCGTCGAAATTTTGACGAATATTTTAATAATAAAAATGTACTAAAAATCGAGGAATCAAAATACTCGTCGGATTGGAAATCCGACCACGCCGTCGTCCTCGACGGCTTCGTCCACGCGACACGCGGCGGCCCCGCCGCCTCCCGCGCCCAATCGGCGCCCTCCCCGGCCTCGGCGAGGTCGCCGATGAGCTTACAAGGCCTCGGTCGACCACTGGGCTCCGAGTTCTTGCAAACTGGAGCCCCGATCAGCTCGACCCGAGCCGAACCCCGTCTGCCGTCCAAACCAGGTTCCCCCGATCTCCCTCCTCCGTTCATTTTTTTGCTGTTGCATAGCCTAATAATTGTAGATCAACACTTAGATCGACAATCAACCGGACCTGATCGACCTCGATCAGGTCTGGCTGACTCAGGCCGAAGCTTAAAGCTTCGGGCCGAATTCCGCACGCCCTCACGCAGAAACCCTAGGACTAGGGTTTGATTTCACTGACAATCCCGACCACCTCCGGCGAAGGTCCGCCCACCGATGTGTAGGCCTCGTCCAGGGCTACCGTCGGCCGTGCGGGCTGAGGTGGTCCGGCGCCGGGAAGGCCGGCAAATGCCGTACCCTAGCCCGACACCCTCGGGCGTCTCCGCGAGGGAGACGAAGTGCGGGTAGGGCCGGGTCGACCCGAGCTCGCCCCGACTGCGTTGGGTCCGCGTAAGCCGCGGGTGGGGCCCACTACGCCACGTGGCAGCCTCCGGGCCCGCCACGTGTCACGTGGGGCCCACATGCCAAACCCGAGACCCCTCGGCTTCGACCGTGGGGCCCACCAAACCATGTG
The DNA here is from genome assembly GCA_016760335.1 of Gastrodia elata. NCBI lineage: Eukaryota > Viridiplantae > Streptophyta > Magnoliopsida > Asparagales > Orchidaceae > Gastrodia > Gastrodia elata. The sequence goes on along the minus strand of CM028684.1, from coordinate 24,187,299 downwards.
GCAGACACTGGGCACACCACGTGGCATGTGGGGCCCACTGCCCGAGCCTCGCGACTCTTCGGCTTCGGCAGTAAGGCCCATGGCGCCACGTGGCAGCTAGCCGGCACGCCACGTGTCACGTGGGGGCCCACAGCCCGAGTCCGCGCGGCTCTTCGGCTCCCCTGTGGGGCCCACTGTGCCACGTGGCAGCCTCTGGCCCACCACGTGTCAAGTGGGACCCACTGCCCGGTCACCCGAGCCTACGCAGCTCCTCTGTGGGGCCCAGTGCCACGTGGCAGCCTCTAGCAGTGCCATGTGTCAAATGGGACCCACTGCCCAGTCACCCGAGCCTACACAGCTCCTCTGTGGGGCCCACAGTGCCACGTGGCATCCTCTGGCAGTGCCATGTGTCAAGTGGGGACCACTGCCCAGTCACCCGAGCCGAATCAGCTCCCTGTGGGGCCCACAGTGCCACGTGGCAGCCTCTGGCAGTGCCACGTGTCTTATGGTGCCCACTGTCTGTTAATTAAAATTATTTAGTTACTGTTAATGACTAATTAACTGCAGTTAGTGGTTAATTAAATTAGGGTTAATGTTAATTATTTTTGAACAGTAAATTCCATAATTAATTAACTAATTAATAGATTAATTAGGATTAATTAAATATTAATTTAACCTTAACAGTAATTAGGATAATTAATTACTATTAAACAATAAAATACAATTAATTATTCTTAATAAGATATTAACAAGTAATTAAGATTAATTAATACAGTAATTAGTGCTAATTACTTTTCAAGAGTAAAAATAATAATAAATATAATTTAATTAATTAATTAATATTAATTAATAATTAAGCCTAATTAATCACAGATTAATTGAAGATTAATAAATTCAGAAACTATATATATAAAATTTAGGAATGAACAGTAAAATTATTTAATTAAAATAAATGAATAGTAAATTAATTCAAATTGTATTTTTGAATAGTAAATCTTAGAAGTTTAATAACTTCTTATAGGATGATCCAAACATAGCTAATATAGGTCTCAAAATACTTAGAAAAATGTAAGGAATCAAATAACATAATATAAAAATTAATTTTAGGGTACGTATAACGATGTAGTATTTTATGACCTCTTTAGAGCCTTATATTTTTTACCCCGTTATCGGAACATAGTCAATATGGGTCTTAAAATGCTCAGGAGAGTGGCCCCATCACTGTAGTAGTATTAGTTTTCTTATTTGGATATCAGGACAAAAAGTCAACCCTAGAATTCTTAGTGAAAAATGACCAAAATGCCCCTAGACTTCAAATAGCCATAACTTAATCAAATCAACTCCAAATTTAAAAATTCAAGATGCTAACCAGCCTAGAATTTTAATGTCATCAATAAACTGAAATAAAATTTAGGATTTGAACCCTAAAATTTAGGTAAATGACCAAATTACTCCTGGTCTTATTTTGGTGATAACTTGACCATTTCTCGTCCAATTTAGGCGTACTTACTGTCCATCTTCAAGTTAGACAGTAAGGAATCAGTTGGAAGTAAGAGAATTTAAATCTGACCCTCAAGTCAAAAGTTGACTTTTTGACCCTTAAATTTGGAATTGATTTGATCAAGTTATGGCTATTTGAAGTCTAGGGGCATTTTGGTCATTTTTCACTAAGAATTCTAGGGTTAACTTTTTGTCATGATTAAGTACCTCTAAACTTTAGTTAACATTCCAAAATCCCTAAAACTAATATTATAATCTTATTAGTGATATTTAAGTGAGTGAAATCAACCCTTAAGTCAGATTCTAATAATCTCTCTTAGTCTTAACACTACACTTTAAGAACCTTTCCTGATACTAAGATTAGATCATAGGTTAAAGTTCATTCCTTGGGTAAATTGGGTTACCCAATGGGTGAAACATTAGTTTTATTAGTTTCTAGGCCTTCTTTTATTTTATAACATATTTTGATTATTTTATCTTTTAACCTTAGATTTAAGATAGGAGATTTATCCTATTAAGTTTGATTACTTAATAGGATTGGCCTTAATTAGTAGATCACTTATAGAATAAAACCTAAAACTTAGGTCTTATCCTCTTTGGATTATGTGATTAAACCTAAATCTCATAGTATTTAATCCATAATCTATAGGTTTTGAAGATATTAATCAGATCTTAGCTAGAACGTCTAAATTCACAAAATTAGGACGTATGATTTATTGATTTAACTTGTAGTCGTCTATCTGATGGAATTAGATTAGAACCTGATCAGTTCTAATCCTGTTTAACTTATAGGGACAAGTTTCTGAGTTACACTCGATAGTAGGAAAACGGTGATCCTGAACTTGTGTAACTTAGAATAGTTAGAATGGTTAAGTAGAAAACAAATAATATCACCATGTTTAGTAGAGTCCCTTGCTTACTTTGATACTTTGTTGCTATGCATTCTTTGATTTTTGTGCCATATTTTCTTGAGCATGTCATATAATATTTTGATGCATAAATAAAATGTTAGAAAAATATGGAGACTCCTTAGATTCCTTATAAAAATATTAAAGTGATTAACGAGAAGATAATAATTTGATGTATTTGAACTGCCTCTCAGTATTGCCTTCTGACTGCCTAGTCAACTTATATCACTAGGGGAAGGCCTCTATTTTGTTGTGTGCTGTTTGTTTAGTCTCCTTGTTGACACTAGGGGCACACCATAGGTGCCCTAGCCATACTGGTGATAGGATCCGCCATAGCCGTACTGGTGCTAGGATCCTTTGATTATGCTGTTGATGCCTTAGCCGTACTGGTGCTAGGATCCACCCTAGCCATACTGGTGCTAAGAACCTTTAGCCTTTCTGGTGGGCTAGATTAGCTCTTTTCTGTATGACAGATTGTACACGTATGTTTATATGTAGTTGATGTTAGGTTACCTTTCAGTACTCTTATTCAGTCCGCTATTTCCTTGTACTGCTTGTATATATATTTAGGATGTTAGAATCTTGCCGCTATTTATACTTATCACTGCTGAGTTGTTTTATTTTAACTGGCATGTTTCTTTTGATCACCAGCATGTTTAGGATGTAGCATTTTTCTTACTGCACTTGTTTGATTATGTATATTTATATGACTTACCTTGTTTAGCTCGCATGTGAGGCATGTCTTAGCCTCTCCTTTGCTTAAGTTAAAAATGATAATTTATAGCTTTCCCTTTTCTTTTGTACTACTTGCTGCTCCTTTATACACATTATTGCTTAAAAGTCATAGAATGGTGATATTACATAGTACCTAAAACTTATCAACTTAAAATGTACTTAGACAATTGTTTAACCAGATTTTTCTCTTTTTTTTTGGCTGGGGCCCTACATTTCTGAAACTGACAATGGCAGACCCTCTTTAGTTAGATGAGCAGGAGTTAGGAGTGGAGCCATACCCAGAGGAGGAGCCCGTGGAAGAAGCTGATGTTTAGCCTTTATTTCTAAGTGAGGATGAGAGTCTTTTTATGTTTATTATTTGAAACTGTAAATGATGTAATAATACAGGTACTGGTGACTGCGTATTTAGATTTTATACTTATGTTCTGAGATATTTTTCCTTATATTTATGCTGTGATGCTTGGATAATTTATATTGAAAATCGCTTCTGCACTCTGTATGTTTACTTAGATAGTGACTGCATGTTGATTATATGCTTACTCCTTCTCTTATTAGATGGATTGTGGATTTCATCCTAATCCAATTATAAGTGAAGGGTTAGCTAGAGTGACACATCATTCCTTAACTTAATTCTTGTGGATTAAGGGGTGGGGCGCCACAATGAGGGTCCTTTATTTTTACTTAGAACTTATTTAAAATATTATAATAATACATGTACTCATTGTATTTTTCTTTTACTGCATACTTTATTCTGAGATGCATGTTTTTTATTTTTGCATTATGGTATCAATAGAAGTAAACTTAATATTTATATTTTTCCAAACTTTGATTATTATGTATGTTATTTAAGGAATGGTTTCGCTATTACATAGTGCACATCCCTCACTTATTAGTGTATTGGGGATTAAATGACAACCACCCCAACTTACCTTGTTGGGGCACAGGCCACCCCACTAGGAGAGGGAGCAAGTCCTCTCCCATCTACAGTATGGGGAAGGAGGGGAAGAAGTTTGTATGCTCCAGGAGGGGGAGAGGGGGCATCGAACAGGAGAAGAGAGTGGGGTCCAGCACTGAGGGAAAAGAAGAAATGGAGATTTAATTTAATAAGTTAATATTTTTTAATTTATAACTCATGTATTAAAAATCAGATTGATAAACGTGCTCCAAAAATTCACTCCTTACTAATTCGAGGGTGAGTAATGTGACGATGAAGTCAGATTTTAATTTGAAGATCAATTTAATTATCCTAATTTTTGGGGTATTTAAATACATTAAAATATTTGAGAAAATCTGACGACTTCCAAATACTTCTAAAATATCATCCCTAGCTAATTTGGGGGTGACAAGTGCAATGGCAAAGTTGTATTTTGATTTCGAGGTCAAAATAATTATCTCAATTTTCTAATTAATTAAATGTTATTAAAATAAACCAAATATTTGATTGAGCTCTGAATCTATCCAAATCTTCAGGGTTTGGTTCTAATAACTATATGAACCTAATGGAATGATAATTAGGATGCAATTGAGCTTATATTAGGCTAAGCAACAACCTAAGGTTGTTATACATATTATGATAATACTCAAATGCACTGTGACCAATTTTACTGCAAATAAGCCAACAAATGAATGATTTTTTGCATATGTAGTTATGTGATTCCTTCTTCAATTTTCATTATCGGAGCATTGCCTACCTCAATTATTTTCCTCATGTCCATTTCCATGAACTCTTCCATAACTTCCATGACTACGATTATGATCATGTTTGCCTTGAGAATTTGAATTTTCATGGCCTTGGACCTCTTGAAAACAAAAATAAACAATCAGATTCACTTGATTAACCAAAAAACTCAAAACATAACATATTTAATGAACCAACGCAATAAACTAGACCCACATATTTATAAAAATAAAAATACAACATTATTACATGAAATTACTCATAAAACTCCAAAAAATAAACTAAAACTAATTCCTTAAATATTCATCTCCTTTGCATGAGCTCACGTCACAATGCGAAGCCGAACCCATGGTGGTTGTGCTGCTTTACCTCTTCACTCTCTTCAAATTAAGCTTTGCTTGAAAATATTGCTTACTTAACTCATGATTTTATTATATTTTATTAGCTCATATATCATTAAGGAGCCTATTAGCTCTTCAATCGACATAGAGTTTAAATTTTTTGCTTCTTCGATAGCTATTATTGTATTTTCAAAGCTTTCTTTCAGAAAATGTAAAATATTTTCAATCACTCAAACATCTTCTAGAATTTCCTTATAACCTCATAGTTAATTGATTATAGTTAGAACCCTTGTAAAGTTATTTTTCTCCTTCTTTGCCTCTTTCATATGGAGCATCTCAAATATACCTCTAAATGTAATGACCCACTTAAGTAATAATAAGTGAAACTCTTAAACATCAAAGCATCTTTTTAGATAATGATGAAGTTCCTAATAAGAACTCCAAAGTTAAGCATGCTCATGTGGAAGCACTCCCAGGATGAGTGACCTGCTGGGAAGTTATCTTCTAAGGGCAAAATCATGAGACCTATTAGGCTAAAGTGAATAATACCTTAGTGCTTAAAAGTTTGAGCTGTTGCAAATAGTATTAGAGAAGGCCATAGGGTGTCATATAGGAGCTAAGTTTCATATAAGGCCAAGTACCACTTCATGTGAGCAGCCTCTTGAACCCTTGATGGTTAAGGTGCTACATGGTTGTGGGTACCTCTTGAGCCTATAGGGGCATAACGCCCTGCCCTGTCATCGCGCGCAAAAAGGGGTAGCCTAATCAATTCAGCAGCAGAACAGTGCGCCACTCGGGGAGGTATTCCAAAGCTCCCCGAATAGCAGGGAACTAACCCACTGAAGACTGTTGACTCAATCCTAAAGGAGGGTCGAGAGCTAATACTTAAGATAAGAGTAGTATTCTTATCCTAAGTATTAGATAAATACATATATTAAATTTAAAATACAACATGAAAAACCCATATATAAGTATAAGTTATCAGCATTTCCAATATACTGATCACATCACAATACTAAGTATAAGTAATATACAAATTAAGTGTGAAAGTTAAGCATACATCCAGAAACATTCATTATGGAAATGGAATAAATCCATTTATCTCATAACAGAAAAGTAAATATATCTAAAAAATATTATAAATGATTTACTGAATTAATACTAAAATAAAGTCTTAGCACTGAACTGAAAAAACTAGTCAAAAGTGATAAAGCTGAAGGAGAACTCCTCTAAGGCTCCATGTACTCCTCCCGAAGCTCCTGAACGTCCTCCTGACTTGACTCAAGCTGCTCAGGATCTAGCAAATTACTAGATCCCAAAAGTACCACATGTTAAAAAATAAGTATGACACAATAAAATTAATCTAATAATTCTAATTATTTAAGTTAACATTTAAGAAGTATAAACCAAATAGAAGAAAAATAGTAAAACTATTTTATTTATACAATTGGTCTAACATCTATGCTAAAATTCATAAGTTTTATTTATTTAACTTATTTTGATCAGATCAGATCAGATGATTAGACACATCTGATCACATCTTATACTATAATTATGGGATGAAATCAAGAATATTATTGAGATTATATCATGTTATAAACATTACAATTTTATAATTATTCTCATGCTAAGGATCTTATATAAGAGAAAATCAGAGATCTCAAGCTTAAGTTCAGATATTTAATCACATAAATTCTTTTAATAATCTTAGCACTTTTAATTCAATAAATTAAGAGTAATGTCCAATTATATGCAATATTAGAATCATGTTAATTAAGTTATCTTACATTCAAGTTGATTATTTAAGTAAGGGTGTAGATCTTAATCAGACAAGTTTGGGTTTAACCCCTAGCCTTGCAAAATTAAGTCCAATAGTTGATTTATAGTTCAATAACAAATCAATGCTTATGGGTATATTATTGATAGTAATTTTTGTTTTTAGCTTAAGTATTATTTACTTAATCAAATTCTTAAAATTCATATGTTCAAATATAGTTTAATATCAATTTAAGTAAATAAAGGTTTTCAAAACAACATTATAGTTCTCTAACACATATATATTAGATTGATTAAATAATTAGTAACTAAGGCTAATCAAAACTTAAATCAAATACAAAAGATATTAGCACTTGATTACAGATGTAAAGCAATTAAATTATATGCAATTTAATTATTAAATTCTACTTAGTCATACAAGCAATCAAAGATTCTAACATTAACATTTGACATAAAAATTATTTAAGCAATTCTCTAGAAGATTTAGAACATGATATTTTAGAGTAAAATGGTGGATTTCCCATTGAAATTCACCTACACATTCATTACAATGCTTAATTTTAGTTTTCATAAATTTAGGCCCCATTAGGGTCCTAGAGTCATTAAAATGCAAAAATTCACAAATCCGGGCAATTCAGAACAGTTCCGGGAGTTACAGCGCGCGGCAGCGCTTTTAGGCGATGTGGCGGATTTCGGCACTGTGGAGTGCTGCGGTGCTTTTAGGCGCTACAGTGGAGTCAACCAGAGACGCGAGCGCTGCAGTGCACTGCGGTGCCCAACGATAATTTCGCTTGTGCAAAAATTGTAACGGGTCTTTTTTCGCACTCAAATACTCTTATTCTAGAGCACTTCACATGAGGTGCCATATATTGATGGAAAGGTCTTTTTGAGACCTTTTATAATAACACAGGTTGTTACCTAGGTCAAATAGGGCTAATCCAAGTCCTAATTATAATTCTAGTGCATTAATTAAGTTATTATAAGCTCACTACTGACCCAGTCCAATCAAGAATCAAATGGATCAAATCTTGATTTTAGGAATATCTAAAAACTATAAAAATTGACCTCAAATCAAAAATTTGACTTCTCCATTACATTCAGCACCCGCAAATTAGCTAGGGGTGATGTTTTGGAGGCATTTGAAAGTCGTTCGATTTTCATCAAATATTTTAATATTATTTAAATGCACGAAAATTCAAATAAATAAATACTCATCGAAACAAAAATCTGATTTCACAGTTGCTTTTCTCACCCTTCAATTAGCTAAGGGTTAAAAATTAGGATCTTTTGGAATTTATTTAATAGTCCAATTTGAAATAAGACAATTTAAAGTTAATTATGTAAATTATTTATTATTTTATCCAGCTGGTGGGACCCGCTTCATGATTATCGAGTCTGATCCCACATCATGTTCCACATTCGATATCCATTAAGTTTAGCGGGTCTAACCCGTTAACCAATCGGCCCGATCCAGACTGTATGATCAAACGATCGTGATCCAACGGCTCTGGCATCGTCTTCTCGGCTCTGTCGATCGCGACTCGATGCATGCCGCAAGACTTCACACACGGCACACATCAACCGCCTACGCACATCGGCCGCCGCTCTTGCATCCATTAACTAGTTTGAATGCCAAATTACCACAGGCATTCACTCTTAACTTTTTGAACTCATTGCTTGAGTCTCACCGAAGCAAAAGAGGTCCTCAATCAAACCCTAAGTTCAAAGATTGCCAAACCAAAGGTACCCTACCAACTTCCTATAGCATTTTTAAACCTTCAAAATTGAATTTCATTTCACAATTATCATGATTTTGAAGTAGGATAGCTAGCGATCGAGACCCCATATGCTTGTTTTGATTCAGTTTGACCTAACACTAACTGCTGCCTTCTGTTTCGTCTACGAAGGTGGAGAAGCCGAAGAGTCTGCGGTTCGGGTCATTTCGGGTCCGACCCGACCTGCCCGTCCATGTAGCAGCCACGTGGCCTCCTTTATTTTGGCACATGGAGCCCGCCTTGCTGATGTGGCACCCGTCATCTTTGCATGTCCCGTCTGTTGGAGTGTGGGACCCATCGCCGTGTTTTAATCTGCATATTTAAATAATTATATGTATATATACAATTCTGCTAAGATAAATTAAACTTAATAATTAAAACTAAGCCTTAAACATGCATAAGTATTAGACCAATGATTCAAACATAACATATGTATATGTCATTTTAACCAGAAAATTATGAAGAATATATTGGCACTGTCTAATTTTCCTTAGGAGCTGTCTTTCACATAGTGATATTTTGAATCCTCACATTTTGACCTAAATACTCCAAATTTTCAAATGATCATAACTTTGTGTACACTTACCCAAACATACCTAATATATGTCTTAAAATAATTAGTAAAATCTTAGGAACACTCCAGTAGTATTAATTTCCCTGTTTGGGTTGTATTTAGCCTAATCATTTTTAGGACCTAATCTTAATTACCTTAATTAACCCTAGAACTTCAATTGATCATAACTTGGTCAATTGAGCTCCAAATTAGGTCTTCCAATATACTATTTTGATTAGGAAGACCTAATAAATAGTAATCTTCAAAAATATTTAAGATCCAATGGCTAGATCTCTTAATTCACCCTAATTACCTTAAATCTTGATTAGTAAAAATTAACAAATTTAGTAATCCAAATTGAGTAATTTTATTTTTTGATAACTCATAGAAGAGAGTAGAACCTAGTAGTGTAGTTAGTTTAGTGATTCTATGATTAATTTTACCAATCACTCACTAATCACCTAAACCCTAATTAAGCCATACTTAACCAAATGAGGTCCAATTTGAATCTACTCACAGTTAAAGTATTCAATAGATTATCGGGAAGCTATAGCCACTGAGTTTACTAAATTTGGACTTCAAATGGAAAAGTTAGATTTTTGACTCCCATTTATGAAAATTAATTCACATAATTAACCCTAAGCTTGTTTTGGCCATAACTTGGCCATTTCTTATCAGAATTTAGTAATTTTAAGTTCTATTGAACCCTTAGATAGTAAGCTTTAATAAACTAATAGAAAAATTAGATTTCATTAACTAAAATTATCAAATTGCCTCTGTGAGTCAAATTCTATAATTTGATCTCATAAGGCTTATTAATTATCTAAAATTGATGTACTTACTATCTATCTTTATATTAGATAATAAGTAATCATTTTACACTAAAATTTTTTTAATTTAGAGCCTTAAATCAAAAGTAGATTTTTAGGCTCTTATGCAGGGGCAAAATAGTCATTTTGCCTAAATTTAGGGTTAAGTGCTTTTAAGCATTAATTTCATGTTATAATCACTAAAATTAATAAATAAAATAATTTTGAATGAAATTTCATTAATTTAAGTCATAAATTTGAATTTTGATCAAAAACCCTAATTTCTCCCTTAGGAAAATTCTAAGTAATTTATTAATTGTATGATGTGAGATTCATCTCACATCATACCTCTTTTTCGAACCTCCTAAATTCATCCTCAATTTTTTTATAACATTAGTTAGAATTGGAGCTTGAGTGTTCATCCTAGTCCCATAAGATTTTCCTTAGGAGTTAGGATTAGTTCTTAAGTTAGATTTCATCTATTGAGTAAATTGGGTTACTAAATAGGTAAAATTTTGGTTTTACTAATTTATAGATTTTCATAGTTTGTTTATGATTATTTGATCTCTTAACTTTAGATTTAAGAATAGAGATCCACCATATTAAGTGTGACTTTACTTAATAGGATTTGCCTTAAATGTTAATCTGTGAGGTTGGGTAGTAAAACCTAATTCCTTAGAATCACCTTTGGATTAAGTACTTAAACCCAATATTTAGAATTTAATTCTTAATCCTTTCATTTTGATTTGGCTAATCAAGATAGTTTTGATTGCTTAAACAAACAAATTAGGTCGATTTATTTACTTAGACTTGTAGTTGATATTGATTTATTTATAATTAAGACCTAGCTAGTCCTAATTATTTTAAATCTATAAGGACGTGAATCTAAGCTATATATAGTATAAGAATTGATAATTATGATCTTGTGTAACTTAGAACAGATAGAACGAATAATTAGATAATAATAGATATCACTTGTGTCTTAGTAGAGTCTCTTGCTCTCTTTGAACATTGATGCTTTGCTATCCTTGAGATTGAGCCTATTACCTTGCACATTTATGCTGGAATATTTGAAGAATACCTCATGACAAACTTGCTTTGCATAAATGACATTAACATTTGTTTTTATCAGTGTTTTGGTATTAATGATTTTGGTCATTTAGAATGTAGCCTAATTAGTATGCCTTTTTAGTTCCTTGCCTTTGCTTTAGTACAAGCCAAACCTAGGCCTATGACCGGCTAGGATGGTATTTGTCTGTCTATAACAAGTCTAACCAAGCCTAAACTTATGATCAACTAGGATGGTATCTGTTAGGCTTTATATTCAATTCCCTATTATGGCAATACTAATTTAGGTGCACTTCTACTCTTAAGCTTGAGCCTTCTACTTTAGCCCATATGCTAAGTAAGATGTTTTTGTATATTTTCTTTCAGTTTGAATGGCTTATTTAATCATAATAGCTTTTAGTTTTATATTTACTATTTTCAGCTTATTTTTCTGTACTTCAGCACTTCCTTATTTACTGTCCTACTGCATTTACTAGTGTGCATATTTATAGGTGCCAGTTTGTTTATTGATTCATATACAGGATGTTAAACATTTATATTTGATCATATATAGGATGCTAGTTTTGCTTATATGCACATTTATGATGTTAGAACTATTTCATTTAGGATACTAGTTTACCTTCTCATGTTTAGAATGATTAGCATTTCTTATGTTTATTTAGGATGTTAGAAATACTTGAATTATTTTAATTGTATTTTTATGATTTAATTAAGCTTCATGAATTAGCATAAATTTCATTTGATCATAAGCATGTTTAGGATGAATTTTCCTTTCAAATATTTAAATTATTCTTTATAATATGCCTAACCTTATTACAGCTGAGTTGTAGAGGTATGTGCTTACCTCTATCTTGTTTAAGTTATAAACTTATGGTTTATAACTATCTTTTTCTTTTCATATGTGTTCTGCTCCTATACTTGCTTGTTTAGATGTTAAGTTAATGGTGCTATCTAAATTAACATAATAATATTTCATGTTGTGGAACCATCCGGGGACCTGCCTTTGGAGGAGAATCGCGTGGTTGAAGACTCTTAGTTTTTCATTACTTTCTTTCTGCATTGTGAGGATGAGTGGCTTATTTATTTTCATTTCTGCTTAAACTATTTAAATTATGTTGTAATAATACATATTAAACTTTACATCTTGCTGCTTTACTTTTTCTTAGTTGAATTTTTAGTTTCTTATATTATAATGAATGGATATTTACTATTTTGCTTCCACACTCTATTTTCATGTACTTGTCATTTAGTGAAAATAGTTCTTATAAATAGCAAACTTCTTAATTATGATGGGTTAAGATGTGTGCCTAATCTATTCATAAGTAAGGACCTTATCATTTGGAGACCCATCCACCGTAATTATATTAACTTAAGAGTTAGCAGGACCACAGTGGGGTTGGGCCACCACACCTTTCCATTGATACCAAAATCAGTATGAACGGATTATTCTAACAAGCAAAAAATAAAGTCCTAGTTACGAGTATACAAAAATTTTACAAATTGTCTTTTGACATGATATTAATGGAGGAACGAGCTTCGACCGGACTCATTGGAGTTCTATTGGAGCTCGACAATCACCCTAAACTTCATTCAATGACTGACTGAAATACCATTCACAATGCTTTGATAAACCGCATGAAAAGAACATCACAAGGAAGAGTATAGCAAGAAGGGTACCTTGGCCTTAGGAGTTGAAGAATAAGACTCGGCTGGTTCCTTGAGAGCTTGAGAGCTTGAAGCATCCTTCAACAACAGCACGGCAAGAGGAGGGGAGCTCAGCTAACAGCTAAATGGGGAGGAAGAGATGGATGAGCCTCCATTTAAAGGAGAAGGAGAGCATGGATCTCCTTTGAATACTCCCATCAAGTATAAAAGGGGAAGATAGAGGGAGCGATAGTCAGGAGTAATTGCATGCGTTAGAGGAGAGGAAGGGGAGCCAAACAATATCTGTAGAAAGAGAGAAGGTGGGGTCCAATGCAGAAAATAAATGGAGGAAAATAGAAAGAAATAAATGGATTATTTAAGACTTTTAATTTAATTTATTTAATTAATTAATGCTTTTAAAAAAATATCATATTAATGTAGCAGAAAAGTGGAGTCCAGCCAGGGAAAAAGAAAAGAAAGGAAATAAAGAGAATAGATTTAAATGGATAAATAATTATTTATTTCTATTTTTTTTTTAATTTTTAATTTATTAATAATTCCGATTTGATAAACGAACTTCGGATAATCCCAAAAATTCACCCCTAGCTAATTTGTGAGTGACGAGCGTAATGACGAAGTCAAATTTTAATTTCAAGGTTAAATTAAATATCTCAATTTTCTAATTAATTAAATATTATTAAAATATTCCTATTATTTGATTGAGCTCCGAATAACTTCAAATCTTCAGGGTTTGATTCTAATATCTAGATGAACTTAATAAAATGATAATTAGAAGAATTTAAGCTAAAATTAAGCTATGTAACAACCTAGGATTATTACAAGGTGTCACTTCTAGTCCTATCTACCCAATGGATGGTTCTTGGATCTTTGTGTGGATATTGACGAGGACGTTAGTTACTTAAGTTTGGGAGATTGTAATGAACCACTTAAGTAATAATAAGTGAAACTCTTAAACATCAAGGCGTCTTTTCAAATAACGGTGGAGTTTCTGATAAAAACTCCAAAGTTAAGCGTGCTCATGGGCAGTACTCCCATGATAAGTGACCTGCTATGAAGTTATCTTCTGATGATAAAATTGTTAGGCCTTTCAGGCCAAAGCAAATAATACCTTGATAGTTAAAAGTTTTAGTTGTTACACTAAGAGTTTAGAATTGAATAATCTTTACCTTGTTGATCCCCTTGAAATTCGTTTGGAGTATTTCACAGGCTTGTTTGGGTGCCAATGGACTTGAGATATTCTCATAACCGATTTCATATGCGTCTTGATAGATGAGAAACAATAACTTCATATCTTTCTTTTGATTTTCGTTCAACGATTTCCTTTGAGTCGTTGTTATTGATGAGTCTTATTGTAGCTCTACATAGCCTTTTTTAGATATCTCTCAAATTATTGAGAATCAAATAATACCTTCATTTGGAGGTTCCAATTCTCATAATTTTCTTTTGAGAGACAAAAAATTTACAAATTCATCTAGGTCGGCATCTTGCGAACCTCGCTTTGATTTTACTTGATGAATAAATGTTATATGGAAGGTAGAAGATAATGTAAATTCTATGGAGAATGGTAGAAAATGAATCATTTAAGAACTAATTTATTATTCAATCCAAATTACTTTTATAACACTAGAAGCTCATAACATATTATACTACAATATGGAATAATTTAGAACTTACATTAATTATTTAAAGCAAGACTCCTCTACCATTATGATTAAGGGAATTACATTCAAGAGAGATCTAAAAATATCTACAAAGCTCATATTACCAAAATAAATACTCTAAATATAAATTAATAAGAAAATAGTGCAAAATAAATATTTAATTTATTTTTATTTAGTTTATTTTCGAACTTATTAAATATGCTCCCATATGCCATATTTTTATTATAATTTACTTGATAATTAGTAAGCTAATTTTATCCAAACCAACCATTAATGATGAGGCCATGTCATATGGCATGCATACTCTTTATCATCATCACATATATATTTTTCCATCCTAAATTAATAGTTGAAATGTACTTAAGGCTTATGTTAAGGGACTATACTTTTAAAGATTAGTACGCGTAAGCATGTACATAATCATATGATTAAGTCTTAAGAGAGAGAGAGATTTGAGAGGGAGGGATATTCGCTAAGAGGCATTAGCAGCCAAAACGATTAATTTTTCCTGCTAAATACACATAGCAAAACTGATTCAACACATTCTGGAGCATCACCATCTAACAATATAAGTTTTTCGTAAAACCAAAAAGGCTCAGCTCTGCAAGTGCTGTTCAATTTGAGCTTTAATGAAAGGAAAGATAAGGGGTGGAACTTAGTGGTGCTTTGCATTGTGTTTATTAGCCCCAGCATAATCTTCATGAAACACTGGTAACCTGTGATGGAGTGCTGTCATGACTCTTATACTAAAGGAGCTCCGACTTGCCTTTGATGTATCTGAGCAGGCTTCTCCCTCTCTACAAAAGCCTTTCAGCTTCTCTGCTCTGCCTCCTTCCTGAAACACATCGAGAATCGATAAATGCATACTTTGCCAAACTGATCTTTTTCGTGCATGTATACAATAAGATATAGCACTATCTTACCTTGAAAGCACTCTTGTGGATGGATGCCAGGGAGTGCTGTTCCGAGCGAATGCCTGAGAAGGAGAAAAATAAATAAATGCGCAGCTTTAATAATCTCTGCATCACTTAGTCTTACTTCTAAAACTATAAAAGAGCAACTTTTCTGATACCTTCTGCTGTATGAAGTACGAGGAAAAACAAAAAGATAGTGCCTGCTGACATGTCAGGCCTCATTCTACAAAGCCTGAATGTCAGGTTT
Organism: Gastrodia elata; assembly: GCA_016760335.1. Taxonomy (NCBI): domain Eukaryota; kingdom Viridiplantae; phylum Streptophyta; class Magnoliopsida; order Asparagales; family Orchidaceae; genus Gastrodia; species Gastrodia elata. The sequence continues at coordinate 24,171,690 of CM028684.1, read as the reverse complement.
TATAGGCTAAATGGGTTAAAGATATTAGTTGTGTAGATTAGTAAGAGAAAAGCCTCTTGGCAAAGAGGGAGGGAAGAAAGGAATGGAGAAAATGGCTAGCAATTATTTGCAACTACTGTCTATTTATGAAAGGAAGTGCACCGTTTTTAGCAAAATAAAAGAACTGAATAGGACAACTAGTGGATGTTTCGGAGTTTAAGCTTATTTTTTAATTACAGCAATCAGCCTTTTAAGGAATGATGTTCCCTTAAAATTCGAACCTGCATGTTCGTGTCTTTTATAGTTTAATTTGTCCAAGTAATATTCGGATGCCTGTAAGTGGATAAAAAAAGGACTTGATGTGCAGGTAGGGAAGAGACATACTGTACATGTACAAAGAGTAATGATACCTGTATCCTTTATTTATGACAGTGTGTAGGCAATCTAAGACAGGTTGGCTAAAAGCACAGAGTAGTGCAAGTTGAATAGATGTTGGAAGCATTACAAAATGATACAATGCTCCACTCTAGCAACCTTTTTCTTATTTGTGACCCCCAACTCACTAACTCAACTGATGAAATGAACTTACTGGAGCTTCGCCCGTACTTTCATATTAGCAAAAAGGCAGGGCTATGTTCAACCCTATCAACGTTAAGAGTGTAAAGTGTTCCATATACAAAGGTTTTAACCCTTTGTTTTTGTTGCATGAAGTAAAGTAAGAATGAGATCAAACAATACACTTGATTTTATTAACATTCTATTTGCACAGCTAGATACAAATCATGAACGAGTACATTAAAAAGAAATATTAATTTTTGACACTTTTGAAATTAGTTGAACTTCAAATATGAAGCAAATTTGTGATCGGTGGGATTTAAATATAAAATCCAGCATAGTAAATCTTGAGCCTCAACTACAACGCTATAAATAAAATTAAAATATTAGTAAAATGCAAGAAAAAAAAGTTCAATTTTAAAAACTTGGTGAAGGGCCATGAGGAGGTACCAATACAATGGTCGCTCTGCATTGGTGAAATCAAAGAGACTATTATCATGCAATTTGTTAATTTAGGGCTAATCTGAGTTGACATAGGGTCGAAGATGGTAGGCCTACACCAGCTAGTGCTAGTAAGGGGCAGAGACTAATGAGGAGGTGATGATTGGTTGACAAGGCTACTCTTTGTTGAAAACTAAACTTGATTTAGTTTTGGAGTTATCGAGAACTTTTTTGTATCTAGAATGTTCGTATAAGTGTGCAGAAAAAATCTAGAATATGTTTCTAAGAACTTTGTATTATGTCATAAGAAAATTTAGAAAGAGTTGTATCTAGAGTTTTCTTGCAAGTATGTTATTAAGGATTTTAGAAACTTCTCAATCTTTCATATATCTAGAACATTTTGTTGAGTACTACAAATAGAACTGTTCTCTCATCATTTGTAACAAACAAAAATTTAGTTTTGAATACAAATATCTTTCACTTTGCCCTCTTGTCCTTCTTGATCTTATTTGCGATAATTATTTTTTAAAACAAAGTGGTATTAGAGCGATAGCGATGATGAATGGAGGAATAGTTCCCTTTCAAATTCTAATGCTCACTAAGATATCAAGATGAATGCTCTACTTGGTGCGCAAGATGTTTGGGAGATTGACAGACCTAAACTTAAATGTTTCTGCATGAACACACAAGTGCTCGTGGTCTGAAGTAATATAGAAATGACTAATTCCTGAGATTTTATTGTCCTTTGAGAACGGCATATGCTAGTTACTAAATACTTTCTCCTTTTGATAAAGTTTGAATAATCGAATATTTGTGATGCTGGCTAAGCTAGATTAAACTAATTTATGCTAATGGGTTTTGTTGGAATTATGTTCAAGCATATGATTTGTAATAGAATGGTGCATGATATTTCTTCATTCAATATCTTTGATATTTTACTCTTTTACATTTTTTATTTTCTTTTATCAAGGGGATATTGTTGACAAATAAATATTCCTTGCACTTATGCCATATCTAGTGCTGTCATGTACTCATAAGAATTCTAATTAAGCACATAGATAATTTTGTGATCATTTTAGTAATAAATATTATCCTAACGTCTAAGTGATAAAATTTATATTTATACTTTGAGATCACAAAATCTTGATCCGTTCACAGCTCATATGCATATATTATTGACTTAGCTAAGAAAATGAGCAGAAAATCTCTATATGTTCTTAATGAAGGGTCTGTTACATCGTGTAGCTCTATGCCTAACCCTCCCTAAAATGGGAAGTTTAGGTTGACATTACAAGAAATACAAAAAATAAAATACAAGCACAACACGATGAACTCATGATATTCTTACAGATAAAAGAATGAAAATCATAGGCTTTGATATTCAATACACAGGAACGATTTTTCATTGTTATCTTTGTCTTCTCTTTTCCTAGCTATAGTTTCTTCTCTTTTGATTTTGTGTTCCTTTTTCTTTCTTTCTAGCTAAACTTCCCATTTTAGGGAGGGTTAGGCAGAGAGCTACAAGATGTAATAGACCCTTCATTAAGAACATATAGAGATTTGCTGCACCACAATGCAGCACGCTATGCACTATGTCCTATATTACTCCATACCCCAAATTCTAGGTCTTCCAATAACCAAATTGTTCCTTTCTTCATTGGGAACTTCAAGTGTTCCAATTTTTTTGTTCGCATATGACATATTGATGTTTAAAGAAGCTTTTATATCCAATATTTGAGCTTTAACGATTCTTTAGATCAATTTTTTGCAGCATCATGTCTCATATATAATGTAAGAAAGTCTTCTATATTTTTTTTTTAAATAAGGGAAAAATTTAGCAAACATATTGAACTTAACCATTTCTTCTTTCCCCATGAAGTACTTGGGTCTTTCTATTAAGCAACACAAAGTCAAAGTTGAGCAGTGAATTCTTTTGATAGATAAACTAAGATCACGAACTATCGAATGATCTAAAAAACACTAGCCATCTGTTGGTAGACTCCAGCTTATGAAATTATCCTTTTGGCTTTTAGTTTTATATTGGTTTAGAGCTTTGCACCCTTGTGGCCATTATCAAGCTTATTAACAATATTTGTTCCAAATTTTGAGTCATGGTTCCAACACATAAAAAAAAAACACTATTGCATAGGACTCAATGACCAATCCTAAAAGGCATGGTGGTATAGGCCTCATCAATCCAAGCAAAATTAGCATTATCTACAAACTAGCTTTGTGTTGATGGTATCTTTGTGATGCCTTTCTCCTTATGGTATAACAACTTTGTGTTATTACCCAGATTAATTTGGATTAAACCAAGTCATAATTCTAACTTTATTAAAATTAAATAATCATTAGAACATAACCCTAAAAATTTGAGATCCATTGGACCTCAATTGAATGAATTGGTTATTTTGCCAATTATAGATTCTAACACAAAAAAAAAAGTTTCATTCTAAGTAACTTGGGTGATTCCTACCATGAGGGTTAAGATCAACTTCTAAGGTTTATGGGATCATCTAGGTTTCTACCTCAATGAGTTACACAAATTTCTCCTACCTCAAGGAGTTATTAATTTAGGTTCTTTAAATATTTCAAGGATGATATCTAAAACAAGATCCCTAGGATCTCACACTTATTTCACTTAAGCCAACATTTAAGGGTTACTTATTAATTAAGATTTAAGTGATCATATTAGATGCATAAATCATCTAATCACATTTTACTCTATAATCATGGGGATAAATCAAGAATATTATTAGAGTTAGATCAGTTATTAAATCCATATCATTCTTATCAATCATCGTATGTTAGTAATCTTATATAGGAGAAAATTAAGGATCCAAAGCTTAGATTCAGATTATTCAATCACATGACTTGATTATTATCCTTATCATTTCTAGTTCAATGCTTTAAGATCAATACCAAATCAGGTGCATTATTGAAATAATGTCAATTGCATTATCTTGTAATCAGGTTAATTTAATTAAGACTTAAGAGTTTGGATCTTAATCAAATAGATTAGGGTTTAACCCCTACTCATGTCTTATTAGGATCAAGTGTTTATCTATAGATCAAATGTCAACCAGTGAATTAGGGATGTATTATTGGTGGAAATCTCAGACCTAGATCAAGTCTTAATAGCTTGATCAAAGTCTTAAGACTTCTTAAGTTTAATTAAGATACTTAAGTTCTCAAATTTTGGTTTATTCAATTTATACATCATAAATTGGCATACATGGTTTAAATACATCTACATTATTGTTATGGAGCATGTTAATAGAAAATGTAGAAAAATAGAAAGTAATTAGTGCTAATTAAACCCTAAACTAATTTAAAAGGATTAGCACCTAATTACAAATCTAACAATCAGAATTTCATACAACTTAGCACATGAGTTTTATTTAATCATACAATTAATTAGAGATTAAGTTTGCTAAGATCCAATAATTACAAGCCCTAATTTTTACTAATCATGATTTAATAAGATTAGGGCATAAGTTAAAATACAAAAATCAAAAAAATAAACTACTTAGCACATTTATTCTACTAATCATAAGGAAACTAATGGCACCCTAAACATGCAATTTGGATAAGCATAAATACTAATCAACCCTAATTAAGATCTGACATAATTAGGCAAAAGTGGAAAATCTAACCATTAGAGTTCAATATTATTTTATATTCTTATTCCTAAGGATTTTTTGATCAATTTGATATATAATATCATAGGGTTTGGATTAGTGGATTGAAAGTTATAGCATTAATTTAAATTGCATTTTTCTAATTAATCCATCATATTTTCCTTAAGGAAAATAATTCCAAATATATTTTATTTAAATGAAAACAGGTCCTGACCCGTTTACAAAACGCATGGGTCAGCTTGACCCGATGGCCTGGCACTGTAGCACAGCGCGGGTCACGGGACGTCCCGACCCGCACTATGCATCTTCTTCCCCCGGTGCCATCCTGAGAGCCAGCCGATTAGGGCAACCCTAATTGGTTGAATTCTAATCTCCTTGACCACCTAATGACCTCCGATGGATCGGGGTTCCATCAGCATGCCAAGACGCACTGATAGAACCCAAAACCCCCATCCAAGAGTGGCTGAATATTTGGGGAGCTACTAGGCCCAAAACCTTCCACAACCGCTGATGTGGGGGATCGATACTCTCCACAGAGAGCTCGCCATGCTTGGGGTTTGATGGCTACACTTTTCATGTGACAAGGCGCACCCAAGCCCCAATCTGGCTTGACCCCAGAACCACTAGAAGAGTGGGACCTTACTCGGGTGCCCGACTCTTCACGCGATGCAGTCCGATTGATAGATATGATCGATCAGGCTGACCCAGAGCCACCAAAACCTACGCATTGCCATCGCCTAGACTAAGAGTACAATCAAAGGGCATTGGAAGAAAGAGCCAAGCCTACTCGACTCGGTCCAAGATAGAAGGGGTACCTAGATAGCTGGGAGGACAATTTTGGCTAACTAGGGAAGACAAAAGTCGATCCAGGAGCTGGGGCTATTGTAGAGAAGCTCCTCCGATCCAGACGGAGTTGTAGGGGGCTTGAACACCAAGCCTGACCCTTTGACTGGACTATAACTAGAGCTGGATTGTCGACGGGTTACAAAGAGGCTCCAAGGGAAATAGAAGGAAATTGAGCTCAGGTGGAGGTCTAGAATCAGCAAAAGAGACCTTAGAGGAGTTCCCTAGCTATTTATAGCTAGGAAGGGAGTGGTAAGAAGCTCGGGCAGCCCATCGTAATGGCCCGGGGATTAAAGGAGTTAGGCCGGAGTTAGGTGAGGGCAGACCCAGAAGATCGAGGTGCCAAGCCATTAAGGATTGAGTGGTAGTGGGGAGCAGGGAATATCCCCATAATGCCATGCCAGCATCGACAACAGAAGTTGTCGGGATCCTTTGGGAAATTTGGGGATGACAATCCACAGTGGGAGGTAGGCCCAGGATCATCTGATCGCACATTAGTTAGAAGCAGATGGTCTGATCCTAGTTCTATCAATGAACAAACACGAAAGGAATCATGGCCATTCGATCTACGGAAAAGATCCGACGGTAGATCGGCTATACTTTAATGCGGGCTCGAGACCGCTATATCAAGATGCCAAGATTCGTGCGGCGCCATCCATGCATCACAAATGCTGAACCGTGGTTGGGGTCCCACAATGGATCCCCCACGGTCCCGATAGTGGATCCCGACCGTTGGAGGTATACTTGTAGATTTAAATTGTTAGGAGCCCTATAGTGCAATTAACCCATTTTAACCAAATTTGAATTATGGCCTAAATGATTTCCAAATTTCATCAAACTTTCACTCCTAGCTAATTTGGGGGTGAGGAATTCAAAAATGCAATCAAAATTTCATTCTGAGATCAAAATATTTTAGGTCTAATCAAGGGCATATAGACTGATCAAAATGTCATCTTTGACTTAGAGAAGTCCAATGAACTTCCAATTTTTAGGAAAGGCTTGAATTAATGTTCTAAAAGCAATGAGATCAAAATTAAGGAGTAATTAAGCTACATATTAGAAGGATAACAACCTAAGCTTGTTACAAGTTTGTATCTTCATTTCTTTCTATCACATGTGATTATTGAGCTCTAATCAAGCTCGATTGGAGCTTAATTTTCATTTGGGTTTACATAGTGAACAATGATACCATAACCCAAAGATTAGGACATCATCAATTAGGGTGTTATAAAATGAAGTAGATGGGGATTGTAGGTTCAATGGAAAGGTCTTGAAGAGACCTTTCGATTGGTATATGGCATGCCACACAGAGAGCTCTCTGTGAGAAGAATTTGAATGCCTTAGATATCCTTTCTCAGGTTTGTCGTGACGATGTACAGTGTCGAGCGGGTTACCTGACCCGTGTGACACTGCCATCGTGTCACGCACACGCCCCGACCCACATGTGTGCAGCTAGCCTTATGAATGGTAAAATTGATTAATTTAATTAATCCAAATTTTTAAAGCTTAATATCTCTCTAATTACAAATCCAAATATAGTGATGTTATATCTTAAAGTAATCAAAAAAATACAAGGAATATTAATATTCTAATAAAATTTAATTTTGATAATTAGTTGCACTAATCACCCTTTTAATTATCATTAAGGCTTGTATTAACCAATTGAAGTTCAAATTCAACATGCTTACTGTCATTGTACTCAGTATGCTATATGAAACTTATAGCCATTGATTTTATATAATTTGGGCATCAATTGGTGAATATGAAATTTTGACTCTTAATTAAATTATCAATTTTAGGATTTTCCTTAATTAATACATAATTAGACCAATAAACCTCTAATTTTAGTAATCTTAGTGTTTATGAACTCCTTAGACATAATAAAACCTAGTTGTAGAATAAAATTATAGTTTCCCTAATTAATTTGGTTAATCACTACATAATGGCTTAAACTTTAATTAAAGCTCATTAACCTTAATCCTTAATCAAATTGGATGTTCTTAGTGTTAATCCTCATTTTAGACCATAGGAAACTATTTGGCATTGAAAGAAAATAATTTGAAACCTTAGAACCATAAGTGTCCATTTAGACCCTTAATGAGGGATATTTTAGTCATTTTGGCCAAATGTTGACTAATTTGTAAATTAAGCTTCTTAATCTATTCATTACCTCTTAGATTAGTTTAACTCTAAGGGATTTACAACATTCTTGATTTTTCTAATAATTCTAAGAATATCTATTTTATTTTGATCTCAGAATCAAAATCAGGGTTTGCCATTGGACTCCTCACCTTAAAATTAACTATGAGTGGTATTTTGGGAATATTTAGAATTAATCAAAATTTTACCAAATATTTTAGTAATATTTAAATACTCAAAATTTTATGATAATTAAATTGACCTCCGATCAAAAATTCGATTGCATTTTTGAGTTCTTCACCCCTTAATTAAATAAGGGCAAATTTATGAGATTTTTTAGAGTCCGTTTGATTATTTAAATTTGAGTGATTAAATGTATTTATTTAATTATTTAATTTAAAGTATGTAATATAATTTAAATTCTATATATTATAATTAATCCAACTATAACTGCGGGACCATGCAGATCTTGTGCGTGAGTCCAACGCACGGAACAATCACGCGGATCCATTTAGACTGTCGCATGTTTTCGAATCTAGATCAGTTGGCATTGGATTAATTCGTCTGATTTGGCCGTTGGATCTAGATCTGAATCTGACCGCCAGGATTATTCCTTGCACAACATCCCCTCTGTGTTCGATCGTGCGCTGCAGGCCGTGCTACGGTCATGCTATGAGGGCTGCCCGAGGCCCAATTTGGCTCATCTAACTCCCCATCTCCTCCATATCCTCATTTTCTTTGCTTCCAAGCTGCTAGAGGGTGCTGCGGAGCTGTAAGCAAAGAACTTGGCTGCGTCTCGAGCGAACCCTAATTGACAGAACCTGGCATCTTCAAAGGCATCCAGGTACCGATCCTCTCCACTTCTCCCTAAATTGACATTACCAATTGTTATTATGAACCAATATGCCTTGATCGGGCTTGATCGAGCCAGATTGATCCTGGACGAATCAAACCATACATAATAAAACTTATGGTTCTCACCTGTGAACCTTAGAGCATCACTCCATCATCGCTCCTGTTGATCCCACGAGCCATGCTTAGGTTTGTTGGGTTGGCCGCTGCGAGAGCTTTCCATCAATGTGCAGGCCGCCTCGTGAGACCCCTGGGTTCCATCGGGAGGCCGAACCCTATAAAGCCTCCCGTGAGCCCTTATCGGGGATGTGGCGGTTCGGATCTCGTGCACTGCGATTTGGGCTCTCTCGCTAAACCAGCTCGGTTCGACCGCGGTCTGTGCCGTCAACGCTGCGGGTCTCGCCTCGACATGAGGCTCTCATATGGGACATCGTGTGTCATGACATCGTCTGCATATCTGTGGTGATGTCATCCATCAGGTTCCATTTTTCATGCTGTGAATTTATGCACTGCCATTTTCCATGGCATGGGATTCAGTGCCGATGGTTACTGCAATTAATTTAATTTTAATTACAATTTTCATTTTTTTATAACTTTAAAAATACATGTCTAAATTATATGAACTTATATGTCATTTTATTCAGAAAAGCGAGACAAACACATTGATATAATTCAACTTAGAATTTGAACCATAATTTTCATAGTCACTTTTTAACCCTAATTAGGAGTCCCATTAACCATAATTTTTTGTGTTGTCTAATTTTGACCTACTTAGTGTCAATCTTCTCCTTATACTATGAGGATTGCATATTTGTTATTATTATTTCATTTAGACAACAATTGGTTAAATTAGGTATTTGGCTCCTTAATTAGTATATTTATGTGATTCTCTTAACTTCATAATATGCATGTTTTTAGGTTCTAAAACCCTAGGACAATGAACATGTTTCATTTCATTTAAATTCCAATATCATTTCAATTGTGATTTTGAACTTGATTTAGTATGGATTAGTTTCTTGTAAACTTAGTAAAATCATTGATTTAACCTTCATATTTAGGAGAGATATTGTAGGAATAATTTTTTAGCCTTGATTTGTTTGTGAACTTGAGATCTAGTTAACCCTCCCATTTAGTGTACTTAATTTTAGCACTTATTTCCTTATAGGATGTGAATCTATTAGGACTAGTTTCCAACAATTAAAATTGAACTTAGCAATCCTTCCCTTATCTTCTAGTTCTTACTTTAAGCTCTCTAGCAATTGATTTATAGTGTACCTTGGCTCCCTAATGTGATTTAAATATTTTATAAGATTCAATAACTTACATACTTTAGTGAGCTAGAGCTAGTAGTTTGTAATTCTTCCTCTTCCATACCATTAGACCTTTCATAATAATATTCATGAATAGTCTAGTGCTTGTTTAGGCTATAACCCTTATAGTGCAAGTTGCTTTAGGTGAACTTTAGTAGTGAGTCTTTAACTTTCACCTCTTTAGGTATAGTAATTCTTTAGCTTTGCCTTCCTCCATTAGTTACTTAAGCCTTGAATTTAGTAATCAATATTGATTATGTGATTTAGAATTAGTGTAAGATTAACCTCATTTTGCATTAATATACTTATAAATTACCTTGTAACTTAATTAAATTAAATCAAACTACTAGTTTCCAAAGCTTAACTACTCATAGTATTATCCTTCAATTGACTTAGAGTTTGCTAAAGTTTAAACCAATTGGGAGCTTATTCAGCTCCAATCATTAAGCTAGATCACTAAAATTAGATAACTTTTAATATCACATAGTTTATAATAACTTGAATTCCTTTAAGATATGCTTTGCTTTGAGATTACAACATTGAACATACATATAAGACATTGTGCATAAATAAAATATTCATAATAAAACTTAGGGGTTTCTTGGTGATGGTGAGGGCAAGCTTATGGGAGATATATGGAGACCTCACATATCTTAAAGGAGGAATGTAAGAGTTTAATTTATATGAGAATCTGCTTTTCTTACTAATTAGCCAGACGTGCTTAACTCCTTGCTCGTTCTATAACTTTATGTGCAGAACAAAAAACTTAAAATAACTTGAACAAATTAAATATTTGGGTTATCACAATCTTATTGATTGTGATAACTCATCATAGCCCTTAAGCTATGCTTAATTTTCATAATTTTTGATATGTCTTCTTAGCCCAAGAGGCTAAGCCTCTTCTTACTTTCTTGTCTAGTTTTTACTTATTATAATGCAGTTACTTACTAGAAGTCTATTTTTCATGCAGTGTATCTTGATTTACTTACTTTTTCTGCTTCACTTTCTTTTACTTAGCATTACATTTATTGAGCATATTCATGTAATTATTTCATACTTTCATATGCACAGTAGTAGTTTTCAGCCTTATTATGATGCTTTTTCCTTACTTATTGTTGTAGGCTAGAGAAAATCTACTTGTGAGTTCTTACTCCTTATTTTACTACTGTCTCATGTACAGTTATTTTACCCTTACTTTGATGCTTTAAATGCTCCGCTAATAGTGCTTATTATAAATTTGTATATATGATATCCAACTAAATTGTAATTAAAATTTAGCCAATCTTAAAATATACTTAGACTCTTTAGTCTGATCACTTGTTTTCTCTTTTTTACTATGCCTTACCATAATTTATAAACCAAAAATACAGTAGCTTATGAGTATTTTTTGGATAGTGGAGCTGGTCCTATTTCTGGACATTAGTTGTATCTAAAGAATTCTGCTTCCACACTTTTCATTTTATTACTTTATGTGAGCAAGATAAATTATTTTATTTACTCTTTAATATTCAGTATGTAATAAATTATTTTCTGCAATATTTTTACTTTATTCTCTGATAGATTTAGTTTTATTTATAAATTACTTGGTTTGGATATTATGTAGAATATAATTTTCTACTTGCATATTTTTTTACTTGTATACTTCATTCCTTAACTTGCACCTTTACAAAGATTCTTGCCCTCACATCACTTAATATTGGATTGGTTTCCTTCTGATACATTGTTAAGTACTGTGGTAATGCTTCAGCATTAGATTGGATCCTTGATCTGATGTTGAGGCTGTTATAGTTGATATCAGAGCCAAGGTAGAGACAGTTAAGTTAAGGAAATATTCACTTGTCTAAGGCAATCAACACAGAAAAGCAAAAATATTTAAAAATGTCATAATAGGATAATAAACGCCTTAATACTTTAATAATTGATCAAAACTTAACTTGAATTTTAAATTGACTATCAGATGGCAAATTAAGAGTTAGACCTAAGATATTATTCTAAGTTGTTCTTCTAATACTAAGAGTAATATCATTTGAATAGCTTGAAGTTCGATAGATTGTACGTTGGAGTGTCTCAAGCCGGTGGTGATATTCTGAACAAGATTCTGAAGTATTGTGTGTTCTGAAGAGATTGCATTCTTGAGTTGTCAAGGGAATGGCTTTCCCGTATCATAGAGACGTTCGAAGCAATTGATTGCCCCGTTCATGTTCAGTCATGGACCAACTCTTTGACAACTACACCGAGGAGTGGTGGGATCGCACCTTCGACAAACTTGTTCGAGAGAGTGGACGTCTCCATCGTGTCCCAATCTATCGGGACTTTGAAATCATGTTTTATGATAATTTTTGTAGATGATCATACTAGTTTCCTTTTGTAGTAACTCTTGTATAATAGCTTCTATCTTATTATTATTTTCCTAGTATCTTTCATGTTGTATCTCTTAAATCTTTTAAGTTGTAATGAGAATCTTTTCCATTTCCTTGCTCCTAAATTTATATCTCCCTTCTCCTCTTAGAATGAGCCGTGAACCAAATACCCCTATTCCCTCTGTGGTGAAAGAAGCTGCTTCTACCACTCCATCTCCAAATGAGGAAATGAAGAATCTCATGGAAATGATGAAAGTGGTGATTGAAGCTCAAACGCGTGACGCAGAGAGAATAGCTTCAGCTAGTACCTCATTTCAGCCATCTCCAACTCCACCTCAATCATTTCCTATTCCACCTCAGTCATCCCCTACTCCACCTCCGACTCCTACCCTAATACCTCAAGGAATTCCTATTGCTCCGCAACCAATTCTTGGTCCTGTAGTGTACAATTTTCGTCTCACCTTTCTACTCTTAAACCCTCCTACGTTTATTGGCTTTGCTTCCAATATTAAAGCTGCCAATTGGTTCAAGTAATTGATAAGACCTTCACCAGCATAAAGTGTCTTGAGAGTGATTGCATCCATCTTGCCACTCATATGTTTCATGATGAGGCAGAGTATTGGTGGGATAGTGAGCTGAAGGCCCACTTCTCTAAGGTTAGTGTGGATGATATCCCTTGGGATAAATTTGAGCAAGTCTTTCGCAAAGAATATATTCCTCCTTTTGTCCATACCATTATAGAGGACGAGATTATGTAGCTCACTTAATAAAATTTGTCTGTGCATGCATATGAGATGGAATTTAGAAAACTATTCCATTTTTCCCTTGATCTAGTCTATTCTGAGACAGCTAGGTGTAGTAAATTTTTGAAATGACTGAAAGAATCCATAGAAAGTCATCTGATGTCCCATCACTACGATGGCTATCCCAAGCTTTTAGAAGGAGAATGGATGATTGAGCACCATCAAGCGCAGATGGAGCTCAAGAAGTGTTCACATGCCTAATCTTCTAGGTCAGAATCATTCAAGAGGAATTATCCTAAGAGGCAAGGGAATGCTAGTAGAGTTGTAAAGGGCAAGGCTATTGCTATAGCGCCCCGTCCTGTCGCGACGCACAATTAGGGTGTTTAAGGAGTAAGTACTCTAAACAATTGGCGGCGGAATGGTGGGTTATTTGGGAAGGGTTTCTAAACCTTCCCATAAGAGAAAATTGAGAGTCTGCGCAAGGTAGAACTAAAGACTAATCCATAAGACAAGTAATATACTTATCTTAAGTATTAGTAAAAATACTTATATATATTGGACTTGATAAGACAAGAAGGATATTTTCAATGCATATGAGTACTATATATGAGAATTTACTATTGATCACATCACAATGCTAAGTATAAGTAGAAAATAATTAAAGTGCAGAAGCTAAAAGCATTCATCCAAATATTCATCACAGAGCTAATGAAAACATTCATCCAGAATAGGCATCCAGTTAATTATTACAAACCATTATTTTAGAAATAAAATAGCAGAAATAAAAGTCACTCAAGCTCACAAATAAATAAAAACTAAAGGAATAAAGCTGAGTTTTCTACTGCTCCACTGGGTCCTCCAGAATTTCTTGAATAGACTACAATACTAGCTCACAAAACTACTCTGGATCTAGCAAATTGTCAGATCCCAAAAGTACCACATGTTAGATAATAAGTCTAACACATCTAAAGCTACAACATGCCTTTATTCATATTATAGAATTTAATATCTAAATAAATCAAGAAAAATACAATAAAAAATGCTAAAATAACTAAAGCATTAATGTAATGTAAAACAATAACTGAAAAGAAATACTGCAATAATCCACTGTGAAGAATAAAATATGAATAACCATAGTATAATAGAACCATGTTGTATGCCAATGCAAGCATATTTGAAATACCACTGAACTATCATGAATACACCGTTTGATGTCCGCATACATCATATTAGGAATTAAAATATCTTGATGCCCATTGCATCCCATAATTCCTCTCTTGATGTATGTCACATCTCACAATTCATAATGGTTCTTGATACTTATGCTTGTACTCATGCAAGTGTATGCAAAAATGCTATTAAAATAACTTAACCTTAATATTACCACATGTTGGGAGTGCATATACATAAATGTTATATTTTTAGAAAGGATGACTTGAAACACTTAATTTGCTTAACTGCACTTATCAATACATACAAAGATAAGGGACATGATCATTCTACAGTTTATTCTCTCAAACTAAGTTGCTAAATCCTCTAATTAAGAACATAACTTAAAGTATCCTAAGATAGGTAACTTCAAATGCTTAGTTTGTTTAACTGCACTTATCGATGTGCACAAAGATAAGGACATAATTCTTTTACAGTTTATTCTCTCAAACTAAAATGTTCAATCTCCTACTTACAAGATAACTTAAAGTGTCATAAGAAAGATAATTTGAAACACTTAGTTTGTTTAATTGCACTTATCGATGTGCATAAAGATGAGGGACATAATCCTCTTACACTTTATTCTCTCAAACTAAGTTGTTCAATCCTTCATTTATAACACATTTGATAAAAATTAGGAAATTTATTCTAATGTTATGGTAGATCCATCTAAGATAAGATTAGGATATACAACTTCATTCAAAATAAATCAACCAATTTCATATCCTTATTGAATCAAATTAGTTTTATTGATATGCACTACAAGTCTCCACATAATAATCACCAATGTTATCATTCTAAACTAACTATTTAGAAACCAAGAAAATTTAGAGCAATGAATTCATTCTCTATTGGAGGTATTAATAATAGGGTTCCAAAGTTATGACATAGAAGTCACTCTAATTAGGTGAACTACTTCATTTAAGCTCAATATATGGTTCATTAGGTTATTAATACCATAAAACTAGAAACTCAATTATCTAAGGTTCAAAATGTTCATCTAAAGTCCTATCTCAATGTATATTCAATAAGTTAACTCCAACCTCAATGCTTCCATAATTAAAGTATAAAGCACTGAATTTATAAAAAAAGAAGATTAAAACTTGTAAATACAACAAATTAGAATTTTATCCTAAGTTGAGGCATGAAATCAACTAAATATTTAAATACATGAAAGGTTCAATAACAAAATCAAACACTAAATTAATAATAGAAGATTAGCAAAAATAGATCACTAACTTTTAAGTTTGATTATAGTTATGTTTTGTGATAAAATCAACACATTATTAAGAATAAGTCATTTGATAATCAAGAATACTTTAATGGCTTTAATACAAGTTAAATTAGGCTAATTCTCTTAATTAAGAGAAAATCAAAAGAACATAAGGTTTGGTCAAGATAATAAATCACATCATCATGTGTCCTAAGATATATAATTAACATTTAAGACTTTACTTATTGATTTTAAGGACTTAGGGATGACACAATGTGGAATAAATTCCTCATTATGAAGCTTAAGGATTTTATAAGAATTCCTTAAGGAAAGATTATGGTTTTATTCAAAATTTAATTTAATACACTTAAATGAGCTAAATTTGATTCTAAATCATTTAATTTACTGATTAGAAGGAATATTTTAGGTTTCTAGGGCTTAAGAACACTTAAACCTAATTTCAGGCAAAATAATCATTTTACATTTACTTGAGGATTTAAAATGCTATATTTTGATTTATAGTTCTAAATTGAAATTTATTAAGGACAAATGGTTACTTACTGTTTAATATGAGGACAGATAGTAAGTACACCCAAATCAAAAAATGATTAAGACTAATGAGTTCAAATTAAGGATTTAGCTTATTAGGGGCAAACTAGTAATTTTACTTAAGGAAATATAAATTTTCTATTACCTTTTTGTTGCAAATTGCCTAAGAATTTCATAGAGTTTAAGATCACTAAATTCTAAGGTCAATTGACCAAGTTATGGCCAAAATAAGATTGATGTCTAATTCTGTAATTTAAGGGACTTTGAGAAAGATTCAAAACCTAACTTTTTTAAAAGATGTCCAAATTCAATAAACTCAGTAGCTATATATTCCCTATAATATACTGAGTGCAATGACTGGGAGTAGACCCAATTTGAACTCCATTTGATTAAGGTATGCACTAATCAAGTTTTAGGATAATTATGGCTAATTAGGAGATCTAATCATCAAATCCTAAATATTTTAGCAATTTATTATTTATTAGGTTTTTTTGATCAAAATGATATATTATATGACTTAATTTGGAGTTCAAATGATCAAGTTATGAGTAATTAAATTTTCTAAGATTTAAGGATAATTAAGGGAGGGACCCAAAAGCCATTAGCTAAATCACACTCCAAACATCAAAACCAATACTACCAGAAGATTATTGAGATTCTCCTAATTAAAATGAGATTTATATTGGCTATGATGGGAGGTAAGGGTGTAAAAATATGAGCATTTGAAGTTTTTTAGGGTTTTGAACTAATTAAGAGGTCCTAAATTGTCACTATGCTAAATACTCATCCAAGTTGAAATCTAACACTACCATCATGTTCCTTGAATTTTGCTGATTAAAATGACATATATAATTGATATATTTGGATGAGTGGATTTAAAGCTATGAATACTTAAAGTTCTGGTAATATATCAATAAAAATGGATTTAACTTAACAATTAAATTTATCAATTTAAATCTTCATTTAATTATCCTGCAGCGGGGCCCGCAGAGGGTTTGACAAAAGAATAAAGAGGCAAGCCCACGGCACGGCTGGCGATGGAACATGGAGCGAGGCCCATAGATACGACGAGGTCTTCTGAAGTATTAGCGCTGCACTGACGAGCCCACCTGACGCAAATCAGGGTTTAGCACCGACGCCCACCAAACATAGCAGGGCCTACGCGTTGCGGCCCACCGGAGCATATGCGGGTTGGATCAGACCCGACCTGACCCGGAATGATTGGGCTCTACCTTTTCTCTAGATCCCCAAGATCGACGAATTAGGGCATGAGTTTTGAAGGGGTTCCTGGCGCTGCCATAGTCTGACCCGCACGGTGAAGGACAGGTCTCGATGAGACCTACCCACCGGTGGTCGAACCAGAGGCTGGGATGACCTGTGCCATCGGCAGGAGTTAACCATAGATGCTAGGTTACGGCAAATGGCATCTACTATAGGGCACTGTGGAGTCGTAAGAAAATTTCTTCAATTGAGCTCGATTGAGCTGGATCGAAACCAATCAAAAAATATTCTAACTCAGGCAATAGATAAATGAATAGAGAAAATGGCAATTGTGCTATTAGATTCGAAAATTAGGGGTACCTGATTCAACAACTCTGGAGGAATTATGGTTGATCGGGGGATGATTGTGGTCTCTAAGAGATTACAGAGTGAGGAAAGACAAATAGGAAGATGATTATGGCTTTAATCAAACTCCTAGGCGACCGCTAATAACGGTGTGAGCTACAAAAGGTGCCACGCGTGTGGCACGAATGGCCAAGGCTTGCGCTGCGCGACACGCGGGCGAGAGTGAGCAAGATGACGGATTAGCTATCCCATCAAACAATCAGATGGCTGGATCAATGCGTCATTTGATCAGATGGCACCACTAAATCTGCAAACGGTGCGGCGAATCCAATAGACAAGGCCATTAAATATAAAATTAGAAATATTATTAATTACTTAATTTTCCATCTTTTCTTAATTAAAATTAAATTCTAAAATGGGTTTCAAAATTTCCCAATAAATCACCCTTAACTAAATAAATGGTGAGGAACACAATGGCGAAGTCAAATTTCAATTTTGACAAGCATTTAATTTTCTTACTTTTTGGGATATTTTAAATATATTAAAATATTCGCTAAAAATCCAACGACTTCCAAATGCTCCCAAAACATGATCCCTAGCCAATTTTGGGGTGATGAGCGCATTGGAGAAGTCCAATTTTTAATTTGAGGTTAATTTAGATTGGTCAAATTCTAGGTTCCTAAAAATTTCAAAATCAGGGTTTGATCTATTTGACACCTGATTCGGACCAAAATTTCATGGAGTGCTTCTAATGACTTATTATTAAAAGTGCCAGAACTACAATCAAAACCTTTCTTAACCCTAATTAACTAGGGTAACAACTTAGGGTTGTTACACTTTATCTTCATCTATTGCTCAGGATGACAGCAACATCATTACCGATACATTCTACATTTAATTTTCAATATTCAGTCTTTCATTTCATGTGCATTTATTTTTGCGCTTCATGCTTTAAATTTCATTAGTTGTAGTTAAATTTTCTTTCTTTTCATGTGATAGGAATTCTAATTATTAAAAATTAATTATGTGACACACTCTTCGATACGGGTGCTAGTCACTCTTTTATATTCGATAGCTGTGTTGGTTCTCTTAACCTTTGATATTTTAGCCTAGGTAATGCCTTGTGAGTACATATGTTATCTGGTGCTGAAATATGTGCAAACAAGTTCTATTTGGTAGACATTAAATTAGTAACTAACTCTTTAAATCTAAGATTATTGTAATGCCAATCACAAACTTCATTATAATCTTAGGTATGGATTGGTTAAGTAAGTTTAATGTCGTAATATATTGTTACTGAAAGAAAGTCTCGCTAAGGGTAGGAAAGAAACATGTTATCTTTATAGGCAAACTTAGCTTAACTGCATCACTTATTAATGCAATTGAAGCCAAGTGTCTCATTAGTAAGTGTTGCTATGCAATCTTAATAACTTTAATCGGCAAGGATAAAGAAGATAGAAACCTATAAGATATCAGCGATGTTAGAGAGTTCCTGGATGTGTTTTTTAAGGACTTGCATTGTAACAACCCAGGTTGTTACTTTGCTCAATTAAGACTAATCTAAGTCTTAATTAAGGTTCTAAGTCACTAATTAAGTAATTTAGAACTCATCTCTGAAACTTAGGTCAAATCTGAAGTCAACAAAGTCAAATCTGAAATTCTGAAAAATCCCAAATCCTAGAAAATTGACTTTTTATCTAGACCTCAGATTAAAAATCTGACTTCATCATTGCGTTCAGAACACCCAAATTAGCTAGAAGTGAAGTTTTGAAGGCATTTGGAAGTCGTTGGAATTTCGTCGAATATTTTAATAATAATTAAATACCCCAAATAATCAAATAAATAAATACTCATCGAAACAAAAATTTGAGTGCGCCATTGCGTTCCTCACCCCTCAATTAGCTAGGGGTGATTTATTGGGAATTTTTGGGATGCATTTAGTTAATTAATTATAAGTAATTAATTAAGCAAATTAGTTTAAATTAATAAGTATTTTAAATATCTAGTATTAAGTCTAAACGGCACCGTCCAAGCATTTTATGCGCCGTTAGGCTACCCGTGAAATCAAATGGCAAATTACGAGCCGTCTGATCGCTTCGATCAGACGGATATGGTTTATCGTTCCAAAGGAAGCAACGCGTGTGAGGGAATTGTCGCGCGTCGTTCTGCCCCCTTTCCACGCGCCTCTCACAGCCAGGAATCACCGACCAAAAGCTTAATTAAAAGCTCGGATCGATCTCTCCCACAAATTTTCATAATTGGGGACCCGTGAAAGTCAAAGGAGCTCTCTATTGAGGTTTGAGATAGTCCGAGCCGTCCATCTTGAGGTACCCCTATTTCCTTCAATTTCCATTCAATATTGGTATCACCATTTCGTAAACCTATTTTAATCAATAGATTAGCAATGGAATGGTTTCGATCAAACTTAGGAAGGACCAATTAATCAAAATTTTATCAGGATCACAGTGGTATACAGTTGGCGTCCGCTCCGTGCCCTAGAAAGCTAGGGTTCAGTAGTGTTAGTTGCATAGGTCACATTAGGTAGTATCTCACCCATCGTTGGAAAGATCCAGTAGAGCTCGTCCGATCGGTATGCAAGTCCAACATTGTCGATCACATATCGACCTTCAGATAATCTGCCCTAGTTCTAGCGGCTTGGGAAGAAGGCGGAGAGATCTCAGACTGGGCCGGGCTGGGCCCGCCCCGTGTCAGTTTTGCTTGGGTCATCCACGTGCTGAGCTGCTAATGGTATGGGTCTACTCTGTCAGCACAGCTGTGCATGTGGGGCCCACCATCATTTCGGCTGACCAATTGAATAGCTACGACAATGCGTGGGTCCCACTGCAAGTTCAGAATCTCTCCTAGGCCGCCACGTGTCCAGCTACTCAGATGGATGAAGTCGCTATTTTATCATGCGGGTCCCACCTGCATGATAGAATAAAATTAAATATATTAAATGAATTAAATTTTATTAATTAAATCTAGTTTATTTAAATCAGTTTTAATTTAATTAAATAAACTATAGAACTTTAAATAATCATATCTTAAAAATTATAAGTCCAAAATATACAAAATTATATATCAAATTGATCAGAAAAATATGAGGAATTTATTGATGCCAATAATTTTGTTGTAGGACCAGTATTTAGCAAAGTGACATTTAGGGTATTAATTAAGTCTAATTAATGTCACAAAATTTCATTTGCCCATAACTTTGCACCCAATGATCCAAACTTATTGAATATGGGTCTTAAAGTGATCACAAAACCCTAAAAAATATTTTAGTAGGGTTAATCTTGTTGTTTAGTTTAGTTTGAGCCTAATCACATTTAGGACCTAACCCTAATTACCCAATTTAACCCTAAAACTTCAATTGGCCATAACTTGGTCAATTGAGTTCCAAAATGAATGATCCAAACACCAATTTAGATCACCAAACTCTAATCTATAGAAATCTATAAAAATATTTAGGATCCAACGGTTAGATTTGCTAATCACCCTTAATTATCCTACAACTTGATTAGTAAATATTAGCCAATTTAATAATCCAAATTGAGTGATTTAAGTTTCAAAGGACTCATAGAACCATTTAGAATCAATCTATAAGGTTGGATTAGTGTTTGAGTGATTAATTTTGCTAATCACTCACTAATCACCCTAAACTTTAATTAGGTCTTAACTTAGTCAAATTAGGTCCAAATTGAGCCTACCACATGTCATTATGATCAGTGGGCTATTTGTAAATCATAACCACTGATTTTGCTTAATTTGGGCACTAATTGGCAAAGTTAGAATTTTTGACCTATAGTTAAGAATCCATTAATTAACCTTAAACCCTAGATCTCGTATTGGCCATAACTTGGCCAATACTTATCAGAATTTAGCAAATTTAGATTCTATGAAAATCTTAGACAGTAAAGAACAATAATCTAAGAGAAAATTTAACTTTCACTTAGCCAAATTATTAATCTGTCCTTATGAGTCAAATTTACTAATTTGATCTCATCTAACTTAATAATCACCCAAAATTAGTTTAGTTGATGTCTAATCTTATATTAGATAGTAAGAATCACTTTCCAAAAGAAAATTTTAGAATTAAAACCTTAGATCAAAATTTGATCTTTTGAACCCTTAAGTAGGGGCAAAATGGTCATTTTGCCCAAATTTAGGGTTTAGCCTTTAAAAACCCTAGTTTCAGTTTCAAATCACTAAAATTAGTAAATATAATGATTTATAACTGAAATTAATCATATTTAAGTCTAAATTAGATTTTGATTAAAATATCAAAATTTGCTTCTTAAGAAAATTCCTAAGTCCTAAGTGAGTGTTCTCCTTCTTTAATCACTCTTACATCATACCTTAGGTCTTATAATATTAGTTAGGATGTGTGTCTTGAGAGATACTCTTAGTAATTAAGAGCCTTGATTCTTAAGATTAGGGATAGATCTTAAGTTAGAATTCATCTATTGAGTAAATTGGGTTACTCAATAGGTGAAACCTTGAGTTTTCTAGTTTATATATTTTCTTAGTTTATTAAATGATTATTTGATCTTTAAACTCTAGAATTAGGAATATAAATTCTATCCTAATGAATTGATTTATCATTAGGACTTGCCTTAACTTAATCTGTGAGATTTGGGTTCTAAACTTAGACCCTTAGATTATACCTTTAGATTAAGTGATTAGACCCCATCATCTGGAGTCTAATTCTTAATCTTTTCATCTTGATTTGGCTAATCAAGATGAGGTTGGGATGAATTAAATTACAAAATTTGGCCGATGATTTATTCACTTTAACCAAATAGTCGTCTTTTGATTAAGTTATAATTAGGACTTGGCCAGTCCTAATTATCTTCAACTAGTAGGATTCGTGATTCTAAGTTACAGAATGTGTAAGAATTGATGATTCTAAAACTTATGTAACTTAGAGTAGATAGAACGCATAAAGTAGATAACAACGGATATCACCTGTGTTTTAGATAGAGTTTCTTGCACTTTGATTTTGATGCTTCGCATTCCTTGAGTTTGATCCTTATACCTTGAACATGTATTATGTACTTAAGATATTTTGATAAATATCTTATGTTAATTTGGAACATTATTTATAAGCAGCATTATGTTCATTTCATAAGTGGTTTGTAAGGTGTAGCTTGATTAGTATACCTCTTCGATCAACTCGTTCGGGGTCGGCAACCTTTCGAGGGTTTAATATCCGACAGTCTATTGGCCATGCCTAGTCCGAGTGATAGGATGGATAGACTCTCGCCCTACTGACTATAGAGTCAGGATTCTGATATGGATATACTAATTTAAGTATACTTATATTCAGATCTGTCTTAGCTCATCAGGCTAAGAGTTTTCAGTGATGTTTATTTCAGAGTTTCTTAGCTCATCAGGCTAAGATGTGCTGAGTAAGTTTTCAGTTTGGGTGAACTTAGAAGGTCACTGCAGTTTCTGTTTTCAGTTACTGTTTTACTTGCATATTCTGCGTTATAGCACTGTTTTACTTACAGCTTTCCTGCACGTGTTATATATATTTAGGATGCTAGTTTTACTTACTGTTTTCTTATGCTCACCTAGGATGTTAGTTGTTTTCAATTTTATACTATTCAAATTATGTATGTCACTTAGCATATTCTATTTGATCATAAGCATGTTTAGGTCGTACTTTTCTTACAGTTTTGTTTAGTCTTTTGCTTACCTGTCTTTGTTGTAGTTGCTTGGAGGAGGTATGTATTACTTCCTAATTGCTTTAATTATAAACTGTTTGTTTATAACTTCATACTGTCCTTTTGCACGCTTTTCTACACCAATTTTGCTCAGTTCTGTTCTTATGGTGATATCTATTTAACTTAATAAAATTGTTTTCCCTAAAATGTACTTAGACATATTGTCTAGCTAGTTTTTCTTTTGTTGGCTAGAGCCCTACCATTATGAAACTGATAATGGTAGGTTCTGAGTTTGTTGGAGTAGCAGATCCAGTAGAGAGCTTGCCATTGGAGGAGGAGCCCATTCCTGAAGATCTGTAGCTTTAGTTTCTTTTGCTTGTGAGATTGAGAGTTTACTTTCAGTTCTTTTAAACTTATTAAATATTGTAATAATACAGGTTTATATTTCTCTTTTAGCACTTTACTTATTCTGTATTGTTGTATTTATACTGTATTGGATGGATGTTATACATTTTATTGCTTCCGCACTCTGAGTTCTTGTATGATCATTTAGTGATAGTAATTTTTGGATGAATGGCAAAGTCCTTAGTTAAATTGGATTGGAATGTGTGTCTAATCCAATCTTAAGTGGGGACCTTGTCATTTGGTGACCCCTCCATCGTAATCATGTTAACTTAAGAATTAACAGGACCACGGTGGGGCAGGGCCACCACAGTTGGTATCAGAGAATTCCATAAGGTGTCAGATTGGAATTTGCATTCCTTTCTACCTAATGAACTATTCTTCTGCCACTTGATCACTAAATGAATACTTGAATTGACATCCATCACATTATGAGTATAACTCAGAATAAGTTAAGTTATTAAATAACTATAAAAGATGATAAATATCAAATTATGTATATATATATATGCTCAACAAATTTAAGTAGAATGTTATAATTGTAGGAATAAAAGATCATCTAGGAATGGCATTCATGACTTACTTAAAGGAGTTCGAGACTATTTGGAATATGAACATAAATTAGGTAAGAAGCAAGGAAGAACGATTGAAGGAGTATCAGAATAAGGATCACAAGTAATAAATAAATTACTAAAAGAAGGCGTCTATAGAAGCCTTGATTTTCCAGTACTAGCAAAGGAATGGCTCGCAAGAGTTGACCATATATTTGGTGTTATGGAGTGGCCTAGTCACATCAAACTAGAAGTGGTGCTATGTCTTCTACGTATGCAAGCAAAAAAATGGTGGATTATGTCATACGGAGAATTGTTTCGTAAAGCACAAGAGGAGCATCGTGAAGTAACTTGTGAAGACTTTCGTAGAGCATTTTTCACTAAGTATATAGGGTGGGAATAATATGTAATTCATGATGTAATAAGTATGATATATGTCACTATTATAATAAAAGTTTAATGATGAATAAATAAGGAATTTAATTTTTTCATATGATTCATTTTAGGTAAGCTAAGTATACATGTTTTGATTTCAGGAAAATGAATTCTGCTACTTCTCCAAATAATACTCCCCTCAACCCTCAACCGTCTGTGAGCAACGCTCCAAACAATACCGTGGCTGCTTCTAATACTATTGATGAAATAACCTCTCTGAGAAATATGGTTACTGCAATGCTAGAGAATCAAAATCAGCAGGCTCTGGCCATTCAAAAGTTAGTATCAGTAATACCCGCCACTAATGCCAGCACCTCTTCAGCATCTCCCACTCCACAAGTTCCCAATACTTATCGGCAGTCTACAGATGGGATACTTCATAGTTTCCTAAGGTTAAGACCGCCTACCTTTGAAGGATCTGAATCCCTGATGGATACTTTAGCATGGCTGAAATCTATAGAGAAAAATATCACTAGTCTTGGTTGTTCAAGCAACCAATCTGTAAGACTAGCTACTCATCTTCTGCAAGGAGAGGCGGAACATTGGTGGGAACAAGAAAGGAACACACGTTTTAAGGAATTCGAATTAGATGAAATAGAATGGAGCTGGTTTGTCCAAGCATTTAAGGAATCATTTATTCCACCATCCACTAAGAACATAATTGGCGAAGCATTATTGAAATTAACCCAATGAAATCGATCAGTAGCTGAATATACCTCAGAATTTCGAAAGCTCATACGATTTTCACCTCACTTGGTTCCTACTGAAGCCGATAAATGTTTCAGATTTGAGAATGGACTTCGAGAATCCATTAAAGATCACATAATTCCCCTACAACACACCCAGTTCGAGAAATTAGTTGAAACAGCACGAGTTATAGAGCATCATCAATCAGTCAAGGACATGAAGAGAAAGGCTTTCAACATGAACAAATACCCTCAGAACTTCAAGCAACAAAGAACAAACCAAGGAAGGGTATATCAGATGGAGACTACTGAAACATCAAGCCAAACTGCCACCTGTAATAGGTCACATCCTTATGGAAAATGTTATCATTTTTGCATAGTATGTTTTACTTGTGGAAGACAAGGTCATGCGTATAGGGATTGTCGATCAAATAAAACGATTGATGGAGTAACTATTGAACGGAATCGTACGAATAAAGTATTCCGTGCCACACCCATCAATTTCAGAGAACCTCAGAGGACTCTTATGCCACCTCCTGCTCAAGAGCGAACCCTTGCAAAGGTTCAATATGCAGCAAAGCCTTCAAATCCAAATCAATCAATAGCCTAAACATCTGACAGCAGACCTGCTGGAAAGGCAAGAGTGTATAATCTCACTCCTGTAGAAGCAGCAGAAGACAACAATGTAATCTCAGGTACAAATCGCAACTTTTGCTTTTCTTACTAAATTAGAACTTCCTAAAATTTGTATTTTTATTAGGCACCCTATACTTTAAAGATGAGCCCTGCAGTATATGGTTTGATACTGGGGCTAGTCATTCATTTATCTCTGAAAATTTTGCTAAGAGATTAGGACTATCATGTTACAAACTTGCGAAGATCTTGAATGTTGGACTTCCATCTAGAGCCCAACTTAGTGCAAAAAAATTTTGTGATGTTCGAATACCAATCAATAATCATACCTTCCAAACCAAGTTAATTATGCTACCTATAGTAAATTTTCGATATCATACTAGGCATGAATTGGCTTAGTATGCATAACGCTACTATTAACTGTCAAAAGAAGAATGTTATTCTGCAAACTCCAGGAGCTTCAACAATGTTTATTGGGAAGTTCAGCACTAGTAGCTCCTTAATCAACGTAATTCAAGCAGAGAAAATGGTGTGCAAAGGCTATAGTTGTATTCTGATGGTGATGATAGGTAGTAGCAAAGAAGTAACCTCAATCTCTAAAATAAAAGTTGTTAGAGATTTTGAAGATGTTTTTCTTGAAGATCTGCCCGGTTTACCTCCAACTAGAGATGTAGAATTTGAAATAAATGTAGTTCTAGGGACACAACCTCTATTAAAAGCACCATATAGAATGGCCCCGAAAGAACTGCAAGAGTTAAATGAGCAATTATAAAAACTGCTAAATAAGGGGTTTATTAAACCAAGTATGTCTCCATGGGGAGCTCCAGTATTATTTGTAAAGAAGAAAGATGGGTCTATGAGAATGTGCATAGACTACAGGGAGCTGAATAAAGTCACTATTAAAAATAGATACCCACTTCCTCGTATCGATGATCTGTTCGATCAACTTGCCGGTGCTTTAGTGTTCTCTAAAATTGATTTAAGGTCGGGGTATCATCAAGTGAAGGTAAAGGACTCAGATATAGAGAAGACAGCACTCAGAATGCGATATGGGCATTTCGAATTTCTTGTAATGTTATTTGGTCTCACTAAGGCCCCATCTCTGTTCATGGACTTAATGCAGAGAGTTCTGAAATCTTATCTAGATAAATTTGTTATAGTATTCATTGATGATATCTTAATTTACTCCAAGACAGTAAAGGATCATGAAGAACACTTGAGATTGGTTCTGGAGAAGCTTAGAGGGCATGAGTTATATGCTAAATACTCTAAGTGTGAATTTTGGCTGGATTCTGTATCATTTCTTGGACATGTGGTTGATGCTCGTGGAATCCAAGTAGACCAGAGTAAGATTAGTGCTATTCAGGATTGGGTTCAGCCCAAGACAGTTACTGAAATTCATAGTTTTCTGAGTCTAGCCGGATACTACAGAAGGTTTGTTAAAGGCTTCTCCCAGCTTGTCGCACCTCTTACAAAATTAACCCAGAAGGCAGTTCCATTTGTTTGGTCAGAAGGATGTGAAACTGCATTTCAGTCTATAAAGGACGCATTAACTTCTGCTCCAGTTCTAGTTCTTCCAAAAGAAGGAGTCAATTATCAGGTGTATACAGATGCATCTGGAATCGGGTTAGGATGCGTATTAATGCAAGAAGGCAAAGTTATAGCATACGCATCTCACCAGCTTAAAACTCATGAAAGAAACTATGTTGTACATGATTTAGAATTAGCAGCATTAGTTTTTGCATTAAAAATCTGGTGCCATTATTTGTACGGAGTTCAATGCTCTATATTCACAGACCACCAAAGTCTGAAGTACATCTTTATCCAGAGAGAATTGAACTGTAGGCAAAGAAGATGGCTGGAATTAATTAGTGATTATGATTTAGATATCCAGTACCATCTAAGAAAAGCTAATGTGGTAGCTGATGCGTTAAGCCATCACACTATTTTTAACAGCTTAATTTCAGAAAGTCTGTTGATGAATGAGTTTCATAAAATGGAAATTTCTCTTACTAAGGGAAATTCAGTCAGTACCATGATATCCATGAATAATATAGAATCCACATTCCATAGAGATGTTTCAATCTCTCAAAGCAAGGATGATGAATATTTAAACCTTAAAATGAAAAATAGAAAGTGGTCGTCGTCCATAATTGCAGTTTAAGAACGGTACTATTTACATGAATAATCATCTCTGGATTCCTAAATCCATGCAGAAAGAGATCTTAATTGAAAGTCACAATTCAGGATATCAAATTCATCCAGGGAATTCTAAGATGTATCAAGACCTAAAATAATCATTCTGGTGGCCAGGGATGAAGAAAAGTATTGCAGAATTTGTTGTAAAATGCCACGCTTGTTGCTTAATAAAAGCAGAGCATCAAAAGCCTGGTGGTTTATTGCACCCACTAGAAATCCCAGAATGGAAATGGACTGATGTATCCATGGATTTTGTCATGGGTTTGCCTCGATCAAGATCTGGAGCTGATTCAATATGGGTTATAGTGGATCGTCTCACAAAATCTGCACATTTTATTCCAATCTGTCAAACTGACTCAGTTGAGAAATTATCTAAATTATACATTGAGGAAATAGTCAGATTGCACGGAATTCCTAAAACAATTGTATCCGATATAGACAGTCGTTTTACTTCTAAATTTTGGCAGGCTGTCCATCAAGATTTAGGCACAACTTTGGCCATGAGTACAGCATTCCATCCACAAACAGATGGCCAAACAGAGCGAGTAAATCAAGTCTTGGAAGATCTTCTGCGTTTATGTATGTTGGATTTTTCAGGATCTTGGGAAGAGCATATTCCTTTAGTGGAATTTGTGTACAACAACAGTTTTCAGTCAAGTATTAAGATGGCACCATATGAAGCCTTAAATGGGAGAAAATGTTCATCTCCACTAGCATGGTCTGAGTCAGGAGATACTCAATTATATGGATCTGAACTGGTGGAAGAAACAAATAAAAAAGTTAAACTCATTCAGCAAAGAATCAGAACGGCTCAAGATAGGCAAAGTAAATATCATAATAATCATCATCGTCCTCTAGAATTCAGTGAAGAAGATTTGGTGTACTTAAAAGTGAGCCCGATGAAAGGAATCTATCATTTTGGAGTTTTTGGAAAGCTCAGTCCAAGGTATATTGGACCTTTCAAAATTTTACAGAAGATTGGTTTAGCAGCTTATAAATTAGAACTACCAGAAGACTTCACTGTTGTTCATAATGTATTTCATGTTTCATCTCTAAGGAAGTGTCTTCGAGATCCTTCTCATCTTATTGAACATCCTGCGATAGAAATTCAGCCTGATCTTTGTTACACTGAAGAACCAATTAAAATCCTAGATCATAATCTGAAGAAATTAAGGAATCGATCTATTCCAATGATAAAGATTCAGTGGAAGAACCAGTCTTGTAATGAAGCCACCTGGGAGAAAGAGGTGGATATGCGTCAAAAGTACCCAAACCTTTTTAATCAAAGTGATTCTTTAACTATATCTTATTTTAATTCATTTCTTTATATCTGTTTAAATTCTTTTTCACTTGAGTGATATCGAGGACGACATCATTCTTAAGTGGGGGAGTTTGTAATAACCCAGGTTGTTACTTTGCTCAATTAAGACTAATCTAAGTCTTAATTAAGGTTCTAAGTCACTAATTAAGTAATTTAGAACTCATCTCTGAAACTTAGGTCAAATCTGAAGTCAACACAGTCAAATCTGAAATTCTGGAAAATCCCAAATCCTAGAAAATTAACTTTTTATCTAGACCTCAGATTGAAAATCTGACTTCACCATTGCATTCAGAACACCCAAATTAGCTAGGGGTGAAATTTTGAAGGCATTTGGAAGTCGTTGGAATTTTGTCGAATATTTTAATAATAATTAAATACCCCAAATAATCAAATAAATAAATACTTATCGAAATGAAAATTCAAGTGTGCCATTGTGTTCCTCACCCCTCAATTAGCTAGGGGTGATTTATTGGGAATTTTTGGGATGCATTTAGTTAATTAATTATAAGTAAATAATTAAGCAAATTAGTTTAAATTAATAAGTATTTTAAATATCTAGTTTTAAGTCTAAACGGCGTCGTCCAAGCATTTTATGCGCCGTTAGGCTACCCGTGAAATCAAATGGCAAATTACGAGCCGTCTGATCGCTTCGATCAGACGGCTATGGTTTATTGTTCCAAAGGAAGCAACGTGTGTGAGGGAATTGCCGCGCGTCGTTCTGCCCCCTTTCCACGCGCCTCTCACAGCCAGGAATCGCCGACCAAAAGCTTAATTAAAAGCTCGGATCGATCTCTCCCACAAATTTTCACAATTGGGGACCCGTGAAAGTCAAAGGAGCTCTCTATTGAGGTTTGAGATAGTCCGAGCCGTCCATCTTGAGGTACCCCTATTTCCTTCGATTTCCATTCAATATTGGTATTTCCATTTCGTAAACCTATTTCAATCAATAGATTAGCATTGGAATGGTTTCGATCAAACTTAGGAAGGACCAATTAATCAAATTTTTATTAGGATCCACAGTGGTATACAGTTGGCGTCCGCTCCGTGCCCTAGAAAGCTAGGGTTCAGTAGTGTTAGTTGCATAGGTCACATTAGGCAGTATCTCACCCACCATTGGAAAGATCCAGTAGAGCTCGTCTGATCGGTATGCAAGTCCAACATCGTCGATCACTTATCGACCTTCAGATCATCTGCCCTAGTTCTAGCGGCTTGGGAAGAAGGCGGAGAGATCTCAGACTGGGCCGGGCCGGGCCCGTCCCGTGTTAATTTTGCTTGGGTCATCCACGTGCCGAGCCGCTAATGGTACGGGTCTACTTTGTCAGCACAGCTGTGCGTGTGGGGCCCGCCATCATTTCGGCTGACCAATTGAATAGCCACGACAACACGTGGGTCCCACTGCAAGTTCAAAATCTCTCCTAGGCCGCCACGTGTCCAGCTACTCAGATGGATGAAGTCACTATTTTATCGTGCGGGTCCCACCTGCACGATAGAATAAAATTAAATATATTAAATGAATTAAATTTTATTAATTAAATCTAGTTTATTTAAATCAATTTTAATTTAATTAAATAAATTATAGAACTTTAAATAATCATATCTTAAAATTTATAAGTCCAAAATATACAAAATTATATATCAAATTGATCAGAAAAATATGAGGAATTTATTGATGCCAATAATTTTGCTGTAGGACCAGTATTTAGCAAAGTGACATTTAGGGTATTAATTAAGTATAATTAATGTCACAAAATTTCATTTGCCCATAACTTTGCACCCAATGATCCAAACTAATTGAATATGGGTCTTAAAGTGATCAGAAAACCCTAAGGAATATTTTAGTATGGTTAATCTTGCTGTTTAGTTTAGTTTGAGCCTAATCATATTTAGGACCTAACCCTAATTACCCAATTTAACCCTAAAACTTCAATTGACCATAACTTGGTCAATTGAGTTCCAAATTGAATGCTCCAAACACCAATTTAGATCAGCAAACTCTAATCTAGAGAAATCTATAAAAATATTTAGGATCCAACAGTTAGATTTGCTAATCACCCTTAATTACCCTACGACTTGATTAGTAAATATTAGCCAATTTAATAATCCAAATTGAGTGATTTAAGTTTCAGAGGACTCATAGAACCATTTAGAATCAATCTATAAGGTTAGATAAGTGTTTGAGTGATTAATTTTGCTAATCACTCACTAATCACCCTAAACCCTAATTAGGTCTTAACTTAGTCAAATTAGGTCCAAATTGAGCCTACCACATGTCATTATGATCAGTGGGCTATTTGTAAATCATAGCCACTAATTTTACTTAATTTGGACACTAATTGGCAAAGTTAGAATTTTTGACCTATAATTAAAAATCCCTTAATTAACCTTAAACCCTAGATCTCGTATTGGCCATAACTTGGCCAATACTTATCAGAATTTAGCAAATTTAGATTCTATGGAAAGCTTAGATAGTAAAGAACAATAATCTAAAAGAAAATTTAACTTTCACTTAGCCAAATTATTAATCTGTCCTTATGAGTTAAATTCACTAATTTGATCTCATATGACTTAATAATCACCCAAAATTAGTTTAGTTGATGTCTAATCTTACATTAGACAGTAAGAATCACTTTCCAAAAGAAAATTTCAAAATTAAAACTTTAGATCAAAATTTGATCTTTTGAACCCTTAAGTAGGGGCAAAATGGTCATTTTGCCCAAATTTAGGTTTAGCCTTTAAAAACCCTAATTTCAGTTTCAAATCACTAAAATTAGTAAAGATAATGATTTAGAACTGAAATTAATCAAATTCAAGTCTAAATTAGATTTTGATTAAAATCTCAAAATTTGTTTCTTAAGAAAATTCCTAAGTCCTAAGTGAGTGTTCTCCTTCTTTAATCACTCTTAGATCATACCTTAGGTCTTATAACATTAGTTAGAATGTGTGTCTTGAGAGATACTCTTAGTAATTAAGAGCCTTGATTCTTAAGATTAGGGATAGATCTTAAGTTAGAATTCATCTATTGAGTAAATTGGGTTACTCAATAGGTGAAACCTTGAGTTTTCTAGTTTATATATTTTCTTAGTTTATTAAATGATTATTTGATCTTTAAACTCTAGAATTAGGAATATAAATTCTATCCTAATGAATTGATTTATCATTAGGACTTGCCTTAACTTAATCTGTGAGATTTGGGTTCTAAACTTAGACCCTTAGATTATACCTTTAGATTAAGTGATTAGACCCCATCATCTGGAGTCTAATTCTTAATCTTTTCATCTTGATTTGGCTAATCAAGATGAGGTTGGGATGAATTAAATTACAAAATTTGGCTGATGATTTATTCACTTTAACCAAATAGTCGTCTTTTGATTAAGTTATAATTAGGACTTGGCCAGTCCTAATTATCTTCAACTAGTAGGATTCGTGATTCTAAGTTACAGAATGTGTAAGAATTGATGATTCTAAAACTTATGTAACTTAGAGTAGATAGAATGCATAAAGTAGATAACAACGGATATCACCTGTGTTTTAGATAGAGTTTCTTGCACTTTGATTTTGATGCTTCGCATTCCTTGATTTTGAGCCTTATACCTTGAACATGTATTATGTACTTAAGATATTTGATAAATATCTTATGTTAATTTGGAACATTCATAAGCAGCATTATGTTTTCATTTCACAAGTAGTTTGTAAGGTGTAGCTTGATTAGTATACATCTTCAATCAACTCGTTCGGGTCGGCAACCTTTCGAGGGTTTAATGTCCGACAGTCTATGGCCATGCCTAGTTCGAGTGATGGGATGGATAGACTCTTGCCATACTGACTATAAAGTCAGAATTCTGATATGGTTATACTGATTCAAGTACACTTACATTCAGATCTGTCTTAGCTCATCAGGCTAAGAGTTTTTAGTGATGTTCATTTCAGAGTTTCTTAGCTTATCAGGCTAAGATTTGCTGAGTATGTTTTCAGTTTGGGTGACTTAGAAGGTCACTGTAGTTCCGTTTTCAGTTACTGTTTTACTTGCATATTCTGCGTTATAGCACTGTTTTACTTACAGCTTTCCTGCACGTGTTATATATATTTAGGATGCTAATTTTACTTACTGTTTTCTTATGCTCACCTAGGATGTTAGTTGTTTTCAGTTTTATACTATTCAAATTATGTATGTCACCTAGCATATTCTATTTGATCATAAGCATGTTTAGGTCATACTTTTCTTACAGTTTTGTTTAGTCCTTTTGCTTACCTGTCTTTGTTGCAGTTGCTTGGAGGAGGTATGTATTACTTCCTAATTGCTTTAATTATAAACTGTTTGTTTATAACTTCATACTGTCCTTTTGCACACTTTTTTGCACCTATTTTGCTCAGTTCTGTTCTTATGGTGATATCTATTTAACTTAATAAAATTATTTTCCCTAAAATGTACTTAGACATATTGTCTAACCAATTTTTCTTTTGTTGGCTGGGGCCCTACCATTATGAAACTGATAATGGTAGGTTCTGAGTTTGTTGGAGTAGCAGATCCAGTAGAGAGCTTGCCATTGGAGGAGGAGCCTGTTCCTGAAGATCTGTAGCTTTAGTTTCTTTTGCTTGTGAGATTGAGAGTTTACTTTCAGTTCTTTTAAACTTATTAAATATTGTAATAATACATGTTTATATTTCTCTTTCAGCACTTTACTTATTCTGTATTGTTGTATTTATACTGTATTGGATGGATGTTATACCTTTTATTGCTTCCGCACTCTGAGTTCTTGTATGATCATTTAGTGATAGTAATTTTTGGATGAATGGCAAAGTCCTAAGTTAAATTGGATTAGAATGTGTGTCTAATCCAATCTTAAGTGGGGACCTTGTCATTTGGTGACCCCTCCACCGTAATCATGTTAACTTAAGAGTTAACAGGACCACGGCGGGGCAGGGCCGCCACATGCATGGACTACCTCCTTTGTGAGAGGTAGAGTTTTCTATAAAACTGATCTCTGGAACTCAGTTTAAATCCCAAATCCCCTTATAGAATGGAACCTAAAGAATTGCAAGAGCTTCGTGAGCATTACAAGAACTGCTTGAAAAAAGTTTTTGTTCGCCCTAGCATGTCGCCTTGGGGAGCTCACGTTGTGTTCGTCAAAACAAGTATGGATTGATGCGAATATGTATTGATTATCATGAGTTAACAAGGTGACGGAGAAGAACAAGTATCCTCTTCCTTGAATAGATGACTTGTTTGATCAGCACATAATAGCAAAAGTCTTCTCCAAGATCGACCAGAGATCAGGTTACTATCATATTTGAGTTAAGGATGATGATATTCTCAAGACTGTATTTAGGACTCGATATGGATACTTTGAGTTCCTAGTTATGTATTTTGGACCGATAAATGCTCATTCTAATTTTATGAACATGATGCAGTAAATTATTAAGTCATATCTCGATAAGTTGTTATTATTTTCATCGATGACTTCCTAATATACTCAAAGTCAGTTGCTGATCATGAGAAGCATCTGCGTGTCGTTCTAGTGTTGTAGAGAGAGTATAAGCTATTTGCCAAATTTTTGAAGTGCAAATTTTGGCTCACTTTCATGGCATATCTGGGTCATATGATTGATGTTGAAGGCATTAGGGTTGACCAGAGGAAAATACAAGGTGTTCAACAATGAGTGCAACCTAAATATGTAATTAAAATTCATAATTTTTTAGGACTTGCTGGATATTACAAAATACTTGTTCCAGGATTTTCTCAAATCACTACTTTATTAACTCAGTTAACTAGAAAGGAAGTTCCATACATATGGATCATAGTCTGTAAAGAAGCTTTTTAAAAGTAAATAATTATTAACTTTTGTGCCAGTTTTAGTACTACCTCAAGAGGGTAAGGATTTTCAGGTTTATACTGATGCCTCTAAGGTAGGACAAGGTTGTGTTCTGATGCAAGATTATCGAGTAATAGCTTATTCCTCTATATAAGTTAAACCTAATGAGGGGAACTATCCCATGCATGATCTTGAACTTGCAAGGGTAGTTTTCACTCAAAAGATTTGGAGACACTACTTGTATGGAGTTAAGTGTGACATATTTACTGATCACCAAAGCTTGAAGTATATATTCACCCAGAAAAACTTAACTATCGTCAGCGTAGATGGTTAGAGCTAATTTGCGACTATGACTTGGAAATCCAGTATCATCCGGGTAAAGTTAATATAATAGCTGATGCACTTAATCGTAAAGCGACTTTGTCTTCTCTTTTTAGCAACGAATCTTTGATCTAATATTTTAAAAGATTGAATTTTGAGCTGATCAGGTCTATTGATTTGCACACTGTGTTATTTGCTATTCAGTCAGAATTATCTCTAAGGTCAAGGACTGTCGAAGCTCAGAAAGAAGGTACTGGTTATTTTAATCTGATTTCTGATATTGCCAGTGGGAAGAAATCTGAGTACATCTTGATGCCGATGGTGTGATCTTTCAGAAAGCTAGGTTATGATTCCTAAAAGCTAGTAGTTCAAATACTGTCAGAAGCCCAAAACTATAGTTACACTGTTCACCCTAGTTGCTGTAAGAAGTATCGGGATTTGATAAAATTATTTTGGTGGTCTAGCATGAAGAGAGATATTGTTATTTTTGTTTTTAGGTGCCATCCCCATTCCTTAGTTAAAATTGAGCAACATAAGCCTAGTAGACTCCTCAAGCCCTTTGTTATTTCTGAATGGAAATGTTCTGACATCTCCATAAATTTTGTTATGGGTCTGCTTAAGAGTAGATCTAGTTCTGATTCAATTTGGGTGATTTTTAACAGACTCACCAAATCATCTCATTTCCTTTTAATTCGTCATATTGATTCTATAGAGAAGTTAACCAAGCTCTACATCAAGGAGATCGTCCATCTCCATAGATTTACTTATATATTCTGGTATGTTGTTCAGTAAGATCTAGGGACGAACTTAGCCTTAAGTACTACTTTTCATCCCCAGACAAAAAGTCAAACAAAGTGAGTTAATCAGATCTTAGAAGATCTTTTACATCTTTGTGTTCTTGATTTCAGTGGATCATGGGAAGATCATCTCGCCTCAGTTGAGTTCGCCTATAATAATAGTTATCAGTCCAGTATTGGCATGGCTCCTTATAAAGCACTTTATGGTGGGAGGTATGCTACTCCTTTTGCTTGGAATGAAGTAGAAGATTCTCAACTTTATGGTTCTGAATTTAATGAGGGGACTAATAGAAAAGTTCTTCTGATTAAGCGTAATATGATGGCAGCTCATGATATACATGAGAAATGTAATGATATTCGTCATCGTTTGTTAGAATTCCAAGTTGGAGATCACGCTTATTTGAAAGTTTGTCCGATGCATGGTGTACAAAGGTTTAAGATATTTGAGACCCTTCGAAGTGATTGGAAAAGTTGGAACATCTGCTTATAAGTTGGAGTTACCAGAAGACTTTTCAGCCGTGCATAATATGTTTCACATTTCATTATTGAGAAGGTGCTTGCTTGATCTAAGCCAACAAGTTCAAATTCTGGCAGTCGAACTACAACATGATCTAACTTTCATCATTAAACCCATCGCAGTTCTGGGATAGGATCTCAAGCAGTTGAGTAACCGCAGTATTTTTATAATTAAAGTCCACTCGTCGAACCATCTAGTTGAAGAAGCCATGTGGGAGAAAGAGTATGATATGCAAAAAAAGTTTCCATTGTTCTTTCCTTAATTTGGTAGTCTAAGTTCTTTCATATTTCTTTTGACTTTCTTCATGAATTTTCATATTTTTATTCGTCCTGTGTCGAACGAGAGAACTCTTTTATTGTAACAACCCTAGTGTTGTTACCCTTTTTAATTATAAGCATAATTAATTCCATTTCACTTCTAGTACTCTTATAATAATACTATGAGCTTTTACCACAAGTTTGGTGTATTTTGGAGATTGTTCATGATTTATAAACATTCTTGATTTTTTCTGATAATTATATAGATTAAACAATGAGTAATTAAAGCTAATCAAATCTTAAATAAAACACAAAAAGGGATTAGCACTTATTTACAAATATAAAGCAATTAGGTTCTATACAATTTGGTTATTAAGTTCTATATTGATCAAACAAACAATTAAAGATATTTCCCTTCTACACAAAGTATTCAAGCAATCCTTTATGTGATCTATAACATGCTACTCATGGTACAATAGTGTAATTCACATTGAAATTCACTTACACATTCATACAAAACTCATTTTAACTAAATCCAATTTTAGTTTTCATTTACTTAGGCCCCATTAGGGTCCTAGAGTCATTAGAATGCAAAAAATTACAAATCCGGGCAATTCCGGACAATTCTAAGCACTTTCAAATCCGGGAAATTCCGGATGCTATCCAGCTCTCGGCCAGGATGCTTAAAAACTGGGCAGCAGGTGCTACGGTGATTTTTAGGTGTTGTGGCGCACTACAGTGCCCATTTTCTCTAAAGCTGGATGCTACGGTGCGCTTTAGCTCTCCCTGGCAGAGATCCAAGTTCTACGGCATGCTGCAGCACTTTTAGGCGCCACAGTACGCTGCGATGGATTCAATGATGTGACGCATTTAATTTAATTTCATCAAATTTATATGTTGCCATGGCATGCTGTGGCCTACTGCAGCGCGCTATAGCGGATTCAACCTAATACTCGGGCGCTACGGCGCGCCGTAGCGCCCGATGGTGATTTTGCTTGTGCGAAAATTATGATGGGTCTCCTTTCGCACTGAAATACTCCTAATTTTTGGCACATCACAAGTGGTGCCATATACCAATGGAAAGTTTGTTTCGAGACCTTTCCATTGATACTAAAATTGGCATGAATTGATCATGTTAACAATATAAACTATTAAGTTAAAGCTTAGGTGTACAAAAATCATACAACTTTGACTGCATTTTAAAAGGGAAAAAAAGGAGCTTTGATCAGACTCATTGAGTCCAATTGAGCCTTGACAATCAATTAGAATCCATACTACAGCTACTTGAATACCATTAAATGCTTGATAAATCAGATGAAGAGAGCACAAGGAAGAGTTTAGCAAATGGGTACATTTGACCTTATAAATAGAAGAAGAAAGCCCAGATGTCTGTAAGGACTTGAGGGCTTGAGGGCTTCACTAACAATAGCAAATGAAGGGGGAGGAAAGACTTCAGCTAGATAGCAAGGAAGGAGGGAGGGCTAGGGCTTCCTTTTAAGGGAGAAGTAGAGCATGGCTCTCCATTGAGCTCTCCCATCAGCATGGGAGAGAGATGGGAGATGGGAGGGCTGGATTTGTGTGCACTAGAAATTGGGGGAGAGGGAGCCAAATCAGGAGGAAAAGGGAAGATAGGCAGGTCTTAGTGCAGGAGGAAAATGGAGAAAAAGAAAATGAATAAATAATTATTCATTTCTAATTTTTAATTTATTAAAAATTCAGATTTGATAAATGCGCTCCCAAAAAATCTCAAAAATTCACCCATAGCTAATTTGGGGGTGAGGAACTCAACAACAAAGTTAGATTTCAATTCCAATGATTATTTAATTATTTTATTTTTCGGGGTATTTAATTACATAAAAATATTTGCGAAAATCAGACGACTTCCAAATACGTCAAAAACATCACCCCTAGCTAATTTGGGGGTGATGATCGCAATGAAAAAGTCAAATTTTGATTTTGAGGTCAATTTGATTATCTTAATTTTCTAATTAATTAAATATTATTAAAATATTCAAGAAAATTCAATGACTTCTAAATACTTCCAAAATATCACCCCTAGCTAATTTGGGGGTGACGAACGCAATGGCAAAGTCAGATTTCAATTTCAGGGCCAAATTAATTATCTTACTTTTCAATTAATTAAATATTACTAAAATACTCCAAATATTCGATTGAATTCCGAATCGCTCCAAATCTTTGGGGTTTGGTTCTAATGACTAGATGAACTCAATAAAAAGATAATTAGGCTATAATGGCTAAGATTTAGCTATGTAACAATATAGGGTTGTTATATTAGTAGTTTGTAATTCTTCTTTGTCCATATACTTAGACCTTTCCTAATAATGTTCCTGAATAGTCTAGTGTTTGTTTAAGCTAGAACCCTTATAGTGCAAGTTACTTTTTGTGAACTTTAGTAGTGTGTTTTTAACTTTCACCTCTTTAGGTATAGTAATTCCTTAGCTTTGCCTTCCTCTATTGGTTCCTTAAGCTTTGAATATAGTAATCAATATTGATTATGTGATTTATGATTAGTGTAGGATTGGCCTCATTTGTATTAATATACTTATAATTACCCTGTCACTTAATTAAATTAAATCAAATTACTATTTTCCAAGGCTTAACTACTTATAGTATTATCCTTTAATTAGTTTAGAGTTTGCTAAAGTCTACACCAAATGGGAGCTTAATCAGCTTCAATCATTAAGTAAGATCACTAAAATTATATAACTTTAAATATCACATAGTTTACAATTACTTAAATTCCTTGGATATATGCTTTGCTTTGAGATTACAGCATTGAACATACTTATAAGATATTGTGCATAAATAAAATATTCATAATAAAATATAAGGGTTTCTTGGTGATGACCATGGCAAGCTTACAGGGGATATATGGAGACCTCACATATCCTAGAGGAGGAATGTGAGTATTTAATTTCTATGAGAATCTGCTTTTCTTACTAGTTAGGCAGACGTTCTTAACTTCTCGCTTGTTTTGTAACTTTGCCCGCAAAATAGAAAACTTAAAATGGCTTGAGTAAATTAAATATTTGGGTTATCACAATCTTATTGATTATGAGAACTCGTCATAGCCCTTGAGCTATGCTTACTTTTCATAGTTTTTGACTATGTCTTCTTAGCCCAAGAGGCTAAGCTTCTTCTTACTTTACTATTTAGTTCTTACTTATTGTACTGTAGTTACTTACAGTCTCATTTTCATATGGTGTATCTTGCTTTACTTACCTTTTCTGCTTCATTGCTTTAGTTTACTTTAACTTAGCATTATATTTACTGAATATATCATATAATATTTCATACTTTCATATGCACATTAGTAATTTCTAGCCTTATTAGGTTGTTTTTTCCCTTACTTATTATTGTTGGCTAGAGCAAACCTACTTATGAGTTTTTATTCTTTACTTTACTACAATCTTCTTTATAATTATTTTACCCTTACTTTGATGCTTTAAATGCTCCACTAATAATAGTTAATTATAAATTTGCATATATGATATCCAGTTAAATTATAATTAAAATTTAGTCAATTTATAAATGTACTAAGACTCTTTAGTCTGATCACTTATTTTCTATTTTTCACTGTGCCATACTGTATTTTATAAATCAAAAATATGGTAGACCAGGAGCATTTTCTGGATAGTGGAGCCGGTTCTATTTCTGGACATTAGTTGCACCTAAAGAATTATGCTTCCGCACATTTCATTTTATTGTTTATGTGAGAGAGATAAATTATTTTATATAATCTTTAATATTCAATTTTTAATAATTTATTTTTTGCAACGCTTTTACTTTATTATGTGATAGATTTACTTACATTATAAACTGGATAGTGGATAGAATGTAATTTTCTACTTGCATATTTTTCTACTTTGTACTTCATTCCTTAACTTACACCCTCACAAAGATATTGGCCACACAGCACTCAATATTAAATTGGTTTCCTTCTGATCCAGTGTTAAATATTATGGTAATGTTCCAGCATTGGATTGGATCCCTGATTCGATATTGGGGTCACTACAATATATCATATAAGATTTTGGTTCATGAAAATGAAAATTATAAAAAATTAAGATAATATTTGCATTTGATTCACTATCAAGATGGGTGACTGTGTATACACATTATGACCAATGGATATGGTGTAAAGAGAAATAAGGATATTTGACACATACTCATTCGAGAGAGTTGTATCTAGTTTGGAAACCTACCTCAGTATTGCAAATGTGCTTGACTCCTCTGTTACTTATGGATGTGTCTACAAAAGTAAAGTAAAATAATTAAAATAAATTTCATATGTATTCCTTCCTCTTCATTTCAGTTCAATTTCGACTAAACTTTGAGTAGCTAAATGACTTGCATTACAGTTGCAGTTATGATTATAGTTTTAGTGGCTTTATTAGTCAGGCTTCTAATATAATAGTCTTACTTATTTTCTTTCAGTTTTGCACATTTTTTACCACTGTTTCAACTTTTATATAGCCTTTATTTGTAATTATATGCATGTTAAGTTGTTTGTTTTGATTATTATTTAACTTGTCTACTTCTATGTATCACAATTCAATTTATTTACTATTTACTTAGCATATTTTTGATGATCACATTTCTATTAAGATGTTCTTTTAATCTTTGCAGTTATTTTATAGTTATATATATATATATATATATAATATATATATATATATTTCTTAATCTTGTTCTAACTTCTGGTTTGAGGGGGCGTTCCTTACTTACCTCATTTTGATAACTTAAAAATGTCTTATTTATAATTTTCCTTTTTCTTTTGTGGCTTGTTGCACCTTTAGCTTGTTTATTAAATTAAGTTAAAATGTGTTATCCTTAAAAAATTATATAATTTATTAAATCTGTCTAATGTGTACTTAGACAACTATCTAACACAATATTTTTATTTTTTAGCTGGGGCCATGATATATAGAAGCCAACATGTCAGATTCAGAACTTTTTGAAGAGATATCATCAAGTGAGGAGCTTGGTCAGGTGAAGGACCTTTCTGTTGCTGTTGATGCTTAGCTAGTTCCTTTATATTCAACTTTTGTGAAGATGAGAGTTTGTTTTTTTTTCAGTTAAAATATTATTTCATGTGTTTAACAAGATATGATCTGGATGTATTTTTTTTTCCGTACTTTTTATTCTGAATTGGATTATATCTCATTTATGCATTATGGATATGAATGTTATACTTTTTACTTCTGCGCTCTGATATCTACATATGTACATTTGGTGATTATATATGGATATGAGGCAAACTCACAGTTATCGGCAGATTGGAGAGAAAACCTAATATGATTATAATTGAGGGTATGTCACAGTAGTCACTCTACCGTAATAATGTTAAAATACGTGTTAACATAACCACAAAAGCGTTGAGGCTCCACACATGGAATTATGTTGTATTTTGAGGGTATGTGAAATTTTGAATTTGTGTTGGTACAAGTAGGAGTTTTGATTTGGGTTTCTGCGTTTTATGGTTGGAAGCTCGGTCATGTTGGCATTCCTTTCTTTTATTTAGAACAGACAATTTTATTTATTTCTATCAATTTGAGTTGTGCCATTGATCTTCTGCTTCCTCTGGGGTGCTTACTTTGATTTCTGCAAACAAGAGATTTTATTTAATCAATGTTAGACTACGGCTCTTACTTTGTATGGAAACTATGCTGGAATGTTATATTGGAGATTTCAGGATGAGTGCGAAGCCACATTCATTGACTTGGAGGTATTCCTTTTGATCCAAGCAAGAACAAATACTAATGGAAGCTATTGGAAAGAAGTCCTACGGATCATGGGACCCATTTAAACCTATAAACATAATCCTTAGTCTCGGGATTTGTTCTATTTTTCTTGCCTCGTTAGTTTGTTTTGAGTGTATGTTTTGTAATGTTGTCACAGACAGACAACAGTACTCCTGCCATGCAAAGGTGACAGTTTCCATGTTTCCCCTGCCATGCAAAGGTGACAGATTCCATGTTCCCCGAAATGTATTTCTTTTATTTTAATATAAAAACATATTAAAAGATTTTTTAAACAATATTTAGTGTTTCAAAAAAAATGACTGCTCAAGGTTTGTATTGAGACAGTGAATGATGGTTACAATAATTTTATAGGTAGTTTCTATCAATTTGATGATTTCTTTTATATATAAATTTTTAAAATATTGCTACACTTACACACACTAGTATATATTAAAATATAAATGATGCGTCAATTTAATGTGTAAGTAGATTATTGACTATTTTTCTTTGTGTAACTTATATGCAAAATTTAAGAATTTTTTTTTCATTAATCCTAAATATTTTTTGATGTATGCTTTGGTATAACATATATTTTTCATATTTTTATAACAATCACCCTTTTAAAAAAAATTAAAATCATTAAAAATTTGATGTCTAATTATTCATAAAATAACATTTATCCATAAAATGTTTTTATTAGAGTAATTATTTGTTGAAAAAAATATATATGTTGAAAAAAGGATAGATATTAGTGTAATTAATTAATTAATGATTTGCATTATTATTTTGCATAATATAATTAGCATAATTTGTTAATTATATTATTAATGGTTAATGCAATATTTAATCAATATACATTTAAATATTAAATCTTACTCTAAAACAAATTTTCTTTTATTCATCTTAATCAAGGGAAAATCTAATTCTTGATCAAACCTCTTAATAAATTAACTTAGATACATTTTCTTTTGGATTCAGCACTATGGCATGCCGGAGCGCCTACGTCTTAGGATGGGGCGCTAAAGTGCACGGAAGTATCTAGCTTCGAGCGCCAAGACACGCCGTAGCGCATGGCACCTTAAAATGAGCACCATGGCACACTGTAACGCCTGACAACTGGAATGGGCGCTAGGGGGCGATGTAGCGCCTAGCCTTCTATTCCTTTGATTTGCAGTTTTGTTCATCATTGCTGATTCTTTTCATCATGCTTCAAAAATATATAATTATGCAATTATGACTTAAAATAGGCACTAATCTCATTAAAATATCACAAATTAACATACAAAAATCACTATATGGGGCTTATCATGGAGTTAAATATTGAAACAAAATGACAACATCAACAAATAGGCTTGCAATTGATATGAAACATTACAATTTAAAGCAAATTCCTAAATCTATAACGAATGAGCAAAATCATAAAAATTACAAGAGCGTACCTTTGTGAAGGATGAACGAATCATCAATCATTTTGATGAGTCTTCGTGTTTCCCAGTTGGTATCATTGACGGAGGCCATGGTGAG
The DNA here is from genome assembly GCA_016760335.1 of Gastrodia elata. Lineage (NCBI taxonomy): Eukaryota > Viridiplantae > Streptophyta > Magnoliopsida > Asparagales > Orchidaceae > Gastrodia > Gastrodia elata. The sequence goes on along the minus strand of CM028684.1, from coordinate 24,127,403 downwards.
AGCGGACACGTTTGATGAGTCTTCGTGTTTCCCCAGTTGGTATCATTGACGGAGGCCATGGGCGAGAGCGGACACGTACAATTGTTGGTGTGCAGGTGGCGGGAGCGCATGGGTAGGGCGTGACTAGCTGGAATGCTTGCACGGCACGCGTTTGAAGTGTTCAACGAAATTTTCTCTTAGATACCAAATTTGACAGCGATCGTGCATCATCAAGCTTTTCGTGGTGGCGAGCAAACAACGATTGAGGGAAACGATGAAGCAAAATGTTTGGAAGCAACGACAATAGATCTTATGAGTATGAGCAAAACAAGAAAAGATGTGCGGGTTGTGTGCACCCCACGCCTTTGGCTGTATACACCTCGGCACATCGAGACTGTGCACACCTTGAGGCATTGGTCAATTTTTCACACCGCCAAGAAAAACAAAAACTCAAAACACAGAGAACTTGATGAAATTTTCAAAATTTTTATTATTATCATAATAAATTTTACAAGATGGCTAAGATCTTTATTTATAGGTAAGAGAAAAAATGCTAAGGAAAAAAACATTCTTTTATCAAACTAGTCTATCTCTTAAAAAGGAATTACATAAGAAATGAAAATATTATCTAATCAAACTAGTTTATTCCTCAAAAATAATACACAAAAGAAAAAAAAATCTTATCTTACAAAATTAGCCTACCTCCTAACATTTGAATGGTAATTTCTCTTACCAAAATCAAAAATATCACTATAATAAATAAATTGAGTAAGAGTTTAATGTAAGAGATTAAGTTTTTAATAAAGGTTTGAATTGTAATATAGCTTAGTTGTAGAATCAAACAAGCACTTATCCTAAACATTTTATGATTACTTAGATCACCATTCTCAAGGGAAAACTTGATTGATGAATTGTTTCATTGCATGGATTAAACGTAAGAGTATTGTTATACTTACACATTAATATACATCAAAATATATAAATGATGTATCAATCAAATGCATAAGTAAATTATTGATTGAATGTACTTTTTTGTGAGCCTATATATAAACAAAAAAAAAAAATTATAATAATTTTAAATAATTTTTTTGATGTATATTTATATATAAGTATAACATTTTTCTAAACCTAAATAACAATAGCTTAAATTGTAAAATCTCAAAAATAATGTGCATTTTGAACATTTCTTTATATCATTATTCCTAATTTAGATATCTAAAAACTCTCTCTTTTGGAGTTCCCGGGTCAGCTGCCATAAAATTCCTTTCACCGGCAGCAACGGCAGAACCATCGTGATGTCTTCAACTGCGGGGGCGTCGCCAGAGATGACGGCAGGGGAGGTGGCATCTCAGGTCAGGCAGGGCTATGCAGTGGAGCTCTACTTCGATCCGGCTCTCGAGAACCAAATCCTTAAAGCATGGAACGTACTCGCCCGCCGTCAGATCAGCACGCAGCTCATTGAGATCGCCTCCCGCCCGCATATCACCCTCATCTCCGCCCCCTCCATCGATCCCGCTCGATTCCTTCCCGCAATCCGAACTCTCGCCGCCCGCCTTGAACCCCTTCCGGTCTCCCTTTCTTACATTGCATCTTTTCCCGGAGGTGTCAGTAGTGGGGGTTCTCTTTCTTGGGCCGACCCCCAGCTCCGGGCTGCTAGGGCTCCATTCGCAGGTCTGCGAGATGCTGAGAAAGGAAGGGTGGAGGTCGCAGAGGAATTTCGGCCCGATTCGTGGGTGCCACACTGCCCTGTGGCAATCGATGTGCCTAGGAGTCGGATGGGAGACGCTTTCTGCATACTTAGGGACCTGAAGCTACCGGTCTCCGGCTATGCCATGGATATCGGGCTGGTTGAATTCTCCCCAGTGCGTGAGATCTTTTCCGTTCCGCTCGGGGGTGAAGCGGAGGTTTGAGGTATGGGGGAACTTGGGTTGCTATCGTTTATTATTTGAGCTTTTTTTGGATCTGATTTTTTTTGGATTGTTAGATTTGGCTGCTTGGCAACAATCGGGATTCATAACAAGCAGGATTTAGTAAATCAATAAATTCGGGTTTTGTATATCCTGGAACTGCCAAATTTTGATAATCGTTTGATAAACTACTGTTAAATCTTGTTGGGTTATTTGGGAACTCAAGGATTTAATTGCTATGCGAATTCTTTTAATTAATCTTTAGGGGCTGTTTGGTTGGCTGACATTTAGTGTAATGCCATATTATTTAAAACTGTAGCTAAGATAACAGCTGTTTGGTTTGATGTTATCTAGTCAATGACATCTCAAAAATTACATATATGCCATCGTATAATGGTATCTGAATGACGGTTGATTTTGACCGACATTCAGATAGCATTACGGAAGAGGTATCGGGAGAGGTAGGGCACTTCACGCGACTCCTGGAGATCTCGACGTCGAGCCTTGCCTTGTCGTCGCCGCCGTCGCTGTCAGACGCATGGAAGGTCGCAGAGATCGCCCAATTCCCTCTCGCCGCTCGCCGAGATCGCTGCCTTCTTCGTTGCCTTCGCTGAGACGCACGGAAGGGATTGCTTCGTTGCCTTCGCAGAGGTTGGAAGGGGTCACTGAGACGCACGGAAGGGATTGCTTCGTTGCCTTTGCAGAGGTTGGAAGGGGTCGCTGAGACGCACGGAAGGGGTCGCCGAGACGCCCGACTCTCTCTCGTACTAAGTCGACAATCTACCGTCTACATTTGGTGAGAGTTTCTTCACTTTCATTAGTTTTTTGAGATGAATTAGCATGACATAAATTGTACGAATGGAAGCCTTGATCAGGTTAATTTTGTTTACTTTTGCGGGAGGAGATGATTTGCGATCTCTTATTAGCAGGCATAATCGTTGCTTAATGTAGTGATTGGTATAACCGATTTTCCCTAGGATCAGGTATAAATTGGAATTGGAATATTTATTTTGGTTATTCTGTTTATTCTTCTTTGCGCTATTCTTTATTCATGCTACATATTGTCGGTTCTAGAAGTATAGAGAATCGGTAGAATATCTTATGAATATTTCATTTATATTTTCAATTATCTTTCTTCGTTTCTTGTAAGAGCAATATCTATGATCCTCAAAATGTATGTTACAGTTTTAGGCAATGAGGTAGATGTTTTACACTAAATAGTTAATGCATGAAAACTAGTTGAAGTTTCCTAAAATGGGCATATGATTTGTGATGGTTGAACTGAGGAATTGATTCAATTCCAACTTTTCATAAGGTGGACCTCTTAATTCTTCTTTCTAGTAACATGATTGAAGCATTTTCTTTTAGCCATCATTAGGTTCATGGAAATGACAGTGATAGACGCCTCAATTGGTTATTCATCTATTTTTAAGTTTCTCTTTAATCGAATTCCAAAAATTCTAATATCATGTTATTTAATTCTATTTCAAGTTTCTCTTCTAGAAGGATATCAATGAACCTCATTACTCCTGTCTTTTGTTAGATCTTGGGGGCAATTGAGTGCATTTCTTTTGCTTCTTTGGAGCAAGGCAAAGAAATGATTTGATATTGATGGTGGTGATGGTAACCTATCATTTCAATTATTAGAATTGGCAGTGGCCGATATTGTCATCTTCATTTGGTGTAGCATAAGAACTGCTTTAATAGAAAAATTGTATTATTATTATTATTATTTTTCGTTGGTATTATTGCTGCCATAGCTACTTTTGGAGGAGTCTCAAAGATTCCATTTTGGCATTGTCAATGATTGTTGTGTAAATTTTAAAGATTTTGGTGCAATGCAAGAAAAAATCTTTTTCATTATTAGAAACCATTGTTGACTTGTGACAATTATTGGTGCAATAAAAATTTAATCCCTTGTTATTTATAAAAGATAGATTGCATATATCATCAACATTGTTTTGGGCATTTTCTTAGTTCACACAGAATCAATGTTGTTAGGAGTCTATAGAATTGCTTGAGTTGCATTTGAGGAGCTAGTTGTCGTACTCGTTGTGGGTGAGGATTGTAGCCATCATTTTTTTTCTCATCACCAACTATTATTTTATTAAATTGTAATATGTTAAGATTTTGATTGTGGCTCTAGATAAATGCTTATATATTAGTTTATTTTTAATAACCGTTTAATGTGCTTAACTACTGATTTATTGGTTTCCCCCTGCAATATCATGAGAATACACAAGAGGAATGCTTTTTTTTTCTTGTTCATTATTATTCCTGTTTTGAGATAAAGATGCAATCCCTGAAAATTATTTTGTTCATAAATTATGATTGTTGTCCTATTCATCAATTTGGGTAGACGACATCACCACTTTGTTATGTTGGTTGTGCTTTCGCGTATCACCAACAGTTTTTGTGTGGTGCTTTCGTATATCACCGACAGTTTTTGTGTGATTATGGCTGTTTGGCTGAGTGAGTTTTTTTGTTGTTGGATATATGAAATAAAAGAGTCTTATTTGAGGGTATTCATACCTCATGTGTAATATAACATGAATGACATTGAACCAAACAACATATATCTGAATAATACTGGCATCTGTTATTTAAATAACACTGAACCAAACAGCCCATGTTACTTCTGAATAATATGCTATCTGAATAACATACTATCTTAATAACTTTTCAAATGTTGGTGAACCAAACAATCCCTTAATACTCTTTGATTACTATACTTATTAATTGCACACCTTTGTTGCATTGAGAAAGGTGGGGTTCCCCGCAGACTCTTATGGGATTTTTTGCATGTGTATGTGGACCCATTCTCCATAGTGCGATGTCCCTTCTACCTTGTGACTTCATTTTTGACATTCCTATTCTCTACATCTTCTTCGTCTTTGGGTGATGGCTCTTATACACTCTCATTCAAGCCCTCATCTGGTGAGATTATTTTTTTTCGACGAAATCAACATGGCTGGCATTGCCAGTTTGTCGGATTGCTGCCTTTTGGGATTCTTGCTTAGTAAGAAGCACTTTTACCAAGCTTTTCATGTGGCTATGTTTAAATTGTGGAAACCTAAAAGCACTCTGGAACTCCGCTTTCTTGATTTGAAGTATTAAAAGTTGCACTTTTTCTGTGACGAGAATTTGACAAAAGTCTGGGAAGGGAGATCATGGTCCTTTGAGTATCTATTTCTCAAAAAAAAAAGAACCCTTCTTTTGTCCTGTCTCTAGATTCCTTCGCCACTCTCCTGCTCTGGGTCTGCATTCCTAGCCTGCCTCTGGTTTTGTAGAATCAGAGAGTTAAAGTTATTAGCAAGGTTGGGGTTCCTCGCTTAGCTGATTATCTAACTTAGTTTGAATCCAGGCTGCCTGTTGTGAGGTTTGCATTGAGATGTATCCTCAATCAGCATTGCTGGATAGTAGTGAACTAGATTTCAATGGAGTTAGGATTTCACAATTTGCTTTTTATTAATGAAAACCTTGTATTTGCTAGAAAAATTCTTTATTTGTTTTTGCTCAAGTTAAAAGTCACTGCTTTAAACCTTTCAGTTCAGAATGGAGGAGTGTTATTCAAAGGAGTTCTAAAAGAAGAACTCACCCTATGGAGGTGCTCTTCCTAAGTCTCTTCCGATTGATTTGGTTTCTCTTTTATGCCGCATGAATTGATTGTGGAGAATATCTTACCCTCTTCTGTTGAGGATGGTGATTTTTCTTGGCCTTGGTCAAATACCTCTCTTAATCTAAAGTATGATCCCGGTTTTTCTAGGAGTGATCGTTTTTTTGATAAAGGCCCTACGATTGCTGTTTAGGAAGTGCAATTTACTTGTTTAGATGCTGGTAATGGTGCTGTTGATATGGCTAACATTGTGGTCGTTAGTAGAAGGTGTGGGGATAAGGGCCAGAGCTAAATGCCCTCTCTTTTTCCCATCTTCTCTTCAAACCCTATTATGGTTAAATATCAAATGATTTCTTGAAATCTTAGGGATCTGCATACACACACCCATTTTTTTTATTGCAAATAACTTGTTAATTCTTTGAAGGTGAATCTTGTGGCTTTACTTGAGACTCATTTATTGACCATCTTGGTGAGGAATTTAAAGTGAGGAAATGGATGCTTTTTTAGTACAAGAGAGACTTCAATAACTTGGTTAAGACTCATCTTGGTAAGGGTTAAATGGATTAATTCTGTTCTTCACTTCCATCGTCTCACTATTTCAAAGTCTATCGGGTGGCCTTCATATTATACTAAGTAACCTCCTTTGGTTTTTGATGCTCAATTTACTCACGGAAGAGTCTCTTCAAGAAATTAAACCTTTTCATAATACTTTTATTTATACTTTTAATGCTGATGGTTATAGAAAGCATTTCTACAACTCCGTTAATATTATCTCCACTTCCGTTAGCTGTCTTTAGATACTTTTCGAAGATTTTAACTACATCTGATTTTCTTATGAAAAATGATTGATCCTTTACCAAATTTGGAAGGCTTAAGTACTTTAATGATTTTATTTTATAGGTCCTTGATGTTTTATTTTCAACTAATTTTTAACTTTCTTGGAATAACAGTTAAGGTGGCCAATCATATTTTCGCTACTCTAGAAAAAGTGCCATGCAATTGGCTGTTCTATGCAGATTGGGAACGCTTAAATACTGTAATAATTTTATTTTGTCCTTTGGTGATTTGTCTTCTATTGATTTTAAATTTTCTTGGAATAACAATTAGGTGGCCAATCAAAATTTTTCTACTCTAGAAAAAGTGGTATGTGACCTACTGTGGAAAGATTGCTTCTCCTTTTTTCTTTACTCTGTGGGGAATCATGATGTTTTTTAGCACTCCTTATAATTTTGTTTAATGACTTGACTTTTCAAGGAAGACGTTTTATGTACAAAAATGTGTGAAAATATTAGGATGATATTTTAAATATGATGAAGAATCTATGGAACAATTTTATGTACGTATGAATAGCCTTAAAATTACAAAAAAGCACTTGCTTTTTTGTTTATAAGGGAAGCATGATCCTGACCTAATAACCAATTAAGGATTCTTTTTATACCAAGCTGTTGGATGTACTCATACTAACCTTATCAATGAGGAGCTTGTCTCTTTTATTTTCAATGAGCGTTAGGAATTTGAAAATATGAAGTTTCAATGGCTGCTGCAAAGGGCTAAACTGATATGACTTACTTTTAAGAGGACAACTTTTGCTCCTCTGTAGACATCTCAACAATAAAGATGCTCAAATTTTATTAATGTGCACTTTTGTGATGATTATAGGAACTCTATTATCCATTCTCTTTCAAGTGGCACTATGTAACAATTTATCAGCTCAGCTTGATTGCTGCTTGTCGAGTGCTTTGCTAGATGCACATTTAGCTTACAAGTTTATTTTCTTATTTATTGAGCTGGAAGTGATCTCTGCTCTCAATAATATAAATAGTAATTTTCTTTTTTAAGGCCAGATGGATTTCTTATTAACTTAATTCAGAGTTGGGATATTATTAGCAATCATTTTTTGAGAGCCATTAGTCTTTTTCATTCCTTTGGTTTGCTCCCTGCAGGCGTTATTTTGCTGTTACCCTGATCATTTAATCTTGTTATGCTAATTCCATTGCTAATTTCAGACTTGTTTCTCTTTGCAACACTACCGAAAAGTTATTGCCAAATTATTGGGAGATTAAATGTTGCCCTTCTTGAGATTATTGATTAGATACAATCTGCTTCCAGGAAGGTTTCTTATTGATAGTATTCAACTTATTTTTGAAATTCTCAAATTATTTTTCTCTAAAGGAGAAAAGCTTTTTGTGCAAAAATTGAAATTAAGATGACATTAACTATGATATTAATAAGTTTATACTAAATAGGCTATTGGTTAATGACTTCCCTCATCTTTTTGTCAGATGTATCACAGCATGCTTTTTTGATGTGCACTTCTTGGTGATGGAGAGTTTGTGATTTTTTTTCTTCTTCCAATGGCCAAAGCAAGGATGCCAGTTGTCAACTTCTTTTTTTATTCTAGCTATTATGGATGGAATATCTTCTATCTTTAATATATGTGCTTGTAATGATTAGTACTGCCCTAATCCTTTGGGTAATATTGGGTGTTCTCACATTCTATTTGTGTTGAAATAATCTTTGGTGAAGCTACTCCTAATATTGTGAGTTTTATGAACAACTTAAATTTTTTCAATTGATACTTAAGTATTGACCTTAATAGTGGCAAGCTAGGCATTTTTTTCTCTTACTGTGTCAACAACCATCAAATTCTTGCTAGTGACCTTTAACCTTCCATATATTTAAGCTCCATTTCTATACTTGATTGTTCTTATGGTACTCTCATATATTGAAGTGATCGATTTTTATCCTTTTTTGGAAAAAATTAGATAATTGATCATGGGCTAACTAAACATATCCTCTCATTTGCTGGAAGGCTTTAATTACTTTAAACTTTTGCTTAGAACCTTCTTAACTGTTAGGGATTGTCTTCACATCGTTGCATCTCTTCTATGTGTGCTAGCCATTAGAATAAATATTGAAACTTACCAATTGGGACTCTGTTGCTCTCCCAAAAGAGGTTGGTGGTTTTCAGTGCTTACAAGCTTGTTATTTATTGGAAGATCGCTTTCAGCAATCGTACATTAAGATTTGGTGGTAGGCTAACGGATACTCCACTTGGGATTTTTTTAGTTCCAACTTCTTCATTAGTTAGAAGAGAACTAACATGCTTTTACATCTCTTAAGAAACTGTGCATCTTTCCATTCTTAGTCTCTTATTGGCTGCCTTCAATAGCTAGTCAGAGCTTGATTTTGTTGATGCTAAGCTGTGTTATTTTAGTAACATTTCGTTTGTTGAATTGCTAAGCTTATTTGGCACAAAAGGCATATATTCAAATTTGCTTGTTTCTTATGACAATGTTTTAAAGTTATTAAAATTGCTGGAAAGCTTCTAGATAGTGGTACTGCTTGCAATCAATTATGTGCTTTGTATGGTTTGTAAAGATAATCTGTTCATCACTTTTTTTTAAATGAACTTCTCATTTTTTGTGCTGGAACAGCTTAAAAGCTTCTTTCCTCTTACCTCTTGCTCTTCTTCTGCTCTTTGACTTTGGTGGTATTAAAACCTATAAATGAGTGATTAGGATTTCAACACCTTATCTAGCCAACCAACACACTCTCAGTTGAGCCATAATTTTGAGCAGCCGAGAGAGAATTCGTTGGGAAAAGTTAAGATCACTGCCTGTTAGACCTTGCTGGGAACCTGAGGAGCATTAGGATTTATAAAGGTTGCCATTTAAGGGAAGTGTGCTTAAGTCAGGCTGTTTAGATATCCAGATAATTGATAGGAAGTTAAGGTGCTATTTGAGCAACAATACAATCTTAGAGAAGATGATATTGCTAGGTCTTTCTCATGACTCGGTCTGGTTGAGTGATTACTGCTCTAGAAAAGAAACCCTCAGAAGAAGACTGGGAAAGGACAAGCTGGTTGTTACTTCTGGCAATATGCTAACGTTGCCCACGGAGAAGGGCCCTCATATGTGCGCGACAAGACTGTTCGGCCGAGGTGGCTATCATGCATGACTAGCTTTGTTTTTTACGACTTTTTCTTTTTCTGCCTTATAAGGGTATTAGTCCTAAGAAATTTAATGAAATTGCTGTTGTTTCTTCCTCATTTTGAAGGAAAACCCTAGTCATCATCTTCCTTCTAGCAGTGTTTTTTTTTTGCAGATTGTCTATTAGCCACTTAGTTCTTTCATTCAAAAGTCCCGGTTGTTCTAGTCTCAGTAACAGGTTAGTTAGGAGGCTTTTTCTTGTGATCCTTGGTCTTATTGCATATAGCATTTGGCTCGATAAAAATAGAAGGGTTTTCTAGTGCAAATGCGCTTGTACTATGACTCTCAAAAGGTTGATACGTAAACACATTGCCAATGCAACATCTAAGTGGGGCAGCAATGAAAGTGTTACTGGATTCTTTCATGGCTAGCTGTTTATGTGCTGTTGCTGCAGCTCTCAACTCAATAACTTGGATTCTAGGTCCTCTTTGCTTCTTTGTTTTACTATGGCTCAGTTTATTTACTGTTGGCTTTGGATTTTTACACTTGGTATCAACTTTGCTGTGGCTTGAGCCTTTTTGCACTTGGTCTGCTGCTGTTTTAAGCTTGTTTCTCGGTCTTTTTTTCTCTCTTCTTGTTGGGGAAAGGATGGACATGGATGTATTTGACGATTATGGCCCTTTCAATCTTGGATACTACATTGAACAAATCTTATACTAGGTTGATTTAACCATTTCGTAGGTCCATTTGTCATACACCCCTGAGGTGCACTGTTTGGAGCCGAAATTTTTTCTTGCATTCAATTTTATGTTCTTGTTTTACTTTATTTTTTTATTCGTCGGCATTTGATTTTTTTTTTCCGTCTGATTTATGCCTTGTAATGTTAACTTTGTACTTCCCTTTTTATTGAACATATTTGGGCCTTGCTCTTATATTATTCAAAAATTTTTGTTGCGTTGACAGATCAATTGTGGCCTTATGTCGAAGAAAAAAAAGAGCGCAACATTTAAGAGTTCTCAATAATAGTAAAAATCATAACATTCCTGCTAAAATCTTTGGTGATCCTGCTCGACATCGGTGTCTGCCTCACAAGTATATATTAAAAAAATATTTTGGCTGGTTAAACTTATTTTATACATGATTATTGAAAATTAAACTAACTTAATCTCATATAAGCATTTTAAATGTTTGTTGCGGTTGTGAGGTGCAGAGCCCCCACGCTTTGACTCACTAATTGGAGCCAATTTGTATTAATTATCATACGGCAACAACAACAATAGCAACATCAAGCCTTTGTCCCATTTGTTGGGGTCTGAATTATTTGTTTCTATTGTGCACAATCAAATAGAATCCTCTCTCTAAGTTCCAAATAGAGAAAATTCTTCATAATAATTTCTTTCCATATTTTTTTTAGCCTCTCTTTTAAAATGAGCAAAATTTATAAACTCAAATTTTTTGACAGGGGCATGCACAGTCTTTGCTTCTTGAACCATCTAAGGCGACATTCTCTAATCTTATTCACTATTGGAGCCACTCCAATCTTCCTACGGATAAATTCATTTTTTATTCTAACCTTACAAGTATACCCACTCATCCATGTAAGCATCCTCAACTCACTAATATTTTATTAGTAAAGCTCTTCTTTGTTGACTAACATTCAGGCTCATATAACATAGTTGTATAGCTATGTTATATGAGTTGGACTATAGAATAACACAATACATCAGAAGTGCTCTTTCATTTCATCCAATCAATTTGGATCCTATTAATCACAACACACTCTATTTCGCCATTATTTTGAATAATTGGACCAAGGTACTTGAACCTTTTGCTCTTCTTGCTCTCATGGTTCTCAATAATTATGTTCTTGAGATTTGAACTTCTAATACAATTGCGCTTACACTATATATTTTGTTTTAGTCGTACTAAGATGAAAACCTTTAAATTCTAAAGTGGTCCTCCACAACTCAACTTTTACTTTAATGACATCTCTAATCTTATCAATTAATAGAATGTCATTTGCAAATAACATGCAACAAATAATCTTCTCTTGAATGTGTTTAATAAAAATATTCATAATTAAAGCAAAAAGATATAGGCTGAGAGCTTAAGCGTTAATGTAATCCAATAGTATCAAGAAAATCATTAGAGAAGCTACCTTACGATTGAACACTTATTATAGCTCTATTAAACATATCTCTAATAACATCAATATAGGAGGCATAAATCTATTTTCTCTCTAAAACTCTCAAAAGAACTTCTCATGATACTCTATCATAAGCTTTTCAAGATCAATAAAACTTGAATGAAGATCTTTTCTTTCTCCAAATTTCTTTATCAAACTTCTTAATATATGTATGGCTTTCATGATAGATCTACCAAATTGATTTTTAGAAAGGATTTTGCTACACTTACACTACCATATAACATGATAAAACGTAGATAATGTGGCAATCCCATGTGTAAGCATATGATTGGTGCAATGTATTTTTTGCTTAATCCCATATTTAAGAAAAAAAAATTATCTATTGGTGTTGTATCTGGTGGTGTATATGGTAGTGTATGTATAGCATTTTCCTTATAAAAATACAAGTATACCTTCGTAATCTGTATTTAATTACTCTCCCAAATTTCAATGTATGACACATTAACTTGATTCCTCTATAATTAGCACAATCTTGACATTGCCTTAATTCTTGTAAACAAGTATAGCAATACTCTTTTTTCACTCATTTGATATCTATAGTCTTCAAAATAATATTAATAACTTGTAAGTCAAGACATTCCTTCATCTTCTAAACATTTTCATATGACTCGGGTCTGGTCGCTACTTCTTCTTCTTTATAGGGATGTTATTCAATTCTATTGTCTTTTCACTCTTCATCATCTTTAAACAATTTCAAATCTCAGTTTTACTAATGCAACAAATGAAAGTATAATTGAGATTAAATCTATAACTAATAAAATCACTTACATTAATTGGGGACATAATATTACAAGAGCAGGAAAGAGCCATCAAATTGTTATAAAAGTACTATAATTAGGTTTCATGTGAACGTGGCAAAATGTGAAATTTAAACCAAAGTTGTGCAAAAGTAAACTATGCTCAGCATGCGAAATTTATGTTGTTATTTAATGGCTTTTTGCATTTGGGCATTCAAATAGGCAGGACAAACATGTCTGTTGCAAGGGGGGCTCTCAATTTTTATAAATACATCTATACACAACCCTCTTGAAGCTAGTTCAAGTTTTCTTATCACTCCAATGGGCAATGCTTTACCCATATATTTGTTTCAATAGCAAAAATAGCAAAAAATATAAAATCATATCAAGGTCAAATCAGATATGGTAATTTTGATGGAACTTTAACTCAACTACGTGCTTACAAATCTTCAATTGAAATAGCAAAAATTAAGCAAAAAACAACTGTCCATAATATCTAAAAGTGTAAATGGTTTGAACTTGTTTAAATTATTAAAATATTTAAAAGAATAATTCATTTATCTATGTTGAATATCTTCATTCATAAAAATAAAATTTTTATTATCGTATTTGATATATTTAGCACAAGTCAAATCTTAATTTATTTATTTTTTTATTGGTTCGCTTATAAATGTGTCTCTCCCCCGACTATTTCTAATTTATTATATAAATTGTCAAATGTTGCACTCTTAGCATCTCAAACTGTTATATTTTGATTTGCGATAAGCTAGATTATATTTCTTCAAATTGTTTCGTCTTATGTTAAATCTCTTTTATAACACATTTTTTTATCTTTAACCTTGATTTGAACATTTTGTTTTCATTACCATGTATCTTTATTATTGGGTAATCTCTCTTTTGATTCATTAAGTACACTTTTGCTATATTGTGAATTCAACTAGCAACCAAATTATATATAAGATTGACTTCACCTTCAAAATCCCAGTGCCTAAATTTTAAATATTCAGTTTGAAAAATATATATTACTTTTCTTAAGATTTCAAAATCTAGTTTAAGGACATTTTACATTTAACAATTTTTTTGTTACCCCTTATTTTGAAATTCCAATAAATGATATTGGGTTGTGAAAATCACTTGGAATAATTTTACAATCTTTATAAAGAAATGATCTTTTTTTTCAATTTGAGTTTTTAAAATCCCATTTAGTAAGGGATAATATGTTCTTCCCTTTTCTCTATGTAAATGTTAGGTATCATAAGATCATAAGCTTAAAATAAAACTCTAAATTCATTCTTCCTTCTTTATTAATTTCTCCAAAATCAAAATCATCAGGAATTACCCTTCCAAAATATTCATTTAAATCTCCTCATTTAAAAATTATTTTATATTCTTTGAACCAACTCATCAAAATCATACCAAAATCTTTCTTTAGTTTACATATTCAATCTTATTTGAGATGCATTAACATTTGCAATAATAAAAGTTATTGTATTAATTATAAGCTTTAATGATATATTCTATCTTTCAACCTCTTAAATTCCACTACATTATTCTCTTAATTCTTAGCCAGAATGATACCCACATTATTTATATGACAATTCTTAATCAAGTACTAGAGTTCAAGGTCAACTATCATTTTCTTTTGCTTATTTCTTACATACTTAATTATTTGAATGCATAATATATTTATCATCTTATTTGTCAGTGAGAGTGACAATATTCCACTTACCTAATCTTAATTTAGAATCAAAGACTAATTTTCTTACCCGTATTCTCGTTCATAATACGGGAACCCTTGTTTATTTAACACTGTACCCGGGCGCCGATGTAATGATCTTTGCACGCTTTTCGCTACTTTCAGGAAATTCAGCGCGTTGCTTCTAGGGGATGCCCTACCACTAACACAATTATTTAAAGAATTCATATCATATTAGGATTCGACAAAATTTTACGCTGGTTGCCCACTACCTAACATAGCCCCCTCCTTTCACATCTAAAACTTGGAACCTGGCAACGATGGAGTTCAATATACTCATCCTAAATTAAAGGAACTAAAACATGGCAAACACAATTTATAAAACGTTACCCTTCCACATGCCAGGTCATGAAATTTGTCTTCTTGTCAATTATTTATTGATTTTTATCAACTGCCATTTTTGCTCGGGATTTATGTTTGTGACATTGTAACTGTCAAATACTTGCTCGGTATGGCTACTATGTCGGCTTTCATTCCCAAATCAGTGAAAGTTCTTAAACTGGTTTTATGCTATTTTTATTATTTTTTATTGTATTAACTCCTAATTGCAATTATTGCTCAGCAAATTGTGATGCGTTTTGTGTATAGAAAGGAGTTGCCATATTTATTGTATGCGCTATGCACGTAGGCTAGGAACAATGCTAAAACAGAGAAGAAGACCAAATCTAATTTGTGCTATTGCGGTAAGTGCCATCATATATACACATGAAGAAATTTTAGATAAAACAGATCTCTCATCTCTGTGAAGGAAAAAAAGAAGGGATAAGATACGTGTGTCTGAAACTTGTTGGTTTGATGAGTGAGGGTTTGTTGCTTGCTGGGGAGCCATGAAGGCAATGACAAGGATGTTGCTAATATTTAACTTACAGTGGAGAATTCATAGGCTTTGATGGTTTGAATGATGGGGATTGCAGTCAATTACCAAAGGATTAATAGGCCTTCAATGGCTGGTGGAGATAAGAGTATAACTGCATGGCTGGTAAATCTGCTGAGCAATAATTATTTGTAGTGAACAAACTTGAGGTGTTAAATTCCCTTGAATCATGCCACCATTGTTTTTTTTTCATTCTCAAATCTGCAATGTTTTCTTGAAACTTACTCCCCTCTTGTTATTTGAACCTGAAAGACTTGATAATCTGGTTAATTTGTTAGAGCTGTCTTCAGTGCTAAATTTTTTAATTTATTTTGATACTGGTAATCGCTTTGCTTGATGAACTTTAAATAATGGCAAATGGAAACTCAAAGCCATGACCTTAACATCTGAACTAATTTTGTGCATCCATCATTTTTGCAAATTACTTAGCCCTCTTATCTATTCAATTGGATATCCTCTAATTAAAGCTTTATGCGGCTAAAGCATTCAATTGATGTTTCCAATTAAAAGCCAATTGTGGTGAGGCTGGAACAGTTTTTCTCGATGGTATTTATCTTTGTTTATTATCATGCCTTGTTATTATTTGTATAATTTGTGGTGACAGATAGTGCTAGATTTGAATTCATATATATTATTGACTTTAGTATTTAAGTCTAAGTTTATCTCGTAACATAATTTTATTTTTATCTACGGACTAGTAATTTATTTCAAAAAGTTTAAAAGCTCCATATTAGTCTATATCTATAGCTCCAAATTGAAGATTTATTGTTATAGTTCGAAGTTTTGTTTTTATATTTGATTTATTATTTTTTATATGTTTTTGGTGTAATGTAACTTACTAAAAATTGAGAAAGATTAATCACTTTACAGTTAACTAATCATATTGTGCATTTTACCTAGTTTTCTCTCATGCCTATATGCACGTCTTTGTGTGCCCAGGCGTTCACTAATCATGCTTCTAAGCTTGTTGTAATTGTTGTGAGTCAATCTATGAGTAGGTGGGTTGGCAACCGATCTCACCTAAATGCTCCCAAACAGCTCTTAACTAGCATCTGAACGAGCTCAATAATGAATGGTCTGGGTCGTAGATCGCCAGCCATGCACCTAGGTGTGCCACAGATTTGCGCACCTCTGTGCATAGGCATGTTTGCTTGCCTAAAATATAATCTTGCCTTAAATTGTCCCATCATCTCACCTATAAATAGGGCTTGTGAGCCAACTATAAAATACACATTTAGACATCTCTAGTAATAATCCTAAGCATTCTAAGGAAGATAAAAGGTGCTTTATGAAAGATTTAAAGCTTTTTCTCAAAGCTTAGGAAGACCGGATTTTGGGAACTTCACTTCTAATATTGTAAGTATTTAATTTTTGTATATATTTTTTATCATGTTCTTGTGGGGTGTGCAAAAGAACTTTTGACAGCTCCGCCAGACGATGTGTTTATGAAGGAGGGATCGAGGAAGCTCTAGCACAACTTTGTTAAGGAGGGAAGACTCTTCAAATTCGTGGCCAAAGTGTGTGAAGAAGGGATTTTGGCAACTTCTTCGCTAAACACTGACTTTAAGAAGAAGGGGAACTCCACGACTTCTTGGTCAAAATGTTCAAAAGAGTGGTTGAAGGTGACAACTCTTTTATGAGTATAGTTCCGAAGACAGTGACTTTTGAATAGTGGATGCAGGGTATGTGGTTGATTCAAACTACTATAAATTTGTGTGAATTTTTCTTATTTCACTTTTTAATTTTTGGTCTTACTTTTTTTTGCATGTGTTTGAGTTTTTCCATAGGTTAATTAAAATTTCTTAGACTATTTTAAATTTAATAATAGTTTTTTAAGTTTAATTTTTATAAGTTAGAAACTCAATTCACCCTCATTTTGAGTAGTGCTTGCTTGATCCTCAAAAGCTAATAAGCGATATCAGAGTGTGTCTACTATTAGACCTTACGGTCTTGTTTAGCAAAGATCTGTTTGAATGACACTATTTGAAGAAGAGAATGTTTGAGCAAAGGTTCTTTTACTCTCGCTCTGTTGTTCGATGGAGTAAGCTTTGAGCTTTAGAAAAGAAAACTATATATAATCCATAAATTAAAGTATGTCGATATTGATAAAAGAATGATAAAAGAAGGTTATGTTGAATTTATTACCCTATATACAAAGGACAAATAATTAGTTTAGAGTTGCATAATCATATGCTAAAGTTTTTTTTCAATGTGCATTGAAGCAAGAATATTATGAGAGTTGCATTGTGCACTATTGGTAAGGAGATTTGAGATATTTTAATTATTACTTATAAATGTATTAATGATGTTAAACAAACTCATATTAATATTTTAACTTTTGAATATGAGTCTTTAGGATTAAACTTGAAGAGAGCATATCATAAATGTATACAAGATTGATTAAGATCTTAATTACTCTTTATTTTCTAGGAAAATCTTTTATTAATGAAGAGAAGGTAAATAAGGTATTTGCAGTCTACCATCTATCTGAGACTCTAAAATTTAAGTTATAGTAGAAGCCAAAAATTCTATGACTTTTTTGGTTATTTTGTTAGTTTCTCTAATAGCATATGGTATGTTATATCTATAATTGCAAAAAAAAGGAAGAAGAAGAATAAACTCGAAAAGAAAAGCGAATAATTGCCTTAAAGCTAAAGAAGTGGTCAAATAATCATTAAGCAGTGATAAAGACACTAGCAAAGATGTTCAAGAAGCACATGAAGAAGGGCAAAGATAATCGTAGCAAAAAAGTTATGAGTTCTAACACTTAAATTAAAGCTAAAGAAGTGGTCAAATAATCATTAAGCAGTGATAAAGACACTAGCAAAGATGTTCAAGAAGCACATGAAGAAGGGCAAAGATAATCGTAGCAAAAAAGTTGAGTTCTAACACTTAAATTAAGTCTTTTTTTAACACTCTTGTAATGAAAATGATATATTTAGCATGACTGATCAAGGTTAAAGAATAAGAGTGCAAAAAGAGAAACACATTCAAGGTAAACTCGGAGTCACAAAATTCATAAGACAAATTAGTTTAGAAAATATTCTTTGCTTAATGACGACTAAAGAGAGAGAGAGACCTCATTATCAGTCAGCATCAAATTCAATATTAGAATTATTGTCATGAGGAGATGAGGTAAGTAGTGATTTATCATAGAAGCATTTTTTTACTATTCTTAAAGAACTATATTCTTTTTATGTTTTATATTAAAAAGGAAACTAAAATTGAAGAACTTTTTATTTGAGTATGAATTGTTAAATGAAATTATTAAGGGGGATCTTATTTATTGTATACCATTTAACAAATGATGTTCAAACATGAATTTTAGACATTTTGTCAACTTTTAGAGGGGTGTTTTAAGGCCATTTTGTGAAATCAGAAATTAGGCATCAAAATCATATAATTTCATTTTTAACATGTGCATAATGAAATTAGAAATTTATTAGTGCAAATTTCTCCCAAACCAGAGAAAAAATGTTTTTTTTTTTTTGGAGATTTTTCCATATAAATTCGATTTCTTTGTTGTTTAAATTCTTAACAACCAAATTGTTGGATTTTATCAATGAAAAGATTGAGTACAGTAGCTAAGGTTGATAACCTCCAAACAACCAAAATACTAATAAAATAAAATAAAATAAGTAAAATACAAAAAACATATAAAAAGGTTATTGAACCACCCCTATGCCTTCCACAAAAATGGAAATCCATTAAAGTAAAAAGATGAGGAAAAATGGAGCAAGGACCATCAGTGTAATAAATCAGCTTCCCTTTTTTCCCGAGAGAATAAGTATATCAATATTTTTCTTTAGTTGATTAAGGCCTACTCAAGAATATCAAATCCATTATCTGAGAAAGTTTGATCCTCATTTGAATCAATATCAGTCTCCAATGTAGAAGGGGGAATCGTGGAGCCTTCATTAGATCCATTCGGATGGAATTCTTAGGAAAAGAGTTAAGCCCCGATTTTTTTTTGACAATCTTTCAATTTATTGGTGGCGCCAATTTGAGGGATTATCTTCATGAACCTCCTCTGATAGCCAAATGGCCTAAGCTATAGCTTGCTCATCCTTTTTAATAAGTAGATCTCAAATTGCAACTAGTTTAGGATGTTCATCATTTTCTTAATAAGTTTATTAAATATTATAATCAAATTCTTGAGAATGGATTCATCAATCTTCACTTGTCCGTTCTTGAGGTTATCCCACCAAATTGTTTGGCAGGTTCGATGGGTCATCAACATCGACAGTGCCATCCACAACAACAATAGTAGCATAATCATTCGGTTGGAATTCCGCACGTCAGTGCAGTCAGCTGCATAAATCATCTCATCATTCCTTTCCTCAATATTTTTCTCATTCATTATCAAATCATAACAGGCATCTGCATTTGAATTTATTCCCATTAAGCTGGTTCATCATTTTCCTGACGGCGTTTAGGAACATACATTTGCTTGCTTGGCTTGGTTTTCTGCATGGTATATTTTTTTGTAGTAATTTGCTCTTTTAAGTGGGTAAAATTTGAAGCACAAATAATTCTTGTGACCAATTATTTTGCAATTAGTGCAGTAAAAAGATAATTTTAAAGAAAACTTCATGGAAAGATCCTTCTTTTACATTCCCACTTTAGATGGCCGACTCAAAATTTTCCATAAGGTCTATTTCAACCAAAAATCGGGCCACTGATGGTCGAAGGAGATTAGCTGTCGCATATTTGACCTTAAGAGCCTTTCCAAAATAGAACCCTAATGAAAAAAGTATAGAGTGACTCGATGAACCTTTAGCAGCAAAAATTTATCCAGACAGGAACAAGGTTGTTTACTCGTGATTCAAACTATATTAAAAATTTCACATGAATATATTAAAATGGACTATTTTAGATCCAAAACACGAATCTCCTCTAGTTTTATAAGTATATGACGGATATCTCGATTAATTCGGCATTGTAAGAACCCGACAATCCTAAACTGTTGAGAAATTTGTGAATGACAATCATGGAAGGTTTATCATTAGAGAATTTCCCAACAAGCAAAAATTCAAAATATTTAGTCAACAATTCCATTTCTTCTTCAGAAAAAAGAAGTGGACGATGGATTTGATATCAACCAACTTTCCCTCTTGGGGAGCATTTGTAAGAGCTTCGAGAAAGGATTTTGAAGCAGACCATCCATTGTTCTTCTTTGTATGCACGTTAGGAAGGCAATCCAAGCCACCTCAGCATGGCCCCTAGCAGCACAAAAAGCCATTGTCGAAGCTTCAAGGCCACTGACAGGGACGGAAGGGCTTTTGACGGAGACGGGTTGACCACCACCATCAGTCCTAGTTGAAGTACCATGATTGCAAGCATAGGCATGGTCGACGGAAGGGTCAAATCAGCCCCCACCAACCATGGATGAAGCCGCCTGCAACCTTTGACGGAAGCCTCGAAGGTGGCACACCGTCCCATAGCCCAAAACCTCGAACTAACAAATTACCGATGAGCGCAAGGCTTGGAGAGTAAGGGGGCAAAGCCGGCCGCCTGGGAGCCCTAGATTGCCATAGTCGCGATCTCCAGCGGAAAAAAAAGCGTCCGACCTTTTTATATATGCGTATCTCTCTCTCTCTCTATATATATATATATTTACTCTCTTCCGCGAGCTATCACTTTGTCAACACGGGAGTCGTTCGATTGATTCACTTGCATGATACATGGTTTCCGGGTTCGTTTTACTGCCCTTCTTCCCCTCGTTCTTACTCTTTCACCACGCTCTCCCTCCTCCCATTTCACGGTTGGCCACCTCACGACCATATATGGGTCAATCGGCAAACGTCGACCCTCGGCCAAACCCTAGCAAACCTTTTCCCTCTCATCTCCGCATCCACCACCACACCTCGACAGCATTCATACTCTGAATCAGCCTCTAATTAGCCCTTGATAGCAGCCACCATCTCTAGGCAAACCCTAGCTACCCCTCCACATCCATGGCATTCATTGTGCCTATCTCTCCCGCTCTATCTCCAAAATAGCCACCAAACTGCTCCAATTAATCTTCCAAACAGCTCATTCTCCTTCAATTTCCCCACAACCCTAACCCTTTCTCCTCTTTCTTTTTTTTTCTATTTATATAATGAAATCCTATTTATCTAAAAGTATTTGTATCATTACATTGCCTACCACCTTTCCTAATCTAAGAGATTTTAGCTTCCAATCTCGCGTTCCTACTAAACATTCTACTTCAACTACAAATTCAAAGTGTGTCTATTATCTCTTCTTGTCCCATAAGTTTGATTTATAAATATCATACTTAATGATTAAATTAGAAGGATATTTACAATATCCCAAATCTTGACCCTCCAATTAGGTTCTTTTGGCGACATGCACTATTGATACCAACTCTTATGCAATTTACCAAACTTGAGATATTATTTTTGTAATTTTGATAATTTAATTAGTTTAGATAATCATGTGAAAACCCTCTATCGTTAGATATTCGATATTGGTCAATTTTGTTAGAGCACGAGTACTTGTAGGGTCTAGCCAATTTCAATCGATCACACTTATTTAATCTGGGCAATCTTCTATTTCAGAGTATTTTTCTTTATTTTTTAAACTAATGCACAAAAAGATAAATTTGCATAAATGATTAATGTGATGAATAAATATAAAGTACATATGTATATGTAATAAACATTAATTATTTTTGTAAGAAATTCGCTCATATTGGTAATAAAGATAAATACATAATCTTAAAAGCATTATTAAAATATTTATTAGTGATTTTTAAGGAATATTATAAATTAGTTTAATATAATATTTTAATATATATAAATTTTAAGTTTTTAAAAGGCTAAGTATATTATTTAATGGTTAATAATAATAATATTAATTTTTTGTGTATATATGTGTAATGGTCTATAGAGTAAATATTAATGGTAATGATATTGGTAACAAAATAACTATAAAATATAATAAAAATAGTATTAGTTCTTGATTGTGAGCTCCTTAGAGTAATACAAATAGTTTGATATGTTCTTTATTATATTTTATCAAATAGAAAATTTTATATGAAAATGAATATTTGAGATATGTTAAATACTATTAAAGGATAAGAATCTCATAGTAATGATATATAGTAATGTTAAAGGTAACTATGAAGGATTACCAGTATTTACAAATTTATGTTTATGTTATAAGATAAAAAGAAAAATATTAAGTTACATAACATCTAATAATATAAACTAGCGTGCCCTGCGCATTGCTCCTCTTTCTTCACATTATTGTGATTTAGAATGTGGATGTATCCATAGTACTCCAATATAACAGAGCTCCAATGTAACTCACCCATGTCACCCACATTTTTCAAGTTTTAGGGCTTATCGAAAAAGATCAAGAGGATGAATCTTGCCACTACAATTGGATTCCTTTGAGATGGGGTGTACTTGTTTAGGTTGTTCTTACACATTTTTTATGGCATTTATTCATGAAAAATTTATTGGATGATTAGTGACTCTTTTTTATGTTTTATAATCATTAATTTAATTAATAAGGAGAGGAAAATGCAAAATTTATGCTTTCACTATTTGACGTCTATTTCTCAATGCTTATTGGGCCAGGTCTTGACAAGAGTGGTATCAGAGTCTATGTTATATAAGAGTTTGAATCAAATGAAAGAATCACATGGTGAATTTAATCTCTTGCATCTTTTGAGATGTAAGCTTTCCTTATTATTGATGTATAACATGCTTACACTTGGACTTGCTCCATTGTATTCTTAACGACCTTCTAGAAATTGATGAGAATATGCCTAACAAAAGAGACCACTGACTATAGCCACCCATCTTTTTTTGAATCTTAGCTTATCTTTCCACTTCCATGGTAGCCACTTATTCTCTTTCTCTCCCACTCTTATTTTCAAATTAGCCACCAAACTGCCTCAATTAAACTTCTAGTCAACGCCCCTTCTCCTTAAATTCCCCCATAACTCTAAACCCTTTCTCCTCTTTCTTTGCTTATTTATGTTTATTTTATGAAATTTTGATGTTCTAATAATATTTGTATTATTACAAGATCTACTACCTTTCCCTATCAAAGAGATTTTAGCTTTTGATTTCATGTTTCTATAATGCACTCGACTTCGACAACTTATTCAGAGCATGTTGACTATCTCTCCTTGTACCATAAGGAACTAGTTTTGTAAATATAAAAAGTAATTATTACACAAGAAGAATATTTGAAAATTCTTAAATGTTTGCCCTCCAAGTAGGCTTCTTTTGGCATCAAGCATGAATGACACCAACTCTTACACGGTCTACCAAACCTATGGTATTATCATTGTAGTTATGATATTTTAATTAGTTTAGATAATCATGTGAAAGCTCTAAATCTTACTTTTATCATCTGATTTTGGTCAAATTTGTTGGGAGATGAGTACTTGCAGGTTCTAGCCAATTTATGTAGATCACACAATATTTAAAGTGGGCATTTTTTATTACTATTTTAGCATATTATTCTTTTTTTTTAGCTAACACAACAATAAATATACATAGAATGGTTAATGTGATGAATAAATATAAACACACCTATATATTTCTAATTTTATAAAATTCCTTTCGTATTGGTAATAAAGATAAGTATGTATTCTTGGAAGCATTATCAAAATATTTAATAGTTATTGTTAAGGATTATTATAAATTAGGTTAATATAATATCTCACTATAACATCTCACTATTAAATATCTCACTAGCTGGCTTAAGTTGATCACACTATATTTAAGCTGGGTAATTTTTATTTTAGAGTATTATTCTTTCTTTTTATAGAAGTAATGCACAGTAACAATAAATATGTATAGATTTGTTAATGCAATGAATAAATATAAAGCACACACACATATATGTATATATATACACATTATTTTTGTAGAAATTTCTCTCATAATGGTAATAAATATAAATATGTATTCTTGGAAGCATTACCAAAATATTTAATAATGATAATTAATGAATATGATTAATTAGTTTAATATAATATGTCATTACATTTAAATTGGATAATTGTAATGGTTTTTGATAATGAAATCTTTAGACTCTCACATATTATATGATGTGCATTCTTTTATATTTATATTGAATGGTAAATGTTATAAGAAAATTAATTTTTGGGAAATGTTAAATGTTATTAAAGGATAAAATTCTCATGGTAATGGATATAGTAATGGTAAAATTTATGACGAATTATTATTTTTGCATATTAATACTATTATGTAAGACAAATCAGCTTATAAAGTTACATGACTTTTAATAATATAAAATTAGTATGCATAGTTCTTTTCTTCTTTTACATTGTTATGATTTAGAATGAGGACATGCCCATAGAGTTACAATATAGCTCACTCATGTCACTCAATATTTTTCAAGTTTAAAAGCTTATTGAGAATGATCAAAAGTTGACAAGGCCTGTCATTGCAAATGCATTTAACTCAGTAAGTGCACTTGTTTTGTTTGTTCTTACATGTTCTTAAAGAACATTATATTCATGAAATATTTATCGAATGATTGCTGGTGTTTCTTGTGTTTTAGAGAATCGTTAGTTTAATTCATTAAGAAGATTATAATGCAAAGTTTATGTATTCACTATTGACAACAGTTTCCTGATGTTTATTGGGCAGAGTCTTGACATTATCTCCTTAAAGGAGAAAATAGTGAATTAGCTTCAAATAATTGCTAGGAATCAAATATGGTTTGATCAAGAGTAATATTTTAGACTGATTTAAGAAAATTAGGAACTTCTGTTTATTTTTGAGCCCGTTATAAATAATCTTAATGAGTATGAAGTTAGAAGTTATTTTAGTTATTCGACACCTAGATATAAAAGGAGATTAGTCCTTTTAAACACTCTATAGATGTTATTTGCAGATGGCATTCAGTACCTAAAAATAAAAAGAAAACCTATTTTTTTGCTTTAATTACTGATGTTCTTACTAATAAGCACATTTAAGATGCTCTTTGGTGCATGTTATTTGTCAATGACATTCCATTAATTGTTAAAGCTAGGGAAGAGTTAAAGCAAAACATAAGTTATGAATGATTATTTTAGAATTTAGAGGTTTTTATCTTAGGAGAACTAAATCAAAATATATGGAGTGTAGGTTCAATTTTATTAGAAGCCCAAATTTCAAGGACAACTATTGAGGATCATGTGATCAAGAAGAATATGAGATTTAAATAGGTTGGTTCAATTATTCAAAATAATAGTGAAATAGAGAGTGATGTGGTTAATAGGATCCAAGCTGATTGGATGAAATGGAGGATTATTTTTGGAGTGTTGTGCTATTGAAAAATCCCACTCAAAATTAATGGAAAAATTTGTAGAGTAGCTACAAGGCCAATTATGTAATATGGGGTTGAATTTTGGCTAACAAAGAAGGAACTTACCGATAAAATCAATGTTATTGAGATAAGAATTGTGGTGGCTCGGTGCCGGTGAGACTTACCCGACATCGGGTTTTCCTAAAGCTGCAGAACTCTATTGAGCAATTCAAAGTAAACGGGCACGAAAGTAACGAACAAGTATAATACATTCATCCATTCATCATAATTCTTATTTAAACAAAATAGTAGGATCATTTATCATTTGTTTTGCTTGAAAAGAAAGGTTCAATAAATATTACAAGGCCCTATTTTTTTAAAGATACAACAAAGGAAAATGACCATAATAGTAATAATTTAATCGGCAACCTTGGGCCCTCATCAACCTCTTAGAATCCACTGTTGAAATTCTTCAATTGCTCCTAACCTGGCATTGTAAAGATAAAGTTGGAATTAGAATTCTCAATAATTAGAGAATACTATAAGTACTTCGATACATATCAAAAGTTACACTTATTATAAATAACAATGTGGTAAGTAGAAATAAAGGCAAAAGTAAAATTGTGGAGAACATGATGGTTAGCACAAAGTGAGATATATTTTCTTACGTAATAAGAAAAAATTGTTTGTACCAGTATAACAAACATGCATATGACATTTGTTTTTTCATAAAGCAGACTTGTTACAAATATGTCACTTCTGCCAAAAAGTTTATTGATGGTAGCGCATATGTCCTTTATATTGTGGGGAAGCAAACATAAGCGGTTATGGCGGGCAATTTTCAGAACCATGAGGCGGGGTTCCATAAATTATGATCAATGCCATACCTTCAACTGGGCCTCTCTCATAGGCAACAATTGGCATCCTTGTAACTTCCGAGGATTTAGCCCCATCCTCCCTTTCGAGAACCCTTGCTACATCTACCGGACATTAAGCATTTTGTTTTTGTGACATTTTTTTGACAGTGATAATCATTGCATACAAACACAAAAGTACAGGCTCGGGCAAAGCTAAAGCAGCGGTAAAGAATATTAAAGCATAAAAGTGCAAAATATAATGTGTCTAAGTATCATTTTCCTAGTAGTGTGACAACCAAATCAGAACTTGAGTGTATATGCAATAGGTATTATATTAATTCTTGTTAGCAATTGGATTGAAATAACTACCATTGTCCTTATCTTAATTTTTCTAACTGCAGCTATAGAGTTTTACATGTGCATTATTGCTTAATCTTGACCTATCAATTTTGGTAGTGCTCAAATGAAAAGAATATTCTTAAGTGTTTGCATTCTTCTCTACTTATGAGGTTCTAAACTGATTCATTCAAGTTCTAACAACTATATTGATTATCATGCTAAAGAGTCATAGTGTGAGATGGAGTACCAATTTGGGTCTATATGTATATAGAATTATATTAATCCTCTAATATGTGAAGTTTTATGCATTGGGCTTACTTATTAAGATCAATCCATTCTCCATGCTTAAGTTTTAAAGGATTAAAAAGTTGTACAAATGCATATAAATGCTTAATGGGAGCAAAGAAGTTACTTAATTTCATTAGTACATAGATAAAACATTATACTGAATTTTACATTAAAGATATGTCAAATCATTCAACATAAAGATGTGTTAATGTTTATTACTTGAGAGGTAGTCTAGAAGCTCATGAAGATGCATGTGACATTATAGTTGGGTAGTGTTTCTCTTGGAACTTGTCATTTTCTTATATTTGTAGCTATTCATTTACAAATTATTTTAGGTTTGCACCATAATACTACATATTCAGATGTGTGAGCATTAACAAGACTAGTGAGTATAGCATGCCTTGATCTCTTTAGATTTATAATATTAAAATGGTAAAAAGAATTTTTGCACATAGTACTTAATGAAAGGTACTACCACACACTTTTTGTCATAAGGAGATAATGTGATTATGATGAAGTCATCGCTTGATCATACTAAAGTAATTGGAGAAAAAGTGTTCTGATTGAGCTAATTTGACATGAGCAAGATCTGATTGCGCAGTAGCAAGATAAACAAGGATTCTAAATAGATTATGAAATTTTAACAAAAGATTTGTGTCTAATGAATAAGAAAATGCACACTTGCATGCCACAATTGAATGCTGCTCACTCTTCCTATCAACAATAACTATTCTTTTTTATTAATAAGCTTTCTCATTTCGTATTACAAGCACACCATGGTGTCAAAAGATTTGATTATAGAATTTTACATGCAGTTAAATGAGCACATAGAAATAGGAAAGGATTAGTACCTCAGGTGTGAAGCAAGGAGTTAGGGCTGGTTGCCGGCACTTGCTGGAATCGCCACAAGAGGGAGAGGAAATACAGGTATCGACTAAATAGGGGAGGAGGAATCGTAAGCTATGTTTGTTGAGGAAAGAGGAGAGTTACTGCCATTTATAGTTGGCTTGGACCGAGCAGACGGGGTATTACCCGTCAGGTACTGCTCATCTTCTCCCAGGTAAGAGCCGAACATGCCCTGAAAATGGCTCCCCTGCTCTAGTCGGCGACAAGGATGGCTTGTTGTGTCGAGGGAAAGGAAGGATTGTGCGAGAGGAGAGGGATGGTGTGCATGAGAGGCTCAGCCGTGCATGAGGGGTTTAAGGGCTTTAGGATACATATATATATTAGTTTATTTAATAAAAGGTAAAAGTTGAACCTTAACTTTTAAAGCTTGGATCGACACTGATTGTACTCCAATTTTTATGAGACTTGGTCTGATGCGAGTATCTAGTCGAGACAGACGTACTCGCACCAAGATTATTGAATTTGGATTAACATTTTATTTTTAATTAATTTTTGAAGCTAAAGCTTTTACTAATTAATCTAGAAATAACCATTATTCCTAATGGGCCCGAATTTTGACCAATTGATCGTTTTCTTGCGTTCTATTTGATGACAAATTTCTCTTAAATTTACGGGTAACAAAAAACGGTGGGAAATTTTGTCGTTGAAAACTGAATTTGATAGTTTGGGGAACAAAAAATGGAATTTAGCTCGAAACACAACAAACAACGAATTCAAACGGGAAATTTTGTGTAACTAGATTTGGTGTAACCAAATTTGGTGAGTTTGCTAATGGCTTGGTTGCTAACAACCTGGGGTCATTACGAGAATGCAGGTGGATGAGTGAGTATAATCGTAAGGATAGAATGAGAGATGAGTTTACCCACAGCAAGGTTGGAGTGGTTCTAATCTTAGATAAGATTAGAGAATGTCGCCATAAATAGTTCAAGTATATTAAGCTTAGATCATTCAATCCTCCTGTTAGAATTATTGAATTTATGAATTTTTTTCCATATTAAAAGAGGAAGTGGAAGATAAAAAAGCATGGGACGAAACCATTAGAAAGAGTCTTCCTTGTTTGGAAATTAAGGGAGATGAGCTTCTATTTGATTGTGCACAATGGAAACAAAGGGCTCATGCATCTAGTGGATTAAGGGTTGGGTTTTTGTTTTATTCAATTCTTCTAGACCTTTCTCCCTAAAGGTATGCTATACTTGTGGCGAACTAGAACATATAACATCTATGTTGGAATAAACAAAAGAAACTTAGATTGGGTTCCTAGAAGAACAATTCTTTTTAGAAGAATGGGATTATAGACCTAAGGCGAGTCCTTCATTATAACTTCTAGTCTTTAGGAGGATCAAGTGAAGGCATGAACAAGAAAAAACTTGTTCCAATAATAGCTGAGGTTTAGTTGTAGTATTTTCATGCTTGAGTACAACGTATTTAGATTTTGCTATTAAAAGTGGCATTTTTAATTATGTTTTTGCTAGTTGTAGTACTGTAATTTTAATTGTTCTCTATAAAGTGGTATCTTACCAGCATAGTTTTTCAGTCAAATGATATTGATTCATGTTAGTTAGGATCACTCTAGCATGTTCATTAAGCTCATTTTGTTAATAAGTGGTTTAATTACATGTTTATTTAAATGTCCTATATTTGGTATAAGTATTTCTTACCATGTTTTGTTTATACCCATTATGTTGAAGTGGAGAAAAATTCTTCTCGTTAACTTAGCTTGCTTAGTCTATTCTTATCTTTATTCTTAATGATTGCAAAGAGAATAAGAAAGTTAGAAATTTGCTTATCAAAATTTAGCAAAAACAAAATTATGTATTGCAGTCATCTAAAAGAAGATTAATGACTCTAGGGTTTGAAGCCAAATCTATCAATTTATTTGGTTTTGATGATTGCAAAGTAAAATTTTATTTTTCCTTTGTTATTTGATATATATTATAGTTATTTTTTTATGATGCAATATAACTTATTAAAGTTTGAAAGATATTGATCATATAGATAGCTAGTTAACACCATTACGCATTTTACCTAGCCTGCTCTAGCACTATACACATCTTTGTGCCCCAGGCACATGCGTCTAAGCGAGCACCAATCCCACGCCCTGACATACCTTGATTGTTGTGGGCTGATTTGTAGGTAGGCGGGTTGGCACCCAAATATCTTGCCTTAACACCTCCGGTCTGTTCTAGACTATAGCATCAAACTGAGGAAAAATAGAGATTACAATAAGCAAATTTCATAATTCTCTAAAAAAAAGTTAGATTTCCATTATTCAATAATCAAAATATTCTATATGAGTCATACTGAATGAACATTATCTTTGTTTCATTGGTTTATTGTATTTCTTAATTAATTGAAAATACAATTAGAATTGAATCTCGAAATAAAAAAAAAACTATTGAAACTAAGTGAAAAGCTTAAATATATTAATAAGATGAGACTATTTCATCTGTAAATATGAATGCTTTTGTGGTAGATATGCAATGAAAGTTATCTTTGTTTCTTTTTTTTATTGTATTTTTTAATTATTTGAAAATGCAATTAGAATTGAACCTTGAAATAAAATAAAAACTATTGAGACTAAGCTAAAAGTTTAAATATAAGTTTAAATCAAGTATAAAATTTAATCTTAAAATTTTTCTCATAATTATGTAGTTTGCATTATTCAAATGAAAGTTTTACTTGCATAATATCTGAATCTTTATAATCTATGTACCTAGAAATCCATTTTTATTAATTTTGAAAACTAGTACCCAATCTTTTTCATGTATGAAATTTCATTCTATTAAATGGTTAACTATATTCTAAAGACGCTGTTTATTTTGATATACTAATAAGATGAGACTATTTCATTTGTAAATATCAATGCTTTTTTGGTAGATATGCAAATTATAAGGATTAGGGTCCTTTTGTAATTAGATCACCTTGATTTTAAGGAAATTAGTTTGTTCATTTAAGAAAGGATATCTATATCAAGTTATTTTAGTAGTTGTAGAGGAACCTGATGAATATTTTTTTTCTTCCATCTGCACTTGTTTGTTTTAGAATGATTATCTTATAATTTTAAGGAATTTTTTATTGATAAGATTTTATAAAAGCAAAATAAAAATGGTAAGCTCACTATAGTACATTAGAAGTAAAGATCTAATACATAATTTACAGAATTCTTAACAAAACATACAATCCTGACAGAATCAAGACTTTGCACTCAACTTATATCATTTTGCATTAATTATTGATCTTCTTACTAAACACTATCAAGAAGAGATCCCTTGGTGCATATTATTTGTACATGACATTCTCTTTATTGTTACTGGGAATGAGTAATGAAAACTTGAGTTGTGGAGGGTTATTTTAGAATATAAAGGGTTTTGTCTTAATAAATCTAAAATAGAATATATGGAGTGCAAGTTTAATAGTAATAGAAGTTATAATTTTGAGGATATAATTATTCCAGACCATGTGATCAAGAAGAGCAAGATCTTCAAAATACCTTGCTGTTTGCTTTATACAAAGTTGTATAATACTGTTTAGGGAAATGATCTCTCAGCAGTTTCCCAAAAAACCACAAAAAAGCAATAATTATTTTATCACGAGTGATTGTGGCTTGTGTGGTTCCTCTCTTTGCAGTGAGCAAAAGTTGTAAATACCTCCACTTTCCATTATCTGAATAATGTTAATATTTCCAAAAGCCGCATGCATCTCTATGCTCATGATCCTTTGCATCAGCACTGCCCCAATGCTAATGACCATGTTTTGGCACTTAGCACAATCCTAATCTGCAAAACCCACAATGATGCTGAGCAATTATTTGTATTTTCTTGTTTTTATGTAGCAATATAGTATCAATACTACAATATAATCAAAATTGATAATGATTGTTTCCACCACAATACATTAAGCAACAACTCAGTTCTTTTATAAATAGTTATTACCATCTCAAATGAACCTTTATTTTAATGAAACTAATTTCTTTTATTCTAGCATCGTACTGTGATGATAAAACTTTTGTGTTTGTTTAATTTTTTTTATAAAAGTGTCCTAAATGCCCTTTGGGTTGAGTTGATTTATAAATATTAGAAATGACAAACAAAACCAATTGAAAATACTTCAAATGATTTTGAGAATTTTTAGTTCTATTTCAAGTTTTTTGTTGCAAGCATAGAAAATGATATCTACTTCTACAAATATACATCCTCAATTTTTAGAATGAATGGCATTTGGATAAAGACATTCTTGGGTCAAATTGTAAGAAAAATAATTAGAAGAATTGTCAATGTACAAACAAGATGGATAAGGCCATTCATACAATACTTAACAAAAAAACAATACATATATAAGAGACAATGATTTTCTTTGAGATATATTGTAAGTAAAAAAACAACAATAAACCTTGAAATTGCGAAGGATGGAAATTTTGCTACATGAGCATATGGTATTATTTAATAAAGCGAAGTTTGAATCTATCATTCTCTTAACTTGCTTAGATTTTATTTATTTATTCTCTATCGTTATCTATGAATTTAAATTACTCTTTTGGCTAACCTGATTTGTTGGGCTAAAGTTGGTATGAGAAGTTAGGCAAAATTCATCTTGCAGACACTAGGCTCCATATGCCTGATCATGCGCCCAAGGCTTTAGAGGCTCGCCCTTTGTACCCACATTTAGGATTGTCACTCTAAAGCAAATTAGCTATGAATAAATAAAAAATAAATATTTTTTAAACTAGCTTTTTACTTGTCTACTAATTCATTTTAATTTATTTTTCTAATACATTTAACATTTATTTAAAGTTCAATACTTAGTCGCTTGCTCACCGAAAGTCTCAATCTCATGAACGTGCATCCATCTTCTCGTCTTTAAATATTTCTTCAAACAAATTATTTATGGTCATGGTTTTTGCCTGTTACTATACATAAATAATGAAATTGGATACTTATAATTTTAGAAACATTTAAAATAAAATTCTAATGAGCTTATGCCTTATGGGCCTTATTTTTGTGATTCTAGATTATCTCTTACTAAGGCTTGTGAAATGCCCCTCCTTATGCTCCAAGCATTTAACATATGATTTTAACAATGATATCGTGTAGGATATTGCTAGGATTTTTGTATTTTTTATTTTACGTTGTATTTGTTTTTATTTTTTATTTTTTCAAGCTTTAAGTTTCTTCTATTACATTTATACTTAGTTTTCGTATTTTGTATAAATTTGTTATAATATAAATTGTCTAAATATATGGTAACATCTTTTTTTGGTCTTCTTTCTTATATGGCACATTCCAAAATATATGCATGCATTGATATCTTTATATCTTTATGCTCTTGCTTGCTTATTAACTTGGAATTAGGGTGTGGTTTTGCTTCTGTAATTGATTTCTATTTTCAAATGGAGATTGCATCACTTTTGTTCTTGTTTCTTAGCAATGCCCTTAAATTCTACTTCATGTTTGCTTCTCTTAAAAATAACTCTATTAATGTTTTTAGAAAAAGTTATCCATTTCCATTTTTAGAAACTACTCTTTTTCAAATGCTGGAGAAACTTTTATTCAACTCACTCTCAATGAATCTTGTTGTACACTTGTTACACACTTCTTTTAATGAATTGATTATACTTCTCGCATGACACATACAATATTTAGTAGCGAAGTTATTCATCTATAGTTACAATTTTTTCCAAACTTGAGATTTATCACAACAATACCACACTTTTGTTCCATTTAGTGGGGTTGGCTACATGCTTTCCTTGTTTCCATTGTGATTGATTAAATAACAACTCTCTAAACTCTATTTGCGTGAGTTCATTTTTAATAGTTTCTTTCCTTAAGGAGAAAACAATTAATAACACCCCACATAATATTGCTGGTCTTTAATTTCTATAAGTTAAAGTGGGATTTCTAGATCACATAATACCCTTAAACTGCATTTAATCCAATCTGTATGTATTTTATTTTTCACATCATCTTTAATTTTGCAATTGTTTTGTATGATAGAACAAACATATTTGAATCTTTTGTTCTACATGAAAATATATTATTCAATCGCTATATCATCGATATTATTTTAATTTCTTTTGCTCTTTATATTTCATTGTGGATCTATTAAGCCAAAGCCTTATTAATTTAAGGGCAGTTCTCTTTAGTCATGTTTGACTTTGTTATCATATTTAATTTTATTAATAAGAAAAATGTCACGTGCAATTCAAATTAACCAAGCCATCTTTCTCAATTGTGTTTAATAATCAAATCTCTGATTTATGCAAAATATGAACTTAGAGATGATCCTTGATGTAGCTATATTGATACATGAAAATTTTTGACAAGCCATCTTTCATTTGAATGCATGCAACTACTTTGTTTTGCATGTCTTTAATGACTTCTATAAAAACAGTGCAATTTCTTTTTTCATCAAACCAAGAACATCCCTTGGTACTTTACTATATCTTTCCTTTACCTATAAAGATCAAATTAAGGTATTATTCTCTCTTAAAAGTTTCAAGCAAATCTCTCATGAAAATGTAAGATCCTTGTAGCTGATTTACCTAGTATAAAATCAAATTGATTCTATGAAAATATGGTATCTCATTGTTGTGTTTTTTATTCTTTTCTCCCAAAGTCTAAAGTAAATCTTGTACATTGCCTTTAAGCTTATAACATGACAATGCTTTTCCATTCATTTAACATTTTCTTAATGTCGTATTAAGGTGCTAATTTGTTGCTAGGATTTTGAGCATAAATAATTTTACATTCAAAGTTATTTGTCATGCATTTGGTTTGATATTTAGGTAAAATAGCTAGAGGATTTATTTTACTGTGTTACCCTCAATGTTTCTTTAACATGAACTTTTTTCTGCCTAAATCATGTGAAAAAACTTTACGTTGTCTTGAGCTCTGCACAAGAAAAGATGTTGACAACATTCGGCAAAAATCATGAGGTAGGAGAGTGACTAGCGACCGGCCTCCCAAACTCTCTTTGGTTGTCACCTAGTCATTGTCGGTATTTCCCACCCTAAACCAAGCTTCATGCTACAAATCTTGTGCCCAACTTTATTGTGCTATGATCATCTCTGTTGCTCTTCAGCAGCGTCCCCTCCGCCATTGATGGCCTTCGTTTGGATGTTTATCAATATTATTACATTATTCTCTTGCATATATGTTGTGTGCCTTGACAATATTAATTTTTCATTTAAGCATTTAAAACGCATCATCAATTACTTTCTTGAATTCATAGTAAGCCTATTTTCTCTCTTTAAAATCTCATTGTACTTGTAATTATGTCATTATGTATGACAAGCCTACGTTATTTTGAGTATTTTATGAAGATTTTGTTTTCACTATCAAGTATCTTTGTTATTTGAATGTCTCTTTAATTTTTTTTTAATAGTATCTTTAGTCATCTTGGATATATATATTCTTTAGTTGTTTGCCACAGAAAATTAGTTTTTTCCTTCCTATTCAATTGTTCAACTTAATAATTTATCTCTTAAATGTATGTTTTTTTTAAGTTTACCATTTAGTTTTAAAACATAATTTAGATTTATTCTTTTTCTTAGTAATATCTTCAAATCTAATACAAATAATTAATGTTGGGATTGGCAAACCTTATCTTAGGATTATTTTAGAATCTTTACATTCTAATCTCCCTTTTTAAAAGTCATAATCTTTTTTTTTCTCTTTTTTTAAATAATATATTGGCACTCTTAAACTAAAACTCCAAAATTGTTTTTTTTTAACTCAAAATTTGTATAGAGAAAAGACTCAAAAGAAATATCACAGTAATATAAAGTGCTTAAAAATTCCAATATTTTTTCCGTGAAATGAAGACTTTCCATTTTGGATTAGACTAATATTTGCAGGTAATTGTTTCTTAGGACTACACTGCGATTGGTAGAGTTCAAGTTTGTCGGAACCGAGCAGTTTCAGTTCCTCTATGTTCAGACCACATGAGGCCTAGACTCAACTTGTCAAAACACGAAATGAGACAACTAATCCCTTGTAAAACTGGCCAATCGTCTTCTCCAGGGCTAATTAAACTTCTCAGAACCATTTTATGCTGTGATTTGCTGCCATATTGATGCATATTGAGCTTAGACTGACAAACTCCCTGGTTAATATACTAGTATCATAACAGCTAGCTGCATTTGCGCATGAATTTTTGTTGCATGATCATAATGCATATTTCTCTATGCCTTGGGCAGGTCCTTTATTCAGCCAACTCAATATGATGGCAGCATTTTTGTAGTACGCTTGAACATGGCCAGGCAATTGTTGTTTTTATACAGGTGAGAAAGATGAGGTATTATGTATGTGGTTCCCATCATTGGGATAATTTACTAAATTACTTGAATTCATAATTGTCCGGTTCAGCAGCAGTGATTAAGTCCTGTTTGCTTGATACTATTTTCTTCTCTTTCCGATTTGTTACTAATGACTAATACACACCCGATGGATGATAGTCCTGCGTTCTGTTCTGAATGTCATTATTGCTTTAATAAAATGACTTCTGCTCCTTTTTGTACCTTTCTTCTGTTAATACAATGATTTTGAATAAAAACAACTACTTGCATGACATTTTAGAGTTTAATATAAGAAATAATCTTAAAAATAAAATAAATAAACAATGAAGATAAATAAAATGATGTGATAATATATTAAAGCAATATTTACTTGGTTAATGTGATACTATTTTTAATATAAAAGTTTTCTAGTTGTTATTCATTTATTTTATTTTATATAAATATGTTTTGTGCATTCATTATACTCAAGCTTTCTAGTCTTCACATATGTGGGCCATGTGGGCGTATGCCCAGTCTATTGCCTCGATTTTTCGTCTTCCTTACTTTTTTTGTTTAGCGTTTAGGGTTTATGGTATAGGATTTAGGTTTAAGTTTAGGTTTAGGGTTTACGATTCAAATAGTAAATAGAATGACAACAACAAACATAATATATGCAAAGAAAAATAGATAGAGGTGGTGAAAATCATATGGGAATCACTAGCAATAGATAGAAAGAAGCCAAAGCAACTTTGATAATACCTAGTCTGATTGCCACAAAGAATGTACATAAACTCCATCATTTAAGAAGAACTAATAGCAAAACTTCAATGGTGCTTTAAAATCTAGGTTATTATGAGGGCCTTTTAAGATTTAAACTTCTTAAGATTATAATTGTCAGCTAGATAATGGGTTAACCCATCATTCTACTATTCTCGAACACTTTCATTAGAAACTTGTATAAAGAGAGACTAAAGTCGACATAGGAAATATTGTTGAACTTTAATAATTTAATGTGCCTTTTCTTCCACATTTTCTTTTCTTTATTGAATTTATCACTTAGAGCAACACAATATTTAATGGGGGTGTAGAGTATCACATATAAGAAAAGGTTGATTATTAGTAAATTCTTACTTCAATTACATTGATATTTGGGTTGAGACTATTATTTTAAGTGTAGATTCACATAATAGGAGAGTGATCTTGCAATATAAAGCACATGCCTTTTAACTATTCAATTATATAATCTAATTTGCAATATTATAAATCAATAAAAAGTGTGATTAATTGAATATAATCAAAATACACATCTAGCAAAGAGTTTTGGATAATGTTTAGATTTCATAGTGACAACCTTTGTATGGGAAAACTTAAGAATTTCAATCATGATTAATCAAAATCTTTTTTGAATAAACTGATACATTGCTTAATTCCCTCTTTTAGTGTACATGGAAAGATTAACGACATCAAATTCTAATTATTTGTTAACCACAAGTTGCTTGCATGATAAGCATGGAATGTCAACTTGGATGAGGTTTAGTAACTATCGATCACATTACATAAGTAATCAACATACTACAATTTGTTGTATTAACACTTTGTGACATTAAACATGTAAAACCATTTTGTGGCCTAAACAATAACAAATATATTATCCTCATGAATATGACAAATTTTTCCATCACTTTATTACTTGAGCAATAATACTAAGGCTAGATTTATATGATCTTCCAATGAAGAGAAGCATCTTCTTGAATGACTACTTTTAACTTATAATCATTTTTTACTTTATTAGAATTATTGGGTAGCTATGTCACTTGGCAACACCTTCCAATTTTAGTAACTAAGTGGTTCACCTTAATAAACTAAATTTAAGATAAGTTTGTGTATTACTCAAATGCTTGGTTGAGATCATAATTCATCCAAAATCAAAGTGACTATCAATTCACCATCTTTTGAGATAAGCTCTTTATCATTGGGTTGGGGTGGCATGTTTTGAAATTATGAATAAAAATACAGAGTATTTATTTTTTCTAACTTATTGGTAACTTGATAAAAGGTGCTAGGAATCTATTCCAATTTTGAAATTCACATGTATCTTGTTTATAGAAAGCATGACATTATGCCTAGTTAAGAAATTTCATAAATTATGTTTACCCTTCTAAATGATTTAAGCACAACTTACTTAA
This sequence comes from Gastrodia elata, assembly GCA_016760335.1. NCBI lineage: Eukaryota > Viridiplantae > Streptophyta > Magnoliopsida > Asparagales > Orchidaceae > Gastrodia > Gastrodia elata. Next base: position 24,089,267 of record CM028684.1, on the reverse strand, counting down.
CATTAGCCCTAATAATCTTAAAGGTTTTAGATGTAAGAAAAAATGAGAGTAAATACATATTGAAACAAAAACTAGTTATAACAAATTTCATGGGTCAAGGTATCCTTATTTGACATCTGCATGATGTCAAGAAATAATAAGACTATCTCTATAGGTATTGTTGACTATAGAGTTTGAGTCAAAGCCAATCTCTTAGTTTAGTTTTGATGATCATGAAGTATAATTTTATTTTTGCTTTAGGCTATTTTCTTGCCTGCTTTTGTATTTTTAGCTTAGGTCATTAACTCTAGAAAGCCACTTAGTCGCCTCAAATTTAAAGACTTGGCCTTATATTTTGTTTATTTTATTTTGTATAAGATGTATTTTTGTATAATATTACATATACAGTTACTGAAGTTTGAGAGAGATCACACTTATAGGTTAGCTAAACCGCATTAGTAATTTCAGTTAATAGATCCATATGCCTTCAAGGCATTCCTAGACGTAGTGTGCATATGTGCGTAGCAACCTCGCACCCAAATGGGCTTGAAAAGGAAAGATGTGGATGATAAGGTAGCTCGTGAGATGCAAGTCATGAGCATAATAAGGAATCTTGTGAGCCACATATCACAACCACGTGCCTAGAGACACATGGTACATGCCCAAGGGCAGCTGATAATATCTAAAATCCAATAGTTTTCATATTTTGAATCCTTTGATTTCCACTATAAATAAGGCATGTGAATTGTAATAACCTTATGCTAAATTAGGTAATCTAATCTAACATAGAGATTATTGTAATACTTAATACTGGATTATTAGAAATTAACCAAATATTAAGTATTATATAGGACAAGAATCTAAGTAAATTTGTATAAGCGTACAATCAATATATATATATATATATATGTATATATATGTGTGTGTGTGTGTGTGTGTGTGTGTATGTATGTATGTATGTATCTACTATTCCAGCCATCCAATTAAAGAAAATAAAAAAATCTAGATTATTTCAATTATACGAATAGTTTAGACATGATGACACTTGTCATCATGAGAATACTAAAACACTACAAAAATTTTCACTTGGTTTTGCCCCTCTTACTTCGCCTTTGGTTCACACTCTAGATCTCTTCTAAGCTCCTAGTCTATCGTATTTGGCTTTAATACGGTATGCCATCTAATAAAAGAAAAGATTAGTTAGATTTATAAATACGGTCGCCGCACGCAAAAGATAAGTATAATCTGATCGGCGGCGGAGTGGCGCGCCACTCGGGGAGGAATTACCCGTCTCCTCGAAGTAGCTGAAAGCCAAGCCCGTCTGAAGGGCTACTGACTCAAACTCAAGGAGGGTTGAGAGCTAATACTTAAGATAAGAGTAGTATACTTATCCTAAGTATTAGACAAATACATACATTGGATTTAGAATATAATAGGAATCCAATATATGTATAAGATATTAGCATTTCCAGTATACTGATCACGTCACAATACTAAGTATAAGTAGTATATAAACAGAGTGCGAAAGCTTAAAGCAAACATTTAGAAACATTCATCACAGAAGCTGTATGAAAATATTCATCTCAGAAAAGAAAAGAAAATATATCCAGAATTATTACAAACAGTTACTGAATTACAGACATAAAGCTAAGTACTAAACTTAAATAAACTAAGCAAAAAGGTAATAAAATTGGAGAGAATAGTCCACTAGTGCTCCACGGGCTCCTCCTGAATCTCTTGGGTGTCCTCCTGATCTGGCTTAATATACTGCTCAAGATCTAGCAAATTATCAGATCCCAAAAGTACCACATGTTAGACAATAAGTCTAACACATCGAAACTAGTCTAAACAGTTCTAGTTATTCATTTAATATTTACATAATGTGATTAAATCTGCAGAAATACTGTAAAGATAATTGAAAGCATAAAACTGTATAAAACTATACAAAATTGAAGTAAAGTAAAGTAAAGCTGAACTATAAACTGAGTACTGAAAATAAACTAAAATAGTAATGAATCTGAAACTAAGTAATCATATGTAAAACTATGTTGTATATCACTGAAATTATGAAATTGAATATGCCACAACAATGTATGCTACTGATATACAACCAAAATATCACTGAACTGCTATGAGTCGTACGATCCAATGTCTACATACATCCAGTTGGAAACTACGATGCCGATGCATCCTGAAATTCCCCAGTCAATGTATGCAATATTCCGTAACCCATAAATTATTAGTGATACTCATATGTCATCACTGATACTCAATATCATGCTTATGCTCATGCTCATGCTTCTATATACATGAAACAAATCTAGAAAAATACTTAGAAATTCGATAATGAATTTAAGGTCTCCATTATTCAGAATCTTGCTAAAATGATTTTGACTCATACATTCTAGTTCGATACTTGGTTAAAATTGAGAGTTTACTTACAAATCATTAGTTAGGATGATTATATACACATATTTAGCATATTTGCAAGAAAGGTGGATTTAACCCTTAGCTTGTTTAAATTGCACTTATCGAAGCGCACTACGATAAGAGGTAGAACCCGGTCACAGCTTACATCTCAAGCTAAGCCGTTAAATGTCCTAATTAAAAGCATACTCAGTGTCCTACGCAAAGTGACTTGAGATACTTAGTTTGCTTAAACTGCACTTATCGAAGCGCACTACGATAGGAGGCTAAACTCGATCGCAATTTATATCTCAAACTAAGGATCTTGTTCACTAAGTGTAACACTCTTAGTCTTGGAAGATTTATTCTAACGGGACTGTATTCTTCTAATCCCTCAGGATAGCACCTGGTCATAAGTCCACATTGGAGTGAATCAATCAATCCTGAATATTACTGAAATAATCTAGTACTATGGGTATACCCTACTATACCCAACCAATAATCTGGATTCAGAAGGTTCTATTTAATCAACAAGGATTTATCAAAACTATTAATCCTTATTCTAAATAGGTGTATCCTACACAAGGCTCCAAGGATATGATCAAAAGATCACTCAATATTGAATTCTACCATTAGGGATAAGTTCCATTCTAACTACTTTAGGTGATTCCTACCACAAGGTATCAAGTTCAACTTTTAAAGTTATGAAGGAAAATCTAAGTTTCTACCTCAATAAGTTACAAAAGCTCTTCCTACTTCAAGGTATTAATAATTAAGGTCCTTAAGTATTTCAAGAACGATCCTAAAGCAAGACCAGATCTCACCTTTCTACTTCTTAAGATTTACTTGTTAGACTTAGGTTAAAGTGATCAGATCAGATGATTAAAATTCATCTGATTCTTTTATATTCTATAATCATGGGATGAAATCAAAGATCTTATTAGAGTTAGATCATTTCTTAAATTATTACAATTTTATTACCTATTTTATGCTAATAGTCTTATATAAGAGAAAATCAAAGATCTAAAGTTTAGATTCAGATGATTCAATCACACAGATTTGATATTAACTTTAGCATTTCTAATTTAATAATTTAAGATCAATACTAAATCAGATGCATTATTGGAATAATGTCAATTAAATTATCTTTCAATCAAGTTAATTGATTAAGTGATTAAGGTTTAGATCTTAATCAAGATAAATTAAGGTTTAACCCCTAACTCTTTTACCATTAAGACCAAAGGTTACTTTTAAATGTCAATGACAAATCAATGTGTTATTAGTGTATTATTGATAGCAATTTTAAGTTTGGATTAAGTATCATCTACTTAATCGAGTTATCGTGATTGTTATATTCAATTATAGTTTAATGTCAATTTAAGCATATTTAGGTGTCCAAATAATGTTAAAGTTCTCTAATATACATTCTAAAATCATAAAAGCATAGAAATATAAATTCGACATAAAATGGAAAGTAATTAAGGCTAACTAATTCCAAATCAACCAAATGAGTTAGCACTTGATTACAAATCTAAATGACTTAGGTTTCATGCTATTTAGTTGTTAAGATTATACCTATTCAATACAAGCTTCTAAGAATTCTATATCTAGCAATTGGCATAATACATTTAAAATTCATGATAGATTTTGAGCACTTAATAAAGATGATAAAGTTTCAAACTTAATTTCAACATAAAATTTTATGCAATGCTCAATTTTAACTAAAATATGTTCAAATTTGATATAATTTAGTCCCACTAGGGTCCTAAGGACCTTAAAAATACAAAAACGGTGAAGTTTTGACCATTTCAACCAATTCTGGGCAAAATCTGAAAATTCTAGGCAGTTTTGCAATTTCTGGTGCTGTAGCACGTTGTGGCGCTTTTGGCGCTGAGCGCGCTGTGGCGCTTTTGGCGTGTAGCGCGTTGTGGCGCTTTTGGCCCTTTAGCGCTGCTGCTCTTTGGCGCTGCGGCCCGCTGTGGCGCGCTATGACGCGCTGCAGCGGTCTAACTCGCGAAAATACTGTTCAATTAATTTATTTTTCTGAGTTTCTAAAGTTTTCTTAAAATGTCGCTCCAGCGCGCTGGAGCGGTCCATTTGCAATTTACTGTTTAATTAGGTAATTAACGGATTTTAATATGATTTTTTCCGAAATGGCGCTGCAGCTCGCTACAGCGCGCTATGGCGCGCTCTAGCGCCAGATAATGTTTTTGCCAGTGCGAAAACCCGTAAAGGCTACATTTCGAGCTCAATTACTCTCAATCAAGAGCGTTCCATGAGCGGTGTCATATATCAATGGAAATATCTTTTCGATACCTTTCCATTGACACCAAAATTGGCACAAACGGAGCATCCTAACTATACGAAAAAAGGTGATAAATGTAGGGGTGTACAGATCAAACGAAAAACAGAGCAATTTTCTGTGATACTTTTAAGAGCCTTAATGGCTTCCATACATACTTATGGATTTCTAAAGATACGTTCAAACATTGTAGCAACATGATGGTGACAAGGAGGATAAACAAAATGGTACCTTTAACCTTACGAGAGGAGGAAGAAGTCTTGGAAAGCTTGGAGGATGAGCTTCTCCTTCTTCTTCTTTAGCCCAATACTTAGCAATGGAGGGGAAGGGAGAGCTGCAGCTTTTGCCAAAATGGAGATGAAGAAGGAGCTTGAGCTCTTTCTTAAAGGAGAAGGAGAAATGATGAGCCTAATGAGAGGGAGGAGTAGAGGGAGCCATCATGAGCCTAGGGAGAGCATGGCTAAGAGGAGATGAGAGGGATGGCCAGCCAAATTTGCAATGGGGCTGTCAGGGAAAATTAAGAAATTGATTTTTCTTAATTAAATAGTTAATTATTTATTTTCTAAATTGATAAAAATCTAGGTTAATTAAATGCGCTCCGAAAATTCCCAAAAATTCACCCCTAGCTAATTTGGGGGTGAGGAATTCAACGGTGAAGTCAGATTTCAATTCTGACGATTATTTAATTATGCTAATTTTCGGGGTATTTAATTATATTAAAATATTCGTGAAAATCCAACGACTTCCAACGCGTCCAAAACATCACCCCTAGCTAATTAGTGGTGATGATCGCAACGGCGAAGTCAGATTTCGATATCGAGGTCAAAATAAATACCTCAGTTTTCTAATTAATTAAATATTAAAATATTCCAAAATAATCGATTGAGCTCCGAATTGCTCCAAACATTCAGGGTTTGGTTCTAATAACTCGATGAACTTAATGGGATGATAATTACGATATGATTATGCTAAAATTACGCTAGATAACAACTTTAGGTTGTTACAAAATACATTTTAGGGTTATGTATTTCTGTTATTAAGGGATATCACATTTATTATTTATAATTAATTGCAAGTAGTGCAAAGATGTAATTTAAGGTAAAATGCTATAAATAATAGAAATAACTAAAAGTATGGAAAATCAAAAGATAAGTATATGTTCAAGAGTGACTGCTGAAGTCTTGCAAAAATATGTTTTAAAAAAAAGGCATCAAGTATAAATACAAGTGTGCATATGGAAAATAGTACAAAACTGGATGTGCTCAATTGAAAATATGCTAAGTAATTGTAAACTAATATAAGGAATGTAACTGCAGTAACTTAAAGTAAAATTGAACTATAATGTATTAAAGTAAAAACATGTAAGGTGAGTTCAATCCATATGACTAAATAAATTGTCTGCATAGTCCTCTAGACTGTATGAAGTAAAGGTAAGAATCTTACACAATTAATGAGATTGTAATAATGTAAATGTAATTTTATTTATCTTATTTTTAATACGTTCTGTGGGCACATACAAAATAAACGAGGTATGTCTGCCTAATTGTATGTAACATGGTCTCTTAAATAACTTCACACTCTCCATCTAAGATATGTGCTATCTTTTGATCTCTTCATAGCCCGCCCTGACTCAAAATGTCTGTACAAACTGATACACCCTGAGTAAAACATTTTATTTGTCTTTTTTAATATCTTATTTATGCACAAATGTATGAATGTTATGTACAAGAAATTTAGGCTCAATATGTTGTTGTAGTTTAAGGAATTTCAATTTTAATAGTAAATTATGTGATATTCATCATTAATTTATAAATTTTCTAACTTTAATGATTGGCATTAATCAAGCCCCAATTGAATTAAGATAATAACCTAACATTTATTCAATTGAAATACATATATATATATATATATATATATATATATATATATATATATATATAAGATTATTTATAATACTTGTAATAATAGCTTAAATTCAACTTTAAAATTATTTAATTATTTAAATTTCAAGTATCATTGCAATAATGTAATTTGTTGTTCCAACATTAAAATTATTTTACAACTCACTAGTAGCCCAAATGAGTTTAGTGATTCAGCAATTGTTTGCATAATTCATTCAACTAATCAAATAATGATTCATTAACTAGCCAAAAGATCATAAAATTACAAAACTCAAGCATTAAACATTTTTTTTGTACTTGTATATATATTTTCGTTTGAATCAAACACCAAAATTATAAAATGTTGATCTAAATAATTCAGAACACTGTAAATATAAATTAACAAAAAAACATCATCGAAAAGACATCTCATATTGAATTCTTCCGCATGAACTATTGCACGAACAATTTTTTATAAATCACTAGTAGCCCAAATAAGTTTTGTGAGCCCACATTTGCTCGCATAAATTATATATATGTTGCACCCATCCCATGTTGTGTCATTAATAGCTTGTTGGTGATTAACTGATATGGTTTCACTAATGCAAGATTCAACATTGCAAACTAATTGATCTCCACTATATTTTATTATCCAATTATGGATTATACAAGAAGTAATGACTATTAATCTGGGTTGGATATGGGAAAAAAGGCTGCAATGGTCCATATAATATTTTAAAACAGTTCTTTAAATTGTCAAAAGCTCCCTCAACTATCGTAGGTTAAAGAGTTCTTGAGCAATTGTATGCTCACAATTTATCCACTATTTCAATTGATACCATGTCCCATGATACAGACTTATAAATTCAGACTTTTTAGAGTATCCAACATCTACAAGGTAATACTTTCCATCAGGCGCCTTAAGGCCATTTGGTCTTTCCAAAGCACTTTGCAATACCGTTGCATCATGCGCAGATGTAACAACCCAAGTTGTTACCTTAGTCAATTAGGACTAGTCTTAGTTTTTGTCTTGATCATAAGTACTAATTAAGTCATTAGGAGCCAACCTCTAAAACCTAGTTCAAATCAGGAGTCAGATGATCGAATCCTGATTTCTAGAAAATCCAGAAACCCTAAAATTTGACATATTTAAATGGACCTCTGATCGAAAAATGAACTTCTCCATCGCATTCGTTGCCCCCAAATTAGCTAGGGGTGATGTTTTCTTGTCAATCGGAAGTCGTCAAAAATTTTGACGAATATTTTAATACCCCAAAAATTGGGGAATCAAAATACTCGTCGGATCAAAAATTCGACCTCGCCGTTGCGTTCCTCACCACTCAATTAGCTAAAGGTGAATGTTTAGAATTTTTCTGAAATCGATTTAATTATATATATATATATATATATATATATATATATATAATTTTATTATTATTTAACGGCGCCATTAAATTTAAGCAATGCCGCCAGCTGTAGCTAACGGGCCGTCTGATCATACGGTGCCTTCATCCGACAATCGGATTGAATCCGATCCGACAGTCCGGACCTCATCTCCTTCCTCGCAACCGCTGCCGCTACCACGCGGCGATCCGCCGTGGATCTGGCCAGTCCGAGGCTCGGCACGCCTCGCCCGGTCGGTCGTCCCGAGCCTCCATTTTTTCCAAGATCGCGCTCGGGAGCCACTGGATGCCAAACGCCCGAACCCTAAAACGTAGACCGTAGAAGCTTCAGGTACCGATCTCCCTTGATCTTGTTCCGATTCTTGCATTGTAACTTCGCATGCCTATTCCATGGTTGTGATTGTCGATCCAACGGATCGATCGGGTTGGATCGAACCCATCGATCGGATTCGATAATCAGTATACAGTCGAAACCGTTAGGTCCGCCGAACCCGAACCCTAGGACTTATGGTTGGCCATTGCGCGCGACTCTGGCCACCTCCGGTGCTGGTCCACCCGCCGACGTGTAGGCCTCGTCAGGGGTTGCCGTCAGCCGGGCGGGCCGAGGTGGTCCGGCGCCGAGAAGGCCGGCAAAAGCAGTGCCCTAGCCCAGCGCCCTCGGGACGCTCTGCGTAGGAGGAGTCTGGGTCCGGCCGGGTCGACCCGAGCCCAACCCGAATACGCCCAAGTCCGCATACCCAAGGTGGGGCCCGCAGCGCCGCGTGGCACCCTACGAGCACGACACATGTCGCATGGGGCCCACCGCCAGAGACAGCGTCTCTTCGACTGCAGCCATGGGGCCCACGCACAGTGCAGCACCCAACAGGGTGCTGCCACGTGTCACTGTGGGGTCCGCACGCAAAGTAGCGCCCAATCGGGCGCGGCCACGTGTCGTGGTGGGCCCACTGCCCAACCGTGCGTCAGCTATGGGACCCGCCATGGCTCCCGTGGCCAACCACAGTGCGCCACGTAACAGTCGTGGGGCCCACATGTTATTTTTGACAGATATTTTATAATTAATTAATATTAATAATGATTAATTAATTATTAATTATAGTTAAACAATATTAACTAATATTTAATTAATATTATATAGTAGTATTATATAATTAATTGATATTAATAATAAATTAATTAATTATATTAATTATAATTAATTAACATGATTAACTAATTAAAACATAATTAGGATTATTTTAATACTAATTAAATAGTAATAGTAATTTATTTAATTAATTAGGAATAATTAATTTAATCACAATAGTAAACAGTTAATTAATTATTAATTATTAATATTAAATGATAATTAATTAATTAATTAGTCATTAATTATTTAAACTCTATATTAAAAATTAAGTAACTAATAATAATTAACTAAATAGTAACTTTAATTAATAAAATCTGATTAAGATTATCTTAATTACTTTTGAACAGTAATTAATTAACCTAATTCTAATTAAACAGTAATATTAATATTTATATAATTAAAATAATTAAATTAATTAAGTAATAGATTAATTATTAATTAATTTATAATTAATAATAATTAACTACAAATTAAGAATAATTAATTAATTAATTAATTAATATAGAAAAATATATTTTTAACTTTAGGAATAAATAGTAAATTAATACAAATTGAATAAATAAATGATAACTTTATTTAAATTAAATTATTTAATTCAAAATTCTTAAAAGTTTAATAACTTTTTATAGGATGATTCAAACATAATCAATATAGATCTCATTTTACTCAAAAAAATAGAAGAAATCAAATGGCGTAATGCAAAAATTAGTTTTGGTGTATATATAACGTAGTGACATTTTATGACCTAATTAAACCCCACAACTTTTGACTTAGTTGTCGAAACATATGCAATATGGGTCTTAAAATACTCAGGAGAATAGCCCCAATACTATAGGAGTATTAGTTTTTCCATTTGGACATCAAGATGAAAAGTCAACTCTTTGACTCCATAGTTGACTTTAAGAAAAATGACTAAAATGCCCCTTATATCAAAAATCGTAGTTGGATCTATAGGATCCGTTTCTTGTCTAAATTGGGCGTATTTACTGTTTATATTCATGTTAGATAATAAGGAATCATTTGATACTAAGAAACTTCAATTTGACCCTTAAATCAAAAGTTGACTTTTTGGATCTTTAAGTAAAGGAAAAATAGTCATTTTGCCCAAAATTTAAGTTAAGTGTCTTTAACCTCTAAATTGTCCCTTAAATCACTAAAACCAATATTATAACTATATTAGAATCATTTAAGTGAGTAAATCATCTCTTAAGTCAAATCTGTTAAAATCCCTAAAAATCTCTCTAAATCTTTTCATAGGACTTTGCACTTCACAATAGGACTATTCCTAAGATTAGGACTAGATCATAGGTTAGATTTCATTCATTAAAAAATAGGGTTTTTCAATTAATGAATATTTGTTTTTATTAGTTTCTAGACTCTTATTACTAATTTTGGTTATTTTATCTTTTAACCCTAAATTTAGGATAGGAGATTCATCCTATTAAGTTTGATTTATTTAAAAGGATTTGCCTTACTCAATAGATCACTTTTAGAATAAAGACTAGATTCATTATATTATCCTTTTGGATTATGTGATTAAACCCAATCACATGGTGTTTAATCCATAATCTATAGCTTAGTAGATCTTGATCAGATCTTAGATAGAATGTCCAAATTCATAAAACTAGAACGTATGATTCATTGATTGAACTTGTAGTCATATTTGATTGAATTAGATTAGAACCTGATCAGTTCTAATCTTTTTTAACTTATAAGGCCGAGCTTCTAAGTTACACTCGATAGTATGAATTTGAGATCCTGAATTTGTGTTACTTGGAATAGTTAGAATAGTTAAATTAGAAAACAAATGATATCACCATGCTTAGTAGAGTCCCTTGCTTACTATTTGATTTTTGTGCTATGCATTCCTTGATTGTTTGTGCCATATTCCCTTGGACATATCATATAAGACTTTGATGCATAAATAAAATTTTAAGAAATTATAGAGACTCCTTAAATTCCTTATGAAAATATTAAGGTAAATGATTAAGATAATATTTGCATGTATTAGAGCTGCCTCTCAGTTATGTCTTCTGCCTATGCCTTATTGTTGATATTAGGAGAAGACTTTGCTTATATTTTTTGCCTATGCCTCATTGTTAACGTTAGGAGAAAATTTGTTATATGTTTTCTGCCTATGCCTCCTTGATGACGCTAGGAGAAAACCCTATATTCTGTCTATGCCTCCTTGATGACACTAGGAGAAAATAGCTTTGTGCCTTAACCTCCTTGTTGACGCTAAGATCCCTTTTGATATTCAATAGGCTGGATTAGCCTTTTTCTGTATGGCAGCTAGTACACAGATATTGTTATATAGTATTGATATTTTGTATATGCTTCAGTATTTTCATTCAGTCAGCTATTTCATTGTTTTGCTTATATATATATATATATATATATATATATATATATTATTTAGGATGTTAAATTTATTGCTGTTATTTATATGTATCATTGTTGAATTTATTTATTTAACTTGCATACTTCTTATGATCACCAGCATATTTATGATGTAGTATTTTTTTTCAGTTCTTGTTCAGTTACTTATACTTATATGCTCGACCTTATTTAGCTTATATTTGAGGTATGTCTTAGCCTCCTTTTTGCTTAAGTTATAAATGTTGTTTATAGTTTTTTCCTCTATCCTGTTGTGCTAGTTGCTCCCTTACTTGGTTTGATTTTTTCTTAGAATATGTTAAATGGTGATATTACAAACATATAAAATTTATCAGCTTAAAATATACTTAGACAATTTGTCTAATAAGATTTTCTCTTTTTGGCTGGGACCCTACATTGTGAAACCTACAATGGCAGATCCATATCAGTTAGAAGATCAGGTGTCAGAGGTGGAGCCTTATCTAGAGGAGGAGGCTTTAAAGGAAGCCGCTGCTTAGTTTCTTGAAAGTGAGGATGAGAGAATTATGCTTTTATTATTTGAACTTTAATATGATGTAATAATATAGGTATTCATGACTATGTGTTTTGGATTACTATGCAGTTTATTCTGAGTTATATTCCATATTATTTCTATTATCATGCTTGGATATTTCCTATTTAAATTGCTTCCACACTCTGTATGAATTCTTATATAGTGATTGATCATTTGATTCTGTGCTTACTCCTTCCCTTATTAGGAGGATTGTGGATTTCATCCCAATCCAATAATAAGTGAAGGGTTAGTCAGAGTGACACACCACCCCTTAGCTTAATCTTGTGGATTAAGGGGTAGGGCGCCACAGCAGACCCTTCCTATGCTGCCAAAACATATACAAAATTCAAATCAAAGTTCACAACGGCTAGGATATTTTGCAGTTGATCTCCTTTTCGGCCACAAAATGCTACAATTTGGTTCATTGGCATAGATGCTTTAATATGAGTACCATCAAGAGCCCTAATATTGTCCTTAATAAACAAAACTATTAAACATTATTGTGCCACAATAAGTTATATCATAAACACATATAAATCAAGTACTACCTTAAATCGTGGCATATATCGAGCCCTTAAGGCTATCTTTGAATGTGCTTCGACTTTAGGAAGGGTAATCATTTCATTATGCAATGTTCCAATTGCGTGCAAAACTTGACTGAAATATCGGCTAACAGTTTCATAGGATCTCTTGAATATGAAGCTAACTGACCTTATACGTGCACTTTGCCCTATTATATATAATAACATTGCAACTTGCTCTTCAACCGTAACATGTATTGTTAGCCTTAAAAGATTCATAGATTTTAATGTATCACACAATCGAAAGAAATGTTCCTTATTCATGCAGACCATAAACATTGAAACAGAATCATTGCCTTCATAAAGATTACGCAAGTAATCTTTACATTCTATGTTACGCGCACACGAGCTGTAACAACTTTGTTTTGCATTGACCAACTCATCATCATCATTACTATCATTCTCTAGTATACTCAATATAGCTGCACATGCGGCAAAAGTTGCTTTTTGTTTTGTCGCTTTCATCTACGAGAACATTATATATTATTATAAAATTTGCTAGAATAATATACCCAAATTCAACTAATCAAAGAATATTTTAACTCATCAAAATATCATAAAATTATTATACAAATAGTTAAAAAAGAATCATTATCCTAAATAAGAAATCACAAAACAAGTCTAACAAATTAAAAAAAAATAGCAAATCACAAAATAAATTATCTTAAATTGTTCATAATCAAATGACAATATCAAGCATATCCTCAAAAAAAAAAGAAAGTATTCATTTATCGGATGGAAGTGAGGAGTGCTGCTACTTGCGAGAGGCGATTCAATATTATAAAATCGTAGATAGTGCAATTGCCTTGTGTTTGGCTTATGTGCATGAGCATGCAACACTAGCTCTCATTCAATTATACTGTACTATTCAACTCACCGGTATCCGATTTAATTAGATTCATTTTTATTGTGTTATTTGATTCACCATGTCTAGATTCCATACCTAGTAATCGATTAGACTTGTTTAACAATTTTTTTCTCAAAATGTAAAAACATACTGATTTAAGAGTATAATCTAACCTTCTAAATTACTCAAAATATCATGCAGTACAAATTATTTCATTACAAACAAAAAAATTCAAATTTTCTTAAAAATTACTATATACAACCAAACAAAAGTAAATTGATTATATTTTAATTATAATACAATGTATTTTGCATTAAAAATCCTACATACCAAATATCCTCTTGTAATTTTACAAAACTTCATTGCATATACTTTTCACTTTAGTTATAATCACTTATAATTAATTGTAATTTATACTTACTTTAGACCTTAATAAAACACAAATATATATGTCTAACAAAATTTTTCTTTTTCTTAAGCAGCGCTCTGGTGTATAAAACCAATACGCCGGATTAGGTAAGAATTCAGCATATGAGGTAGAATCCATTCGTGAAGAGATTGTTTAAATTACTCTTTCATTTTGATTTCATTTTGAAAGAGAAGAGCCAGGCGAGATTTTCATTTGTGGCTTGTATTAAAGTCATAGTTTTGTAACACAAGGTTTATGTTTGAATCAAAAAAAGAAAGACTTATATAATGGGTCAACTCCATAAAAAATATTATTTTCTCACCATATTGCTCAGTTACAAGCAGTAAAATGAGCATATATGTAATTAGCCAAGTATATAATAAATAATTTTTTAGAAGTAACAAAGATTAAGTTAACATCATTATACAATAAATTCAACACATTTCTATTGAAGATAATTCAATTACACAATTTTACTTTTAAAAATCACACTAAAAATGGATCCGAAATGCATATCCTGACAAATGTCAGGAGTTTCTCCGCATTATAACAGGCGCGCTCATGAAAAATGGACAGAAGGGCAGCCATTGAGAGAGCTGCTGAGCTTGTTTTTTCAATCATGAATGTAGCTTAGTTGAAGATCACAACATATCGGCAAAACAGAAGCAGAGATTCTTCATGAATTAATCTTCCATTAGCTGCAGCAGAATACACAGTATTTGTGCCAGATTTTAATCAAAAGAATTATTAAAAGGGGCAACTTTTTTTTTTTTGGAATTTTGAGGGAGGGCCTTTTATTAGCCCAATAGCATCCCAAATGATAAATAAGTACATAATAATTTGTTACAATAATCATAATAAGAACTTAGGGCTCTGATAAAAAATACATGCACGAAAAAAAATTAGTGTTGTGAATCATTGATTGAAATTTTTGGATTTAAACTATTGACATATCCAAGTATTCAAATCCCAAGAAAAAAAAAACGCAATAAGGCTAGCTACAGCATCAGAACTATAAAAACTCTGGTCTACATCTCCACCTCATCTGAGCTCCAAGTCTAGATAGGGAGTCCAATAGCAACAACTCCACTTGAAAATAGCGTATTTAAGGGGAAAAAAGCAGAAAGAGCTCCAGAATCAACACTTTGAGAGCCTACATATGATTGCACCATTGAAATATATTATGTGCAGATCCCAAATAAAGCCAAGATCAGAGTATGCCATCAGCGTGACTTTAGGAGCCCTGGATTTATTATATTCCATCAGTATGCCAAAAAGGAAACAATTTAAGCACTTCGTTACACAATGCATTTGCAACGGAACCAAACTAAGGAGCAGCAAAGAGCAAACAGCAGCAGCCACAACAACTGTAACCTTACCCAGAATGTAATAATATAATTTTTTCACAAAAATAACAAGCCATAATGAGCTATAGACATTGCTTCTTTAATCATCAAAGTGCACAACAGATGTAGATGGCATATTAACAGGAAACCTAAATACAATACTCAAAGAATGGTTTTATTTTTGAAACAATTTCATGTATGAAAACTTTACTGTTAGTTGAATTTTGAAATATCATATGCATACATACATTTTTCAAAACTTTTTAAAAATACTATAGGAAAATGTGTTGTGCATTTTAAAACGGTGGTCATAGCTACTGATTTAAGTTCAGCATCATGCATGTGTGTAGATATTTAAATGTGGGGCAGCCTAACGTAAGAAAAATCATAATGAAAGTAATTTTGTCTCCTATTAGCCTTTGTTCTATTTTTAATAAGATCACATCAAGAATCATTGTTACTATACTTAAAGCCCTGCTACCTCATGATTGAGTCTAATCAACGTGATTTTGTCCCAAGCAGAAATATTAAAATTAACTTGTCGCTCAAAAATATTCCACAACCTTGAGTTAAAGCATCAAGAATTTAATGTTGCTATTAAGTTTGATTTTGAGATGGCTTATGAGTGAGACTTACTAAAATTCTTGAAGCATATTTCTTTCTAGTTTAATTAATAATATAGATGCTATATTTGGTAATGTTTGGTACCCTATCATCATTATTGGTTTCCAACATAGTTTTTTGAAATCTCAGAGGTTAGGCATGGTGATCCTCTTTCTCTTATCCTCTCATCCTCTTCATTATAGTTGTTGATTATTGGTCAAGAAACATAAATCGTCTTATCAATCAAGCCAAATACTCAAATTCAAAGTGAAAGGTAAACGCATTTTAACCCATCTCTCTTATGCTAATGCTTTCTTTTATTTACTAATGGAGAAATCAGATCTATGAGACTCAAAAGCTCCTCAAAAAAACTCCAAAGTAATTATGTTTAAGATTTATGTAAGCAAAATCTTTTTTTTAATCAAGGCAAAACTCCCTGTCAAAATTAAATCAATAAGTGAAATTTTGGTTTTAGAAAAATCACTCATCCGATGAACTATTTAGGTGTTCTCATCTTCAAAGGTCATAGTAAAAATTCCTATATCACAGTTTCCGCCTAGATAAATTAATAAACACATCCACATTTGGGAGCATAAACTCCTTTCTACGAGGGAGAGATCGACTCTTATCCAATATGCGCTCAACTATATTCTATATTATTGATTAGACATGCTCAACACGATAAAATATGTGTCCAATCATATTAAAACATCCCTTAACAAATTCATCTGAGTAAATAATAACAGGCCTTAAATTATTTGGTCCTTCTGGGATCAAATCAAATTCTCTCATAAAGAAGGCGGTTATTTAGGGGTGAAAATTTTGAGGAAGTTCATAGAGCTCAATCACTCAAAAGCTTTGATGGAGTTTTAGAGCCAAACCAACTACTCGGGCTAATCTACTTCATGTCAAATATTGTCCCACCAAGCACCCCTGCTTGATCAAAATTAAAAATACAGATTTGCTAATCTGGAAGCGAATGAAGGAGCATCAAGAAATTATGGAGCATAATATCTTTTAGTAGAAAGTAAACCAAAGCTGCAGCCTTTGGTTTAATTATTGGTCTCCTTTCGATCATCTTTATGAAGTTTTGCATGTGACCAATCCCACTTGCTCCGCTTGCTGGATAATAATCGTTGGAATATATCCTTGCTTTCCCAACTTCTTCCTCAAGGCATCTTGACTTGTTATCTGAGTTATGGTTCCGGTTGATTCTATTCTTCAACCTTGAAGCTTTTTTAAGCATATCTAAATATCAATGCTGTTGCAGTTATGAAACTTTGAGCCAGGTTTTAATTGATAATCATATTGTTGTTAAGATGAGGGATCATATGCTATTGAAATAGGTATTACTGCAATCCTATGCCTACTTGTGGTAACTTAGTGCTCCAAAGATGGTTCATAACTTAACCAAACAACTACAAAAAACCTCACTCTGGTTCCCTTCTTGATGGTCACATTCTATGGAATTTATGGGAGGCTAAAAATGGGTCAGAACATAACAACTAGTTTTAATGTTGGTGCCATCATCAATAAGATCAAATTGGAGGTATATTGCTTCCTTAAAGCTTTTAATGATAATATGTTTTGCTAGATTGGAATTGGCAAGGAAAACTAATATCTTCTTTCCCCACTTTATACAATGATGAGCTAATTATTTAATTTCTGGAGTTTTTTGAGAACCTTTGTTGATCATCTGACAATTGTTGGCTTGGCTGTCAGAGGGTGGTGATGTTTTCTGCTTGTGGAGCTGGTTGTGTGGTTTGGAACCTGATTCATCTCAATATAATATTGGCCTATCTAATTTCGGTTTTGGCATGAGCTTTATTTAGCTCACTTTAATACATTACAACTGGTCTTATGCAGGGATGTTTTGGCTATAACAATGTGATATGGTTCTCATGCACAAAAGTTCTCCTGAACATCCTTTTGAGTTCTTCCAGCTGGACCTTCATAAAGTTTTTGTCCCTCATTGCAAGACGGTTATTATGTTTGAAAGGTTTTTTTATTTTGACGTCATCGCCGGCCTATGTATATATAATAGAATCAATAGTATACAATCAACTGGGATCAAACTCCACAGTATCATCAACTAGTAGGTTTGAAAGCCTCCTAGATAGTACATCTCCCATAGCAAAAGAAAATTCACCATGTCGGGCTAAAAAGATAAAAAAACCATAGCACGATTGGAATCGCGCATGCAGTGTACAAAAACAATACGGAGGAGATCCAGTAGGAATGCAAGATGAGCCGCATATCTCTCTGCGTCACGGGTCCTATGAGTTCGCTCCCAAGTTTGTCGAAGTCTGCGCAAGGCACCAGAGCATCCACTCTCAATAATGAGACCATCCAAGTCGGGAGCTCTATCCTGAAGGGCCTGTCTCAGCAGAAGGGCCATCGTTATCTCTGCCTCGAGAGGGGAGTGAGCCTGAAAATGAGCACCATAGGCAACCACCAACTGGCCATTGTCATCTCGAACAACTACGTCATAAGGGTCTTGCTCGCCATATCTAAAAGACACGTTGATGTTGCCCTTCAGCCAACGGGTCGGGGGGGCGGCACCATCTAATAGCGATAGAGGAGCCCGAGAAAGCTAGGGAGCCCTAAAATTCGTCCATTTCGGCTCCTCTCATTCCAACTCCTCCACATCTAGAAGAGAGAGTATGCCACAATCTGACCGGTGAACCTAAAGACGACGACATGAAGTGGTCACAGAGAAAAGTTAACAAGCTGCTCTAAGAGGAAAGCGTAATAGATAGAAGCCCCAACTGATAAAGACCTAGAGTAACTGCAATTGATGGAAAAGTGCTACATGTCCTCCTTAGAATCACAGCCCCACACACCTGGTCAACTATGCTAGACCTTTCCTGTGCATCCAACAACCGGTTGAGAAATAGCATCTCTAAAGAATCTTCACAAAAAGCAGGCTTCCCTCGGACCTAGCTGAAACTCCCAAAAAGCACAACTCCCACTGCTGGCCCCCCTATCTCAGCACAATAAATCTTGGCTCCTCCGTGTATGGAAGAGAGTATGCCACAATCTGATGAACCTGCAGCGACGTTAGTAGGTGGTCGCAAAGAAAAGTTAAAACAAGATGTTCTAGGAGGAAAGTGTAGCAGATAAAGGACCCCAACCGATAAAGAGATAGAGTGTAGCTCTAGAGTAATTGCAATTAATGACAATGTGCTCCCCGTCCTCCTCAACATCACAGCCCGAAACACACCTAGTCAACTGCGCTAGATCTTTCCTGTGTAGCCAACAACTGGTCGAGATAGTATCTCTAAAGAATCTTCACACAAAGCAGGCCTCCCTAAGACCTAGCTAAAACTCCCAAAGAGCACGAAACTCCCACTGCTGACCCCATATAAATCTAACTCGCCAGACTCTCAATACAACTATCATACTGTCACTGCAATGAATCCTGCTCTAATTAAGTATGTCTTTGAACAATTGGCCATCCCATGTAGAGGAACCGCCAGACAAGTGAATCGGTTCTCTGCACTGTGAAGTTGTCTCCCCTCCTCCAGTATCGGGTCTCCATGGATCTTACCAACTAAAGGTCCTCCTGCCAAACAAAATTCAGTGTGCTGAGCCACAAGAATACTCCTCCGCAACCTCATCACGGATCCTGAGCCCCCATGCATACAATGGACGATAGACCTCCTGCCAACGAATGTAGTGGAAGCCACCACCCTCCGCTCCTTCCCAAAGGAACTTGTGGAGGCTAACCTCAATGTCCCGAAGGCAGGAGTCCGGGATCGGGGCCATCATCATAGTGTAGTTGATGCCCTGCCAGAGAAAGGTATCGAGTGCTCCATGAGCCAACTCGAGCATTTTAATCCACTCCACAAGACCAATAAAGTCTATTCTACTTGAGGGTCAACCAGTCACTGAGACTCCCAAATATCTCAGAGTAGACGCTCTCCTAAATTCGAGCTGGATGGCAATCCTGCGTTGACAATACGCAGGGGTCCTCCTACTAAAGATAATTTGTGACTTCAGGGCATTCACAGGCTATCCAGTCCAACTCATATATTCCTCCAAAATTTGCTAAACTGCCCTCCCACTAACTATCAAGTGAGAAAAGAGCGAACCTCCTTTATTCAGAATAATGCCCAATAGGATGGTGAATCTGCTCCTACCATCGGACAAATAGAGAAAAGAGCATCAAACACAGTATGAATAGGTAGGGAGAGAGGGGCCATCCCAACCTAACGCTTCTCCTACCCACTATCCAAGAAAGGCACCTGCTACTGACTAATATTGCAAATTTGGGAGAATGAACGTACTGGAGGGCTCACTCTAACCTTGTGGAAAGCCAAAGAGACCCAAGATCATCCACAAACAATCCCACTCTATTCTATCATAAGCCTGCTTTTATCAACCTTAACGGCTATGTGTCCAACCTTCAAGGTGATATATAAGAGCCGCGTGAAAATCTCCTAGACAGTGAGACAGTTCTTATTGATGCCAATCCTGGGAACAAAGTGCCCTATCCCTAGGAGATCAGCATGAGCAATACTACCTTAAGACACATGATCAAGGTCTTGGTCACCACCTTATAAATGGTGTTACACAGACTGATAAGTCTAAACTTCCTTGGAGTGGAGGCCCCCTCCTTCTTGGGAATGAAAACCATAAGTGTCACACAAGTGTTTGGTTGTTTGCCCACCATCAAAGAAATGGTGGATGGCTGCCAAGGTGTTAGCCTGGGTGACCTTCCAATAACATATGAATGATGGGGCGGTATCATCTATCCTAGGGGCATGATTGGGATCAAAATCTCATAGAGCAGCCCAGATCTCGTCATCTATGACGGGTCACTCGAGATTAGCAGCATCTGCGTCACCAAGGACACGTCATAAATCAGATCAGTTAGACAGTGCGTTACTAGACTAGACTAACCCCACTTCCCCTGGAAGAAGTCATAGAATAACTGGTTGATCCTCACAGGGTCTGAAGTCGTCTCCCCAAAGTTCTCCTAAAGGGCGAGGACAGTGTTCGACTTGCAACACTACGTTGCAAGCCGCAAAAACACCACGATGCACTGGTGGCTGTGAGTCAGTCACCAGGCCTTGGCTCACTGCCGCCGCTAGCTCTCCATCCTCACCTCCTTCACATGTGAGAGCTCGCGAGTGGTGGCCCTGAGCTGTTGAACAAGCTCAGGGTCACCGCCTATATCAAACTCCATGTCCGCCTCCTGAAGTCGCACTAATCTCGAGGTGAGTTTTTCCTCCCTCTTCCATAGATCAGAGAGGGTATCACATCCCCACCACCAAAATGCTCAAAGCATCATGAGCCATCTTGTGGTTCATGATGGAGGACGGCGAGCTGCGAGACGGCCGCCCCATGCCCTCTCCACAATACTGAACGACTCCGAGTGCTGGAGCCATGTGTCCTCGAACTTGTACCAAGCTCAGGTACTTTGAAGATGAGACAAGCATCTGACAGAAAGAGAGGGAAATGGTTAAAAACTACCTGTGGCAGATTGTGCACTACTACCCCCGACAGAATATCCATAGCTGAGAAGGAAGCGATCCAAGCTCTCTCAAATACGGCAATCCCCCTCCATGTTGTTGCACCAAGTGAGCCTGGGCCCAACTAAACCCGTAGCATAAAGATGGCATAATCTGATGCACTCCTAAAAGTCCTCCTGGGCTGCGATGAGCTTGAACTCCTTCCCACCACACTTCTCCTGGGAGAGAACATAATTTAAGTCTCCTTCAAGTACGAGCGGGCACTCTCCACCCAGGCTGCGGCAAGCATCCCGCATAGTTCACATATGTTGTACATGTCTGTAGTTGCATAGACGGCGCAAAACTAGAAGACCATGCCAAAACAAAGGATGATAGTGGCCAGGATGAGAAGTCTGCACTGGTGATGAACCTCACACTGCAAGAACTCACCTGCCAGGCAAGCATCAGGCCACCCGACTTCCTAATGAATGAATAACAAGTATTGGTTCAAGGTTTAATAGATAGTCTATCTATATGCTCCAACAATATTAATCTATTTGAAAATATTAAGAGCAATAACAACTAGCTAGAACAATATTCTTGGGATCTAAGGTTGCTCAAATATGTAACTCTCCACTATTGAAAATGTTTATTATGAAAATTATCTTAGTGTTCTCGTATTATTGAATACAAAATTAAAGGAACCATGTTACCTTAATTCAATCTCAATTTAAAGTTATTTATTCTCAATAAACTATTTGTAATGTGAGAGATAAATTAGAAAAATACTTATCAAATGAATGAATTCTTCTCAATCTTTGATCAACTTTCTTTTAATTCTTGTGGATCAACTTTTAGACATTGTCTTGCTGTTATGATGCATAAATGTTTTTAGTGTATGGTGCTTAGATAGATATCAAAATTATGAATAAGAATGTTTTGATGTCCAGTTGTAAGTGCATTACATTACTTTTTCTTATCATTTGAGATTCACAAGCTACTCGCTATTCTTTATTTTCTACTTAGACTGCTCATTTACTGAAATGAATAATAGCATTAGACCTTGAGTAGCAGATTAAGCAGAGATGGGGGTTTTTATATAGAGATATGCCTCCACCAAGATCTTAACATTTGCATGAATAAATATTAGCTATCTATTCAGAATTTAAGGACAGGCCGTGCGAGACAAAACATTTTTACTTCAACACTCTAAAAGTGTCTGTATGAGTTCGGATAGCTTGAGAGTATGGCTAGTTTCTTTTAGGTAGGCTACTCAAAGTAAAGTTAGTTTCGTTAACTTTTTGTATGTCAAAATTTCTTTCACAATTATAATTGTTTATTTTTAAGCAAACACAATGTAGGATTGTCCAACTAGTTTTTGATAATGAAATGTACATTGTAATTTTCAAACAGCTAAGTTACACTTTATATGATATCAGCAGATCTATAAAAAAATTATCAATAAGAACTAGAACTGACCTTTCTTTCACCGCAGATTATATAATAACTAATTATTAGGAATATTCTAAATCTGAAAAATTTAAATCAAATATTCAAGTATTCTTGTGAAGCATATATTTGAATAATTCTCAATATGTTAAAATTTTATTAAAATAAATATGGCAAAAATTAAAAGATATGTTTATGTATTTTTTACAAAATATTGGTAATTTATTAACCACTAGATATTTTAAATAAATTATCAGGATTATTATTTTTTAAGAAAATATAAAATAAAATTTAAGTCAAAACATAAAAACAAATTTATTTTTTAATTCCCCATTTTTGTATTGATTTTCTGTAAAATTTCATTATGTTTGGAATTAATTTGGTTAAAAAATACAAATAATATTTTCTGGATTAATTATTTAATTAAATAAATATTATATAATTAAACATCCTAAATATCAAACGAGAGGATTGATTTGAACCATAAGATCAACTACGGGATGTGGGCTTGAATCTAACTGCTCTGCAATGATTGCTGTGAGGAGCTCTTCATGAGGAACTATTCAATTCTACTAGAGGATGCATGATGACTACTACAATATTTCATTTTATATTTTTATTTAGTAAAACTTTGTAATAATTAAATGACAATTTGTCATTGGTTTTGAAATATTTATTTAAGTGATTGTAATGGTTTTATTCTTATTTTATTAAATATTATATTTCTATTTTAATTAAATACATTAATATGATCTTGTGGTCATCACATATTAGTATCGTACTTTTGAAGTTCTTTTAGACTAACCATATTAGAGTAGTCGAATTTCTAAAAGGTAAAGAGAAGTGTTTTAAAGTTTACAAGTGATTAATTTATAATTGTAACAATAAGATATGGGTTGATATAGTTTGCTTATAAAGAAAGTCATCTGGCTTACCTGAAAGAAATGATAGATGTCCAATGATGCATTGATATGGCCAGTGCTGAAATATGACTGAGCATTTTCCTCAATCTTTTCTAACCTGAAAAAGATGCACATTTGCACATAAATTTGGAAAGATTCCAAAATCAGGATGAATACTTAACTAGATTAAAACTTTTACAGTATTTTACCTGTAAACATAATTTACCATAATCCCAGCACTTTTCCTAAAGCCTTTCTCCGATGGATCTGCCATCCAATTTATTCTATCAACTAGCTGCACAATATTTAATAATATTACCATAATATCTAGTGTGATTGAAATCAAATTAATAAACAAAAATGTCAACAACCTTGGCTTCAAAAATTGACTCCCGCATAATCAGAAAAAAATAGAGCGACCAAGGCACACCATAAATTTTATGTAGAAAACCAGCATAGAGAAGAAACTTGCTTAGTCCAGTAAAAGTGGATTTACTGCCTACTAATGAGTTGCCAGGGATTGTCATCTCAACCTCAGAGAAGACATCAATACAAATCAAATAATAGTAGTTTACGGTTAGATCATCCTTGTTGATGGTTCAATATGTTGAGAAACTAACAGTCAATCTACAAGAGGCAAAGGCAGAACTACAGATTGAAGGGGGGTACTAAAAAAGATAAACCTTGTAGTGAGGAACATGCATAGCAGAAAGATAATGAGGTCACAGACAATGATTGGGACAACCATAAATATTGAAAAAAAATATAGAGTTGACAGGACGAGGTGCCACCTGAGCATGTTCGAGATAATCCTGCTGGATGTGAGGGTAGCATAACTCTGTGGAGGCGAATAAAGCAAGGTGGAGGAAGGTTGGGAAGTTCCCCAACCTGGATGCAAAAAAGAAAATCATGGGGTGACGAGTCAGTGTAAGATCGGAAGGCCACAAAAGGGTGGCAAAGAAGGTTTTGAGAACACGACAACACTTAATACCAAAGTTTTGTATTTGTTTCTTATTTTCATTATTTCAAGATTCGTGGGTCTTTTAATATTTTTATTTTGCATGAATCTTAGCATTTAGGATAATACAAAATATACAGGAATTTCTAACCTTACCAAGTTAGTTTGGTATTAGGACCTCAAATTTAATCCAAACAAATAGAGTGAGTCAAAAAACCAAAAATATTAAGGTTAATGAGCGATATATCAAAATGGCCCACAGTTTCAATAATGCCCTCAATTTTAATGGATAAGTTAACATTGTTATGTTTTGAACTTATTTGAAAAATATTTGTAGATTAATTATATATAGTAAAGTTATATTAATGTAGTGCTAAAATCTGCATTACATATGATGGCTCTTAGTGCCAATTTACACTCTCAACTATACACAATAGCATGAATAAGGCAACTGTTTTTGTATCTCAAGGGTGACAAGTATCTACCTAGTTATCCTCATATTCTGAAGAACTATGGTGTTAAACTTTGCATGTAGATGTAATCCACATTGTCCAAAGGATGAGATTGTTTATACAGCATAACATAGAATATATCATCAAAGACAGAATACCACTTCAATAACTAGTTCTCAAAATATCTAAATTAAAGGATTAAAATATTACAACGCAATATTTAATACATTAAGTTAAGGCTTTTATACAATCTAAGCAAGGATGTCTTTAATAGAGTGCAACCAAAAAAACTATCTATATACTAGTTTTGTCATAGAAAAAGACAAAATCGTGAAGAACAGGCTCGCCAGATAATGTGAAGATCGTTGTACAAGATTTTAAGAGGATATGCGCAAATGAATAACCATTTTGGAATATTATAACAGCTCAAGTTCTGGCCCGTTCAACGACCGTTTAAAGCCATTCAAAAATCATCATTTAGATTATTGAGTGATGAGGCCGTGGCTCAACAAGTCAATAACTCTAAATGGTTCGTTGACCAATCCTAATGACCTTTGATGAAAGATTATAAAATAGGTAGCTAATCTAAGCCATCAATGTGAAATTGGCTGGCCAGGATATATTCAAGTAATTTCAAGTAGATAAAACAGCTATTATATTTCAATTTTATTTAGCAACTCTCCTCTTAACCTAAAGATAGAATAGGTACATATTCAACTTTAATTATAGAAGGGTAACTCTAAGAATAGCTAAACCCAAGGATTCAAAAATTACAACACAAGAATCCGTACACTACCAAAGCTAAAAGCCTTTACGCATTCCAAGTATATTTTTAATAAGGAAAAGAAGTAAGAAACTATCTAGGCACTAGTGTTTTAGAAATAGACCATAACAAGATCGACAAACAAACGTATCCAATGATGTTACGATCATTATAGAATATTTTAAGAAGATACGCACAAAAAATAACCTGACAAGTTACAACCATTTAAAGTGATTCATTAAGTAGCAAACTTAATTCTTTGAACATTAATACCCAATATTATATGATGAACCCTACTTAGCATGATAAACAAAGAAAGCATATAGAAGTGTGGCTTACATCTTCTTGTATTGTTCTGACACTTTTGACACCCAAAAATTGTATTTGAAGATCATTAAAAAAAAATGATAATAGTTAAAGGATGTGTCAGTAGTAGAATTGTTAACATTTCTAATATTGATAATTCAGTATTCCTTTCATGCTCAATAAACTTCTTTGGAGAAGCTGTCTCCAGAAAATCTCTTCGCAATCAAGGCATTAAGCCAAATAGGCAGCAGATTTGTTCTAGGCACTATGATCTTCCTAACAACCCAAAGCCATAAAATGGTTTTATAAATAGTTAGCTTCATTTTCAGCTTTAATCACTTTTTCAATAATATTTCCAAAGACTTGTATATTCCAATGGTCTTGGATATAGGAATGTCTTCCTTCTTTTCTTCTAGAATCGTTACTAGGAAGGCGTTGCAACTTTTACTTACTAGCTTCTTGGTTTTGATAGCATTGACAAAAGAAGCTCTTGTACTAAAGTTCCCAACGAATGACTTAGCTCGTTTACCATTACCCAGGGTGATCTTCTTCTTTTGGCAGTTGATGATGGCATCATGCTGACTTAGCCAATTCATGCCAAAAATAACATCGAAGTTGGCTATTGGCAAGACTACAAGGTTGGCTTCGAATTCTATTTCTCCAATGGGGACTTGTATCTTGCAGAATTGACTGGCTTGTAGTTGAGCTCCAGATGACAGTCCTACATTTAAGGATTTTGCTGACGGTGTAATGACAAGTTGAGACTTTGTCCAACTCTCAGAAATGAAGGAGTGACTCGCTCCAGTGCCGAATAAGATATTGCAGGGCTTATTATTTACATAGATTGTACCTAATTATGGATGCAGTAATCTACAAATTACTTTTAAGCAAGTAATAATAAAATGGTAAATTGGTTCAAAAGTGTGTACCTGATACCACGTTATTATCTTAAACTTGAAGCAAAAGCATAAAATAGCATCAAGAAATGTCCCCAACAATAGGTTGTTGCCAACAGTCCTTAATAGCATCAAGAAATGTCCCCAACAATAGGTTGTTGCCAACGGTCCTTAATAGCATCAAGAAATGTTCCATGATTAGCCCATATATTCTTAAACTTGAAGCAAGGAGTAAACTTCAAATCGCCCTTGCCAATCCATATTGATTTCTCAAACACTTTAGATATGCTCATTTCCACAAGCACCCGGACAATTGAAGGTTTAGAAAGGTTAGTAGTGGTACTATCAACCCTTTAAAGGACAATTGAAGGTCTAGAAAGGTTAGCAGTGGTACTATCAACCTTCAAAGGCTTTCCATAAAATGAACCCAATGAAATATAATGTGTAATTAAATGAACTTTTAATATAAAAAATTATCCACAAGTACAATGGGGGGTTCCTCTCTCAAATCAAAGTTAGGGGTTCACATTAATAATTTAACCTGAAATCCTTCACATAATAAATGCCACTAGAAAAAAGTTGTGCATAACTAACTTCATGGTACAGTTTAACAAGAATATGCTTACCATCCAACAAACCTACACTAAAATTTCCAACCAATTCATTAAGAAACTTGTGAATGTCTTGCATAAAAGGTTTGCAATTGGAGAATTTACTAACTAACGTGAAATCAAAAGGTTTTGCTAAGATGTTGATTCGACATTAGTAAGCCATAGTGTAAGGCAACCTCTGTATGTGACTACAGCATTGATTCCACAACAATAACATTATTACTAAAATTATTATATTCTCATTTTTGCAAGGCATGGTCATGATTGAAATTAATATATTCACATTATTATTAAAAAAAAACCACACAAATCCATGTAGCTAAATTTGAGTATATTAGAGCTTAATAAGCTATACGCAAAAACTTTTTGCATACTTAAAGCGAATGTATTAGTGTTGCATCAATAATTAATAGAATATATTAAATCATTAATATTTGCTTGAAAAATTGTACTTATTACAATATTGTTATCTGATAATTAGCTCAACATTTTTTTCAATCCAATACAATAAATAAAGGTTTAGATATTGGGTTGTCACAAGGCCTAACCCCTTCATCAAACTCTTGAAGATGATTTTATCATCATGTTAAATAAAACTAACACTTGTTTGGTTTGCTTTGGATAACAGTAAATTTTTTTTTGCTTCCTCGATCAATGACCTTCAACATTTTTTCCTCTTTGATAGTGCCAAAATAAATTTTGCTTCTAAGTAATTGACTTGTAAAGTTTGCTCAAGCTATTTACTGTTATTATTATTTTCTTCCCTTTGAAGTTCTTAAAGTAATCGAGAGTAACTCGAGAATCATTTTCTAGAATTTAGACTAAATGATTTATAGTCATGAAGTTTCACAAAAGAGCTCATTTCGAGTTGGCAAATCATCTAGTTTCTAGTGGTAAACTCATTACTAGTCAGCTTTCCAAATAATTTTTCGGTTTTCATGGCACCTTGTTTTTTGGATGTCTTGCCGACTAATTTCTCTTCATAAAGCTTATTTGCATTATTTTTCTTCTCGATTGGACAGAATATAAGAGTTAGAATAGGTTAGATCATTGCTTAAAAATAGTGCTAGTTCATAAATGCTGTTGCACAGTAACCCCAAGGTACGTTTTGTCAACGCTAAGGTATTATTAAGACAGACTCCATTATATATGCTTATCATCAAAATTAAGTGATATATTCTTGAGCTAATTGATACTCCCATCCCAATCTATGCCATTTCTTCAATTACTCTTCATGCTCCATTTCATAAAATTTCACTCATAAGGGTGTTTGAACCTCTTTAAACTAAGATTGTTTTGTTACTATTTTCTTCCCTTTGAAGTTCTTAAGCTAATCAAGAATAGCTTGAGAAGCATTTTTTTAAACTTTGGCTCACTGATTTGTATTATGATGAAGTTTCACAGAACTTTTTTCAAGTTGGTAAGTTGGGTAGTTGTCAATAGTCGGTCAATATTAGTTAGCATTCCACCTAGTTTCTAAGCTTCTTTTCTAATCATGACTATGCAAATAAACAAATTATGCTCATCTTCCGTCAGCAAAATCTGATAATAGTCTCTTGACACTGCATCAGTTTTTTAAGTTTAATTTCTAAT
Organism: Gastrodia elata; assembly: GCA_016760335.1. Classification (NCBI taxonomy): domain Eukaryota; kingdom Viridiplantae; phylum Streptophyta; class Magnoliopsida; order Asparagales; family Orchidaceae; genus Gastrodia; species Gastrodia elata. The sequence continues at coordinate 24,060,070 of CM028684.1, read as the reverse complement.
ATAATAGTTAAGTTGTCCAACTTTTCATATGTAACTAACTAAACTAAGCAAAATTATTTTTAATTAATTCAATTAATATAATTTATTTGTTAATTATAAGTAATACCAATATTAACACAAATAAGATAATTAATTAACTATTACAAATTTAATTAATATAATTATTTAATGATATAAAATATTTATTAATGATTATTAACATAATTAACACATTTATTAAGTAAAAAATATTAAATTATAATGATCAAATTACAAACATAACTATAATTATCCTAATTCACTATTTAGTAAAGAAAATAAATAAGATTATTTATTTATGATGAACATTATTTATAAAATTAAGCAATCATAGTTAATAATTTTAACTAACTATTTTCAAATGATTAAAATTTAACAATTAATTTTAAAAAATTATTAAATAGATATTAAATTTTTACTTATAAGAGCATAATTAATTAACTAATAGAATTTTTTAAGTTATTATAACTACTTATAGATGTTATTATTATATTATATTAAGTTTAATTACTATATTTATACAAAATGTAATATATAATATAATTAATACATTTAACTAATACGTATTTAGTACAAATTAATTAATATTATTAAATAATATTTATAATATTTAGCACGTATTAAAACAAAACCCTAATTATAATTGTTCTAAATTAGGTAATAACTTATATATAGCATCATTAATTAAAGCAAGCATAATAAAATTAATTTATAAAATAGCGCAGTTATAAATAATTGTATTTATTACAATTTATTAAAAGATAAATTATTTATTAAAATAAATTTTAAATTTATTGATAGATATAATAAATACTAATCAGCATAAATAATTTGTAAATATAACTTATAATACTAAAAGTAATAATAACAAATTAACATATTAATTAAAGTGAAGTTAAATGCTAAATTTTAACGTGAAGTCAATACTCACATAGACTTTTAACATAACGCTAAATAATATTAAGTCATCTCCATGAACCAGAATTGAAGATCGGCGTAGGAAAGAACTTTGATCAGGTCAATAGATTAATAAAAGGTTGAGGTCATTAATATATTTTTCGCAACCTAATTGAAGACCATTGAAACAATTGCTTTTACCTAAAATTAAGAAGAGTTTCTTATTAGGATTTTGGGCCATGATAGGAGAGGCCCCCTGCTGCTTATTAGGGTGAGGGGCTCAATTTGGTTCAATTGAAAGAGTTGAGCACCTTCGATTTGTGGACGCAGAGAAGCTTTGCCAGTAATAGAAAGAGAATCAAGCAGTCAAGCGATGAATGAGAGAAAGCAGCATAACACGGAAGTTCGATTCAAGGGAGCGGCATACTCAACACATCAACAGGGAGATCTTCAACGACACTCGAGTGAGAAGTAAAGAATGTCGATCAGCACAGGCAGGGAGGGGTATCACAATCCATGGGAGAGATGGGGCTTCTCCATATTTGTTTATTAGTAAGCTATGGATAGAACAACTGTGGGAGGAGATCGCCAGCTACAAAATCGAGCCTTCATCAACCATGTACGAAGATCATTAATTAGAAACTTTGAAAAGTGGATAAAGCACCATAAGGCAAGGAATGCTCAATCCATGGCTTTGCAATCATGACCATAAATTCATCAAGCAGAGAATCACGGGATGCACATGTTTGGATTTAAGATGGGTAATTCAAAGAGCTTGAGCAAGTGGAATGGTTGAACAATGCGCTTCTTCATATTCTTTCCATTTTTATCTTTTTTTTTGCCTGCAAACATTTTGTTGTAGGGTTTATGAATGATTAGCTTGATAGAAAATCTCATCCTTTGTGTTCTATATCTGAAAAAGGTTATGACATTATTATTTACATGAATCATAGATGGCTTGACATAGATCACTTATTTGATATGAAAAAGCTCAGAAATGCACAGAAAATAAGCTAGTGTAAACTAGCCATTTTTAATACAAAGTTGTTGCTGATCGATTAAGAAGAACCATCAAAGCAATTTTCATTTAATTGTACGTGGTGTATTAAAAAAACCCTTGGTTTTCATCATCCTCTAATGATCACTCTGCCTTTGCAGGGTTCTATTTAGAACGTTCCATTATAGAGTTCAATAGGGAAAACACCACAAATTCAAATTATCTTTCTATGTATAATTATCAGATAATTTGTTGTTTGCTAACTTGCAGGTAAAAAAGCGACCTAACTAGCTTATTTAACTTATGCACATTATAATATCCTATCACACTATCAAATGAGACAACTTACTGCACCATTCTGTAGGTGAAAGTTTGCAACTGGATCTAGAGCTTTTCCACGTTTCTTTTCTTTAAGAAGATACCTACATTTCAATTGAAAAGGACAACAGAATATTAACCATATAAATGTGAGCAAAACAGTGTTTTATTTAAGAGATTAAAGCTAATGCTAAAAATAGGTGTCAAATAAGGAAAGCAAATCTTGAAGGTCATAAATTTCTTATTTTCTCATGTAACACTTGATTAGAAAACTTGACTAAATTTTACAAGTTTTACTATGACTTAGGATGGTACCAAATGGACATTAGTAGCATAATCCTTTAATAGTACGCATGCTCATGTAAGTGATTTTAATACCAATATAGTAAAAGTTCAAGCCCATCCAGACAATGGCATTGAATGTCAAATGGCACCTTTAAAAAAAACCAACATAATCAGGATAATACAGCATTAATAGCATAAATACAAGAAAAAAAAACAACTCCACAAAATGTTGGCTGCATCATGTGAAGGAAAATTAAATTTTTCGTAATTTTTCATCGTTTGGCGTTCAAAATAACGAAACTTTATATTACGTTGTAACGAACACCCTTGTGCCAAAAAAATCGATTCAGACAAATATTTTATTTTTAATTAATTTCTGAAGTTTGAAACTTCAAAAACTAATTGAGGCCGAACCAGCTCTCAAAAATTGATGAACCTTTTTGAGCAGCATTTAAATAATAATACTTAACACAATGATACGAAAATCGATGTATTTGAACACGTATTTAATTTTCTAAATTTATTGGATTTAAATAATTCAAAAAAATAAAGTGGGAGATTCTGTTATCCAAATTCTCCTAAATTATAGCACTTTGATCTAAAAATTATTTCTATCTAAAGAAAATTTTGTTTTTCCTAATTTGAAATTCCCCGGGATCCTAATATCTGAGGCGGGTTTTGACCTAATTTGTCAAGTAACGACATTGGGTCGTTACAAACTCCCATACTTAAAAATGATGTCGTCCTCAATATCACGCAAACAAAAGTTAGTTGAAAAATTAGTCGTTACAAATCTCTTTGACAGGTGTTCTCAAAAGTTAGTTGGAAAATTTTAGCAGATGGGTTGGGTTGTTGTCTTTTAAAAGTTCCCTGGTCCTCTGTGGGATGATCATGCCTCTTCCCTTGGCTTGTGTGATTTAGAAAGTGTGCTATTTTCTTCGTGTTTCATAATTAGTGTGCATTCTAAAAGTTCGAAGATTTCAGTCCTTATATGATTACCAGATGGCTCATTAGTGCGATCTGATAGACATTTATTGTTCCATAAATGTCTATCTACAGTTGTAACAATACTTTTGATACCTTGTATAATCAGATCGATTGCTAGGAATCATGAGATAGCTCAGAGATATCGAACAAAGATCGGACTGAAATCTACTCACGAGTGCTATTTTCAGCATATTCAAATACCAAGGTACATAGATTTTATTGTTTGCACTTAAACTTCTTTATTGTTGCTTAACTTCGCTTTGAGCTTTATTCCTGTTGATGTTGAATGAAATGCTTATTTACTGCCAGAATAATGTCATATAATGGAATGTATTTGTTATGTCTTGTGAATGTTTACAAGGGTTCTGAAATGGTGGTTGATTTAAGTTATAGATGAGGCTAGTCCATCAGAAGTTATAAGAGTGTCATCTAGAGTCTTTGAGGAGATCCAGGTGAAGGATATACTTTTATTGAACCCAGTGAGATTCTGGATTTGCCCAACAGAACTGCTAATATTGCTTCATGAAACGAGACATACTTATATATATTTGTGGAAGTTCTTAAATTTTAATGAAATGACAGGTGACACAATTATGGCAAGAAAAACTATTTTATTTGCAAGAAAATTTTAAACTTATTTTTGCTCTAAAACTTTGACTTCCTGCAATATTGTTATATGCTTTCGCTTGCGACTTTTTGCTAAGTGCAATATTTAATATCTCTTGTACTTAAGATGTGTATTAAGGCATTATTCTTATAATGTCAGATCAGGTGCAGTTGAAAGAGGTTGACATAGCCTGAAGTTATCTAAGGAAATCATGGTGCTGAGTTGCCGCTTAGAGCTTTAGTTTTTATTCATTTAAGAAACGAACTTTTATTTACATATGTTGTTAACTTATAATAACTTGGATAATGTATTATTTAAATTGAATGAATGACAAATTTTATATATTGTATGGCTCTGGAAAATTTGATGTATGTCTGAATATTATTTTCTCTAAACCGTCAATATGATCCTGTGGAGATGTACCCAATGGCAGTTTGATTGATACCTAGCTTAACATTGGGTCATCACACTAGATGCTTACTAAGTATGATTGGCTTCGAGTCGAGTCAGCCCAGACTTGAACTCAAAATTTTTTAGTTGAGTCTGACTCGAACTCATTCAAGTTCGAGTTAAGTTCAAGTTAGAGTCGAGTTTGAGTTCCAGTTCGAATCATTCTGAGTCATTCGAGTTGAGTAAAGTAGGGTTCGAGTCAAGTCATTCGACTCGAACTCAACTCAAAAATTTTGAGTCCAGTTTGAGCCGAGTCAAAACGTTTCGAGTTCGAGTTCAAGTTTCAAGTTTAAGGTGAAATTATCAATCCTATTACTAAGCGTAAAACGTTCGATAGTTCGAGCATATTAAGTGCATTCCGTTTAATGCCCCTAATAGAAAAAGAGGAGTGCATGAATTTTGCCCATGTTAAAATAGGAGAAAGACCAAAAAAGATATAGAAATAAACAATTAAAAATGATCTCTAAATTGGAACTTAGGGAGGGGCATCTAATTGATATTGCATATTGGAAATAAAGGATTATGTAGCCAACCCCACCAAATGGTATTAAGGCTTAATATTGTTGCTGTTATTGTTGTTTCTAAGATGCTTAATCAATTATCATAGCCCAAAAATTGACCATGAGATGTGCTAAGAATTGTATTCATTATATCTTTCGACAAAAATTGTTATAAATTGCTATCATATGACAAAATAAATGAGGGGGATACATGCTGAATATCATGGATAAGATACCACCATTGTAACGACCTTATGCAGTTGTTTTTCAAATTATGTCAAAACCTGCCTCAGACATCAGGACCCTGGGGAATTTCAAATTATGACAAACAAAATTTCATTTAGATAGAAATAATTTTTAGAACAAAGTGCCCTATTTTGAAAGAATTTGGATAACGAAAACTCCTGCTTTATATTATTTGAATTATTTAAATCCAATAAATCAAGAACATTGAAATATTTGTCTGAATTCATCATTTTTAGTGTCGTTCTGTTAAATATATTATTTAAAAGCTGCTCGAAAAAGTTTCATCAAATTCTGAGCGCCGGTTTGATAGTGGTTAATTTTTAAAGTTTTAAACTTCAGAAATTAATTAAAAATAAAATATTTGTCTGAATCAAAAATTTTTGCACGAGGGTGTTTGTTATGTCATAACACACCTTGGCATCAAGTTTCGTTATTTTTAGACGCCAAACAGCGGAAAAATACGAATAATTTAAGTTTAAGTATTTATTTAAATTTTTCTTTTTCCCCGATCCCCCTTTTTCTACACCTACCTCCTGATGCCTTACGCCCTAAGGTGTGGAACCTTCGGCGCCTGGGCATTTCCTGCGTCATTTTGGCGCAGGAATGGTCGGCCAAATGGGAGACCAGCCCTCTCCCTCTTTCCCCCCTCACTTCTCAATAAAAACCCCTCTCCTCCCCTCCTACACCCACAACATCCCTCTCTCCCTCACAGCAACCGGCAGCCACCCTCAGCCCTTGGTAGCACCCTCTCCTCCCTCTCCCAACAGCCAGGCTAGCCGCCTCCCTCCTCCGGCCAGCCAGCCCCCACTGCCCCGGCAACCTCCTACCGGCCTCTCTCCATTTTTTTTCGGCAACAAAGTAAGAGAAGGAAAAGAGGAGAGGAATGATAAAGAGCTTTTGCTATTTCTTGTTCTTTTATATATACTTAATAATTATTATGAAAAATAATAATGATAAAATTACGTCATTCACATTAATATGGTTCTCATTAATTAATAATGAAAACAATACAAATGTTATAAATTGGCTATTATTTCAACTCAAACATTTTTATTTTGTCATTTACATTCCCTTATTATTATTTTATGCAGATTTTTACAGTTATTTCTATTTTTTGTCCTTTCTTTCATATATTATTATCATTATTATTATTACATAATGATAATAATAGCATTATATTAAATATAATTACTACCTCTCAGAGACTTGAAATAATGTCTTCTATCAAGATAAAAGAATGAAAGAAAGACGGAATGAAAAAGAAAAAACTAAAAATCCATAAAGAAAAATATATCATATCACTTTCATTTTAATTTAAAATATCAAAAACCTAAATGCAGAATGAGCGAACTGTCACTCATCCGAACTATTGAACTTTTGAACTTATAGAACAAGGTACCAGATGCCTTTTTATTACTCTTATTTAAATATGCTTTTTTGCTCAGCATCGCACAAATTTGGTAAAAGTGCTTTTTAAAGTCACATAAAATGATATATGAACAAGTTTGGATAAGTGAAAAGCAAGGGTTCCATGTTGATTTATTCTTTTTGTCTGATCAGACAATCGCTAGGACGGGGCTATCCGACATCGGGAATCATAAAGAGCCTATACTGATAAGCCTTTGAGGGAGCAGGTATAGAGGAAAGTTGGGATATGTAACACAAAATAAACTCCCTTTTTTCTCAATTTTGTACTTGCCCAATAAAATTATATTTTGCCTCAGATATCAAACGCTAAAATTATATATTTATTTTTGTGATTGCAATTATTTTTAAGCTAAGTTTCAAGTGCAATTGAAACAGGTTTGCAGGGATAAGTTTGTACAACTTTTATTTCCTGTCAAATTATTGATTATTTTGCTTATTATTTAACATTTGTAAAGATGACATATATCAGTACTTAGTTTTGTAACTAAGTGGTATTCGAATGCCCGCACTTTTGAAACGTGCCCAGATCAGGAGCTCATCCTTGAAGAAAGGTGCTAAGAACCAAGCAGTGCTGATACTGCTTCCTGCTGATATTTCGCTTTCTTTTTCTCTATATTTTTTTAAAAAGTTTGTAACTTTTCTTTTATTTTAATCTTTGTAATCAAGACTTATGAATTATAAATGAGTTATGTTTGATGTCTATATATATGTCTCTTAAATCACTCATTATGATCCTGCGGTTAGAGGACTTGTTGTTACATCACCACAAACCGGTGCTGGATCTGCTCCCGCTGACCCGGTGCCGGGTCCTCTCAACCATGCTCTAAAAAGAGTTAGAATATTGAACTATATGTTGCTAATGCTCTAATCAAAAGTTGCTCTAATGAGGAACACCTAGCCAATCTAAAATGCACATTCCAATATTTAACAAGTTATAATATGAAACTCGATGCAAGAAATTATGTTTTCAAAGCTATGCCGAGAAATTCCTCAACTACATCATAAGCACAAATGGAACTAAACCTAGTCCTTCGAAGATGTAAATTATCTTTAACACTATACTCAAACATAAAAATGAGAAAACTTACTAGATAATTGTTAGTTTTAGCAAAATCATTTCAAGGTTTAAAGAGAAGGATAGTCCATTTATTAAGGTTATGTAAGGAAATGTGATGCATTTGTATGGATCAAAGAGTGAAATCATTGAAATAGAGTTATTTCCTAAAATGATCCTTTTGTTATTGAAAAATGTCCAATTTAATTCTCAGACTTTTAAAATACTCAAAATAATCATCTGAAACTCCTTTTAAATTCCAAAATAATATTTTTTTGATTTTTTTATTTACTTTGGATAGAAAATTAAATTAATAAAAATCGTTTCGGCATATTGATGTAATGCAATATTATCAAAACATCCTTTTTAAAATTAACTTTTTTATCTAAAATGGATAAGAAAAATAAAATGAGACTAATTTGGACATTTAAAAGGAGTTTGGGGACTATTTTAACCATTTCAATAATCAAAAGACTACATTGGACATTTTTCAATAACCGATGAACCATTTCAAGATATATCTCTATTTAAATAACTTCAAGAATTTTTAACACAATTGTCAACCTTATTTGCTAAACAAAATGAGGATGATCTCCATGTAAACATGCTAAAAAATAATATTCAAATTACAATACATCACTATACTCATATCTTAGCTGAATGTGAGGAACTATACCCACACCAAGAAAATCATTTTCATTCTTAATTATACAATGTCTCTCACAATTATTCAATCTCACACAATAAATGGTATGGCTAATCAGCATTTATCCTTAGAAACAATAACATAAAATTTTGTGAAAGTCAGACAACTAACAGAACAGAGAGCTATAAAAAGTAAACGGTTAACAATTCTTTAGTTTTGGTGTTTGTCCAAGGAAATGCCATAAAGTTTCAAGTATTAACAAATATTCTAATGATTCTATGTACAAAGAGCTAAGGGATTTGGTTGAGATTTAGTCTCCCACTCTAGCCAAGTTATGGCTTATGTTTACCAATGGAGCCTCAAGAAATGCTTGTGGAGTAGGAATCTTTTTAGTGAATCCCAACAATATTTACCTTCAATATTCAAGTAATCTCAATTTTTCAATACCAATAATCAAGCTACGAATGAAGCCCTCTTAAATGGCTCAAAACAAGCTTACAATGAGTGCATAACCTTTATTAGTAAGATCCTCACAAGTCTCAACTTGTGGTGAACCAAGTTTTAGAAATTCCTGAATTAAGAGAAATAGACAAGACAATGTTGGAACTAAGTTTAGGGTCTATAAAAGAAAATTTTGTTAATCATCCACAAACAGAATCAAATTGAATTCCATTTATTAATATTATGAATTCAATTAAAACTTATGTGATCATAGTTACTTTTCATATAAATTTATCTATAAATAAGGAAGATTTAGTGAAAATTAAAACAATTTCCTTCTGAATATGCCTTCACCTCTAGATTTCATAGGGAGCGAAGGAAGGGAGACAAAATTTCCATAAATTTGTTCGTTTTTTTTTCCAACATAAGACTTAGATTTATAGATTTATACTGTTCTAGTAACATATTACCTAATCCATTTTCTTCTAAATTATAAATTTTATTTTTGCTTTTCAAACATGAAATAATAGCAAAAACAACTTTTGAGTAATTTTATCTTTATATTATGAGACTTCTAATTGATATCAACCGTTTTTTAGAAATTCCACAGATTAAATGCATTGATTCTTTATTTTCAAAATATAAATTCTATTGTTCAAACTTAAATTTTAAATAAAATTTTTTGAGAGATTTAAATAGTAGTTTATTAATATTCTCCTCCATTTTTAGCATTTACGCATCCATTCCTTTGACATTTGTATTAGCCCACTGCATTTAGAAAGCTAACTCAAATTATGGTAAATGTTAATCCCACCTAGATCCATCCCGTGTTACCTTATGTCCTTGAAAGAATAATAAGGATCAGTATATTGTTTTGAAGCTAAGATTTCCAAATGATAAGCATTATATGCTATTTAAATAGTTGATGAAGATATTCAACTTCCCTAAGAAAAAGAATCATGTAATATCAAAAAATGAAGAACATTTATTAATGAAATAACCATATAAATAACGTGCAGTAAATTTTTTCCTCTAGAAATTTTGGTTGTGGATCAAACCTTGCACATAGGCGCATTAGAGGAGGTTTAAGTGCACTGAATAGGCAATCAGACTTTCTCCACTCGTTATTTGAAGATAATAAGTTATACAATATTTCTATGCCACCTCTCCCATAAGCAAGAAACCTGCACAACAGTTGTGTCAACAGACCGATATAAAATCTGAAACTACTACTGCAAAGCAGAAAATTTTTAAAAATTTCTCTTATTGGATGGCCAGTATAGTGGAACCAAAGATCATTCATTTTATTTGTAAGAAATAACCCATAGAGATGGCTAATGGCAACAAATAATCATCTTCTATCAAAATACAATTGAAGCTATAGGACCTGAAGAAAACTTATATAATCATTCAGACTCTTCTTCATGAAAAACAATTTTAAGTTAAGAATTAAACATCAAAATCATTTTTTACAAAATACAACCTAAATCTCACTGCTCACTTGGTTACATAACACTAATAACGAAAATAAAATAGGGGTTTTTATATACATAACACAAACTTTATTTTAATTTACAAACTTAACACAACTATTTTAAATATATCATGCATACCACAAACTTTTTATATATTTTACAAAACAACCACATTTTAACATAAAAATCACATTTTTTTTATCTTCTTTAAATTTCTTTCTTTGCATGTTTTGGATATAATTTTTCAATTATATGAATTTTGTATACTAAAATATGGTTAGATGAAATTAAAATGTGATTTATTTTATTATTATGTGGTATAAATGACATATTTAAAGAAGTTGTGCTAAATTTGTAAAATGAGAATAAGTTTGTGGTAGGTAGCCTTTATTGACTTTAAATTATAATATAATAAGCTGACATCAAAATGTCAAAATGACCAAATAGTAGATCAAAGTTAGAATATTACAGCAATGTGGAAGATGCCTTCAACTCAGATGGTCAGCATGCAAGAAGAGGAGCAAAAAAGGAGAAGAAACCACCTCATATGAGCGTATTCACAAAGGGTTGTGGCCTATATATATATGTGTGTATGTGTGAATGGTGTTGCAGCCCAGCGGTTGAGGCTCGGAATTTGTTATCCCCGGTCATAGATTCAAATCCTACTGGCCACACATAAGAAAAAAAAATGTATATATATATATATATGTGTGTGTGTGTGTGAATGGTGTTGCAGCCCAGCAGTTGAGGCTCGGAATTTATTATCCCATGTCATGGATTCAAATCCCACCGGTCACACATAAGAAAAAAAAAAGTATATATATATATATATATGCACACACACATGTATCTGTAGCAATTCAAAATAAAACTGATTAAATGCCAAATTACCCAAAAAACCAATTCAATATAAAGCAAATAAGTTGACACAAACCCAACTATTAAATTATTCCAACAAGTAAAACAACATATACTCAATTCCTTGACTCTTAAACGAACCATGTCATAGGCCCACAGAAGGAGCCATGATACTTATTACCCAACGTTAAATGAGGCACTTGAAAAAATGATGGGATTTCTTTGACAATATTGACAATTGTTACAGGTATATGAGATAAGGCTAAACTAGTACAAAGGATAATTTTGGAAAATGAACTTCAAATTTGGAATCAGATAAATGACCAAGAGAAAATGAATTCTTTTCTACACATAAGGCGGCGTTATCCGAATATTGATAAAGTTGTAAATTTGGTGTTTGGTTTATAGAGTGGTAAGGTACTTCGTAATTAGGTGCAGGGTAGAATAAATTGGGCATGCAAATTGAATTGAATACTCCTTCATTGGCATCTTCTTTTCTCTTTCCCTCTTGTATTCACCTTGGAGAGGAGAGCAGCTGATCAACACCTACAACTCCCCTACTACAATGATGTACTCCAAGCAGTAATCTGGTTATAATCTCCCAGCAATTGCAACAAAAAAACACATGTTAGAGTTATTGAATTATTTGGTAAACCCATTAACTTCCATAGCCCACAATTATTAGCAATAGCTGTTTGCAACAAAGCAGTCTAACCACAAAAATTCTCACTTGACAATTTGTCCAAAATGCGCAAGCAAATCAGTCTCACCTAATCAAGAATGGAGTTATGGAGCCAAAGCTCGATCATACCTTCGATCCAATTCAGAATGACCTTATACATTCCTTGCTTTGATGGAACCCTCCATATGATTGCATTATTGCAGTTTACTAGTATTCCAATTTTATTAAATAGTTGAATTCATACAACTTCATGTTGATTACTTTTCAAATGAATGGCCAAGTTCTGGCATGGTTAGGGAGGGGTAAGCCTTGAAATGTAGATAAAAAGGTTTTTCATTTTGAATGTGCATCCCTGCTGTGATGTTTCAATTTTCTATTCAAATTTGATGTGATGTTTTGATTTTTCTATTCAAACTTGTTGTGATGTTTAAAACCACTGATGTTTCAATTTTTTCTATTCAAACTAACTGTGATGTCCTACTGTGTTGTTTAAACCTGCCATGATGCCCAATCAAACCTACAGTGATGTTTCGATTTTTCCATTCTGTTGTATTCCTGCGGTTAAAATGCATCCCTTTTGTGAGAAGGTATTTTATTTTAATGTGCATCCCTGCTGTGATGTTTTGATTTTTCTATTATGCTATATTCCTGTGGTTCAAATGCCTCCTTGTTGTCATAAGGTATTTCATTTTAATGTGCATCCCTGCTGGTATGTTTCGATTTCTCTTTTCTGTTTGTATACCTACGATTAAAATGCCTCCAGGCTATGATGTTTTGATGCTTCCCTGCTGTGATGTTGTGATTTTTTCCTCTGTTTGGACTGCTTGTCGTCTGTGTTATAATTTAAATTGCAAATAAAATTTTATTACGGGTCAATGTGTTTCATTTGTTAGGGCACGTGGGTGTTTCCTATGGGTCAGGAATTTTGTGTTATCATCCTTCTGCATTCCTGTGCTAGCTTTGTCTCTGGTAGCTCCATTTCTGGCAATTTCGAAATCTCCTGGGTGGCCCTTTCTCAGTGGAAGCTTTTTATGGTTTATCTATTTGGGCCTGATTGGCATGCTCTTTTTGATAGGGGGTCGTTTGATTTTGTGGACCTGCTCTGAAGGGCCCATGCAATTTTTGTACCTCTTTGGTCTATTTTGGCTTGAAAGTTTTGCTTAAACTTTATAATTAATTTTTTGGGCATTCTCGATCGTTAGCTTAGGTTTTTTTTTTTTGGTTAGGTGGGACCTTTTAAGTTATACCCTAGTTCCTACATTTTGGGGTTGGCATTTGGATTTTAGGTTTAGGCTTACCCTAGTATGTAATTTTATTTTAGTTATCAATAAAATTTCCTGTTTTCATTTAAATATATACATATGAAAGATTGGTAATCTTAAGTAAAAAGAAATGAACAAAAATTAAAAAGAAATAAAATGAAAAAAAGGTTACCAAACTTCAAGAAAAAAGATCCCAAAACCGAAATCTCAACAACTGAAAGAAGACTTCACAGTACAATTCCAATTTGTCCAATTAGCGACCATGTCTCTTATGTCTTGAATATTTATTTGGATTGGATCATTAGATTTTTTTTCTTGTTTTTTCCCTAAATCTCTAATGAGGACGTCAATATTATCAAAGTCACTTCCGAATCCTCCTTTGAATCTCTTTTGGAATTCAACTCAGAGTTCCCATCATAGTCACTAATGTCGCCCTGTGAACATATAGGATGAGGCTTTCCAAACTCAGCCGAATAAAACTCATTAGTAAAAGGATTGAGGTTTTGATGAACCTCACCCTCCGAAGTGGAAGCAATCTCCAATGTTCGCCTCTAAAGAGCTCTAGAAATTTCATTAACATGGTGTTGGAGCTAATCTAAAGGGGAACCCATCAGCCCCTTGTCACCAGGAACCACGTAAATCGCCCCCTTGGCTCAACCCTTCAGAATTTTGGTAGCCTCCAATAATGTGACCCAAAGTTTATTTGAAGAATATGACTCGTATCCCACTAGCTCACCCCAAATGTCGTTACAAACTGGTTCCGCCGACGAGGCACTCAGGTTGTCTTCGATCACCTCATCCACCTCCTTGCAAGGAGAAACAGCTTCATTTGAACCTGCCACTTTGTTGTCCAAATCCGGCAAAGCCAATAGATCTCTCGCTACTGAGCCACCAATCTTGGCCACCACAATTTCCGAGTTATAAGGTGGAACATCCGCATTATCCTAAAAATATGCCACTGGCTCACATATGGTTAGCTAGACCAAATCGGTTATTGCAACAATTCCACTTGGACAAATACCCTCACCATCCATTAGTTCTTCCAATTCCACTAGGTCATCCCATAATTTGCCACAATTCCTTAGAATGGTTCTAATTGTAGTCCATCCGCAAAAAAATTCCCAAATGAATTAAATGTAAATATGTCAGAAGGGAACAAAATGGCTTCAGATGAATCCGCCCCAATCTCGCCCACACTAGGCGGCACCACAGACGTCGAGGAGGAAGCCCCGGCCTCGTTAGTTTTAGAATCGTACAATTCTTTAGCCTTCTTCACTTTTGATCTAGCATGGGTCAATGAGGAAGTAAATGTTTTTAGATGTGGATGAAGCTTGTAGCACATAGCATTTTCATGACAAATTTTTTTGTAGTGAGAACAAAAAAGAGAAATTCTCTTGAATACCACCTCCTGAAAAAACTTAATTTTTGATAGCTAATCGGCATGTTCATAAGAGACTCTTGGAAGGTTACAAAAGTTGCAGCAGTTATTAATCAAGAGAGTAAAAAAGGGGAACTTTACCTAACTAATAAAGTGTCATATTCCACTACAACAGCAAAGGCAGATGGTGATTCTAACCAATGAAACTAGAGGCTTAGGCATATGAATAAAAGAGGGTTGAAATCTCTCCTCTCCAAAGACTTTGTGAATGAAGAATATAAGAGAGTAGTTTACATAAAATTGAAAGTAAGTTTCAATATACAAGAGGATTGAAGAAAAAGTTCAGAAATTTGTGGAGGCGTAGGATGTCCTCAAGCACTAATAATAGAGCTAAGAAAAAAATTTAAAACATTATGTTCCTAAAGTAGGGGGGGTGGGGAGCCATGGATGAAGCCACCCATTGAGAGGATATCCCTTCAAAACATGGGTGAAAACAAAACCCATTAGAACCAAGGCTAGGCATGAAAAATAGGCAATCAACAAGCAAGGAGTTGTCTACACTGAGATTTTCTCTCCGGTAGTGAAGAATATGAAGCTATGGCTAGCTTTAGTAGGCTTTGGAAAGTGAAAAAGAGGCGGGGTGAGCGACACCATGCCTCTACAAACTATAAAGCGAATGCTACCAAAGATTGAAGAAGAAAACAAATGTTGCATTCAATATCCAAGTGGGAGATTTTCATGTTGTGGAAGCCTGAGTGCTATGAGTATGGACTCAGAATACTTAAAATTGTTCAGGCACCCAGACGCACCATATGTGCGCCCAAGTAGCATGCCCAGACAGGCTAAAGAATACGCCTCACTCAAGCGAGAGTCAAGATGATATGCCCAGACATGACCAAGCACAACCAAGCAAAGGTTGAAATAGCACGAAGCATAACAGTGAGGTAGCGAAATGGCAAGAAGGTGTAATGGCGCAGCAGCACGCCCAGGTGTGTGTATTGGCACCCAGGCGTGCCTAAGAATTTTGGAATAACCAAAAATGTGTTTCAACCATTTATCCAAAAGGCGTTAGTGCTCCCATACACGTCGACTAGGCACTTAGGTAAGCCCCAAAATAGCTAGATGCATTTTTAGATATTTATGAAGGTTATTTCAAGCTAGAGTTTATAAATACTTATGTTGTGTTGAAAGCAACGTATGAATGTATTCAAAGGGATGTAATGTGTGCCTTGCAATATTTTCCATATTCAAATTAAAATTTGTGATGTGACTCTATAATTTTTTATTTACTTTAGAAATTTCCATGTAAAATATTATCTTCTTTTGTGTTTGATGTATTTTTTTGTGTAATGCAATTTTTTTGAGTTTTAATAATACTTCAGATCTGTCCTTTGTTTGCATTAGCTTCGAGTGAAAAGGTTTCACTGCAACCGCTTCATTTCACAATAAAGTATGTGCCTCCAACAGAGCTATTTTGGCACCGAGTGGCAAGTGCTTACCGGAAAGGGGAGTTTGTATGCCCAGTTAATCAAAGGAAAAGTGATCGTCGTGTCATCATTTCTCTTGGCACATAAGTTAAGGTTTTTTGGGGAAGGATGCACGTGTAGCTCAGTTCGCTCAGCTTCATCATGCTTTCAACATCAAAAATATTCAAACATGAGTTCTCTCAAGGAGTTATTTGAACCAATGATCACTATTGAGATGTCTTTGATAAAAGTGTGAGGAGCGGACGCTAAGATGGCTCTGGTAGAGTTTATAGCTGTTGGGATATGTTATTTAGTCCTTCCAGAAAAAAATTAAGTCCTGTGCTCCATGGTTTTTTTGATGGCTAACCTGTAATGAGTGGTGAGAGGATATCTTTAACACCACCCATCCTAGCTCAGATACATACAGGACTAAATCAAGCCAGCATTGTCTTCAGCTTATGTTGCTAGGATCTTGAGGTTTTGTGGCACTTCCTGTATGGATGGGTATATTCTCACATTGCCAGTTCTTTCAATTGTGTCAAGCAACCATCATATTAATTTAACAAGGAATTTCCTCTAATGATGCAAGTTGTTAGAGCCACTGCCGTCACAGATAAAAGTCACATTCATATGTTTCTCTTTGTTCCACACCTAATGATTAATCGCTTTAGGATTCTACACAAGACCCCTTATCGCCAACTACTACCTCCACATAATGTGGGGATTACTTTTGTAGATTCAATGGGCAACAGTGTTGAACCTTCATTGTTATCCAAACACATATATTTGTTGATAACAGCATATTATATCATCATTAAATCAGAATGATTATGTTAGAGGTTGCATGAATTCATGATCTTATAGAGGTACAACCCCAATGGAACTGTCAATTTGGCTTTACACAGGCTATTCCCCCGGACAACTTCTCAATGATATCTATAGTGATCAGGTTTAGGCATAGCAAGCTTTACTGCTCTAAGTGCCTTTAGAGATTGCCAAGCTTGGGCTTTTCTTTTGTGCTTATGGTCAGGCTCATGTTTCCTTATAGGTTTAACATCTACTCCCAAGATGATCAAAACATTTACATTTATTCTAGATCATGCATATATTTGCTTCATTCTTTGAGATGGGTGCTCGAGTTTATGACAAACAGCTAGAATATTCAAAACTCTTTTGGCATCCTACATACTTTGATCCACTGTTAGGATGTATCTGGTCAAATTTATTGCTGTATGAAATTGGATTTAGCAGCATTTTCTTTTAAGGATCTTGTATTGTTCCTTCTTCTCCTCCCTTTTGTTCCCATTAAATTTCTATCATTATATCATATATTATACATACATACATACATATATATATATATATATATATATATATATATATATATATACACGCGCGCGCAATCATACATTATATTTAATGGATCGTTTTACCTCACACCTGATAGAGCCTCGATTGATCTCCTCTTATTTTATTAAGAGGATGCCTCAATATAGGATGGATCTTGTCATGAAATCAATATCAACCTCCCATCATTCCACCATCAAAGGCTCTTGATCTGTCCAACTTAGCTCAATCTTCGGGTGACAATTCTCCGGTTCACCTTAATCTTCCAATAATGGTACTTCGAGGAGGATCTTTTAGGTATTGATTAGTCCTTCATTTTTCCATCCATATCTTAAAGTTTTTGATCATTCAGGAGTGGCTAAGATCATTAATTCTCAAGCTACTAATGTCTCAACAAAGTGTGTTTGTATGTTTATTGGTATTCATTCAATCAATTGGCATGCGTTATTATATTTAGTTTTACTATTCTACATTTTTTTAAGAACTTGAGGTTGGCAAGCTGTCATCCGCATTTTATTCATGAGATTGTCAACAGTGCATTCCACAAAGTTATATACATGCTTCAGCATTTCTAGTATCATTTGACATCAACGAGTTGCCCACAGTTTCACATTTCGTTGCTCAAACTAGTCATCATCTATACTGTGTCGCGATAATGAGACTCTTCAACAAGCTCTTTAACAATGGCAGTTACTTTGTCATGATATATCCCTCTAACTACTTCGATTACATACAATCAATCAAGAGTTTGAGATACACACTATTGTAGATGCAATATTTATACCAGCAGCTTGGCTGATCTCGTGGCAATGTCTAAAGAGAATATGAGTTCTATATTTAGACTGATAGAGTTTCATCAATGTAGAGTTATAAGATACAATATGGCCTTTTAGAGATGTCTAATGAGGTTCACAATTTGAGGCGAAACCTCAGGGTATCTATTAGAGCAACAATCAAAGAAGAATCAAAGAGTGGATACGGCAAAGACTAACTTTGCTATAGTTTCCTCCCAAGTCCAAGCTCTTGATGAGACACTCGTTTACCAGTCATAAGTTTATCGATCAACTCTTCAACATTTGGGAGTTGTTCGTGCTAGACGAGATGCTTTGTTGCAGCATTCTAATAATATTTGGATAAGCCTTGAGAGCCATTGAATTTGATTTCTAAAGGCAAGATCACTTAGTTGTTTACTTTCATTCTCTAATTTGATTTTGTTATTCATTTATTTCACTCATTATTTCATTTCATTCTTTTTCGCCTCCTTTTTTATATATTCAACATTGCTCAAGTTCAAAAATCATAGGAAAAATATTGAGAAGATTTGTTAATAATGGTAGAAGGCCAGATGCTTTTATTAACTACTTAAACTACTATAATCAATAAAGCCCATCTTCCTAAGAATATTGGATAAAAATGACAGCTTGTACTTAAGCTCACTTGTTTTTAACATATGATAATTTGGTCTTGAGCTGATTAGGCCAAATTTTATAGCATTTTAACCCTAGTGTTATGTTTGTCTTGGTATAAATTACATGTTATTCAAGTGTTTTTGTGTATTATTTTATGTTTATGCAGGTATTTTCATGATTGACGAAAGTTTGGCCTGCCATCAGCATCCAGAAGTAAAAAACCCAAAACTAAGCAACCAGGCGCCCCTTGCCAACAGAACACCTGATACAACCCAAGCCAAGGCATCCAAGTGCCTGTAGTCATCCTGTTATGAGGAGACTGCGACCTTTCACAAATAATGCCATCTGAAGCATAAGCGCTCCAACGCGCCCAGGTGCCTGTGAAGGCTTTGTTGTCAAAAGGTGCGACCCTTCACATTTAAGCAGCGATTAAGGGAGCGATTAAAGGATTTTTTCAGCCTCTATGAACAAAGGAAGGGAAGGAACCTAAGTAGGAACATCAGGGAAGAAGGAGAACACATCGAAACACATCCAAGAGCATTTGGAGAGCTATTTGGGGCCGATCTTCAGCGACTGAAGCCTACACATCCTGTTTTCTGTTTTCATTATCGTGATAATGATATTTGTGAGCTTTTATTTGAATCTTATCATTGTTTCCCGAGCATGATAGTTTAAACTCCTGAATAGGGGGTTAGGTTAAGACAATGGAATTTGTGATATTGTTTTGATGTTGAACTATATACTGTTTGTGCTATGATCTTTTCTTTATGTACAATGATATTAAATTTCTGTAAAGATTGCTGCAAGCTTCCACATATTCTCATAAATTCCATACTTTGTGTGAACCTTTCGCTTAGACATAAGGTTAGGTTTCTGTAAGAGGCAGTCGCAGTAGAGACATCTATGCGAAGCCGCTTGAATTGCGAGATTATTCGGCTGCATACAAAATAATGATTTTGTGTGAGCTGAGTAGGGTGTAGTTGTAATTGTAACACCATCTTTCGAAATGTTAAAATCCGAAGTCATGGGATCTTAAAAGAAGATCTCCTTAAGACGATCTTAAGGTTTTGATTTATGAGTGATTTGCGTGCATGCGAGAGCATCAGTGAGTCAAATTCCCTGCTGCTCCATGTTAGAACATAAATAATCATAGCATGTATAATTTCTAATTCAGCATTAAACAAGATTATAAAATTTGGAGTCAAAACCTAACCTCCCTACTCCCCTCATTGATAATTCATCTCTTGTTAGTTAGAATTTCGTTACAGCGCTTAGAAGTAATTTATCGTAGTTCAAACCCATTTTGTTGTCCGAAGATTAGCATTTAGGCCTAAGCTAGTAAACACATTACAGCATTACAATCTCTGACGAAGATATCTAGAACTCACATTCTTATATTACTTGCAAACACGTATACTTGTGTTCTGCATACAGACACGATGATTCGTGGCCTGTCCAAGTAGAAAACACAACAATTACATATAACATAGAGGTAAGATTACTTAGTTGTTTACTTTCATTCTTTAATTTGATTTCCTTATTTATTTCATTCAATATTTCATTTCAGTCTCTTTTGCTTTCTTTTTTGTATATTGGACATTGCTCAAGTTCAAAAGTCATAAGAAAATATTGAGAAGATTTGTTAATAATGGTGGAAGATTAGATACTTTAATTAAAGACTTGAACTACTTTAATCAATAAAGCCCATCTTCCTAAAAATATTGTATAAAAATGATATCTTGTACTTAGGCCCACTTTTGCTTTTTTATACATAATTTTGGGCTTGAGCCAATTTTCACAAATAACACAGAAGGCTTTGTCACAGGCAAAAGACGCAAGGAAATCCCCAACAAAATTACAATAAAGGACCTTATGGGTAAATAAAATGTTTTGTGCCACTTCCTCTTCAACTTCTCCTAAGATTTCATAATAAAAAATGCCTGTGTGAATGTTACTCTCACTGTTAATGCTGTCAAGCTCCCCCACCCACTCCTAAGAGACTATCCAGAACCTAAGGTCCATAGCTCGCAAAAAGACTCTTTTGCCCCGAATGATAACAGAGTTATAAGCCTCCATGTCCTTGTGCCGAAAAGACCCCTTAAATTTGACTTTGAACCACTTGTTTGTAAGACACAAGAACTCACACAAGTAATCAAATCAATAGTGATAGTGGTCGCAAGTATAGACGCAAATTGTCAGAGTGGGGAAGGATTGCCCATGCTCCTTGAGAAAATGGCTTAGCCAAGCTTGGTAGAAGATGCAAATATAAATTTGACATGTGGAGCATTGCCTAAACCTCACATTATCATTGAAAACTACTCCATCAAATGGTCCCAATGATTGAAAACCTGAACATCAATGCCCCAACATACTCCATATGTCATCAAGTGGCAAAAAGCATGAGAAAATGCCAAAGAAACCAAAGATGCAAAGTCAAAGATTCGTCAAGTTTGCATTCTTAAGAAAATGCCAAAGAAAGCACGCCCCCGCGAACCATTATTCTCCAAATGTCACCAAAATGTCATGCATCCCTACTATTCTCATCATGGTGCATAATGTTAGAGAAGCTTGAAGTAAGATTAAAGAAATTCCAAGCCAACTCAGCTAAAATCAGATGGCTAGGCTGAACATTATGGCAAATATAGCTCATTCTCGAACAAGAATGAAGCAAGGAGCTGCTCTCCAATGTCCAAGAAGTCTCCATAGAGGGCCGAACGCTTTAGGTCACCAAGATTGAGCTAGTTTTCATAGTATAGACCAAGATAATATGCCCATCATTCTCCAACCTTTGATGGAATCCTCCAAACAGTAGAATTATTGCATTTAATATGATACTTATATCATGATTGTGGTATTTATATTCCATTGCATTTAACCAAAGTAAGCTTGTGTTACTTATGAAGATTGTGTCGAGCCACAACGAGGCCAAACTCTATGGTTCCTAAAAATATTGATCATGGCTAAATATAAAACAGTGCAAACAGTAATAGGAATATTTTTTAAAACAATTTCATTGTAATTATCTTCTGAATCAAATCAAATCCAATCCAATCCGATAATCTCTTCAAAGCATCAATATCAACAAGCATCTGAAAATATGTCAAAGCTACATAATCACATTATTTTTAATTGTGCATAGCTTCCTAAAAATCTTAGCAATCAAGCAAAGTCATGGGGATAATTGCATGAAAACTCAAGCACA
Source organism: Gastrodia elata (assembly GCA_016760335.1). Lineage (NCBI taxonomy): Eukaryota > Viridiplantae > Streptophyta > Magnoliopsida > Asparagales > Orchidaceae > Gastrodia > Gastrodia elata. The sequence continues at coordinate 24,038,117 of CM028684.1, read as the reverse complement.
AAATTTCCATCAAAACTAAAGTTACCAACAACTCATGGATGGCATTCAAAAAATGAAACCATCTAATAAAACTCACCAAAAAGTTTGAAATTATCATGAGAAATGAGAAAATACACAAACATAAACAAATTCATTAGAAAACCAACAAATAACTTGAAAAAAGACAAAAGTTCAACATAAGTAGAGCAATGCAATTTTGAGCAAGTAAAAGAACAAATTAATCTCAACAATACTAGGCAATAACAACAACAAACTAAATACTAATCCAACTAAGAAGGTCAACTACATGAATCCTTTGTATCTATTGAGCTCTATCAGAAAGTAGCTCATACCTAACTCCAAATAAGTGCGATCATTTTAAATAGTTTCTTGTCAAAAAATTTTGGTCCTCGCTTCCTCTTTTAACATTAACCTCATTAACTCAACTTTTCTCAATGGGGCATCTAAAGAATCATGCTCCCAAACCATCAAAAATGACTTTTTCTAAATTTATCCTCATTTAAACTACTAAAATCTTTCTATGAATGTACTCATTTCACATCATACACCTTAGTATTATCATTTCTACAAAACTTAATTTATTCATATGCTTTAACTTTGCAAATCAACATTAAGCACCATATAACATTGTTATGCTTAAAGTTGTTCTATAAAACTTCTCTTCAAGTTTGAGCAGAATCTTTTTGATCCCAAAGACACCAAAAGTGCTCCTTTAGTTCATCCAACCATCATGGATCCTATTAAACACTTCACCATTATTTTGTACAAAATGAACCAACATATCACCTCAATTTCACCATTATTCTATGTGTATGAACCAACATAATTATATCACTCACTCTTCTTTTACCATGATGTTCAATTGTTATATCTTCATATTGCAACATTTATCATTATTAATTTATATTCAATATATGTTGTTTCTAAGATGAAACCCTTTATATTCTAAGATAGTTCTCCATAAGTCATGTTACACTTTAGCTCCATATCTAGTCTTATTAATACAAAGAATATCATCTACAAATAAAATGCACCAAGCACATCCTCTTGATACAATGAAACTTACTCATCGAGGTGCTATCATTTTTAATAAGATAGACAAGTTCTTCATTCAAATACAATATAGCTAGAATCCAATTGAACATAACAGCACCATTGTAACGACCCAAAGTCATTACTTTGCGATTTAGGTCAAATCCCGCCTCAGAAATTAGGGCCCGGGGAATTTCAAATTAGGGCAAACAAAAAATACCATAAGTAAGAATAATTCTAAAGATCAAACTGCCCTAGTTTGGGAAAAATCCGAATAACTGAAACTCTCGCTTTATTTTATGAATTATTTAAATTCTATAAATCGATAACATTGGAATGCGTGTCCGAATTCCTCATTTTCAGTGTCGATGTGTTAAGTATATTATTTAAGGGCTGCTCGAGAAGTTGCATCAAATTATGAGCGCCGATTTTATCGTGGCTAAATTTTGAAGTTTTAACCTCAAAAATTAAAATAAAATAAAATATTACTCTGAATCAAAAAAATTTGGCGCGAGGGTGTTCGTTATATCATAACATACCTCGGTGTCAAGTTTCGTTGTATTTGGACGTCAAACGGCGAAAAAATGCGAAAATTTTAACTTGAAGTATTTTATTAATTTCCTTATTAAATTTCTCCCTCTTCTTTCCTCCTCCCCATTCGCCCGACCCCTGTCCGCCTGCAGGCGGAAGTTTCCGCCTGCCAAGAGTGTCGCCTGCACCGTTTTTGGCGCAGGTTGATCGGGCCTCCACAACCGGCCACCCCATTCCTCCCCTCCTCTATATAAACCCCCTCTCCCCCTCTCCCTCCTCTACACAACAGCCCCCATCTTCTCCCTCACAGCAGCAGCATCAGCTTCCCTTCCACTCCCAGCCAGCCCCTCCTCCTCAGCCCCGCCAGCTAGCCACCCTGCCGTCAGCCAGCTCCCTTCTTTGGCCAGCCAATAGCAGCCAACCCAGCCACCCTCCCGGCCAGCTGCCCCCCTCCGACAGGCTAACAGCAGCCCAGCCTTTGGCCACCCCGTTCCGGCTTCCCTTCATTTTTCGGTAGTCCTAATCTTAAAGGTATTAAGAGAAGTTTAAGAGAAAGAGAAAGGGGGAAGAAAAAAGTAGAAATTATTTTGCTATTTTCTTTATTGTTTTATATACTTAATAATCTTTTTAAAAATAAGATTATGTCATCATATTAGCATTGTTGTTATTAATCAATAATGATAAACAGTACATATGTTATAAAATGACTATTATTTCAATTCAAGCGTCATTCCTATTATGTTCTTCTTTCATTCTTATATTATTATTATCATTAAAATAATGATAATAATAATATTATATTAAAGTAATCGCTATCCTCAGTGACTTAATAACACTATAATAAATATTACTGCTATCACAGCATCTTAAAAATTGAACTTCAATCATTATGAGAAAGCGAAAGAAGAACAGAATCAAAGTAAAGATAAAAATTACTCATAAAATATTAAAATAAAAAGCTAATTTAAGATATAGAAATACTAACAGATCCAAAAATCGAACTATCAAACTTAGATCTTAAAGAACAAAAGTACCCAATATATGACATGTAGTACTCTTTATAATTTATTACTGCTTAGCTTCGCTTCTTTTCTTTGAGCCAAATTCATTTGAAACTTGGTTGGTTGTTCGGAACCAACGTGATACTATTCGGGGGTTATTACTGGAAAAAAGACATCAGTAATAACATTCGTAGCTAGTTACTGGAAAAATAATATCAGTAACAGCATTCATGGGTTACTGAAAAATGACATCAATAATATATATGCTTGGTTGGTTGTTAGAAACCAACATCATTTTCATTCGGGGGTTACTGAAAAATGACATCAGTAACATTAATGCTTGGCTAGTTGTTAGAAACCAACATCCTTTTTATTCGTGGGTTGCTGGAAAAATGACATCAGCAACATTTGTGGATCACTGGAAAAAATAACATAAGTGACATACTGTGGTAAATTACTAAAAAAATGACATCAGTAATCTACATTTTGTGATAATACTTGTTGCAGGAAATTTTTATTCAATTTACGCTATTACCTTACTTTTCATGCATTTTTTCTTTATATCTGCTAATCGTATATTTGCTTTTATAAAAATGTAATATATTTTATTTACTGTGGTACTTAGAGTATTCTCTAATTACTGAAAATTCCAATCCTGATATTCTTTTATGTACAATATCAGGTCAGGTACTCCTGGGAAAGCTTAACCAAAAACCTTGAAAATTTATACTGGCGAAAGAATCTATGGCGCAACTTTTATTTTTTTTACTTTTTCAAAGTTCATCTCGTGTTCTTCTAACCGATGAACTTTGTCAGAAGTTTGTTGGCTACTTTGTAAAAATTGAAATATTATTAAATGAGAAATGTCTTATGGTTTTTGTATGTGTTCCTTTTCTTTCTCAAATTGCTCAATATGATCCTGCGGTAAGTGAATACCCGATGTTTGAACGGTTTCCATTGAACCGCGTTCGGGCCATCACAACCATTCACTGGGTGGGGATAAGAAGTAGATTCATGAAAACGATGCAGCAGTCTCCTCACAGCAGGACCGAGACCCACAAAAGAAGTTGATCTAAAGAAAGAAGCTACCAAGATCGAAGCCACCATAAGGCAGCAGATCACACACACATTCAAAATAAAAAGTAAAAGAGATTCATGAAGTAAGAAGCACAAACAAAAAAGCGATAAAGCCACAAGAGAGACAGATCCAACCCATGATGCTAATTGCCTACCCAAATGGAAAGACAAGTCATGTTTCTAAACTCAATAATACAAAATGTTACCCTTGATATGAATTGTGTATCTCTAGAAAATTTGATACTAAAACTTCAGCCAACATTTTTATTTGCTTAATTGCATTATGTTTTAAGATATTAAAAAATAGAAAAATGCAATAAATCTTTTAATACATACATTTAGATATTGTCTAGTTATTAAAAATCCATCAAGATTAGTCAAGCCCACTATTAAATACCTCAATATTACCATAAATAAGTATAATTTTATGGATCATCCCAACGAACATCCTTTAATAGGGTGATGTTTTCCATTTATCTAGATTTCTACAACAGTTTTATTAGGCAAACAGAAGACACCCATCAACAATTCTTCTAATGTTTTTTTAAAAACAGAATGCAGCTTATTCTCAGCCTTCATGTCTACTTTAAATTGTCAAGAAACTTCTGCATGTATTTTTGAGGATATTTTTTACTCTACCTTTGTTCTACAACAATATATGTGATGTTTTCCATTTATCTAAAAGCATATTCAGTAGTTTCAAAGCAGCAATTCCCTTCCAAGTTCTATAAACTCTTTTAAAGTATCATTGAATTCTAGTGTACAACTATTGCAAAATATATACATTAACCACATGCATTAAAAAATATACTTGTACTTTGTTCAACTTACATTTGAGGCTAATTTAGATATAAATCTAAACTTTAATATTATAAATTTGCATATTTCTTGCAACCCTTTTTATGGTACAGCATTTCTCCAATTAATGAGCTCCGTTAAAATACCTTAGCATTCCCATCAAGCTGAACACAATCTTAATTATCTATAACCTAGAGTGTAAGAGAGCCACCATAGTGTGAAAAACATACGAATTTTACTCATTTATTCATCATTGTAACTATAAAAATTCAGCATGCCTCCAAAGTTAATACCTATTAAAAATCTTTGAGTGGCAACGAAGACATTAGTCCTGTCAATTAAGTCCAATGGAGATGCTCCAATATCTGGTAAATACATCTGAGGATTGTGTCGTTCGCTCATAATGTTGAATCATCGACACTAAAGGGCTAAATTTCTTCAAGATTTCTTATTTATCTTAATGTGTCTTCCAAACATCAAATTTAAGGTTGTTGATGCATATCAAGGATAAGTATAATTTCTACCCTCATTTTATCATCATATAACATAGGTAGTTAGACTTAAACTAACATTTTTGGCCCATATCTAGCCACAAAAGAAAACAAAAATCAAATGTAACATGTTACTCCCAAATTATCATCTGAAATTTTCCTTATTTTTTAGCTCCATTTAAACAGAATAATTAGACATTAAAGTGTGAATAAGAACACGCCCTTTAAAACTTTGATTCAAATGGCATTCCCTACATAGAATGGTTTCTTACATTATGTCCCATTAATTGAGATGTAAAAAAGACAAAGCAACATATATTGAACTTCCTCAACCTTTTAAACATTGGTAAAACTTATATGTGAATTTCATCCTTGGATTATACTATGTAACCCTAAAAGATGTGATTTTTATTATTTGATTATTGATCAACTTTTGAAAAAAAATTCTTATTTCATTGCTTGGTCTAAGATTAACAATGTATCATATAGTGTAAGATTATTCTTTAAAGAGATTGTTAAATTTTATTGGCTATACCTTCCACCATATTAAATAACAACATCAATTTTTTGTCATATTTAGAAAAGAACATTATTACTTTCAGAATAATTATAAAAGTTTTTTACCTTCCATACATACTTGAACATTCAATCTAAACCTATAATCAAAAAGAATACATTTAAATGTCTAGTTAGGACCAAAAAAACACTTGGGCTTTACACTTCTGCAAATCAAAATTTGCCTATAATTGCGTTGAAACTAAAGCTACAACGAGATCCCTACTCAAGATAGCCTAGGGGTACAATCCTTACAATTTAGTTAGACGATAACACTTTCAAACCTGCATACACATTTAAGAAAAAAATCCAAAAATGCATGCTAAAACAAAATTACCAATTGCATTTGGCAATAAAAATACCAGTTTTGCTATAAAATTTAAAGAAGATAAATGTGTTGGAAAAATCTATCCTGGACGCCAAGTCTCCAACAGATTTAAGAAGCTACATGTAAGAGCATGCAAACCTTTTAAAATATTTAGAACAATTGAACTAATTGTGTACCATCTAGAAGTGTCAGTGGATATATTTATAAATTTTGCTTTCTGAAATGATTAAATCATTTTTTCAATGTTGAAGATCTAATATCATTTATAAGCCTATTAAACTTAAAATAAATGCAGATTGCTCTTAGCATGAAAGATGAAATACACCTTATCAATACAACCACATCATTTCAAAGTAGTAAATAACATTATTGGCATGAAGATCAATACTGCAAAAGATTTCGCACCCATAATTTTGACCAAATTGAATGGCAATTTACCAACAAAGATTACATGGCAATCTAGCGAGGATTTAAAAAAGCTTACACTAGATCCAGTGGTAATTAATTTAAATTTCAAATCAGTGAAGCAAAGTCTGACATGCCCAAATTATTTGATATAGCATATCTCCATTTAATCATGAGACGATGGACTAGATAAACATGGCACGTTGTATCAAGGCTAGATTGCTATCCTCATTTGAATTTTCTATGACTTTTTTTATTGTTATTTATTTTTTAATTAGTAGTTTGTGAAATGTCTTCAATGGATTGTATTTGATTCGAAGAATTTTTTGGATTAGATGAAAATTTGGAAGAGTTTCTCCTCTCTGTACATTGGAGACTTATGTAGTCCACCTCCCAGCAAAGACTCATGTCAACTTCCCAAGCTTCAGCGATGAGTGTCATCAACCTCATCAGTGGTTTGTGTAGCCTCCGCCATAAAGCAAATCCAGAAAAGGGTATCAGAATTACCAGTAATAATGAAAGAATTACACTAACACCACGCATATCCACGTCAAATTTTATTGAAAAAGGAACTCTAGTAATTAATATAAATCCCAAGCATATAGGGATTGTCCCCATCTATTAGTAATTATGTGCAGTAAAACAGGATGAGTGAAACCAAATGCATTCATGTATGGCAATTAAGGTGTTCCCAAGGAGATCGAGCATAGCATTTTCTGTATTATAACCACAGCAAGCAAGCAATGCTAGTTGATCAAACGAACCATTTTATGCCAAAAATAGAAGCATTGAAATAGCATCATGGCACAAGATCACACATACTCTAATGAATACAACCTAAATAGCTTAACTGAAAGAGGTTTCCAGGACTTCCAGAGTGAACTGAGTAAATGACGAGTCATAGTTATAAACTTCCAACTACTTGTCCAATAAACTACATGAAAACACAAACGAGCCAAAGAACAATTAGAAGAAAAACACAATCGTTTGCTACCTAAATTAGTTCATGAATGCATATGACTGTGTGAACATGCACATAACCTGCTGCCCTGTAAATGCACACACAGCGTATATGTTGGCATGCATTCATGCCCAGAATTGACAGCACCAGATTTCATTGAAGCAACCCTTGTTATTTTCATAGAGAGCAGAAGTATAACACAGCACGCACAAATTTAGCACTCACATTATGTCATGTCAATGTAATCAGTAGAGTGTCATATTTCCTACTCAATAGTTAACGCAATAAACACTCAAGTGGAATAAAACAAAAAAATTAACAATATTGCTTTTATAGCATGTAGGCTACTGTTGTTTCTCATGAATATGAATAACAATGAAAGCATCACTTTGAATTCCTTGTGTAAACGCGTTAAAATTTTTCCTTACTTGCCCATGTCACATAGAAAAGAATATAGATAAAAGCACAAATTTATAAGAAATAACACAACATTTGAGGAAAATCACTTGAATGATAATCAAAATTCAAACCCAAGAACATGCACAAGCACAAACTACAGCCAAAAATTTGTTAATGAACAATGAAGATGCACAAACAAAAAAAAAAAAAAAGAATTAAAAATGATGAACTCCAAACTGCAATTTTATATGTGCATGCAATAATATACCTATATATAAGCATATGAAAAACATGTTGAGACATTAGAAGCTTACTTTCCAGAGTCACAAATCATGCTTTCTTCTTCTGGAAGAAGAATATTCTCAATGAAAATATGGGTGGAACATATTTCTGAGGTGTTTAAATTGTTGTTAGTCCCCTCTTTGGCAAACTTCAACTGGGATGCCAACTTGGATAAAAGCCATTGCATGTAACCAGGGATTGGACTAAGTGTTGCAAAAACCTAAACACATTTGCCGAGTGCTTAAGAATTATGATGAAAAATGTGGAATTAAAATATAATCACGGGTTGTACTGAATAAAAAATGAAATAGCAAAAAGGAAGATTTATTGACGAAAGTAGCAACCTAAAATTAAATAACCCAGGTACTTTCAATGTCCAAAGATTTTTTGCAGAATATCTTTCAATATTTTGGCAAAAATGCCTTCATTTTGCCTGAATGAAACAACTAAGAACCTGCATCAGAATTATTTGCCAAAATGTTTAGTACCAAACTATTAAATATTTTCATTTTATCCCCTCATTATTAAATATGCCCAAGTTAGTCGCTCAATTACACATTTAAAAATTATCATTCCCTAAAATTTCATTTCTTGGAACCAAAATAGGCTTAAAATGAATAGTTGATAAACTAAATTGAGCGGATTAAATAATTCAGGGGCTAAATAGGACAAACTGAATAGTTTAGAACTAAATTAGCCTAATGGAAATAGTCGATTGTCTATTTTGGCAAATTTCCAGCTTGCTTCAAAATCTACAAAAAGATCACTAGCTATAAATTTCAAAAACTAGATATTCTAACTCACTTCAATGTGCATCAAATGCAAAGATAACCCCATTGGCAAAATATTGTTATCATAAATTCATTTTCAAGACAATCATATTGACTCGTAGATAGTTAAATGCATGAAAATGGCAGATTTGGTTCCAGCAGTACTTATAAGTATTGGTTTTGAACATAAATTTTTCTTATTCTCCAATTTGGATAGTCAGCTATGAAATTACTCTTTTAGTCCTACAAAAGGACTGTTTTGGCCCTTCAACTTGACTATTCTTATAAGTTTGGGAACTAATTTGAAGAACAGAAAAGTTAAAGATCAAAGTGATCATGTTTTAAAAAAGCAGATGCCTACTAAAATTATTTCCACATTAAATGCAATTATTGGCAACAATAATAGCTTCAGTCCTATATCTGTCAATTCAATTTGAAATGATAGTATAATTATACTTTCATGTTGGATAACCTCAGCATTTACTGATGGTTGACATTAGAAACATTATTTAGAGTACTACACAAAATATGGTCAGTGGAGTGTGTCCATTTTGATGTTGCAGTGGCTTATCGTAAGGATTTCACTATTAGAGATTGAAAAATTGCTCTATTATGCACAGAAGTTTTATGTTCAATAATAGACAAGTATGTTCTTAAGTTATATCAAACCATTACACACTAAGTTTTTTTTCACCCAGGCCACAACACCCTCAGCCCAACAAGCACAATCCCTGCCTCTCACTACAGTTTCTAACCATGATACTCACTTTGAACTTCTATCAAACAGAAACAAACCCAAACTGTACTAGACTCTGCAACAACTTGTCTCATCCACAGCTTATACCTACTCTTAGTGTCTACTATATATCCCATGGCTTGTGCATGCATTAATGAATCACAGCAAAAAAGTTTAAAAACTGAGCAGATAGATACACACACCCTCAACATTACCATGCAAAAGCAACAAGAGGCAGTTTGATTAGTGAAAGTCAGTGTATGAAATGTTCATATTAAAACTATCTAGAAAGTAAAGGAAAACATGTTTGCATAAATTTAAAAAAAAGTAATAACTATGATAGTTTGCTACCCTTCCAAAGTTCTTCAAAGAGTTGATAGTTTGCTAATTGATTGCACCATTTTTTCTAAGATTTTTGCTAACCTTTCTGATCTTCTCAAATTTATATTTCTAACAACGTAGAAACAGAGTTTAAGGCCTGTTATTGACAAGTCAACATTAGTTATTAGGATTTTTTTAAGCTTGCATCGTTTGAAAACTCCAACTGAATGTATTACAAGATTAGATTTGAAATTTTATTTATAATTTCATGATTATGCTGAGTAATCCTACAAGTACCATCACGTGAAAGTTTAATCCAAACTTGCATATGAAATAATATGATATTCAATTTTTTGCATTCTGCCATCAATTGCCATGACAACCTATATGATCAACCTCATGGTTGACTACATCATTTGGTCAAAACCAAGCTCAACTGATCATATTAAACCAAATCGGGCATGTCATCAAATTGGTTTGTAAGATGTTAGATCAACTTAAGATTCAAGGGTATTTTGGTTTTCAATTTTAATATTTGAATGCTTCTTTCAATAACCAAGCTCCCATCGGAATTAAAATTGTTTGAGGACACCAAATATGTGATGACATGCCCGATTTGGTTTTCAAGGGTATTTTTAATTTTATATTCAATTTTAATTTCACTTTTCAAGGGTATTTTTTGCATCAAAATTATTTTGGTTTTCAATTTTAATTCGAATATTTCTTTCAACATCAATTTTAAGCAAAATCAATATATATATAATGTGCTACTCGAATAAAAGTCATAGACTAACGAATACCTCTAGCTCTCATCGGTGATTACTTGTTTGAGACCACCAAATATGTCTATTGTATTCATATTTCAAATCAATAAAACCAACGGATTATCCTTAATAGATATATATATATATATATACTGATAATAAATTTGCATTTTATCAGATAATAAAAATTACATAGAAAGGCCAACACCCAAAAAGATTCAAAGGCAATAGAAAAATATAATGAGCTCCACACCTTAAATCTAATTCTTATAGCCATCTCCTGATCTGATTTAAGTTAGGTTAGTGGCTATCTTTTTAATATAGAAAACCCTACTGTATTTCTTAATCTATCATTTCCCTTTAGAATAAATAAAGAAATGATCGTGTCTTTCTCCAATTCTGAAATCAACTCATAATAAAGTAGTACTCAAACTCATCCATGGCTAAAGAGGAAGCCATGCTTGGAATGTCATCATAGGTAATGCCTTATCATAATGAAGAGGAAGAGTTAATCCAGTAAGCCAAATATATATATATATATATATATAGGAAACATATGTGGTTTTTATATCAATGAAAAATAAACACAATAGACATGGTTGGTGACCTCCAATAAAATAAAATAAAAAATTAAAATAAACTAAATAAAAGAAAAAAAAAAAAGCAATGTAAAATGGCCACCAAACCCTTTCTTGAAAATCTCTCATAGGAGATTTCAGTACCAGTGCCCAAGATAGTGATATATGCAGCTCCACGCAAGCTATAGGAACCTTCAAAATTTTCACTGGTCTTTCCTCTTCCTAAAGTAATATCTAGATATCGAACCTTCAAAATTTTCACTAACCTTTCCTTTTCCTAAAATAATATTTAGATATCGATCCTTTCTTGAACTTCTTTCTATTTTTTTCTTATTCTTTATAATATCAACAACTCCATCAAAACATAGTCTCACGTTGAGGAATCCCCCTCCTCTTCGGAACCAGAAATCTCCTCAGGGGTCATACACCCCCACCTTAGATATTGGAGTGTATTCCTCGACAGGAGAATTGAGTGCCAAATTATCCTTATTCAAGGATGAAGCTCGCTCCCTCAAAACATCAATAATTTTAGTAACCGTATTTTGAAGCATAGTTGTTTCTGCATTCATCAACTCTAACTCCGCTTTATTGATCCGTGAAACAACCCACAAATGAGATGCCACTATCTCATCTTGGGCACCTTCCGTTTCAAATCGCATCTACAAGAGATCTTGAATTGTATTAAGCTTCATTTTAAGATGATCCGAAGAGAAGTTGTCATACCCCGCCATCATCTCCTCTTGCCATAGAATAGTGCGGGTTCAAATGGACATCCAACATCTCCTTCGGTACTACGACAACACCACCTATAAAATGTGTATCACCCATCCCCAACGTCAGGTGAGAGTCAGTGTTAATCCCCAAGCCATCCCTGCACGTGATACTTTCCTCAGTAACGTCAACAAACCCAAAAGCTAGAGTGACCTCCTGCTATTCCCAATCATTTTTCGCGGCTCCTCACTCAGGACATCAAGGATGGCATTTTAGTCCATCATTGCATCCACAGGATCTGCAATCAACCTAGCAGGTTCATCTCCAACGTAATGTGTAGACAGATCCACCACATCATTTCCTGAATGTATAACTTCCATATTGATAACGTCATTTTCAGTCCCTTCCACATTTGAGTGAGTACCCACCATAATCAATTACCTCCAAACGATCATTCTCTTTGCCCTCTACGATATCACCAAGAGCCTCTTCCACCCCAACATCATCATTTCTCTTTGGCATATAAGCCATTTGCTATTTATTTTATTTGTAATTTTAACGGAGGAAGACTCGTGAGCCTTTGGTTTGTCTTTGAGATGCGAATGGAGATGATAACAATATGCCACTTAATGTTCGATAGTCGAACAATGAGAACAATACATTGACTTGTTCTCGAAGATGCATTTTTGTAAGCATTCGTTATGCTCGTTTCCAATCTATATTTTTGACTCAAAATCTACTGTGAGGTTCAGTTTGACCAAAACTCGTGCCACCGATGGATGGAGAAGGTTGGTGGTAGCGAAATCAACTTTGAGCAGCATGCCAAAATAAGACCCCAAGGGGAACAAGATTGAATGTCATCAAATAAATCTTGAGTAGAGGAAAGTTTATACAGACGGGGACAATGGGAGGTTCACTCATTCGATCAAAGGATGTCGTCTATTTCAGAATTTTCATATGGAAATTTTCTATGAAATATGAGCCTCTTGCAAATAAAATCTAGTGTAATCTACTTCATTTGATTGTTTGATAAGGATATGCCGGAAGTCAACTAGCCCCGAATTGTCTGTTGTTGATAATCCCAAATTATAATAGAAACTTGCGAATTACTACCATTTGACGATTTCCCGTTGGCAGATTTCCCCCAAGCGAGTACTCAAAAGGTTTTGTCAAGCCTTGACTTCCATCATTGGAGAGCAGGAGAGCAAGTTTACACATATATAAATATCTGTGTGTAGTAATAATAAAATTTTATTTTATTAAATTAAAAATATGTCAAATGGAAGAGCAAAAATAGTACAAATGCAATAGAAAAATAATATGAGCCCCATACCTTAATTTAAATTATCTTTGCAATCTCCTGATTTAATCTATAAATTTACACAGCCCAGTGGCCTTCCTGATATATAAAATTGAATGTGTTTCTTGATCTAGTATTTAATATACATTAAATTAGGAAATGATCGCATATTTTCTCCATTTTGTCAACACCCATAAATCAAACTTAAAATACAGTACTTAAACTCATCAAAGGTTAGATGGCTTATCATGTTGAAGAGGAAAAGCAACCTCAAGCAAAAAATTGCCTAAAAAATTCACCCGCACCAGTTCACTGGATAACAATATCGTAAACATCCTGCAACCCATTGGAACGCAGCCACAAATCCTCAACCATCAACTCAAAAGAAGATGCAACTCCATCACATATGCAGGAGATCTAAAATAGATCAAATTAAGGGCCACTAGCACACCACCAATTGCATCTCATCAGCACCAGCATTCTTTTTCAAACAAGAAAATCAATTTCATTCATCCAAAAATCTGTATGAATATAAAATTCAAATGTGCTCTGAATATGAATCCAAATCATGGAAAAAATTTATAAAACTCAACTTTCTATTCCTCTTTTAACATGGACAAATTCATTAACACAACTTCCTTAACTAAGACATCTAATAGTCTAGAAGAAAGAAGCAGACAACTCCACAACATTTATATGCGGCCTAAAATAGATCAAAATATGGGCCCCTTGTACACCACCTATTGCATTTCATTAACACCAGCATCCTTTCTCAAACAACAAAATCAAATTCATTCATCCAAAAATTTCTATGAAGAACAAAATCCAAGCGAGCTCTGAAGTATGAAAAAATATCATGGGTAAAATTTGTCAAACTCATCCTTTTATTCTTCTTTTAAATAGGAAGGCCTCAAACAATAAAATTTAAAAGTCAGCTCGATATGTAAAAAAGTGGATGTCAGATACAGGAGACTTGAGCTTGGATATATAAGATCTTGTTCAATAAGGAGAGAATAAAACAAAGGGTATCGTCAGTAGCATGAGATTGGATATCTAATGTAATAGAAGTAACTGCAACGGTGTGAGCCAATTGATTTCTAATCAGTCTGACGTGCAAGAACTTTAAGGACATGAACATTTTCACAAAGATGATCTTTTTGGACAAACAATAAATTAATCTGAAATTCATGATGATGGGGATTGCCTCATGAGAATAAAGCAAAATTCAAATTATGTGCAGCTTCTTACTTGCACACAAAAAAAATCTGAGAACGGTAAGAATTTTAGCATGTAATGGGTTCACACTTAGATGGCACACAAAATTTAAAAATAATAACAAAAACGTTTCAAGGGTTCAAATTTAAATCACCTATTGACAGACTGTAACTTGTATTATCCCAAGATTCAATAGATTTATAGCATCCTTTGCAATATCTTTGGTTAATATCAACGTCACAGTTATCATGATACACCAAGATACAGAATTAGCATGTCAAAATTCACAAAACAGATATTAGCCATCGATAAAACGTGCACTCACCATGATATTTGGCATGTCCCTTCTAACTAGCTCAATCACACGTTTTACAAGAAACTTTCCAAGGTTGATCCCTGATAAGCCTGACTGTAAAAAAAAAAACTGTTGGTATGAACTTCAAATTAAAATGATACATGAGACAATGAAATATGGAAGTTTAATTAATGAGGCAATAAACTTTCAATAAAGATATTTGATTCACTAGTATTTACATTGGAAGAAAGAGATGTTCATTAAAAAATGTCAAACTTATTGCAAGTAAATTTTCCAAAAAGTTAAATACATTATATCAAGAATGGTGATCTATCTAAGAAAGAAATAATAGTCTTATAGGCTATAGCCAGCATGTACAAAAATGAATGAAAAAAAAGTATACGCAACTTAAGAGACTCCAACCAGGTAGGACCAAGGGACGATTTGGGTTTAACTATGCAACAACCCAACTCGGCAAGCTAACACAACAGTCCCATTCAGTTCAATACTCCATGACTCACTGCTTATTGCCCAAAAGGGGAGTTGCATTTTAAAGGCCAAACCCTAAGCCCAACAAGATGTTGGGACAGATAGGGGCAAAGCTATAGTGGGGGCATTGGGGAATTAAGGGCACATGCCTCCACTGGCCCCACATATGATCCTATATATTATAAATTTTTATTTAGTAATTTTAGCTTATAAAAAAGGAAAATAAACTAAGAAAACAAAGTTGCAATGGAGCAATAGTACAAACCTTTTTTTTAGATGAAGAGGCGAGAGTTCGAGGCCTCTCAAAGATAATATTGTTGCAGTTTCTTAAGAAAAAATTATTTTATATGAAAAACTTGGCATGAGAAAAAAGAGAAAATGCAAAAAAAAATGATAAGGTAGATCATAGAATTCACCTATAAAAAGTTAAGTAAATAGCATAGAAAACCATATAATATATATACACATATATCAACATCTAAACTTCAAAAAAAAAAAAAAAATATATATATATATATATATATATTTATATCAACATCTAAACTTTAATATTTACAAACAAAGCACTATTACTAATTAAATCCTAAAATTTTCTTAATGATAAATAGATATGAGATGTTATGCATTCTATAAACAAACAACTTAAAAGGTTCCTAACTATAATTAGAGATGAGGTGTTATCCACTTTAGAAATGATGAGATGAATAAGCTTTATTTGTAAATTTTAAAGTTTGGATTCTCTCTCTCTCTCTCTCTATATATATATAAAGATTTAATTGCAATGCATGTAAGAATATTGAAATTTTTAATTATTCGAAGAAAAATGCAATTTGCAAAAGATTTGAACCAATTCTAAATGATTTTATTTATTTTAAAATTGAATGAAAAAAATTAGTCAAAAAGAAAGATCATAGAGTTCTCACATGGAAGGAGAATATTTTCACTCGCATAACCAGAAAACTTCATAAAATATATACAAAGCATCTAAACTTCAATATTATTCAAAAAGCACTTTTGTTTTATTATTTTAAATACATGAGATCTATTCTCAACTTACTAATAGAAGAATTCCATGATTTGTGAAACAATAGTGATTTATCTATAAATTTTAATAATTTGTGCATGACACATCTCACTTGCTAACATTATTTTTATTTTCATACAAAATCTGACTTTTAAAGTTTAGATTTTTAAAGTGTTTAAGATGCTAAATGAGCAATTTAAATTGATCCAATTTTAAATCAATTCTTTTCTAGTAAAAAAAGATATGCTTTCTATGTCAAAAAAATGTTTTTAGAAATTGCTTTGTTTTAAGCATCAATATTTAGAATTGTAAATCTAAGTAATTTTTGGATGAAAAATAAGATTAAAAATATATGTTGAGTGTAAATGTGTAATCCAAATATATGACAAAAGATATTTGTTGCAATTAAAACGACCTAACATAACTCAAAAAATTGGGTTTACACGAAGATCCAATTGAAAAACTAAGTGAAGACTAAATAGAATTGGAGATATAGCTTCAATAAAGGTTATACCAAAAAAACTTTAGAAGTGCACCAGATTTTAGGTATAACCTCTTATCCATATTGTCATATTACAACCTCTTATTTGTGCCCCTACTTAAAATTTTGTTGCTCCACCCCTAGGGGTGGATCCCCTACAAACTCTGCCTTCAGCACAACATTGAAGAGCATGACACAGATGACTGCAGAAAGTAGAACATTTTCCTAGATAAGCTGATCAAATAAGGGAAGCTCCTGAAGTTCATGGTCACACACAACCCAATTCCACCGATATCACTAGTCCTTCGCAGCAATCTAAGATTACTGATCTCTCTTAATTTTCTTCTCCAAGTGTTCTTTTTCTTTCCCCTAAATTTCTTTTATCTCCTAACCCCACTATTTTCTTATTCCTTTCTTCCTCGTATTTTCCCCATTCCTCTCCTCAAAATTTTAAATTTCATACTAATTTATATTATCTACTGGAAGCAATAGTTTGCCACATGTTACTGATAACAACAAAAGCAGGGATTTTATGCACTATTAATCCCAAGTGACCCTTTCTTCAGCCATCAACCCATAACATAATTAGTGATTATTCTCTAAACAACCCCAGCAGTTGTCTGTTTTCAAAGGTAGTAAATTACTTCCAAAATAGACTTTATTTCCCAACAAGCTAATTGCCAATTTCACGTCCAAAATTGTAGATTTTGACAGCCCCTAAAACAACCTTTTTCTTCCTTTCCAATGTTCCATCCTACCAAATAACCCTAGAGAACCACTCCTCGCCAGGATGATAATAATAAGTGAAAGATGAAGCAAGGAAACAGGGATGGATAAATGGATAAGTATAGTTTCTATAAAGAAAACTCTCCAAATATTGCAGCTACAAAGCTTGGCCAAAAATCCTCTACTGCCACCACCAAGTATAACAAAGATCTACAGAAGAGAAAACATCTTTTTTATTAATCAAAATTAAATACCAATGCATACTGGTATCACTCCTATTTTAAATTACAACAGCTCAAAGTGTACAAAAAGGTTTAAAAATAGAATTCCCCAGACAAGAAACATTAATAGATGATTACAGCAGTTCGATTATAGATCCTACAAATTACTATAGCACTTCATGAGAATCAGCAGCAGCATAAAAAACATGGGCAAAGTTTTTGTTCTACATCATTGTCAACCTGCAATATGTATGTTATAGGTGGTATCTTGCACAAGTTCGCAAACCTTCCAACACTTTTCAAATCTAGAACATAACATTTTAATGTTTAGACCGGTGGAAAAGATCGCAAATATACTTGTTCTGAACTCAATGAAAAATATATATTACAACATAATCAATGTCCAGAATAAATAAATAAATATATAGATATAATATATATATATATGTATATATATATATATTCATTATTGCTCTTATAGCACATGTTTTCATAAAATTGATAACCTGACCATTACAGCAGTAGCTCATCACTATTAAAAAATAATTTAAATTTTCTATTGCTGGGTGTCAAGGAAAAAAGTAAAATTAGCAAATGGTTCTCATTCTAACTTAATCATTACGTACTTGAGTTGATGATATAGAATAAAATAATGCACACGTAGCTTCATTCTCTGGAAAAGGTGGATCATCCCACAAGACCTCCTTGTACCAACAAAAAAGGTAATAATTTAGAAAAATACGTGACTAGCAAAAAAATTAAGTCTGAATTGCAACATGTAACCTGAATGGCATTTGCAACTTCCTTTAAGAGAGCAACTTCGATGAAAATAAGTGGCTCACCTAATGGAAAAATATATGAGCAGCATTAGAAAATATCTTTATTATGCTTACACAGACATTCAATCAGCAGCACACATGGTAACCAGGACGTCAGCTAACCTGGTATTGCTGGATGAAAATAACCGAAACAGCGACGACCAATACTCAACCGTCTCCTCAAATCTTGTAGAGTTTTAATAGGATGTACAGCCTAAATATCTTTTGACAATCAATTAGACTGTCTATGATTGGAAAGAGCTGCTCAACTATAACTTGAAATCTAATACTCAGCAATGATCATACCTCATATGCTACAACTTTCTCCAGCAATGATGCAGGATCATCCCATGTAATCTGATGAAGGTGCAAAGCTGCAGGGCTCAGCCAGGTTATGAATTTTTCCTTTAAATATAAGTCTAATGCTCGCAATGATGAGATCTTTTCCTTCCTGTGCAAAATTATTTGTACCATAAAAAAAATTGCGCATGTATTATATGACATATTTGCATCATAACCTACGAAACATAAATGTTTGTATTATAGATCAAGAAAACAGCACTAGATTAGCAAACTACAAGATGGAATTGTGAAAATGTTCATGTTAATTCACTGATTCCAAAATAAAAAGGGCACGCACTACTGTAAGAATTGGAGAAGATAGTGGTAGAAAGAGAAGATAGTGGTAGAAAGAGAAGATAGCAGTAGAATGCAGAAGAAGAAAATAGAGAATGGCATTTTTTATTCAACTGCTTGTTCTGTCATTACATGGCATTACACACATATATAGGTATACACATGATGTTATACTCTAGTAGTAGTATATATAATGAATTGTGGTTGACAAGCGCCTAGGCATGCATGGGCACCTAGCCTTTATCTAGCGCTGACGGACCTTGCTCCTAGGTGCTCAGCCTCCGTCTGGCACTGTCAATGCTTGGGCTTGAGCGCGCCAGGGCACCTGGCCTCTGTCTAGTACTCACAGTGCTTGAGCCTAGGAGCGCCTAGGCACCCAGTGTAACGACCAAATGTTGTTATTTTTCAAAATTAGGTCAGAGCCCGCTTCAGACATCAAAACTCCGGGGAATTTCAAACTAGGGCAAACAAAAATACCCTTAGATAAGAATAATTTTTTAAGATCAAAGTGCCCTAGTTTGGGAGAAATCCGAATAACAGGAAGCTCCCGCTTTATTTTCTGAATTAATTAAATCCTAAAAAAAATAAAAATATTGAAATACATGTCGGAATTCATCAATTTCAGTGTCTTTGTGTTAAGTATATTATTTAAAGGCAGCTCGAGAAGTTTCATCAAATTCTGAGCACCGGATTTATCATGGTTAATTTCTGAAGTTTGAAAACTTCAGAAATTAATTAAAAATAAAATAATTGCCCGAATCGAAAATTTTCGGCACAAGGGTGTTCGTCGTGTAGTAACACAACTCGGTGCCAAGTTTCGTTGTATTTAAACGCCGAACGGCAGAAAAATGCGAAAAATTTAACTTTAAGTATTTTTATTATAAAATTTCCATTTTTTTCCTTACTTCCCCCTTACCTGCGAATTTTAGCGACTGAAGCCGCTTCCTTACGCCCTAAGGCGCGGAACCTTCCGCGCCAGGGCCTTTCCTGCGCCAAAATGGCTCAGGAATGGTCGGCCAAATGGCCGACCAGCCCTATCCCTTGCCCCCACCTCTCTTCTCTATAAACCCGGTCTCCTTCCCTCCCTCACACCCCTCAGCCCCTCCTCATTCTCTGTAATGACCCTAGGTCATTAATAACGCAAACATTGAATTCCCGATTCGTTGAATCCTCCCGCAAATTTTAGTTTCCCATTAAAACTCCCGCTAACAATTTGATTTTTTAGTTTCAAACCTTCATTTAGAAAGTTTTAAAGTTCGTTTAAAACTGAAATTGAAATTTAGAACCGTCATTAACACATTTAAATTTAGCAAAACGTAACTTCCTCATTTAAACTCATATGTAAGGCATGAAACAGCTGTACCTATTTGAAACGGGTAAACCAATAAAACTCGGCTAAATATGAAGGTATGCGTAGAGTTATTAAAGGAAATTTTCGTAACTTTCTGCTCGAGCCCGAATCCCTCTCGCTTCTTCCTCTCGGTGAGCAAGACCTCACAGAAGAAACAGCGGCAACAAAGGCATACCTGGCGGCCGATCAAAGAGTCGGGAGACGCGATTCCCTTTTTTGCTCGACGCCGAGAGACGAATGTCAGAGGTTCGTAGCGCTCGACGTCTGCGTGCGTACGACGGCCTTCAATCGACGCTGAGCAGACTCCTTCCGCCTTCTCTCCGTGCAGATCGATCGAAGCTCTGCGCACCCGATTACGATTACGTGCTCGACGCAAGGTAAGCCCTCTGTCGACCTATCACTTAATAGGAAAAAAATAATGTATATATATGTATATATATATATATATATTTATAATAATAATAATAATAATAATAATAACAAACAATTGTTATAAATAGACTAAGTAACTTATTTTGATAATTTTAACATTATAATGAATTGAACTTAAGAATAATCAATAATTAGTCATATTTTATCACTTAACCTAAGGCTATGTTTTTAATTATGCTTTATGAAGTGTTAAAATGATTAAAGTAATTTAATTACTTTTGGATAGGAATTGAGTGAAATAAATCACGATGTAATCATAGTTGAGTGGTAAATGGAAATCGATATCTAAATTTTTGCAGTACTATGATTAGATCATACTAGCCAACATTAGGAAGACCTCTAATTAGTCCAAATCAGTTATTTGATAAATTCTAGAGTAAATTATAATTTTTTTTTTATAATATTGTCAACCTCCTATCCTAACTTATACCGTAATGAACATTAAGCCTTTGAGTTCATACCAAATTAGATCATAAATAATAACTCAAGAGGTTTTGAAATCTTGCTTGAATGAAGCATGTTGTACTACCCTAACATAATAGATGGGTTCGATGTTGATAAAAGAGGGGTTAGTAAAAATATTAACAATTCAATTAGACTTTTCTTTTCTCCAACTCTGTAATGTGATTCTTTCAAATAAGGTTACCTAAGTCCTTTAAGTCTAATAGAGTATGATTCTAATTTAAATATAATAAATTAGAGTTATAAACCTTCTCATCGTATAATCTACTCTTATGAGATGTAGGTTTAAGTAACCAACTAAAGACAAACTGGGGAATACAAATACTAGTTCTAAATCTTGTAAATAGATAGTTTCATAATTTAATAAATAAATCTCAATTATAATTTTTGTAGACACATCAAGTTTGTGAGTGATTCATCTAGTTAAGTCAAACACAAAAGGTACACTGGATATTACTTTTATGCTTTGCTATGCTTTCTATCTTTTTGCTGCTTAAGCATCGCTTTGAACCAGTTTCATATTGTTACGTTTTACTCTTACTGCTAGTCATGTAAGAGAGATAAAAAGATGTTTACGTATATTGTGAATGTTGCAAAGGGTTCCGATACGGAGGTTAAATTAAGTTAGGGACGGGGCTAGTCCATCAGGAGTCATAAGGGTGCCATCTGGAGCCTTTGAGGGGGCCCAGGTGAAGGTCATGCTTAACTGCATATATGATTCCATCTGGAGCCTTTAACGGGGGCCCAGGTGAAGGATACCATCTGGAGCCTTGAGAGAGGCCCAGGTCAAGGTGCCATCTGGAGCCTTTAACGGGGCCCAGGTGAAGGATACCATCTGGAGCCTTGAGAGAGGCCCAAGTGAAAGTGCCATCTGGAGCCTTTAAGGAGGCTCAGGTGAAGGACATGCTTAATTATATTTTTATGAACCCAACCTCACGGTTCTGGCCTTGCCCACCAGAACCACTAACATTGCTTCATAATATCAAGTCATAAACATAAACATGAATTTTACGCTATATTATTGCTTTTCCTTTTGGAAACTTGGCATGAGAAAAGAACAATTATTTTGCAGGGGACATATTTATCTTGTATTTGAAACACACTATTTTCCTACAATTGTTATCATTTTTTTGCTTCCCGCTCTGCTTTAAGTATATCTTTAATATCCTTTGTATTTAGAATGTGCACTAAAGCATTATTTTTATAATGCCAGATCAATTACAACTGGAGGCGGTTGATATAATCTAAAGGCATAGCGCGGGAAAATAACTACCCCTTCCAGGATTAATAATTTGATGTATAATGAATTTCATGTAATAAATTTTTGGATATTATATGCTTTAAATTGAATGAATGATATTTCTTATGTTTGAATGGCTTTGGATGTTTGTTTAACTGCTATTTTACCTAAGTGCCAATATAATCCTACGAAAAGATGCAACCGATGTTAGATTGGTTGTTACCAACCTAATATGGGTCATCACACTCTCTCAACAGCCCGGCTAGCTGCTAGCAGCCCTCCAACCAGCCACCCCTCAGCCCCTCCTCCCCCTCACAGCAGTCCAGCCAGCCTCCCTTCCCCACGGCAGCCACTCTCAGCCCACGGCAGCCGCCCCTCAGCTTGCTGCAACCCTCCCTCGGCCGGCCAACAGCCAACAAGCAACCGTCCGGCCACCCCATCCGGCCAACAGCCGTCCGGCAACCCCACTTCGACCTCCCTCCGCTTTCCGGCAATCCTGAACCTAAAGGTAAGGTGATAAGTTAAAAGATAGAGAAAGGAGGAGAGAAAAGAGGAGAATTTTTCTATGTTCTTTTAATTTATACCTACTGAATACTTATTATTATGATAATAATGAGGATATAATATTGTCATTCACATTAATATGGTTCTCATTAATTAATAATGAAAACCATACATATGTTATATATTGACTATAATTTCAGTTTAAGCATTTTCATTTTTACAGTCTTTTTTGTTACGTTCTTTCATTCCTAGATTATTGTTGTCATTAAAATAATGATAACAATAATATTGTATCAAATATGATTTCTATCCTCAGCAAATTTATTAATAAATGATATAATAAATATTACTGTCATCGCAGTACCTTAAATATCAGACTTCAATCATATTAAGAAAGCGAAAGAAGAATATAATCGAAATGAAAATAAATGTTACTCCTAAAAATATTAGCTAAGAGCTAATTTAAAAATATCCTAAACCTAAAATGCAGATTGAGCGAACTGTCACTCATCCTGAACTGTTGAACTATTGAACTTTTAAGAACAAGGTACCCGATGTCTTTTATTACTTCTGTTTAAATATATTTTTTCTACTCAGCATCGCACAAATTTGATAAAAGTGCTTTTTTAAAATCACATAAAATGATATATGAATAAGTTTGGATAAGTGAAAAGCAAGGGTTCCATGTTGCTTTATACTTTTTGTCTGATCAGACAACCGCTAGGACGGGGCTGTCCGACATCGGGAGTCATAAGGAGCCTATACTGATAAGCCTTTGAGGGGGCAGGTATAGAGGGAAGTTGAGATATGTAACACAAAAATGAACCCCCCTTTTCCTCGATTTGTACTTGCCCAACAAAATCATATTTTGCCTCAGATATCAAGCACTAAAAATTTTGTATTTATTTTTATGACTGCAATTATTTTATGCTAAGTTTCAAGTGCAATCGAAATAGGTTTGCAGGGATAAGTGTGTACAGCTTTTATTTCCTGTCAAATATTGATTGTTTTGCTTATTATTTAACATTTGTAAAGATGACATCTATCAGTACTTAGCTTCACAACTAACTAGTTTTCGAATACCCGCACTTTTGAAATGTGCCCAGATCAGGAGTTCATCCTTGAGGAAAGGTGCTAAAGAACTGAGCAGTGCTGATACTGCTACCTACTGATCCACCGCTTTCTTTTTGACTCTATCTACCTTTAATAAGTTTGTAAATTTTCTTTTATTTTAATGTACTCAAAGACTCATTAATTAATGAATAAATAAGTTATGTTTGATGTCTATTATTTGTCTCTTAAACCACTCAATATGATCCTGTGGCTAAAGAACTTGTCATTGCTTGTTGTTGTTGCTATTACTGTTCTACAAGTAAACCGATGCTGGATTAGCTCCCGCTGACCCGGCATCGGGCCCTCACACCCAGCCTGTTTAGCACGATTATATCTTAATATACTCTAATACATGGAATATGGCATTATCTTCTAATATCCTCATTGTAAGGTGACAACAGGCTCTTGAACCGTCAGCTAATTGCGTAGAGGTTGAATTGTGAATTATCGAGAGAAGTTTGGTGAGAATGTCTATTATTTGTTCGATTAACGGTGTGTACTAATGGTGATTTCTTTGTTCTTAACATTATCACAAATGAAGAGACAGTTCACATCCATGGGTTTCATGCAAGCATGAAATAGTTGGTTATTGTCGATGGAGGCCGCAAAGACATTGTCGCAGAAATTAGTAGTAGCTTAAGATGGAGGATGACGAAATTTTTGTAAAAGCTATCGAAGCCATATGAGTTCGGTGACCGTGGATGCAAGTGCTTTGTATTCGGCTTCCGTAGAGGAACATGATACTGTATTTTGTTTCTTTGCGCTTCAACCAACAAGGGTGATACCAAGGAATATGCAGAATCCTGTTGTAGATTTTTGATCAATGGAGTCGTCGGCCAAATCGAAGTCAAAGTATACATGAAGCTCTAGATGTGAGGAGGTGATTGGTAGTTCAAACTGAATGGTGCCCTTAAATTAGCGTAGAATGCGTTTAAGTTGAGAGAAGTGGAGCTGCGATGGTTAGTCCATGTGTTGGCATGCTCTTGACAGCAAGGCTGATGTTCGAACAAGTGATGATAAGAAACTGGATGTAGCTATCAAACTTTCAATGGAGATGTGGGTCGGTGAATGGAGCTAAGGCGTTGCTGGAGCTGTCGGCAAGGGTGTCGGGTGTGGGGGCTGATATGCAATTAGACATTCCAGCATCTTGAAGAAGCAGAGTAGCGTACGCTGGTTGTGATAGGTGCAAGTCATGAGTTGTTTCTGGTTGGAGATGCTGAAAAAATTGAGAGGGGAATTTGAGTGTCTTCATTTTGAAGCGAGCTTCCATTGTACTTATGATATGCTTGAGAGTCTGGATTTGTTCCGGTGAGAAGAAGATCGTCAACGTAGATGAGTAGATATGCTCGAATGTCTAAGTTGCCATGGATGAGGAAGGATGGATCTTCTTTACTTTGAGTGAAGCTTTTCAATGTAAGAAAGTCGGTGAGAACAGAAAACCATGGACATGGGGACTATTTTAAGTCATAGAGTGCTTTCTTTAACTGATATACGTGGTTGGGTTTGGTAGGGTCGGTGAAGCCCGGAGGTTGCTTAATGTGGATTGTTTCGTTTAAGGATTCATGAAGGAATGTGTTTAAGACATAAGTTGTAACAATGACCAGCTGTGATGAGTTGTTATGGTGAAAAGAGCACAAATTGTGGTTATTTTGGCAACTGGACTGAAGGTTTCAGTGTAATCTATATCCCATATGTTTGATTGTAGCCTTGAGCGACAAGGTGAGCTTTGTACCGGTTGATGGACCCGTTGGCATTGTATTTGGTTTAGAAAGTCCATTTGCTACCAAGAGTTGGATGTGCTCGATTTGGTGGGACTAAATCCCAAATATCTTGATTTTGAGGGTTGTGATATATTCGGTCATGGTTGTTCACCAACGATTGTGTTTAGTGACTTGAAGATAAGTAGTGGATCGGGTTGTATGGTCAGCGAGCTTTGTACCGGTTAATGGACCCGTCGGCATTGTATTTGGCTTAGAAAGTCCATTTGCTACCAAGAGTTGGATGTGCTCGATTTGGTGGGACTAAATCCCAAATATCTTGATTTTTGAGGGTTGTGATTTCTTCGGCCATGGTTGTTCACCAATGATTGTGTTTAGCGACTTGAAGATAAGTAGTAGGATCGGGTTGTATGGTCGGTTGAGTTGTAGGGTTGTTTGGGCGATGAAGAACTAGAATGGAACGTGTCGAGGTTGGATAGTGTCTGTTTAGACCGGGTGTGCATATGGTGTGTCGGATGAGGAAGTTTGCGGTGGTGGGATGAATTGGCAAGGAGTGTAGAGTTGGTTTCTTGTGTAGGTGAGGGTGGTGATTGTGAGGTCTCGTGGGACTGTTGGACTAAGATGGGAGAGTATTGTGAGAAGGGATAGATGATAGAGTATTGTGAGGAGGGATATATGAGATTGTAGGTATAGTGGGACTTGGAGATGTGGTGGAGGGTGGTATGAGAATAGATGGAGGAATCAAAAGTTGGGGGGTGGAGGGTTCACCGGGTTGTGATGTTGTAGAGGACTGAGAAGGGGGAATTTTACAAGAAAAATGTTTTCTAGGAAATGGGCATGTCGAGAGATAATTACTTTATTCGTGAGAGAGTTGTAATAGCGGTATCCCTTGGGGCTAGGTGAGTAGCTTATATATATACAAGGGATGGTTTTGTGAGTAAGTTTGGAGTAACTTATAGGTGAGAGGAGCGGATATCAAGTGCAGCCAAAGACACGAAGGTGGTGGTGAGTTTTTTATTGTGGAGGAGTTCATAGGGTGTTTTATTTTTAGTGCTTATGGATGAGAGACGTTTATGAGATAGGCCAAGGTTGAGAGGGTGTTGGACTAGAAGGTGGGTAAGAGGATGACATTGTTGAGGAGAGTTTGGGTTGTTTTGATGAAGTGACGATGCTTTCTTTCAACAATGCCATTTTGTCGAGGCATATCGGGGAAAGAAATTTGATGATGGATACTGGTTTGTTATAGGAAAGTGGTGAGAGCAGAGTTGCAACCGCCACCTTCGTTGGTGCGAAGTATTTTGATTTGACGATGAAACTGTCTTTCAACGAATCATGATAGCTGAATGAATAAATTTATTGTTTCAGATTTTTGTTATTAGAAAGACTCAAATAAAGCGAGAAAAATCATTGATAAAAGACACATAATATTGATAACCTTCATTGGATAAATTGGGGGTCGGAGGACCCTTTACATCAAAATGAATAAATTCTAACAGTTAATAACAATGGTTTTTAGAAGTAGGGAAAGGCAATCGGTGATGTTTATTTATGATACATTGAATATACGATGAGAGGTTATCATAGGAGATATGTGAATGTTGTCGAGCTATAAGATGTTGGATTGGGGCGGCTGTGTAACGACCCAATGTCGTTACTTTTCAAATTAGGTCAAAACCCGACTCAGGCATCAGGATCTCGGGGAATTTTAAATTAGGGCAAACAAAAATACCCTTAGATAAGAATAATTTTTAAAATCAAAGTGCCCTAGTTTGAGAGAAATCCGAATAACGGAAGCTCCCGCTTTATTTTCAGAATTATTTAAATCCTAAAAATCAAAACATTGAAATACGTGTCGGAATTCATCAATTTCAGTGCCGTTCTGTTAAGTATATTATTTAAAGGCTGCTCAAGAAGTTTCATGAAATTCTGAGCGCCGGATTTATTGTGTTTAATTTCTGAAGTTTTCGAACTTCAGAAATTAATTAAAAATAAAATATTTGTCCGAATCGAAAATTTTCGGCGCGAGGGTGTTCGTCATGTCGTAACACACCTCTGTGCCAAGTTTCGTTGTATTTGGACACCGAAGGGCGGAAAAATGCGAATAATTTAACTTTAAGTATTTTTTTTTTTAATTTTCATTTTCCTATTTTTTTCTTCTCCCCCGTTCACCCCCCCTGCTCCCGCGTCGCGCCCGACAGGGCTTCTGGCGCGGAACCTTCCGCGCCAGGGAGGGCCGCCTGCGCCGCTTTTGGCGCAGGCTGGTCGGCCCACCTGGCCGACCCCCTCAGCCAGCCCTCTCCTCTACATAAGCCCTCCCCCCCTTCCTTCTCCTCTCTCACACAACCCCTCTCCTCCTCCAAACCCTAGACAGCAGCCAGCCAGCCCTCCCCTCCCCCTCCTGCAGCCCCTCCTCCCCCTCACAGCAGCCAACCAGCCCTCTCCCCCCCCCCCTCCTGAAGCCCCTCCTCCCCCTCACAACAGCCCATCCAGCCTCCCTTCCCCACGGCAGTCCCCTCTAGCAGCTCTAGCGGCCACCGACAGCTTCCGGCAGTCTTCAACAGCCACCAACAGCCCTCGGCCAGCCCTCAGCCAGCCGCCCATCCACCCCATTCCGGCCAACAACCCGGCCAGCAACCCACTCCGACCTCCCTCCGCTTTTCGGCAATCCTAATTTTAAGGTAAGTTGATAAGTTTAAAAGATAGAAAAAAAAAGAGAAGAGAAAAGAGGAGAAATTTTTAAGTTCTTTAAATACTTATTATTATGATAATAATGAAGATATAATATTGTTATTCACATTAATATGATTTTCATTAATTAATAATGAAAACTATATACGTATGTTATGAAATGACTATAATTTCAGCTCAAGCATTTTCTTTTTTTATTTTTATTACGTTCTTTCATTCCTATATTATTGTTGTCATTAAAATAATGATAACAATAATATTGTATCAAATATGATTTCTATCCTCAGCAAATTAATAAATGTTATAATAAATATTACTGCCATCGCAGTACCTTAAAGATCCGTCTTCAATCATATTAAGAAAGCGAAAGAAGAACATAATCAAAATGGAAATAAATGTTACTCCTAAAATATATTAGCTAAGAGCTAATTCAAAAATATCCAAAACCTAAATGCAGATTGAGCAAACTGTCACTCATTCGAACTGTCGAACTGTTGAACTTTCGAACTTAAGGAACAAGGTACCAGATGTCTTTTATTACTTATGTTTAAATATGTTTTTTTTTCTGCTCAGCATCGCACAAATTTGATAAAAGTGCTTTTTATAGTCACATAAAATGATATATGAATAAGTTTGGATAAGTGAGAAGCAAGGGTTCCATGTTGCTTTATACTTTTTGTCTGATCAGACAACCGCTAGGACAGGGCTGTCCGACATCGGGAGTCATAAGGAGCCTATACTGATAAGCCTTTGAGGGGGCAGGTATAGAGGGAAGTTGAGATATGTAAAACAAAAACTGAACCCCCCTGTTCCTCGATTTTGTACTTACCCAACAAAATCATATTTTGTCTCAGATATCAAGCGCTAAAAATTATGTATTTATTTTTGTGACTACAATTATTTTTATGCTAAGTTTCAAGTGCAATTGAAACAGGTTTGCAGGGATAAGTTTGTACAACTTTTATTTCCTGTCAAATATTGATTATTTTGCTTATTATTTAACATTTGTAAAGATGACATCTATCAGTACTTAGTTTCACAACTAACTGATTTTCGAATGCCCGCACTTTTGAAACGTGCCCAGATCAGGAGTTCATTCTTGAGGAAAGGTGCTAAAGAACTGAGCAGTGTTGATACTGCTACCTGCTGATCCACCGCTTTCTTTTTTACTCTATCTACTTTTAAAAAAAGTCTATAATTTTTCTTTTATTTTAATCTATGTACGCAAGACTCGTGAATTACTGAATAAATGAGTTATGTTTGATGTCTATATATTTGTCTCTTAAACCACTCAATATGATCCTGCGGCTAGAGGACTTGTCATTGCTTGTTGTTGTTGCTATTACTATTCCACATGCAAATCGATGCTGGATTAGCTCCTGCTGACCCGGCATCGAGTCCTTACAGGCTGAATGGTCCAACCGTTGATGCCAAAGGGCTGAATCAAGGAAGGCTTTAAAGGAAGCTAGCATGATCAGTTGGTGGGGAGTGGTGGCTCTAGTGGACTGAAGTAGAGACCATTGCAGCTATGTCGTTGAAAAAGGATCGTGTCCAATTGAAGATCCTTGATACAGAAACCGCTATGATCAAAGGAAATAGAATAGCTATTGTCCACAGCCAATTTATGAATAGAAATAAGATTGAGTGGAGATTGAGGTACATGTAAGACTTGGGATAGTGTGAGCTTATGAGATGGAGTGGGTAGGAGGTCATTACCGATGTTGGAGATGTGTAAGGATTGATCGTTGCCAATTGTGACTTTGTATTGTCTGCTATATGAATCTGAGATGGAGAAGTTGCTGAGATCCTTTGTTATGTGAACGAATGCACCGGAGTCAACTAGTTATTGTCTATGTATCCATCTGCTACAAGGGGGTAAGATATGTAAATTGCCTTGAGACAAATGAATAATTCTAATGCAAATACTTGAGGGTTGTGTAGCCTCTTTTGCCGCAACTTTGACAATCCACAGTTGCAAGATGACGGTAATTGTTACAACTTGATCCTGAGCTGAATCGGCCTCTACCCCTCCATAATTGGCCACGCCCCAGCCTCTTGTATGCAGCAAGAGTGTGTGTAGGTGTTGTTGAAGATAACGACTTGCTTCAATTGGAGATTTATTTCTTTGCTACAAAGCAAAGAGTATAAGTCATCGAGACTTATGGGTTGCATATTTGTGAAGATTTCTATTTTAAAGGCTAGGCATTGAGCTAGGAGACCATTTATAGTGTAAAGAATCATGTCCTCTGAGTCGACAGTGAAACTGGTGGCTGAAATTTGGTCAACGGTTTTTTTGATTTTTGAGAGGTATGTTGTCATTAACTTATCTTTCATGGTGATATTGTGCAAAGCGTTCTTGAGCTGAATCACTTTGGATCTATTTGTTGATTGGAGTCTTCGTTCAAGAATTTTCCATGCTTCTTGACAGGTTTTATCGTGGATAATGTAGGAAAATTTTGAGGGGGAGATGGTGGAATAGAGTGCAGAAATGAGGTTTCTCGATGAAATTCCATGCTGTGTAAAGGGGGTTGGGAATGAGGTTGTCGGCACTGCCCTGGGTGTGGAGAGCATGTTTTGTTGAGGAGTCGTTTAAAGTGTCCATGGAGGTTGTTTGTCGTGAATAGATTGAGTAGCTGTACTCGCCATATTGGAGAATTGTCAGTGGTGAGTAGGTTATTGACTAGGTTCTTGATATTATTTATCAAGAATATGTGATTGGAAGGAGGAACAAGTGAAGTTTGCATTTCTTAATTTTCTGAGGCATATGTGCTACTTTTCGTGGTGGAGGAAGATGTGGCCATTGGATGCTCTTGAGCTAGTGCCACTGGCATCATAGGGAGAGGGGATCGGATGGTGGATTTCTAGAAGGATTTGAGAAAATGCTGAGAGCAGGCTAAGAGCTTTTTCAGGGATGATGTTGAGGATGCTAAGAGCAAGTTAGAACGTGGTGAGTGGCTTTTTTTAAAGATGTTGAGAGGAAGCCAGAGGGTCTTGAGGAGCAGAGGGAGCAGGTTTAGAACTTCTTGATGGCAGGAGGAGAAAGGACTGAAAGCTCTGATACCATTAAGAATCGGAGAAGGTAGTGGTAGAAGAGAGAAGATAGTGGTAGAATGCAGAATGAGAAAAAAAGATAATGGCATTTTTTATTCAACTACTTGTTCTATCATTACATGGCATTACACACATATATATAGGTATACATATATGGTGTTATCCTTTAATAACTATACAAATTGTTTAATCAAAATCTAGCTATTTCACATAAATAAATTTTTTATTTCAATTTTATGTTCGATTTTATTTTGTAATTGTGAGCCTTAACATTCAATATCTTGTCTTAAAATAAACATTAAAATTCAGTGTGTTTTTAAGCAATGGTTGTTCCTATGTGGGGACAAGAACATCTAAAACTAATGCAGTTTAGGTTTTAAAGGTACAATGAAGCTGAGTGCGATTATAAAGAGCTCATTTGAATTGTTTTGGCTTGTGTGAGGGTGTTAGAGGAAGGGCGGTAATTTGGGAGTTTAAAGAAGGCTGAATGGAGGTTTTGAAAATTTTTTAATGTGTGCGGGAGGACTGTTTGGGCCTCGTCTATCTCATATTCCCTTCACACTAACTTCAAATTTGACAGGAAAATGTTTAAATTTTACTATAGATTTCAACTATTTTCACTTAAATTTTGTTTTTCTTTCTGACACCTATATGTATTATTTTCATTATTGTCATATGCTGTATGTGTAAAATTTTATAATTTATATGAAAACATGTATAGAACAGTAAAGTTTCATACAAATGATTAGATCATTCTAGGTTTTGATCCTAGCACTTGCATACTTATAATTTTACGATATAAATTAGAACTATCTATAAAATCATTTCCATGTACAAAATAAGTATGATATTCAGTTATTTATAAATGACTCGCATAATTGAGATTCCAAGTGTTTGTGGGAATATGGTTGAAGAGAACCAGCTATGAAAGCTCTAAATTCTTTGTCAATCATACAGGGGATTCCTTACAATCCAAGTGATCATCCAAACAATTACAAAATTGAGAATGATTGAAATTTAGCAAATTCAATGGACTATGATGGAAATAAAATATGCTTTGATTGGAACAGTAATGTGGGAGTTATTTTCAGAAATTAAAAATGTGAATATGCATGTGCTGTTGTGCAAAACTCATATTTCGATAAAAAAACAAGTTTTGTGAATGTATGTGGTAAACTAGAAATAGATTTAGCGTTGACCTTACATAAAAGAGATGTTGACCCATTTTATGGTGTTGAGTGATAAGGAGTTAAACTAAAACCAGGGAAATATTTTGTAAACACTCAATTGTGATGACAATTGCTACTTCCCACTAATTATGTAATAACATGCTTATTACACTTTGCTATACAACATAATTATAATGTGCCTAGTAAAAAGCCAACATTTATTTAAATGTGATTACATATTTTTGTAAACATAAAAGCTTAATTTTATGTGATTACTTAATTTATCTTAATAATGTAAAATACAAACCTTATGAGAATTCCCTATAAAATAATAAAGTAAAATACCAGCTTACCCTTATTCACTTTATTACCCAATTCAATGATAGGATGCTTTATATTTTAGGCGTTTCTTTATGCACTTTTGTATATTCTATTTTATTTTGTCTTTCAATTTTTTTGTCATAGCATATTGTCATTATTTTTATGGAGTGAGTTTATTTGTGAAGCTTTAAACCTAGTAAGCTTTAGCTCACTCCAAGGTATTAAAATTTTAAATTACAAAATGGAAACAAACCTACTGAGTAAGAATATAGTTGCAATTAATGGCAGCTTGGTGAAATTTATTTTTTTTATTTGACATCAAGCTTGGCATGAGCAGCTAAGTTCAGTCATAGTCAGGAAACCAAGTGACAAGCAATTAAAGCTCGGTGGTTATTAACTTGGTGAAAATGATGGATTAGAGAGGCATAATTGCAAGGAAGTGAGATAATAGACCTTACCTGAAGAAAAAACTATGTCCATCGATTTTGAGCAACATCTAGACGTCCACAAAATAAAAAAGAATGGAATTGTCTAAATTGTTAAGATAATATAAGAGATAATCATATCTTAGCTCTTCAAAGATTACATAGCATAGCATTAATATGTAGTGAACGAAGTAACTTGGTGTAAAAGGCACATCCGCACTTAGATGCTATTCATTGGTTCAAAATTTTATTCTAAATTTGAAAAACTTGCATAGTTTGAAAAGCAATTAATAGATTCCCTTAGAGGTCGAGCATAACTTGAGGAATCTTACTCAATCGCTAATAGCAGGTCAGCACGAAGAACCACCAATGTCTTTAACCCACCAGGGTATGCATTCAGCCTCTCAAATAACACATCATACATCGGTTTAAGAGCAATGCGAAGGTTCCGCTCCATCCTATAGCAGGAAGCCAAGAATGCCTCGTCTGGATTGCATTCCGAGTGTTCATCGCGTGTAACTGCACGAGCGCAACATATTTCACTTTAAATTCATTATCCTTCGTGAAAAAAAAATCGGAAAAAGAAAAATACCACTGCTTTCCAAATCCGGAGGAGACCCTAAATACTGCTCCATCAGCTCTCGAACTTTTGCCCGGTTTACATCGAAGTCTTTCGCTAGAACAAAAAGCAGCTCCCTTCTCCCTTCATGCGGCGAGCTCAAATAACCCTGCATTCGAAACTAAATTTCAGAAAAAAAATAACAGATCTGTTTATCCTCATCCTCGTCTATCGCATAAACTGATGCCAAACCTTCGAAAATTCTTCAAGGTTGGCGTCTACGGACTCGATCTTATCGGTGGGGATTGTGATGGAGGCTTGCATCCGCTCTTTCAAACTGGGACGGATTTTGCTAGAAAAAGAGGCATCCTGAAATTGGTAAAAGAAATTACAGGATTAGAAATTGGGCACGAAAATTCAAGGTAAAGGGCGAAAATAGCACACATCGGTAGGTGAAAATGACGGAGTGGGTGCAAGCTTCCCGCCCCAGTTGGCTGCTGCACCCATTGGAGTTCTCATCAGCACGGCGAGTGCCTTTCGATTCCTGCCCATTCCCTTTTGTTCCAGGCAAAAAACAAAACCAGCGGCAAACTATGAATGCTGCAAAAATGAGGGGACGAATTTCGCGGAAGAGGCGGGTAAGAAAACCCTGCGAACGTGTATCGGCGGTGTATGAATAACAAGCGGTTAGTGTGAGGAAACCAACCGCACAGCGCCTCACAGTATGAGAGAAAAATGGATTTTTTATCGCATAACCCAAGCTGCGTGAATCTAACGTGGCAAAATGTGCCACGTCAGAAAAATAATCGCGGAATCCGGCCACCCGTGTGAAAACAATACTCATGGCACGTTTGCGGATAATAAAATATTGATACGAACCAAACGCATTGTATTGTTAGAGAAAATATTACAATCAACTTCATTCATTATTGATATATACCTTCTAATTATCTCTCAAAGTATTTAATTTTATGAATTAATATTTTTAATGTATGAATTATTTCTTGAAAATTCTCAAACTCAATTCTCCAATCATCACATATCTGCACTCTTAACTTATAATAAATTAGAATATACTTAAGATATGATAAGGTAATCAGTTGATTAATGGTATTAATTAGATTAACATGTGCTAAATATTATATGTAATCAAGACCTGAAATGTGCACAAGTTAGACCGTTTCATGAGTAATTCATGTATAATGTGGCATTGGAATAATAATGTGTATTAGGAAGTGTCATGATAAAATAATTAGACTACAAAGCGAATATATTTTTTATTTTTTGGATTTTGGTGATTTAATTCTTTCAGTTTTGGCATACCATGAATCACATAAACATTATATCTCATTAGTCATGTGATGCTTATCATAACTAAGATTTGTTAGCAGTTTGATTCAGAGCACACCTAAGATCTATGGGATGCAGTTCTGGCATAATGGTTATGCATAACTGTAACAATTCGAGTTGTTATCCTAGTCAATTAGGACTAATTTCAATTATAATCTTGATCCTAAGTTTTAATCAAGTCATTAAGAGTCATCCACTAAGACTTAGTCCAAATCAAAAGTCAAATAGATAAAATTCTGATTTTTGGAAAATTCAGAAATCCTAAAATTTGATCTATTTATTTTGACCTTAAATCGAAAGACAAACTTCGTCATTGCGCTCATTACCCACAAATTATCTAGGGGTGACGTTTTCGTGTCAATCTGAAGTTGCCGAAATTTCGACGAATATTTTAATAATATTTAAATATCCCAAAAATTGAGAAATTAAAATAGTTGTTGGATCGAAAATCTGACCTCGTCATTGCATTCCCCACCTCTCAAATAGTTAGGGGTAAGTATTTGAAATTTTTCTAAATTCAATTAAATAATTTAAATTAAATAAAGATTTAATTATTTGAAATTAATTAATAATATATTTTAATTGAGCTTAACGGCGCCGTCAATATAAAAGTCGTGTCGTTACTTTTCGTGGACGCCTTTTGCCCATTTGTCTTGCCGTCAGCAGGGATTCGTCGGATCTGACGGCTCATCAGCGCCGTCTGTTCAGCGGATCCGACGGCGCTCGACCCGTCTCCTTCGCTGGAATCGCTCGCGAACCGACGGGTGACACGCGGCTCAACCGCCGCTCGTACCCCCAACCCACAGCTGCCGACGCCTCAGGGACCTCGGTGGCTCCACCCCATCTCACCTAAAGCTCGCTGATCCTCCTCACTGCGAGCCACTCGATCTGCGAAGGACTAGGAGCTGCGTCCTCGAATGAACCGCAAGCACCGGAACCCATGGCCGCTCGTCAGGTACTCCCGACCTTACACCTTCATTCGTGCCTACATTCTTTATGCGTCAATTACATTTCTATTGATCAATCCGATCGATCTCAACCGTGATCGATAACCGAGATCGATCAATAGGGCTAGGCATCCGGGTCGTCAATCTCCCCTCACCCGAGCCCTAGTTGTTAGGGCTCACCTTTCCAACTCACCCAGACCATCCCCGCTAGCTTAGGACCCTAGGTGGATAGCCCTCACCTTTCTCTACCTTCCCCAACGCAGGTCGGTCACCGTCGGCGGCAAACGATCGCCGGTTTCGGTACCCTATGCGCACCCGTGTCGAGATAGGAAGAAGGACCTGATGGGTCGGGTCGGTCCGACCCGACCCGCGGGTCTGCGCCAGCAATGGTGGGCCCGCCTGGCTACATGGCGGCTCGTTCGAGCGCCACGTGGTATTTCGACAGCCGGAGGACCCCGTTGTCTCCTCCGTCTGAGGGTATGGGTTCCCACTGTTGTCCCGCTTCCACTCGTCTGCCGCCACGTGCGTTGGTGGGGTCCCCATCCTCACCCCGTCAGTTTGTAGACCCCACATCCTCTGGCTCAACCAACTAGAGGATGTCGCGTGACGACTGGCTGGCCCCACCGCACGATTGCCAAAGAATTCAAATAACTAAATAGTTATATATATATATATATATATATATTTATATCAACAGAAAAGTGTATGTATAGTTACTGTTAATAATTAATTAGCATATTAGATAAAATTAATTTATTTAAGGATAATTAATAGTTAATGAGAATTTATTAAGATTAAAAATTTTAGAATTAATAAATAATTAATTAATATATTAATAGTGAATTAATAATTTAAACTACTAATTAGTAATTAACAATAGAATTATCAGTTAATTTGGGCAATTAGTAATTAATTATTTTTATACAGTAGGATTAATAAAACAATTATATTCAATCAAGTTATAAATGATTAATTAATCTAACTAATTAATCATTTCATCCTTAAATAATAAGGTTAATTATTAAAGGAATTAAAATAGTAATTAAATTAATTAGTATAAATTAGTAATTAATTAACACTAATGATTAACTAATAGTTGATTAATGAATTAATCAAAATAGTAAATATTTAATTAATACTAGTAATAAAGTAATATTAAATAATGTAACAGTGATATAATAACTAATATCTAAATTTTAGTATAAAAGTTAATTAATATTAATTAAATAATAATTAAGATTGACTAATTATCATTTAATTAATTAAATATTAAGATAAATTAAGTAATTATGCATGATAATTAGATTAAATAAATAAAATAATATAAATTAAATAAATAAATAGTAACTTTATTTATTTTAAATTATTTAATTCAAAGCTTTAAAGCCTCATATCTTTAAAAAAAAATACTTAGCTAAACATAACAAATATATATCTCATTTTACTCAGAAAAATAAAATAAATCAAATGACGTAATTTAAAAATTAATTTCGGGATACGTATAATATATTGACATTTTAGGACCTAAACAAACCTTCATAATTTTCAACCTAGTTGTTCAAATATATGCAATATGGGTCTTAAAATACTCAGGAGAATAGCCCCATCACTATAGAGTATTAGTTTCTCCATTTGGGGTTTAGTTTGAAAAGTAACATTTAAGACCCTACCCTAAAAATGACCAAACTGCTCTTAGATTTTAATTGATCATAACTTGGTCAATTCAACTCCAAATTTAGATATTCAGTACTAACTAGCTTAGAATTTTAATGTCATCAATAAACTGAAATAATATTTAGGATCTAAAACCTACAAAATTAGAAATAACCAAAATGCACTTAATCCTAATTAGGTCATAACTTGATCATTTAAAGTCCAAATTGGGTTTACTCCCTATCAATATACTTAGTATATTATAGGAAAACTATAGAAACTGAGTTTGCTGAAATTAGAACTCAAACGAAAAAGTCCGGTTTTTGTCCCCGTTGATCGACAAAATTACCAAATTGCCCTTAGGAATAAAAACAGCTATAACTTAGTCATTTGACTTCAGAATGTAGTGTTCTTGGACTTTATGAAATCCTTAAATAGTAACCAACAGTAAACTGCACAAAAATTTAGATTTTTTAGGAGTAAATTACTAAAATGCCCCTTATGTCAAAAACCTTAGTTTGGACTTATATGACCCATTTCTTATCCAAATTAAGCATACTTACTGTCTATCTTCATGTTAGATAGTAAGGAATCATTTAGCAGTAATAAATTCCAAATTGGATCCTTAAATAAAAAAGTAGCTTTTTAGATCCTAAAGTAGGTTATTTTGCCTAAAAATTTAGGTTAAGCATCTTTAAATCCCAGATTATCTTCTAAGTCAATAAAACTAATAGCAGAATTATACTATAATCATTCTAAATATTAAAATCAATTATAATGTCAAGATAGTTAAATTTTTTCTAAATCTTTTCTTAGGACTTTACACCTCACATTAGGACTATTCATAAGACTAGGACTAACTCATAGGATTAAATTTTATTTATTGGATAAGTGGGTTTTTTAATAAATGAAACTTTAGCTTTATTAGTTTCTAGATCTTTACAGCTTATTTTGATTATTTTATCTTTTAATCTTATATTCAGGATAGGAGAATCATCCTATTATGTTCGATTTGCTTAATAGCATTTGCTTTAATCAATAGATCACATTTAGATTGAAACTTAGATCTTAAGTTTTACCTTTAGGATTACGTGATTAAGCCCAATCTCATGGTGATTAATCCATAATCTCTAACTTAGTAATTTTTAATCAGCTTATAGTGTAATAACCTTAGTTATTACCATAGCTAAGTTTAGGTTAATTAAGCTAAATTAAGTTCTAATTTTAATTCCATTAGACTCAATGGGTCATTTAAACCTAATCCTAGAAGTTTGGGTTCAATCGGAGCTAAATTAAAAATTTTGGTATTTTTGCCTATTTTTGAGCCCTGAAAATGCCTAAATTAAATTGATCTCCAAATCAAAATTTGATTATATTTTTGAATTCTTCATTTCCTAATTAGCTAAGGGTGAATTTTTGGAACTCATAATTAGCTAAGATTAATTAAACTAAGTTGTACGGATTTGAATTAGTAGAAAAGACAAACAAAAAAGTTGTGTTGATTCAACAGCGATCCGAGGTATATTTAGCCTAGTGACATTTTAGGTCATAATCAAATTCTCATAACTTTTAGCCTAGTTATCTAAATATAAGCAATATGGATCTTAAAATACTTAGGAGGATAGCCCCACCCCTATAGTAGTATTAGTTTTCCCATTTGGAGCTTAGTTTGTAAAGTGACATTTAGGACCCTCACCAAAAATGACCAAAATGCCCTTGGTATTCCACTAACCATAACTTGGTCAATTCAACTCCAAATCTAGAAATTCAAAGTGCTTACTAGCTTAGAATTTTAGTGCCATCAATAATCTAAAATAATATTTAGGTTCTAAATACTAAAAGATGACCAAACTACTCATAACCCTAGTTAGACCATAACTTGACCAATTGAAGTTCAAATTTGGTATACTCCCTGTTAAAGTACTCAGTATATTATAAAAAATTTATAGAAACTAAGTTTGCTAAATTTGTACCTAAAACGAAAAAGTTCAATTTTTGCTCTCTTTGACCCTTAGAAATTACTGAATTGCCCCTGAATCTTAGAAATTTTATAACTTAGCTATTAGACCTCAGAATTTAGTGTTCTTAGACTCTATAGAATTTTTGAATATCAAATAATAATAAACTACATAAAAATTTAGATTTTATTAGGTGTAAATGACTAAATTATCCCTTAGTCAGAATTCTTAATATAGACCTATATGACCCGTTTCTTATCTAAATTGAGTGTACTTATTGTCTATCTTCATATTAGACAATAAGGAATCATTTGGCAGTAAGAAATTCTAATTTGGAACCCTAATTTCAAAAGTAACTTTTTGGACCCTTAAGTAGGGGAAAAATGGTTATTTTGCCTAAAAATTTAGGTTAAGCATCATTTACTCTTATCTTCTAAATAAGCAAAAATAATATTAGAACTGTATTAGAACCTCTTAAGTGAATAAAATTAGCTTTTTAATCAAACTAGTAAAATACATAGAAATTTTCTCTGAGTCTTTTCTTTAGAATTGTACACATCACATTAGAACCATTCCTAAGGCAAAGACTAGATCATAGGTTATATTTAATTCATTAAATAATGGGGTTATTCAATAAATGAATCTTTGGTTTTATTAGTTTCTAGATTTTTTCAATTTAATTCTGATTATTTTGTTTTTAACACTAGATTCAGGATAGGAGAGTCATCCTATTAAGTTTGACCTTACTTAATAGGATTTGCCTTATTCAATAGATCACATCTAGATCGATACCTAGATTTTAAGTTTTACCTATTGGATTATGTGATTAAGCGAAAGCTTGTGGTATTTAATCCATAATCTATAGCTTAGTAGATCTTAATAAGATCTTAGTTAGAATAGGTAAATTCATCAAACTAGGACATTGTGATTTATTTCTTAACTTGTAGTCAATTTTGATTGAATTAGATTAGAACATGATCAGTTATAATCCTTTTTAACTTATAAGGCAGCATTTCTAAGTTACACTCAATAGTAAGAATTGGAGATCATGAGCTTCTGTAACTTGGAATAGTTTAGAATGGTTTAAATTAGATAATAAATGATATCACAATATTTTAGTAGAGTCCATTGCTTACTGCTTGATTTTGTGCTACTCATTCCTTGAACTTTGTGCTTATTTTCCTTGGACTCGACACATAAGAAAAATATTGTTGCATGAAAATGAAAATATAGAATATTAGGATAACATTTGCATTGGGTTCAGTTTCTTGGTAATCTGGCATATTTTACTCCACTGGATAAGGGTAAGGAGAAATAAGGGAACTTGGCATTACTCATTGAAGAGTGTTGTGCTGAGTCTGGAACCCGTATAGTGTAACGACCCCAATAATTGGATAGAAGATTAACCCAATTATTGGGATGTTATCTTAGCACCCAACACTCAATTAGAAAAAAACAAATCAAGTGATTGATGCTAAGCGGCCAAGTCACTTTATAAGCATTTATTAAGTTCAATGAATGAAAATAAAGATACATATAAAGGCAATGTTACAAATATTTACAATGCTATAAATTAGATTAATCCACTCATTCATCCCAAACAGTTTCAAACATAGAAAATACAACACAGATTAAAAGAGTAGGCAAAAAAACTTAAGAGGTTTATGATTTAATTATTACAAGCCTTTTTGAAAGTAAAAGAAAAATGTAGCAAATAAATCACTCTTGCTTGTATAAATAAGTAAACTATTTGAAACTAAATAGAAGCAGAATTCTTTATAAACCCTTCAACTATTTGGACCTGCATCACCTGGATAAAAGGGCTCTTGATCTATCATATTTTGGTATTTAAATATGATAGGGCAAAGCCAAGAAAAAAAAAGTATAGTTAGACTAAACAGTCTAAGCACATTTTAAAATTGGCTATGTTTTTATATTAACAAGATATCATAATTTTGATTTACAATTTAAAGTAAGCAGCGGTGCTATAAAAGCTGTAAAGTATGAGGAAATGAATAAGCATAACTGTAAGGAAAACAATATGAAAACAGTTGAGTAAAAATACTCACTTTTATTAAAGTTCTAGCCTGTATTAAAAATTGGTAAGGAAAATCATTTTAAAGGCTAGAAACTACTATATGCATGAAATGAAAGTAATATATGATCAATTTGAATTTATGCTAAGTAAACAAATGACATACAGTGAAGCATTAATTGAAATTGAGCAACATATACTGTATTCAAATTAAATTGAAGTAAGCAATACACAATACTAAAAATAGAGAGTGTAAAGCAAAGAAAATGAGAAAATATCTTAGATTCTCAATCTAAGATAATCATAGTCTAGAACTATGATATGACAGCATAACTAAATAGTTATGAAGAGATCTTACAATTTGTAAAAGAATTCTTATATCTTTAG
Source organism: Gastrodia elata (assembly GCA_016760335.1). Classification (NCBI taxonomy): domain Eukaryota; kingdom Viridiplantae; phylum Streptophyta; class Magnoliopsida; order Asparagales; family Orchidaceae; genus Gastrodia; species Gastrodia elata. The sequence continues at coordinate 23,995,809 of CM028684.1, read as the reverse complement.
TTAAAGTTACATTTAGAAACTATCTCATTCTGTAGGAGTACACAACAGAATGGGCGAGGAGTTAAGCACGTCTGCTTAACCTGATACAGTGGGGAAGTTGAACATTCACATTTACCCTCTCTAAAATGTGAAGTCCTAATATAAGCACTTTCTTTTGTACTCATTTTGCCATAAGGCATTCCCCTTTAAAATTTTAAGAAAATCTTTATTTATGCCCAATGATCTTGAATGAATGTTCAAGGAATGAGCCTCAAAGCTAGGTAAGTATTCAATAAATTGCAATAATTGTAAAGTATGTGATATCTTTTTGTTATCTAAACTTTTAATAATCTACTCTATGATTGGAGTTAATTAAACTCCAAATTAACTTATAGATATTTGTACTTTAGTCAATTCTAAATAAAAGTAGAATGAATATAAGTTTATTATCATGTAATTTGAAGTTTAGGAAAAAGAATATATCAAATTCAATTTGAAATAATTCAACTTAGGTATTTTAAAAGAAAACTTATCTAAAGCTAAAAAGAAATTATTATTTTAAATCAAGTTGATTGAGAGTTAAAGTTCAAAATGAACCATTGAAATGGATATTTTGAATTGAATACTTAAATTTTTTGAAAAATTTCTAAGTCTTAAAATTCTTAGAAATTTTGGCAGAGTCTCTTTTGTTTTTGTTCAAATAAACAATTTTCACAATCAATATAAGTCAATTTTATTGATTATCTCTAGTTCTAAAGTAGAGTTCAATCCTTTTTATATGATTACTCATTTCCAGTTCTACAGTATAGTTCAATCCTTTTTAAAGGATTGCTCATTTCCAGTTCTACAATAATTTTAAATATATAAAATTAAACTAAGCAGTTTATACATCCTATATAAAATATCTAATAAAAAGGAAATGTAGAAATAAAATTAGCATTTATAAGAGCAGCTTTATGTGGCATTTATATATAGTATTTAATTTAGCATTCCAGTATTATTCTTACAACTTAATATGCAAAGAATCATCATTAAAGTTAGCATTTATGAAATTATTAATATGTGAATCAGCAGTTATAAATTACAGCATTATGGATTCAATAATTCATAGATGCCAAAATGAAATTCAGCAAATAGAGCAATACAACATTAATTATTTATAACTTTATATATAAAGATGGCATTAATAAGACAGTATTTGGATTCTTTTGAGATAATTTTAAAAAAACATCATGTGATTCATACTTAAATAAATGACAACAACTATCTTTATATTGCAAAGAATATAAAAGCATTTGAATTCACCTAGACCTTATGGCAGCATTTGAATGTAAGTTTGAAGGCAGCATTTGTATCTTTGCAAAATAAATGATAGTATTTGAAATACATAACAACTTATGAATTTCTCAACTCAAGTAGTAGCATTTGGAGTTCCTAATTTACATAGTAACATTTGTATCTTACAAAGTGAACTATAATATTTGAATCTCCTAAATATATAGTAACAGTTAGCATTAATAACATATGATCCTATAAAAGAACAACAACTTGGATGCTCATATAATCTATTGGCAACTTTTGTATATCCCAACTAGATAGCAGCAATTTAAAAGAATGGAAATATTGATACCCATAGTATAAAAGATGGCAACATTTACTTACTTTTGATCTTTCCTTAGAATAAAATGCACATATGAAAGGAATGGCAGCATATGGTTCCATTTATAAGATATGGCAGCAATAAATTCACTTATACAATTGATAGTAGCATATGATTTAATATATGGCAACATTTTGATTTCATAAAGTAGATAGCAGCATTTGTGTTTCACAAGTAAATGATAATAATTTGAATCTTCTAAAATAAAGGCAACCATTTGATTCATGTTGAATTTACATAGCAGCACATGTTCCCTTATTTCAATTTATAGCCATATTGAAGCACTTAATATTTCATTGATTTCCTTTTAGAAAATACATAGCAGCAAATTCGAATTTTCTAAAATAATTGATGGCATCATTAAAACTTATAAGACACATAGTATGTTTGTAATGAAAGAAAATAATGGCATTCCTCCTTAGAGAAAGAGCAGCATTTGATACTTTAAAATAGATGGCAATTTATGAATTCATTTAAAAGAGATAGCATTTGTTTACTTCAGCTTAACTAAAGTAACTGAATCATACTGAAATTAATGACATCCGTATTCATATAAAATATAGTATCGTTCTTTTTCAGCATTTAACATCAACATTTAATACTAAGTATAGGCATTTGATCATAATATAAGTAGTATCAGCATTTAATCATAATTGAACTTGAATGGAAGCATTTGATATCATAAGATCTCCTTTAGAATATGGCAGCTTTTGATCACAAAATAAATGGCAACCCTTATTCTTACTTTCATTAATTGACTTCATATACAAAAGGTATGCAGAAGTTTTGCAAAATAAAGAAATTATGGCATAAAATTTATTTTGAACATTCATGTTATTATGCATACATGTACTGAAAAATCTCAGATGTAGATTATGTTGTCCTAAATTTCAGATTTACTATGCCCAAGTTTACAAAATTGGTTGGCCTTTCTTTCAATCATACACTTAACAAGTTTGACAAGAATAGAAATCCTAGTGTCCTTAATTTATGATGTTATATATATGATCTCTTCATATAATTATTAAATGAAACAAATCATGATATTTAAGACAAAAAATCACATTAAAAATGTGTGAATCAAAATACACAAAGTTTATATGAAATATTCAAATTAATCACAAGGGCTTTTCAATCCTTGTATATTCGATTAATCCAGGATTAGCATTAGCAAAATGAATTGAACAAAAGCGTAAAGTATGATTAGCATAATGTTGGAGGCAGATGCACTAAACAAGATTACTTGATTTTTAGAGATATAACATAAGCTTCTAACAATTCATTTAAATAAATCCAACTTGAGGACGAAATTGATACCTTGCAATTGCTGATTTTGATAAATAAAAGATTTATGAATCCCATTAATCAATCTAGTTGATTTTATGTAAACTATACTTAATAATAGAAAATTTAGGTGAAGTACGAAATTACTTTAAATAGAAGCGCATATTTACAACAGTAATATATATAGCCATGTCCAAGTGTAACTAATAACAACAATGCAGTAATGATTCTATTAAAGCAGTCCTCAATCTAATATCAACTGCTACTAATCTTAATTATTGAAATGACATGTTATCATCTCCGCCGCTAATATCCAAATCATTTATTTATCCTGCATTAAAGAAACGAGAGAAGGGCACTCAATTGCCCCCACGATCTAAGAATCAAGATGTTTATTGCTATCTTTTTCAAAGGAACTAGTATTTAAGATAATAAAAAGAAAAGCGATGAGGATGTGAAGCTTTATCTATGGAGTTGTATGGTTTACATCGGCACATTATCAATCATGTAGTTAACTTGAACATCATTACCATTTGGTGTAAATCATGAAAAGAATATTTCATTAAACTCTTAGATAATATTTTACTTAGTAATGAACGTAATACTGGCGACTGCAGCATCGGAAATGATCCTCTTGAACAACAAGCACATTGTTTTAAATAGTTGCTATTAAAATGACAATCTAAAACATTCTTCACCCTTATTACTGCTCTATATTCAAGTTCGACTTAAGAAGTTAATGATGCTTGCATCCATTTAGCTTAACTCAGAGGTATTTCATTGCTACTATTATAGTATAGAATACAAAGCTTTATTAATGAAGAATCAGTTATATAAAAAAAATGTCTGTTGAATCTCATAACCATACGTAACAAAATAGCAGATTTCACATATCCGCATTTGATAGCTTCAAATCATAAGTTAACATTAATCTTATGCGAATGATACTAAGAGGAAGAATCGGAGGGAGTACCGTTGTTCTTTGCGGCTAAGAGAAGAACTCGGCGGTTGGAGAGGGTTCGGCTAGGGTTCACTTACCTTTGGATGAATCCTTCTATCGAGAGGATGAATGTTTGTTGATAAGGAATAGAGTCGGCATGGGTTTGAGCCTTCCCATTGGAGCGATCAACGGTGCGATCCACGCGTCGTCCATCGTTCGAAGAGGATAGGAACGGAGGCTCTCGGGACGGGGAAGGAACTGTATGCGAAGAGGATAGGGTCGTCCGAAGGATTAGGTTAGATTTTTAGGTAATGGATTTATCTTTATAAGTATATATATATATATATATATATATATATATTTATTTATTTATTTATTTGATTAATTTATAAGTTTTATTTAATTAAAATTAAATGATGATATATTTCCAAACCAATTTTTGAAAAATTGCTTTTTAGCTAAATTAAGGGTTACAGACTCAAAAATGAAATCGAAATTTTAATTGGAAGTCATCTTAATTATTTGATTTATCAGATTAAGAAAATATAATAAAATAATCAAGAATTTTGACTTTCTCCGAAACTCAGTAAAATTTCACCCCAAGCTAATTTAGGTGTGAGAAACGTAATGGCGAAGTCCGTTTTTGATTCTAAAGTCTAATTAAATTAGGTATCTTTAAAATTATCAGAAAATCAGAAAATATTGGAAATTGCCAAACGGTTTCCAAATCGCACAAAATTTGAAGTAGAGATTTTTAACTCTATTATAAGAGCATTGAAAGAGATTTAAAGTTAATTAGATCACTAATTGACAGGTAACATCATCTAGGTTGTTACATATAATCTTGCAGATGTGCTTGACTCCTCAGCTATTTCTGGATATGTTCACAGAAATAAAAGTAAAATAACTAAAAGATTTTGTATTTGTATTTACTACCTCTTCAGTTTTACTCTTCTGTTTTATTTTGTATGCCCTAGCCCAGAAAAGCTATAAGAATTTCTGCCTGCTCTAGCCCAAAAAGGCTTTGGGAATTATACTAGGTCGGATAGGCCAATTCTTTATGATATGGTAGTTATACGTACTTGTTTCAATTTCAGTTTACTATTTACTGTGTTATTGATGCGTGTTATTTCAGTTAGATGTATTACTTTTCTTACCTGCTCATTTGTATATATATTTATATGATAATATATTTTACTGCTTACTATATATACAAATTTCATATTATTATTTTAAATCAGCATATATCATATGATCATCAGCATGTTTAGAATTAGACTTTACTTTAAGTATCTTTACTTACTGTATTACGTATGTATGCCTATTCCTTGTTTAGTTTGATTGAGGTGTGATTTTGCCTCAATTCCTGCTTAGCTATAAATATTATATTTATAGCTTATCCTGTTTCTTGTATGCTTACTACTCTTATGCTAGATAGTTTTTTTTGTTTAAGTGTAAAATTGTGATATTAATAAATATATAACAAATTTTCAACCTAAAATGTACTTAGACAATTGTCTAATAAGAATTTTTTTTATTGGCTGGGGCCCTGGCATTGTGAAACCGACAATGTCAGATCTTGAGTAGTTTAAAGATTCAGTACCTGATGAGGAGCCTTATTTAGAGGAGGTGCAGTATATTGGAGCTAAAGATCCTTAGTTGTCTTTAGATTTTTTGTGAGAATGAGTGATGCTTTATTTCATTTATAATTTTAATTAAATATTGTAATAATACATGTATACTTGTGACTGTACTTACTTTTCTGTACAATTATTTCTGAGCTACTTTTCAGTATTGTTTCTCATATATTGTAAGGTGAACTGGATGTAATATTTACTTTGTATGCTTCTGCATTCTGTATTTATTTTGATTTAGTGATTGAATATATATATTCATTGTGTGCACATCCTTACCTTATTAGTGGATTGTGGATCTCACTTAATCCAATGATAAGTGAGGGATTTGCCATAGTGGCACACCATCCTTTGGGTTTAATCTTGTGGATTATGGGTGGGGCGGCACAGAGAAACTCAAAAATGAAGTTAGATTTTTGATTTGAGATATAAATAATTATCTTAATTTTTAAATTATTTAAATTGATTAAGATACTGATTTTTTGAAAATGATTTTCAATTTTCACCAAAATTTCAAGGATTGATCTTAAGACTAATTATAAGGTTATTAAACTCATTTGGCCATCAAAATTTAAGTAACAACCATTTGTTATTATAGTCCTAGCATGTGAAATGGATATGTTAAGTTTGGAGCAATTTGAGAAGCCTGCTTTTGAGGAGATCCATAAGCTTTAGAAGTAGGCAACGCAGCCTCAGTGTTACTGAGTTAAGAGCATATATTTATTTCTTTCTACTAGTGAGATGAAAGTGTTATTTTATTGAACATTTAATCATGGTCTATAATAATTAGATAACTCTTTTTTTTTTTTGAGATGAATATTTATTTTAGTACTTATGATGAATGTTATGAATGAATGTTTAGCTTCTGCACTTTGAATGAATGCAATCTTTCAATTTTTTAATCTTCCTCATATTTATTGGCAGACCTTATAAGTTAGAAATACTGCCAATGCATACGAGCAAGGTAACTAATAATTTAGAAAAAAATCATAAATAGCTTAAGTATTAGTCATCAGATGAAGTAACTAAAGATAACTCATTTGAACATAATCAATTTAGCTTACTTGTTGGGTTCATGAGGGGTCAGGGTGGGTTATCTCTCCACTGATGTCACGAGTTATCAGTCGACGATCAGCCCGGGGCATCTGTAATGCCCCAGTGGCAAGTTAGTAAAGTCTAACCCACCACTAGGTGTTATCGTAGTACTTAGCACTGAATTAGTATGAATCCAACTCACTATTAAGTACTTCATGGTTAAGAATCTTCTTGAGATAAAGAAATCATAACAATTTAAAAGAGCAAAGTATACATATATAAGAATATCTACATTCATCATCCAAACCAAGCATAAAAAGAAGAATGAAAATGCACTCATCACAAAAAAGAAAGCAAAAATATCAAGAGTTTAAGTTATTGCAAATATATTATAAATGTTATAAAAATACACTCATCCTCACAAATAAAAGAAAAGGTGCAAGTCTTCAAGTGCTACTGATGGCCGATACTAGTCCCAACTCCAAGCTCCACGAAATGCTCATGATTTGTCATATTTGATATTTAGTACGATAAGACATAACCAATACAATAAAAATAAGTGATTGTACTTAACAAATCTAAGTACATTTGAGGGTAACGCTATGTTTTATTTATTTTAAATGGATATCACATTAGCCATTTATAATTATTTGAGTAAGCGGAGCCTTAAGTAACAGAAGGAAATGATGTAACAGTATGCAAAAGTAGTAAAGTAAGTAAAAGATGTAAGGTACTCACAAGTAATTTGCTTTAGCCCGCATCAAATATATAAAGGAAAAATGTAACATATAATGGCTAAAGATTACTATATTGCATATAAAACACGAAGGAATATATAGATATGTTCATTTGGAATTATGCTAAGAAACATTAAGAAAAGAGAAGTGTAAGCATAAATGTAAGTGAGTAAGCAACATACACTGTAAGTAAGTAAAGTAAAATTGTAATGTAAGAATAATAAAAAGTATTGTACATAAAAGTAAAGTGAAGTTCACTCACAATAAATGAGTAAGCATAATGATCATGATAAAAATTCACAATTAATAAGATTATGATAAATATAATGTTAAGTTGTTTATCTTATTTAAGGTTTTGTTTTATGGGCAAAGTTACAGAATAAATGAAGAGTTAAGTATGTCTACCTAACTAAGTAAAGTGGAGTTTCCCATAATAAATACACTATGCCTCTATGATATGTGTGATCTCTTTATTACTCCATAGCCTGCTCTGGCATAATAGTCCACCATATAAAACCCAAATATTTAATATGTTAATATTTTATTTATGCACAGTATCTTAATAAATGTCTAAAGTTGTAGTTTTAAAGCATATCAGCATTCAAGGAGTCCAAGTTATTTATAAACTACATGCTATCTATTATTATTTAATTGAGTTATCTACCTTATTGATTGAGGCTAATTAAGCTCTCAATTGACTAAACATTAACAATATTTAAGTTAATTGAAATATAATACTATAAGTAATTGTGATTTTAGAAAATAGTAGTTTGATTAAGAATTACTTAAGCAGCAAAAGTATTTATAAGTATATATGCATATTGAATTTAAATCCTATCATATTACCAAACTCCATATGTTCAACAACCTACTAGCCTTGAACTATTAATAGGGTTCTTAACTAGAAAGTGAATTGTATGATTACTACCCTTAAGCTTATTATGGTATTTAAGGGTTTAGAGGGTTACTAGATTATCAACTATACTAAGTTAACTAATTACAAGCTAATGTAGTTCTAATATACAAGGTGTTAAGTGAAGCTATTTAATCTTATAGCTCCTAGGTTTGATTAAGTGCTCTAGGAATCTTAGAGTTTACTAGGAGACTAAGCCAATATAAGCAGCTAATAATTACTAAGTTACATGTTAGGCGAACTAGGGTGGAATCTATACTTGAGGAATATAAGGGACTAACTTAAACTAGCATTTCAAGGGCTCTAATGATGTTTCATACTTGCATGGGAAACTAACCTATCCAATCTTATCCAATCTTATCTTAGGATTTTAAAATTTCTACACAATTCAAGTGTTAATTCAAGTCCTAATAGTCTACATTAACCTTCATTCTCTACATTGAATCATAAGGTCCACTTAGGTTTCTCTTAGCTAAAATCATACTCTAAGGCATTATAAAGGTTCAATCAAGGCTTAGGTTTGCTGTCCTAAGGCTAGGAGACAAAAAAACATTAAATGTTCCTAAACATACAAGTCATTAAATAAGAAATGGAAATGCCAAAATTGCAAATTCTTCAAAAGATGTCTAATTGAAGTAAAATCAACACTCATATGATATTATAACATAAGGATTATAATGACACTAAGCATGTTTATTTTGGACATCATTTGGCTTAATCATGATTTAATTACTCCTAATTATAATTAATATTTGATTAACAAAATTAGTTGTCCAAACCAAAACTAAATTACATATTATTGTTCCTCTTATTTTTTTGATCAAAATAACATATAATTTTCTATATTTGGATAAGTATCTAAGAAATTATTAAATGAATTTAATTGGAATTAAAATTAAATTTAATATTACTATTCTTAATGGAATCTCCTGCACGTATGCACATGGATTGATCGAGCCCATAGCCTCAGCACACATTCGTGACGAGTGCTTGTGCTAGCCCGATGGATAAAGTTGTACGGGTCGGATTCGACCCACTTAGCACTGTCCATTTCCACTATCGCCGAGTAACTGATTCCTCTGACCTAGGGTTTACCCTAATTTTTCATATCCAATACGATGATCCATATGTCAAAAAGTCGGTCTCAAAGAGACCGACACGATGGGTTCAAAAGTTCCAAGGGAGGTTGGCCTTAACCTAATCGAGTGACAGATTTAGTTCAACCTTTTAGGGTTTACTGTGGCGAGAGGAACCTCCCCCCATAGTAGAATATAAGACCCCGACTAAGGCTCAATGTGTTCCTTAGGTCAAGACCGACCTAGGAAACACCTCTGTAACAACCCTAGGTTGTTACCTTACCAAAAAATATAGATAACTTAATCAAATTTCAAGCACCATTGCTTATAGAACCTCAAACTAAGTCTATCTAGAAAATTGAAAGTTTATTTGACTTCTCTAAGTCCAAGTTTACTTTTTGATCAGTCTAGATGCCTTAGTCTAGACCCAAAATATTTTGATCTCAAAACTAAATTTTGATTGTATTTTTGGATTCCTCACCCCCAAATTAGCTAAAGCTAAAATTTTGGGTAATTTGGAGTTCATTTAGGTCATAATTCAATTTAAACTAAAATGGTTCAATTGCACTTTGGGGCTCAAAACATTTGTAAATTGCAGTCTTACCCACCCAGAGCTGGGATCCGCTGTCGGGACCGCGGCAGATCCACTGCGAGGTCCCGATAGCATTCCAACTTCAGTGCCTACTAGGATTCTAAGCACTAATCACGGCACCTACCATCGGACGGCTCCCGTGTCCCGCGCTAAGATCCTCTGTCAGCTGTAGGATTTCACTCATAATCCAACGGCTGACTTCTCTTCTGTGCTAATCAGTTAATAGGATCGCATCAGTGCCATCAATCTCCAATGGCTGAAGCATCAGACGGTCCCCATCACTCTCCTCCTGCTCATCTTCGTCCCGAGAGGCTCACCCACGCCCGACATAATCCGCTGCGGTGCGATCATGGCAGCGATGAGGATCTCCTCTGTCTCCCACTCCTAGCCTATCCCAACAACCTGGCGACCCAAAATCCCCAATTTGCCCCCGCCTGTCCCCAGCCTAACCAACCCGAACTTGGGTCAACCACCAGACTAGCCCAAGCTCCCCCCTGTCTTCCCCCAGGCTATAAATAGCCTAGGAATTGTCTCTAGGAGCTCCTTTGTCAATTGCGAGCTCCTCTATCATTTGAATAGCCCCAGCTCCTTCTGTGAAGCTCCTCTACAACCCGTCGGCGATCCAGCTCCAATCGACGCTCCATCTAGGGGCTAAGCTTGGTGTTCAAGCTCCCTATAGCATCGTCTGAGAAGGTGGAACTCATCTAGACCAGCTCTAGCCTCCGGATCGATCCCGATCGTTCGCGGTCAGTAGCCCCAGCTCCCCTTTCTATCCAGGTACCCCCCAATTTGGATTGAGTCATGTAGGCTCAGCTCCTTCTCAATTTCGATCGCCAAACTCATCTCTAGCTCTGACGAATTTATTGCAATCAAATTGGTGGGTTAAGGGAGGTCCGTTCGATCATATCGATCGAACGGGCTATCCGTCTCATGGAGCTCGGCACTGAGTAAGGTTCCAGAGGTCTAGAGCCTCCCAGGACTTCGATCCGTCAGGGTGCCCTGATGGTGATCGAATCTAGCCTTAGCCCAGGCGAGCTCCCAGTGAGGAGAATTTCTCCTCACAGTGAGTGGCTTCCGCATGAAATGGGAGAGTGGAATTTAGAGGGATTAGTCCACCCATATGAAATCTAGGGGTTCCAGAGGTTAGCCATGGTCCCAGGAATGTGCAGCTATCATTCTTATGCCCTGGCGAGGGGAAGAAGATGACAGCGCGGGTCGGGCCAACCCGTGACCCGCGCTGTCTAACAGTGACGGGCCCTTAGGCCCGAGCGGCCCGCGTGTTTTGGAATCGGGCCGACGCCATTTTAAATAATAAATAACTAATTAAATAATCATTTTCCTTAAGGATATTAGGAAAATTAAAATAGAAAAATACAGAATGTATTTTTTTAATAACTTTTACTCCACTGGTCCAAACCCTATGATATCATACATGAAAATGATCAGAAAATTCTCAAGAATCTAAATATCAAATAAAATCATGCATCTGATGGTTAGATCTTTAATTATTGCCTAATTACAATAGATCTTCATTAGGGTAAATTAGTAAATTTACTTATCCAAATTGCATGTTTAAGGTGCCATTAGTTCACTTGTGATGATTAGAATGCATGTGCTAAGTATATTATATTTCTGAGCTCTGTAATCTTAATTATGCCTTAATATTGTTAAAACATGATTAGTGAATTTAGGGTTTATACTCATTAGATCTTAACAAACCTAAGCTCTGGTTACTTGTATGATTAATTAGAACTTGCATGCCAAATATCATGTAATTTTAATGGTTGGATTTATACTTATGTGCTAATCTTTTTTTATTGAGATTAGGGTTTGATTAGCACTAAGTACCCTCTATTTCATAAACTTTGATTGTTAATCTGACTTATAATAGTAAGTTAAGTGTAGTGAATTCATTTAGATAAGCTTATTAAGTATACTTGAATAATTCCAAAGATTTAGAATCTTAAATATCTTAATTAACTTAAGAAATCTTAAGATTTGGATCAAGCTTTTAATACTTAATCTAGGTTTGGGATTTCCACCAATAATACATAATTAATCCATTGATTTGACATTGATCTTTAAATACATAACTTGATTTTTCTTAAGGTATGAGAAGGGATCAAACTCTAATCTACTTAAGAAGAATCTAAATCCTTAAGAACCCTAACTTAATTAATTTGATTTCAAAACTATGGATTGAATATTTTCCAATAATACATTTGATTTATTATTGATCCTAAACATTTGAATTAGACAAATTAAGGTTAATAACAATCCTTGGTGATTTTACCATCTGAATCAAACCTTAAGATCCCTGACTTTCTCTTAAGTAATAAACTTGCATAAAAAGACTATTAATGCTATATTGATTGAGTAAGTGATCAAATCCTTAACAAAATGTTGATTTAGATCCCATAACCTTAGCTCAAGAGTGATCAGATGACTTAATCATCTGATCTAATCATCCTAAATCTAATTGTAAAACAAAACCTAAGAGCTCAATATCAGCATCTAGAAAGGAGATCTTGGGTATCTCTTCATAAGATTGTCTTGAATTATTTAAAAGACCTAAATTCATATATCATGAGGTAGGAAGTCTTGTATGATTCCTTGAGATAGAAGTATAGAAGATCCCACCACCTTATAAATTGATCTACTCTCCTTGGGGTAGTAATCCGTTAAGGCACTAAAAAATATACTTCTCCTTGTGGTAGAATCCATATTAAGTGATCCTTGATCACACTTGATTGGTGAACCCTTGTATAGGACTTGCCTATTAGTTCAGGACTTGTAGTTTTGATAAATTTTTATTCTATTAATTAGACTTGATTGACCCCTGATCAGTGGGTGGTGTAGTATAGTTTACCCATATTACTGGTCCCCAGTAATATCCGGGATTGGTTGAGTCACTCTAAGTGATATTTGTCTTTGTTGCTATCCTGCGGGTTTAGGCAGATATAACCTCGCTTAGAGTAAATCAATCGACTCTAAGAGTGTATTAAATGGGTACCCATTCCTTAGTTTAATTGAAAGACAAGTTGCCATCGGGGAATGCCTTCTAGCGAAGATCGCATCAATAGGCATGGCTCAAATAAACTAAGTAATGGGATCCACCTTTCTTAAGACACTAAGTATAATTATGAGTTTAGTGACTTAATACTTAGCTTGAGATATAAAATCATCATCGGATGGTGCCTCATAATGAAGATCGCTTTATTAGGGTGGCTTAATCAAACTAAGTAATAAGGACTCCCTTTCCTTGCTGCATGCTACATATGTGTATACTATCACCCCGTCCAATGATTTTTAAGTAAATATGTAACTTTAACTAAACATCAATCTAGAAACTAGAAGTTATGATCCTTTTAGTAGGATCCTGCACAGTGGGGACTTAGGATTCATTATTATTTCTTACTAAATTCTTCATGGATTTTGGGATTTTTCATTCATTCAATATAATGGCAGAAGCATAAGCATAAACATGAGTTGACCTCATTCCTTTTGTTGTGACACATGGTTATCAGTGATACAGTATGAGATATAGAATATTATATACATGGACTGGAAAATTTCATGGTGCATCTGCATCATCATACTGACTTCCTAACTGTTGTGCTTATATTGGACCGTACTACTCATAAACCTTCAGTGATAGTTCAGTGATAGTTCTGTGATATACCGTGGTATAGCATATTTGTGTGCATTGTCTCAGTGGCATATAGTGCAGCTTATAGAATCCTTTTCAGCATAATGTTTGTTTTACTTTCAGTTCTATTTGGTGATAGCTTCACATTTCATAGTCCTTTTACTATCTTGTTTACTCAGTACTTACAGTTTTCCTCGCTTACATGTTTTTCTTCAGCGCTGTTATGGCTTTACTTTACTTGTATAATTGTTATGTTTAGTTTAGCTTTGCATAGCTAGTTTCGATGTGTTAGACTTCTTATCTAACACGGGGTACTTTTGGGATACGACAATTTGCTAGATCCTGAGTAGTTTTTGGAGACAGGTCAGGAGGACGTACCAGAGACTCAAGAGGAGCATTTGGAGCTGTAGTGGACCGAGCATCTACTTTTACTTGCTAGATCTTTTCGGCATTTTAGATAGACTCTTTATAATTTTGCATTTAAATGGTTTGTAATAAACTCTAGATGTACTTTTACTTTTCTTTTTTCTGAGATGGATATTTACTACTACTTGAGATGAATGTATTTTGGATGTTTTGCTTTTAACTTCCGCACTCTGTTATACTACTATACTTAGTATTGTGAAGCGACCAGCATACTGGAAATGCTGATATATTTTTATAACGTACATGGATTCTTCCCCATTTTCTGGAACCTTGTATACGTACTAGTCTAATACCTAAGATAAGTATTTCATTCTTATCTTAAATATTGGTTCTCGATCCTACTCTTAGGATTCGAGTCAACAACCTTCAGTATGTCTCCGTCTCTCTAGCATATTCGGGATGATAGGTTTTGCTTGTATGGCCCACCATTCCCGAGTAGCGCACCGCTCCACCGCCAAAATATGTATCACACTTGTCCTTTGCGCACAGCGACGGGACGGGGCGTTACAACCTCCTTGATGGCGAAGATGGCTTAGCATGATAGGAATGGAGAATTATGGTTCGAGCTACTATGATACAATGTAACAGCCAGAACCCTTCCAAGCTTGGAGGCCTGATCGAGCCAAAATTGCTCAATCTTGCAATCCATAGTAGCTCTAAATGATCAAACAAATGCTAAGATAAGAGGATAACCAACAGCAAGCAAGGGAAACCAGCGTATCTATCACCATGATAATGAAGGGTCGGCGAGCTCTAGACAACAATCCATAGCTCCTAGCTTCCAATTATACACACCATAAACTATGAAAGAACGAGAGGGGTCAAATGGAGGATAGCACATTATTGTGCGCCACAGCTCGCCATAATGACATAAATTTAATGAAATTAAATTAAATGCGCTGCAATACTGAAATCCGTCACAGCGGTATTAATGAAATTAAATTAAATGCGCCTGAAAGCACGGTCGCGTGCTGCAGTGCTTAAAAGAGCTGTGCCCGCCATAGCGTGCTGTAGCCCCTGGCTTTTTGCTAGAAGGCGCTATCACGCGTCGTAACATCCAGAAATGTCCGAAAGTGCCCATAACTGTTTGGAATTGCCCGTATTTGTGAATTTTTGCATTTTAATAACTCTAGGACCCTAATGGGGCCTAAATATATGAAAACTAAAATCTTGTGCGAAAGGGAAATTCGTCATTTTATCATGAATAGCATGTTCTAAATCCCTTAAAAAATTGCTTGGATGTTTCATGCCAAATAGAACTATTAGAATTTTTGATTGCTTGTGCGACCAAGTAGAACTTAATAACCAAATTGCATGAAACTTAAGTTCTTCAGATTTGTAATCAAGTGCTAATCCTTTTTGTGTTTGATTTAATATTTGATTAGCCTTAATTATTCATTGCTTCAATCAATGTAATGTTTATGTATGTTAGAAAACTTTAACGTTGATTTAAATACTTTGATTTACTTAATTTAATATTAAATTATATTGAACCTAAGATTCCCAAGAACTTTATTAAGTAATTGACACTTAATCTAAAACTAAAATTACCATTAATAATATACCCATAATACATTGATTTATCATTAAACTATAAATCAACTTGATTGTAAGATAACTCAATTGACATGATTTTAATAATGCATATGATTTGACATTGATCTTAATTCATTGAATTAGAAGTGCTAAGATAATTAAAGAACTTGTGTGATTAAATATATGAACTTAAACTTTAGATCCCTGATTTTTTTTATATAAGACTCTTAGCATAAAGTAAATTATAAAACTAGGCTGATTTATCGTAAGATCAAATATTAATAATACTTTGATTATACCCCACAATTGTAGTATAGGTATTGATCAGATAGGTTACCCATCTGATCTAATCAAAATAAGCTTAATGAATAAAACTTATGAATTTTAGCATTTATATTAGAAACGTAAGATCTTGATGATCTTACATTAGGTTTTTTATGGTACTAATAATAGCCTTAACAAATGCTAACATATTGCGGTATGAAGGACTTATTGTGACACCTTGAGGTAGGAATTTAGATGATCATTCTTAACCCTAAAAGCTTGATCTTAGATCATTGTGGTGATATCACCTGAAGTACTTAGAATGAGATTTCTCTAATATAGTAGTAACCCATAGTAAATGATCTTTTTGGTCACATCCTTAGAATCTTGTGTAACTATAAAATACCAAAATTTTGTTTCTAATTGTTTATTATTATTTAAATAATTTTGACCTCAGATTAAAAATCTGACTTCACCATTGCGTTCACCACCCCCAAATTAGCTAGGGGTGAAGTTTTGAATGCATTTGGAAGTCATTGACTTTTCGACGAATATTTTAATATTATTTAAATACCTGAAAATTCGAGTAATTAAATACTCGTCGGATCGAAAATCCGAGTACCGTTGTGTTCAGAAGCCCTTAATTAGCTAGGATTGATATATTGAAAAATTGTAAAATACATTTATTTAATTAATTATTAAATAATAATTAAAGAAAAATTAATATTTAAATAAAAATTAATTAAATACTCATAACGCCGTTTAAATATTTAAAATACCGTTAGATCTGGCTAACGGAGCCGTTTGTTCAGACGGCGCTTAAATCTAACCGTCTGATCAATCAGACGGCTGGTATGCATCGTCCCCAACTGGGGAACGCGTGGATCACGCGTGTCGCTCGACACCGTGCACAAACGATGCGCGACTGACGCGCGTCCCTCCACACCGCTTCTAATCTTCCATTAAAAGCCAAATCAAACTAAGTTAAGGTTTGATTGCTAAAAACCAATTGAAATCTCGCAAAACTCCCGTTCGTCAAAAAATTTCGTGGATTCATTATTTTCAACGGTGCATACGAAGGTACTCGATCCTCCGAAATTCGTTTAAGCAAAATACTTCAATAAATGCATCCATTATATTTCTTGAAATTTCTTAATTGTTTTACGTTGCAAGTATTATGGATTAATTGAATTGGATTAAATTCAATTTCAGTTAAACCAAAGAGGTATTAAACTAAATTCTGAAATTCGAATTCTATTAACGCATCAATGAATAAATGATAATATATAATGTAATCAGCTTTCCACAATATCATTCGATACCTTAAAATTCAAATTTCATTTGAACATCAAACTCAGCAGCTCATTTTAATGGAAAATCCAAATGAACTTGAATTAAATACTATACAAAAATAAAGAAAAGAATATACACTAAACAATTGAAATCAAATAGGATAAGAACTAGCCATTAACCAAGGATCAAACTGAAATGATTCAGCCATTAAAGACATAAACTTGGCGATTTAGGGCATCTTAAATCCGAGCGATGGAGGTCAACACAACTCGATCTCTTTAGCTCATAAGGAAGTCTGGATCAGGAGCTCGCGTCATTTTAAGTTTCGCCTTTGGAAACCCCAGGGTTTAACGAGTAAGAAGATGCCCTAATCCGCCTTCTTGCTTGCGCTTGGGAGGGACGGAGGAGCCGGGTCACCTTCGGGCCTCGCGTGACCCGGGCGCGAGCGTCTAGCCCGGTACCGCAGCACCTTCCACGTGGATAAATCTTAAGTGGTGGGGCCCGCGAGCCGTTTAATAACAAAATAAATAAATATATATATATATATATATATATATATATATATATACGAATTTGATTTAATTAAATGAATTAAATTTCAATCTTTAAACACTAATAACTTGATAAATATAAGTCCAAATCTGAGACTGTCAAATTTAAATTTGGATGAGTATTTAACATAGTGAAATTTAGAGATATTAAATAATTTAAATTATGTCACAAAAACTTCAAATGTCTATAACTTTGTATCCAATAACTCAAACATATCCAACATGGGTCTTAAAATATTCAGAAAAACTTAAGGAATAATTTAAAAGTATTAATTTTGTTGTTTGGATTAAAATTAAACTAATCATAATTAGGACCTAACCCTAATTAAGCCTATAACCCTAGAAATTTCAAATAGCCATAAGTTAGTCAAATTAGCTTTAAATTAGGTGATCCAAATATTTATTTAGATCAAAAAATCCTAATTTACAATAAACTGCAAAAATATTTAGGATCCAACGGTTAGATCTCCTAATCAATCTTAATTACTCTAAAAACTTGATTAATGAATATTAACAAATTTAATAATCTAAATTAAGTGATTTCAGTTTTAGATGACTCATAAAGTAAATTAAAACCTAAATGTATAATTAGATTGATAATTTTATGACTAAATTCACTAACCAGTCACTAATCACATTAAATCCTAATTATTAACCTTAGAAATTAGATTAGCTATAACTTAGCCAATTCTATAAAAACTTTAGGACATAATCTATAATAAACTAATATAAATTTTATATTTCACTAAGGGTAAAATTACTAAAATACCCTTATAATGTCAAATTCCCAATTTGACCTTATAAGACATAAATAATTATATAACTTAATAAAAATAATTCAAATAAATCAAAATAGTCATTTTATAAATATAATACTACAAATCATGATAAAAACATTAAAATTAATAAGTTTTATTATTTTGGCAGATCAAAGAAATTGAATTGATTGATTTTGAGTCAAAACAGTCAGATACGTAAATTTACTTATAAGTCTTATTTCAGTATTCTTATTTGAGCTATTTTTCCATTTGAGTATTATTTGCACTGCTTACTGCATTTTAATCTACAAAAGATTTATGTCAAATAGCATGTAATAAAAAGAATGAAACACAGTATATATATTTTATGGTGTTTGTCTTTGGAGGGTGGAACGCATCATTGGAATCTATATAGATTGGGCCAGCTAGCAGCCCCTGGGAGTTATATGGAGGGATTTAACCTCTTGTAAGAAGTAGGCAAATCCAAAGGAAAGACACACCATCAGTTCCTATTTTGAGTAAGCTACCGACGGGTGGCGAGATAAGCTTCCTACAGGTTATGCCTATGGGTTTACCTATTTGGGCTCAGGAGTCTACGGACTCGACTTATTGTTACAAATGCTTTTGATAAAATTTCATGCTTTTCATATATGTTGAATTTTCACAGCTAATTTGCAGGGCAGAAATTGAATTTGGAAATTGCTTTATTTTTTATGCAAAGTTTCAGTCATTTTCATATTTAATTCATACCTATTATAGGATGCTAGATTTATTCTTATAAGAATAAATTGCGTACTCCTACTTGACTGGTAAACTAAAATTTTCAAATTTTGATAATTAAAAAGCTTAGAAGATCTGCCAATTAAAAGGAGAAGAAATAAAGAAGCAGAAGAATGTAGATATTTCAAATTTTTATTTTGTAAAAGATAAACTGTAACTTTTCATATATGTTTTGGCTCTATATATAAAAGGACTGTGGACCATTATTATTTTATTATGTTCTTTTTATATATAAAAATGTATATATTTACATTGTAATGAGTTATTCTTTAAAGACTCTCGAACTTCGATCCCCGGTTGCCACAGTAACATTCACCTCTTGTAGTCTAAATCTCATAGCCTTGGTGATCCTTGTTGATTAAATAATATTAATTAAAGTCAAATTATTAGTTGAGTATAGTAGTGTATATCCATAGTACTGGATCACTTCAGTAGTATTCAGGATTTGGTTTATTCACTTTGTAGGACTATATTTGTGTTCTATTATGCGGGCTTAGTCAGAGATAGTCCCACTTAGAATAAATCATCTAATCATAAGAGTGTTATAATTGGTGTCTTAAATTCTTAGTTTGAGATATAAACTGCAACCGAGCACCGCCTCCTATCGAAGTGCGCTTCGATAGGTGCAGTTTTAAACAAAGTAAGTATCACAAGTACTATTCTTAAGACAATAAGTATGTTGGAAATCTAGGTATTTAATAGTTTAATTTGAGATATAAACTACGACTGGGTACCGTCTCCTATCGAAGTGCGCTTTGATAAGTGCAGTTTTAAATAAATTGAGTATTAAACTCACATTTTTTTGAAACATACTAAATATAAGTATAAAACCTGTCCAATCAATGATTTTAAGTAAAATCCCAAGTAAGCAAATTATTGGAAGTAGAATTAGGAGTCAAAATCCATCTAGATGGATTCTGCACAATAGAGACATTTGATTCATTATTTGACTTTAAATCATTTTCTAGATTTCTAGATTTTAAGACATTTAGTGTAGAGGCATGAGCATGAACATGAACATAAATATGAATATAAGCATAAATTAAGAGTATCAATGATGATTTATAGATTATGGAATATTGCATTTATCAATTGAGGAATTTTTAGGATGAATAGTACTAGATTCCCAATCAAATTTATATAGATATTGGACCGTAAGATTCATACACATTCAGTGATATTTTGGTTGCATATCAGTTGTATATCGTATTGTGGCATATGCAGATGCATGACTTCAGCGACATACAATATAATTTTACATGTTATTACTCAATTTCAGATCATTTACTATTTTATTTATTTTCCATTTTCAGTTATAGTTCAGCTTTACTTTACTTCAGTTTTTATATTATTTTATACTTTCAGTTACCTTTATAGTATTTTTGTAGTTTTGTTTATATTATTCAAATATTAAATAAATAATTAGAATTGCTTAGATTAGTTTTGATGTGTTAGAGTTATTATCTAACACGTGGTACATTTGGGATCTGACAATTTGCTAGATCTTGAGCAGCATGTTGAGCTAGGTCAAGAGAACTCTCAGAAAATTCAGGCGGAGTTTGTGGAGCCTTAGTGGACCCTCCTTCAGCCTTTATGTTTCTTTCTAGTTTTAGTTCAGCTCAGTATTTAAACTTTATTTCAATATTATTTTAGTGAATAGTTATAATAATTCTGGATGCATTTTCTTTTCTTTTCTGAGATGAATATTTCTATTTAATTTTTGTGATGAATGTTTTGGATGTATGCTTAGCTTCTGCACTCTGTTTATATATTACTTATACTTAGTATTGTGATGTGATCAGCATACTATACATGCTGATATTATTATATGTATATTGGATTCTTCATATTATATTTTAAATTCAATATATATATTTATCTAATACTTAGGATAACGATACCACTCTTATCTTAAGTATTAGCTCTCGACCCTCCTTTGAGATTGAGTCAGCAGTCTTTAGTGGGCTAGTTCCATACTGTTAGGGGAGATGCGGAAATCCCTCCCTAAGTGGCGCACTGCTCCACCGCTAAATTGATTAAGTTATCTCTTGTGGCACCCCGGCCCCATCGTGATCCTGTTAACTCTTAAGTTAATATGATTACTATGAAATAGTCACCAAATAACAAGTTCCTCACTTATAGCTAGATTAGGCATTCATTCAAATCTAATATAATTAAAAAATTTGCCAATTACAAGAGAACTTTACTAAATGATAAATATAAGAAATAAGAGTGCAGAAATAAAATATAACATCCATTCAATCATAATACAGTAAAAAGAAATAAACAACTCAGAATAAGTGTAGTAAAAGAAAATACAAAATAAACATGTATTATTACAAGATATTTAAAGATAAAAAACTAAACTGAAATAAACACTCGTCCTCACAAGCAACAGAAGAAGCAAAAGTAAAAGAACTAAGGGTTTTCAGCAGCTCGATCCTCCTCCTGAATTGGTCTTTAGAAGTGTAACAACCCAAGTTGTTACTTAGGTCAATTAAGATTGAATTAAATCTTAACTATGATTCTAATAGCTTAATTAAGTCATTTAGAACATATCTCTAAGATCTGGATCAAATCAGGGATCAAATGGAGAAAAACTTGATTTTTTTTTGGAAAAATCCCAAACCCTAGAAATTGACTTTTCATCTAGACCTCAAATTGAAAATTTGATTTTACCATTGTGTTCAGAACACCCAAATTAGCTAGGGGTGAAGTTTTGGATGCATGTGGAAATCATTGAATTTTCAGTGAACATTTTAATATTATTTAATACCTAAAAATATGAATAATTAAATACTCATCGAAATGAAAATCCGAGTACGCCATTGCATTCCTTACCCCTCAATTAGCTAGGGGTGATTTATTGGAAATTTTTGGAAAGCATTTAATTAGTTAATTTTAATTAATAAAATAGGTTTGAAAATAATTAAATAATATTATATTTAAAATATCTTAAACGGCGTCGTTACTTAATTCAGCACCGTTACCCTAAAAATCGATCCGCCGTCTATCCTAGTGGACGCTCCGTGCCGTCTGATCGCGGGATCAGACGACTATGCCTTGTCATCCCCGAATGGCTTGACGCGTGGGGCTAGCCTCGACACACGTCAAAGGTCTTCGACAGATGGCTTCCCACCGCCTTTAGCCACCGCATTAGGGATAGTATAAGACTATTAGGACTCTAGATTTGCTCGGTTTCAAACCTAAAGCCTGAAATCTGGCAATAGAGCTTCGAGCGTTTCTTCACCGTTCATTTGAGGTACCTGTATCTCCTTCGATCTTCATTCAATATTGCAATTTCAATTTCGAAAACTTATTTCAATTAATAGATTAACAATTGTATGGATTCGATCGTGCATAGCTAGTCGTAATCAATCTGATTTGGAAAACTTTATATAGTTCAAACCGTTATTTTAGCCTCATTAGGGTTATGCTAGGGTTTAATATTGCTGATGAAGCACGCTGCCTCTAGTGGAGATTCCGGTGCTGATCGAAAGGTCTATCCAAGACCTTTCGATAGATAGGCGAGTCGAGCTCCGGTGAGATTATTTGGGCCATCAACCCTGATGCCCTAAGCTCAGCTGCGAATACCCTCGAGCGAAGAAGAAGAGAACCCGATATCGGGTCGACCCGACCCGCTGGATCGGCCCGATAACCCAGTGTCTTACACGTGGACTGCATTGATTCAGCAAGTGGGGCCCGCTCATCCCCGTCAAACTGACGGGGTCAATCCCACGCTCAGACTGTGGGGCCCACTGGTGGTACTCAGCCAACCATAACTTGCCACGTATGCTGCGGGTCCCACCCACCTGCAAAAGAAAATTATTAAAAATTCAATTATAAAACGGTTAAAAATTTAATTAATTAAAATCAGTTTAATTAAATTCACACAGTAATATCTGATTTAACTAATTAAATTAATTAATATCTAAACATCAAACCTCCATATCTTACAAAATACTTATTCAAATCATACAAATAAATATACTAAATTAATCAGCAAAAATTAAGGAATAATCTGAGGCTATCAAATCTCTGTTTGGACTCATATTTTATAAAGTGACATTTAGGGGTATTAAATAATTCAAATTATGTTACAAATCTTCATTTAACTATAACTCTTAATCTACTAATCCAAACATACCCAATATGGGTCTTAAAATACTCATAAAATCCTAAGGAATATTTTAATAGGGTTAATTTTGCTGTTTGGATTAGTATTTGTCTAATAATGTTTAGGACCTAACTCTAATTAGCCTAATTTGACCTAGAACTTCAAATGACCATAAGTTGGTCATCTTAGCTCCAAATTAAGTGATCTAAATACCAATTTAGATCAAAAAAGCCTAATCTACAGAGATCTATAAAAATATTTAGGATCTAATGGTTAAATTTGCTAATCACCCCTAATTAACCTAAAAACTTAATTAGTGAATATTAACAATTTTAATAATCCAAATTGGACAAACTAAGTTTTAGAGAACTCCTAGAACTTATTAGAACCTAACTGTAGGGTTGGATTAGTGATTGGGTGATTAATTTCACTAATCACTCACTAATCATCCTAAACCCTAATTAAGCCATAACTTAGCCAAATGGAGTCCAAATTGAACCTACCATTAGTCATTAGAATCAGTGGATCAATTGTGACTTACAGCCACTAAAATTATTTAATTTGGACACCAAATAACAAAGTTAGGGTTTTTGACCCTTAATTAAGAACCCTTAATTACACTTTAAACCATAGAATTTGTTTTGGCTATAACTCAGCCAATACACATCAGAATTCAATAATTTAAGATTTTATGGAAACCTTAAAGTATAACCTTTAATAAACTGATAAAAAAATTATATGTCATTATGGTAAAATTACCAAAATACCCTTATAGGTCAAATTTCTTAATTTGACCCTATAAGATTTAATACTTAATCAAATTTAGAGAACTCACTGTCTAAACTCATATTAGACAGTAAGTAATCATTCCACATCATTAAAATCCAAAATTTAGTACTAATTCATAAAGATAAGATTTAGACCCTTAAGGAAGGGAAAAATAGTCTTTTTGCCCAAAATTAGAGTTTAATGAAATTAAAACCTAATTTCATCTCTAAATCATATCAAATAGTAATTTAAATAATTCTAAGCCTTAAATTAGAAAATTGAAGAAAGCCCTAAATTTAGTCTTAAGCAAAAATCTTAAGTAAAATTTAGAATCCTTTCTTTCCTTTAAAATTCTTAGATCATTCTTTAGGTCTTATAATCTTAGTTAGGATGTGTGTCTAAGTGATACTCTTAGTATCTAAGAGCTTTAATTCTTAAGATTAGGATTAGATCTTAAGTTAGAATTCATCTAATGAGTAAAGCGGGTTACTCATTTAAGGTAAAACCTTGATTTTATTAATTTTTTAGTTTTTTCATAGTTTATTAACTGATTATTTGATCTTTTAATAATTAGATTTATGATTAGAGATCTATCCTATTAAAATTAACTTAATTCAATAGGATTCGCCTTAACCTTTAATCAGTAAGATGGGATTAAACCTTAGCCCATTAGGATAACCTTGTGAATTAAGAATTTAATTTCATTCTTTGAAGTTTGATTCTTAATTCTTTAAATCTTGATTTGGCTAATCAAGGTTTATTTAGGGTTTATAAAATAATAAAATTAGGATGATTGATTTATTTATTTAACTTTATAGGCGACATTTGATTTATTTATAATTAGGACGTAGCTAATTCTAATTATGTTCAACAAGTAGATTCGTGATTCTAAGTTACAGACAATGTAGGAATTATTGATTCTGAATCTTATGTAACTTATAGTAGTAAGAATGTTTAAATTAGAAAATAAATGATGTCACAAAACTTGTGTAGTGCTATTTATTTCATTGATTTGAACTGCTATACTTTCCCTTGCTTTTAAGCCTTTTTATTCCTTGGGACATACTTGAATATTTATTACTTACTTATATTATACTTTGAGTTTCATTCGCATTTCATTTGCATAACTTTAAAAAGAAATTTTAATAAACAAACATTTTACTTGTGATTTATGTTTTACTTAAACCTGCCACTTAGTATGACTTACTTTAGGACTGCTTTTGCCTAGGGAATTTCCCCTATGGTACTTTACTTTGGCATTGGGATGTTTCTCCTATTTGCCTTTAGATACTTTGTGGATTTACTTTAGGATCTGGGATGTTTCTCCTAGATGCCTCTTTTTGACGACCTTTACTTTAATCTGGGATGTTTCTCCTAGATTACTAGATGGACTTTACTTTTTGGCAGACTAAGTAAGAATATCTCACAAGTACAATAAATTAATAAACATTACTTACATTTACATTTCAGACATTTTACAGTACCTTACATACTTTCCTTACATTTCAGACTTTACTTACTTTACTGTTTCAGCACGCTTTTTTTTCTTTCATATTTTTCATTTTCTGCAATTCCTTTTCATTTTAGAACTTTTTGTATGTGAGCCGTTTTACCTACTTGAGAGCATGTTAGGGTGCTAGTCTTATACTTTTAGTACATTACTTTTACTTATACTATACTGGCATGTTAGCTTGATCATATCCTTTAGGACCTTTCTTTGTACTTAGTAGTATTATCTTGTACTTTACTTACCTTGTTTTGCAGCCTGAGTTGAGGTATGTTTCTACCTCAATACTTGTTCTTCCTTTTTTTGTACTTACCGCTATATTTTGCCTAACTTAAAGTTGTGATGTCATTAAAATTACATTAAAATTTATTACCTTAAAATGTACTTAGACATTTTGTCTAACAAGATTTTATTTTCTTGGCTGGGGCCCTACCATTATGAAACTAATAATGGTAGATTTTGAGATTTTTGAGGAGATTGATCCTGCAGAGGAGCAGATCCAGGAGGAGGTCTAGACTACTGAGGGACCTTAGTTTTTACTAGTTGCTTTTACTCTGTGAGGATGAGTGACTCTTTTGATTTCAGTTATCCTTAAACTTTAAATGTTTGTAATAATTCAGAACTTTGTACTTTACTTTCCTGCATTGTATATATATTCTGAGCTGGATGTCTTTATTTTATGGATGTACTTTCAGTTGTTACTTATCTTCCGCACTCTGATACTCATTAAGTGATTGTTAACATGTACTCTATTTCGAAAAGCACCTCTTTTCCTTAAGATTGGATTGGAGTCCTAAATTCTAACCTAATGTTAAGTATGAGATGTGCTTAGTGACGACCTCTCCTTAAGCTTTGTGATTAAAAAGGGGCGGCTGCCACAGTTGGTATCAGAGAACTCCATAAGGTGTCAGATTGGAATTTGTATTCCTATCTACCTAATGGATAGTTCTTCTGCCTTACAATCACTGAATGAATACTAGAATGAACATCCATATTTTCATCATCCAATATTCAGAATAGCAGGAATAAAATACTTAGAGCAAGAACACAAAGATACTTAAACTTAGTAGGAACTTTAAGAATAAATTAACATAGAAATATTTTCTAATATTACATGATTAGGATAACTGAATAAAATACCCTTTCATTCTTCTAAATAGAATATTATTATCTAAATTCAAGTATAATAATGAACCCCGGTCAATCTTCATCAACTTCAGCTGCGTCAAGCAGTCAATCATCAGAAATTAGTGCATTATTAGAAATTGTCAAAACATTAGTGAAAGCCAATGTCAGACAGGCAGAAAAAATAAAAAGCTAATGGCTATACAGAGCAACCCTTCTACTACCTCAGTTAACCAAACATCTAATCTCCCTTCTCAACAATATCAACAGAATACGGATGGACTATTACATAGTTTCATTAGATTAAAAACTCCAGTATTCAATGGGACTATGTCTGCAATGGATACAGTTAACTGGATAAAAATAGTTGAAAAGAACCTTACAAGTTTGAACTGTCCAGAATCAGAATCTGTTCGTTTAACTACACACATGTTTTAAGAAGAAGCAGAATTTTGGTGGGATCATATCCGCCAGTCAGTATTCGCTGGTACAGGATTAATACAATTCCTTGGAGTAAGTTTGTAGAAGCATTTATGGCTGAATATGTGCCTCCCTCTGTACAAAATAATTTGGGAGATATGTTCTTAAATCTCAAACAAGGTAATCGGACCTTATCGGAGTATGAGACAGAATTCAGAAAATTATCCAGATTTGCACCTATCATGGTACAAATAGAAGGATCTCGATGTCACCGATTCCTTAGTGGTCTTAAAGAATCAATAAGAGATCAAATCATTCCATTAAGACTATCCAACTTTATGGAACTTATAGAAACAGCTCGTGTGATTGATCAAAATCTAGCCCAAAAAGAAAGTAATAGAACTTTCAATTTATCCTCTCAAAGAAACAATGACCCCAGAAGAATTAGGCTTTATTCTGGAAAAGTATATCAAATGAAAGCTGAGAGTCCACCAAAAGATCGTTACAATGGATGTACAAGACCACATCCATATGGAAGATGCTATCACAATAAACAATGTTGTTATACATATGGTCGCAAAGGACACTTCTATCAGCAATGTAATTATGAGGAGACTATAGATGGAGTTCGTATTGATCATTCCAGACGCAAACAAATGTTAAATCCAACTCCAATCAATCAACGAGATCAACCACTGACCATTATGCCTACTCCCTAAACTGAAAGAATGGTCCAGAGGAATGATAAAGGAAGATCAAATCAACCCAGTACATCCAGAAATCCTCAAAAGCAGGTGGTTATTAAGAAGACTACAGGACCAGCTAAAGTATATACTCTTACTCCTGTGGAAGCTACAGACGATAATAATGTGATATAAGGTACACATAATTCATATTGCATTTATTTTCAAGCTGTTAATAAGTTCTAAGTAATTATTATTTTGCTTAGGCACTATAAGTATTAATGATCATCCGTGCAAATTGCTATTTGATACGGGAGCAAGCCATTTATTTATATCTAAAAATTTTGTTAAAGGTTTAAATTTGCCTCGTTACAAAATGGCAAAATCTTTAGCAATTGGGCTACCATCCGGAACTCAACTCAATACCACCCACTTCTGTAACCTTCAAGTGCCCTTAAATGAGCAAGTGTTTCAAGCCAAGTTAATAATTTTATCAATAGAAAATTTTGATATTATATTGGGTATGAACTGGCTCAGTTCTCACAACGCTACCATTAACTGTCAACAAAAGAAGATATCACTTCGATCACCAGACGCTACATCAACATTCATAGGAAGGTTCAGTACTTTAAGTTCACTTATTAATGCAATAACAGCAACTAAGTTAGTGACCAAGGGTTGTGCAGCACACCTAGTTACTATACTAGGAGAAAGTAAAAAGGAGATACCACTTTTTGAGATTAAGGTGGTTAATGAATTTGCTGATGTTTTTCCTGAAGAGCTACCTGGGTTACCTCCACCAAGAGAAGTTGAAATGGCAATAAACTTAGTACCAGGTACCCAACCAATTTCAAAAGCACCTTACAGAATGGCTCCTAAGGAACTACATGAACTTAGTGAGCAACTAAAAGAATTATTGAATAAAGGATTTATTAAACCAAGCATGTCACCATGGGGTGCTCTGGTATTATTTGTAAAGAAGAAAGATGGGTCTATGCGAATGTGTATAGACTACAGAGAATTAAATAAAGTCACTATTAAGAATAAATACCCACTTCCCAGGATCGATGACTTATTCGATCAGTTGTTCGGAGCAATAGTATTCTCAAAGATTGGTTTAAGATCGGGATATCATCAACTTCAAGTTAAAGATTCTGACATGGAGAAGACAGCATTTAGAACCCGATATAGACACTACGAATTTCTTGTAATGTTCTTTGGACTCACAAATGCACCATCTATTTTTATGGACTTAATGCAGCGAGTCCTAAAACCATTCTTAGATAAATTTGTAATTGTATTCATTAATGATATTCTCATCTATTCAAAGACTATGGAAGATCATGAAGATCATTTAAGAACTGTATTGGAAACCTTGAGGGAACATCAGTTATACGCTAAATTTTCCAAATGTGAATTTTGGTTAAAATTAGTAGCATTATTGGGTCATATTGTGGATGCTCAGGGAAACTGAGTTGATCAACTGAAGATCTGTGCTTTTCAAGAATGGAACCAGCCAAAGACAATAACTGATATAAGAAGTTTCTTAGGTCTTGCTGGCTACTATAGAAAATTTGTTAAAGGATTCTCTTAGATAGCTGCTCCATTAACTAAGCTAACTCAGAAAGCTATCCCATTTATCTGGGCTCCTGAATGTGAAAAGGAATTTCAAACCTTAAAAGATGCTCTTTCTACTACTCCAATATTAGTGCTATCAAAAGAAGGTATAAATTATCAGGTTTATACAGACGCCTCAGGAACGGGATTAGGTTGTGTACTAATGCAAGAAGGGAAGGTGATTGCATATGCTTCAAGACAGTTAAGACCTCATGAGAAAAATTATCCAGTACACGATCTAGAACTTGCTGCAGTAATTTTTGCATTAAAGATATGGCGTCATTATTTATATGGTGTTCAATGTTCCATTTTCACTGATCACCAAAGCCTGAAATATATATTTACTCAACATGAATTGAATTGTCGCCAAAGAAGATGGCTTGAGTTGTTAAGTGACTATGATGTAGAAATCCAATACCACCCGGGTAAAGCAAATGTGGTGGCAGATGCCCTTAGTCATAGTGCAACTTTATCAACATTAATCACTACAAGTTCATTAATAGAAGAATTTCAAAAGATGGAAATTGTTCCTATTTGAAGTGATGTTATGAGTTCAATATTAACCAACATAAATGTAGAACCCACATTTCATAGGGATGTTTCCATCTCTCAGACCAAAGATGAAGAATACTTGAAGTTTAAGATGGATATTGAAGGAGGAGGCCGTCACGATTTACAAAAATGTATAATCGTATATGGGTTCCTAAATTCATGCAACATGAAGTATTAAATGAAGGACATAATTCTGGTTATCATATTCATCTCGGAAGCACAAAAATGTATCAAGACCTAAAACAGTCCTTCTGGTGGCCTGGGATGAAAAGAAGTGTGGCAGAGTTCATTGAGAAATGCCACGCATGTAATTTGGTTAAGGCAGAACATCAAAGGCCTAGTGGCTTACTTCAACCACTTGAGATACCTGAGTGGAAGTGGTTAGATATATCTATGGATTTTGTAATGGGATTGCCCCGATCTAAATCTGGGTATGATGCAATTTGGGTAATTATTGATAGATTGACTAAATCTGCTTATTTTATTCCTATTCATCAAACTGATTCTGTGGAGAAACTTGCCAAACTTTACATCAAAGAAGTGATCAGATTACATGGAATTCCTAGATTAATAGTATCTGATAGAGATAGTCGATTTACCTCCAGATTCTGGCAGGCTGTACATCAAGATCAAGGCACAACTCTAGCATTAAGTACAGCATTCCATCCACAAACAGATGGACAAACAGAATGAGTAAATCAGGTTCTGGAAGATCTACTTAGATTATGTATTCTTGATTTTGCTGGATCTTGGGAAGATCATCTGCCATTAGTAGAATTCGCCTATAACAATAGCTTCCAAGCTAGCATAAAAATGGCTCCATTCGAAGTGTTATATGGCAGGAAGTGTAATACACCATTATCATGGTCAGGAATTGGTAGTGTGCAGCTGTACGGGTCTGAACTCGTAGAAGAAACAAATAAGAAGATTCAATTAATTCAACAGCGTATTCGTGCAGCTCAAGATCGCCAAAAGAAATATCATGATGGGCACCATCGTTCCTTAGAATTCAAAGTTGGAGATTTTGCATATTTGAAAGTAAGTCCTATGAAAGGAATCTTTAGATTTGGTATAGCAGGAAAGCTAAGTCTTCGCTATGTTGGCCCATTTGAAATATTGGCAAAAATAGGTTCCTCTGCCTATCAATTAAATCTTCCAGATGACTTTTCAGCAGTTCATAATGTATTACATGTGTCATCTTTAAGGAAGTGCCTCAGAGATCTCTCCCATCATGTTCAATTCCCAGAAATTCAAATTTAACCAGATCTATCATATGCTGAAGAATCAATTCAGATTTTGGATCATGATCGCAAGCAACTAAGGAATAGAGCAATCGATATGATAAAAGTTCAGTGGAAGAATCGATCATGTAATGAAGCCACTTAGGAAAAAGAAGTGGGTATGCGACAGAAATACCCAAGCCTTTTTAATTAAGGTGATTACTCAACTCCAATCTATTTCCAATTAATTTACTTTATATCTGCTTTAACCTTCTCACTTGAGTGATGTCGAGGACGACATCGTTCTTAAGTGGGGGAGTCTGTAACAACCCAAGTTGTTACTTAGGTCAATTAAGATTGAATTAAGTCTTAACTATGATTCTAATAACTTAATTAAGTCATTTAGAACATATCTCTAGGATCAGGATCAAATCAGGGATCAAATGGAGAAAAACTTGATTTTTTTTGGAAAAATCCCAAACCTTAAAAATTGACTTTTCATCTATACCTCAAATAGAAAATCTGACTTTACCATTGTGTTTAGAACACCCAAATTAGCTAGGGGTGAAGTTTTGGATGCATGTGAAAGTCGTTGAATTTTCAGTGAACATTTTAATATTATTTAATACCTAAAAATACGAATAATTAAATACTCGTCGAAACGAAAATCCGAGTGCGCCGTTGCGTTCCTTACCCCTCAATTAGCTAGGGGTGATTTATTGGAAATTTTTGGAAAGCATTTAATTAGTTAATTTTAATTAATAAAATAGGTTTGAAAATATTTAAATAATATTATATTTAAAATATCTTAAACGGCGCCGTTACTTAATTCAACGTCGTTACCTTAAAAATCGATCCGCCATCTATCCTAGTGGATGCTCCGTGCCGTCTGATCGCGGGATCAAACGGCTATGCCTTGTCGTCCCCGAATGGCTCGACGCGTGGGGCTGGCCTCGACACGCGTCGAAGGTCTTCGACAGATGGCTTCCCACCGCATTAGGGATAGTATAAGACTACTAGGACTCTAGATTCGCTCAGTTTCAAACCTAAAGCCCGAAATCTGGCAATAGAGCTTCGAGCATTTCTTCACCGTCCATTTGAGGTACCTGTATCTCCTTCGATCTTCATTCAATATTGCAATTTCAATTTCGAAAACTTATTTCAATTGATAGATTAACTATTGTATGGATTCGATCGTGCATAGCTAGTTGTAATCAATCTGATTTGGAAAACTTTATACAGTTCAAACCGTTATTTTAGCCTCATTAAGGTTACGCTAGGGTTTAATATTGCGGAAGAAGCACGCTGCCTCTAGTGGAGATTCCGGTGCTGATCGAAAGGTCTTTCCAAGACCTTTCGATAGATAGGAGAGACGAGCTCCGGCGAGATTATTTGGGCCATCAACCCTGATGCCCTAAGCTCGGCTGCGAATACCCTCGAGCGAAGAAGAAGAGACCCGATATCGGGTCGACCCCGACCCACTGGATCGGCCCGATAACCCAGCGTCTTACACGTGGACTGCATTGATTCAGCAAGTGGGGCCCGCTCGTCCCGTCAAACTGATGGGGTCAATCCCACGCTCAGACTGTGGGGCCCACTGGTGGTACTCAGCCAACCACAACTTGCCACGTATGCCGCGGGTCCCACCCACCTGCAAAAGAAAATTATTAAAAATTCAATTATAAAACGGTTAAAAATTTAATTAATTAAAATCAATTTAATTAAATTCACACAGTAATATCTGATTTAACTAATTAAATCAATTAATATCTAAACTTTAAACCTCCATATCTTACAAAATACTTATCCAAATCATATGAATAAATAGACTAAATTAATCAACAAAAATTAAGGAATAATCTGAGGCTATCAAATCTCTGTTTGGACTCATATTTTATAAAGTGACATTTAGGGGTATTAAATAATTCAAATTATGTTACAAATCTTCATTTAACTATAACTCTTAATTTACTAATCCAAACTTATCCAATATGGGTCTTAAAATACTCACAAAATCCTAAGGAACATTTTAATAGGGTTAATTTTGCTATTTGGATTAGTATTTGACTAATGATGTTTAGGACCTAACTCTAATTAGCCTAATTTGACCTAGAACTTCAAATGACCATAAGTTGGTCATCTTAGCTCCAAATTAAGTGATCCAAACACCAATTTAGATCAAAAAAGTATAATCTACAGAGATCTATAAAAATATTTAGGATCCAATGGTTAAATTTGCTAATCACCCTTAATTAACCTAAAAACTTAATTAGTGAATATTAACAAATTTAATAATCCAAATTGGACAAACTAAGTTTTAGAAAACTCCTAGAACTTATTAGAACCTAACTGTAGAGTTGGATTAGTGATTGGGTGATTAATTTCACTAATCACTCACTAATCATCCTAAACCCTAATTAAGCCATAACTTAGCCAAATGGAGTCCAAATTGAACCTACCATTAGTCATTAGAATCAGTGGATCAATTGTGACTTACAGCCACTAAAATTATTCAATTTGGATACCAAATAACAAAGTTAAGGTTTTTGACCCTTAATTAAGAACCCTTAATTACACTTTAAACCCTAGAATTTGTTTTGGCTATAACTCAGCCAATACACATCAGAATTCAATAATTTAAGATTTTATGGAAACCTTAAAGTATAACCTTTAATAAACTGACAGAAAAATTATATATCATTAGGGTAAAATTACCAAAATACCCTTATAGGTCAAATTCCTTAATTTGACCCTATAAGATTTAATACTTAATCAAATTTAGAGAACTCACTGTCTAAACTCATATTAGACAGTAAGTAATCATTCCACATCATTAAAATCCAAAATTTAGTGCTAATTCATAAAGATAAGATTTAGACCCTTAAGGAAGGGCAAAATAATCTTTTTGCCCAAAATTAAGGTTTAATGAAATTAATACCTAATTTCATCTCTAAATCATATCAAATAGTAATTTAAGTAATTTAGACTTTAATTTAAATAATTCTAAGCCTTAAATTAGAAAATTGAAGAAAGCCCTAAATTTAGTCTTAAGCAAAAATCTTAAGTAAAATTTAGAATCTTTTCTTTCCTTTGAAATTCTTAGATCATTCTTTAGGTCTTATAACCTTAGTTAGGATGTGTGTCTGAGTGATACTCTTAGTATCTAAGAGCTTTAATTCTAAAGATTAGGATTAGATCTTAGGTTAGAATTCATCTAATGAGTAAAGTGGATTACTCATTTAAGGTAAAACCTTGATTTTATTAGATTTTTCATAGTTTATTAACTGATTATTTGATCTTTTAACAATTAGATTTAGGATTAAAGATCTATCCTATTGAAATTGACTTAATTTAATAGGATTCACCTTAACCTTTAATCAGTAAGATGGGATTAAACCTTAGCCTATTTGGATAACCTTGTGAATTAAGAATTTAATTTCATTCTTTGAAGTTTGATTCTTAATTCTTTAAATCTTGATTTGGCTAATCAAGGTTTATTTAGGGTTTATAAAATAATAAAATTAGGATGATTGATTTATTTATTTAACTTTATAGGCGACATTTGATTCATTTATAATTAGGACGTAGCTAATCTTAATTATGTTCAACAAGTAGATTCGTGATTCTAAGTTACAGACAGTGTAAGAGTTATTGATTCTAAATCTTATGTAACTTAGAGTAGTTAGAATGTTTAAATTAGAAAATAGATGATGTCACAAAACTTGTGTAGTGCTATTTATTTCATTGATTTGAACTGTTATACTTTTTCTTGCTTTTGAGCCTTTTTATACCTTGGGATATATTTGAATACTTGTTACTTACTTATATTATACTTTGAGTTTCATTCACATTTCATTTGCATAACTTTAAAAAGAAACTTTAATAAACAAACATTTTACTTGTGATTTATGTTTTACTTAAACCTGCCACTTAGTATGACTTACTTTAGGACTGCTTTTGCCTAGGGAATTTCCCCTATGGTACTTTACTTTGGCATTGGGATGTTTCTCCTATTTACCTTTAGATACTTTGTGAATTTACTTTAGGATCTGGGATGTTTCTCCTAGATGCCTCTTTTTGACGACCTTTACTTTAATCTGGGATGTTTCTCCTAGATTACTAGATGGACTTTACTTTTTGGCAGACTAAGTAAGAATATCTCACAAGTACAACAAATTAATAAACATTACTTACATTTACATTTTAGACATTTTACAGTACCGTACATACTTTCCTTACATTTCAGACTTTACTTACTTTACTGTTTCAGCACGCTTTTCTTTCTTTCATATTTTTCATTTTCTGCAATTCCTTTTCATTTTAGAACTTTTTGTATGTGAGTCGTTTTACCTACTTGAGAGCATGTTAGGGTGCTAGTCTTATACTTTCAGTACATTACTTTTACTTATACTATACTGGCATGTTAGCTTGATCATATCCTTTATGACCTTTCTTTGTACTTAGTAGTATTATCTTGTACTTTACTTACCTTGTTTTGCAGCCTGAGTTGAGGTATGTTTCTACCTCAATACTTGTTCTTCCTTTCTTTGTGCTTACCGCTATATTTTGCCTAACTTAAAGTTGTGATGTCATTAAAATTACATTAAAATTTATTACCTTAAAATGTACTTAGACATTTTGTCTAACAAGATTTTATTTTCTTGGCTGGGTCCCTACCATTATGAAACTAATAATGATAGATTCTAAGATTTTTGAGGAGATTGATCCTGCAGAGGAGCAGATCCAGGAGGAGGTCCAGACTACTGAGGGACCTTAGTTTTTACTAGTTGCTTTTACTCTGTGAGGATGAGTGACTCTTTTGATTTCAGTTATCTTTAAACTTTAAACGTTTGTAATAATTCAGAACTTTGTACTTTACTTTCCTGCATTGTATATATATTCTGAGCTGGATGTCTTTATTTTATGGATGTACTTTCAATTGTTACTTATCTTCCGCACTCTGATACTCATTAAGTGATTGTTAACATTTACTCTATTTCAAAAAGCACCTCTTTTTCTTAAGATTGGATTGGAGTCCTAAATTCTAACCTAATGTTAAGTATGAGATGTGCTTAGTGATGACCTCTCCTTAAGCTTTGTGATTAAAAAGGGGTGGCCGCCACAAGAAGGCTCCACAACTTTAAATAGTAAGAATCTATTATTATCGGTTTCATAATGATATGGCCCCAGCCAACAAAAGAAAAATTTTATTAGACAAAATATCTAAGTACATTTTAGGCTAAAACATTGTTCAATTTATTTTAAGATATCACCATAAACTTATTAACTAAGCAACAATATATATGAACAAGAAAGCATATGAAAGGAACAGAGAGCTACAAATAATATATTTATAACTTATCAAAAGTGAAAATAAGCACATACCTCCAAGATCTGCTGTAATAAGATTAGGCATAATATAAGGAATAATTTCAATAACTAAAACAAAAATTCATCCTAAATATGCTAATGATCAATATAAACTTATGCTAATTAACATAAAGTAAAAGAACAAGATGATACATTTAAATAACTGAAAATAAGACTAGCATCTTATATATATATATATATATATATATATATATATATATATATATATATATATACAAGTAAATAAGACTAGCATCCTATAAGTAAATAAAACTAGCAAATGCAGTAAGACAGTAAGTAAGAAAGTGCTGAAATGCAGAAAAGTAAACTAAAAGTAGTAAGTAGAAAACTGAAAACTATCATGGCTAAATAAGCCACTCCACTGAAAATATACCACAATCCCACTTAGCCTAATGAGCTAAGGTAGAAGAGTCAAAAGTAAAAATATACCTAAAATTAGTATCGCCATATCAGAGAGCTGGCTAAACAAGCCATAGAAAAGAAAGGGAAAGAAAGGTCTAACGAAAACCATCCTAAGCCACCTTAGGGCTAGGATTTGTTAGACATTGCAGTAGACAGATAAATACCATCCTAGCCAATCTTGGATATAGGCTTGGCCCATACTAAAGCAAAGGCAAGGGAAAGAAAGGTCTAACGAACACCATCCTAGGCCACCTTAGGACTAGGCTTGGTTAGATATTGCAGTAGCCAGACAATACCATCCTAGCCAATCTTGAATCTAGGTTTGGTCTGTACTAAAATAAAAGAAAGGAACTGAAGAGGCGTACTAATTATATCACACTCTACTAAACTAAAGTAAATTTGAAAAGCTAAAAGTATTGATAAAAATGCAAATGATATTTATGCAAATTCAAAGTTGATACAAGATACTTATCAAATATCTAATGTCCAATACATCTGACTTATGTATAAAGCTCAATATAAGGTAAGCAGAGTATAAATGTTCAGCAAGAGATTCTACTAAAACACAGGTGATACCCATTATTATCTAATTTATCTATTCAATCTACTCTAAGTTATACAAGTTCAGGATCTCCAATTTCTACTATCGAGTGTAATTCAAATTCACAACCTTATAAATTGAAAATAATTAGAACTGATTAAGTTCTAATCTTATTAAGTCAATGTCGACTATATAAGTTAAATAAGTAAATCAATCGACCTATTTTGATGATTTTAGCAACCCAAACACATCTTGATTAAGATAATTAAAGATTGAATGATTAAGAATTAAACTTCAAATATTGGGGTTCAATTACTTAATCCAAATGTGAACCTAAAAGACTAAGTTTAAAACACAATCTCACAAATTAAAGATTAAGACAAACCTTTTAAGTGAAATCAAACTCAATAAGATGGATCTCTATTCTTAAATTTAAAGTTAAAAGATCAAATAATCATTAATAAACTATAAAAATCTATAAACTAGTAAAATTAAAATTTCACCTATTGAGTAACCCAATTTACTCAATAGATGAATTATAACCTATAATAATCCAAGATTGTTACCCAGCTTAAATTTAGTCTAATCGTATCGTAATTATCATTTCATTAAATTCATCTAGTCATTAGAACTAAATTCTGAAGGTTTGGAGCAATTTGGAGCTCAATCGATTATTTTGGAATATTTCAATATTTAATTAATTAGAAAATTGAGATATTTATTTTAACATCGAAATCAAAATCTGACTTCGTTGTTGTGACAGTCACCCCCAAATTAGCTAGGGGTGATGTTTTGGACACATTTGGAAGTCATCAAAATTTCGTGAATATTTTAATATAATTAAATGCACCGAAAAATGGAATAATTAAATAATCATCAAAATCAAATTCTGACTTCGCCGTTGAGTTCCTCACCCCCAAATTAGCTAAGGAAAATTTTTTGAGAATTTTTGGAGTGTGTTTCAAAAATCTGAATTTTTAAATAATTAAGGAAAATAAATAAGTAATTATTTAGTCCATAAATTGCAATTTTCCCTAATTTTATATTACTTCTTGTCAGTTGCCTCACCATATCCGGCACTCCCATGCCCCTTGGGCTGAATTATGATGGCCTCTCCTCTTAGTCATGCCCTCATTAGGCAAGCATGATGACCGCCTCACATCATAGCTCCCTAGCTCATGATGGAGCCTCCCTCTCACTCTCCTCTTTAAAGAGAAGCTCAACCCCTCTTCTTCTTCTTGCTGAAGTTTTTCTCCCTTTCCCTCCATTACTGCATCTTGAAGAAGAAGCTCCTCTTCAAGGTCTTGAAGAAAACATAGTTTTCTCTCCCTCCTCCAAAGGCTAAGGTACCCGTTTACTTACTTTTCTTGTACCCATTTGCCTTCTTCATGTTTTTATTATGCTTAAATATATCTTAAGAAACCATAAGCATGTATGGAGGCCATTAAGGATCTTGAAAGCATTACATTTCTTTGAAAGAAAAACTACTCTATTTTTTATTTATTCTGTACACCCCTGTATTTATCACTATTTTTCGTATAGTTAAGATACTCTGTTTATGCCAATTATAGTGTCAATAGAAAACTATCGGAAAGACCTTTCCATTTATATATGACCCCGCTCATGAAATACTTTGGATTAAGAGTATTTGAGCTCGAAATGAGGCCTTACAGGTTTTGCACTGGCGAAAATACCGTCGGGCGCTGTAGCACGCTACAGCGCTAGTGCACTCAACGGGCTGCAGGGTCATTTTGGGAAAATCATATAAAATTAGTTATTCAATTAATTGAACAGTAAAATCACATATGGGCCGCTGCAGCACGCCATGGCGCGTTGTAGGAGGCTGTAGCGATATTTAAAGAAAACTATAGAAAATCAGAAAAATAAATTAATTGAACAGTATTTTCACTAGTTGGATCGCTGCAACGTGCCATAGCGTGCCACAGTGGGCTACAGGGACAAAAGCACTATAGCACCAGAAGCACCAACGCGCTCTAGCGCCAGAAGCGCCACAGCGCGCTACAGCGCTCAGAAATTATAAAAATTACCCATAAACTCTAAAATTGCCCAGAATTGGTTGAAATGGCCAGAACTTCACTGTTTTTGCATTTTAAGATCCTAAGACCCTAGTGAGACTGAATTATATCAAATTTAAATCTATTTTAGTTAATTTTGAGGATTTCATAAAATTATAAGTGAAAATTCAACTTTGGAAAATTGCCCCTTATGATATGTGGAAAAACCTCTTATGTGCCTTAAGGATTTTGAACCAATTGCTAGATAATAGAAATCTCAAAATCTTGTATTGAATAGGTGTAATCTTAACAACCAAATGGCATGAAACCTAAGTTTTTTAGATTTGTAATTAAGTGTTAATCTTTTTATTTTGATTTAGAATTTGGTTAGCCTTAATTACCTTTTATATTATATCATCTTTAGATTTATATGCTTTCATGACATTAGGGTATATGTTAGCAAACTTTAATATTGAATGGGCATCTAAATGTGCTTAGTTAACATTAAACTATAATTGAACATAAGAATCTTGATAACTTAATTAAGTAGATGATACTTAATCTAAACCTAAAATTTTCATCAATAATATACTAATAATATATTAATTTATCTTTGACCTTTAAATTAACTTTTGGTCTTAATAGTAGAAGGGTTAGGAGTTAAACCTTAACTTATCTTGATTAAGATCTAAACCTTAATCACTTAATCAATTAACTTGATTGAAAGATAATTTAATTGACATTATTTCAATAATGCATCAGATTCAGTATTGATTTTAAATTATTGAATTAGAAGTGTTAAGGTTAATATTAAATTTGTGTGATTGAATCATCTGAACATAAACTTTGGATCTTTGATTTTCTCTTATATAAGACTATTAACATAAGATGGATAATAAAATTATAATGATTTATGAAATGATCTAACTCTAATAATACATTTGATTTCATCTCGTGATTGTAGAATAGAGTATGATCAGATGGATTTTATTCATCTGATCTGATCACTTAAATCCAAGACTAATAAATAAACCTTGAATGTTAGCTTAAGAGGTAGAAAAGTGAGATCTCAAGGGTCTTGCTATAGGGTCGTTATTGAAATGTTTAAAGATATTAACTATTGATCCATTGAGGTAGAAATAACTTTTATAACTTATTGAAGTAGGGATCTTGGATGATCTTTTATAACCTTAGAGGTTGATATTAACACATTTTGGTAGGAACTACCTAAAGCACCTAGAATGGAACTTCCCCCTTGTGGTAGTCACCCCTTCAAAATATAAGGATTTAAGGAGTGGTCGTCACTAAGTACATCCCTTACTTAACATTAGGTTAGAATTTCAGACTCCAATCTAATCTTAAGAGAAAGATGTACTTTTCATAATAAAGCAAAGATTAATAATCACTTAATAAGTATACTATAAAATCAGAATGCAGAAGAAATGTACAAACTGAAGTAATCTCCATACCATAATATAAAGACATCCAGCTCATAATATACAATACAAGAAAGTAAAGTACAATTAGTTATGTATTATTACAAATATTAAAGTTTTAAAGACTGAAACATCAAATGTTTCTCATCCTCACAAAGTAAAAGTAAGCAATCTATCAAGTAGACTAAGGATTCTCAGTAATCTGAACCTCATCCTGGATTTGCTCATCTGTAGGCTCAATCTCCTCGAAAAGCTCAGAATCTACCATTATCAGTTTCATAATGGTAGGGCCCCAGCCAACAAAAGAAAAATCTTATTAGACAAAATGTTTAAGTACATTTTAAGGTAATTAATTTTAATGTATTTTAATGATATCACAATTGAGATTTAAGCAAAGCATAACGGTAAAGCGATAAGAAAGGAAGAACAAGTTATGAGGTAGAAACATACCTCAACTCAGGCTGTATAAAAGGTAAGTAAAGTGCATACATAAATCTACTAAGTACAATGAAAAGCCCTAAGAAATATAATCAAATTAAATATGCCAGTTTATGATATAAGTAAAAGTAGTGTACTGAAAATAAGTCTAACAACCTAACATGCTTTCAAGTAAGTAAAACGGCAGACATACAGAAAGTTCTGAAATATAAAGGAACTGCAGAAAATGAAAAATATGACAGAAAATATACTGAGCAGTAAAGTAAAGTAAATGTGTAAAATAACTATAAAGAAACTGTATAATAATTGAAAAGGAAAGGTAAATTAAAGTAACTGTATGATGTGAGATAATTTTACTTAGTCTGTCAAAAAGTAAAGTCCATCTGCTAATCTAGGAGAAATATCCTAGATTAAAGTAATATCCACCAAAAAGGCATCTAGGAGAAACATCCCAGATCCTAAAGTAAAATCTACCAAAAAGGCATCTAGGAGAAATATCCCAGATCCTAAAGTAAAATCCACAAATATCTAAAAAGCATACAGGAGAAACATCCCAATGCCAAAGTAACATACCATAGGGGAAATTTCTTAGGCAAAAGCTATCCTAAAGTAAAGTCATACTAAATGGCAGGCTAAGTAAAATATAAACCACAAGTATAATGTTGTTTATTTTATTTATATGCAAATGTTATATGAATATTGTAACAACCCAGGTTGTTATTTGGCTCAATTAAGACTAATTTAATTCTTAATTAAGATTCTAAGTCACTAATTAAGTAATTTAGAACTCATCTCTGAAACCTAAGTCAAACCAAAAGTCAATTGAGTCAAATCAGAAATTCTGGAAAATTCCAAACCCTAGAAATTGACTTTTTAGCTAGACCTCAGATTGAAATTCTAACTTCACCATTGCATTTAGAACACCCAAATTAGCTAGGGGTGAAATTTTGGAGGCATTTGGAAGTCGTTGGATTTTCGTCGAATATTTTAATAATATTTAAATACCTGGAAATTCAAATAAATAAATACTCGTTGAAACAAAAATTCGAGTACGTCGTTGCGTTCCTCACCCATCAATTAGCTAGGGGTAATTTATTGGAAATTTTCGGGATGCATTTAATAGGATAATTTTAATTAATTAAATCTATATTTTATGAATTTAATAATAATATTTTTAAATAATACTTGACAGCGCCGTCCACTGTGGAGTAACGCCGTCGCTCCTTTAATTAAATCGTCGTTTCATCTAAATGGTAAGCGTCGACCATTCGATCGAAATGATCGAACGCTCGAAGGCCTTCGTCCTCCGTGTGTCACGAGGGACCGAGCGCGAGGCACGCGTCGACTGCCGCTGAAGGACCCTCTCGTCCCTCCATTTAGTCTCCCAGACCGTTTGGACTCAGGATCTTGCACAAAAACTGAGCTTAGAAGGTCAATCAACCCTCGGCAATTATCGCAATTCTCTGGACCGTCCAACTCGAGGTACCTCTATCCCTAAATCTATGCTTCCAAATGTTAAATTTCTTGTTTACATGACAATTTCACATTCTTGATTGAATTTTGAGCGGACCTGATCGAGTCGATCAGGTCTGGTTAACCCATATTTGACTAAGATGCAACAGTAGAAACCGTTACCTATTTTTCTCGCTGAGCGTAGTGACCTAGGGTTTGATATTGCCGGAGCGTACGCCTTCTCCAGTGACGTTTGGGGTACCAATCGAAAGGTCTCTTCAATTACCTTAATTAGACCTAAAACTTCAATTGACCATAACTTGGTCAATTGAGCTCCAATATGAATGATCCAAATATTAATTTAGATCAAAAAAACTTAATTAACAGTAATATATAAAAATATTTTAGATCCAATAGTTAGATTTGCTAATCACCCTTAATTACTCTAAATCTTAATTAGTGAATATTAGCAAATCTAGTAATTCAAATTGAGTGATTTAAGTTTCAGAGGACTCATAGAGTCATTTAAAACTTAGCTGTAAGGTTGGATTAGTGTTTGAGTGATTAATTTCACTAATCACTCACTAATCACCCTAAACCCTAATTAGGTCATAACTTAGTCAAATTAGATCCAAATTGAGCCTACCACATGTCATTATAATCAGTGGACTATTTGTAAACCATAGCCACTAATTTTACTCAATTTGGGCACTGATTGATAAAGTTAGGTTTTTGACCCTTAATTAGGGATCCCTTATCAGAATTTAGCAAATTTAGATTTTATGAAAAGCTTAGGCAGTAAACAACAATAATCTAAAAGAAAATTTAACTTTCACTTAGTCAAATTTCTAATTTGCCATTATGAGTCAACTTTATTAATTTGACTTCATATGGCTTAATAATCACCCAAAATTAATTTAGTTACTGGCTAATCTTACATTAGACAGTAAGAATCTCATTCCAAAAGAAAATTTCAGAATTAAAGCCCTAGATCAAAATTTAATTTTTTGAACTCTTAAGTTGGGGCAAAATGGTAATTTTGCCCAAATTTAGGGTTTAGCATCTTAAAGCCCTAAAATCATTTTATAATCATTAAAATAAGTAAATATAATGATTTATAGTAGAAATTAGTTAAGTTCAAAGCCTAAATAAGATTTTGATTTAAAATCTCAA
This sequence comes from Gastrodia elata, assembly GCA_016760335.1. Taxonomy (NCBI): domain Eukaryota; kingdom Viridiplantae; phylum Streptophyta; class Magnoliopsida; order Asparagales; family Orchidaceae; genus Gastrodia; species Gastrodia elata. The sequence continues at coordinate 23,951,845 of CM028684.1, read as the reverse complement.
TCTTAACCCTTAAAAAAAATTCCTAAGTCTTAAGTGAGTGTTTCTCCTTCCTTAATCATTCTTAGATCTTTTCTTAGGTCTTTATAACATTAGTTAGATTGTATATCTTGAGAGATACTCTTAGAAATTAAGAGCTTTAATTCCTAGGATTATGAATAGATCTTAGGTTAGAATTCATCTATTGAGTAAATTGGGTTACTCAATAGGTGAAACCTTGAGTTTTTTAGTTTATAGATTTTCTTAGTTTATTAAATGATTATTTGATCTTTAAACCCTAGAATTAAGAATAGAGATCTATCCTAATGAATTGATTTATCATTAGGACTTGCTTTAACTTAATCTGTGAGATTTGGGTTCTAAACCTTAGATCTTCAGTTATCTTTGGATTAAGTGATTATACCCCATCATCTAGAGTCTAATTCTTAATCTTTTCATCTTGTTTTGGCTAATCAACATGAGGTTTGGGGTAAACTAAATTATAAAATTAGGACGATGATTTATTCATTTTAACCAAATAGTCGTCTTTTGATTAAGATATAGCTAGGACTTGGCCAGTCCTAACTATCTTCAACTAGTAGGATTCGTGATTCTAAGTTACAGAATGTGTAAGAATTGATGATTCTAAAACTTATGTAACTTAGAGTAGATAGAACGAATAAAGTAGACAACAATGGATATCACCTGTGTTTTAGATAGAGTTTCTTGCTCACTTTGATTTTGATGCTTCACATTCCTTGATTTTGAGTTTATTACCTTGAGCATATATTATGTACTTAAGATATTTGATAAATATCTTATGTCAACTTTGAATATTCATAAGCAGCATTATGTTTTCTTTTTATAAGTGGTTTGTAAGGTGTAGATTGATTAGTATACCTCTTCGGTCAACTCGTTCGGGTCGGCAACTTTGTCGAGGGTTTAATGTCTGACAGTTTATGACCATGCCTAGTCCGTGAGATAGGATGGATAGACTCTTACCATACTGACTATAGAGTCAGGATTCTGATATGGTTATACTAATTCAAGTACACTTACATTTGGTTCTGTCTTAGCTCATCAGGCTAAGAGTTTTCAGTGATACTCAGTTCAGAGCTTCTTTCTTAACCCATCAGGCTAAGATTTGCTGAGTATGCCTTCAATTGAGTGGCTTGGACAGTTACTGTAGTTTTCAGTTTTCAGTTGTTACTTTTACTTGTATATTCTGCATTTCAGTACTGTTTTACTTATAGCTTTCCCGCACGTATTTCTATATAGGATGCTAGTTTTACTTACTGTTTTCATATGTACACCTAGGATGTTAGTTGCTTTCAGATTTATAATGTTCAAGTTCTATATGTTACCTAGTATAATCTTATTGATCATAAGTATGTTTAGGCTGTATTTTCTTTTCAGTTTTGTCTAGTTTTCCTTTTTGCTTACCTATCTTTGTTGCAGTTGCTTGGAGGAGGTATATGCTTACTTCCTAGTTGCTTTAGTTATAAACTGTTTGTTTATAACTTTATACTAGTCTTTTTGTATGCTTTTCTACACCTATTTGCTTCAGTTTCTGGTTTATAGTGATATTCAAGTAATTTAATAAAATTATTTACCCTAATATGTGCTTAGACAATAGTCTAACCAGTTTTTATTTTGTTGGCTGGAGCCCTATCATTATGAAACTGATAATGGTAGGTTCTGAGTTTATTGGAGCAATTGATCCAGTGGAGAGCTTGCCATTGGAGGAGGAGCCCATTCCTGAAGACATATAGTTTTAGCTTTCTTTCTGCTTGTGAGGATTGAGAGTTTTCTTTTCAGTTCTTTAATCTATTGAAATTGTTGTAATAATTCAGGATTAACTTTTCTTTTCAGCACTTTACTTATTCTGTATTGATTGTATTTATACTGTATGGATGGATGTTATATTTTTATTACTTCCGCACTCTGAATTCTTGTATGATCATTTAATGATATATTCTGGGATGAATGGCAAAGTCCTTAGTTAAGTTGGATTAGAAAGTGTGTCTAATCCAATTTTAAGTGGGGACCTTGTGTGGCGGCCCTGCCCCGCCGTGGTCCTGTTAACCCTAAAGTTAACATGATTATAGTGGAGGGGTCTCCAAATGACAAAGTTCCCACTTAAGATTGGATTAGACACACATTCTAATCCAATTTAAATAAGGACTTTGCCATTCAATCTAGAATACTATCACTAAATGATCATACATGAACTCAAAGTGCGGAAGCATAAAACATAACATCCATCCAATATAGTATAAATACAATAATACAGAATAAGTAAAGTACTGAAAAAGAAAAAATAATCCTATATTATTACAACATTTAATGAGTTTAACAGAACTGAAAGAAAACTCTCATCCTCACTAAAAATAGAAACCTAAGCTACAGATCTTCAGGAACGGGCTCCTCCTCCAATGGCAAACTCTCCACTGGATCTGCTAAACCAACAAACTCAGAACCTACCATTATCAGTTTCATAATGGTAGGGCCCCAGCCAACAAAAGAAAACTGGTTAGACAATAAGTCTAAGTACATTTTAGGGTAAGAGTTTATTTAAGTTAACTGAATATCACCATAAAAACAGAACTGAGCAAAAATAGGTGCAGAAAAGCATACAAAAGAGCTGAAATAAGTTATAAATTATAGTTTATAACTAAACAAAAAGGAAGTAAAACATACCTCCTCCAAGCAACTGCAACACAAACAGGTAAGTAAAAAAAGTGTAAAACTGTAAGAAAATATAACCTAAATATGCATATGATCAAACTGATTATGCCAAGTGACATAAAATACTGAGTACACTAACATCCTAAACAAGCTTAAGAACACAGTAAGTAAATCTAGCATCCTATATAAAAACACATGCAGGAAAGCTGTAAGTAAAACAGTGCTGGAATGCAGAATATACTAGTAAAACAGTAACTGTAAACTGAAACTATAGTAACTATATAAGTCAACTGAACTGAACATGAACTCAGCAATTCTTAGCCTGATGAGCTAAGAAACTCTGAACTGAACGTCACTGAAACTCTTAGCCTGATGAGCTAAGACAGAACTGAATGTAAGTGTACTTGAATTAGTATATCCATATCAGAATCCTGACTCTGTAGTCAGTAGGGCAAGAGTCTATCCATCCTATCACTCGGACTAGGCATGGCCAATAGACTGTCGGACATTAAACCCTCGAAAGGTTGCCGACCCCGAACGGGTTGATCGAAGAGGTATACTAATCAAGCTACACCTTACAAACCACTTGTGAAATGAACACAATGCTATTTATGAATGTTCAAAATTGACATAAGATATTTACCAAATATCTTAAGTACATAATATATGTTCAAGGTATAAGGCTCAAAATCAAGGAATGCGAAGCATCAAAAATTCAAAGTGCAAGAAACTCTATCTAAAACACAGGTGATATCCTTTGTTATCTACTTTATTTGTTCTATCTACTCTAAGTTACATAAGTTTCAGAATTTATTAATTCTTGCACATTCTGTAACTTAGAATCACGAATCCTACTTGTTGAAGATAATTAGGACTGGCCAAGTCTTAATTATAACTTAATCAAAAGACGACTATTTGGTTAAAATGAATAAATCAGCGACCTAATGTTGTAAATTAAATCATCCCAACCATCATCTTGATTAGCCAAATCAAGATGAAAAGATTAAGAATTAGACTCCAGATGATGGGGTCTAATCACTTAATCTAAAGGTATAACTAAGGGTCTAAGGTTTAGAACCCAAACTCACAGATTAGGTTAAGGCAAATCCTAATGATAAATCAAATTCATTAGGATAGATCTCTATTCTTAGTTCTAAAGTTTAAAGATTAAATAATCATTTAATAAACTAAGAAAAATCTAGAAACTAGAAAGCTCAAGGTTTCATCTAATTGAGTAACCCAATTTACTCAATAGATGAATTCTAACTTAAGATCTATTCCTAATTTTAGGACTTAAAGCTCTTAATTACTAAGAGTATTTCTCAAGACACACATCCTAACTAATGTTATAAGACCTAAGAATGGGTCTAAGAATGATTAAAGAATGAGAACACTCACATAGGACTTATGAATTTTCTTAAGGAGCAAATTTTGAGATTTTAATTAAAACCTAATTTAGACTTAAATTTGATTAATTTCAACTATGAATCATTCTATTTACTGATTTTACTGATTAGAAACTGAATTTAGGGCTTTAAAAGGCTAAACCCTAAATTTGGGCAAAATGACCATTTTGCCCCTACTTAAGGGTTCAAAAGATCAACTTTTAATCTAGGGCTTAAATTCTGAAATTTTCTTTTGGAAAGTGATTTTTATTGTCTAATATAAGATTAGACAGCAACTAAGTTAATTTTGGGTGATTATTAAGCCATATGAGATCAAATTAGTGAATTTGACTCATAAGAGCAATTTAGTAATTTGATTAAGTGAAAGCTAAATTTTCTTCTAGATTATTGTTCTTTACTGTCTAAGCTTTCCATAGAACCTAAATTTGCTGAAAAACTGATAAGTATTGGCCAAGTTATGGCCAATACAAGATCTAGGGTTTAAGGGTTAATTTAAGGGATTCTTAATTATAGGTCAAAAATCCTAACTTTTTCAATTAGTATCCAAATCAAGCAAAATCAGTGACTATGAATTACAAATAGCTCATTGATTTTTAATGATATGTGATAGGCTCAATTTGGACCTAATTTGACTAAGTTAAGACCTAATTAGGGTTTAGGGTAATTAGTGAGTGATTAATAAAATTAATCACTCAAAAACTAATCCAACCTTATGGATTGATTCTAAATGGATCTATGAGTCCTCTGAAGTTTAAAACTCTCAATTTGAGTTACTAGATTTGCTATTATTCACTAATCAAGATTTAGAGCAATTAAGGGTGATTAGCAAATCTAACCGTTGGATCTAAAATATTTTTATAGATTACTGTTAATTAGATTTTTCTGATCTAAATTGATATTTGGATCATCAAATTTGGAGCTCAATTGACCAAGTTATGGCCAATTGAAGATCTAGGGTTAATTAACCTAATTAGGGTTTGGTCCTAATTGTGATTAGGCAAATACTAATCCAAACAGCAAGATAAATACTATCAAATTAATCCTTAGGGTTTTTGATTACTTTAAAACCCATATTGGGTATATTTGGATCAATCTACACAAAGTTATGAGCTAAATAAGATTTGAGACATTTAATTTAAATTAAATTAAACCTAAATAATCACTTTGCAAAATATTGATCCTACAGAAAATTGAATGGCATCAATAAATTCCTTATATTTTTCTGATTAATTTGGTATATTTATTTATATAATTTGGACATATATTTATCAAGTTATGATTGTTTAAAGTTTGGATTTAAATTAATTATTTAATTCTGTTTAATTAAATTAACTTAAATCTATTTAAATATAATTATAAAACAATTATAATTATTTGTTAAATTATATATATATTTAATTTTATTATTTAAAAAATCTTCAGGACACGTGGCGCACAACCAGTGGCTGAGGAGACGGCGGCGGGCCCCACTGACGACCTCTGCAGCCGCGTCATTCGTCTGACGCGAGGCGGGCCCCACTTCTGCCGCCGAGCCACGCAGCTAGCTGGGAAGAAGCCACGTGCTCTTGGTGGACCCCAGCTCCTACGCGGAAATCCGAGGAGGACGGGTCGGGCCCGGGTCGACCCGGTCCGACCCGAAAGCTCGTCTTCTCAACATCTTCTCCCCGAGGGCGCAGAGATTAGGGTTTGCTTTTACAGGGAGTTCCCATCATATAAACTGCTCGACCCGCATGGCGTTGGATAGCTAAAGATGCGATCTTCCATTAGGTGATCGAATCGAGACCTAATACGATCTGAGTCGATCACAATCTTTAACCCTAAATAACCCTATTTCGGCTTTTTTTTTTTTTTTAACGGTAAAGGCTGTAGACGAATCGAAGATTTAAGATGATTCGCAACTTGTATTCCAGATCAATACCATGAAATCATTAATCCACATATTGAAATAACGTTTCGAATTTGAGCGATTGAAAATGCTATTGAAATAAGAAGGATTGAGAGTACCTAGTTTCGACGGCTGCAGATCAATCGGGATCGACTCGAACGCTTTCGATTTCTGAGAGGGTTGGACTTGAGTAACACGAGCCGAGGAGTCGATCGAGAGCTTTAACTCACCGAGATAGCGGTGGGATCGACGGGTGGCGAGGGAGACGACGCGCGTCTCAGGCCTCCGCTACCGCGTGTTCTTCGCGGAGAAGATGAAGCTTCTGCCGTCTGATCAAACGATCAGACGGCCGCGAATCGTTCGCTCGACTGACGGGCGAAGCTGACGGCATCCAAAGAAAGGTAACGGCGCTTTTAATTAACCCGACGGAGCCGTTAAGCATTATTAATTAATTATTTATTTATATTAAATTATACAGATTTAATTAATTAATTTTAACCTATTAAATGCATCCCAAAAATTTCCAATAAATCACCCTTAGCTAATTGAAGGGTGAGGAACGCAACGGCGCACTCGGATTTTTGTTTCGACGAGTATTTAATTATTTGATTATTTAGGGTATTTAAATAATATTAAAATATTTGACGAAAAATCAATGACTTCCAAATGCTTCCAAAATTTCACCCCTAGCTAATTTGGGTGTTCTGAATGCAATAGCGAAGCCAGATTTTCAATCTGAGGTCTAGATAAAAAGTCAAATTTTCTAAGTTTTGGGATTTTTCAGAATTCCTGTTTTGACTTTGTTGACTTCTTGGTTTGACCTAGGTTTCAGAAATTTGCTTCAAATCACTTAGTTAGTGACTTAGAACCTTAATTAAGACTTAGTAAGACTTAGATTAGTCTTAATTGAGCAAAGTAACAACCTGGGTTGTTACACCTTATCATTTGGTAACCCCTCCACCGTAATCATGTTAACTTAAGAGTTAACAGGACCATGGCGGGGCCAGGTCGCCACAAATGTAATTCAAAGTATATTATAAAGTATGTATCAAATATTTATGTTAAGCAAGTCTAAAAGTAAAAGGCTCAAACAATAAGGAAAGCATGGCAATTCAAATTCAAGGAATAATAGCACTACACAAACTTTGTGATATCACTTGTTTTCTAATTTAATCGTTCTATCTACTCTAAGTTACATAAGATTCAGAATCAATAATTCCTACATTGTCTGTAACTTAGAATCACGAACCTATAAGTTGAATATAATTAGGATTAGCTATGTCCTAATTATAAATGATTCAAATGTTGCATATAAAGTTAAATAAGTAAATCAATCGTCCTAATTTATTATTTATAAATCCCAACCTAAATCTTGATTAGCCAAATCAAGATTGAAAGGATTAAGAATCAAACTCTAAAGAATAAAGTTCAATTACTTAATCATAGGGTTATCTTAAGGACGAAGGTTTAATCCCATCTCACTGATTAAATGTTAAGGAAAATCCTATTGAATTAAGTCAAACTCAATAGGATAGATTTTTAATCCTAACTCTAATGTTAAAAGATCAAATAATCAATTAATAAACTATGAAAAATCTAATAAACTACTAAAATCAAGGTTTCACCTTAATGAGTAACCCACTTTACTCATTAGATGAATTCTAACCTAAGATCTATTCATAATCTTAAGAATTAAAGTTCTTAAATCTAAGAGTATCACTCAGACACACGTCCTAACAAAAGTTATAAGGCCTAAAGTTTGATCTAAGAAGTTCAAAGGAATGAAGGTCTCTCATATTTCACTTAAATTTTACTTAAGACTTAACTTAGGGATTTCATCAAATTTCTAATTTGAGACTTAGAATTATCTAAATTATATCCTAAATCATTTTAATTACTATATATTATGATTTAGAGATTAAATCAGGTCTTAAATTCATTAAACTCTAATTTTTGGCAAAAATACCATTCTGCCCCTTACTTAAGGGTCTAAAACTTATCTTTATGAATTAGGGTTAAATTCTAGATTTTAATAAAGTGGAATGATTACTTACAGTCTAATATGAGTTTAGACAGTAGGTTCATTAATTTTGGTTAAGTATTAAGTATTATAAGGTTAAATTAAAGAATTTGACCTATAAGGGAAAATTTTTATCCTAATAATACCTAAATTTTCTATTAGTTTATTAAAATTTAAGTCCTAAGCTTTCCATAGAACCTAAAATCATCAAATTCTGATATGTATTGGCTAAGTTATAGCCAATACAAATTTTAGGGTTTAAATGATAATTAAGGGTTCCTAATTAAGATCAAATTTTTCTAACTTCTCCAATTGATCTCCAAATTGAGTAAAATCAGTGTTTATAATTAACAAATGATCCACTGATTTCATTGACTAGTGGTAGGTTCAATTTAGAACTTAATTAGCTAAGTTATGGCATAATTAGGGTTTATGTGATTAGTTAGTGATTAGTGAAATTAATCACCAAACCACTAATTTAACCACATCATTAGGTTCTAATGTACTTAAGAAGTTCTCTGAAACTTAAATTGTGCACTTTGGATTATTAGATTTGCTAATATTCACTAATCAAGTTTTATAGTAATTAGGGTTGATTAGAAAATCTAACCATTGGATCCTAAATATTTTTGTATATTATTGTAAATTAGGTTTTTCTGATCTAAATTGCTATTTGGATCACCTAATTTGGAACTCAATTGACTAACTTATGGTCAATTGAAGTTTTAGGATTATTTGACCAAATTAGAGTTAGGTCCTAATTGTGTTTAGCCTAAAATTTAATCCAAACAGTAAAATGGATACTACTAAATTAAACCTTAGGGTTTTCTGAGTACTTTGAGACCTATTTTCAATAAGTTTGAATTAGTGTGCACAAAATTATGGCTTAATGAAAATTTGTAACATTTTTAGGGTTATTTAAATATCCTAAATGTCACTATCTTAAATATAGCTCTAAATGAAATTTTAAGAATTCCATAATATTTCTTATTTTCTGCTGATCAAAATGACATATAATTTTAATATATTTGGAGTTCAGAATTTTAAGATATGGTTGATTAAAGATCTAAGTTATTTTATTTAATTTAGTTAAATATTAAGCATTCTATATTTATCAATATATTAATTAATTTAATTAAATTTGTTAGCTTTTGATTTACTAAAATTCAAAATTTGAATTAATTAACTCATAATTATCGGCTGATTAGGATGACAGGTCCCACACAGCTGAGAGCTCTGCAAATCACATTTGGCCAATTGTCAAAGGTGGGCCCCACGATACGATGCTGGGACCCAGACTGTTGCACAGCAGTGCTGTGCTGGCGGCCCACTGAGCGATGAGGCGTGAACCGGGCCCGGCCCGCTTCAACCCAGCCCGAAGATGACCCTTTGCCTTCTTCGTCGTTTCGGCGGAACCGGCATCTAGGGTTAGGTTTTCGCTACATCAATCGAGCTCCTTAGGGCTCGATCGAATGCTAGAAGATTTATAGATGCAATAAGAGGCTACGACAATTAGCATAATAGGATATATGATCTACGAATGCATTGATCGAATGATATAATTCTGGAGTTTGGACGGTACCTGATCGTTTTCAATCGATAGCTTTAGGGTATTTGAGACCCGCCGCTGTCTGCAAGACCTTCTCTTCGATCTCCTCGAGGTTTCCCGAGAGGCTAGAAGACTTGCTGTGGTTTTGAACAAACCCTTAGGTGGCTGCAAATGCGCATCTGCGATTCAGTTGGCCGCGTGCAGGCCCGCGTAGCACGCGTCACACGCTAGCAACCCAGCGGGAGAGACAGCCCATAGACCGTTCGATCGTATCAACTGATCCGATCGAATGATGCAGAAGAGCCAACATTGGATCTAACAGAGGTAGCGATAAGTGAACGACGTGAATAGAAGTAGACAGCTTTCATTAAGTGTTATTTAATAATTTTAATTAAATTATACAATTTTGTAATTTAAATTTATATGATTAATTGTATCCAGAAAATTTCCAATAAATCGCCCCTAGCTAATTAAGGGGTACAGAATGCAACGGCGAGATCGGATTTTCATTTTGACGAGTATTTATGTATTTGATTTTTTAGGATATTTAAATAATATTAAAATATTCGACGAAAATTCAACGACTTCCAAATGCATCCAAAATTTCACCCCTAGCTAATTTGGGGGTGGTGAACGCAATGGTGAAGTCAGATTTTTGATTCAAGGTCAAAATAAAAAGTCAATTTCTAGGGTTTTAAGATTTTCTAGAAATCAGGTTTTGATCTATTTGATCCCTGGTTTGATCCAGATCTTAGAGGTAGGTTCTAAATGACTTGATTAAGATACTAGAACTATAATTAGGACTTGGATTAGTCCTAATTAACCAAAGTAATAATATGGGTTGTTACACCTCTTGTGATAGAAATCATTATTGAGTGATCTTTATGATCATACCCTTGGAGCCTTGTGTAGGACTCACCCATTTAGAGTAAGGATTAATAGCTTTGATAAATCCTTGTATATTAAATAGAGTTGCCTAAATCCAGATTATTGGTTGGTGCAGTATAGTATACCCATAGTACTGGATTACTTCAGTAGTATTCAGAATTGGTTGATTCACTCCAATGTTGACATATGACCAGGTGTTATCCCAAGAGATTAGTCGAATATAGTCCAGTTATAATAAATCTTCCAAGACTAAGAGTGTTATAAATAGGGACTCATTCCTTAGTTTGATTAAAATACAAATCGCCATCGGGTGATGCCTCCTAATGAAGATCGCTTCAATAGGTGTGGCTTAAATAAACTAAATAATTCGGGTCACCTTTTTTAGGACACTAAGTGTGATTGTGAGTTGAGCATCTTAATGACTTAACTTGAGATACAAATCGCCATCGGGTGATGCCTCCTATCGAAGATCGCTTCATTAGGGTGGCTTAATCAAACTAAGTGTTAAGAACCACCTTTCTTGCAAATGTGCTAAATATGTGTATACAATCATCCCAACTAATGATTTTTAAATTAAACTCTCAACTTTTACCAATTGTCAAATTAGAATCTAGGAGTCAGAATTCTTTTAGCAGGATTCTACACAATAGAGACATTGAATTTATTATTAGATTTCAAAGCATTTTTCTGAATTTTTGGATTTATCTCATGTAGCCTAGAAGCATGAGCACGAGCATAAGCATGACGTGTGAGTATCAGAATGATGTATGAGTATCAATAATTATTTATGAGTTACATAATGTTGCATACTTTGACTAGAGAATTTTAGGATACATTGGTATCATAGTAAACAGTATTCCCAACTAGATGTATGTATACATTGGCCCGTACTACTCTTAGCAGTTTAGTGATATTTTGGTTGCATATCAGTGGCATACACTGTTGTGGCATATTCAGATGCACAGACATACATCATAATTTTACAGATGATTACTCAGTTTCAGATTTAAGTGTTGTGGCATATTCAAATGCACAATTTCAATAATATACAACATAGTTTTATAGATGATTACTCAATTTTAGATTCATTACTATTTTAGTTTAGTTTCAGTATTTAGTTTATAGCTTAACTTTACTTTATTTTAGTTTTGTACAGTTTTATAGAATTTTATGCTTTCAGTTACATTTACAGTATTTCTACAGATTTAATTACATTATGTAAATATTAAATAAATAATTAGAACTGTTTAGATTAGCTTCGATGTGTTAGACTTATTGTCTAATATGAGGTACTTTTGGGATACGGCAATTTGCTAGATCTTGAGCAGTATACTGAGCCAGGTCAGGAGGGCACCTAGGAGGTTCAGGAGGATCTCATAGAGCACTAGTGGGCCATTCTTCAGCTTTACTTTTCTGCTTAGTTTATTTCAATTCAGTAATTAAATTTTATGTTTGTTTCAGCAAAATATTTGTAATAATTCTAAATGTATTTTCTTTTTTCTTTTCTGAGACGAACACTTTCATACAGCTTCTGCGATGAATGTTTCTTATACAACTAATATTTTACTTATAGTTTACTTAAGAAAGCAAATTAGGGTTTTGCATGAAATACATTTTAATAGTCTTAAAAAAATCATATGAATTAAGTTCGAAATCATTTCATTTATTGATTTTAATGATTAAGATATGAAACTAAGGCTTAAAAGCATTTAACCCTAAATTTGGGCAAAATAACTATTTTGCCCCTCCTTAAGGGTCTAAAAATCTAAATTTTGATTTAGAGCCTTAAATTGGAAATTTTTAGTGGCAATTGATTACTTACTATCTGATATGAAGATATATATTAAGTACACCAAATTTGGATAATTATTAAGCCTTATGAGCTCAATTTAAGGAAATTAACTCATAAGGGTAAATTAGTATTTTATCCTAATAGAATCTAAATTTTCTATCAGTTTATTAAAGTTTATTGTCTAAGGGTTCCATAGAACCAAAAGTTTCTGAATTCTGATATGTATTAACTAAGTTATAGCTAAAATAAAATTAGGGTTTTAAAGTGAAATTTAAGGTTTCTTAAGAAGGGTCAAAAACATAATTTTTTTATATGAAGTTTAAATTCATAAAAACTTAATAGTTATAGTTTTTTATAGCACACTAAGTACTTTAACTGGAAGTAGACTCAAATTGGATCTCATTTGGTCAAGTAATGACCTAATTAGGGTTAAGAGTGATTAGTGAGTAATTAGTGAAATTAATCACAAAATTACAAAACTAACTACACCACTAGGGTCTACTCTACTCTATGAGCTATTAGAAATTTGAATTACTCAATTTGGATTATTAAATTTGCTAATCTTCACTAATCAAAATTTAGGATGATTAGGGTTTATTAGGAAATCTAGCCATCAAAACCTAAATATTTTTGCAGTTTATTGTTTATTAGGTCTTCTTGATCAAAATTGTATATTGGAAGACCTAATTTGTAATTCAATTGACCAAGTTATGATTAATTGAAGTTTTAGGGTTAATTAGGATAATTATGGATTAGGTCCTAAAAGTGATTAGACAAAATATACTTCAAAGAGTAGTATCCTTATATGATAAGAGTAGTATTCTTATCCTAAGTATTAGACTAATACATATATTGGATGTAAAACACATGAGGATCTAATATATGTATAAGATATCAGCATTTTTAGTATACTGATAACATCATAATACTAAGTATAAGTAGTGTATAAATAGAGTGCAAAAGCTAAGACAAACATCTAGAAATATTCATCATTGAAGCTGCATGTAATATTCATCTCAGAAAAGAAAAGAAAACACATATAGAATCATTGAAAACAATTTAATAAAATACAAACATAAAAGATAAGTACTGTACTGAAATAAACTAAGCAAAATAGTAATGCTGGAGAAGAGTCAACTATTGTTCCACGGGCTCCTCCTAAATCTCTTGGGGGTCTTCCTGACCTGGCTCAATATAGTGCTCAAGATTTTGCAAATTACTGGATCCCAAAAGTACCACGTGTTAGATAATAAGTCTAACACGTCGAAACTGATATAAACAGTTCTAGTTAATAATTTAACATTTACATAATGTAAGTAAATTTGCAGTAATACTGTAAAGATAGATGAAAGTATAAAATTGTACAAAATTAAAGTAAAGTAAAACGGCCCTGCCCCGCCGTGGTCCTGTTAACCCTTAAGTTAACATGATTACGGTGGAGGGGTCACCAAATGACAAGGTCCCCATTTAGAATTGGATTAGACACACATTCTAATCCAATCTTAACTAAGGACTTTGCCATTCATACAAAAATACAATCACTAAATGATCATACATGAACTCAGAGTGCGGAAGCATAAAACATAACATCCATCCAATACACTATAAATACAATAATACAGAATAAGTAAAGTACTGAAAGAGAAATATAAACCTATATTATTACAACATTTCATAAGTTTAAAAGAACTAAAAGTAAACTCTCAATCTCACAAGCAAAAGAAACTAAAGCTACAGATCTTCAGGAACGGGCTCCTCCTCCAATGGCAAGCTCTCAACTGGATCTGCTACTCCAACAAACTCAGAACCTACCATTATCAGTTTCATAATGGTAGGGCCCCAGCCAACAAAAGAAAAACTGGTTAGACAATATGTCTAAGTACATTTTAGGGTAAAAGTTTATTTAAGTTAACTGAATATCACCATAAAAATAGAACTGAGCAAAATAGGTGCAGAAAAGCGTACAAAAGAACAGTAATAAGTTACAAACTACAGTTTATAACTAAATAAATAGGAACTAATACATACCTCCTCCAAGCAACTGCAACAAAGACAGGTAAGCAAAAGAAAAGTAAAACTGTAAGAAAAGTACAACCTAAAACATGCTTATGATCAAACAAATTATGCTAGGTGACATACATAATTTGAACAGTATAAAACTGAAAACACTAACATCCTATGTGAGCATATAAAAATAGTAAGTAGAACTAGTATCCTATATATAACATGTGTAGGAAAACTGTAAGTAAAATAATGCTAAAATGCAGAATACGCTAGTAAAACAGTAACTGTAAACTGAAACTGCAGTGACCATCTAAGTCACCCAAACTGAACACATATACAGCAAATCTTAGACTGATGAGCTAAGAAACTCTAAACTGAACATCACTGAAAACTCTTAGCCTGATGAGCTAAGACAAAACTGAATGTAAGTGTACTTGAATTAGCATATCCATATCAGAATCTTGACTCTATAGTCAGTAGGGCGAGAGTCTATCCATCCTATCACTTGGACTAGGCATGGCCAATAGACTGTCGGACATTAAACCCTCGAAAGGTTGCCGACCCCGAACGAGTTGATCGAAGAGGTATACTAATCAAGCTACACCTTACAAACCACTTGTGAAATGAACATAATGCTGCTTATAAATAATGTTCCAAATTAACATAAGATATTTATCAAAATATCTTATGTACATAATACATGTTCAAGGTATAAGGATCAAACTGAAGCATAAAAAATCAAAGTGCAAAAAAACTCTATCTAAAACACAGGTGATATCCTTTGTTATCTACTTTATTCGTTCTATCTACTCTAAGTTACATAAGTTTCAGAATCATCAATTCTTACACATTCTGTAACTTAGAATCACGAATCCTACTAGTTGAAGATAATTAGGACTGGCCAAGTCCTAATTATAACTTAATCAAAAGATGACTATTTGGTTAAAATGAATAAATCATCAACCTAATTTTGTAATTTAATTTATCCTAACCTCATCTTGATTAGCCAAATCAAGATAAAAAGATTAAGAATTATACTCTAGATGATGAGGTCTAATCACTTAATCTAAAGGTATAATCTAAGGGTCTAAGTTTAGAACCCAAAACTCACGGATTAGGTTAAGCAAATCCTAATGATAAATCAAATTCATTATGATAGATCTCTATTCTTAGTTCTAGGGTTTAAAGATTAATAATCATTTAATAAACTAAGAAAATCTATAAATTAGAAAACTCAAGGTTTCACCTATTGAGTAACTCAATTTACTTAATAGATGAATTCTAACTTAAGATCTATTCCTAATCTTAAGAATTAAGGCTCTTAATTACTAAGAGTATCTCTTAAGACACACATCCTAACTAATATTATAAGACCTAAGGATGGGTCTAAGAATGATTAAAGAAGGAGAACACTCACTTAGGACTTAGTAATTTTCTTAAGGAGCAAATTTTGAGATTTTAATCAAAACCTAATTTAGACTTGAGTTTGATTAATTTCAATTCTAAATCATTCTATTTACTGATTTTAGTGATTAGAAACTGAATTTAGGGCTTTTAAAGGCTAAACCCTAAATTTGGGCAAAATGACCATTTTGCCCCTACTTAAGGGTTCAAAAGATCAAATTTTGATCTAGGGCTTAAATTCTAAAATTTTCTTTTGGAAAGTGCTTCTTATTGTCTAATATAAGATTAGACAGTAACTAAATTAATTTTGGGTAATTATTAAGCCATATGAGATCAAATTAGTGAATTTGACTCATAAGGGCAATTTAATAATTTGACTAAGTGAAAGTTAAATTTTCTTTCAGATTATTGATCTTTACTACCTAAGTTTTCCATAGAATCTAAATTTGCTAAATTTTGATAAGTATTGGCCAAGTTATGGCCAATACAAGATTTAGGGTTTAAGGTTAATTAAGGGATCCTTAATTATAGGTCAAAAATTCTAACTTTGCCAATTAATGTCCAAACTAAGCAAAATTAGTGGTTATGAATTACAAATAGCCCACTAATCATAATGACATGTGGTAGGCTCAATTTGGACCTAATTTGACTAAGTTAAGACCTAATTAAGGTTTAGGGTGATTAGTGAGTGATTAGCAAAATTAATCACTCAAATACTAATCCAGCCTTACAAATGGATTCTAAATGATTTTATGAGTCCTCTGAAACTTAAATCACTCAATTTGGATTATTAATTTGGCTAATATTTACTAATCAAGATTTAGAGTAATTAAGAGTGATTAGTAAATCTAACTGTTGGATCTAAAATATTTTTATAGATTATTGTTAATTAGGTTTTTCTGATCTAAATGGACCTTTGGACCATTAAATTTGGAGCTCAATTGACCAAGTTATGGTCAATTGAAGTTCTAGGGTTATTTGACCTAATTAGGGTTAGGTCCTAAAAGTGATTAGTCTAAACTAATCCAAACAGCAAAGTGAAGACTACTAAATTAATCCTTATGATTTTCTGATCACTTTAAGACCCATAATCAATAGGTTTGGATCATTTGGTACAAAGTTATAGGCAAATGAAATTTTGTAATATATTTTGATTTTAGTTAATATTCCTAAATTTCACTATGTTAAAAATTTATCCAATTTAAGATTTGACATTCTCAAAATATTCCTTGAATTTTTCTGATAAATTTAATATATTTATTTGTAAAATTTGGACTCATATTTATCAGGATATAGTTACTTAAAGTTTTCTGATTTAATTAATTAAATAAAATCTGACTAGAATAATTTAGTTTAATAAATTTCATTTAATAAAATTTTAAACGTTATATATATGTTTAAACTAATTTTGTGTTCTGCAGGTGGGACCCACGAAATTCAGACAATGCTGATCGAGAAGGGACATTCGAGACACGTGTCGCTATAATACTCGTTTAAATAGGAACGGCGGGACCCACACGTAGTCAAAAGACTGACCCGCTGCAGTTGCCATTTGATATGCCACATGGGATCACTTGATGCCGACACATGGAGGCGAAGCTCAATCGGGCCAAACAGTGCGCCCGGCCCGAAAGACCCGAAAACCTGTCGGCATCTTCTTCTCCCCTTCGAGTCGCAGACGCAAGAATTAGGGCATGCTCCAGATCGACGGACAGAACTTCAATCAATTGATTTCGCATACCAAATTGAAGGAAGTAGTCATACCAATCAATTGAACTTTGAATCCTAGCCTTACCTTTATTATAACTCCGATAGTATGATGCCCTAGGTTTAAGGATATACTCTTACAAATGCGACAAAACCGGAAGGAAGAAATAAAATTTCTTATAGACATTTCATTTCAATTCGAGATTCAATCTGACTAATAAGAACACATAATTAATATGAAGGATCATTTTGATGATAATTTTAAGAATCGAGGGGAGTCGAAGTACCTAACACCTTTGGCTGTAATAGGATATCTTCGACGAGAGGGAGATTTCGGCACTCTCAAATCTACTCAATACTTTGCATGGAGGGAGACCGAGTTTCATTTTCAGTCAATACTGAGGTATAATAAAGGCTTTAAGCGGTGGCATAGCCTCTGGCGGCCGCGATTTCGAACGCGCGTCCAACGGCTGGACGCGTTCCCTAACGGGCACCCAGAGGAGGACCCGTGGATCTCCTGGACCGGTGCAGAGCCGGTTCAGGCTGGACCGGCAATCCGGTCCAATGGAGTGAAGTAGGCTGTGCATTTATGTGAGTGGGCCCCACCTTAATTATATATATTTATTTATACAAACATATATATATATATACATAATTCTTAAAATGATTCTTCTTTTATTGGCTAAATAAATTCTGAAAATTTTCAATAAATCACCTCTAGCTAATTGAGAGGTGAGGAATGTAACGGTGCGATCAGATTTTTATTTTGATGAGTATTTAATTATTTAATTATTTGCGGTATTTAAATATTATTAAAATATTCGATGAAAAATCAACGACTTCCAAATGACTCCAAAATTTCACCCATAACTAATTTGGGTGTTCTGAATGCAATGGCGAAGTCATATTTTTAATTTGAGGTCTAGATAAAAAGTCAAATTCTAGGATTTTGAAATTTTCCAAAATTCCAGATTTGACTTTGTTGACTTCTGGTTTTACCTAGGTTTCAGAGATGAGTTCTAAATTACTTAATTAGTGACTTAGAACCTTAATTAAGACTTAGATTAGTCTTAATTGAGCAAAGTAACAACCTGGGTTGTTACAGACACCCCACCCTTAACCTAATCCTTTGGCGGGATTAAGGGTGCGGGGCGCCACAGCGAACCCTAATTGCCTCCGATACGGGAAACTAGCAATGAAGGCGAAGCGTCTTCTTCGTGTCGGGTCGAGCTTGACCTGACCCGTTTGATTTCGCTAATCCAATCGGAACCGTTGATTTGATCAGATATAATCGATTCATCTGGATTAATCCAAGCCGTCGATCTCAGTCGACGTGATCGATCTGTGTCGCCGCGTATGACTGCTGGATGAGAGGGCGTGGGTCCCACGATCAGCTTTGCTGACGCCTGTGGGCCCCGCCAGCCCCGCCTCCTCCTATCCCAGGGTGACGTGTGTACATTGAGGGACCCATTGCTTTGATTCTGCCGGCTGAGTCAGACCCGCCATCAGCTGAAATCAAAATTATTTTAATATTAAGTTTATTGAAATCAATTTAAACTAATTTAATTAAACTGAAATATCTATTAAAATGTCAAATTTCAGGTGTCTATAATTTACTAAATACATATTCAAATTCTACAAATAAATATACTATTATTATCAGTAAAAATTAAAGAACAATCTGAGACTGTCAAATCTCTATTTGGACTTATATTTTGAATAATGACATTTAAGGGTATTAAATAATTCAAATTATTGTTACAAAAATTTAATTAATCATAACTTTGCAACCCTTAATCTAAACTTACCCATTATGGGTCTCAAAATATTCAAAAAACCCTAAGGAACATTTTAGTAATGTTAACTTTACTGTTTGGATTATTAATTGTCTGATCACATTTAGGACCTAACCCTAATTAGGTCAACTAACCCTAGAACTTCAATTAACTATAAATTTATCAATTGAGCTCCAAATTAAGTGATCTAAATATCTATTTAGATTAGAAAAACCTAATTTACAATAATATACAAAAATATTTAGGATCCAATGGTTAGATTTGCTAATCAACCCTAATTACTCTAAAACTTGATTAGTGGATATTAGTAAATCTAATAATCCAAATAGCACAATTTAAGTTTCAAAAAGCTCTTTAAGTATATTAAAACTTAATGGTGTGATTGGATTAGTGATTTGATGATTAAATTCACTAATCACTCACTAATCATCCTAAATCCTAATTAGGCCATAACTTAGTCAATTAAGTTCCAAATTGAACCCACCACTAGTCAATAAAATTAGTGGATCATTTGTGAATCATAACCACTGATTTTACTCAATTTGGACATCAATTGGAGAAGTTAAAAAAATTAGATCTTAATTAAGAACCCTTAATTATCATTTAAACCATAGAACTTGTATTGGCTATAACTTAGCCAATACACATCAGAATTTATTGATTTTAGGTTCTATGGAAAGCTTAGGACTTAACCTACAGTAAACTAATAGAAAATTTAGGTTTTATAAGATAAAATCACTAATTTGCCCTTATATGTCAAATTCCTTAAATTGACCTTATAAGGCTTAATCCTTAACCAAAATTTATGAACTTACTGTCTAAACTCATATTAGACAGTAAGTAATTATTCCACTTTAAAAAATTTTAGATTTGAGCCCAAATTTATAAAGATGAAATTTAGACCCTTAAGTAAAGGGCAAAATGGTAATTTTGCCCAAATTTAGGTTTAATCATCTTAAAACCTTAAATACATTCTTAAACATCTAAAATCAGTAAAATAACTGAATTTGAACTCATTTTAGAATATTTAAACTAATTAAAATGATAATATAAGAAAAACCCTAAAAATGTTCAAAAATTCTCTAAGTCTTAAATTAAGTCACCTTATGCCTCCTTTAAATTAAAATCATCATTTTAATGGTTAAATAATATCAGACCTAAAGTTCAATTATTCTCTTAAGATTTCCCTTCAAACTTTAGGATCTTAATTCCTTATGATCTATCTTAGAAATTAGGTTATAGTTCATCTATTAAGTAATTGAGTACTTAATAGATGAAACATTGGTTTTATAGTTTTCTAGATTTTATCCTTTATTTATGATTATTTTGTATTTAAACTCTAGACTTAAGATTAGAGATCAATCTTATTAGGCTTCATTTTGCTTAATAAGATAGCCTTAATTATAATTCGTGAGATTTGATTTAACTTTATATCATTAGGATTAGAACCTATTGGATTAAGAACTTGGATTTTAACTTCTTAATCCCCCAATTTTGATTTATACTAACCAAGATTGGTTTGGGATTCGTAAAATCATTAATTATGACATTTGATTTATTCTTTAACTTAATTAAGTGACATGTGATTTAAAAGTGTTAGAACTCAATTAGTTCTAACATTCTTTTGACTTATAGGCTCGATTTTCTAGATTTATACTCGATAGCTGGATATTGGAGATTCTAAACTTGTATAAGTTCAGATTAGTTAGAACTTCTAAAATAAAAAATAAAGTGATATCACAAATATTGTTTAGTGCTATTTTATATACATTAAACATTGTATGCTATGCTTTTCTTTTTGCTTTAGACTTCTTTACATTTGGATACATTGCATTAAATATATAATATTGGATGATTATTTCTATGTTGATTTTAATTATATTCATATGGCATTTCATATTGTTAGAAGGAAATTTGATGAAAAATAGCTTTACTAAACTTGAGGAGATATGTCTTTTTAGCCTGCCATGTAATATGACTTTACTTTAAAATAGTTTTGGGCTAGGATTACTTTCCTAGTGCCTGTAGGATAGCTTTTGGGGCAAGGACTACTTTCCTAGTGCCTGTGTTCTTGGGCTAGGACTACTTTCCTAGTGCTTGTTATTTCTGATTAGAACTACTTTCTTAGTGTATCTGGGACTACTTTTCTGGATACTTATTGTTCTAACTAGGACTACTTTCCTAGTGTATATAGGACTACTTTTCCAGATACTGGTTATTTCTGACTAGGACTACTTTTCTAATGTATCTGGGACTACTTTTCCGAATACTTGTTATTCTGACTAGGACTACTTTCTTAGTGTATCTGGGACTACTTTTCCAGATACTGGTTGTTTCTGACTAGGACTACTTTCCTAGTGAATTTGGGACTATTTTTCCAGATGCTTTGCAGTACTTTTTGATGGAATTAACTTTAATATGGGACTACTTTTTCAGATGGTTTGCAGTACTTTTAGATGGAATTAACTTTAATCTGGGACTACTTTTCTAGATGTTTAGCAGTTACTTTTCAGATGGAATATGGGAATACTTTTCCAAATGAGCAGATGGACTTTACTTGTGGCAAGACTAAGTAGGAATATCTCATTTATAGCAGTTATTTTCAGTTACTTCATTTGTATTACAGTCACTTTGCGGTTGCCTTTTATTTACTTTACAATTTTGGCTCACTTTTACCTTACAATTCAGTTCATTTCTGAATATATTTTCATTTTCTGCAGTTCTTACTTGTCTTACAGTTCAGTACGTCTTCTGCTATATTTTTATTTTCTGCAGTTCCTTTGTACTCACAGCTTTGAATATTCATTTGTACCTTTTAGCAGTTCACTTTTACTTTTAGCATATTAGGATATTATATCTTTACTTTCAGTTCTGTACTTTCAAATCAATTGTAAAGCATCATATTTTATATTGATCATATACTTAGAAGTTTCACTCGTGTTTAGTAGATTTCTTTATGCATTAATTGACCTTTTCTGCAGCTTGAGTTGAGGTATGTGCTTACCTCACAATTGTTAAGTTATTATTATGTTAATTATAACTTTGTTACTTTTCTTTAATGCTTACTGCTCTTATGTTGCTTAGTATTGTGATATCATTAAAACTTAATAATTTATAGCTTAAATGTACTTAGACATTTTATTTAACTAGAATTTTCTTTTATTGGCTGGGGCCCTATCATTGTGAAACCAGTAAAGGTAGATTCCGAGCTATTCTAGGTTGTAGGACTTTCTGGAGATCCGGTTCAGGAAGAGGAGCATACAGGAGAAGATCATTAGTCACTACCAGATATTGTGAGGATATGAGAGACTTTACTTTCATTACTGCATAAAATTTAATATCGTTTATAATAATACAAAATTTAACTGCTTTACTTTTCATGCTTATGTATTCTGAGTTGTACAGTTTTTATCTGGATTGTATGGATGTTATATTTGTCTTTCTTTCGCACTCTGATAAATTATAGTATACTTATTTAAGTGATTATTCATGTTGCTACTATTTATTTATTAGGGCACATCCTCCCTTGGCATTTGATTAAGAATGTCCATTCCTTAATCTGAATGTTAAGTGAGGGTTTGCTAGGTGACGGCCACCTCCTAATCTGCATGATTTGGGGGCGGCCGCCACAACCCTACTATATCCAACTAATAGTTTGGGTTCAGATGATTCTATTTAATTAACAAAGATTCATCAAAGCTATTAATCCTTACTCTAAATGAGTGAGTCCTACACAAGGCTCCAAGGATGTGATCAAAAGATCACTCAATATTGATTTCTACCACAAAGGAGAAGTTCTATTCTAACTGCTTTAGGTGATTCCTACCACGAGGTGTTAAGATCAACTTCTAAGGTTATGAATGATCATCTAAGATTTCTACTTCGATAAGTTACAAAAGTTATTTCTACCTCAATGTATCAATATTTAAGGTCTTTAAGCATTTCAAGAATGATCTTAAAGCAAGACCCTTGAGATCTCACTATTATATCTCTTAAGTTAACATTCAAGGTTTACTTAATAGACTTGGATTAAAGTGATCAGATCAGATGAATAAAATCCATTTGATCATATTCCATTATACAATTATGGGATGAAATCAAAAATATTATTAGAGTTAGGTTATTTCATAAATCATTATAATTTTATTATCAATTTTATGCTAATAGTCTTATATAAGAGAAAATCAAAAATTCAAAGTTTAGATTCAAATGATTCAATCACATAGATTTAATATTAACCTTAGCACTTCTAATTCAATGATTTAAGATCGATGTCAAATCATATACATTATTGGAATCATGTTAATTAAATTATCTTTTAATTAATGTTACTTAATAAAGGTGATTAAGGTTTAGATCTTAATTAGGATAAGTTATAGCTTAACCCCCAGCTTACCAAAATTAAGACCAATGGTTGATTTAAGGATCAATGACAAGTTAATGTATTATTGGTGTATTATTGATATCAAATTTTAAATTTAGATTAAGTATCATTTACTTAATTAAGTTCTTAATATTCTTATGTTCAAATATCATTTAACGTCAATTTAAGCACATTTAGGTGTCTAAATAAATGTTAAAGTTCTCTAACATATATCCTAATATCATGAAAACATAAGAATGTAAAGATGACATAAAATAGAAGGCAATTAAGGCTAACTAAATTCTAAATTAAACCAAAGGGGTTAGCACTTAATTACAACTCTAAATGACTTATGTTTCATACAATTTGGTTATTAAGATATAGCTAATCAATACAAGCATTCATAAATTCTATTATTTAGTATTTAGCACAAAATACTTAAAGCACATAAGAAGTCTTTGCACATATGCCATAAAAGGGCAAACTTTCAAAGTTGATTATTACACAAAATTTTATGCACTGCTTAATTTTAACTAAATTAGGTTCAAATTTGATATAATTCAGTCCCACTATGGTCATAAGGACCTTAAAATGTGAAAAGTGTAAAGTTTTGGCAATTTCAACCAATTTTACACATTTTTGGAAAATTCTTGGCGCTACGGCACGTTGTGGTGTGCTGCGACTAAAAGCAATGTGGTGGCGCGGCGCACGCTTTTAGGCGCCGCGGCGCGCCCCCGGCGGAAATTAGTGTGGTGGCACGCGATAGCGCTTTCAGGCGTTGCGGCGCTCTACGATGCTCGATTTCCTGAGAGTTGGATGCTACGGTGTGCGGCTGCGCATTCAGGCGCTACGGCGCACTATAGCGGTCTAACTTTCAAAAAAAACTGTTCAATTAATTTATTTTCTGGTTTCATATAGCTTTCCAGAAATGACGATGCAGCCTACTGTGGCGCGCTGCAACGGTCAAACTTTCGTGTGACTGTTCAATTAATTTTTTATTGATTTTATATGGTTTTTTCATGAATGATGCCACAGCTCGCTGCGGCACACTGTGGCGCATGGCAGCGGAAACTATTTGAGTATCGGGCGTTACGACGCGCTGTAGCGCCCGACGATGATTTCACCTGTGCAAAAACCGTAAAGGGTCATTTTGAGCTCAAATACTCTCAATCCATAGTATTCCAAGAGCGATGTCATTATCAATGGAAAGGTCTTTCCGATACCTTTCCATTGATACTAAAATCAGCACAAATGGGTTATACTAACTATACGAATGATGTAGTTAAAAGGTCGGGTATACAAAATAGACGAAAAATAGAGCATGAGATTTTTAAAGTAATATGATTCTTTAATGAATCTTAATGGCTTCCATATACAATCATGAATTTCTTAAAGATACAAATAAATATAATAGCAACATGAAGAAGATAAGGAAGAGGAACAAATGGATACTTTAGCCTTGCAAAAAATGGAGAAAGAAGACTTGAAAAGTTTGGAGGAGGAACTTCTTCTTCTTCTTCTTCAGCACCAAGCTTAATAATGGGGGAATAGAGGAGATGAGTTTCAGCCTTAAATTGATAGCAAGCAAAGAAGGAGGTAATTGAGCTCCATTTAAAGCATGAGAAGGAAGGGGGAGGCCATCAAGAGTTAGGGAGGCTATGATTAATGGGTAGATGGATGACCTTTGCCATCAAGCATTGCCACTAAGGAGGGGGGGGGGGGACAGGGGTGAGTTGAATGAAGGGAAGAGAGATGGGCATCCAGTAATGCAAAAATAGAAAATAAAAAAATAGGAAAGAATTTAGGAAAGTAGGAGAATTAGAAATAAATATTTATTTCTTTAATTATTTAAAAATTCAGATTTTAGAAACGCGCTCCGAAAAATTTCAAAAATTCACCCCAAGCTAATTTGGGGGTGAGGAATTCAATGGCGAAGTCAGATTTTGATTCCGATGATTATTTAATTATCCTATTTTTCTAAGTTATTTAATTATATTAAAATATTTGTGAAAATCCAACGACTTCCAAATGCGTCCAAAATATCACCCCTATCTAATTTGGGGGGTGACGATAGCAACGATAAAGTTAGATTTTAATTTTGAGGTCACAATAAATACCTCATTTTTCTAATTATTAAATATTAAAATATTCCAGAATAATCGATTGAGCTCTAAATTGCTCCAAATCTTCAGGAATGAGTTCTAATGACTAGATGAACTTAAAATATATGATTAAGCTAAAATTAAGCTGGTAATATCCTTGAGTTGTTACAGCAACGGCGAAGTCTGATTTTTGTTCGAAGAGTATTTAATTTTCTCATTTTTTGAGGTATTTAAAATATAGTAAAATATTCATCAAAAATCCAAGGACTTTCAAATGCTTCAAAAATATTACCCCTAGCTAATTTTGGGGTGATGAGCGCAATAACAATGTTGGAATTTTGATTTGAGGTTAATTTAAATAGGTTAAATTCTAGAGTTTTTGTAAATTCCCAAAATTAGGATTTGATCCATTTGACTCAAATTTGGACTAGATATTTGCAAAAAGAGAAAATAAAAAAATAGGAAAAAATCTAGGAAAGTAGGAAAATTATAAATAAATATTTATTATTTTAAGTATTTAAAAATTCAGATTTTAGAAATGCGCTCCGAAAATTCTAAAAAATTCACCACAAGCTAATTCGGGAGTGAGGAATTCAATGACAAAGTCAAATTTGATTCCGACGATTATTTAATTATCCTATTTTTCTAAGTTATTTAATTATATTAAAATATTCGTGAAAATCCGATGACTTCCAAATGCGTCCAAAACATCACCCCTATCTAATTTGGGGGTGACGATCGCAACGATGAAGTCAGATTTTGATTTTGATGTCACAATAAATACCTTATTTTTCTAATTAATTAAATATTAAAATATTCCAAAATAATCGATTGAGCTCCGAATTGCTCTAAATCTTCAGGATTGAGTTCTAATGACTAGATGAACTTAAAATATATGATTAAACTAAAATTAAACCTGGGTAACATCCTTGAGTTGTTACAGCAACGACGAAGTCTGTTTTTTATTTCGACGAGTATTTAATTTTCTCATTTTTGAGGTATTTAAAATATATTAAAATATTCATCAAAAATCCAAGGACTTTCAAATGCTTCAAAAATATTACCCCTAGCTAATTTTGGGGTGATGAGCGCAATGACAATGTTGAAATTTTGATTTGAGGTCAATTTAAATATGTTAAATTCTAGAGTTTTTGTAAATTCCCAAAATTAGGATTTGATCCATTTAACTCATAATTTGAACTAGATATTTGCTGTGAAATCTTAATGACTTAATAAAAGTATTAGAATCATAATTAGGACTTCGTTTAGTCCTAATTGACTTGAGTAACAACCTGGGTTGTTACTTCTCTTTTTGCGCGCGATGACGTGGTGGGGCGCTACAAGGGATGTTGCTTGGACGAATGAAGGATAGCAAGGTCGCTGCCTGTCCGAGAGGAATGAGATGAGGATTCTAGACAAAGAGGGAAGCGACTCGACAAAGGGAGGGCTCAACCATATAGAAGGTGGCTAGAAGGGCTTCAGCTTTGCTCTTTTGTTCACTAAATAAAGGAGGAGATGTTTAGGGATGCAACTTCTAAGTGTTTTAAATAAACAAACCAAAATAGTGTTGCCCATTAGATCCAAATTGGGTGGTTATAAACTTTTGGGTTATGATTAACAGCCATTTGAATTCCAAAAATTACAAATTTTGGACTAATCGAGCTTATTGGCGAGACAAACATGCACATCCAAAAAGTATCGAATTTGAACAAGTATTTTATTTTGTGTATAATTTTAAATGCAAAAATTTCAAAAATTCAGTGCGGTCAATTCATAACTCGAAATTTGACAAAATTTAACATAACATCCTTATTTGATGCTTGACTCAAAACTACAAAAGTTTATAAATTCCGATTTATATTTTATTTTTTATTAATTTATGAAGTTAAAACTTCAAAAATTAATTTAAGATGACCTGAGATCTTAATCGTGCTCAAACTTTCATAATCTTATCAGATTTAGTTTTAATCAACTTAATAACAACCTCGGGTTATTACACATGATTACACAATTTTCATTTTTCTTGAAACCTAAAATCCCAAAGTGTTGGTCCCATCGGAAATACGAATTTGAACTATTTCCTATTATATTTTGAAACCCTGCTATTTGACACAATTAGGAAGAGGACAACGACGTGATCCAAGTCCAACGGAGACGATTAATGGTAGTAAGTGTACAAACTTTAATTAAGCTAAATTCTATAATTTTGTTACCGAACAGTCCAAGAGTTTGATATATTAGTGCTTTACAATCTCAACATAAAAAATATGAATCAAAGAAAAGATAAGGAAAGTAAAATAATATAATATTACTCATAGTTTTCAATTCATTCATTCTTGTATTATTTTCATGTTTTAATATTCCAATTTCAATAATTTTTCAATCATAGCTATTTTTTTCTTTATAAATATTTTAATTATATTTTATCAATGGATATTTATTAATAATTTGAATTTATTTTATTAAATTGCTATTTAGCTTATTTTGTTGAGTTTATACAAAGCAATGAGGTATAATGATAGAATATGAAAATGCTATATTTTGTATGTAAAAATAATTATTAAAATTTTAATTTTAAAATTAATAAATATAAGTTAAATTAAAAAAATTGGCATTATTGCTTTCATGTGAAGTCAAAAATTAATTAAATGAGTATTATTTATATGCATTAATATACACTAAAATATTGATAATATATTAATTTAATAGGTAAATATATTATTGATTAAATATAATTTTTTATAAAGTTTATATAAAAATTAATTTTTTTTATATCAGTCAAAATACTTTTTGTTAATATTCTTGTTTACATATCCTACCTACCCAGCTTATATATTCGTAAGCCCCATAAAATGCCCTAAAATATCGCTAGCAGCTCATCTTGCTAAAATCGCCGATCGTCCATCCTTCTCTCTCGAACCTCCCTCGCCGGCGGCTGTACTCTTTGTTTGCGGCCTACATTACCTTTCTCTTTTATCCGCAGCTCCGTCTGTTCTTTGGCTTTGTCCCGGATCGTAGATCATAGATTCACCGATAGGCGACGGAACCTTCGTCCTACGTCGAGCTTTACTTTACTCGCGTCTCCTTCCGATCCTGTAAGCATCTCCTCTGAATCCTATTTATATTCTACTTTTCTTATCAATATTGTTCGATTTTGATTCTGTAGTATATTACGAGGATTAGGAAAGTATTTCCAAAATTTGATTTAATTATTTGTAAGCAGAAGACTTTTCTCGGGACTGCATCACCTGTAAAAAAAAAAATAAAATAAAGCTGTTATTAATTATGAATTAGAAGGGTGACAACGAACTTTGAAGCATGGTTATATAAAGTGGCCTTAAATCAATGGTTAAATTTTTTATATAAAGGAAAAGTTATTCTCTAGTTTTTTTCTTATAAATCGGGATCATATATACTGATTTCCTTGCTGCCTGATGAGCTTTACTGTTGTAAAATATGAAATTGGATAGATTAAATCTACTTTTCAATTTGTCTGAAATTCTTTTTGTATGTATATGGTCTAGTTTTTTGTATTTGTTTTTTCTAGAACTGTTAATCCGACAAAAATGAATATACTAATTTGGTAAGATAAAATGAAAAGATGCTATAGAATCATCGTTGGAAGGAATTGAAAGATTTGCATAATTTGGGTCACAATTTGTATCAATTAAACAAATCGTTGGAATACCCAAGATTAAACATTCTCGAATCACTTTAAATTCGTGTTCTGATCTAATTTTTAAATGCAAAATGATTTGATTAATGAACTTGTTAATTTCATGCAAATTGCTGTTCACAGATCAAAACATTTATCATTAGTAATTAGCACTAATAATTTTTCTATAATTAATTTTATTTTTTGTACTTAGCTGTTGTCATTTGTAAATTGAATTTTATTAGCACATAATTTTTCTATGCAACATGTATATGTATATCACTAATTTCATAATTTATATTTATTAAGCAAAAGAATTTTAGTGCAATATATCTTATTTATATTCTGTGCTTTATGATAGTTAGATCCAAGGAATGTATTATCTTAATACAGCAAATTTTTGTGGATTTATCAGAAATAATCAGATTCAATTTCTGTATGCATGCATTTCAATAAATGTTCTTTACCCTCTCTAATTTGTAATTAAAAAGAGGAAGTTTAGGCACTCGTGGTTTGATTATTCTTAGTTTATGTTTTATAACTTGGGTTAATATTATTTATTTTACAAGTCTGAAAATAGTCTTAGTAGGCATTCATTGATGCAGAGAAAAATATTTGTGGAATAGTTTCTTTCTTTCTTTTTTTGATTTTAAATGTGGTAATCATATTGAGGATACAATGTAAATTGGCACTTGTTATTGTTAATGCTAATGACTTGAATCAAAATTTGTTTTCCCAAATATTATGAATGGTATTTAGGATTTATTAAGTTGGTACAAGCTTCTGTAATAAGTCAAGCAAACTAATAACACATGAAATTGGTACTAAGTGATTTGACATGTATCTATACACACATGCACTTAAATATTTATCAAACCAAACTTAAATAGCACTAATAATTTGTCTATAATTAATTTTATTTTTGTACTTAGCTGTTTGTCATTTGTATATTGTACATTTATTAACACATGAAATTTCTATACCACATATTTATGTATATCTCTAATTTCATATTTTATATTTATTAAGCAAAAGAATTTCAGTGCTTATTATTTTTATTTATATTCTGTGCTTTATGATAGTTAGATCTAAGGAATGTTTCATCTTAGTAGAACAACATTTTTGTGGATTTATCAAAAAATAATCAGATTTGAATTCTATATGCATCGCATTTTAAAAAATGTTCCATATCCTCTTTAATTTGTAATTAAAAAGAGAAAATTTAGGCACTTGTGATTTGATTATTCTTAGTTTATGTTTTATAACTTTGGTTATATTATTTATTTTATGTGTATTTTTATTGGCTGAATGATGTTTTTTCTAGCTTAAAGTTACTTGATATATCTTGAATTCACACGCTGTAGTTGAACTTGCATGCAGATTTTTAATTGTTGTTTAGAGTTCATCAATTAACACATGGTGTAAAGTGAAGTTATTTTTTTATATCAAAGACTGATTTTTAGATGTTGATACTTAAAATTTTGGTGTGTATGGAATTTTGTACAATTTTACTATCAATGAACCTAAAAGTACATACATATAAAAGATTGGAACAGGAGCACACATGTGGCATATATATTAGATCAATCATACAACTATCAAATGCTAATGAGTTTAACATAAATACATAGGTAATCAAAGAGCTAACTATGACAATGATGTTTAGGTTTAGCGCTAATAGAAGTTAAATAATACATGTTTGAAGATACAATCAATTTTTGACATGTTTGTCGTATAAGTAGAGGCACATGAATACCTCATTTTACTTTTAAACTGCGCCCCCTTTTTATTTTTTATATTTGAGCAGGTGGCTTGGTAAACAATGTCAAATGTGACAAAATATAAATGCAATTGTGGTTTTCCAGGGAAACTAATGTTACTGACTCAAAAGAGGCATGCCATTTTTTTATGCAAATATTTATTGTCTTTGCAATATTATTACTTGTTTTCACTTTTATTATGCTAATTGCCAATTTTTAGTAAACATGGTTATCTGTGGTACTTGATAAATCTTTAATACACTTGATCAACAGTGTTTTAAAGCAGATTGTCACTTAGAGCTCTGCTATTAGGGAAATAAAGTGAAGCCAGGCATTAATTTCATAATATTTAGTTAATGCAAAATTTTTTTTTATCAAAGCCTCGTAATAATCTGGATGATTCTTTGTTATACATTTTCTATTTTAAATTGATTGGAATGAATGTCATATCTTCTTAATGACTTTGAGTTGCTTTTGTTCATTTTTTTGCTACTTCGCTTAATCATCCAATAGGATTTTGGGCATTTAAGTAAAGTGGTACAAACACATAGCTATATAAATCCACTCAATCTAATTTGAGATTATCATACTATCAAAATGTATTAGAATGCGAAACACAGACAAATGACATTGCTAATAACATGTGCAAACACGTCCTGGAACGTAGCTTAGAGATCAGTCCAGTTTTTCTGGCACTAGTGCCATGATAGCCCAATTATCTAACGAAGGGAAGCCTATCTGTTTTCTTTGCCCGATCAGGGGACTCCAATGGTGGACGTTGAAAGGATTAAACATGAAAGCTTTCTAGAAAAAAAGTTGCTACTATAAAACATGCGAATGGGTTATAAAAAGAAAAAATAAACTTTTTGCTATTGCTCACCTTATGCTATATTTCAATTATTCAATTTCGCTGTTCATTTGGCCTCCTTAGATATCGTGCCTGGCAGAAATTTGATATTGTTGTAAGAGCAATGAGTTGTTGGTACCAAGCAGATGTTATGTCACAGTAGGAAAAGGAGAGAGATGCTAATAGAAAGAGCAGTTTTGAGAGGTAGGAATATTGTTGTTCTGTTTTGGTCAATAGATATATTAGAAGAATGAATGGAAGAAGTTAAATTAAAAAAAAACTTGCACACGAATTTAAGCTGTTTAAATTAAAATTATAGATTGTTTTATTAATCCAAAGTTCCTTATTGCTTTGATTCATTTCTGTAAAATAGATTATAAATTGAATAAATCAATATTTAATCACTAAGAATATAAATTGAACGTGGTTATTTTAAGTGCTAGGCTCATTTTTTGCTTTTCCTGCAGATCAACATTTGGTTGGTTATTGTTTCTTTTCTCAAGGCTCGTTTTAGTTTGTTTATTTAATGAACGTTGCTCTATAGGAATTCTTTAGGGCTCCCATTGTCTTCCTTATTTAGATATTTTCTTCCTTTTGTTCAATGTCTAGCCTTGATCGCTTCTAACAAAAGCATTAGCTGGATTCAACACTACCACCATCACCAAGCTTTAATTCAGCTGGGAGGGCACTGAATTTTTTTTCACTTGCTAGTATAAAGCTTATATTTCTAGAAAGATTATTATAGTCTGTGTTAGTACTTGTAATATTTCTTGTTAGAATTTTACCAGTATGATGACAAGTATTTTTAATTGAACGGGAGGATGTACTACTAAACATGCAAATTATCTTTATTCTCTTGATTCCTTTCTATTCTTAATATTCCAAAAGTTAAAGTTTTTTCTTATATGAAGTGTTCCATCTGTTAAACAAATCCATCCAAGAGCTATTCTTATGCAATGTAATTGGGAAGCTTATTTGCATTTTTCAGCCATTCTTCTGCTAATTTAAAATCAAATATAAGAAAAGAACATAAACATTTTATTGAACTTAGTATAATTTTTTTTTCAATGCCACTGACAATATTCATGAGATAAGCTACACTTGTTGAAAAAAAGTAAATATCATTTCACAAAAGTGTGGTTTTTGCGTTTTTTCTATGAAGTACTTATCCCAATTTATTTTGGGAAATGGTGTTGCGTATCTCATTAATTGTGCCTCTACTATATAATAGCTTGGCAAAATGGTATACCACCAGCTAATTAAATCATTTCTTTGTTCTTTCAAAGGTCGTTGGGCTTTGTTTTGTAGAGTACAAAAAAGTTACAAGCCCAATGTATTATTGCTCCAGATGCTTCTCTTTGCAACTTCCTTGATTATATTTTCAAACAACAAGGATAAAAGCTATCTGATTGCAAAATTAAATACATTTGTTTTTTTATGTTTAATTCAAGAACCAAAGAAATTTATTCTAACAAAATGATTGATAGTCAATGCCCCATCTCATAGATTGACTATGAAACAGCACCATCTCGACAAGTTTGAGCATTCACCTAAGACACAACAATGATCATGGCATTACCTGAAATTCCATCTCCCTTTTACTTTCACTTAATTTTTTCTGCTCATGTAAGAATCTATGATATAAGGCTTCCTGTCCTATGAAAAGTGCTCTCCAAAATATTACTTTATTTTAGCCCCTATATCTACCTAACTAGAACAAAAAAATTCATGCAAAAAATACACCGCAATGAAGGAATGTCATTAAGGAGAAAATAAAAACTTTAAAAATAGATATGCGAGCTTGTGCAACTAGATCCTGACAAGCAATAAGTTGGTTTAAATTTGCCTGCAAATCCAAAACTAATAAAATAATACATGAAAGATATTGAGCCAAAGTTAACAATCAACAAGTGAGTCAAGCATCAAAAAATCTCTGAATGTATAACAAATTCACAATAAAGTGAAGCTTATATGTCATTGTTGTTGCTCAATTTCACTTCATGTTTATTTGAATGAAGAGGTTTATATGCAACTCTTACAAGGACTTTACACTGACAATACCAATGATTTTAGTAACCTCACTAGTTTCAAGCAATCTCTTAACAGTGGTTTGTCATGCTGTTGATAAAATTTTAGAGGCTAGCTATTAACAATTGAAAAGCAAATAGTTTCTTACAAAAATAACTGCAGTATTATTATCACAATCCTTATGTATGCTGATGACTTCATAGGTAATGTTCTAGATGAAATCAAATACATAAAGAAAAACTTTTATAACCATTTATGTAAAAGATTGGGTGTATTTATAGTGTTTTTTAGTTCGAAAATTTCACAATCTCGACTTCATCTTAAACAACATAAATATGCACATTTATTGAATATTTTAATCATCTTGGTATTCTCCTTTTAAGTGTAATGAACAAAATTTTACTTGCTCAAAGGATGATGATGAAACCCTTTATGATTAATTCCTTTTTCAATGCTTGTTTGTATGTTGATTTACATCAACAATATGAGTGCTATTGCTGTTGCATTAAAATCCTTGCCAATTTCTTCATTAATCTTGACTACTACACTTATTTTTGTTGCAATTAATGTCATATTTTGAGAATATTTTTATGGGAAAAAGTTATTGCTATGCTAAAATCTTGCTGTTAATTGCATCTTGTTTGAACATATTTATTTCATAGAAGTTGTTCATTGTTGCACCTTAGTTGAAGTTGAATATAGGGCTATGGTTACATGTTACGAAGTTCAATCATACGTCAACTCAACAACATGAAGCCTTAATCTTATTAAGCAGGGTTGGTTGCTCGAATTCTTGTCTCTATTGTGCACGGTCAAACAGAAGTTCCTCAAGTTTTAAATAGAGAAGACCCTTCTAATAGTTTTTTTCTCATAGTTTTTTGGTCTTCTCTTTCCTCTTTTATTTTGGGTAAAATTCATAAAGTTAAATTTCTAAACTAATATAGGCATTGAACGGTCTACGTTTAATATGCCCAAACCACCAAAAGCATCCCTCATCTTGTAACCTAATTTTGTTATTAAGTTTCTTTTTGTTAGCCATCTTCAACCTCAAAAATCATGTCCAATTGTATGAGTGATTTTTTACCGCAGAACATTGTTCATCTAAACCAGCTCGACTCCTATTAATCACATTCATCTTAATTCATCTTTATATTGAGTAGTTGAACCAAGGTATATGAACCTTTGGCTCTTTTTGATTACATGGGTCTCAAAACTTATGTTTTTAAGATTAAGACTTCTAATACCATTGAACTATACTTCTTATATTTTGTTTTGGATCTATTAATACAAACATTGTTTAGATTCTAATGTAATCATTTATAACTAAAGTTTTACTTCAACTCCATCATTAGCCTTATCAATTAATAGAATACCATCTTCAAATAACATGCTCCAAGGAACCTTCCTTAAATGTGCTCAGTAAGAACTTCATAATTAAATTAAAAGGATACGTGTTAATATTCAAGTTTTGTTCTAATCCAATAGTAGCAAGAAAATCATTAGATAAGCCACTTTACGATTGAACACTTGTTCAAACTTTATATAAAATATCATTAATAACATTAATATTTGCAACACATCTTTTTTTCTCAAAAGCTTATAAGGAAGTTCTCATGGTATTTCTATCATAAGGCTTTTTAAAATCATTAAAAATTAATTGAAGAATTTCTTTTCTTTCTTTATATTTCTTCATCCAACTTCTTAATATATATGTATATGGCTTTCTTGATAGATCTATCTCCCATAAAATCAAATTGAATTTTAGAAATACAAGTATCTCTTTAGAATTTGTATGCAATTACTTTCCCCAAAGATTTTCTTTTTTTGTAATTTGTATACTTCTGCACATATAGATTGAAGCCATTTATTATGAACGCATACTTAAAAAAGTATTTTAAAATAGGTTATGAAACAAAGTTGCAAACTTAAAAAACCTTACAAAAAACCTAACTTGAATGTTAATCTTATATAATTGTATGGTCATTAAATTTTAATCTAAACGCTTAGCATTTATATTCATTTGCATTTTGATTGACATCCTCATTTCATAAATATGAATGCCTTTAATTTACTTCAGAATATATAAGAACATGCAACTTTTATCGTCATTAACCCTAAAACTTTGTTAGCTATATCAAATTTTATATTTGTGTGAGTACTTAGGACCACCAACTTGACTTTTTGCTGATTCACTGGTACATAAGCTATTTATAATTTTTGCATGAGGTGTGTCACCCTAGAAGAAAATGTTATTATAATTTATTGAGCCAAATCAAAGATGTATTAGTTCATATTTTATTATTATAATTATAAGCAAAGTTATTGCTCTCTAATTTTATATTTTTAAATATTTATTATTATATGATAAATGAACCTCATATAATATATATTGTTTGAATCTCACAATATTCTATTTGAAAGCTTGTATGAAAAAACCCAATTTAAGCAGCTTGAATCTCAAATGAAATGTGTATGTAAAGAGTTTAGTTTTATTGAGAAAATAATTTGGAATTTTAAAGAATATGCTATTTATTAAAAAGGAAGAACCTAATAAACAATATTTACTCATATTGATTCATATCCCTGACATCTTTCATGTGTCAGGATTATGAACTTAGTTAATCAATAGAGTATCTCTTTGAAACCCATGAGGAGTTGTTGTTGGGCTGTTAGAGTGGTGAGGATTGTGTGATTATTTATTTGATTTTATTTCATAAGATAATGATTTTATTTTAACGGTTCTATTATGTTAAAAACAATATTTATATGACTCTGAAGTATTCATTTATGTATGAATGCTAAATATTTTGGCTATGAATATATAATTTTCTATTTATTTAAAGTTCTTTAATATGATCGTATGACTTTCACAAACTTATTTTTGACATGTGAGGTAAATCAAATTTGCTTTAGTGGAGTAAGTGTGGATTTGTAGGTGGGATAGTGCCATACCATAGATCATGAGGCTTTGAACTTGAAATAAGAGGGCTATGGTCGATTATTATGGTTTCCATCGCCCCCTGCTCCATTCAAAGCTAATTTGAGCACCTTGTGGTGATGGTTTCTTCCTAGTTGCTCGCAGAAATGTTGATTAAATAAAACTATAATTGATACTGTGTTTATAACCACTAGATTTTATTATATAAATTATGTTGGTACAACTTCATTAAAAAGCTTGGTAAAATAGGTTATCTATCTTCACAGAATTTTTTCATCCCTTAAATGATTTTTCATTAGCATTTTTGATTTATTTATATTAGTCAAACTTTTAGTTTTTATCAATAGTTTCTTATTAATCCATATAAATCCTTGAATACTCCACTTTTGACATTATGAACTGCTATTTTGGATTCATGTCAAGCTATTTTTTTATTTTTTCCAATTTAAATGTTTCTTTATATGTTCCTTTATAGCACCCACTTTTTATATTTAATTTTACTTGAATCTATTATTTTCATCACCGTGCATTTTTATTATTGGGTACTCTTTTGATTCGTCAAAAATACAAAAACTGGCAACTAGATTCTCTGTAAGGTTGGTTTCACTCTCAAAATCCATCGTCCAAGTTCTTAAAATTCCATATTATTATTTGTTACCCCTTGTTTTCTAAGTTAAAACCAATAAATGAGCTAGGTTGTCAAATAATTTGCTGGAATAATCTTTTATAATTTTTCAATATAAATGGTCCCTTTTCTTTAGGAGAGAATATTCAATCTAATTTTTAGAAGCCCTATTTTTATGCTTATCAATAATTGTAAGATCATAAGCTAAAGCAAATATTAAATTATTCTTCTTTTTTAATTAATCTCTCCAAAATTAAAACTGCAATGAATAATACTGAATTTCTTATTTACCCTTCTAATGTGTCCATTAAAATCTTTAAAAAAAGAATATCTCCTCTTAAGATATTATTTGAACCAACTCACCTAAATCATGCCAAAATTTTTATTTTGTACACATCCAATTCTATTGAGGGCCTTAACATTGTAATCTTAAAAATTATTAAATAAAAGTTTTAAAGATATAATTATATCTCTCCAGCTCTTAACTTTCACTATATAATCCTTAAAATTTTTATCCGGAATATTATTCGTGCATTCGTGTGACAATTCTTACCTTAGTACACTATTGCTTAAAGCCTAGACAATCAAATTCTTTTGTTTCTCTTTCAGTCACATAGTTTCTTGAAAATATAATATATTTATCTTTCTATTTGTCATAATATCAACTAACTAAAAAATATTAACAGTGAGTGTGTCAATATACAAGCCACCTAATCTTAATTTAGAATTTTAGATTAGCTTTTTTGCCTCATTTATCCATAATGAGGGAACGTTTGTTTATTTAACGTTATACCTG
Source organism: Gastrodia elata (assembly GCA_016760335.1). Taxonomy (NCBI): domain Eukaryota; kingdom Viridiplantae; phylum Streptophyta; class Magnoliopsida; order Asparagales; family Orchidaceae; genus Gastrodia; species Gastrodia elata. The sequence goes on along the minus strand of CM028684.1, from coordinate 23,913,616 downwards.
GGCAAGTATTATCTTATCATTCTAAATTTTTTGAGATTCAACATTATAACTGCCTACTTTTGTAATAATGAAGAAGCACTATCTATTGTAGCCAGTCCAATGTTCCATGAATACAAAAGCCATATCAAAATAGAATGACATCTAATTTGTGCAAGTATGCAACACATCGAATTCTGCACTAGGTTTGTTTGCTTAAGTTTTATTTGGCTGAAAAATTTACAACTCTCAATACGGAATCATTCTAAAATGTTCACGTTCAACCTTAAAAATAATACACTATTATTCCATACCTTTTTTAGCTCTCAACTATCCCATCACGTTTATGCCACGTACCATCCTACAATAATATTATATGAAATTCCCAATATTTCATACTATTGTATAAAAACATGATGAGCTTTGTCTCTAGGCCTTGGCTTCAAGATTAGAGAATTTTGCCATGAAAATCATTGCATACGTTAGTCCACGGTACTCTAATTATTTGCATTAAAAATGCAAACCTATAAAATTGACAACAAAATATGAGAACTGGTAATAAAATTACTTGAATGAAACCAATCATATGGCTAACATCTAACTTTTTTAACAATTGGGTTTTTTTAGCCACAAAACTATGATAGTTAAAAAACTGTTATAATTGAAGAAAATATTTAATTTTTTTTATCTAAATATAGGACCTAAAAATTATGAATAAATAGCAAACTCGTTCCTAATAAAACAGAGATGTAGTTAAAAATTCATTGAATGAAATATTATGAGAAAATTGTATGGTATATGAGAGACTAGAATGCTAGGGTTCATGCTTACATGCTCTTTTTTATTCATTATCTATTTAATGCTTATATTATAAAGCAATAAGATAGCAAACTTTTAAAAGAACAAAAAAAACAAACAAGTGACCTTTCAATCAAATGAAATATAAAAGAGAGCAATAAAAAGTTCAATGTTCCATGAATAAATGCCATATTAAAATAGAATTACCTCCAATTTGTGCAAGTATGCAACACGTTGAAGTCCGCATTAGGTTTGTTTGCACAACTTTTATTTGGCTGAAAAATTTACAAAACTCTCAATACGGAATCATTCTAAAATATCCACGTACTACCTTAAATATAATACACTAATATTCCATACCTTTTTTAGCTCTAAACTATCCCATCACATTTATTCTACGTACCTTCGTGTCATAATATTACGAAATTCCCAATCTCTCTTACTATTGCATAAAAACATGATGAACTTTGTCTCTAGTCTTTTGCTTCAAGATTAGTTGAATTTTGCCAAAATCATTGCATACGTTAGGCCATGGTACTCAATTATTAGAATGAAACCTACGAAATGGACAACAAAAATATGAGAACTGGTAATGAAATTACTATAATGAAACCAATCATATGGTTAACATCTAACTTTTGTAACGATTGATTGTGATGAGGCTGTATGTCTATAAAACTGTTTTTGTCTTGCATCGATAATTACCATTAGTTTGTAACACCACATTTGGGTGCTCTTCATTCTCCACAAAAATCACATGTGGTTTTTCAGTTTATTTGACCCATGTAGTTTGTAACATTTTTTTCACTGACCAATTTTCTAACAGAAAGCACAGCTAGTAGTAGACTTTAAAGTAGACTTCAATGCATAAAACATATAATCAGGAAATGGAATAATTATTTCTAGAAAATAAATCTTTGAGAATGTGGAGTTAATTTTATTGTGAATTACATGCAACTTTTGTGGATGCCCGCTATTAGTTTTTCTTTTATTATGTATCGAGGCTTCCTGCTGTTTTATTCTCATCCCTTTATTATCAATTCACAAGTTTATGGAATTTAATGTTTGAATTTTAATTTCAAAGTATTCTAATATTTATCACATGGCTTTTTTGTATTCCTTTGCGGCTTCTTAAAGACCTAAATATTTTTAATTTTAAATGATGCGGCTTCATGGAATGTCCATGATTTTTTTTTTTTGTCTTTGAGTTAATTTCTCATAGGATTAAAAATTACTTTTCACATTAGTCATAGATTTATTTTGCTATAGCATGTAATGTCTTCTGTTGTGTAGTTTACAATGCAACCGTCCTCTTTATTCAGATTTATAAAGTGAAATGGCTGAATCAAAGCCCACTTTAAGAAAACCAGTATTTATCAAAGTGGATCAGCTACGCCCAGGAACAATTGGCCATACGCTTATAGTGAAAGTAGTTGATTCTAAGATAATTAAACAGAAAGGGAGATCTGATGGACCCTCAATCTCGTCAAGCACGTATTGCTGAATGCTTGGTTGGGGATGAGTCTGGAATGATTGTGTTTACTGCTAGAAATGAGCAAGGTAAATTTTTAATTTATTTTTTATCAAATTGTATATTAATAAGTACTATTTTCCTTCCTGTCATTATGGCTATGACAAATTATATAATGATTGTTTATTGAAATTATAAGTGGTTATGGATGGGCTTGATTGCATTTTAGTATCATTACATGAATTATTATATTAAACTTTTGTTTTTTTTGGTACCTTTTGAAAGTTATAAAATTTACATGAACTTTACTATATTCTTATAAAAAAATATTTCTGGTCACGTCTCTCATCATCCATCAGCAGATTTGACACAATTTTCTCTTTTAACTATTGAATTCAAATTCAGTCTCTACAAGGAATCAAATTAGGAGTATGTTGAGTAGTTTGTGTTTAAATTGGGTTTATATTATATAGTTGTGGGCTAAATTGGGCATGCAAAGAAAATATGGTAAATTGCTCAACTTAACCTAGTTTACCGTGCTCTTGGTGCCAAAATTGAAATTTTAACAATAATAGCAACACTAAGCCTTAGTCTTACTAGACCGGATTGCATGATTTATTATATTAAACTTTTGATTTTTTTGATATCTCTTGAAAGTTGTAAAATTTACACGAACTTAGCTGTATTCTTAGGAAAAAGCTTTTTACTCACGTCTCTCATCATCCATTAGTAGATATGACACAATTTTCTTTTTTATCTGTTGAATTTGAATCTTTAGTCTCAACAAGGAAACAAATTAGGAGAAAGTTGAGAGTTTGTTTATTAAATTGGGTTTATAATATATAGTTAGCTAAATTGGGCATGCGAAAATGTGGTATATTATTCAACTTAAACTAGTTTACGGTGCTCTTTGTGCTAAAATTGAAATGTTAACAATATTATCAACCCTAAGCTTTAGTCCTACTAGGCGGGGTCAACTACATAAATCATTTGTTTCTATTGTGTGCGCTCAAATAGAAACCTCACCGTAATTGTTTCTTCTCATGGACAACCTCTTTTAATGGATTAATTTCTCATTTTATATTTCAAGAATACCTACAGACCCCTCTCGTTATCATATTCATACCTCTATTTTGTCGGCAAGTTTCTTATTTGTTCGTTAACTTTTAGCCCCATATAACATAACTGATCGTATAATTGTTCTTTAAACTTTTTCTTTAATTTTGAGGGGAAATTTTTGATTTAACTGCACTTTATAACTCTTAAATGTTCCTCCATTTTGTCCAACTAGTTTGGATCTTATTAATTATATTGGCATCTATTTTTGCCTAAATAAAATTACAATCTTAGAAATATCTAGTGTTGTAATGTATTTTAAATTTAATATAACTTTTCTTACTCTTTGTGTTCAACTATAAAGTTAACTGATATTGGATTGACAAACAACGATCTAGAATAATCTTATAATCTTATCAATATAAATAATATATGTTATTTAATAACAATTAATCGATTTGAATTTTGAAGCCCCAATTTAATACGTGATAGTCACTCATCTCATACTTTTAAGCATTTATTTTATTTTGTTTTTGGGTGCAAATGTGGCCTTTGTGCACTTGATCAATAATTTAAGTGTTTAAAAAGATGAAACCAGTTCTATTTAAATGTATTTAGAATTTTTGCAAACGCGTACCCTTGGTGCGGTACTATGCCGGTTTGAGTTCAGACTACCCGTGCCGCAACCTCCAGAGGGGGGCTTCGGCTCGGGACGCTGTTGTGCGATGACGCCAGACTGGCCGCCGCTTAGTTCACGAGTTATTCGAATAATTCAAAATGTTTTCTAGATCTCGACAATGATCCTTCCGCATGTTCACATTCGGAAACCTTGTTACGATTTCTCATTTCTCTAAATGATAAGATTCAATGGACTTCTCGCAGTCGTGGGCGGCGAACCCCCGCATCCCTGCAATCCGAACACTACACCGGACAATGCAGTCGGTAGGAGCGACGGGCGGTGTGTACAAAGTGCAGGGATGCAGTCAGCGCAAGCTGATGACTCTCGCTTACTAAGAATTTTTTGTTAAAGACCAATAATTGCAATGATCTATCCCCATCAAAATGAAATTTTCTAAAGTTTACTCAGGCCTGTTGATCAAGGCTATATACTCATTGAATACGTAAGTGTAGCGTCGTGCGGCCCAGAACATCTAAGGGCATCACATAGTTGTTATTGCCTCAAACTTTCATAGCCTAAAAGGTAATAGTACCTGTAAGAATCTGGTCGCAAAAAATGACCTCAGCATAGCTAGTTAGTAGGTTGAGGTCATGTTCGTTAATGGAATTAACCAGACAAATCGCTCCACCAATTGAGAACGCCTATGCACTACCCATAGAATCAAGAAAGAGCTATCAGTCTGTCAACGCTTAACATGTCTGGATTTGGTAAGTTTTTCGTGCTGAGTTAAATTAAGCCACAGGCTCCACTCTTGGTGGTGCTCTTCTGTCAATTTCTTTAAGTTTCAACCTTGCTGGCTATACTCCCTCGGAACCCAAAGATTTTGAGTTCTGTCAAGGGAAGTTGGCCTCCTCTTGTCCCATAGGTGATTGCATAGATTATCTGATTCCGGATCGCATAATTAGTGACGCAAATGCAGATTATGCATCTCTCCAATGCACGATCATGGATGCAAAAATCTAGGCAGCCCTAAGGAACCTTGGCTCTAACTATTCCCCTGGAATTGATGATATTACACCCTCTTTTTTTACGGGTTATTGGACGATCACCCATGTCGACACCTTGCCAGCCGTTCACTATTTCTTTGATGGTGGGCGGATTCCGCAGCGCCGACGTGATACTATAGTAGTCCTTTTTTCAAAGGAAGAGGGGGCCTCCATTCTGAGGCAGTTTCTCCTCATTAGTCTATGCAACATTATCTATTAGGTGGTGACCAAGATATTGGTCATGCGCCTTAAAAAAGTGCTGTCCTCTTTGATCTCACGACAACAAGGCATCTTTGCCTAAAGCCTCTCCACCCCACTATCCACGGAAGACGGTGCTCCCCAACCAAAATTGCAAACCTGGGGGACTCGATGCACTGCATCACCCATTCCATTCACCGCTGCGAAAATCCGAATCGCTGCAAAACTGTGCTTAAACACCCACACTCCATCCGGTCGTAAGCCTGCTCCATATCCACTATGATGGCCATGTGACCGGCCGTCGAGATATAGTATGAGAGACGAGTGATTATCTCCTGGACTATGAGGCAGTGCTCGCTGATGTCTCTCTCGGGAACAAAGATGTTTTGTTCTCAGGGGATCAGAGAGGGCATCACTGTTTTAAGGCACATGACCAAGATCTTGGCCACCACCTTATACAGTGTTGCAAAGGCCAATGGGGTGAAATTGCCTCAGAGTGGAGGCTCCCTTCTTCCTTTGGAAGGAGGATTACTGGAGTATTATGCCAACGATGTGGCATCCGCGTGAATGGCTACCAAGGTGTCAGATGGGTGATCTTCCATTAGCCCGTAAAGAAAGAGGGGTAATACCATCAAACTTAGGGGAACGGTTAGGGTCAAGGCTTTTCAGGGCTACCCAGATTTTTGCTTCCGCGACCGCGCATTGGAGAGATGCAAAATTTGCGTCACCAATTATGCGATCCGGAATCAGATAATCCGGGCAATCCTGTTTGGGTTAAGAGGTGTTCTGCTTCTCCTGAAAGAACTCAAAGTCTTTGGGTTCCAGGAGGAGTATGGTTGCGAGGTTGAAACTTAAAGGAATTGATGGAAGGGTACCACTAGGAGTGGTGTGGCTTATTTAACTCAACAAGGGGAAACTTTCCAGGTCTATAGACATAATAAGGGTCGACAAACTGAGAGCTGTTTCTCGATTATATGGGTAGTGATTCATGGCCATTCTTAGTTGGTGGAGCGGTTTGTCTGGGTTAATTTGTTAACGAACGAGTCCTCAGCCTGCTAACTAGCTATGCGAAGTTCATCGCGCGCGGCCAGCTTTTTAGAGGGACTATGGCCGTTTAGGTCATGGAAGTTTAAGGCAATAGCAGGTTTGTGATGCCCTTAATGTTTTGGGCCGCACACGCACTAAACTGATGTATTTAAAGAGTGTATAGCCTTGGCCAACAGGCTTGAGTAATCTTTAGAAAATTTCATCATGATGAGGATATATCATTGCAATTGTTGGTTTTCAACGAGAATTTACAGTAAGTGCGATTCATTAATTTGTGCTGACTACATCACTGCCCTTTGTACACATCGTCCGTCGCTCCTACCTATGGAATGGTCCGGTGAAGTGTCTTCGGATTGCGGGGATGCGGGGGGTACGCCGCCCACAACTTCGCAAGAAGTTAATTGAGCTTTATCATTTAGAGGAATGAGAAGTCGTAACAAGGTTTCCGTTGGTGAACCTGTGGATGGTTCAATGTCGAGATCTAGAAAGCATTCGCGATTCAGATAACTCGTGCCCATAACTCCGCAAGAAGTTCATTGAGCTTTATCATTTAGAGGAATGAGAAGTCGTAACAAGGTTTCAGTAGGTGAACTTGCGGAAGGATAATTGTCGAGATCGAGAATGCATTGAGCGATTCAGATAACTCGTGAAATTAACGACGGCCTGTCTGGCGCTTTCGCGCCGCAGCGGCTAAATGCGACGCCCTCTTCGGAGGCTGCGGCGCGGGCCGGCTGAACTCAACCCGTCGTAGTGCCGCGCCAAAGAACGTGGGCACCGTTGCGCTTCGAAAGGACTAGCACGACTCTCAGCAATGGATATCTCTACCCTCCATCAATGCAGAGCGCAGCGAAATGCAATATGCGGTGCGAATTGCTGAATCCAACGAAAAATGAGTCAAGGGCACGCCTCTTAGTGAAACATTTCATCACTCCTTGTCCGGCAGCAGCAGCAGATTGGTCGTCTGATCAGTATCAGGCTTGATCGGGGTGGGCCCAACTTCTCACACATCATGTATGCGATTGACTTGATATTGTTCGCACCGTCTTCTGTGACAGTAGCCAGTTGATCCTCGCCACTCTCTGGCTGCGTTAGGGAATCGGCTTCCAGTTTGGTGCGCCTTATTCGTCGACTAATCTGCTCACGAGGTGGAAGCTGTGGAGGATGATCTTAGCCGTGCGGTTCGATAGGTGCCGCTTGTACTTGGAGGAGACTTCTAATGTGTTCACCCCCAGAAGAAGAAACGCGGTGGGAAGCTGTTCAGAGTTACCTCCGCTTAGATGAACTTCCAGAAAATCCTGGATGATTGCCACCTTTTCGATCTAGGTTTTGTTGGGCCACCGTACACGTGGAACACCAATTGATCGACTGACCTGCACACGAGGAGGGAGCTGTGGCGGATGATCTTAGCCGCGCGGGTCGAGGGGTGTTCGCTTGTACTTGGAGGAGACTTCAACTGTGTTCTCCCCAAGCAGAAGAAACGCGGTGGGAAGCTGTTTAGAGTTGCCACTGCTCAGACGAACTTTCAGAAGGTTTTGGTTGCTTGCCACATTCACGATTTTGGTTTTGTTGGTTCACCGTACACGTGGAACAACAATCGGGAGCGAGAGAGGCCCAAATGGGAGCTGTTGAACTGGTACCTTCTCAGCACAAAGGCAATGAACCTCCTGCCGGGTGCAATAGTGCACCAGCTTCCTCGGGTAGCTTCCAATCACTGTCCAATTTTTTAACTGATTCATGCCTTAGGTTTCAACGTACCGGTGCCCAGTACAATTTTGAGAACACGTGGCTTCAGTACTCGGAGACCTCTGTGGTGGAGAGGACTTGGGGGCGGCCGTCACGCGGCTCACCATTCTCAGTCCTCAACCACAAGTCGGCACACACTCTCAGGGCGCTATGGAGATGGGGACGGAACACGCTTTCGGATGTGAGGAGGGAGGCTGAGCTCACATTGACCCTCACGCAGCTTCAGGACACGGAGATGGACAGGGGCGGCGACCTGGAGCTCGTTCAGCATATCCGAGACACTGCATTGGAGCTCTCCCAGGTGGAGGCGAGGTTGGCGAGCAGGTGGCAACAACGCGGAAAGACGCGGTGGCTCTCTCAAGGTGACCGGTGCACTGCGGTGTTTCAGCAGCTCACAACGCAGCAGTAGGAGTTCCTGGGACTTGTTTTCTGACCCGCTGCGGATATGCCAGGTATTTTTCAATTTTTTCTGGAGAAGTGGGCACCTCTATTCTCGTATGGAAGCTCCCAAATGATCTGATTCCGGATGGCATATTTGGTGATGAAGACTGCCTCTCGCCAAGGTGTGGTTACGAACACAATTTTGGGCAGTCCCGAGGAACCTTGTCCCCAATCGTTCTCCTGGGATTGATGGCATCACCGCTTCTTTCTTCATTGGCTATTGGAGGATCACCTAGGCTGACACCCTGGCCTCTATCCACCATTTCTTTGATGGCGGGCCGATGCTGCTGCGCTGGTGTAATACTCTGGTTGTCTTCTTGCTGAAAAAGGAGGGGCCTCCATTCCGTGCCAGTTCCGCCCGAAGGCGCCAAAATCTTGGTCATGCGCCTTATGACAGTGCTGCCTTTTTTGATCTCTCGAGAACATAGCAGTTTTCTTCACGGAAGAGATATTAGCGAGAATTGCCTCACGGTCCTGGAGATCATTACACGGCTCTCATATGTCACCTTGACGGCCGGTCTTATGGCCATCAAGGTGGATATGAAGAAGGCTTACGATCGTATGGAGTGGGGGTGCCTTCGTTTAGTTCTGCAGAGATTTGGCTCTCCGCAACGATGGATAGATTGAGTCATGCAGTGCATGGAGTTCCCCTTGATTTTCTATCAATGTTGGTGTGCATAGGCTTCCTTGGATAATAGGGACGAGAGGCTTCATGTAGAAATTCCCTATCTCTCCTTATCTATTCATCATGTGCTCGAAGCTCTTTTCAGTCTTTGTCCAATGGTAGCAGCAGATTGGTCGCTCGATCGGCATCAGGCTTGATCGGGGTGGGCCCAGCTTTTCATACTATGCGGACTACTTGATACTATTCGCACCAGCTCCTGTGACAGCATGCAGGGAGGTCCAGAGGATACTTGGTGAGTACGACAGCTGGATTGGACAATATGTGAACTCGCATAAGTCAGATTGTTTCTAGCCGTCATACCCCAGCTTATCGGTAGCGCAGGCCTTAGTTATCTTGGTTATCTTGGTGTTATAATCACCGGTAGGCCTTCGAGGAGGGCATACTTTGCAGCAGTTTTTGAGCATGTCAGAGGCAGATTGAGCACATGGAGCACCCACCATCTTTTTCTTGCCGGCAGATTGAGTTTGATCATGTCAGTGCTTGCTTCGATTCTCAGCTATTAGATGTTAGTGGCTTTGCTTTCAGACTTCTGCTTCGCAGACATTGAGGTTATGCTCCGTAAGTTCTTTTGGGAAGGACCGGGGGTAGCAGTCTACATTACGTACGATGGCAGGAGGTTTGTCGATCGCTTAAGTTTGGCGAACTTGGGATCAGAGATTTGTGGCTCTGGAGGACCATCTTAGCTGTCCAGCGTGTTGACTCAGCTCGGCTACCGTTCGTTCAGCGGGGGTAGCAGTCTACACTTTCAGTTTTGTCAGTCGAGAGGATCTCCTCTGGGTGAGAGCCATAGAGTTCAGCTACCGTCGCCGTGGTGAGGACTTTAATGTCCAGCGTGTTGACTCAGCTTGGCTGTTTGGAGGCTTTTGGGATATGGATGGCCTGTGATCCTATGTCATACGCAGTTGGAGAAGGGGATCTTGCAGTTGCAGGTTGAGAACTTCACTGAGAGTCGGACTAGTCAGTTGTATCGGCAAGAGCGAGGATGTTAGCCTTGGCTGTTTTCAACCATGTGGGAGATGGTTTTGGGCTCTAGGGAGGTCCGCTACTTGAGGATGCTTAGCGATGCTATTCCGATTGACTGTGGACTATTCAGGAGATCACTTGTGCAATTTGCAGCTTGTGTTTGGGTTTGTGATGCTGTAGAGGTCAAGAACAGTGCAATGAACTAGTCCAAAGAAGTCAATGCGATCGGAAGCAAGCTCCAACTCACAAAGGTTTCCATGATGGCTCTCGTATATCTGTCTTTTTTTGCCTCACAGCACCAAACACAAACTGCAGACCGTGTAAGCTCTCTCCTGAACAACCAGTATCCTATTAGAATGATGCCACTAGTCATCACAAAAAGTAGGCCTCCCTGGGGCCAAGGCCATTTCCCACATGGCCAAAAATTGCCAGGGCTGACCTCCCTCTAGTTGGTATATCTGGTTGATACGACTCTCAGAGAAGTCCTCAACCTGCAATTGCAGGATCCCCTCCATCTGTTTATGGCGTTGGATCACTGGCCAACCATATTCGAGAAGCCTCCAAACAACTGAGTCAGCGCGATGGACTGTAAAGTCATCACCGCGACGTCGGTAGCAGAACTCCATGGCTCTCGCCCAGAGGAGATCCTCACGACTGACAAAGCTGAAAGTGTGACGTGCAGCTATTACTGTCCTCCAGAGTCGCAAATCTCGGATTCCAAGTTCGCCAGACTCAAGGGGCGACAAACCTCCTGCCATCTTAAATAATGAAGACTGCTACCCCCTGCTCATTCCCAAAGGAACTTATGGAGGATAGTCTCAATCAATGTTCACGAGATAGGAGTCCAGAGTTGGAGCAACTAACATCTAATAATTGGGATTGAGGCTAGAACTGATCTGATCAAACTCAGTTTGCCGGCAAGAGAAAAGTGGCAAGTGCTCCATGAGCTCAATCTGCCTCTGACCTGCTAAGTAACTGCTGCAAAGTCTGCCCTTGTCGGAGGCCTACCAGTGACTGTGATACCAAAATAACGGAGGGAATCACCTCTCCTAAAACCAAGCTGTGCCGCTAGCCAACGCTGCCTGTAAGATGGAGTATGACGGCTAAAAATAATCTGACTTGTGCGAGTTAACCATGCATCCTATGAACCTCCTTGCTTGCTGCCATTGAAGCTGGTGTGAACAATATCAAGTTGTCAGCTAGGCCCATCACGAACAAGTTTGAAGTTGATCGGGCGACCTATCTGCTGCTGCCGCCGGACAAGCATTGAAAAGAGATTCGAGCACAAGATAAATAGATAAGGAGAGAGAGGGCATCCATGTTCGAATCCTCTACTCCTTACTATCCAAAGGAGCCGATGCTCATCAACAATGACATAGAACCTAAGGGACTCCTCGCACTGCATGGTCCAGTCCGTTCACCGTGGTTGAAAGCCAATTCTCTGCGAAACTAAGCGAAGACACTCCACTCCATGCGGTTGTAAGCCTGCTTCATATCCCCCTTGATGGCCATATTATCGACCATCGAAATGGAGTATGAGAGCCGCATGTGGATCTCCTGGATCGTGAGGCAGTTCTTGCTAATATTTTTTCCGAAAACAAAGTTGCCCTATTCTCGAGATATCAAAGAAGGTAGAACTGCCTTATGGTGCATGACCAAGATCTTGACCACCACCTTATAGACAGTGTTGCAAAGAATAATCGAACGGAATTGCCTCAGAGTCGATACCCCTTTCTTCTTCTGCAAGAGAACAACCAGAGTATCTGATGGTGTCACTCCTCTAGTACCCCAGCTGAATGGCAATCCCATGCTGCCGGTAAGCAGGCATATGTCGACTAAAACAATATGTGACTTGCGTGAGTTTACAGACTGGCCTGTTTAACACCATATAATGAGCCAAAATCCACTGTACCTCACGGCTTGCTACCATGGTGGCTGGTGCGAACATAATCAGATCATTTGCATACATCTGGTAGGAGAACGAATGCCTACCTCTATCTAACTGGATGCTTATCGGGCATCAAATCTGTTGCTGTCGTCTGACCAGCAGGGAGAAGAGGTCTGAGCAAAGAATGAATAAGTAGGGGAGAGGGGGCATCCCTGCCTAAAGCCTTTCCGCCCCACTATCCATGGAAGACGGTGCTCCCCAACCAAAACTGCAAACTTGGATGATTCGACACACTGCATCGCCCAATCCATCCACCGTTGCAGAAATTCAAATCTCTGCAGAACTACGCGCAAGCATCCCTTCTCCATCCGGTTGTATGCCTGCTCATATCCACCTTGATGGCCATGTGTACGGCCATTGAGGTGGTATATGGGAGACGAGTGAGAGTCTCCTAGACCGTGAGGCAGTTCTCGCTAATATCGCTCTCGGGAACACATACGCCTTGCTCCCGGGAGATCAAAGAGGGTAGCACTGCCTCAAGGCGCATGACTAAGATCTTGGTCATCACTTTATAGACAGTGTTGCATAGGCTAATGGGATTACTAGAGTATCATGCCAGTGCAGCGGCATTTGCTCATCATCAAAGGAATGGTGAACGGCTGCCATGGTGTCAGCATGGGTGAACTTCCGGTAACTCCTAAATTAAGAGGGGGTAATCCCAGGGTAACGGTTAGGGCAATGGTCTCTCAGGGCTGCCCAGATTTATGCGTTCATGATCGCACATTGGAGAGAGGCAGAATTTGCGTCACCAATAGTGTGGTACGGAATCAGATAATTTGCGCAATCCCCTACGGGATAAGAGATGTCCCAGTTCCCCTGATAGAACTTGAAGAATACCTGACAGATCCGTAGCGAATCTGAAGTGAACTCCCTGGAATCTTCCTGTAGCGCAAGGACGGTGTTCGACTTACAACGCTGCATCGCAAGTTGCTGAAACATCCACCTGAGAGAGCTCTTGATTGGTGGCTCGGAGCAGCTGAACCAGCTCCGAGTTACCCCCTGTCAGTGGCCATGTCCTCCGCCTAGAGCTGTGTCATGGTCGACATAAGCTCAGCCTCCTTCCTCAGGTCGGGGAGCGTGTTCCGTCCCAATTTCCACATCTTCCAGAGTGTGCAAGCCAGCTTGTGGTTGTGAACGGAGGATGGCGAGCCGCGAGACGGCCGCCCCCTAGTTCTCTCAATCACAGAGTAGGCCTTTGGGAAGTGTAGCCAAGTGTTCCCAAACTTGTACCAAGCGCTGATACTCTTGAATATGAGACAAGCATTTGCTAAAAAAATTGGGCAGTGATCAGAAGCTACTCGGGGAAGGTGATGCACAATTGAAGAAAATCACAACCTGAACGGCTTCCCACTGTGTTTTCTTGCCTGAGAGAACACAATTAAAGCGGGCATCCCTCCACCCGAACATCAAGAATCGTTTGCCACAACTCTCTTGTTGTGTGCAGGTCTGTAGACTCATTGACTGCGCCAAACTGGAAGCTGATTTCGAAGCGCAAGGTAATGGTGGTCAAAATCACAGTGCTGCAGGAGAAGTGAACCTCACAGTGAAGAATATCAGCCTGCCAAGCAAGAATAATATCTCTCGAGGGCCCTGATGATGGCTGTACATAGAAGTGCCAGTGCCGCTCGAAAAGCGATCAACGTCACGACGAGTGAAGGTCTCCACTCGTATCTCAATCGAAGCAATGCGTCCCGGTTTGCGCTCCGAGACGAGCGGCAGAAGATCGTGTTGTATCACCGGCTTCCGCATGCCGCGACAATTCTGATGTCGTTCATTGAAATCTAGCGAAGCGGGAGTCCACCCGATATTTTGGTCGAGATGCAGATAGCAACCGAGTGGAACTGGGAGATCGAGAGTAGTTCGGGGAGCATCCCGGGCCACCTCCCAACGGGGCACTGGGCTAGCGGTGGGCTGAAAACGATCTTCCTCACGGATCGGTTTTACCACTATGGAACGGGCTGACGGGCCAAGGCTGCGGGGTTGTGTTGTGGTGGGCGAGACCCCTTCCCCTTATGGGCGGTTGGGGCTTTTTTGGTGGCGTGCGGCGTTGCAGAAGGATCCAATCAGTCTCCTTGTTGAAGGTGGTGGAGGTGGAGGCTATGACGAGGGTGTGAATAGGGATGTTGATATGAGAGGTGGTGGGCGTATGAGTAATATGGTTGTGGAGGTGCAGGCCATCAAAGAGGTGGGGCAGTTTTTAGCTTTATGGCCCACTAAAGAGCACAAGTTGCAAAAGTTAGAAATTCCTTCATAGAGAATACGCTGAGGTGCTCTGAATTTTGACCGAGTGTTTGAGAGGAGTGAAGAGGTCCACTTGGACACAGATACGAGTGAACTCAAACCTTTTGCATCCTGAGGTTGGTCCATCAATGTACAGAGGAGTTCCAATATGCTGCGATACAGGTGAGATTAATTTCATGCCACAAGTCGATGGGTAATTCAGGCAGACATATCCATAGCGGAGTAGAGAATACTATCTTCATATTCTAGGTGAACCCGGAGATCCAGTTCGCCAGTCCCAGGACTTGGCCGCCAACAAACCATGGGCCATTCTCCATGATTTCTGTCCTTGTATGCTTGCCCACAAACTTAACATGTAGACAGTCATGATGGAGGATATGGATAGTGAACTCACCAAAACGTTCCCAACATAGTTTCAGCTGAGTCTCAAGAATGGCGAGTGGGATTCTCCTTCCAAACAATCTAACAATGAGATTATTTTCAAAACGATTCCTTTGTTCTCTTTTCAGCATTAATGTCCATTATAATAACTCCTTGATCATTCAGGAAGTCTGTCCTGAGGCTGCAATTTCTGCCATTGGAGCTGCGGCTGCAGTTTGCAGTTTGTTTGTTGCGACTTCTTTGGCTCCGCAATTTGCGGTTGTGCTTCTCAGTTCTATTGTTGTAGTTGCAGTTTGGCATGAATGGGTTATTGCAATTCAGCACTAACCAAGGCAGAAAGAATCGAGCTTGCGCAGACCAACGGAGTGGCCCGTCCATGAGAGAATTCAGTCATGCTCCTCCAAGCCTGGTAAAGGGAGTAGGCCACAATCTGGTAGCTGAAGCGACGACGACGAGACGCTGTAGAGGTCAAGAACAATGCAGTAAATTGGTCCCAAGAAATCAATGTGGCCGGAGGCAAGCCTCAATTGACAAAGGTCTCCATGACGGCTCTCTTATATCTGAAGTGCACAACAACATGCTCCCTGTCCTCTATTGCATCACAGCCCCAGACACAAGCTGCAGACTGTGTAAGCCCTCACCTGAAAAGCCAATTGCCAGTTGGAATGGCGTCAATGAATAGTCTTCACAAAAAACAGTCTTCCTTGGGGCCTAAGGTCATCCCCCACATAACTGTAAACTGCTAGGACTGATCTCCTCGGTTCAGTCGGTATATCTGGCAGGCTTTACTTTCAGAGAAGTTCTCAACTTGTTACTGCAGGGTCCCCTCTTGCATCCGTGTATGACATTGAATCACATGCCAATCATAACCCTAGAAGCCTCCAAACAGCCGAGTAGGTGCGCTGGACTGTAAAGTCCTCACCGCGACGGCGGTAACGGAACTCCATTGCTCTCAACCAGAGGAGGTCCTCGTACTAGCAAAGCTGAAAGTATGGTGCCCAAAGAGTCGCCAAATTATAGAGCCTTCAAATTGATTGACTTTGCGCATCTTCTACATCGAAGTCCATGATCGCTTCTTCTTGAACCCCAATAAAATCTGTTGCAATCCGAGCGCAAGGGACCAATTTTTTTGGTTGCCAAACATTTTTTTTTGAAGTTCCTTCTGCTGTAATTTCAAGCATATGCTGGGCCGCACTTGTTGGTTTGACATTTACAGTTTCTACAGAGATAGAGCGAATTGCAGAAATCGCAGAATTCTAAGGAGCATTTGTACAAACACCTTGCAGGCAACTTTCAAATTCTGAAAAAAAATTGGTCCTTTGTTTTGGTGATTTGCTCCCAATCAGGGCAGCAACAGATTTGTCATTCACATCACAATATTAGTAGTTGTGTCGAGTGTGCAGACCTCAAGCCTTTGCGATACAATTGTTGACGTCAAACTGCTTGGCTTGGAGCCGCAGCCATGTTCATTTTGCTGAGATCTGGTCGCCTCCATGAATCGAAGCAGGTTGCCTGCTTTCCTAAACTCAAGATTAGAACTAAAAGTCATTGTCGCTGCAGTTTCGCGTTTGAATTTATCAATGTGAACAGTGTTATCTTCCTTCGATCCATCAGGATTGAGTCGCACGAGGCTTCCAAGTTCTATTATCCGATTTGCAGCAGGAATCAAATTCCGTCGGGATTCTTTGGATCCCGATCCAGTTTCTATTAGTCAATTAGCAGCAGGAATATGAGTGCTGCTGTCAGGATGGCGTGAGGCTTTTGGAGAAATTGAGTTTCGTCGGGAGTCATCCATGAATTCCGATCCAGCCTTCAGCATGGGGCGATCTTTGTCGCCTGATGTCGTGACCGAGTAGGACGAAGACAAAGTGGTAACATTTTTTGAGACGAATCTTCCATGCTGATTCTGTCCGGAGCGGAAAAAGCGCCTCCTCCTTGCACCTTTATGTAGGACAGTCATCGATCCAGCTCCCAACATTGCCTGTTCGAGGAACATCTACAGCTTGTGTAGATGGAGCGGTGGTCGAATTCTCCAGCTCGTCATTGTCATCACTTGAGAGATACCATCTGTATCTTCCGCCATACATATCAACTCAGAAGAACCATGCTCAGCCGCCACATGCCTAGAGGCAGGCAGCACACTAGGGTTTGGATGGGAGGGGGGGCTGCTCTTTTCTTCCTTGAGCTGCTCCTTTTTTTTCCTTTCACATTCTCTTTGGGTTCCATGAAAGATGGCTGTAGCCCATGCATGTATATATATATATATATATATCAACAAACTACTCAATTGGGATCGAACTCTATGGTGTCATTAGTAGAGGGTGGTGAAGCGGCTGTGTCTGAATGCAGAGGCAATCAATAACAACACAGAAAACTGGTCATAGGAGACAAGTGGTCGGGAGCAAGTCCCAACGCACAAAGATCTTCAAAATGGCTCGAGTATAACAGTTGTGCACAACAAAGTTCTCTCTATCCTCCTTTGAATCACAGCCCCACACACAAGCTGCAGACAGAGTGAGTCCCCGTCAATGTAACCAGCACCCTGTTGGGATAGCGTCACTAAGCAGGCGCCATAGAAAACAGGCCTACCTGGGGCCCAGGGTCATCTCTCCGGCCTGTAAAGGTGACTGGCTCTGCTCACTGAAAAGTCATCGACGAGCTACTGAAGGGTCCCCTCCTCGAGCTAGGTATGTCTTTGTTCCACAAGTCAGCTGTGGCCCAGTAGCCTCCAAACAGCCGAGTCAGCCCTTTGCACCGTAAAGTCCTCACCTCGGCGGCAGTAGCGGAAATCCATGGCTCTCACTCAAAGGAGATCCTCTCTGCTGATAAAACAAAGATTGTGTCGGGCTGCAAGGACTGTCCTCCACTCCTTCCCAAAGGAACTTACAGAGGATGGCCTCAGTGTCCAAAAGGCAGGAGTCCGGGATCGGTGTAACCAACATTTGGTAATTAGAGATCGTCGTCAAAACTGACTGGATCAGACATAGTTTGCCTGCAAGGAAGAGGTGACTGCTGCTCCAAGATCACAATCTGCTGCAAACTTGCTCAGTGACCGCTACAAAGTGAGCCCGTCTCGGGGGTCGCTCAGAGACTGTGACCCCAAGATATCTGATGGTAGCGTTCCACTGGTACCCCCAGCTGTATGGCAATCTGGCGCTGCCGGTAAGCTGGTGTTTGATGATTGAAGACAATCTGTGACTTGCGCGA
The DNA here is from genome assembly GCA_016760335.1 of Gastrodia elata. NCBI lineage: Eukaryota > Viridiplantae > Streptophyta > Magnoliopsida > Asparagales > Orchidaceae > Gastrodia > Gastrodia elata. Next base: position 23,895,796 of record CM028684.1, on the reverse strand, counting down.
GTTCACAGACTGCCCAGTCCAGCTCCCATGCTGACCCAAAATCCACTAAACCTCACAGCCTGTGGCTAGTGCAAACATAATTAGATCGTCTGCATATACATCAGGTGGGAGAGCGTAGGTCCACCTCTATCTAATCAGATTCTTATCGGGTGGCCAATGTGCTGTTGTTGTCTGACCAGCAGGGAGAAGAGCTCAGAACACAAAATAGATAAGTAGGGGGGGAGGGGGGCATCCCTGCCTAAAGTCTTTCTGCCCCACTATCCACGGAAGACAATGCTCTCCAATCAAAATTTCAAACTTGGGGGACTCGACGCACTGCATTGCCCTGTTTATCCACTGCTGTGGAAATTTGAATCTCTATAAAACTATGCTTAAACACCCCCCACTTTATCCGGTCGTAAGCCTGCTCCATATCCACCATGATGACCATGTGACCGACCATTGAGGTGGAGTATGAGAGACGAGTGATGATCTTTTTGACTGTGAAGTAGTTCTCACTAATGTCTCTCCCGGGAACAAAGACGTTTTGTTCTCGGGAGATCAGAAAGGGCATCATTGTCTTAAGGCGCATGATCAAGATCTTGGCCACCACCTTATAAACACTGTTGCAAAGGCTAATGGGGCGATACTGCCTCAGAGTGGAGGTCCCCTCTTCCCTGGGAAGGAGGACTACTAGAGTATTCTGCCATCGCTTCGACATTTGCCCACTATCAAAGAAATGGTGGACGACTGCCAAAGTGTCAGTATGGGTGATCTTCCAGTAACTCGTAAAGAAAGAGGGGGTAATATCATCAATCTCAGGGGAACGGTTGGGGCAAAGGTCCCTCAGGGTTGTCCAGATGTTTGCGTTCGTAATCGCGCATTGGAGAGAGGCAGACTCTGCATCACCCATAGTGCGGTCTGGAATCAGAAAATTTTGGCAATCCCCTATGGGGCAAGAGGTGCCCCACATTCCTATGGAAGAACTCGAAGAATACTTGACGGATCCGCAGCTGGTTTGAAGTGAACTTGCCGGACTCCTCTTGTAGCGCGAGGACAATGTTAGACTTATTACGCTGTGTCGCAAGTTGTTGAAATACCGTTGTACACTGGTCACCCTGAGAGAACCACCGTGCCTTGGCTCACTGCTGCCACCAGCTCGCCAATCTAGCCTCCACCCGAGAGAGCTTTCGATTGGTGGTTCAGAGCAGCTGAACCAGCTTCGGGTCACCTCCCATAGCAGTAGCCATGTCCTCTACCTAGAGTTGCGTCAAGGTCGACGTGAACTCCGTCTCCCTCATGTCCGGGAGCATGTCCTGTCCCCATCTCCACAGTGCTCGGAGCGTGCGAGCCATCTTGTGGTTGAGGACCGAGGACGATGAGCTGCGAGATGGACGTCTCCAGGTCCTTTCCACCAAAGAGAAAACCTTCGAGTACTGTAGCATGATGTCCTCAAACTTGTACCGAGCCCCGACACTTTGGAACCTGAGACAAGCATACGTCAAAAAAAAAGGGCAGTGGCCAGGAGCTACTCGGGGAATGTGGTGCACGACTGCACCCGACAAAATGTCCATCGTCTCCGTGCTCATCGACGATCTGGTTCCAAATTCCCTGGAAGGGGGTGCCGGGTAGGGTGAGAGCCTTATTCGGTTCTAACCTTGCCGCATTACGAGGTGTTGTCGGTGAGTCGGGTTGTTTGAGAATGCTGCCCTAATTGGGCCATAAATTCCATCCAAGGCCAAATATGGGCGAGAGATTGAATGAAAAATATTTTGAAATGAAAGTCAAAGAGTGCTTGAAATTGTCGTGAGGGCAGCAGTTCTCGACAAAATTTTATTCTACCCCACGATCAGAGGATCCAGTCTCCCAGTTTTTGCTCAACGGTGGTTAGATCGTGTAACCATCGCTTTCTGAGAGACAACATGTCCGGATGATTACCGCCTCTAGATTTTGGGAATTTTATTATGTCGAAAAGCTGAAGAATGGTGGGCCGAACGCTTGGAAGGAAGCGCAAGTGAAGACAGTGCGCAGTTTTACCTATGTCGACTTTTGTACCTTAATTGTAGCAGAATTCTGTAGTTGAATTCTATTTTTTCTTTCCTAGCTATGTTTATTATTTGTGTTTCTTCTGCTTTTCAGTTCATCTATCTTTGTACTTCTTCATTTAAAGTACTTAATAAGAAGTAATCATTTGATTTGAATTTTGAATTTTGCATTTTTAATTCTCAGTTTTGAAACCTAGTTCTCCATCAATGACAACTCCTATTAAGACCACCATCGCTTCAAATGGGTATGAGGATGTGAACTCTCTTGTTAGTTTGGTGAGAACTTTGATTGAAAGTCAAGCTTAGCAAACTCAGGAAACTCGTAGTATTCTTAACAATGGTGTTCCTCGGCCTGTAGCGGAACGGATGCGTCAGGCTCGTGGCTTGGCTTGAGGGTAGGCCGTTGCAGGCCAACCAGACGCCAAGAGTCCGGGTGATTGTCGCTCGAGATGATACCGTTGTGGTGGCCTCGGGAAACAGCGCATGCCGGGTCGCGTTCCTTCTCGGGGGCTCCAGCATGCTCGTTGCAACGGCCCGTGGGCCCACTCTGTTCAACCTATCTTGAAATGCGGACCAAGGAACCTGACATGCTTGCGAGCCGAGGGGTGTCGAAGCCCAGTGGGTCTAAGAAAGTTGATGTGCGAGATTCTCTTGGCAGGTGCATTGCCGACCGACCTTGATCTTTGTGTGAAGGGTTCGAGTGAGAGCAAGCGTGTTGGGACTCGAAAGATGATGAACTATGCCTGAGTAGGGCGATGCTAGAGGAAACTCTTGTCGAGGCTCGCAGCGATACTGATGTGCAAATCCTTCGTTTGACTCTGGTATTTGGGCAAAAGACTAATCGAATTATCTTGTAGTTTGTTCTCTCCGAAGTTTACCTCGGGATAGCTGGGGCACAACGCCCTCGAACTATTCTGAAACTTTCAATAGATAGGAAGGTCTAGCTGCTTCGTTTGGCTGGACCGTGGAATCGAGGGCTCCAATTGGGTCATTTTTGGTTAACAGAACTGGCGTTGAGGGATGAACTGGATGCCGGGTTACGGTGCCCAACTGTGTGCTAGCCTAGAACCCACAAAGGGTGTTGGTTGATTAAGACAGCAGGACGGTGGTCATGAAAGTCGAAGTTCGTTAAGAGGTGTGTGACAATTCACCCGCCGAATCGACTAGTCCCCAAAATGGATGGCGCTAAAGCGCGCGCGCACCCACACCTGACCATCGGGGAAATGGCCAGACCCAGATGAGTAGGAGGGTGCGACAACAGCCGCAAAACTTGAGGTGCGAGCATGTGCGGATCTTGGTGGTAATAGCAAATATTCAAATTAGAGCTTTGAAGGCGGAAGGGGGAAAATGTTCCATGTGAACAGCACATGCATATGGGTTAGCCGATCCTAAGAGACGGGGAGGCCCGTAAGATAGTGCCGCTTTGTGCGAGCTTTGAAAGGAGTTGGGTTTAAATTCTTAAGCCGGGAAGAGGCGGTTGACGACAACGTTAGGTAGTTCGGAGACGCAGGCGGGGGGCCTCGGGAAGAGTTATCTTTTTTGCTTAACACGTTGTGGCTCTGAAAGTGGCTCAACTGGAGGTAGGGCCCAGTGGTTGTAAGAGCTCTGCACGTTGAGCGGTGTCCGGTGCGCCCCCGGTGCTCCTTGAAAATTCGGAGGGCTGTGTGCCGTCCGCGCCCGGTCGTACGCGTAACCGCATCAGGTCTCCATGGTGAACAGCCTTTGGGTGATGGAGCAATGTAGTCAAGGGAAGTCGGCAAAATGGATTTGTAACTCAGGAAAATGATTGGCTCTGAGGGTTGGACTCGGGGGTTTCAATCCCGAATCCATCGGCTTTCGGTGGACTGCTTGAGCTGCGTCCGAGGCGAGAGCAGGTTGTTGCATGCTAGCTGAGGGATGGATTGGGAATGCGTGAACTGTGTGGCTGCTTGTCTGGCGTCGACGCGCAGCAGCGACCCAAGCCGATGCCCCCCCCCCCCCCCCGGGGGGCTTGCGGCGCTGGCCGGCTGAACTCAAACCGCCGTAGTGCCACGTTAAGGGAATGCAATTTGTGCACGATCCTGCGAGCGGACTTTCATCTTTGTGCACGATCCCACGAGCACCTTTGTGCACTTTGATCAATGATTTAGGGTGTATACAAAGATGAAAAACCAGTTCTGTTTTAAATTATTCGGAGTGTGCTTCTGTGGCAAGGTATGCTAATCCTCCATTAATGTTTTATTTGTGATTGGCACTTTCAGCTATTATTTCCATAAAAAAGTTCGAGTTCTATTTGTTTTTGACCAGGGTGACGTTGGCTTTTATTTTTGTACTCTAATTTTTCTAAGCCTCTGAGTGAAAATTTTTAATGACCCTATATATTTGTTACTCATTATATGATATTAGAATTCCCATATCTATGCATCAGTTCACTAAACTTACTTTATTGCATGGAAGATGCCAGTTGATTTGCTATTTTAATGTTGTTGGGTTGACTATTATTATATGATATTATATTTAAGAAGATGAACAGTTATATCTTCCCTTCATATTTTGTACTTGTTTGATTGATTCATAAGGAAACAAGTTGAATCTTCGTGCTTCCAAATGAATGCAGATTTCTACATTTATAAAGGTCATAAAACTTTAGTCTCTGCTTACATTTAGAAGGGTTTTAAGATTGGAGAAACAATAGTGCTTTATATGTATTATTTAAAGAAATGGTGCTGTTGTGCGTAAAGATGCTCAACTATTAACGAATCTGTTCTTTGTGTAGTTGAACTCATGAAGCCCGACACCACCATAGTACTCCGCAATGCAAAGATCGACATGTACAGAGGATCAATGAGGCTTGCTGTTGACAAATGGGGACGTGTGGAAGCTGCAGAGCCATCGAATTTTGTTGTGAAAGAAGATAACAATCTGTCCTTGATCGAGTACGAGCTCGTCAGCTTCGTCGAAGAATGATTTTGGTCCCAGGAACCTAGCTTATTTACAGAAATGCTGCTGGCGAAAGGCAATAAAAATGAAAGAAAAAAACTCGTCAGTTTCAAAATTATCAAGATAGTCTTGCAGCATTTGTTGTATCATGAAAGTGTGAAGGAGCTCTCTTTGTTCAGCCAGAATACTTATTGTTTGATTGGTTTCTGCAACTTGCTTGTTTTGTTCTTCCATCTCTAAAAAGACAATTTTTTCTGTTTCTCTCTCTCCCTCTCTCTCTTTCTCTCTCTCTCTCTCTCTATATATATATATATATATATATATATATTATTTATACATGTATAATCGAAAGATGTTACTTGTGTTGAATAGGAATGTGGAACAAAGCTATGAAACCTTTATTTTTGCCTTTTTTATGCTTTACGTATGCTATATATATATATATATATATATATATATATATATATATTTATATATGCCCCATGTGGTGGTTGCTTTGGTCGGATGATGTAGAATCCATTATGATTGTGGTCTTGGAGAAGAATCTTATTGGAATGGAGGTTTTGATATAGAAAGTAATGAGGTCAAATGATATAAAGCAATTATTGTTGGTTGTGAGTTCGAGTATAAATGAGATTGTTATGATTGTGGGATGTAATATTTGAGATATAGATAGCTTACGGGATGGAGTAGGTAGTATACTATTGCTGATGCTGTAGATGTGTAAATATTGGTGTTTTTTTATTTTAATTTGTCTTGCCCATTGTATGAGATGGAGATGGAAAAGTTGTCGTGATCATTATTTATAAGGGCGGATGCATTAGAATCAAGGACCTAGATAGCGTTGGGTATCCAGCTGAGATATTGTTCTCAGTTGGGATTGTTGTGCAAGATGAATTATGTCAACAAAAGTGTTGTATGACCTCTATTTTCATAGATTTGGCATGTGGGAGGGAAAGGATAAAGGAGAAGTTCACGATTGTAGATTGGTTGTGGGGCTGAACTGAAGTGGTTTCTTCCGCTCCATGGTTTGTCACGTCCTCTGTGTGTATGGATCATTTCTTAAGTGGGCTGGTGGTTGTTGAGGCTTGGTGGTTGTAGGTTTGTCAGAATCGTTGTTTTGAAGGCTTGGTATTGTGCTGGTAGATTGTTTAGGGTGTAAAGATTTGTCTCCCAAATCAACGGTGGAGCCGGTGATTGAAATTTGGTTTATAATTTCTTTAATTTATGAGGTAAATGGGCATCTGACTTATTTTTTATGGTGATATTGTGTAAGGTATTCTTGAGTTGGATAACTTTAGATCGATTGGTGGTTGGAGTCTTCGTTCAAGTATTTGCCATGTTTCTTGGCAAGTTTTGACAGATTATGTAGGGAAGAATTGATGGAGATATGGTAGAGTGAAGGGCGAGGATGAGATTCTGATTAGTGGTGTTAGGAATTTGATTTCCTGCACTGTTGGAAATCTAAATTGGTGGTTTTGCTTTGATTAGGTTTAAGAGTTGTGCTCACCAGTGGGTAGTTTTCTGCAAATAGAGGATTGTTAATTAGGTTTTAGATATTGTTTAATAGAAATGTAAGGTTGGATGGGAGTGTAAGTGAGGGAAATATTTCTTGATTTTCAAAATTTTCAGTACTGTTTGTAGTGTTTGAGGACGGGGCAGTCATTTGATAATTGTGGTATGGGTGAAGAAAATGTTTTCTTGATGATTCTTGATGGGTTGGTTAAAGGGTTAAAGGGTGTACTACTGAGAAGTTTCTTGGTGTTCTTGTGACCGAGAGATAAGAGTTGGATGGGTTCTTGAAATAGGGAGAAGAGTAAGAAGGGAAGGAATAATGGATTTCTTTGGGAGAATCACTGCTATTGATGTGTAGGACTGAAAGTTGGGAGAGGATTTTGAGTCTCGAGAGATTTGCTATGGTATCACATGAAGTTAGCAAGGGGTGAGAACAAATAAGAACAAAGTTTTTCTCATATATCATATTACATGGATACGCATGCGTGCACACACACATATTATCATTATTTTGAGATTTATATTTATCAAATTATTCAATTCCTACAATATGCATTAATTTACCAAAGTTATGATTTAATTAAAATTAATGTGCAGTTAGTTAGAATTAGAATATTATGAAAATATTATACTTTTATTATTGGGCTACGATGCGGGTCAGCGTAAACCGATGGGTTACGAAATATTCTTCGAATATTCCATCGGCAAAAACTATGCGGGGTTATCGGTAGGCCTAATCCATTATTGTGCTTCACTCCCGCCTAATTCACAACTCATCCGAATTAGGGCATATATGTTATCAATAAATAATCATTAATCGTTATATACGCTACATAGTTATTCACTTTTAATTTAATAATAATAACAGTAATACAAAAATAAATATGTTTTTCCAAAAAAAAAAAAAAAAAAAATTTAATTGTAATGACTCCCTATCATTTATTTAACACCATATTTCTTCAATTTTCAAATATATCACTAGCATTTTGTTAGTTTAAGATTTTTCTTATATAAAGGAATATGCATGTAAATTTTAAAGATTAAATGTTAAATATGTAATGAAATTAGGTTTGGCATAGTTATATATATTTTTATTATACGTAGAACTAAATTTTTGTATATATGTTTTATTACAAATTTTGAAAATAGTCCTTTTTAAGCATAATTATAAGTGTGTGTCAGTTATTTAATTTCAATAATTCAAATTTTTTATTCTAAGTATAAATTTATATTTCTGATGTTTAATGTGAATGCAATAATTATGAGGTATAATATTAAGTTCTCATATAAATATACTTTATATATCTACACTTATATATGTTATCATCTCTAAAGTATACACACTTATAGATAAATCAGAGGTATTGCTTTTGTTATTTAATTTCAACTATTCAAATTTTTTATTCAAAGTATAAATTTATATTTTTGATGTTTAATGTGAATGCAACAATCATGAGGTATAATGTTAAGTTCTCATATGAATATACTTAAATAGCTACACTTATAGATGTTATCATCTGTAAAACATATACACATTTATGTATATAAATCATTTATGATTTTATGTTCATTTATGCATGATAATATATTTTAAATTAATTGGAGATAAAGATATATCTTAGAATCTTTTTGTGTTTTGCTTTAACTCCATCCTTGTACCACCCACCAGGTCTCGTTGCTATGTGCAACAAAATATCATTAGTGACAAAACAATCGTTAACTGAAATATAAGGGCCGCCTTCTGCTTAATGCTCTGGGTTGAACAATACTAGTTAACCCGAACCATTAATGACAGGATATAACTAAGAGCTGAGGAACTCCACCTTTAATCAAGTTTTATTAATCGGATTAACAATGCGAGTCTACTAAAATGATGATCACAGCACAATATATGCAGTATAGTATAATATAGAGAACACAGTGCGGAAGCTAAACACATCATCCATACATTCATTTATCAGAAACAATAAGTAAAGACATACATCTCAAAAAAAGAAACAGAAAATATATCCAAATAATTTTGGTTATTACAGGCTTTAATGAAAATGCAGAAAGTAAACTCTCATCTCACTAAAACAAGAAAACTCTAAGGATGAAGACTACCCCAACTACTCAGCAACGCCACGCTTCATGTCCTCTTGAGTCTCCTGCAGCTCCACGAGCAAAGGCTTCTCCAAGCAAACTGAATCTAACATTACTGGTTTCGCAATGCTAGGCCCCAGCCAAAAAAAGAGAAAATCTTATTTAGATAATGAGTCTAAGTATATTTTAGGCTCATTAAAATGAATTAATTATGTTATAGGGATATTTAACATAAAGCAGTGAATAACAATAAAGCTAGCTAAAATAGTAAGTAAACGGCTGCAAAATTGTACTTAACGCGCCTGTAACCAAAACTGTTGAAAACATCACACACACACACACACACACACACACACACACACACACACACACACACACACACAAAGCACCTATAACTAAAACTATTGAAAACATCAAAAACATATGCATAAAAACTGAAAGCCATAATATGCAAAATATGGATTCCAAACATATGCCAATTTGAATTACATATGTTACGGCAAGTAACTGAATTGTGCTTCAACAGCACCCAACTGAAATGTACCAAATAACATATATGCAAAACAAATGTGCCAAAGGCACTGAATCAACAAGGATGTGCACAACGCTCAGATACACACACACACACACTATATATATATATATATATCCAAAATTGTGCTTAACGCACCTGTAACAATCTGAAGATTAGGATTGGAAGATTACAAGTAATAATTTGAGAACAATTATTTATCATAAAAATTACTAAATAAAATAATATCAATACATCACAGAGTTAGAAAATTTAAATTAAAGTTGTACAAATTATCTTAACTTAGATATTTATAAAATGTTATGAAATTCAAATAACAAGTCTCTATCTCACTCTAGATAATAGGGTCATTCATAGCTCTTGAAATCAATTGAACTTCCACTTCTAATTCTCACAACCTGTATTAATTATCATGATTGCCAATCAAAATATTAATTTCTAAAAGTATTAATTTCTAGCATCCTATATAGGTTACAAATTCAGTGCAATAAAGTATGAATGAAATATCATCATTATAATTTGAAAATTATGCTTATTTCAACTGGCAATGCTCAAACAACTCAAATAATTTTAAATAAAATATAAATTAGCATAAAAGAAAATAATTTAGCATAAATAAATTGACATGAATGTAAATAACTTAACATAAATTAAATGAGCATGAATGGAATAACTTATTGGTGAGTCTTTCCTTTGAATCTTCTGCTCTTATCTAGTGTACTAGATCCCTCATTATTTTCTCATGAGTTGCTAGCAAATTCTACCTGTATAAGTTCAATTTTATTCTACTTCCAAAGACTTTCATCACATATATTTATTACAAGTATTTATGGAAAGTAAAATAGCAATTTAACTTATTATAACAACCGATACATGCAAAGATTGTATACATTCAAAAGTAAGTAAGATCACACAATGCTAAAAATAGTACAATTAGAATATCTCTATGTATCTGATCCGTTTGTTTGTATACTCCGCAAAACTTTCCTTATATAAATCTGTTAAAAATTAATTCTTATACATTAATATACCATTTTAAAACCTAGTAAATGATAATATAAAGATTTTGGGTTAGCATTTTAATATTTGGATGAAAACTTTAAAATTGATTAAGTGATGTGATTAAAATTTTATATACATAAATGAAGGTCTAAATTATATTTTCAACTATTGATATCTAAATGAAACTTATCATAATGTATTGGGGATTAAGCATACCAAACTTTAGTTAATGATTTAAAGTATTTTGAAAGCTATGAATATTTTTAAAATTTTTAAAGTAAGAAATAGTCAAATTATTTTTCGAACTTTGAACCTAAAAATGAATACATAAATGGAAAAATTTAGTGCCATGTTCAACAATGAAGTTGTTCATAACATAACAGGAATTAATCATGCCAAAAATAAATTAAATCCAACAATTAGATTTAACAGTTATGACAAAATAATATAGCAAAAATTTTCTTAAAATCTACTAAAAATTATTCTCTAAATTTAAATGAGTATTTGCTAAATTTTGAGTGCTTAAATGGTGATTTAGAGTCCAAATAGACCAATAATATTACCGTGAACAATAGGAGAGTAATCATGCAAAATTATAGCACTCGGAGTTTAGTGGTCGAAAAAAGTTAAAACTCTCCAGAGTTAATTAGAGTTGCTATTTAGGGTTATGGCTTTAGGGTCCTTATACAAGTGATGCTAACTATTTAGGATAACTGATTCTCTGGCCCTTTCAGTAAAAAATTGTTAAAAAAAATATTTGTGAAACTTGACCATCATTGCGGATTTCAAAAACCAAACACACAAGTAGGGAATGAGAGGGCAAACCATCTTCGTTGAGGGATAGATAAAAACACAACAGCTTGCATTACATTTCAAATCATGATGAATTATGCACAAGAAATTGCGATGTCACATAATTTCAAATGACGAGTATTAATTAATCTAATCCCCTATTAATCTCTTAAAGCATCAATCAGCCACAGAAGCAAGAAGATCAGCAACAGCAGAGGATTCAGCCGCCAAGTCCTCCAGAACACCAGATTCATTGAGCCTCCTCCTGGTTTCTGCCTCTGGAGTGAGCCCAGAATGGCTCTGCAGGAATGCGAGAGAGAGCCTTCACTCCCACAGGGTCGTTCTTGCTCTGATCAGCAAGCCAAGAAATTAGAAAGATTGATGATTGAGTTTGGATGGATGGATGGAACGAATGATTACCATGAGGCAAGTTCCGGCATGAACGTTGCAGACAGGATAATCTTGAGGGCAGCAGCTGGTGCGGTCGTCGCAGCAGGTGGCGCTTTCGAGGGGGCAGCAGCCCCAGGAGAAGCAGAGGCGGCCATACTCGTAGACGCAGCAGCATGTGGTGCTGGGAGGGCAAGAGTAATACTTGTCGCATTGGGTTGGAGGCTTTGTGGGAGCGGGCGGGCTCGGGCCGGGATTGGGCGGATTCGGCCTATTCTTGAGAGGGTAGGAGGCCTGTTTGGCAATCCCACATTTGCCGCCGGCCGACCTCACATTGCGCTCCATCCTTATGAACCCGCCCTCCCCCCAGTCTGCACCCCACGAGTTCTTCACAATCCAGTAATCACTCCCGCCCTCCCGTCCGTACCCCACCGCAAGAACTCCGTGATCAAGCTCCGTCCGGCAGTTTCCAGTGAAAATTCCCTGATTGCAATTCACAGGCCATACTAGTATTTTTAAATTTGGAAAAAATATCGCTGGCACAGCAAAATCATAGTGTTCCTCAATTACAATGGCGACAGACAACTAGATGATCATTACTCAATCATTTTATGCTCTATTATTTTCTTCGGCAGCATCAAATTTTGTATAGGATCCTACAATACAATGACTTGCTTGCACATATTATCTTTGGAACAGAAGAGTTCATATGCTCCAGAGAACTTAAGAGGGGAAAATTTGAAAGGTGTTTGTTAAGAACATCAAACCTACCGATTGATACAGCTGGAATTCCCTTCCGCTAGCTTCAATGGCAACGCTTACAGGCTGGTTTGCAAGTGCCATTTGCAAGGCTTTCTCGTTGTTCACAGGAACATCTTCATATGAATCAATAGTCACAACTCGAGCATTTTTCTACAGCAATCAATTTCAGTTAGCAGGGAAGAAAGTATATGACAAAGACACTCAATTAAAAAGCAAAATGAAAGAAACTTTTAATACAGAAAGATAGATGAATTAATCAGAATACATACCCTGTAAGCATCACACTTGCCTTTACGGCCACTGTAAGGATAATCTTCCTCAGAGTCGATGCCGCCATTGCGGATGATGAATTCAAAGGCGTCATCCATTAGCCCGCCATTGCAGCCCTGATTGCTGCTAGTGTCACAATCTACCAGCTCTTGCTCTGATAGTGATATGAGCTCACCGGTCACAATCTGATTAATCCCTTCAACGGCTGCAATGCTCGAAAAGGCCCAACAACTCCCTTCCAAAAGCAAAATCCTAATAAGTCACCGACGAATCCAAAAACCTCGACCGATTTCTAACTATTATTTAGCGATTATAAATAAAATCTAGACAATACCGCAAGTGCCCTGATCTTTGACAGGGGCGATGGCGCCCCTTTTCCTCCAATCGATGGATTCCGGCATGGTCTCGCCGGCGGAAGGACGGTAACGGTTGCTAGGGTTTCTGGGGCGCAAGGATTTCCAGGTGCCTAGATGCGAAGCGCGGTACTCTTCATTTGTCAGATCCGCGAAACGGTTGAGGCCCAGGCGGAAGGGGTGAGCGCCGGCATCAGCGGCAGCATTGTGCTGATCGATGTAGCGAAGATTGTCCTTGAAGACATCAAATCGCCGCTTATTCTCGCCGAGAGCGTTGGACCTCCGGCCATGGCGCTCCATCCACCTCGCATAGATCTCCCGTAATTCTGCCTCATCCCTCTCCAGTCCACGAATGCCGTGCGTCTCGCCGTAGCTTATGATAGACATATCGGGCCCATGAGAGCCGGTTTCCGGGGAAGCTACAACACCGGAAAGAAGGAAGAAAAGAGAGAACGATGCTAGGGGAACGAAATCCATGCAAAAACGAAAGAGGACGTTGAAAGAGGCCGAGTAGGAAAAAATGAGAAACTGCCGCTGCTTTTCTTCCGTAGGACAGGCCGAGCCGGGTATTTATAGGCAGAGGGAGGAACATTAGAGAAAGGCAAAAGTCGAGACGGCCGCGAAAGCGTCATTATTTTATAAATAATAATTAATTCGAAAAAGCAACCAATAATAATGCTTTTCACCGGCCTGCAAATAATTATTTTTTTTTTTATAATTCGAAAATGATATATTTATATATTTCTATTTACATTAATTACATATTATTTCGAGTTATATATTTCATTAATACTATTTTAAGAAACTAAATATATATTAATATTTATGTTTTACATGTATGTAAATCTAACCAATAACTAAAATTATTTATATTTAATCATTAATTAGAATTAAAATAATTTCATCTATTTCATAATCTTTTGTGGTGAAAAATAACTATCACCTTGTATGAATTAATTTTTAATCATTTCTAGCCTACGAGAAGACATGCACAATGTTGACCACTTTTTGAGTAATGTGGTTGAATTAAATGCTACAAGTACATACATGCCAATAAAATTGAGCAAACTTGCTTATCTGATATTAGAATTTCAAACTTGTTATCAATATCAACGAGAGCTTGTTCATTTTCGATCATGCCAGACGTTTGGAAGCCGCATACATGATGCCTTGCGTGTTTGTGCAGCCCTAGAGAGCCAGTTAGGGCCCTCAAGAACACCTGGTCGCGCTATGAGGAAGCCCCAACGACAGCGGCTAAAACTCGGCCCTAGCCGCCGACCTACACCGCCCCAACTGTTGGGATAGACGGGGCGGGGTTATAAATACCCCCCTGAGATCCCCTGCTTATTTACACACCACCCCAGCATCTCTCAAACTCTCTCTCAAGAGTTCTCTCCTTCTCTCAAAACCACTCCGGGTCACCTCCGTTGCGCCATCTTTGGCCACCCCGCTTGTCCACACAAATCCCCAGTAACTGGAAACGCTCAGAAGTGTCCCAGTACTCCACCATAGCCAAGCACCAGGAACCTCCACCTCCAAGAACTGACCCGAGAGGACACTCCAAGCCCGCCAATGATCATAAGAGCTTGTTCAACCACTTGAGGCATTCCCATCATTCAGATAATCATCTGAGATAAGTTTCATTGCCTCTAAACCCTAAGCCAAAAAGATGGCACATTTGGGCTAGCCTGAGCTAGTTTGAGTCTGGGCTAGAGGTCAGGATAACTACTTGGGTGTGACCCAACTCCATCTAAGACCCATTATGGTCTTAGGATCAATGAGAGCACCTTGGATAGCCCCTATGACCTAAATATGCTCAAAATGGGTTTAGGTTAGACTCGGGCTAGTTCAAGCTAGCCCCAGTCCAAGCTTAGACCATTATCCCACTTGGGTGCAACCCGAGGACCCCTTATTTATAGCAATTTTGTACATATTAATTTAGGTGTAATATGATAAAATTTGTGTCTATCCCAAGTTATATTTACACAATTTTATGTTTTTGAATCACTAAGAGGAAGATCTAGCAAAATGACCGAAATTACAATTCAAATGAGCAGAAGGCCTAGTGCTTAATCCAGAGCGCTAGACGCTACAATGCACCATGGAGCTCGAAAGCTCAAGCGCATACTACATTCTTCTGAACTGTTGATGCTACGACAGCCCTAATGTCCAATCCAGAGTATCAGGCGCTTCGTCGTGCCTAGGCATCCTGACGCCCAATGCGACCGCACATTTAGGCGCCGACCCCAGAGAGCTATGCGTTGTGGTGCGCTACAGCGCACCTTCAGAACATAATGTTTCCTTGAGCATTGAATGCAAACCGAACTGTGGGCGCCTAAGCGAACCTTGGCATCCGCAGTCCAGATGGCACAATAATGCTGAGCGGTTGGAAGATGGAAAAGTACCAAGGGGTTAATTATTTAATCTCTTCAACTCTCAAGGCTGATTAATAGAGGGGATATTCAAGGAATTAATGGATTAACACTTTCAACTTTCAAGATTGATTAAAGTGAGAAATTAATTATGAAAATAAAGAGGGAAATCAACTAATTCAGTTCCCACGACTGAGGATTAAGAGCAGGTATTTAATTGATAAAGAAAATAATAGTAAGGATCTTTTTGAGACTTGAAAATGGGAGGAAACCCTAGCCACAAAAAGGAGCAATATTCAGAAGTTTCTTAGAAATGAAGACAGTCATAATAAGAGGAGAGAAGTTCAGGACATAAAGGGATGTGCTTTAGAGTAAAGAAAAGAATGAAAGATCTACGTGAAGAACATGATCTGTAGTTCTCTTTGTATTGTATCTCTTCCCCCATTTTTATTAAAACTCCTAAGAAAAATATGTATTGTATTTCTATCTTGAATATCTTCTTAGGTTTTTTATTGTAATGGTAGCTTAACCCTCCGTATTGTGGAGGGTTATGCTAAGAACTATAGATATGTAATTTTTATTGTGCTATACAAATAATTGCCTGATAATGTATAATTATAAGAGTAAACTTGTGGTCATATGGTAATATTATTTTGGATAAGTAATAATATTTATGTTATGATGAAATAAATACTCAACAATACATCAATCACTGAGCTTTAATTGCTTAATTTTTTGGTAAAAAGCTATACACATGATTATCGTGGTTAATTCATGTTTTAGTTATCTAAACTCTGTTTGTGCACGCAGAAACGATATCAGATGGGATGCCGTTAGTAGTTACCAAGCAACAAATAAAATTATCAAGTACAAAAGAGTAAAAAACCACATCACAAGAATCATATCATAAACTACACAAGCATTCAAACATAGAAAATTTTATGAAGAAAACTTGATAACGGGAAAAACAATGGAGCCACACTACACAGAAAAATTCATTATAAATAAGATGATTACAGAGTTACAAAGAGCTTCACCTTCACATGAACAAGAATGATCTACCACTTACAAAGCTTTCAGATCAACTTCATCTCCTTAAAAAATTTTTAGCTCTACTATAGGTTGAAGAAGACCAACAACAATCACCAAGCAAAATTAAGACTGCTCTCAAGATAGAAAACATCCTCATATGTTTCGTTATATAACTAGGCTTCACATAATCCACAAATGACCCAAAATTCCCCAAAAAATACTTAGGGGATTACATAAATCAGAAATTGCCCTTCGGTGTCGCTACGGTGCACCGCAACTCCCTAATATCAAACCACTGGGTGCCACGGCGAGTCGTGACGCCTGGTTCTCGCTGCAAAAACTGCAGGACACGCCGAGGCATACTGGAGTGCCCGAATTTACCCCAACTTATCCTAAAACATCCCGTGACCTTTGTGACAGTCGAGAAATCAAGTTTGAGAATTTTCAAGAAAGAATTTCATAATTAAAATATCAAATATCAAATTAAAATAATCATAAGTTCATAATTATTCATCCAGTGCCATACACATATACATTACATTATTTATTCACTAATAAATCATAAGCAAAATAAAATTCTTATTTATAACTTACTTCCTTAACTCAAGCTCTTACTTTACTCAAGTTGATCTTTTTATGTTCAATTATTAAAATTTAAAAATTTATCAACAATTACTAGTCAGGTAGGAGTATAAATATTATTTTATAAGAGTTACTTTATAGTATCTTATATTATGTTAAATCAATAACAAAAGTTACATAAATAACTTTGCATCAAAACTAAGGAAATATAAATATTTACCAAATGTAGCTAATTTTGTCCTGCATGTTAGACTTGAGTTAAACATATATAAAAGCATAAAATAAATTTTATCAAAAGTCATATATGAGATAAAGTCAAGTCCGAAGAGCCCTGAGCCAAATGGGTTTGGCTCGCAAAACGAGAAAGAGGAGCGGTTCGGCCATTGTGAATCGGTCGATTCAGAAAATGCATCCAAACCAGACATGACCCCGGTTCAGAGTCGTCTTCCCCGTCGCAATTAAAATGCGAAGGGTAAATTAGGGTTTAGTCCTTAGCTCGATGCCGGCCTCTTCCTAGGTTAGCCCACACGTCGGTGTGAAGTCCACTTCACGGCCGATGTAATGAGATAAGGATTGAACTTGATCGTCGTATGTAGAGCAGATGGGACGATGCCCTAGGTTCGATAAATCGACTAGGGTTAGGGACTAGTTCGGGTTGTTGCTTGCAGAGGAGATTAAAACTTGAACCCGTGCTTGATTCTATCTCAAACTGCTCACAGAAGATCATTTAGCTAGGGGATTTAATGATTGCACAAAAAATAGATAAATGAATAAAGAACGATTTAAGGATCGATACATGTATGGAATGCTCCGGCTGAAATTTAGGATTTTTGCTGAGCTCCAAGAATAGCTAGGGAATCCTTCTGAGCTCTCGATCCCTCACACAACTTCAGATTAGAGTCCGAAAGAGGAGAGGAAAAATAGGGATTAATCCAACTGGACGTCGTACTCCCACTCCCACTCGCGGCAAGGTACGGGTGCAGTCGACGGAGAAGACGTACAGTGGGCGAATCACGACCGTTGGATCAGGCAAATGATCTGACGATCTTATTAGGTTGGAGAATAAACGTCGTCTGATTTTGATCAAAATGGAAACGACGGATCAGATTGCGCTGATCTGCTGCGCGCTGAATTGGCCTGCACAGCGGATCTCCGTGGTTTGAAATAAGCCGTTGGATTTTAATTTAATTAATAAAGTATAATAATTTAATTACATTAATTTAATTTAATAATTATTTAAACACAATTTATCACTCAAAATAAAATAAACAAACGCACTTCAAAAAATTCCATAAATTCACCCTTATGTAATTGAGGGATGAGGAACTCAAAAGTGCAAATAGATTTTAGATCCGATGACAATTTAATTATCTTAATTTTCTGAGCATTTTAAATATTATTAAAATAATCGGGGAAAGTTTGACGACTTCTAAACACTTTCAAATACCACTCCTATATAATTTGGGTGTGGTGGGTCCAATGGTAGACTTCATTTTTAATTTTGAGGTCTAAATAAAATAAGCGTTCTCAGAATTATCAGAAAACCAGGAAGTATTGGAAATTGTCAAATGATCTCTAAATTGCACGTAAATTGAAATAGAGGTTCTTAATACTATTATAAGACTAATAAAAAAAGATTAGAGTCAATTAGGTCACTAATTGATAGGTAACAATACTAAGGCTGTTACAATCTCAAACAATCCAAATTAGGTTTGGCTCAAGCACTATTTAAGTGACTTGAATCAACCTTATAAGCCTTAAAAAAATCACTACCACCTAAGTCTAAGCTAGTTTGATACACTTAGACATTCTAAAGTTTAATTAATCATCTTTTTATACTCAAATAAAAATAAAAATTTTATATTAAAATAATACTATTAAATATAAATAAACTGATGCATATTATCTTGAACACAGTCAAATACAATCTTAGTCAACTAAAAGTAAAGGCATTGGATATCATTCCTTACTTTTATTTTTGTATGCTTTAATGCTCTCTGTCTTGGCTTGCTTTGGCGCGTTGTAGCGCTTGTATCTCTATCTTGAGACCGCCACGGTGCACGATAGCACATAGCTCTCTGTCTTGATGGCGCTACGACATGCGATAGCACCGTGCTCTCAGGTAGGAGGGTGCTACGGTGCGATGTAGTGCCAAGCTTTTTGCTTGAGGCCCGCTGTAGCGCGAGAATGCACTGTGGCGCACTGTAGCTCCAGAATGCACTGCAGTGCCCGGTTGCATTAGATTTTCTATTTTTGAGTACGGTACGACGTGCTGTAGTACCAGGCTTTCTTTTTTGATCTACTGCAGCACGCTAGAGCGCATTGTGGCGTGCTGTTGAGCACAGAATTGTCCAATTTCATCAATTCCTATCTTTTTTTGTAATCTGTTCACTTCCAAGCTGCAATGACAATAAAACATACTAGAATAACGATTGGTTTTAGAAAAATTATGCATTTTAAATATGAAAATGACTATATATATAGCTCATCATTTGGTAACTAGCAATGTAACCCCAGTCCTCGATCTCATAAACGCTTTTGTCGCATGCTCACACAAGTGAGAGGTTCATCACAACAAACCTTAAGTGTGCAAATTCCATATAAGGGAGGTAAGATCAATCTAAAGTAAAACCCACCTCCATTAGCCTTAGGATGAGCCCAGGATATGGTCTTTAGGCCTGGATCCTAATTTAAGGAAAAAGGAATATTTGAGCTAGCTCAAGCTACCCTAAATAACCAAAATTAGGTTTGGCTCAAGCACTAGCCAAGTGACTTGAATCAACTCTATAAGCTTTAAGAAAATCACTACCACCTAAGTCTAAGCTAGTTTGATACACTTAGACATTTTAAAGTTTAATAAACCATCTTTCTACACTCAAATAAAATAAAAATTTTATAATAAATAATACTATTAAATATAAATAAACCGATGGATATTATCTTGAACACGTCAAATACAATTTTAATCAACTAAAAGTAAAGGTATTGGATATCATTCCTTGTTTTTATTTTTGTATGCTTTAATGCTTTACACCACTTTAAAGAGATGGAAAACTATTTTTATGCCTCACTAAAATTATATATGAAATGTTTGAGTAACTGAGTTGCACGGGTTCCTCTATTTATTTATATTTAGTCTATAGAAACTATTTAGGATGTTTGAGTGATAATGAGCCTATAATGAAAGCCTTTGAGGGGTAATACAAAAGAAAGATGGAAAATGTTATATTTAATGAAGCCATACTTTCCTTGAATTTTGTTTGTCCAACAAATCATTATGTTAGCGTCATATATCAAACATAGAATTTATGTATATGTTTTTTGTGACAATATTTTTATGTAAAGATTTTCATTGAGCTAAACTTGTATTGCAGAGACTGAATATTGAATTTTAATTTTTTTTGCCAAGTCTCAATTTTGCTCCCGCTTATTGTTTAATTAATTAGAATTTTGATATTCACCAATACTTAGATTTATTCTAATTAACAGGAATTCAAATCTCGATATTGTCTTAACAATGCCAAATTAGGAGCTAGTTTAGGGGCAAGGTGGGGATCTTTGAAGAAATGATGTTGGTGCTACTTTCACTTTTAATATTTCCCATTTAAAATATCTTGAAATAATTTAAATGTTCAATCTTTGGATCGAAACTCAAGCTTTATTATGTACTTTTTAAAATTTGCTATGAATGAATGAGTGATGTTATCATCACTGTGTTTATATGCTACATTATTTAAATCACCCAATATGATCTCGCGGCTAAGAGAGCTTAATATTGGTTTAGCTCATGTTAACCTAACAACGGGCCACCACAATTGATATCAGAGCAGAATTTGGTAAATTTATAGAATGTAACATATATCAACCATACTACTCATTCATAACAAAAGATAACATGAAAATGAAAATAAAGGTCAAGCCAAGCCTAATGTAACTCACTTAGAATCTCTTAAAACTATTAAATTTATGATGTGTTTAATAAACAAATGCACTCTAATAATGACCTGATAGAGTACTCTAAGCAAGAGCCTAGTGAAATAGATACTTGCCATTATGATATACAATTAAATATTATTTTCAAAATATTGAAATATTATTTTCAAAATATTGAATTCTTTTTATCAAAATATTGAAATATTATTTTCAAAAATAATTAATATTTTTATTTAAGAAGATTTATATACTAAATTAAAATTACTACTCCATTATGATATACAATTATATATATTTTGTATAGATATAATTATGATCTTAGCTCAATTATTATAAATTTAATGTTAAATTTATATAGATTAATTATACTAAGACAGACACTTTAGGAATAGCAAAACCAATTGGCCTTTGCATATTATAAATTATTGAGTGATGAATTCCAATTATTCTTTTTAAATTTACTAACTATAAAACAAGAAAAATAATTTTAAATAATAACATATCATTCTCTCTCATTTCCTTCTAAACCTTTTTTTTAGAAAATAAAATATTATTAATCAATTATAATTATGAATAATTTCATTTAATAAATATTTAACATGAGTTTATATGAACTAATTATACTGTAAATATATATTATTAATATAGTTGACTAAGTAATTATTATTCATAATCAAATATTAAATTCAAAAAATAATTTTTATTTGATATATATTAAAAAAATAAAATTTATTTGAATGATGTCGTAGCTTAGTAGTTGAGGCTCAAAATTTATTATCTTAAATTATTAGTTCAAATCTCACATGCTCACATATTTGTCTTCAAATATGATACATTAGTGAATATTATTTAAGAGAGTAATACAAAAATAATGAATGGTTTATATTTTTAGTAGATATTATATAAAAATATAATTAATTCTGAAATTTATATATTTTAAGAGTATTGTTATACTTACAAAATAGTATACATCTAAAAATATATAGATGATATATCAATTTAATGTGTAAGTAGATGATTGGTTGAATATATATTTTTATTGATCCTAAATATATTTTAATGTATATTCTTAGAAACATAACATTTTTTATATTTTAATTAGATTGGTTGATATAAGTATTTGTCTTGTTTGGGAGCTGACTGCCGGCGCCGCTTGAGCGAACCAATTGGTCGCGCGTGCGACTCATTTATTTATTTATAAAAGAACAAATTTTTTTATCCGCGTATCTCGCTCCCATCACCTGGCTTAGATAGGGCCAGTCTTCGTCAAAATGTATAAATTTTTGTCTGCTCTTAGTCCTTCATTAATTTGTTTAGGCTTTAATCATTATGATTATGTCTTTAATTTGTTTAGGCTTTAATCATTATGTATGAAACAAAATGTAAGCAATGCAAATCGGAGCCGATGAGCTCCCTCATTGGCATCAGCAAGCTCTGGCGTTGCGTCGAACTATGAATATGAAGACCTACGTCCACGTCGGTGTCAGCGTCGATGAGCTCCATTGTCAGCGTCGGCGAGCTTCGTTGTTGCGCCGAACTCTGACGATGAAGACCTACGCATGTTTGCATCAATGACACAATCTCCTGTGTCGGCATCAGCGCTGGCGAGCTCCATCATCCACATCGACAAGCTTCGTCGTTGCATGAAGATGTGAAGATGAAGACCTACGGAGATGTTAGCGTTGACGGGCTCTATCAGCGACGTCAAGGTCAACGTTAGTACCGGCGAGCTCCATCGTTGGCATCAGCGAGCTCCATCTTCAGCGACAACGAGCTCCATCATCAGCATCTCCTGCATTTTTTTGGGATAAATTGGCAATGCTAGAGACGAAGATGAAGTCGCGACATCTACATTGATGGAATTAGCCCTTTTCAGGTGAATTTTTTTTTTCACCACTCATATTTATACTTGTTAGGGTGTGGAGACCAATTGGATCACTAAATTAAGTGTCGATGAAGTTCCAGAGAAAAGTGTCACTGGGCCGGTAGCGAGCCAAGCCCCCAATAGGGCCTGCAGTCAGAGGGGGAGCCTGGGGCTTGTTTTGCTGTTGGGCCCCGGGAACTTATTTTGTTGTTGGGTTGTAACAACTTAAGGTTGTTACCCTGATATACTGTGACTAAACTAAGTCTTAATTTGTGACGGCCATGTAATCGAGTTTGAGAATTTCCAAATAATAATTCATACTTTGAAAATATACATTCATGAAGTAAAAAAAATAAAATATATAAATATCCATAATTATATTCAGAGCCATCCATATGAATTACATCGTTTATAATTATTACAAAAGAAATTTGAAATTTAAAATATCTTCAGTCTGCTCACTTCTCGAAAGCTTTGACTTTAACTTTAAATTGCAATAAGATATTCTTAATTATCAAAACCTTAAAATTTATAAACGATGCCAATCAGGTAGAAATATGTAAAACATTCTTATAAGAATTACATTCTAGCATCCTATAATAGGCATAAATCAATCTAAATGTGATATAAAAAGTTTTTTGCATTACAAGTAAGAAAGTAAAGTACTTACTAAATGAAATTAATTTTTGCTCTGCATGTTAGTATTGAAAATAATATATAAGAAATATGAAATAAATTTTTATCATAAGCATTTGTAACATAAAGTAGAGTCCGTAGACTCCTGAGCCCAAATGGATAAACCCATAGGCATAACCTTTAGGAAACATTCTCACTACACATCGATAGCTTATTCTTAATTAGGAATTGATGGTATGTATTTCCTCTATATTTACCCACTTCTTAAAAATGACTAAATCACTCCAAATGACTCATAGGAGCTAATAGCAGGCTCAATCTGCACAGATTCTCAGTGTTACTTTTCATCATCCAAAGACAAACACCACAATAATATAATACATTTCATCTTTTTGTTACATACCTTATGATAATATTTTTGTAAATTAATAAACGGTAAGCATATTAGAAAATATAAGGAAGATTCAAATAAAAATGACACAAAATAGGTATGCTGAAATAAAATTTATAAGTAAATCTACGTACCTGCCTGTTTTGATTATAATATAACCAAATCAATTTCTTTGATCTGCCAAATAATGATTTAATTTATTAATTTAATATTTTATGATTTAACATGATTTATTATTTATTAATGTAACATTAGGTTTATAAACACTAAATTTTGTAATTTAAGTTTTTTAAAATAAGAAAATAATCTAAATATTTTTAAATTAATTTTGAATCATTAAGTTACTAATTTAAGATATAAAGAACATATTTAAATTATTAAAATTTACTAAATTTACAATTTGACCAAAATGATCAAAATGCCCCTCTTAAAGGTGCCCAAAAAGTGATTTTAAAAATTAGGCTTTCAAATTAAATTTTATCAATATCAAATATTTTTTTACTATTTAATATGAAGATAAACACTAAGAACACCCAATTTAACCAAGGATTAAGGCTAATAGTTTAAATTAGTATTTAAGCTCATTAAGGGTTGATTAACAATTTTACTTGGAAAAATCTAGAATTTTTACTATACTTATATGTTGCTTACTTTTTAAGGATTTTATAGAATCCAAAATTTTTAAATTTTGAAGTCTTTTGACTAAGTTATGACCAAAATAATATTTGTGATTAAAAGTGTAATTTATGAGATTTAGGAATAGGGCTAAAAAGCTAATTTCTTCATTTGGTATCTAAATTGAGCAAAATCAGTGGCTATAGTTTCCTTTTAGCACACTAATTACAATGAAACTGAGTTTGCTTAATTTGAACTTCATTTGATTAAGTTTTAAGGCTAATGAGTTTAAATTAGGATTTTGAACTTATTAATGGGTGATTAGTAAGTGATTAGTTAAATTAATTAAGAAAAACTTATTTTAACTATGTCAATGTGTTTTCTTTTATTTTGTGAGTTATCAAAAACTTAAAATTTAAATTTTGGATAATTAATGAGTCTAATATTCACTTAGCTAAATTAAGAAATCTAATTATAAAAATTAAAATTTTCTTGCAAATTAGTATTCATTGTATTTTTCTTATCAAAATGGTATATTGGATCACTATATTTAGATATAATTGACTAAGTTATGATATTATCAATATTTGAGGTTAAGTGATTAATTAGGTAAAATGGTGATTAGTGAAACTAATCACCAAATAGAAAAACTAATGGAATAATTTTAATTTTAACATAAGATGTTATTTCTAGATCTTATTTAAATATGAGAATAAGTATAAATATTAATTTAAGTAAGAACTTGAACATATGAAACTCATATTTATGTAAGATATAATTTTGTAAATGAATTTAAATCTAAACATTAACTTAAATAATAATTTCAACAAATAAACTTAAATTACATATATATTACCATCTTAATTCTTAGCATGAACATAAATTATAACAAAAAAAATTTTATTTCTCTTAATTTTAGACATTATTTGTAACTTTCTTATGACATACTATTGATCTATATCTACCCCATAAAATAATTTAAATCAAATCTAAGTTATTACTCATGATTTAAAAATTTAATTTAAATTTTATATAAGAGACATAGGGAAAGAGGATACCTTTGCAATATACTTGTTCACCTTGAGACCAAAGAGAGATTGGAGGATGATGATGATTTGTTAGAGTTCCTATCACCTTAATGGAAAATTAAAGTCTTTTTTTAATGCTCTTTTAATATTTGGGAGGTGTAGGAAGAAGTGTCCTAAACTTGAGGAAGAAGTGTGAGAGAGAGGAGTGGAGAGACCTTGAGTGCTTGATGTAATTATCAATGGAATATAAAGGAGCTGAGAAAAATGTCCAGCCCTTTTTGATTAAGTAGATTCGAAATGAAGGCATTATGATAGATTCAATGGAGAGTATTTGATCTTGGAGAGTTTGAATGGTTAAGATTGAATGAAACTTATTTTGTCATCTAATGAAGAAAAATATCTATTATTATATGAATAACATATTCCTATGGATAGAATTAAGATAAATTTTTTGTGAAATTTTTGCTTAATTTGCCCAAAAGTGCTAAATATGAAAGTTTAATCATCCATAAAATTGATCATATAAAAATTACCAAAATTTTAAATTAAAGTGTCCATTAGAAAGGTCTTGATGAGAGGATTCTATAGACACAAAAATCGTCTAATTTGGATAAGTGGTTGAGCCAAAATTTGCATTTGAAATTTCAGATTTTTTCTTATTTTAGCTGATCCATCTGTTAACGGCATCGTTAACGCCGTTAACAACGATCGCTTTCACCACGAACGGCGTCAGGCGCAGATTCAATCTACGCTGTTTGCTTGAGCGGTAGATGATGACAGCCGTAGGATCCGTCGCTTAGATAGACTGCGCCATTGAGATGCGTTAACGTGTGGTTAATGTCGTTAATATTGTTAACAACATTTTTTTAACCAAAATTGAATAATCAAATGAGTTCCGAAAAATCCTAAAATTTCACATTTAGCTAATTTGAAGGTGAGGGACACAATGACGAAGTCAGATTTTGGTTTCGAGATCAATTTAATTATCCTAATTTCAGGGTATTAAAATATATTAGAATATTTGAGAAAATTTGAAGACTTCCAAAAATTTTCAAAATATCACCCCTAACTAATTTAGTGGTGATTAGTGTAATGAAAAAGTCAGATTTCCAATCTGATGTCAAAATAATTAGCATATTTTCTTAATTAAATAAATAATAAAATAATAAAAAATGATGAAAAATTGAAAAATTTCAAATAAATTACCAAATTTTTTTTAAAAATATTCCTAGCAATCCTATAATTTTATTTTGTTATTTTATTATGAATTTAAAAATTAGAAAACTAAATTTGAAAAGAAATTTGGTATTTCACATAATCTTCATTCTATTAGTCTTTATTAGTCATTAAGAGCAAAATTTGAAGTTTTGATCAAAATCGAAAACCAATCGAATCAAACCCTAATTTTGGATAATTAATCGAAAATTCAACTTCGCCATTGAACTCACCCCCAAATTAAATAAGAGTGATATTTTGGAAAATTTTGGAAGTTGTCAAATTTTCTCGAATATTTTAATAAATTAAAATACCCGAAAATTAAAATAATTAAATTGATCTCGAAATGAAAATCCAAATTCACCGTTGCATTCCTCACTCTCAAATTAGCTAGGGGTGAAGTTTTTAAATTTTTTGGAGCTCATTTAATAATTTAATTTTTATTATTAAAATTTCTAAGAAAATTAATTAAATAAATTATTTATTTATTTTTGTGGGGTTCGTCATTTAACTTAACATGTTAGGCTCATTAATTGGATCGACGACTTCTACGTCGTCCGATAGGGCCACATGAGCACACGACTCTCCTTTCTGCCACACAAGTGGCTTTCTCCACTGCCTAGGACCACATCTTAACTCAAATTTAATCCCTAAGCCATGGATGCACCTTCCTGATTAATTTCCAAGCCAAAGATTTGTGACCTGCATCCCGTGGCCCGTCCAATTGAACAAAATTTTTATAGTCTTGGAACCCTAAGGTACCTCATTATCCTCCACCTTTCCTTCAATCTCCGATCATGCATCTCGTTGTCTTATTTCATATAATTGTGAATTCACGTGGTAGTTGACCGAGCTTGAATGAGCTCGATCTGGTCAACAAATTGCGCCTATTGTTACAGTAACCAACAGTTGCTTCACGTTCCTTTCGATTTTTGAATCTTGGGCATCAAAAATTTTGAGGTTAGAACCAAGATTTGATGGGGATTTTAGTATTAATGGAAGAGACCTTTCGATTGAGGTGTTGCACGTTGCCTGAAGTGGTATGTGCTAAGAGAATTTAACTTCCTTAGGTGCTCCTCTCTCGGTCGACTCATCGGGGATGAGAGGCCGATTGGGCCAGGTCGGGTCAAATTCGACATGCATGGATTATCGCGAGCCCGCGCGCATGCAGTGCGCACCATCCACCCACGTGTGCGCCTTTTAGGATTAGTGTAACAACCCAAGGCTGTTACCCAGCTTAATTTTAGCTTAACTGTATCTTAATTAGGTTCATCTAGCCATTAGAACCAAATTCCAAAGATTTAGAGCAATTCAGAGTTCAATCAAATATTTTGGATCATTTTAATATTTAATTAATTAGAAAATTGAAGTATTTAATTTGACCTTGAATTCAAAATCCGACCTCACTGTTGCGATCGTTACCCCCAAATTAGCTAGGGGTGATATTTTGTACGCGTTTGGAAGTCGTCGAATTTTTGCGAATATTTTAATATAATTAAATAACCCTGAAAATTAGCATAATTAAATAATCATCGGAATCGAAATCCGACTTCGCCGTTGAATTCCTCACCCCCAAATTAGCCAGGGGTGAATTTTTGGAATTTTTCGGAGCGCGTTTCTAAAATTCAAATTTTTAATTAATATAAGAAATAAATATTTATTTATTTCTAATTTTTTTTCACTATTTTTCTATTTTTTTTCCATTTGCATTGTTGGCTTCCCCTATCCCATTTTTGGCGCCCTCTCTCCCTATCCTAACACAAGAAATGGTTGAGGCCATTCATTTCCTCCCCCCTCACCTCCTAGCTTCCCTAGCTCATGATGGCCTCCCCATTCCTTCTCCTCCTATAAATGGAAGCTCAACCCTCCCTCTCCATGTTTTGCTATCAAGTTAAAGCTCCCAAGCTTCATCCCTTCCTCCATTACTGCACTTTGAAGAAGAAGCTCTTCTCCAAGTCTTGAAGAAAACAAAAGTTCATTCTTCCTCTTTTAAGGCTAATGTACCCATTTGCTCATCTTCCTTGTTTTCTTTATAATGCTATTATGCTTGTTTGTATCTTTAAAAATCCATGATTATGTATGGAAGCCATTAAGGTTCATTAAGGCATCATATTATTTTGAAAATATAATGCTTTGTTTTTCGTCCATTTTGTAAACACAAACCTTTAACTCCATTGTTTGTATAGTTAGGATAATTTATTTGTGCCACTTTTGGTATCGATGGAAAGGTATCAGAAAGACCTTTCCATTGATATATGACACCGCTCATGGAATGCTCTGGATTTAGAGTATTTGAGCTCAAAATGTGACCCTTCACGGTTTTCGCACAGACGAAATCACCGTCGGGCGCCGAACACCAAACACCTCAGCGCGCACACCTGGTCCATTGCTTAATAATTAGGGTAGATTGGAGGGTTCAGACGAAGAAAATTTAAAAGATAGGCATCCACCACAGGACCAGAAGATGGTTGTGGAGCCATAGGGAGTTCAGGAATAATTGGAGAAGAGGCCTGAGGAGGAGTTGGACAAATTTGGGATGGAGCAGGAGAAGGTTGGGAAGGGTTGCAGGATGAAGCCATCCTTTCAGCTGCACGAGTTTGTGCTTCTATCATAACCTTCATTAGCTCAAGCAAATTCTGCATTTGGTAAGTGTGGGAAGTTATAGTGGAAGCATGCTCCTCCACTACAGGCTTAATAGGAGTATTAGAATTGAGACCCATTCTAAGGAAAAGAAAAGAAAACATAATTCAAAAACTAAAGAAGTTTGGAAAAGAAATTTCTCATTAAACTTTAAAAAATTTAAGAGATTACAATTTTGGAGGAAAAGAAAAGAAGCATAATTTAAGTAGAAATTATTTACAAAGCTACTAAAGGAAAAAAAAAAGCTAAAGCAAAAACAGTACTAGTACTACTAGTTATAGAATTTTGCATAAAATATATTTTCAAAGTTTTCATAAGTGGGGGCACGATGAAGACACCTACATCCATGAATGAGTACTTCATAAGCATGACACCACCAATCCATGGCGTAGTCACTTTAAAGCATTCGTCCAAAATTTGGAGGCGTAAGTGATCAGGGCATTTTATGGCCTCAAATACCGTTGTAATACGGGAGAGCCATTCCCTAGCTAACTGAGGGAAACAATTGCCTTGAAATATATAAAATCTCAAAATTTTATTCAGAACATCACCTCCCGCAGCAGATACTCCAAAGTAAATACGACCAAATGTCAAACCATACCAATGATCGTACTCCCAATACTGGAAGAACAATTTGGTAAAATGTTTTAGTTCGGTCCTAGAGTCTGCCATTTGAAAGTTTAATTAAAGTTTGAGTTAGAAATTTAAATCACTTATTTAATTGGAAATGCATTTACTGTCCTAAGGTGTCATTCACTTATTTTTACTATACTACGTTGTTTGATTTTTGAATGAATGGATGTGTTTATCTTAAGTTAAAGTTCTCAACTTGGCTTTAATACCAACTGTGATGACCCCAATATTGAGAATCACTAAATTCATCATTGATACGTCACCACAATACCAAATACTAGATTATAAGGAAACTAATCCAAATCATTAGATATTATGTTTGACCAAGGATTTAGAAGAGGGTCTTAAGTTAAGATGGAAATGATTTTTATGAAAATATGACATGAATACATAAGAGAATGCAAATTTAAAATCATATGATATGAATACTTACAAAATTAGATATGAAAATTCTAAAGATATAACATGTGAAATATGAGTATACAATTTTCCAATACTAAGTCATCAAATTCTTAAAAATTTCGGCATAACTTATACTGTATTTGGTTAAAAATACACCTGCAAATTCAAACATACAAGTCTTCTATTTCAATGAAAGATTAAATTGAAAGAAAGCAACCTAAAACTAATATGAAATCAATCATTTACATAGGATTGTTTAGTTCCAGTTCTAATATAAAGCCAATCCGTTACATGAGATTTGTTCATTTACAGTTCTAATATAAAGTCAATCCGTTACATGGAATTGCTTATTTCCAATTCTAAAGTAAAGTCAATCCATTACATGAGATTGCTCATTTCCAATTATAATAGCTTAAGGTGAGAAAATACATGTGTAATAATTATCTACCTAAAGTATGCACAATTCACAAACTTTAATATAACTAATTCTTACATAATTAATAAGATAAAATGAGGGCTGCATGCATGAGGTTTGATAAGGACAACAACTAAGATCCTAATGAAAGCAAAAGTATCATTTCTATGAGCGATTAAATGAAGTTAATATAAGAAACTAGACAAGATGCTTACATACGGCATAGGATGGAAGGAATCCATTATTAAACCATCTCAACTTGCATGAATAGATTAGTAGCGACACAATAACCAAAATTGAAATGTACATGAAACCAATTTAGTGCATGCAAGTAGATACTGATTCAATGCGCCAAGGAACTCCTAAATGAACAAATGTGCACTTACTTCATGTTACAATAAGTAATAACGTATTTAATATAAAATATAATAATCAATCTAACTTATTGACTAGCTATTCATAAGGATGAGCGAGTATATAAACTTTAATAAAACGGCATGCAAACATAGATATAACGACGCATGCATGTACATAATTATTCAAGTGCTGAACCCATACTTTAAAATAATCGATTATATTTAAGTTAATTTAGATTCACATGCAAGCATACATATTCTCATTATTATGATTGAAGCCTTAACTTCTTCTAAATGGCATGCGGCTTTAGCAAATAAAATAGAAGATTTGGAAAGTATTCATAACTAAGATTTATGCACTCTCTAGTTTATCAAAATATAAATATATAATTTTAGTAGAGATATTACTATACCATCACAATAAAGGAGCTACACGCACAGGTATCACTTAAAAGAAGCCAACGATCACAAAAATACATGCATTTTTATTTAACTTAGCTCAACATAAATAAAGAAAAAAATTCAGATTTCTTGAAAGTATGGAATTAATCTAAAATGATGACAATATTAAGGCATAAGCAACATCTTAGTCCACCGTATAGCCGCGTCAACCCTGTCCCCTACTACTCCCAATGGCCTCTAATAGTTTTCTATTCGCGGCTCCAACCTTCCATTGGGTCGCTTCAACCCGATTGCGCCTATTAAGGCACCAAGGTCAGCTACCTTCGGGCTCAAGCCTGACGCCATAGTCTGAGCTCCCCCGAGCTTCTAGGACTATAAATAGTCCTCGATTTTCCTCAGGAGGTTCCTTTACACGTCCTAAATTCACATGCATTCTTACAAACCCCTAATTCCTCCCCAGTTCATCGAATTCTCTTCTGCCCCTTCGCGTGAGGTCGATTGACACATGCTGACTCCATGCAAAAGTCACCGGCGAAGCAAAGGGTTCCACTTGGAGTTCGAGCCCCCCAGTCAGCAACCAGCCCTAAGAGGAAGCTCCCGTCTGTAAAATTCAACCTTCGAAACGCTTCTGAGCCTGTCAGTGTAGTCCCAAAATCCATCCAGGTACTCCCTCCTCCCGAGCTAATTGGGCTTGCTCAGTGCTCGTTTACTGGATAAATAGCTTATGATTGGTGTTGTGAGCGCTCTAGGATTGAACGACAGTCGATCAGGCGACAACCTGGCCCAGCAGAGGCCCCGACAGTGAAGGTCACTGCCTGGACTAGGTTACTGGACCGCAGGGTTGGTTAGCTTTGTTCACAGGCAAGTTGCTCCAAATTGGATCGCCTAATTTTTTGCGAACCCATCTCGTATTGAAAATAAGCGTTATAGGGTTTTAATCAATCCGGCTAGCTCGATTGACCTCCACCTTGTCTGAGCTGCTACATCACTCGACAATATCGATATCGAGTAGGGATTCGCTATCCTAACACGCCCCTGACCATGCTAGGATAGGGCTTCGATCCACCTCAACACACTGAGTGTGTCAAGAATAAAATCTAGCAATAGAACTATCTCTGTGGGGAGAATTAGCTCCCCATTCTAAATCCTAGAGTGAGATATAGGAGGAATAAGATCTCGTTGACTCCGACAGTTCTACAGAGGGCTTCATGGCAAAATTGACATGCCACAATCCAGGGATCATGCAACAATGAAGAACAAGCCATGGCGCAGCCTAGGTGACCAAAATTTGGTAAGGAAACTTGACTATAACGTTAGCTTGTGTCGGCAAATTTCAGAAGATGAAGGAGAGCAATGTTGGTAGGGCCGACCGTGACCAGCACTGTTCTACAATAACGGACTGTCGGTTCCCGACTGACCCACACTGTCCCACAGCAAGAAGACACGTTGGGTCCCGGTCGACCCAACGAAACCCGAATTCCAAAATGGATATAAAGCAATTAAACTTTACAAATCCTAAAGTTCTAAACATGAGTCAAGCAACCTAAGTATAAGGAACTATAGAAATATTGTCTTATCTTATATAACTAGATAAGAACAATCCATTTAAGAATAAATGTCCTAATCTTAATATGTGTTATGAGTTAGGATTTGGACATCTTAATTTGGGAGAATAAAATGTGAAAGAATATATATTTCTTATCCCTGTGCACAAAGATAAATGCAATTAAACAACCTAAATGTCCAAATTTACCTCTTGGAACATACTAGTTGTATATGTGCACTCTTGACATATAACAAAAATTTGATTTATGATATAACTTGAAAAAGGTTAAGAGTAATCAAGATCTGGATTGTGTATAATGGAACATGTTAATAGTAATCAAGATCTGGATTGTGTATAATGGAACATTTCTTACGAATAAAACTCTTGAATAATGTGGTATTTGAATTAATATGCATATTAAGAAGTGACAGGATAAATAATCATATAACAAAAACAATTATCTTTCCTATTTTCTAAATTTTTAATAATTAATCCTTTCAATTTTAACATAATATGAATCACATAAACATAACATATTCCATTTATTTTATCATTCTTTTGCCTTACAAAAAATTTGTTTAATCAAAATAACATACAATACATTTACCTAACAATACACCCTCAACAAAAGAATTATTCATGGATACGGGATAATATGAATAATTAGTTAACTTGGGCCTTGTGCCAAACATGACTTGAGAAAAAATTTATCCACAACCAAAAGTGGAGAGCTGGCCTCTACTACAACAAGAGGCAACCCCAAAATCACCAAGCTAAGAGCAAAGTTCATTGTTTGACAAACATGTAGAGTAGGTCTATCATCAACCAAAATTAAGAGTTTAAACACAAACAGAGAAATGACCATCCAAAAGCTTTTACTCTAGAGCCGTGCTCCTTTCAATAATCAAATGCGCTAAGCAAGGAGCAATGACCTCTACAACAAGAGCCAAGGACTTATAGATCAAATGAAACAATGAGGCAAGATCCTTTCCTAAGAGGCCACGAATCAAGCTCTTAAGCTAGTCGCCATTAGCAGAGGAAATGGAGAACCGCGTACGATTCAGCATGACCCCTAAAACGGCCTCGACAACAAGTTAAAAAGAACGTTTGAAAAGCAAGCTTGAAAAATTATACTTATCATCAAAAATCAAATGTTGAATGCTTCAATTAGTATCAAGCACACAAACTTAAGGCAACTGGTTAGCTTATATATGCCTTGAGAAGCAAAGAATAATGCAAAATTTCAATTGATGCAGATCACTGATGAAATAATGGAACCAACAACAAATGGGAAGCTGTTAGAGCTTGGCTTATCAAAAACAAAAAAAATTAGCAATAATAAGTTTGATGTTGTAAGGCTGCTGGGAATTGAAACAGCAGAACCAAAAATTTTCCAAACAATCATCGCATTAGCTTTCAGAGCAGACGTTGCTTCCAAAAGCAAGCTCAAAAATCTGACCGTAATCGTTAACAAAATGAACATCAAGGCCTTCTTTCACGTTGTCTGAAAGCTCATCAAAGTCTCTTCTATTTGCGGCCGGCAGTATGATAATCTTCACCTCACTTCTCCGGGCTGCTATAGTCTTCTCCTTAACCTGATTCAATTATCGAGGAAACCAATCAGAAGTAGTACATTAATAGAAAATACAAATAGATACATACATTGCATAGCCTACAGACTTCCAGTGTACCTAATTTGCGCTTTAGACGTTCAGAATAACAAAGGAAACTACTATGATGGATTTCAAAGTGAGCTCAATTTGGACATATTACTAGCAAGGATATGATCAAGGATAATTTTTTGGTTTTATGGGATAAAGTTAATAGTTGAGAGGCCAATTTAAACATTTGACAAGCATGGAATCAGGTTTGGATATCATTATTATATCATCAGGAGGGCCATAATAGCAAACTACTATAAGGAAAAAAAATATTACAATCCATATATTAATGGAATTAACTACTGCGTTCAATGCCAATGAAGAAGAAAGTGGCAGAGTGAACATGAGAAATATATGATACAAAAAGCACGTTTGATGGTTTTACATCTTCAGTATTGAAATAAAGGGATGAAGACAAAATAATCAACGAATGTTCAAGCTGAAGTTGAAGAGCGATTCAAATTCCAATAACTAAATGAAAAATAAAGCAAAGAAAACATACCAAATCACACAAATTAAAGACAAGTTTCTAATGATCCTACAGTGACATATATATGAGTTGCAGATAGCCATTATTGAGCCGACATATAATAAAAATGCAAGACTTTGACTAAAGCAATAGAAAAAAAGATAGATGCACACTTCATGGCTGAATCATGAGCTCATAATAATAGTATGATATACATTGAATAAGTTGACTAAGCAATAGAGATAATTGCAAGTTTGTGCTTCTGGGGATAGCAAGCTTTTTTTTTCTTGGGGGTGAGATACGGAGCATTACTTGGTTCAATATAACAAAGACAGGAGAAGTACGCCCAACAATATATACTAAATTTATTAAGTACAAAAAAAAAGAAATTTGGAAATTTGCCTAAAACCTTCAAACAAAAAAGCTACAAAGCTGAAACATACCCCACCGATCGGAAGAATTCGTCCAGTCAACGTCACTTCGCCGGTCATAGCAAGATCCTTTCTTGCAGGCCTCTTTGTTGCAAGGGAAAGTAATGATGTAATCATAGTGCACCCAGCACTAGGTCCATCCTTAGGCGTTGCGCCGGCTGGAACATGCAGATGAAGCTTTGAGTTTGCAAAAAATGGGTTATCTGGAGCTTTCTCCATTAATATTGTGCGAGCAACTGTGTGGGCAATCTGGGCACTCTCCTTCATTACATCTCCTAGTTGGCCTGTAATATGAAGTGCACCTTTGCCTTCTCCTTGCTCCACCAATGTGGTTTCAATATATAGCGTTGATCCGCCCATAGCAGTCCATGCTAGTCCCATAACAACTCCTATAGGGGTTTCGTCATAAATTTTATCAGCGTGAAATACTGGTTTACCCACAAAGTCAACCAAATTTGAAACATCAATTACAACTTTATCAACCACATTATCCTCAGCAGCTTCTTCTCTCATATCTATCACTTCACTTACCTGTCATGAAAGCAATTTTTATTTATATTCAATCCATCATTCACCAAATTTACAAAGATTAATACAATCAATGCAACCATAAAGAGATCATTGCTCTTTATAAAGGTCTAAAAAATCATTAAAATATGATGCACAAACAATTATCTAGATGCTATATATGGTGTGTTTGTCACTTCAAAACAACCTATGAAAAGGTTCCATGTCTGTATTGTCGTTCATTATGTTTCAAGGAAAATGCAAAAGCACGTCATCCATAAAAAGCAGAAATCAAGCTAAACTTAATTAGTAAGCAATCAAACAAGTGCAAAAGCGGAGTCCCAAAAAAATTTTAACTAAGCATATGCTTGAATGAACAATACATATTGCACCACTTTGAAAGGAATAAAATCTAAGGAAATTTCTCTAGGTACTTCCATTGCAATCTTGACAACCGTAAGCTAATGTAAGAGCAAATCCCACAGACAAGATGTCATGATAGATTTTTTCACTGAGTACGGCAGTTTGTACATAACTTTTGATTTAGAAGTTTGACAGTAAAGTAAGGTTCCTGCAAACATTGACAGTTACATTCATTAATCATACTATTTCTTTTAAGCAATTAAAAAAAGGTGTACATATTCATTGTTATCCCTGCATTTGAAGGGAAACTTCTAAAAGCGAGCCTCGACCTTCAAACAAAACAAAAGGGAGACCAACAATTGCTCTGTTAAATATAATTCATCAGCATGATTAGTATAATAGTTATAATAATGTTGATTTTCCATAAGGGTGAGGTAAGCTGCAATTATTGGAGAGAAATAAAAGAAAAAAGCATAAGCAACAATAGAATTGGATCCAGGAGACACTACAGAGACAGTCGTGGTAAGAGAATTTATGAAAAAGTGATAGCAGAAAAGAAAAAGCAAAACAAACAAGGAACCAATGACTTAAAATGATCAATATTTGCAATTAAATGTATAATGATGTCAAGTCCCAATCTAAAACATGCATCCACAGACTACTATTCACAATAAGTAAAATGTGTAAATGCAGCTCCAAAGCATCCATAATAATACCATGGGCAGTAACATTGGCCACAAGCAATAATAACTTAGCTGAATGATGCAGCTTTTGCAAAAATTAACAATTAATTATTTCTGAAGAACAAGAAAAAACCTCTGATTCGATTTGTTTGCCAACTGTTCTTAGGTCTGAGGATAGATCAGCTTCTACTTTTCCAATCTCCTCCAAAGTTTCAGCAATTTCTTCACGATTAGCTATGTTTCTGGATTCTAAAATAGCAGCAGTATCAACATTTTCACTTGATGCGTCATCCGATTTTCCAATGACTTGGGAATCAACTGCTTCAGTATGATCAGATTTAGATGAACCATTGAATTCTTTTGGTTCACCTGTCTGATTATTAGCATTAGTAATTGGGTCCTTAGTTGTTCCCTTGCGCACAAGTTGAAGAGCTATCTGTCAAAATATAACAGCATTGAGAGAGGCAAATCGAGAAAACTGGGAATGAATAAGCATCCCTCAAAAAGAAAGATCTTCAAGATTATGTTCAGAGAGGAGACGTACAATCGAGACTTAGAAGATCCAAAAAATTTAAACCAAATAAATAATCTCAACGAAGAAATGAAGTTAACAATAAGCATGGTTTGCAGAAAAAGATTTAATAATTCAAAATCATAATGTCAGACACCTATCTATGAGAAGGTTTGTGAGAGGTTACAGACAAAACAGCATTATCGTTGTAAAGTAGACTAAAAATTCACACAACTCCAAAGAAAACAAAACTTGATTATTAACTTGTTTTAATCAATGACAATAATGCAAAAGTAGACAACGCTTTTAAAAAAATTGATTAAACTTATATTTTATAAAACCAAAAGCAACCTTTAAATTTTTAAATTCAAACCTTGCGGTATATTTTCTCAATTTGCTTTTGCAGATTCCGCACTCCAGCCTCTCGGCAATAATTTTCTATGAGATCCAGCAGTGCTGCATCTGTTACTTCTACCTGGATATTTTAATCTGATCAGATTTACATTACTAGATATACTAAAAATGAAGAATTTTTAAGATGATCAATCAATTATTTTAGTCTGACAAATTTAGTCACGCACTATTCAATTTGTCCACAACATAGTCTCCAATTATCCAATTTATTCCCCTAAGAATTCATTAAATTTATTTAAAAAATAAGGAAAATGTTGTAACTATATTGAGGATCAAAATAAATACTTGGGTACTAAATAAAAAATATTAAATAGTTCAAAGCCTAAATAAGTTATACTAAATAGCAGATTAAGTATTTAACACAGTGATTAGTAACAAACTAAATTAGTCTACATAAAATAATCCAATGACTATTCTGATAAATAACTCGTTAAAAAATAGGAATGGTTTAGCTTGAATTCCACTTTCATATAATGAAGCAGCATTAACAATTTCCACAAGAAATATCAGGTATGAAATTATTATGGCATACTTGTTCAGGCTTGATACCACAAGCTTCACGAGTCGACTTCTCCAAATAGCCCCTTGCAATATGCATCTTTTCATCAGTTATATAGCCAGCAATCGCAATTACTTCCATTCTGTCCAAGAGAGGATTTGGAATTGTCTCAATTACATTTGCTGTGCAAACAAAGAGTACCTGCACTTTCAAGATTATATATATATATATATATATATATATATATATATATATATATATATATAATTCATTTAATTTCTTAAATGAAGTACACAAATATTTCCAATACATAATGCAAAATTAAGAACAATTGAACTCCAATGAAGTAAATCTATCTGTGCTGGCTAAAGAGGCAATAACACCAATGCTGGTCGGTTGACTTGGTAACTCCCTCACGTAAGAATGAGAAAATGGCTGAACTCAAAAGCTAACATATTATCCAAGCCCTTATTAGTCAGTAATTATCACAAGTGGCTAATTACATTACAATGTACAATAGAATGAATAATTGGTAATAAGGTTTAATGATCAGTAAAATCTTAATATTATTATGTAAGAGAAGACTTGATGCAGATCCATGATCAGATGCAAAAATAAGTAAGTAAAATGATAATCCTTCTCAGCTCATCAGCTCCTTCATTCAAGTAAATTTTATTACTTTTGATGCAAAACTATAAAAACCAAACACAAACTCGGTTCAAACAATAAAATGAAAGAACGTCTCAATAAAACGGGGAGTGAATCAAAACCATAAAACGATGAAGACTTTGACTGTATGAAAAGTTTTAATGGACATTACTAAATCTCAATAAGGCATCCAAAGAAGTTTAGGATGGATCCAAAATATTAATAAACTATTAAATGAGTTTTCATGACTAAAAAATCAAATTAGTCGTTCAGTTTGCAGATTTTTTGTATCCCTGTTTTAATTTATAAAAAAATTCCTAATTTCCCAAAAAATTATAAATATATATATATAGTTATTTTGTTTGTTGGGAGAATCTGTTGAATTTATAGATTTATAATAGGGATACAACAGATCTCCAACAAATGAAAATAAAATAAAATAAAATAAAGGAAAAATTAAAAATATCAAATGATCACCAAGCCACTATAAAAAGATTCACAAAAGTAATCTCAATAGACAAATAAAATTAAGAAAATGATACAGGTGAGAAGCAATCCGATCATCATCCGATTTTTTTCTTAGGTTGTACACTGTCCTTCTAATCGAGGATTTAGAGACATTCTTTCTTTTCTTTTTATTTACCTGTTTTTCTTATAAAATTTCAATATCATCGTATTCATTCTCTGAATCCGTTATATTTTCATTTGTGTCTGAATAAGAGATCACTTCTTCAACTAGCTCCACCGGCGATGTGGTTTGACGCCTCCCATGAACAAGTGGCAAGAATTATGTGGCGCACAAGTTGAGTCACCCCCTCATTCTCCAAAGGGAGTCTCAACTCGCAATAGTCCGCCAAAGGAGGGAGGGAACTTGCTCATCAATGTCAAGGGATAGGGTGTACTCCATCATATTATGTCTGCTAAAAATTAATAGAAATTCATCAATCCATTGTTGAACCATATCCAAGGCCCATCAACTTCCTAACCCAATAAAAATGAGAATCAGACGGTCCATCCTCCCTCATAGCTCTCAACCTCAATATCTCTTGAGCTGCCAAAAACATGTTCTAAAGCCAATTCGAAGAAAAAGTATCATAACTCAATAAATTATTATTACTTTCCTCGTCACAAATGGAGTTACCGACGGATTCATTGCCTCCAAAGAATCTCACCCATGTCAGAACAACCACATTCGCACATACTATCATTGTCTTGAATGAACTTTTGGACCTCCATGAGTGGCCTAGAATCAGTGTCATCCACCAAACCATCAATCCCATCCCACAACTTGCCACAATTTGTAAGAATAGCTCAAGTTGCATTCCAATCCACAAAAAAATTTCCAAGGAAATGTCGGCAATGGCGTTTCTTTTGATTACTATCAATTGATTGTCAGTAATACACCCAACCGCATTCAGGCTAGCAGTCAAACCCTCCACCTACACGTCTTGCACATCCTACCCAACCAACTCCTATTGGATCTCATAATCTTCAAAGCCATGCCATGCATATGAACCCCGAAGCATCATCCAACGACAATTTTCTCGCATGGGGATCATTTCTCTTTGGAATATACATGAACTTTTATTGTTATTATTAATCTTTTCCTTCTTTTGTCAAATAATAGAGGCGGCAAGCTCCCCCAAGAGATGTGTTTTTGAGCTGAGGATGAACCTTGAAACACGTTGACACACCGTGCCCAATAGTAAGGCAACGGAAACAACAAATTGGCTTGTTTCAAATATACATTCTTGAAAATATCTCCTCTTCTTCCCCAATTCAATTTTCAGATTTTAATTCTTTGGTTAAGTCAATTTCAACCAAAAACCCAAGCAATTGAGAGGCAAAAGAGATTGGATGTAGCATAATCGACTCTAATTCTTTGGTTAGGTCAATTTCAGCGAGAACTGTCCCGACATTAGGTATTCACAAATCGCAGAATCCTATTGAGCAATTTAAAAGAAAAATGATACACATATAAAGGCCAATGATATTTCTCATTCATCAAAATTCCATATTACAAAAATAGCCAACGTACATCTCGTGCAATGTTCAT
This sequence comes from Gastrodia elata, assembly GCA_016760335.1. Classification (NCBI taxonomy): domain Eukaryota; kingdom Viridiplantae; phylum Streptophyta; class Magnoliopsida; order Asparagales; family Orchidaceae; genus Gastrodia; species Gastrodia elata. The sequence continues at coordinate 23,854,854 of CM028684.1, read as the reverse complement.
CTTTTTAAAATAAAGATAAACTGAAACAACATAAAATAAAATAAAAAGTAAAGTAAAATAGCATCGTAGATCCATCAGCAATTTGAAAATTTATAAATTAAAGTTATCGTTCGAATTCTCCCAGAAGTAACTAACCTTATATTGTAAAGAAAACAGTACCGGGATTGGAATTCTCAATAATTAGAGAACACTATAAGTACCGCAGTAAACAATAAAATATCATATTTTATAATAGCAGAGATGCGATTTGCAAAAAAAAGAATCATAACAATGCATGAAAAATAAGACAATAGTGCAAATGGGATAACTAATTTTCTGCAAAAAATATTATTACAAAGATGTATATTACTGATGTCATTTTTTCAGTAACCAACCACATATGTTATTGATGTCATTTTTTCAGTAATCAACCACGTATATTACTAATGTTATTTTTCCAGTAACCAACCACATATGACTGATGTCATTTTTTCAATAACCAATCACGTATGTTACTGATGTTATTTTTCCATTAACCAACCATATTATAAAAGGATATTGGTTTCAAACAACCAACCAAGCATCAATATGAATTTGGCTCAAAGCGAAGCTAAGCAGTAAAGTGCAAACATGTATATATATTTGACACCTTTTTCTTAAAGTTTCAAAAGTGCAAGTTGATTGAATTTGCAAAAATTTTGATATTTTTTTAATTAGCCGTTTTAGCCAACAAAATAGTACGATATTTTTAAGAGTATTCACTTTCTTCTTTTCTATTCTGTTTTTCTTTCGCTCACTATTCTTGATAGAAGACAGAATTTTAAGTTACTAACGGTAGCAATAATATTTATAATAGCGTTATTATTATTATTATTTAATGATAATAATAATATATGAAAGAAAAAGACAGAATGGAAATGACTGAAATTAAATTGACAAAATAGAAATAGCAATCATAGTATAACATTTTCACTGTTAATCATTATTAATTAATGACAACAATAATAATGCAATGACATAATAGAGATAGTATAATTATCATAAAGAAAAAAATGAAAAAGAAATTAAGAAAACAAAATAAAAAATGCAAAATTTTCTCCTCTTTTTTCCCCTTTTTCTTCCTCCTCTCACCTAGGGTTAGGGTTGCCGGAAGCTGGAGGGGAGGTCGGAAGTGGCTGAAGGGGGTCGCCGGAGTGAGGTGGCCAGAGCAGAGGGGGGCGGCGACTGGCAAGTGGCTGAGGAGAAGGGAGTTTGTTGTGGGAGAAGGTAAGGGAATGAGTGGGGGGTATAAATAGGAGGGAAGGTGAGGGAGGGGGGATGGCCGACCAGCTAGAGAGATACTGCCCGGGTTCCGTCTGCGCCTGCAGAGTCTGCACCCTAGCGTCGGGGGGTGGGGGGACAGAGAAAAGGAAGAAAAACTTAAAATAAATAATTACAAAAAAAAGTTGCGAATTTTTCTGTCGTTAGACTTCAAAAAATAACGAAACTTGACACAGATGTGTGTTACGATGAAACGAACACCCTCATGCCAAATTTTTTTCGATTCAGAGCAATATTTTATTTAAAATAATTTCAAGAGCTTAAAACTTCAAAAATTAATCGCGATTGAACCGGAACTCCAAAATCAATGAAATTTTAGCATAACCTTAAAATAATATGCTTAGCCCAACGACACAAAAATCGAAAAATTTGGACTTGCATTTAATTTTCTCAATTTAATGAATTTTAAAAAAATTCAAAAATTAAAGCAGGAGTTTTTGTTATCCGAATTTCTTCCAAACTAGAGCATTTTTATCTAAAAATTATTTATATCCAATGGTAAGATAGTTTGACCGAATTTGAAGTTCCTCGGGATCCTGATTTTTGAGTCAGGATTTGACCTAATTTTGCGAAGTAACGACATCATAAAAACAAAATAAAGTCTCAAGAGAGTTTTGGGGTACCTTGATTTTGAAATAATTATAGATACTTTCTTCGCATAACCATCTTTTTCCCACATGGCTTCCTTTACAGTATGGTTATGTCATTGAATTTTGATCATCGGGATCGTTCTGCTTCTTAATTTTTGGCGATCTTTCTCAATAATTTTAAGAGATTTTCGACATAAGTCAAATCAGGCTGAATTTCGACAGTTTAATCTGAGATTTGCTGAGTGGATTCCTGGAGGCATTTGCGGAGTTCTAAAATGTGGAATATGCTGTGCACGACTGTAAATTTTTCAGGGAGTTTAATAAGACTATAAGCCTAGCTTCCAATTTTTGCAGTTACTTCGAAGGGTCCAACATATCTGGGGCTCAGCTTGCCAGTTACTCCAAAGCGATGAATTTCTTTCATAGGGAGAAGCACGATCACCAATGTGAAACTCTAACCTCCAGCATTTTGCATCGTGGTATTTCTTTTGTCGGTCCACGACTGCCGCAATTCAGCCCTTGATTAACCTTATCTTTTCGTTCGCTTCTTCAATCAACTCAGATCCATAAATTTGTACATTTCCAATTGTGTCCAAGCTAGAGGAGTACTGTACTTTCTCCCATATAAGGCTTTATAAGGGGCCATCCCAATGCTTGATTGGCGGCTATTATTATACGCAAATTCTATTAAAGGTATGTGCTCATCTCAACTACCACCAAAATCTAAAATACAAAACAAATCTTCGATTCTTTGATTAACTCTTTTAGTTTGCCTATCTATTTGTAGATGGAAGGCGGTGCTTAGAGCTAGCACGGTTCCTAAATCACAATGTACTGCTCGCCAAAATCAGGAAGTAAATCTGCTATCTCGATCTAAGACTATGACTTTTGGAAATTCGGGGAGTGATTATTAATTAATATAAATTTTGGCTAGCTTTTCAATGGTGTCAGCTTGCTTAATAAGAATAAAATGGTCTAATTTAGTCAAATGATCCACTATTACCCAATTGCATCACCTCCTGAACGACTCTAGGGTAATCCCATGACAAAGTTCATAAAAATGTCTGACCATTTCAATTTCGAGACTTCCAATGGATACAAGAGTCCACCCGACCTTTGATGTTCTACTATTACTAAATAATAAACATGGTACTTAGCAATAAATTTAGTTAAGCTTCTTTTGAGTCCTGGCCACTAGAATATTTCTTTAAGATCTCGATATATTTTGTTATTTCCAAGGTGAACTGTATACCCTGAGTTGCTTCGCTTAGAATCAAGTTTCGAATGAGTGTAATATTAGGGACCCAAACTCTTTTTCGTGATAAATATAAATCCCTTGCTGAAGCTGTAAGTCTGATCGGCGTCCAATTTCTATATCCTTCTTTAACTTTGAATACTCTGGGTCTTGTCCTTGAGCGATAGTTATCTGCTGCAGGAGCGTGGGTTTGGCGGTACTTAACTTGAGTAGATTGCTTAATTGCTTGCTGGAAATGGGTCTTAACCCTAGTTTATGAAACTCTTCCACCAAGGGGCTTGCCATGATCATTTCATTTAGAGACATCTTTCTGCTAAGGGCATCAACAACAACGTTAGCCTTACCAAGGTGATACGTGATACTAAGATCGTAATCGCAGATTAATTCAAGCCATCTTATTTGCCTGCAGTTTAGTTGCTTCTGGGTAAAAATATACTTTAGGCTTTGGTGGTCTATAAAAATCTCACAGCTTACCCCATATAAGTAGTGCTTCCAGATTTTAAAGGCAAAAATAATTACCACTAATTCCATATCATGAACTGGGTAATTATTATCGTGTTTCTTTACTTGCCTTGAGGCGTAGGCAATTAAATGTTGGATGCATTGGTGAAATACTTGAAAATTAATTCCTTCTCGAGGTAAGATCAGAATTGGTGCAACGGTCAGTACTTCCTTTAACTTATGGAATGCTTCTTCACAGTCTTGGCTCTAAATGAAAGGTACTGCTTTTTGAGTTAGCCTTGAAAGTGGTAAGGCTAATAGCGAAAATCCCTTAACAAACTTTCGGTAATAGCCTTCTAGTCCCAAAAAACTTCGAATTTTGGTTATTTTGTTCTTTGTAATCAAAACATATGATTTAATGAATAAATGAGTTATATTTGATGTCTATATATTTGTCTTTTAAAACACTCAATATGATCATATGGCTAGAGGACTTGTTACCCCAAGAACTGGTGCAAGATTAGCTCTCGCTGACCTGGCACCGGGTCCTCACATCTGGTTTGGGGCAGATCTTGCCTCAGGAATAACATCTTCGTTGATCGTCTTAATGGCAATACAGAAATGAAAACCGTGACCGGAGCGCCCGCAAGTAAAACAGCGATTCTGCCCGTGATAGCACCTCCCAATCGGGTGAGGTCGATTACAAGCTAAACTTTCATTGGTCCTGGGAGCTTCCGCAGACATTTGGTATGGATTGGCTGGTGGAGGGTAACGAGAACGCTTGAAACGACTCTTGGTCCATAGCGGAAGTGATCGACCATTTTCCTTGTCTTTCCGCGATCACTTGCTCGTCGTGTTCAAGCATTGTTGCACAATCTAAAAGCTTAGCAAATTTTGTATGCCTAAGCGAAATCAGATTAATGCGAATGCTGTCCTTTAATCCTTCTAGGAACCTACTACACCTTGTTGCTTCATAATCAACTAACTTAAGTGCATAACAAGAGAGTTTTGTGAACTCTATCTCGTAGGCTGCCACCGATCGATTGCCCTAGGTTTTATAAATTAGCTCTCGAGTATCCTCTGCGCTGAGTGAGGAATATAGCAGATTCTGAATGCTTCCATGAATTCTGCCCACGGTATATCCTCCAGACAGATGCCCTCAAGGTGGTTTCATAAGTGATTTTCCACCACCTTTCAGCTGTCCAACTTACTTTCAAATGCTTGGATCAAATCCTCATCTTTTATGGGTCGGGCTGAGCTGTTGAAGGTAGGAGGATTTAGTTTAAGGAATGCTTGCAAGGCAACATCTACCAACAATTTTTATCCATGAGGGGGTTCTGGTGTGAGCAGGGAGGTAGACGTTCTCCCCTGGTTCGAAAGGGCTAGCAATACAGCTTCCAATCTGTCTGTTCTATTGTCTGATGTTGTCGATGAAATGGTTATTTTAAACAGGGCTGCGGAGGGTACTACGAGGAAGGCTTCGTCGGAATCCATCTAATGAAAATGATTAATAAAAACTTGCAATTAGAAGATGTTGTATCTAATTGAATACAAAAACAATTATTTGCAACAATAAATAAAGTTTACAATTTTTTTGGATTCAAAAAGTTCCCATTAATAAAAGATCCGTATACCAAAAAAAGGGGTGCATTAACAGTAGAACTAATTTCTTGCTAGATGCACATCCTCCAAGGATATTCATGGGATACAAGGTCCTATTCTAATTTTTTTCTAAATATCGGAGGAATCAGAACTGGTTGATCTTCTTTTTGACGAGGACTCCCGGTGGTTCCCAACTTTCCTCTTTCCTTTAAAAGTAGAAGCCATCGTGTTGTTGGTTTTGATAAGCTTCTTCAGGTTATGAACTTCATTCTAAAGTTAGACGACTTGCTGCTTTTATATGTCATCTTTTCTTTTTACTTCACATTCTAAAGTAGACATTCTTCCATTTAAGGTACTCTTCAGTTCCTAAACTTCCATTTCTAATTCTTTGATCCTGTTCCTGGATACTGATACCCACCAGGCTAGGGTACTCTCCACTTCACTTAGTTTCTCTGCCGTCGCATTTTCCTTTGCTTCTGCTGTGATGGCGTCCAAATTTGTGCCAAGCTTAGTTACTTAGGAGTGCGAGGAGTCACCATCACTATCTTCATCCTTAAAGTACTCAATTATTTTGTTATTGGGATCCATCTATATTTATAAGAGATAAAATGAATAATAACATCAGATATATTGCACTAGCACTTCCAAATTCTACTTAATGAATGGAAAGTTATTTAATATTTTTAAAGTTCTCAATCCCTCCTAACTTCTCACAGAACTGATTTATCTTACAAAATGATAATTATAACATTTTTAGAATGGATATATCATTATTTTTGTATGTATATTCTTTCCTTTCAAATGTGCTCAATCCTGCTCTGATATCAACTGTGATGTCCCAATGTTGGTTCGATGAGAACTGTCCCGACATTAGGTATTCACAAACCGCAGGATCCTATTGAGCAATTGAAAAGAAAATGGATACACATATAAAGGCCAAATGATATTTCTCATTCATCAAAATTCTATATTGCAAAAATAGCCAACATATATCTCATACAATATTCATCTTTTTAAAATAAAGATAAACTGAAACAACATAAAATAAAATAAAAAGTAAAGTAAAATAGCATCACAAATCCATCAGCAATTTGAAAATTTAAAAATTAAAGTTCTCATTCGAATTCTTTCAAAAGTACTTGACCTGATATTGTAAAGAAAACAATAATGAGATTAGAACTTCCAATAATTAGAGAATACTTTAAGTACCATAGTAAACAATAAAAAATTACATTTTATAATAGTAGAGATGCGATAGCAAAAAAAAAAAATGATAAAAATGCAAGAAAATAAGGTAGTGGTGCAAATGAGATAATTAATTTTCTGCAAAAAGTATTATCACAAAGATGTATGTTATTGATGTTGTTTTTCTAGTAACCAACTGCGTACATTACTAATATCATTTTTCCAGTAACCAACTACACATATTACTGATATTATTTTTCCAGTAATGAACCACATATGTTACTGATGTCATTTTTTCAGTAACCAACAACGTATGTTACTAATGTCATTTTTCTAGTAACCAACAACTTTTATAAAAGGATATTAATTTCAAACAACCAACCAAGCATCAATATAAATTTAGCTCAAAGCGAAGCTAAGAATATGAATTTGGCTTAAAGCAAGCTAAGCAGTAGTAAAGTGCAAAAAGTAATACATACATATATATTTGGCACCTTTTTCTTTAAGTTTCAAAAGTGCAAGTTGATTGAATTTGCATAAATTTTGATATTTTTTTAAATAGCCTTTTTAGCCAACAAAGTAGTATGATATTTTTTAGAAGTATTCACTTTCTTCTTTTCTATTTTGTTTTTCTTTCGCTTACTATTTTGATAGAAGACAGAATTTTAAGTTACTAACGGTAACAATAATATTTATAATAACATTATTATAATCATTATTTAACAATAATAATAATGTACGAAAGAAAAAGATAATGAAAATGACTAAAATTAAATTGACAAAATGGAAATAGCCTGCAGACCCTGTCAAGCAACAGCGTCTGCGCCATGGCGTCGCGGGGGACAGCGGGAGGGAAGAAAAATTTAAATAAATAATTTCAAATAAAATTTTCACATTTTTCTGTCATTTGACTTCTAAAAATAACGAAACTTGACACAGAGGTGTGCTACGATGAAACGAACACTCTCGCGTCAAAAATTTTCGATTCGGAGCAATATTTTATTTTAAGATAATTTTGGGAGTTTGAAACTTCAAAAATTAATCACAATCGAACCGGAGCTCCAAATCAATGAAACTTTTAGTATAAGCCTTAAAATAATATACTTAAACCCAATGACACAAAATCGATGAATTTGAACTTGCGTTTAAATTTCTCAATTTAATTAATTTTAAAAAATTTTAGAAATTAAAGCAGAAGTTTCCATTATCCGGATTTTTTCCAAACTATGACATTTTAATCTAAAAATTATTTCTATCCAATGGTAATATGGTTTGGCCTAATTTGAAGTTCTCCAGGATCCGGATCTTTGAGTCAGAATTTGACCTAATTTTGCGAAATAACGGCATTGGGTTATTACAGACTGAGTGACCATTAAAAGAGGCACAAACACAACAGCCATTGTAACTTTATTCAATGCCCAAACAAGAGTAGCTGCCCCAGAACCAGCTAGCGCCCCAAAAGCCACCAACTGCACCAGCAAGTCACCCATCCTAGTTCTGCTCTCATCCAAGAACACTTAACTACAAAGTGACCATTAAAGAAGCACAAACACAACAATCGCTATAACCCCATTCCGTGCCCAAACAAGAGGAGCTGCCCAGAACCAACCAACACCCCAAGGCCACCAACTGCACCAGCAGGTCACCTTAGAATCCAACTAAATGTTCCCATCATATCAACCTTCGCCCACTTGTGAAGTTATGTGTTGATGTGTTTCATACCCGTTTTGGTGAAGCTCCTTAGCAAAAGGATTAAAGTTTTGGTGAGCCTCTCCATCTGAAACTGCCAATGAGAAACCCTCAGCCAGAGGAAGCTCAGATTAAGTGGCTATTTATAATGTGGCTCACCTCCGAAGAATTATATAAATTTCATCAACATAATTTGGAGCCAAACTGAAGGGACCCCATCAACCCTTTTGCAACAGGAACCACGTCAAACAACCCGTCAGCTCAATCCCTAAAAATCATGATCGGCTCTGACAATGCGTTCCCAAGTCTATTTGTTGAAAACACTCATCCCGCTAGATCACCCAAACTGGTTCTGTCGGTGAGGCATCCAGACCGCTTTCGGCTGCCGCATCCACCTCTCGACAAGGAGGATTTGCTTCAACCAAGTTTGCCAAACTACTTTCCAAATCTGGTACAAGAAACTTCCGCTTCTAAGCAAACAACCCCAATCACCATGATCCTTGAGGTGAAAATTGTGTCATCCATATTAACCGCAAAAGCAACCTATAACTCAAGCTCGACCGACCCGACCGAGCCGCTTGTCTCAACATTTGCATTCGGCCAATGATCCTCGCCATCCTTTAGTTCTTTAAATTCCACTAGATCATCCCATAAATTGCCATAATTCCTTAAGATGGTTCAAATCGTAGTTCAGTCCACAAAGAATCCACAAAGAATTCCCAAAGGAATTAATTGCAGAGACATCAAAAACTATTCAACAGCTTCATTTTCCAAAAGTGGGTCCGCCCCAATCACCAAAGCAAGCGGCACCACAATTTACGAGAAGGAAACCCTGGCCCCACTCATTTGATATTTAGAAACGTACACTTACTTAAGCTTCTTTGCTTTCAATCCGGCTTGAGGCAACGAGGATGTATGTATTTTTAAATGCGGATGAAGCTTATAACATGTTGCAATTTCATGACCAATGTTTTTGTAATTAGAATAGAAAAGCGATAGAATTTCAATTATCACCTTTTGAAAGTAACATTTATTTTCACTCCCTATCCATATGACCGAATAAGAGGATTTGGTGAGATCAACCTCAACCAATACTCGAGCCACAGATTGCTGGAGGTTAGCGGGGTCACATAATCGATCTTTAGCGATTTTTTGAAATATGAACTTAAGAAATAAAATAGAATGTGTAATCAAGTGAACTCTAAGCAAAAAAAAATTCATCCAAAACGGAATGATAGGAGATTAACAAGTTGGATCAAACTTGGTGGTCCATTTCGAAAGTGCCATATATAGTATTCAATGTCATAAGATCTACTTGAAAGTATCCTAGAGTAGTCCAAATCATTGAAGATTCGATCAATTCCAAGTTTCCAAGGAAATTTCAAATGGATGCCAATGGAGGTTTTCCTTTGGCAAACTTTACAACTAAGGAGCATTCAGATGGTTTAGCCAAAGTATTGATTACATTTTTAGAATTAATAAGGGGATTCTTACCTCTTAAAGAAACAATCAATACGATCCCATGAGGAGAAGCATTAGTGATAGCTTGAAGGAATGAGTAAAGAGTCGATGGTGTCGGAACCGATTTGGCATGCAGGTTAGGGAGGGTGTTGAGCTCTTCCATTTCCTGCACTGCATCAGCAGCAAGCACATGTCATGAGAAGCTAGCCTTGATGGGGACAACGAAGAAGCTTGTCACTAAATGACAGGAGAGCTCCGTACAAGGGCAAAGAAGCAGCGGAAGGCCTTGTATGGGACAGTGTAGCAACTGGCTATACGCTCATGCGCGAAAACAGCGAACCCCTAACCGCGAGCGCGAGTGGCCTTTGCTGCCACAATCCACTGAGATCCGGCCCCGTGTCGCAACAGATTCGTCAAAAAAAAAATAATATATATATATATATATAAATGGAATCTGTTAAAATTAAATTGATAATGACAATAAGTACAACTAGATATAGGATGATAACTATTAAAGAAACTAAAAATAAATAAAATAAAATAAAACTAAAAAACCAAAAACATAAAAAATGGTTACCAGTTTGGGAAACGATTCTCACAAAAGGAGAATCCAATAAAGCAAAGAAACACAAATGTAAAAGAAACAATGATCCTCTACTCAAGTTTCTAGACAAGCGCCTATTTTTATCAATTGATAGTACCGTGAAAACGTTTTAGAAGAATTGGAGCCCTTCTTCGTCTTAATACATTTGTTCCTCATCCAAATCTATGTTAGACATTATTGGGGTGGATGCATGAATTTCGTTCGTGTATTCGCCAGAACCAACCGGATAGAATTCATTAGCATTGAGGCTGGCCTTCTCCTGACCATTCACTACATCGTCCAGCAAAAGGCCAGAATCAAGTACCTCCCCAAAAGGCCTGTAATGACCCTAGGTCATTTATAAGAAAAATATTAATGTCCCACAAATTTCAGTTTCTTTTCCGTTAAAATCTCCCGCAATTTTTAGTTTCCATTCCGTTAAAAATCTCCCGCTAAAATAACTCTTCGGTTACAAATATTGATTAAGGAAGTTTTTCAGACTCAATGCTAAAATAAGAATTTATATTTGTCATTAAAATCATATCCCGCTAAAATAACTCTTCGGTTACAAATATTGATTAAGAAAGTTTTTCAAACTCAATGCTGAAATAAGAATTTATATTTGTCATTAAAACCATCTCCCCTAAAATAACTCTTCGGTTACAAATATTGATTAAGTTTTTCAAACTCAATGCTGAAAGAGGAATTTATATTTGCCATTAAAAACATCTCCCGCTAAAATAACTCTTCGATTACAAATATTGATTAAGGAAGTTTTTCAAACTCAATGCTGAAATAATAATTTATATTTGTCATTAAAATCATCTCCCGCTAAAATAACTCTTCGGTTACAAATATTGATTAAGGAAGTTTTTCAAACTCAATGTTGAAATAGGAATTTATATTTATCATTAAAATCATCTCCCGCTAAAATAACTCTTCGTTTACAAATATTGATTAAGGAAGTTTTTCAAACTCAATGCTGAAATAGGAATTTATATTAGCCATTAAAACCATCTCTTGCTAAAATAACTCTTCGGTTACAAATATTAATTAAGAAAGTTTTTCAAACTCAATGCTGAAATAGGAATTTATATTTGTCATTAAAATCATCTCCCGCTAAAATAACTCTTCGATTACAAATATTAATTAAGGAAGTTTTTCAAACTCAATGCTGAAATAGGAATTTATATTTGTCATTAAAAATATCTCCCGCTAAAATAACTCTTCGGTTACAAATATTGATTAAGGAAGTTTTCAAATTCGTTTAAAGTTTTCAAATTAAGACCCGTCATTAACGCATTCTTAAATTAATAAAGCATAAATTGCCTCATTAAGACCCATATTCATGGCAAGAATCAGCTGCCCCTTTTAGAAATTGTTAAACAATTAAATCTCAGCTGTATTAGAAAGGTATGCATAGAGTAATAAAGGTAATTACCCATAACTTACCGGCTAATCAGCCCGAATGAAACGGACGTGCGTTACATACGCACGTCCTATTTAACCGGAAGGAGTCGAATGACTCTCACCACTCGAGCAAGCCTTCTCTCCCTCTCAGGCGCTCGACTCTCTCCCGCACGGACGAACCGCACAGCACCCGAAGGAAGCGCACAGCAGGAAAGCGAGTAACGGGGACTCGATCCTTGCCTACAACCAATGACAAAAGCCGACATGAGTGCAGTCGACGTCCCAGCACGCACTATCGTTTCTAATCTGCGCCGATTTCTCTTCAGCTCGATCTCCTCTTCCGCTCGATTCGGCGCCGATCTAGCGCATTCGATCGAGAGTAAGGTACGAACTCTTGCTGCTTTCTTTCATCTTCAGCCGATCGAGTGAGATGGAGAGAGCGAGAGAAGGAGAGTTGAATGATAGAAATTCTTGATAAGATTTTATATGTATCAATCTTTAAATCTTGCATTTAAATTCTAAAATTTATCTTATATGCATCATATTTTATCTTACATCAAAGGAAGGTGCAATATATTTTTGATACAGCTCACATTTTATTTGTTGACTAAGAGCATAAAATATAATGCAAATAAAGCATAAGAGAAATATTATCTTACGAGGTAATAACAATTTTTAGGGTTGATAAATTTATAAATTCCCTATGATATCCTTTGAGATCCTAAGTTTGTTAGCTAAAATCAGGCTTAGGAATAAGAATATAAGTTTTAATCTTATAATTAGATCATGGCAAAGTTTAATAAAATCTTAATTATAAATTTTGCAGACACATCGAATTTGTGAGTGAATCATCTTGAATAAGTCAAACACAAAAGGTACACTGGATATTATTTTTATACTTCTTACTATCATTTGCTGCTTATGCATCACTTTGAACCTATTTTGTATTTAATACGTTATTCTTACTACTAATAATGTAAGAGAAATTGAATGATGTTTATGTATTTTGTGAATGTTGCAAGAAGGGTTCCAAAACAGAGTATGAATAGGTTAGGGACATGGCTAGTCCTCGGGAGCTATAAGGGTGCCATCTGGAGCCTTTGAGGGAGGCACAGGTGAAGGTTGCTTAAATGCACGTTGCCATCTGAGGCCCTTAAGGGGGTTCAGGTGAAAGTTTATACTTAAATGCATATGAATCCAGCCTCATGGTTCTGGCTTTGCCCAACAGAACTGCTATATTGCTTCATAATATCAAGTCATAAACATAAACATGAATTTTACGCTAATATTGCTTTTCATTTTGACACTTGGCATGTGAACAAAATATTTATTTTGCAGGTGACATGATCATCTTTTATTTGAAACACATTGTATTTCCTTGCAATTGTTATCTCATTTTTCTTTGCCTTCCACTATGCTTTAAGTATATTCTTAATATCCTTTGTATTTAGAATGCGCACTAAGGCATTATTTTTATAATGCCAGATCAGTTACAGCTGGAGGAAGCTGAGATATTTTAAAAACAGGGTGCGACAAATTAACAGAAAATAACTGCCCCCTTCAAGGGATATTTATTTTTGTAAAATGAAAGCCATGTAATAAATTCTGGATACTGTTTTATTTTAAATTGAATGAATGTTGTTTCTGATATTTGAATGGCTTAAATATTTGTTTAACTGTTATTTTATCTAACTGCCAATATGATCCTGCAGAAAGATGCATCCGATGTTAGTTTGGTTTTCGCAACTAAATTTATGCCCCAAGTAGAAATAAAAGTGGGATATTTCTATGGTCGGTTAAGAAGAGGAGTGTTCCTTCCTGCCCCTCTTTCTTCAAACACATAAACCAATGAGATGGCCCTAGAAAGCTCTATAAAAGATTCCATTAAATCTAAATGGATGAATAGAGCACTGATTGTATTGGATGAAAAAATCTAACAAACTCTGTACGTGAATGGAGCCATCCCTTAATAGTACAAACTAGGAATGGTGTTAATGAAAGATGTTTGAATAAAAGAATTAAAAGAGGTGTAGATGGAAGGCTTCCAGTACAAAAGTAATATTTACTTTAAAGAATATATGTTATCGAATAGCAAATTATAGAATATGTTTAATGATGTGAAGGCCCGACGCCGGTTCAGCGGAAATCGTTTCGACATCGGGTGTTCACTTACCGCATGATCATATTAAGTAACTTGAGAGAAGAAGAGCATACACATATAAAAGTCAAAAGATCATTTATTTCAATGTTCACATTACAAGGTCTTTTCAACACTCGTACAAAAGTAAAAATAAAGAAAAAAGAAAAAAGATAAACAAGCAAAAAAATAATGACGTGTATTTCATCGGCAGTTGAACTTTTTAAGCATTATGGTTCATGCGCGTAATTCCCTAGGAGCACCTGACCTGGTATTGTACAGAAAATAATACCGGGATTTGAATTCCCAGTAATTAGAGAATACTCTAAGTACTGCAGTACACAATAATAATTACATTCTTAAGAGATGCAATTAGCGGAAGTAAGGCGGAAATAAAATGCAAAAGAAAATAAGGCAATAGCGTGAAATAAACAATTTCCTGCAGCAAATATTATATATCAAATAAAAATTTCTGATGTCATTTTCCAGTAATCAATCCTGAATGTTACCGATGTCATTTTCCAGTAACAACCCCGAATGTTATTGATGTCATTTTCCAATAACAATCCCGAATGTTGCTGATGTCATTTTTCCAGCAACAACCCCGAATGAAAATGATGTTGGTTTCTAACAACCAACTAAGCATTAATGTTACTGATGTCATTTTCTAGTAACTCCCGAATGTTATTGATGTTATTTTCCAATAACAACCCCGAATATTGTTGATATCATTTTTCCAGCAACAACCCCGAATGAAATGGATGTTGATTTCTAACAACCAACCAAGTATTAATGTTACTGATGTCATTTTCCAGTAACCCTCGAATGTTATTGATGCCATTTTCCAATAACAACCCCGAATATTGCTGATATCATTTTTCCAACAACAACCCTGAATGAAAAAGATGTTGGTTTTTAACAACCAACTAAGCTTCAAATGAATTTGGCTCAAAACAAATAAGCTAAGCAGCAGTAAAAGTGCAAAATATAATATTTGTCATGTACTGGGTACTTTGTTCCTTAAGTTCAGAAGTTCAACAGTTCAAATGAGTGACAGTTCGCTCAATCTGCATTTAAGTTCGGATATCTTCATGTTAGCTTTTTAGACCAGAAATTTTAGGAGTCAATTCATATTTACTTCATTCTGTTCTTCCTCCATTTTTAAGATTGAAATTTGATTTATTTAAGCTATTATATTCATTAAGGCGTTATGATTATGATAATAATGTACGATAGAAAGAGTCAGAATAAAAATGACTGAATTGCAAATAGGAAATAATCGTCATTTTTATAACATAGTATAGTTTTCATTATTAATTAATGAGCACCATATTAATGTGAATGACGTTATTATATCATTATTATTTTCATAATAATAATTATTAAGTATGTATAAATTAAAAGAACGTAGAAATTTCTCATCTTTTCTCTCCCCTTTCTCTATCTCTTAAACTTATCATCTTACCTTTAGGATTATGATTGCCGGAAAATGGAAAGAGGTTAGAATGGGTGGTCGGGGCGGCTGCAGCAAGCTGGCAACGGCAGGAGAGGGTTGTCGGGGGTTGCTGGGTGGCCGGCTCGCTTGCTGGTTGGCTGTGGTAGAGGGCTGGGCTGCTGTTGGCTGGAAGGGGAGGCTGGGATGCTGGCAGGTTGGTTGGGTTGGCTGGCAGGGAGGACAGAATGGCTGGGAGTTGTGAGGGGAGGAGAGGGGAGGAGATGGGTTTATATAAAGGGAAGGATGGGGGGTCGGCTGAGGGGGCCGACCGAATCCTGCGCCAAGAACGGCACAAGCGGAAGCTTCTGCCTGCAGGCTTGCAGGCGGAGTCAGGAATCAGGCGAAAGGGGAAGGAGAAGGAGAAAATAAGGAAAATTATATAAATTTTACTTGAACTTAAATTAATCGCATTTTTCCGCCGTTTAGCGTCCAAATCCAACAAAACTTGACACCGAGATGTGTTACAACATTATGAACACCCTCGTGCCGAAAATTTTTGATTCTGAGCAAAATTTTATTTTATTTTAATTTCTGAAGTTTAAAACTTCAAAAATTAACTACGATCAAACCGGCGCTCAGTATTTGATGAAACTTCTCGAGCAGCCTTTAAATAATATACTTAATACAACGACACTGAAAACGATGAATTCAAACATTTAAATAATTCAGAAAATAAAACAAGAGCTTCCGTTATTCGGATTACTCCCAAACTAAGGCACTTTGATCTATAAATTATTTCTATCAATTGATAATTTTGTTTGCCCTAAATTGAAATTCCCCAGGGTCCTAATGTCAGAGTCGGAAATTGACCTAATTCGCAAAATAATGATTTTGGGTCGTTAAAAATGACTACTTCAAATGTTTAATACCAAAAAAATAATTTACTGATATTTATACTTATAAATGTTAATATAGTAAAACCTTTCTAATGTAATACTGTGGGGACCGAATTACTTTAAGGAGGTTATTATATTAGGCAGGTTCTACTACAAAAATACTATAAAAAGCTCCGCTTTTTCTATGGCAAAAAGCATTTCCTCCTTAAAGTAATATAGTACCCTTTTTCTATGGTAAAAATATTTTCTCCTTAAAGTAACATTACCCTTTTTCTATGACAAAAATGTTTCCTCCTTAAAGTAATACAGTACCCAAAATTTCGATTAAAGCGCTCTCAATTTCCCGCAAAAAGCTCCGCTTTTTCTATGGAACGAAGCGATTAAAGCGTTTCCTACTACTTCGCAAAAAAAAGTGATGTATGATTTGCTTCTCATTTCATTTCCGAGCTTCGACCGAGCCATCGAAGTAGAAAAGAAGCGCTAAATGAAGAACCATTCCTTTTATACTTTTGCTTGTTTTATTTCACTCACGCATTCCCTCTTGAAGCTCGCATCGCCTTACTGGCTCTGCTTACTCGATTTTCGTCTCCTGCAGATCTAGAAATCATGTAGTTTTCTTCATTTTTTCTGAACCTTCTGCTCTCTTTCCCAGAGCGAAGAGCTTTTGAGTTGGCGAAGGGCGAGCACAGAGTCTGACAATTCGTGAGGACACATCCACGCCAACGCCTCCAAAATGCCTCCAAAGGGCACGGGCACACAGTATACGACAATGACGGAAAAGGTCCGCATTGCTTTATGTGAGCACCATGATAAGAATCCCAAGGTCAGCCAGAAGAAGCTCATCCAGTGGCTGGAACAGACGCACAAGGTGAAAGTCAGTCAACCTACAATCTCGGGCCGTCTCAAGAGGAAAGTCGAGATCCTTGCGAAGGCCGACAATACCAACCTTGATGGAAAGAGCGCTTCGGTTGACATGACGCTCATCGATGAATCACTCCCCAACATCCTGAAGACTCTGGACAAGTACGAGTGGATTGATATCTACAACATGGATGAAACCGGACTATTTTACCAGCTATAGGTTTGTTGGGTTTTGGCAGGTGGCCTTGTTTGTCACATGAGTGACACTTTATGCTTATGCAAACTAATTTACAGGCAGATAATTCGCTGGCAACCAAGCAACTGGAAGGCCGCAAAAAAAACAAGGAGCGTATCACCTTGACAGTGTGTTGCAATGACGATGGAAGTGACAAGCTGCCGCTCCTCGTCATCGGAAAGTCGAAGAATCCGCGTTGTTTCAAAAACATCAACCTTGACACCATCGGGTGCAAGTACCGAAACAACAACAAAGCATGGATAACGCAAGTCATCTTCACCGAATGACTGAAAACTTTTGATGCTCGCATGGTCAGATGCCAAGTTCTTTTAATTATGGATAACTGCAGTGCTCATATCCCGCTTGCCCAACTTCCGACAGTTCTCCGGTTGCGCAACACCACAGTTTTTTACCTTCCACTTAATACGACTTCGAAACTCCAGCCGTGCGACACAGGCATAATCAAGAATCTGAAGGCCTATTATCGCAGAAGCTTCAATTGCTTGCTCCTTCAGCGTCTCGAGCAAAACGTGGAAGATCCTGAGAAGATTGATGTTCTCCAAGCCCTTTGGATGACGGTTGCAGCCTGGAACTCGGATGTCAAGGCTGAAACAATCTCCAATTGCTTCCTTCATTGCAACATTCGCTCGGTTGCTCTGGGAACTCTTGAAGTTTATGCCCAGCAGCTGGTCGACAATGAGGTCGTCGAAGATCTTCGAGCGCAAATCTGCCAGCTCCGGTACCGGAACCCAATGGACATCATAGTCCTTCTTGACTACCCTACTGAAGAGGAGGTCGCCTACACTCCAAATGAAGAAGAGATCATTGCGGAACACCTTCGATCTGATCAAGTGGAGGAATAGGAAGATGACACAGAAGAGCTTCCTCATGTCATGCCAACTCAGGCACTCGAGGTCACACAGACTCTCGAAAACTTCTGGTTGCAGCAGCCAGACCTGAACCAAAATTTCCTACTAAGCCTCTAGAAGATGAAGGACAAGATTGGGAAGATCAAGACCAACCAACTGGTGCAGAAGTCCATTTCAGAATTCTTTCCCAAGGCTTAGTAACTATTTTGTACTCAATTTATAAGTAAATATGTAGCCACGTGAATTTTTAGCAATCATCTATTTCTCGTTATATAATAAATATTACTTTAGAAAATTTTTGGGACTGACCTTTGGCTATCAAGTATCATTTTAGGAAAGTTTATTACATTTAATATGGGTCTCAAGTTGGGACCGGAAAAAAATATTACTTTGGGCAGGTTATTACTTTAGACAGTATTATATTAGACAGGTTCTATTGTATTTAAGTAATGCAAATGAAAATTAAAGTGATATTCTACATTGAAATAAAATTATCAAATTTATAATTTCTACATATATGTTATCTCGCATGCTCATTAATTTCCTTTTCATCTTGTTGATGTTTATAATGGTGATACACTAAGAAAGTAAAGTCACGGTAGTAACTCACACATGATAAACTAAGAACAAGTTAAGAATTGCATGAATAGATAGTCAAGAGAGAGTAACTATACTAGCATATATGGCTCACTTGGGCCTGTCAATGGAGAAGGTTATGAACCAATCCGAATTCTAATCCAAAAATATAGAAAATTATGTGATTTTATGATTCAAAAATCTAACCTAAATACCAACCCAAGCCAATGGATGGATTATGAATTGGACTTCTCTCAAGCATGACTTATTTAGTGGAACTTCTAAATAGGTATTGTTGCTTTGAGTAGTAAACTATCTCAGTACTTAGTAAATTGTTTCTTCATATCGATAATGCAATAATGCTTCTAATATTTATGCAAGTCTATTCTTTCAAGCATTAGTGTATATTTTAGATTATTAACAGTCCTCTCTTATTTTTTAGATAATTACTAAAGTATTTCTGTTATATTTAAGAAAAAAAGAAAAACAATCAAGAATTCAAAGTGACTACAAGGAAAGGTTTCCTTTGATTGTCTGACCATCATTCATGTCTCAAATATCTCATGTTCATTGGGCTTAGTTATGGCTCATCCATGTGACAAAATTTAGGGGCTAGTTGGTTCAAGTTTAACATGGCTTATAAAAGCTAAGCTGTTCAGCTTAGCTACTAAACTATCTTAAGCCAATCTAAGTTATCTTCAATGAAAATTGTTCAGTTTACTCTTAGGCAACCTAAGTAATGAAATATTATTAATAAACTAATTAATTAACATAAGAACTAAAACAACAAATAAAATAAGAAAAAAATAATCATTACATAATTAGTATAAATAAATATATTTAGTTAACAAAATCATGACTAGTTAATTATATCTAAGTAGTGATAATTAAGTAACTTTAATTAAATAATAAATTCAATTAGTTAATTAGTGTAATTAGTTAAAACTAGCATAAGTAATTAATAAACATATTTAAGTAACATAAATATTAATCAATGTAATAATTAAATCTTATAAAATTAATAACTTTAATTAACTAATTAATTATCAATATCAATTAACATAATTGATTAATTATTGTAATAATTTAATAGATTGATATTATTCTTTAATTAATAAAATTTAACAATTAGATAACATTTTACAATCTTAATTTTTATTATAATGCGTAATTAATTAAATATATAGTTGCTATTAATTTAATGTAATTAATTAATCAATATATTTAATTACTAGGACTCTTTAATTTGTGCTTAAGCCAAGAATTCAAGTCCTACGAATTGCATTATTGCCTTTTATTAAGACTTACCTTCTTTCAAAAATATTTTAATCAATTATACAAGTATTGCACTAGGTACTATTTAATGTAATTTAAAAAATACGAGAAGTAACTAATTAATGTAATCATCTAATTATAACAGCATATTAAACAACAATTTATGATAATTAATAATAATGGTTAAATAAGTAAATTTAAGCTAGAGTTATTTGATTTATACTTTAGATATATAATGCACAATATGGACATGACAACACAAATATGAGACAAAGGTACTATTAAAAAAGTAGAACAAGGACATGCATTGGGCAACCTAATATACATTAATCATTTATAATTATTATTAATGTATAGTTTATAAAATTAAATATTTTAATATATATATATATAGGTGAATACTGAATAAGCAAATATTAGTTTATAATCATAAGTAAATTACATAAGAAAATAATATCAATAGTACTATCATGTAAAATTAAATTAATGTCATCTTTAGTATGTTATTGTATAATTTTTATTTACCTTCATTCATTATATTTTTTATTTTAATTTTGGAATTAATTTTAAATTAAATCTACATTAATAACTTAAACCTTCTTAAATCTTCTTAACATTTAACTTAAACTTTCTTATATCCATATTTATCATCCAACTTTTAATTTTACAAAATTACCGTGAGAATCTTTTAAATTAGATTAAAATTAGCACCTACTTAATTTCTTGCAATCATTTTAAGAGAATGATATTTGTTATATATAGATGAGCTTTATAATTATCAAAATGTATGTATTAGTTTTATAGTTATATATAGATGTTAGCCTTATAATTATCAAAATACACAAAATTTGGATGTTAAAAAATAATTTTTTTATATTCTAGAATATGCGTGTCCAATTTTTTTTTGAAAGTAAATTACCAAGATATATTTTAGGTGTATCTGGCAAGTGTCTATCACGTTGGGCAAGAGTCCAAGAAGTGTCTAACACAGAACAGCAAGCATTTTAAGTGTCCATGCATTATAATTTAAGATTCGCTAGAGTTTTATTAAGCTATCTTGCAAAATACAAAGTAGTTCAGAACTTTAATTAAGATAAGCTTACTAAGAACCAGATTGGGAGCATGGAGCTGCAATGTCTGAGAAAGGGGAGAAGCAAGAGCAGTTGGAAGCAATCGACTTCAAATCAGGAATGACGATGTCTATCAAGCACTAGACCAAGATGACTTGAATTTAGTGAGGATGGATAGGCGTTGTAAGTAGATGAAAGTGCATGAGCTTTAACTGGTATTCTTATTATTTTGAGATAAGTTTTTATAGTCCTTATAATTTTACTTAATTCCCAAATTAGTACTTAAAATTTTGTTTTATAAAACTTTCATTATAACCTTTATATAAATTTGATTAATTTAAAAAATAAATCCTATAATTTTTTTCTGTGATGCGCCTCTCTTCTTTGTCCACACCCTCCGTTTCTTTAAAGTCTCATGAACATCGAAAATTGTTCCTTGCTCAGTCACTCTTTAAGCCAAACTCCTTGAATTTGAAGCAACTTGAGGTATTAAAATGTAGAAGAAAAGGCAGAGTGGACGCAAATTGCCAACATCGGTGCTAATCTTAGGCCTTCTTTTTAGTTAAAAGAAGGCATAAAGGAAAAACTTTTAGCTATTTTTATGTACTAATTTTGTGCAATAAAACAGAGCAGCAAAGGTGCCGCACCAACTCCAACATCCTTGTGTTTCGCTTGGTGTTCAACATCCTTGGCTTGCTCAGAAGCTAACTCCCTCCACAGCAGCCAGCATAGAACTTAGGTCCAAGCTCAAGCATCGCTGCACTCCTGCCATTTTGCTTCAGGAGGTATATTATCTTCTTCTTTTTTTGGAAACAGCTTCTCTTACTCCAAAATGTATTCCTTTAAGCTTAATCTTATAAATGGTGTCTTTCTACAAGAACATAACGAAGTCAATTTGGTGAATCTGAGATGGAGTTGGACCAAACAACGGAAGAGAAATAGAAGCTAAAAGAGCTTTTCGATTGAATTCAAATATATTATTCTTGACATCAATAGATCTGATGAAAAATAGATGAGAATAAAAATAAGAGGGATTAAAATAAGACTTATAAAATTTAAAGATTTGATAAAACAAAACTTCAGGAAATACCTTAAAACTAAGTAAATTATAGAAACTAAGAAAAACTTTTGCCTATTATCTTTAAATGAATCTATAAATCATTTTCATCAATTCAAATCAAGTTCAAGAAAAAAATTTTAATCCTTATCAAAAACATTATTGCATTTAAGAGCTAGGCACACTTCGATAAGTATCAAAATTCAAAATTTGAAATCAAAATTCAACTTCAGGTATTTAAATATTTCATAGGCAAGAATCAACCTCTGTTCAAAAAACAAGGGACTTACTTTTGAGAGATCAATAGGAACATCTAAATAGTGATCAAGGAAGTTCACATTTTGCTCAGGATCAAGAAGTTCCAACAAAGCACTTGCTGGATCACCAGCATGCCCTCTACCTAACTGCAATTAAAAGGGAATCTAAGATAATTTACATAAAAAACACAATGATCAATAATAGAAGCATGATTCCTCTAAAGAAAATATGGTTATAAATGTCAAAAGGAATGAACAGGCCGTCAAAACACCTTGTCAATTTCGTCAATTAGAACAAGAGGATTAGCTGTTCCAACATTTTTCAAGCACTGGACAATTTTTCCTGGCATTGCACCAATGTAAGTTCGTCGATGACCCTGAGATAATTGAATCATTCAAAAAAATCTCAATATAGGTGGCCTCCTACATGACTGAAAGAAGATAACCAAGTATAATATTTAATGCACATATATGTACCTTGATTTCAGCAACATCAGCCAAGCCACCTACAGAAAACCTATAAAATTTGCGATTCAGAGCACGTGCAATTGAACGCCCAATACTAGTTTTGCCAACTCCAGGGGGGCCCGAAAGGCATATGATTTTCCCTATGCCCATTAAAAAGAATGTGGTAAATAGGCATGCTCATATATTTGAAAATCCTCCAAAGCTACTACAAAACCATCAAGAAATAATACATGGCAGTTAAAATTGGTTGGTTAAATTCTTTGGTTATCTGCTTAACACATGGTTGGGAACAATCTAAAGGTAAAACTCAAAACTAACTAACAAATCAAGCATAAATTAAAAATTTTCAAAAGCACAATGTCAAGCTTTATGTAGTACAACAATAATAACAAGATATAGTCCCACGAGGTGGGGTCAACTACATGAATCATTCATTTCCATTGTAAACAAACAAAATTTTTGTAGAGTGGGATTTGAGCCCATGATCTTTCAAACCAAAACATTAATAAGGCATCTTAAGGTTGTCCATGAAATAATAAAAGGTTGGTCGTGCAGCCAAATAGCATATCATTATAATAATCTCATGAAATAAGTGGATGAAAATATAAAGTTCAAAGGATGTAGAACATTCTTTTAGCAAGAGTTCTTACAATTAATAATTGGTAAAAATGATAATTAAAATAATGGCTCAAACAACAATGAAAACAAGCCAGATGATACAAACAATATTCAATTTTCAACAAAAAAAAACTGAAAACTTTAAAAGCATTTACCACAAAGGTATTGAAAGTTAATCTGTCAAATTTGATCAAGAAAAATTAATACTAAAAGAGAGCATTTTAAAACCAAGAAAAAAACTCTTGCTAACCATGTGAAGTTCCTCTTAATTTTCCAACTGCTATAAATTCAAGAATTCTTTCCTTCACATCAGATAAGCCATAATGATCCGCATCTAAAATCTTTTGCGCATGATGAATGTCAAAATTTTCATCACTACAATCAAAAGAAAATATTATAAAATTTGTCAATTAGAATTAAGAAAAAATAACATCTAAAACCATTGCATGAAGTTTTTAACAAGAAAAAAAAAATTCAGAGGTACAGTGCAAGAAATTACATTAAATCGCTACATACAAAATTATTTGATCAGACACAACAAACATAGGAATCGTGTAGTCAACCTGATTTTGTCAATCTAAGGCTTGGTGGTGGTAATGTTGTTAAACAACGCATTCAAACCTAGGTAGTTGGTATAAAAATTTGAAAACCATGTTATACTAGACTTTATTGTGTGGTGGACCCTTAAATGCTTTGAAGCGAGCACGAGATAATCACGGATCAATTGGAGGTAAACCAAACGCAAGACTGATTTGGAGTTTCGGCATGAAATCTCTGGGTGCATAGACGTGCCTAAGCATTTGAGTGCACCCAGAGAGATTGGATGCACCTAGGCATCGACAAAAGCACCAGGAACATTAACAGGCCAAGCACCTGTGCTTGGGCGTGCCTAAGTATCGGTAGAAGCACCAAGAACAACAATGAGCAGAGCGATGGGTACTAGAAAATGCCTAGTCACCCATTATAATAATTCAGTAGCCAAGAATCATGAGAGTTAGACAGAAGCATTAGTGCCTTGGGTTTGTTCTTTGATCAGGTTAAATTTTATAACATTTAAACCCTATTGTTATGTTTGTTTTATTGTTAATTAGAGCAATTCAAGTATTTTTGTGTGTTGTTCTGTGTTTTGCAGGTGTTCGAGTGGTTGATAGAATTTCAGTGTGTTGTGTTGATTACAAGGCATTACGGTGCTGGAAATAAACCAGGCACCCGAGCATGAGCCTCGCCATTGCCACCTACAAGTTAGGTATTTAGGTGTGCCCTAGTGCTTGGTATCGGCAAGTTGGGCTCCCAGGCTCGAGCCTCGCTAGTGCCACCTATAAGCCAGGCATTCAAGCACTCGTGTCAGTTGTGCTACGAAGGGATGCGTCTCTTCACAAATAAAGAGCATTCTAGGCCTTGATTTAACACATGTTTTGAACCATTATTAGGATTTTTCAAAGAGGGAATAGGGGAGAAAAAAAGGGAGAACACACGAGACTAATTCGGGAGCATTTGGAGAGCGATTCAGCGGCCAAATTTCAACAATGAAGCCTGCATTTTCATTATAACAATAATATTTGTGGGTGTTGAGTTTAATATTGTTATTTGTTTCATGGGCATGATAGCTTAAATCCCTGAGGGGGTTAGGCTTGAACAATGGATTTGCAATCTTGTTTTGATGTAAAACTTAATATATTTTGTTATGGTTTTCATGATGAGATGTTATTCATATTCTATGATATATTTTATTGTTGTATTTTCTGCTTGTTCTCCTACAATATATTCTCATTGTGAATCTTTCGTTTAGACAAGGTTAGATTCTTGTAAGTGGTTGTCGGGGGTAACAGCATCTATGCGACATCACTTGAATTGCGAGATTACTCGGTTGTGCATCAAGTGATGATTCCATGCATGCTGAGTAGGGCTTGGTAGTTGTAATTAAATTGCCCTCTTTCAAAATATTAAAGTCCGAAGTCATGGGATCTTTTTAGGAGATCAGCTTATGACGAACTTAGGGTTTTAAATGACGAGCGATTCGTGTGCGTGCAAGAACACTAGTGAGTCAAATTTCTGGTCGCCCCATGGTAGAATTCAACAGTAAATCATATTACACGATAAATTCCTAGTTCAGCATTTAACATGTTTATAAATCCGGAGTTGATGCCTAACATCCCTACTTCGCTTATTGATAATTTACCTTTTGATAGCAAGATTTTTCCTATAGCTTTTAGGCGTAACTTAGTGTAATTCAACCTCATTTTGTTGTCAGAATATTAACGATTAAGCCTAAGTTAGTAACCCTCATTACAATCATGAGAACGATATCTGGAACTCACTATTCCTATATTACTTGCGAATGTGTACACTTGCATGATTCAATCAAACACATGTTGTGAAGTTGTCAAGTTTTTTACATCGTTGTCGGGTATTGTACGGTATTAGCGGAAGCCAAAAATAAGTGATTCTGACGTTTTCTTTTCTGTTTTTTTATGTATTCACATTGGTGCCTTGACGTTATTTGTTAAGTGATTTCAGAATTATATTTTGTATGCGAAGTAATACAGGATTAAATCTGAATTATAATCTTACACTAAATCAGACGTGAGCAGTGTAGTATTGTTATTGACAGAGATATGGCTGATAATAACAATCTTGATGAAGTGCACTACAACAACAATGAGAGCTTTGTGTATAAGGGATCACATTTGTGAAGTGCACCACAACAGGGAGGCTTTTTCAATACGAGTCTCGGCATATGGGATCACATTTGTGAACTTGGCTGGGAGTATCTTGTGAGCATCCAAAGAACATAAGCATCCCATTGGTTCAAGAGGTGTACGACGATGCCATTAACGTCCAAAAAGATAAGTTTTTGTGCGAGGAAAAATGATGAAATTTATGGCAAAATCTATAAACTCACATTATCATTTGGAGAAGGTGAAGAACCGTGCATATCAGAACTACATGACCAAAAATTTCGACCCCGAAGAAGTGAACAACTTTTTGACCAAGACGCAAACTGCATGGAGAGGTAATAAAGCCAACTCTCCGAGTGCTGCACTTGATCGAACTACACTTGCATGGTACATCTTAATTTCAAGTAAGTTGATGCCCATTGGGCATCTTAGCGATGTCACAATAGATCAAGCCGGCTTAAATTATGTATTGAGAAGCTCGAACCCATCGAAGTGGTCTACTTATTTACAAGCAATTGTGGCCTCCTTTGAAGGGGAATTGCCCGGCTTTGCCTTCTAGCTCACTAATTAGTGAGATGTGCGAAGCATAGGGTATGATTGTTCATGAAAGCAAGCCTAAACTACAATTGAGAGCATCTCTCACGAGAAGTAATCTAGTGGGGTCTATGCAGGAAAGGGGGCAAACATTCGTTTCTGGTGTTGAGTAGCAATGGTGGCTGAAAGGTGAAATGAGTACGAAGATCTTCAGCAAAAAAAGAACATAATGGAGGATTATCAGGTGAGAGAAATGAAGAGAGAGGAGAATGTCATTAGAGAGAGGAGAGACAGTCGTGAGAGAGTTGAGTTGATAAGAGGGAAGATAATTATATTTTAATTATCAATTACAAATACAATGGGTCTCTACATATAGAGAGTTATATGGTTATATGACCGATTAGCGTAAAATCGGTTTATATCTTGGGTGACCGGTTTGTGTAAGCGGTTACCGTTATTATCCCATTGCAAACAAACCTTCTTGGATTGAGAAGGTGAGTTTGGATCTCTGTTGACTAAATCGAGCGATAGATTGTGGTTTGGTAAGGATGTCCGCTATTTGATCCTCTGTAGAGATGTGTAGAAGTTCGATTTCCTGTTTCTGAACATTGTCGTGGATGAAGTGATAGTTAACTTCAACATGCTTTGTTCTGGCATAAAAGATGGGGTTCTTTACGAGGTATATAGCTGATATGTTGTCGTAAAATAATTGAGTTGATGCTTCCTGCGGGATACCAAATTCTTGGAGGAGATGTCTAAATCATATAATGTTTGTGGTTGCTGTGGCGATCGCTCTGTATTTTGTTTCAGTGGGAGAGCGGGAGACGGTGTGCTGCTTTTTTGCACTCCATGATATGGGAGTGTTGCCGAGGAAGATGTTGTATCTTGCAATAGATTTGTTTGAGGATGACTCTTGATTTGTTTGGGGATTGTAGACGTTTCTCTAAGATGAGCCATGCTTCATTGCACGAATTTGCTTCCAAGATGTAAGGAAGAATGAAGGAAGATATGGTGGAATAGAGGGCTGCAAGAAGATTGTTGTCGGCAGAGATCCATGTTGGGTAGTTTTTTGTCACTGCTGGAAATGAAATGGGATCCGTCGAGGTGGTTGTAGAGATTGCTTGCTTTGAATAATTTGGTCATTTGTCTCCATATGGAGTAGTTATCAGTTGTTAATGGGTTGTGGATCAGGTTTCTAATGTTGGACATCGGGAATTTTAGATTTTGTGTTAAAGGGATAAGTGGGGTTGCATTGGTTGATTCTTGAGCTGACGTTGGTATTGGATTCCATATTGGAAGATGCCATGATGGTTTGAGAGAGTTTCTTGAGGTTCTTGGTGTTCTTGATTGAAGTTTTACGGCTTCTTGGAGGGAAGATTGTGGGCTGAGATTGATTCTTGGTTTCTTGATTAGGTGAAGAGGAGGGAGGGGGTGGAGATGTTGCAGTAGATGATTCAGCAAAGATATTACCATATGAAGGAGTGGATGTTGCAATAAATATTTTCGGAGGGGAGCTTAGGACGCTCTAATACCATGAAGAGATAGGAGAATGTTGTTAGAGAGACAAGAGATAACCGTGAGAAAGTTGAGCTGATATGAGGGAAGATAATTATATTTCAGTTATCAATTACAAATACAATGGGTCTCTATATATAAAAAGTTACATGGTTATATGAACCGGTTAGTGTATAGCCAGTTTATATATTGGGTGACCGATTTGCATAACTGGTTACTGTTATTAAGCAGAAAGTTGGATTGACACGAATGTATCCTATCTCTAGGACACCACACATGTACATCATCTTTATACCAATGAGTTTAACGAAACTCTTGATAACATGTTCGCTAATTGGCATTTGCATGATGGACTGCGGAATGTTGCCTTTCCAAGCTAACACATCATGAGAGATCCGCCGAATAAACCGTGGACAACCTACAACACGACGGCAATGTAAGAGGAGAGTGAGGAGAGTGAGGAGAGGGAAGGGGATGATCAGAGTACATAGTCATTTTAGCTAGCATGAGAAGAGAAGATATGTGAAGAGTGTGTTCAAGTCAGCAATTGTCAGAAGGGAATGAGGAATTTCGAGGATGGTTGTAGTAACAATAGTATGTCATTGTTTTATCAGTTTATATTTGTTATTTTAGTTAGTCAATATATTTATGTTTTTAGTTTGATGTGGTAATCTAGTGTAGTGATTTAGTATTGTGAGTGTTTGTTTAATATGTTCTTCTAGTTTCTGCTTAATTCTTATTGTGCTCGTTGTGATTGAATCAAGAATGTTAGTTCAAATTCCCGGCTGTGTTATTACCTAATTTTGTGTTTTGACGGTTGGTTTCTCTATGTTGTATTAATTTAGTGAATATTCTAAAGGGAGTTAGATTAATGGATACTAAAGTTCTTACTTGGCATAAAGTAAGATGAATCAAGAGCAATCAAAAGTGACTGTATTAAGACTAATTTAATAGAGATTTTAGACTGAAGACTTCATGCATATGAACTTAACAAATGCTTGTTGGTTAGACAAGATTAACTCAAGCTTGCTTAAAATCCTTAATCAACTCCATGTTATATCCTGAGATTATCCTATCCATTCATCGCAATTGACATCACACCACAATCGTGCTAATCCTATATTTCATTTAGGGTATAATTCAATCCTCCATAGCTCATTAAACTTATAATGAGATAGGAATTTAAGTGCTGGTATGCTCCTCTAAGCTTCACATTTATTGTGAAATGGAGGGAGAGCTATTTTTCATAGTCCTGTTATTTTCTCTTTATATTTATTTTTTTTATTCATTTATTTGATAGATAGCTCTCACTATTTTTTCTTCTTCTCTCTTTTTTTAATAAGTGTAGCTAATTAGAGCACAGCACACTCAAGTCAAAATGCGTATTAATTCATTACATTGCAACAAAATGCCCTCAGACATAGTCTAGTATACCACTTATATTTAGTTTTGTCATTATTGGTTTACTTTAAGTCGCATCTCAATTAATTAAATGTAATTGAGCAAAGATCTAATTCACATTCATTAAATTAACTCTTATTTAAAACATTCACCAAGTTAATACAACAAAGAGAAAACAAGCCAAAACACCAAAAATTAGGTAATAATCACCCGAAAATGTGAACTAACATTCTTGATTTAATCACGAGTACCATAACAACTAAGCAAAAACTAGAACTCACTAAACAAACACTCACAATAAAATACTAAAGCACTACACTAAATTACCAAACCAAACTAAAAACAGAAAAATAAAGATGAACTAAAATAAAACAACAATAAAATAACAAATACAACCTGATAAAACAACGACAAACTGCCGCTGCTGCTACCATCCTCGAATCTCTCTTGCCCTACTGACAGTAGTTGACATAAACACACTTTTCATACAACCTCTTCTCTTCTCATGCTAGCTAAAATGAGTATCCCCTTCATTCTCCTCACTCTCCTCCATTGTTGTCGTGTTGTAAGTTTGTCATGATTCGTTCGGTAGATCTCTCATGACATGTGCTCTTGGAAAGGTAACATTTCCCGGTCCACCATGTAAATGCCAATTAGCAAACATGTCATCAAGAATTTTGTTAAACTCATTGGTATAAAGATGATGTGCATGTGTGGAATCCCATTAGATAAGATACAGTCATGTCAATACACTTCCTACTCTCACCTAATAATAATCCATTATGTTCATCCTTCACCAACGATATTCGTATTCGTTTCTACTTCAGCCGCCATAGACGACTCAGCTTCAGAAACGGATGTCTGCCCCTCTCATATTTCTTTGCCGGCATAGCCCCACTAGATTACTTCTCATGAGAGGTGATATCAATTTTAATTTAAGCTTGCACTCATCAACAATCACACCATGTGCTTCACACATCTAACAGATTAGTAAGCCAAAAGACAAAGTCGAGCAACTCCCCTTCAAAGCTTGCCACAATTGCTCGTAAATAAATTGACCCACCTCAATGGGTCCGAGATTCTGGATAGCATAATTTAAGTCGGCTCAAACGCTTGAGATATCACTAAGATGACCAGTGGACATCAACTTATCTGAGATTAAGATGTGCCATGCACGAGAAGTTTGGTCAAGTGCAGCACTCGGGAGGTTGGCTTTACCACCTCTCCAAGCAGTTTCCGTATAGGTTAAGAAGCTAATCACTTCTTCGAGATCAAAGTTTTTGTTACTATAGTTATGATATGCACAGTTCTTCACCTTCTTCAAATGATAATATGCATTTATAGATTTTGTTGTAAATTTCACTGCTTTGCATCGCACAAAAAACTTGTTTTTTCGCGCGTCAATAGCATCAGCATACACCTCTTGAACCAGTGGAATGCTTATGTTCTCTGGATGCTCACAGAGATGCCCCTAACCACGTTCA
This sequence comes from Gastrodia elata, assembly GCA_016760335.1. Classification (NCBI taxonomy): domain Eukaryota; kingdom Viridiplantae; phylum Streptophyta; class Magnoliopsida; order Asparagales; family Orchidaceae; genus Gastrodia; species Gastrodia elata. The sequence goes on along the minus strand of CM028684.1, from coordinate 23,823,973 downwards.
CAAACGTGATCCCATATGTCAAGACCCGTATTGAAAAAGCCTCGCTCGAGTACGATCTTTCATTGTGAAGTTAAGTGGGTGAAGCGTTGCTCTACTTCAACCACCAAGAAGCGGCTTGCATCGAAATTCTGAGAAGAAGAAACGGTAGCCTTCCCTGTTGATTTTCTTTTAATAGGCATACTTGCAGCACAATTGTAAAGTATTAACAAAAAAGGGAAGTAAACATGCTCAAATAAAAAGATGTGCTGATGTCTGTAACTATACTAGCATGCCACAAGATTTTATAAGCAACAAATCCTAAAGCTAGGACAAAGCTCTACCCACCTTTCATAATTGCAATCCAAGTGCAATGCTCTCATTGGTTTGTCAAAAAGCTATGCCAATCTACTGCCATGAAGTTATCAAGGCGGGGAAGTAAGATCACATGCCATGATTCCAAAGCAAGTAGCAAAATCGATTGAAATGTTATTAAAAACATTTATAACAAGTAGCAACATGTATAACATTTATCCAAAATATAAATGATTGAAATGTTATTAAAAACACAAGGTAACAACACTAAAACATAAGAATTTAATATGAAAACACAAGCTCCAAAGTGACACTCAAATCAAAGTAGTTTTTCTATTAAATCAACAAAAATATAAATACAAAGAAACACAATCACAAAAACATATGTTGAGTTGTCCACAAACTCCTGACCTATTTCGCTCATCAAAATATGTATCTTTAACTATCTCCTTCCAAATTTTACAATTGAGTTGGAGTGAGCATTAGCTTGTTAAGTATCAACTTCCTTATCCACTTTAGCTATGCTTTCTTTTTTTCTCCAAACCCAACCTTCCACAACATCAATTGTCCACATTTTTCATGTCATACGTCTTAATAGAAATCTTCTTCTTCTTCTTTCCTCAAGGACTACGTCTCGTCTTCCTACAATTTTCTACAATCTTTTCTTCTTGATTCAGTTTTTCTTTCTTTACCTTCTTCGCAACAAAATGCATTCCCTCCACACCAATCCTCAACTTGCACAAATAATTTTCACACAAATTTTTCTCGACAGCTTTTTCAGGATCAGTTCTTCTAACTCTTTGAGTTTTCCTTTTTGCAAGTTCACCATTATATTAAAAAGACTTGTCACTTCCTCTTCTCGGTGAACCTCGGTTAAAGTCATTTCTCCTCTTTCAACATCAATAATAGCTCTCGTGGTGGCTAAAAATAGCCTACCAAAAATTACAGTTCTCCTTACTCCACTTGTAAATTGACCAACCTTAACCATAACATCCTCCAACATACTAACAGGTGTTTTCAATGATAGATCAGCACTCTGCAAAAGAATTGGGTTATTCCTCATACCGCGTAATCCCAATTTCTTATAAACATGGCAGGGTAAAACATTTAGGGGGTCACCTAAATCACATAAAGAATCCAAAAATCTTACACCTTCAATTGAGCATGGAATGTTAAACCTCCCATGGTCTTTCAACTTAGTAAGAATAAGTGGCTTCCTAACCAAATTTTCGCATGCATTTTTAGAATCAACAACTTCACTCATCTCAGCTAAGCAATTAGTATCATTATCAATTGAATCAACAAGTCTAGAATTTTTACCATTCAAAAGTATGGCACTTACATGTTCCTTCAAATTTACTTCCGTAGTGCTCTATAGATTACCTTGGGAGCGAGCGGCAAGCTGCTGTGAGAGTTGCTCGATTTGTACCTCAATATTCTTAAATGCTACCTCCGTTCTCAGAATTGAGCTTAATGTCAGTTGAGAGTCCACTGAATAAATTTAAATGTTCATGCCTTGAATTCATTTAATGATTTATCAGGCGTCGAATCACCATTCTTCTGGTTCTGCTGCCCTAAAATATTATAGAATCCTAGCGGAATGTTAAATTATGATAGCTTTGAGGCAGTGATGGTTGAGCTATTCCTTGATTGTTGCTCCACGATAAATTCAGAAGATTTCTCCACCCTAGATTATAAGTAGTCGAATATAAATTGTTCTGTTGTTGAGGCAAATGATAGTAGTTTTTTGCACAAAGTTCACTTTCTCAGGGTTGGCGGGCACGAATGGATTATTGATCTAACAATTTGTGCTCAGATATGCGCCTCCACAAATGTCACAATTGATTCCTTGAACTGCATGTACACTTATTGTAGTGATCCTTTGATTAAGTGTTGTAATGTCTTGTTGTAACTACAGGATTTAATCATTCCCTACCACGTTTGCTACTTCATGCCTCAGATTATATAATCTCTAGATTGGCCATCGGTATGAGTTAGTCGCCATCTCCTCAAGTAGATCGCAGACATCTTCCTGAGTTTTGCTATTTAAGGATCCATCGGATGTAGTGTCAATCAGCGTTCTTGTGCAACTCCTTGAAGCGTTTGTACTTGAAGTCACAACGGTAGCCCATAATGGGGGCATTTCCTCAACAACTTCTTAAAGCGTTCTCAACTATCATATAAAGATTCATCCTCATGCTGTAGAAAGTTGGAAATTTCATTGCGCAACTTGGCGATGTTCACCGGTGAGAAGTGCTTGGCAAGGAATTTATGAGCCAACTCATTTCAAATTGTAATTGACTAGCTCGGCAAGGATAACAATCAGTTATTGCTCAATCTCTAAGGAAGAATGGAAATAATCTGAACTTGACAGCGTCTTCAATAGCTCTGTTAAACTTGAAAATGTCGCACTTCCAAGAAATTAGAAATATGCGCTTCAGATCCTTCGTAGGAAATCCATAAAACGGAGTATTTTGAACCATTTTTAACATGACCGGATTTATCTCAAAATTGTTGGCCTCTATACCAGATCTCACAATTGAATTTGGGATACCTCCTACAGTGGGCATAGCATAATCGCACAAAGCTCTCACATGATTGTTGTTGTGGTGCACTTCACCAAGGTTGTTGTTACTGTCAGCCATATCTTCGTCAAGAAAAATAGCATGCTGCTAACGCCTGATTCGGTGTAACATTCGCTCAATCTTGGAATCAAAATCCAAATTTAATCCTCCATCACTTCGCATAAAGAACTGAATCCTGAATTCACTTAACAAACACCTTCAAAGCACCATGTAAGAACAAAAAAAAAAAAAAAAAGAAAACATTGTAATCACTAATTTTCTGCTTCTACTATGAACGTACAATCCTCGACAACGACGCCAAAAACTTGACAAACACACATGTTTGTATATATCACGCAAGTATACGTGTTTGCAAGTAATATAGGAACGGTGAGTTATTGATATCTTCCTCAGGGATTTAATGAGGGTTACTAGCTTAGCTTAATCACTAATTTTCAGACAACAAAATAAGTATGAATTACACTAAGTTACATCTAAAAGCTGTAAGAAAAATATAGCTAACAATGAGGTAAATCATTAGTAGGAGATATAGTAGGAGATGTAGGAAGGTTAGGCATAAATAAATGTTGAACTAGGAATTTATCGTGCCATCATTTGCTACTGAATTCTACATGGTGCGATATGAAATTTGAGTTGCTAGTGCTCTCTCTCGCATACGAATGACTTGCCAATCAAAACTCCAGTGTCGTCATAAGTCGATCTCCTAGAAGGCCCCATGACTTTGGACCTTAACATCTTGAAAGAGCACACTATACCTACAACGGCCTAGCCCTACTCAACACGCATAAAATCATCACTTCATGTGTAGCCGGGTAATCTCTCAATTTAAGTAGTGTCGCATAGGCGTCTCTACCCGACGGTCACTAACAAGAATCTAACATTATGTCTGCGTGAAAGATTCAAAATGATAATGGAATTTATGAGAACAAGTAGAAAACACAGTAGTAAAATATATCACAGAATTTGAATAATCTCATCATGAAAAACCAGAACAAAATATATTAAGTTCAACATCAAAACAAGATTGCAAATCCATTGTTCAAGCCAAAGACCACCTCAGGGGTTTAAGCTATCATGCCCATGAAACAAACAACAAGATGAAATAAAAAATCACACACACCATTGTTACAATGAAGAAAAACAGGAAGTGCGGGCTTTGGCTGATGAAAATCGGCCTCTGAATCACTCTCCAAATGCTCCCAAATCAGTCTCGTGTGTTCTCGCTTTTTGGCTCCCCTATTCCCTCTCCAATTGTCTGTCATGTTTTGGTGCCTTGGGTTTGTTCTTCTAACCCAACCTTCAGCCAAAGACCAAACAGCGAACTACTAGGTGCACCAACTGGTACTTAGCGCCCAGGAAGAGCATGACTCTGGAAGAGTCGTGTCGTGCATTATTTTTAGCTTGTTTTGGATGTTTTAAGAGTAGATATGAGTGGGGATTAAATTCCCATAATTAGGATTGTATATGTTGTGAACTATATAATTGATGTAAGGGTGATTGTTGTGAGGGTTAGAGTTAATATTCTTCCTTTGATAGCTCAATTTTATTGTAACGATAATATTACTGCAAATCTAAAAATCTTTCTTTGATTATAGTAAGAAAATTTCTGTGGTGGTGGTTCCATTATTTTCTCTCCAAAGAGTTTTCTATGTAAATATACATCTTCTCTATGTTTGGATTATGTGTGTGGTAAGTTTTATTTGTTCTTTACATGACTTCTTGTAAGCTTGTTGTCATTGTGTCGTTGTGTAACAAACCTCAAATCCTATCGGAGTGATGCAAAGTGGGTCTCATTCCCTAACAATTGGTATCAAAGCACTTGTAACAAGGTTAAGCACTAGTGAGAGCAATGGCAAATGAAACAAGATAAGAGGTCGAAAAATTTAATGAAACAAACTTCACACTGTGAAAAATGCAAATTGATAAATTTACCAAAAGAAATTATACAAGGCCTTGGGAGGAGAAGAAAAGTTAGTGAATACAAGCAATGACGAGAGGAAGCTACTCAATATAACATATCTAGGTTTGATTCGGCTCTTTCTAACGTCCTCAGTTGCCATCCATAAAATCAATAAAAAAACAACAATACATCTCATGAACACACTATCAATGATGCAACTATACAATTTCAACACTGTTACAAGCAAGTTAACTTAAGTTAATATTAATTCTTAAGTCAAGGCGTTATTGTTATCCATATTGTGGAACAAATGGGCTAATTTCATTGGTGAACTCATCCGAAAATGCTACTCTAACATTTAATAATATTGTTGAATTGATCCTCAGCAAGGAAATTCGAAGGAGATCGAATGTTGAGGTGTCTACCCCAACAAAGAGTGATAAAGGCAAGGAAATAAACCTAGATTGAAATGTGAATCGAAATTGATTCAAGTACAGATGAGAAAATTCAAAATTGATGGGCCACATTAAATGCTAGAAATGCGACAAAAAGGGTCACTTGAAGAACTGCACAACTACAAAAAAAGTTGCAGCAGCTGGACATAGCAATGGAGCAAATACCACAGTGGAATAGCTTCTAGATCAGTTGGTTTTGTTATTAGACAATACCGAGTCTTGGGTGGTAAGCTCAAACACATCATTTCATGCAATTATGTCAAATAAATGCATGTTCGAAAATTATGCCAGAGAAATTGTATACTTGAGAGGAAACAAAGCATGCAACATTGTCAACAAAGGAGATGCTGATACTGAATTATCGGTTTTCTTCATAAGGAAACTAAAGATGGTCTGACATGTCCCATTATTGAAGAGGAATCTAGTTTCACTGAGCCAATTTGTTCGAACTTGGTTATAACACCACCATCATCGGTGATTATTGGAATGTTACCAAAGGAGTGTGATGGCTGCGAAGGAAAACATCAAAGGGATGCTTTACCTCATCAATATAGCATCGATGTAACGACCCAAAGTCGTTGTTTTGCAAATTAGGACAGAATCCCGCCTTAGGAATTAGGATCCCGGGGAATTTCACTTTAGGGCAAACAAAACTACCAATAGATAGAAACAATTTTAAAAATCAAAGAGCCCTAATTCAGGAAAAATCCGAAAGACGGAAGCTCCCGTTATACCTTTGAAATTTCTAAATTCTAAAAATCAAAAACATTGAAATACGTGTCTGAATTCATCGTTTTCAGTGTCGACATGTTAAGTATATTATTTAAAAGCTACTCGAGAAATTTCATCAAATTCTGAGCGACGATTTAATCGTGGCAAATTTTCGAAGTTTTAAACCTCTAAAATTAAAATAAAATAAAATTTTGCTCCGAATCAAAGAAATTTTGGCACAAGGGTGTTCATCATGTTGTAACACACCTCGGTGTCAAGTTTTGTTGTATTTGGACGCCAAAACGACAAAAAAATGCGATTAATTTGAAATTTAAAAATTTTCCATTTTTTTCATCTTTTTCCTCTGTTTTTTTCCTGCGCCCCCCTTCGATTTTTCTCCCGCACCAGGCCGAAGCCTGGCGCCTGCCTGCGCTGTTTTTGGCGCAGGCTGTCGGCCCATAGGGCCGACCCCACTCCCGCCTTCTGGCGGGAGAAGCTTCCGCGCCAGAGGCCCCCAGGCGCCGACCAGGCGCCATTATGGCGTCGTTTTGGCGCACGTTTGGCGCCACTACTTGCGCCTATTTAAGCACAGCCCCCTCCCCCTTCTCTTCCCCACGATCACCACAGCAGCCTCTCCCTCCAAGCAGCCGGCCAGCCCTCTCAGCCAGCTCCCTCCCCTTGTTCTGCAGCCGGCCAGCCTTCCAGCAGCCCCCATCTTCCTCCTTTCAGCTTCCGACAGCCTCTCCTCAGCCCTGCCAGCCCACGGCAGCCCCCTCCAGCAAGCCTCCCAGCCAGCAGCAGCCTCCGACAGCAAGCCTTACTCCTTCTCAGCCAGCTAGCCCCCTCTCCAGCAGCTTCCAGCAGCCTCCGGCAGCCCCCGACAGTCCCCACAGCGGCTTCAGCAACCTCCGACAGCCCTCTGCCAACCCCGGCCATCCTTCGGCCAACCCGTTCCAGCTTCTTTTCGTGTGCCGGCGATCCTAATTCTAAAGTGAGAAGAGGAAATTAGAAGAACACATTCGTTTTCTCTTAATCTGGTTACTCTCTTTATAACTATCGAGTTTATGTCTAGTCATGCACAATAACAATTATTCTCATTAATTAATAATGAGAACGATCAAATTGTTAAATGACTACTATTCTCCCTTTTTGGTCAAGTCAATCAATCATTCTGACTTTTTAGTCATACCTTAGTATGATAATCATAAAGACACTTTAATAACTGCATTAATAGCAGCTTAATTCAATTGAACTTCAAAAGCAGTAGGAGACAAACAGAATGAAAGAAGGAATTAAAAACTCCTAAATCATTTGATTAAAAAGCTAACTTAAAAATATCGAGGACTTAAATGCAGATTGAGCGAACTGTCACTCATTCGAGCTATTGAACTGCTGAACTTAAAGACTAAAGGTACCCAGTATATGACTTGCATTACATCTTGTATTTTTCTATTACTACTATGCTTCGCTTATTTACTTTGAGCCAAAACCATTTGAAGCTTGGTTGGTTGTCCGGAACCAACGTAATATCATTCGGGGTTGTTACCGAAAAATGACATCGGTATCATTCGAGGTTGTTACTGGAAAAATGACATCAGTAACATTCGAAGTTGTTGCTGAAAAAATGACATCAGCAACATTCAGGATTGTTATTGGAAAATGACATCAATAACATTCGGGGTTGTTACTGGAAAAATGACATCAGTAACATTCGGGAATAGTTACTGAAAAATGACATTAGTAACTTTTATTTTGTGATAAATACTTATTGCAGGAAGTAACTTGCTTATTTTACGCGGTTGCCTTACCTATCCTGTATTTTTTTTACCTCTGCTAAACGCATCTTTATAAAACAATTTGTTATTGTATACTGCTGTACTTAGAGTATTCTCTAATTACTGGGAATTCAAATCCCGAAATTATTTTCTGTACAATACTAGGTCAGGTGCTCCTGGAAGAGGTTAAGCAAAAACCTTAATTTTCAAAAGATCGACGACGGCGCTGAATTGCTTATTTTGTTTCTTTGTTTTGTACAATGATGGATCTTGTAATAAGAACTTTTGATAAATTAAAAATATCATTCACTTTTATATGCGTATTCTTTATCTCTCAAATTGCTTGATATGATCCTGCGGTGAGTAGTCACCCGATGCCAGAACGGTTTATGCCAAACCGGCATCAAGACCTTACAGTCGAATACTTCAATGTTAACAAACGTGAAAGACAACACTGGAGGCTCGGACATGAGAGCGAAAGATGATTGAAGTCTCTCCTCTTGAGAGAAAAATTTTCTGATTTGAAATCCATTGATTTAAATTTTGGTAAAGATTGTGTTAGGCAAATAAAAGAAGATCAGTTCTGTCAAAACTAGGAGTGATCCCAAAGCATAGAAATTGGAGGCTATGCACACAAATGTACAGGGTTCAACTCCAATTTCTTCTTTGGGAGGCTCGAATTATTTTGTTGCTTTCATTGATGACCACAAGGAAGATATGGAAGATAAGGTTCTTATATTAAAGAATAAGTCAATTATGTTTGAAACATTCAAAAAAGGTTAACTCCAATTGAAAATAAAATTGGGCTGAAATTGAAATATTTTAGGTCCAATAATAGCCACTAATATTGTGATAAGGAGTTCAAAAAATTCTATTGAAAGGGAATTAAGAGGGAGTTCTCTATCCTAAGAATGCCACATCAAAATGGCGTAGCAGAAAGGTTGAACTAGACAATCACTGAATGCGTCAAAATTATAAGATGGATTGCCCAAACAATTTTAGGCTGATGTTGTTAACACAGTGGTTCACCTCATCAATTGCAGATTTTTAGTGTCACTAATGAGAGAATTGTTTGAGGAAAAGTGGAGTGGCAAGAAGGTAGATCTCTCATAGTCAAAAGCAATTGGTTTCTCAGCTTAGGTGCACATAAATGCAAGAAATCACATCAAGAAGATTATTTGGTTGCATAATTTTATGGAGTTGGACTATAGGTAGGTGAAAAGAAGTTGCATAGTGACAGCCAGAGCGTTATTCATCTAGCCAAGAATGTTGCATTCCATGCCACGACAAAACACATCCAACTTCGATGCCACTTCATACAAATGCTTCAAGAGGAGGGATGTCTTATGCCGGAGAAGATTAACATCTCTCAAAATTCAACGAACAAGTTTACAAAAAATAGTGACGCTGAATAAACTAAAACTATGTCCGGCTTCAATATGCATTGGTACCTTAAGTAAAGGTGGGAGTTGAACCACACCATGCCACTATGAAAAGAAAATCACTAAGAAGAGAATAAAGGAAGCCTTGCACTTAGTCTCCAAGTGGTGATTGTTATATGATGGAGCCTAAAGTACTTTAGAGCAAGTACAAGATGATTATAGATCAATTGGAGGTGAACCAGATGCAAAACATACTTGGAGTTCTAGCAGGAAGTATCCGGCACTTGGACGCGCCCAGGCGCAGGGTTGGGCACTTGAGCATGCCCAACCGTCAGCAACATTTGTAAGAGAAATTGGATGTGGCGCTTGAGCATGCCCATATACCCATAGAATTTACAAAGCATCGAAGACAAAGTGCTTGGAAGTGCCCAAGAGCCCATATAATTATGAGAATGCAAGCCTGAGGCGCTTGGGCGGGCCCAAGCATCGATAAAAGCACTAAAAAAAAATGTGCCGAGCATTGGACCGCTAAGGGCTTGTTGTGATAATTGATTAGAAAACAACCAAAAGCACTATGCTTGGGCGCGCCTAAGCACTCACCTTAAGTGAGTCAAACAAAAGTGTCAGCTCCTGGGAGGAACCTTCCAACCCAATCTTCAACTAGAGACTAAACAACTTATCCCTGAGCGCTTATAGCCACCAAGTAAAGCGTGACTTTGCCAAAGTCATACCAAGCACTAATTTTAGTCTATTTTGGGATGTTTAAAAGGTAGTATGAGTAGGGTATAAATACACATACTTAATAAGAGTTATACAGTTGTGAATTGATTAATACATGCAAGTGTAGGTGTTGTGAGGGTTAGAGTCATCTTCTTCCTTAGAGAGCTCTATTATGTTGCACGAAAATATTGTTGTAATAACTATATTCCCTCATTAAATATAGTGAAATCCTTTTCGAGCCATATTTTTTAATTGTGATTTCTTGTTTTTTGTGGTCGTTACGTTGTTGTGTAACGAACCCTGAATATTATCGCACTATTGCAGAGTGGGCTTCAATCCCCAATTGACAATGGCATTTGTATCAACTCATAATATAGATCAAACAGAGATTGCAAATTTAAACAAAAAATATATATCGTTGCAAAAAGGCAGCTTTTAAGCATCATACCAAAAGTTACATCCCTTATAAGCAGGCAAATTGGTGCAAAATAGAAAATCATTAGATCAGCTAGTATTTCAAGACCAGTTTAGTCCCAAACTATTTATAGCATGTTTTAATTCCTAAACTATTAACTTTTACCCCAATTAGTAATAAATTGAGATCAAATTGAACAACGGACAGACAAATTGGGTCTCAAATGAATAGTGGTACTAAATTAAGTACGTAAAATGTGTAGCACAGAATATATCAATTTTGAAGTAGTCATGAAACAATTTTGATAAATTTCACGTATCTTTTCAAGTTACCATTGAATTCAACTAACTTTGAATTACTAATCGCATTGATATAAAAAACATTCATTAAGTTGCTAGATACGTTGAACTTAAATGTCATAAGTAGAACCTGTACTCTCCCCATGGTAAGGCTGTAAGCCAGTCAAGGTAATTTCGAGTAACATTGAATTCGCTAGAGCTGGCTTCCAACAGCTGGAGCTTCGTAAGCTCTTCTTCTATAACCTGCAATACATGAGGAGGACATCTATCCTTTTTTGATTCAATCCTTTCTCTAAACTTGGCTGCAAAATCAAATATATTAAAACATAACAATTCGATTATCTGGAAAAACTTCATTCTGACAAGCTGAATCACACAGAGTACGCTTGTTTAAAAATAAAACTCACCAGAAAGTGCTGTTTTGTCATCAGTTTCTAAGCCAAGCTCCTAGATCAAAACAGTTAAGTAATAAATATGCCAAGAAACATCGAGTCAATAATACAAGTTTAAGAGAAACTGCTTCTTCGAGCTCTTAAAACTCAGGCCTTTTTTAGAAGGAAAATTGATTAAGACATTATAGCCATCTATTATCATGTACATAAGAGGGTAAGCGAGGGGTTACTAGCAAAGACAAAGTAAATTTGAACCAGCGAAATTTACTTGTACCATTCTACATTTACAAAACCAGTTACATTTCCTTCGAACTTACCTTCTTGATTGCTTTTAACTGTTCGTTTAAAAGATATCGTCGTTGTTCACCAGATATTTTTTCCTCAATGGCTTTTGCAATTGATTCCTAACATAAGAGAGAACATGATAAAATGCCAATGTGAAACACGATTAACTTTGGGCAAATGGAACAAGGCTTCACACAAATAGGTGACAGTACCTGTATTTTATTGATCTCTATCTCTTTCTTGATTAACTCCAAAGTGAGCTTTAAGCGCTTTTGTACCTAGTTTGAAACAGAATAAAATCAAAAAACATAACTTAAAAATAGCCTTGATGTCCACATTGTTGGTGGCAGTAACTATCAATGTGCACTATAAAAAGAATCAGAGACTAGAATTGTGCTTAGCTGCAAAACAAAAAATAGTTTCTTGATCACTGAAGCTGACAAAAATTTTGAATAATGTAACGTTAAAATTACATTAAAACAGTAAACTGCAAGTTACAATCAGAAAATGAAAAAAAGGTTAAAAAAAACTTTCGCACATAGCTTCGAAACAAGCTGTGAAACTACACTAGCTTTGAAACCTGTATGTGAAATTGCAATTATAAACGTTCATATCAACAAAAAATATTCAGGTGATAAGGAAATATGATAATTTTTTGAATTTGATATTTTATACACTCAAACAGTAAGGGCTCTACAGCAGGCACGAAGTGATAGGCAAGAAAGTATGTCCTAGGTGTGACCAACATAACAACACTGTAATAGATGATAAAAGCATATGATCAAAACCAAGGTTTTAGAGGGTGTACAAAATGAACACAACCATACACTGCCTTCAATATTTTTGAGTGTTACTACTTCAAAAATAACAATCCTCGTAGATAAGGGCTGGTGTAACTTATGACTGGTGTTAATAAAGCTAGTAAGATAAAACTTAATCTGAGAATCAAATTCAAATGCTTTCAAAGTCACCCAAGCATTATCTCAAGATAACCAGCAAATGCATTGAGTCATCAATTCCCAAGCCATGTAATGAGTCAGAAAAACTCCTGACTCAATTTATTTGACTCAATGAAACAGGATAAAATACCTATGTGACCGATATATTGAGTTACCTGCATGTGCTGCACGCAAAGTTGATACCCTGGGACCATAAGAAGTTGGCCACTTTACACAGGGGCGGTAAACACAGAAAATTGAAAGAACATCGCCAGCAGACTTCTTGCACATGGCTAGTTATAGATCTAAGAATGAAAAATAATAATTGTAGTAATATAAATACATGTGCTGTAGTAGAGTTCAGACCTTTTTGCTAGTTGAGCCTCCATGCTAACCTTCTTCAGAGCTTAAGCCTTTAATACAGTACCCCGTGTAATCTTCCTTTGCTATTTTAGTAAAAGCTTCTCTTCATATGAGATTTCTCCATTCTAGTGTATAATTTGCTTCTTGCTAGCACTTTTATTTGTTGTTGACAGCTATACCAACCACTAGCGCTTCCATCAGAATCCTTAAAATTTATCGGTGCAAAATGGCCACTGATGTTGCACTGCATCTGTTGTGTTCCTTATCGTCATGTATTCTATAATTAGTTATGAAAGTGCTACTAGAGCCTGAGAAATTTCACAATTGAGTGAATAGGGACCAGAAAAATCAACTAGACATTATTATGATTCGGCATTGCCTAATATTTGCATATATTGGAATTATGTTGGAAAAATGAGATGATTAAAATGCAAGTAGCTCAACAGCTTGTTTAAGGACAAACCTAAGAAAAGTGTCTCACCTTATGGTTCCTAATTGTAATAATGCCGAACAATGATGGAGGATGGCAAAAGTGCATTGACAACAGCAACAACAACAACAACAATAACAATAAGTCATAATCCCACTAAGTGGGGTCAACTACATGAATCCTTTGTTCCAATGGTGCATTGTCAAATAGAGGCCCCTCCCTAGCTTACAAATAGAGAAAATTCTTTCTAATGGTTTCTTTTCATATCTGTTTCAACCTTCTTCTTCCTCTTTTAACATGAACAAAATTCATAAACTCAATTTTTCAAATAAGAGCATTGAACGATCTACATTTTATATGCGAGCCATCTAAGACGGCATTCTCTAATCATATTCACTATTGTAGCCACTCCAACCTTGCTACGAATGAGCCTATTTCCTATTCTATCCTTAAGAGTATACCCACTCATGCGCCTCAGCATCCTCATTGTTGTAACACTTATTTACCAACAAGTTTCTTTGTTGGCCAACATTAAGCTCTATATAACATAGTCAATAGTACAAGTACTTTATAAGATTTTTCTTTAATTTTGAGTGAGAACTTCCAATCGCGAAGCACTCTAGAAGCATTCATCCATTTCATCCAATTAGTAAGAACCCTATTTATCACGTCACCCGCTATTTCACAACTATTTTAAATAATTGAACAAGGTATTTAAATCTCTCACTCTTTTTATCATATAGTCCTCAATATTTATGTTTTCAAGATATGGTATTCTATTATAATTAAACTTACACTCCATATATTTTATTTCAGATCTACTAAGAGGAAAAACTTTAGATTCTAAAGTAGTCATCCACAACTCGAATTTTGCTTTAACTCCATTCTTTTCAATTAATAGATTATAACTGTAAATAAAATGCACCAAGGAACCTCCTCTTGAATGTACTCAGTAAGAACATCAAAAATTAAAGCAAAAGGACTTAACTGAGAGCGGAGCCTTAATGTTAACCCAATAGTAACAGAAAAATCATCAAACAAGCCACCTTGGGATCAAAACATTTGATACAACCCATTATACATCTCTAATAATATCAATATATGCTACACAAATTCTCTCTCTAAAACTCTTCAAAAAGTTTCTCATGGTACTTACCATAAGCCTTTTCAATATCAATAAATATTAAATGAAGATCTTTACTATTTTCTAAATTTTTCCATTAAATCTCTTATTAAATGTATGACTTCCATGATAGAGCTACTTGGCATAAAACCAAATTGATACTGTGAAATCTAAGTATTCCTTGTAATTTGTATTTAAACACTCTCGCAAAGTTTCAATAAATGGCACATTAACTTAATTCTCTTATAATTTGAAAAGTCTTGAGTGTTACTTTTAATCTTATATGTAGGTACAACAATACTTTTTCTCCATTCATCCAATATCTTTTTAGTCTTCAAAATAACATTAAATAGCTTTGTAAGCAAAGAAATACCTTCCTCATCCAATCATTTCCACATATCGAAAGGGATGTCATCCAATCCAACCGCTTTTCCACTCTTCATTCTCCATAAATACTCCAAATCGCAGCTTAACTAAAATATCGAATGAAAATGTCATTGATTTTTTAAATTATGACAGCATGGCTCAATTTTATATTATTTTTATAAATACTAAGCCCATTTATATTAATTATAAAGATACAATCTTCATTTAAAAAATAAATAAAATAATTCTTCCATCTATGCTTAATATATGTATCCCTTATTAAAGAATTTTATTCACCATCTTTGATATATTTTATTTGAGTCAACTCTTTGATTATTTTTCTCTTAATTTGGCTAGTTTGTAAATATATCTTTCTTCCTTAGCACTTTTGAATTATCATATAAATCCTCAAATATTGCAATCTTAGCATCATAACCAACCTCTTAAATTCACAACAAGTTAGTCTATATTTCTTCCGATTCTAATCCTTCTTATATTTCAATCCTTCTTTAACATCTTATTTCCACCACCAAGCATCTTTACTATTAGGTGATTTCTCTTTTGATTCACCAAAATACTCTTAGTCATCTTACAACTAACTAACACATAAAATTTGCTTCACCCTCAATTTTATTGTTCGAACTTTAAAAATCACTACTAAACATAAATTATCCTTTTTTAAATTTTATTATCTAATTTTAAGATATATTTTACATTTAGTATTATTTTTATTGCTCATTGTTTTCAAAATATAAAACAATCGATGTCGGATCATCAAACAATCACTTCAAATAATCTTAGTTGTTTGCAATATAAACGATCGCTTTTCTTTAAGAGAAAAAAAATAAAGGAGTTTTTAACATCTCATTCTTATAAGTGATAATATGCTCCTCTCTTTCCTTAATTAAGTGCTAACAATCATAATATTATAAGCTGAAGTAAACTCTAAAATTATCATTTCAACTTCATTAATCTTTCCAAAACCAAAATCACCCTAAATACAATTAAATTCTTCAATCATCTTTCTAACATGTCAATTTAAATCGTCTACTATAAATATCATCTCTTCTTGATGTATTCCTTGAACAATCTCCAAATTATGCAAGAAAAAAATTTATGCTCATATATTATCTCTATATGAGAGGCATAAGCATGTGTAATAATAAAAGTTATTCCATTGATCATAGCTTTTAAAGACATATATCTATATCCCAAAATCTTTAACTTCAGCTTCTTTATCTTTTAAATTCTTATCCAAAATGACACTCACGCCATTCTTATAGAGATTTTACCCGAGTATCTGAGTTTTAAAGCTTGAATTATTAATTTCTTCTACTATCACTCCCACACATTTTGTTTATTAAAAGCATAAAATATTAATATTACTATGTACTATAATATCAACTAACTTGAAAACATAATTAGTGAGAATGCAAATATTCAATTACATAACCTTAATTTAGAATCATTGGCAAACTTCTTTACCAGTATTCGGCTATAACGTGAGAACCCTCACTTATTTGAATCTACACTTGGGAGCTAATGTAGCAGCTTTTGCACCACATTCATGCAATGCATTGCGTTCTTCAAGGAGACTTCCTAGCTCTATGACAATTTTTAAAGGTATCAGTGCACTGACTATCATACTTTAAATAATTTTTTTGTGAAAAATAAGTATCCGTTGCAAGAATAGATGACCAATCGGATCAGCTAAAATCAACAAGTAGGATCTTTTCTAAGCAAGACTTTAAGTCAACATCTGGTGAGAGTGTATAACTTATAAAATTGTATTCAAAACCCAAATGAGTTATATGAGTGGGTTGTGAATCTATTTAAGCTCCGCATTTCCCCAGCTACTTTTTTAAGCATAATAAATAATGTATAGGGACCATTCATATATGATTTTGTATCCATCTATCTACATGAACGATATTCTAGTATGCAACCCAAGAAAGGGAGTCTATGAAGCACCTAGATAAGACGCTCAGCTTACTTAAATAATATAAACTTGCCAAAACCATTACATTATGCATTTTAAACATTATAATGTGCCTTAGATTTAGGAGGTGAGTTAAAAGTTGGCTCGACAAAGGTTAAGGTTATTGGCAATGGGCTGCAACCAAGAAATATTATCAAACAAGAAACTTTCTAGATGCACACAAGTATGTTAAAAAGTTTATTCAAAACATTTCTATTATTGGGCCCCCCAATATCAACTGAAAAAATTCAATTGAACATTTGAATGGTGTGTAGCACAAGAGTATTTTTTTTTCCAAATCCTGTGGCATTTTGCAAATTAATCAAATCAAAATAATACAACATATAGGGGGTTTGTGACCTCAAACAACAACAAAAATAAAATAAAATAAAAAGCAAACAAAAATAAACAAAAAGGATAAATGGTTAAAACAAACTCCACATGATCCAAGATCCCAATTAAAGTTGGAAATAAGATGCGCAAGAGAAATCCGACTAGTGGTTGCTTCATATACCAGTTTAATTTGGAATTTCGGTTTCTTTTTCCTTTTTCCTTTATATCTTTCAAGAAAATCATGTAATAATTCTGAATCTGATAGATTATCAATTAATTCATCGTTTGAATTCACGTCAGAGATCTTATCATCATCCAATACAGCTTCAAAGGTCAAAGTAACTTGAGCTCTCCCAAGGTCAGGCGTATGAAGCTCCAATGCAGTGGTATTTGGGTTCAAAACAAAAACCCGTGGAGGAACCTCCACAGATGAAGGATCGAAACCTCTTCTACACAATATAATCAGAACTTCATCAATGTAGAAAAGAGCACTTCTGAAAGTATGAGCTTATCTTCCTCATCAAAAAATCTCTCATCCCTCCTACTCAAAATTTGGTTTAATCCCAAAAGAATATCCTGAAGCTTGAAGCTTTTGTGTAGAGAACACCACCAAATTAACTTCCATAGCATTTCATTCAAATTAACTTCTCTACATGCATTTTATCTTCCATTACTTTTGTGCTGCATATTAGGAACAAGAATTCCTCTGCTAGAAGATCTATAAACCACACTTGATAATCAACCCATTTCAATTACAAATGTTTAAATGAAACTTAAAATTCTTTATAAAAGGTGACAATTTTTAGCATATAAAATGAGAAGTCATTATTTAATTTGTTTAAACAAAGAGATGAACTATGGAAATACATCGTGAAAGCTTTTACTAAAATGAGTAAAAATCTAAAAAGTATCTTCTACAATTAATATATATTACCTTTTTATTTAAATATTGAGTATTAAATATTATTTGCTAATATTTTTTATAAAATATTAAACTATTTGGTTTGATCATTATTATATAACATAATTCTATACCTTTGATAATTAAATGTTATTTTAAATTAATATTATTTAAATATTATATAGTATTGAGTGATTAACTATATATTATATATCATCAATTTAATATATATATATATACTCATAAATAAAAAATAAATACTACAATAAAATAATTGACATGATTTCTAACTTTTGCCATATATATCTAAACGATCTAAGAAGACAGAAAATCCCACTAACATCTAATCAGTAATATTTCACATATTCCAAGAGCAATAAGAGTGAATAACTATATTTCTAAGAATAATCATACTTTTTTTTAATTAGTTAGCAATCATTTGTATGCTTAGATTTTCTTCAAGAAGAATTTATTTGAAAATAGAACTATCATATCATATCAGATATGTATATGAAGCATAATAAGACAAGAACAAAGATTAGGGAAAAAAAATAGAAAATTTTTAAATTATTTGCTTTTATTTAATTTGCATGTCATTTAGATTTAAAATTCAATAATGCATATTCTATTAAATGCAAAATTTTATGATTTTAAGTATTCTATTAAGTATCTCATTAACCTTTTTAGAAAATCTATGATACTATCATATAAGCAAATTTATAAGAAAACCTAGATCAATGCTATTTCCAGTAGAATTTTAGATATATTGGCATTCCTAAAGTATTAAAAGCACTTGATCAATTTCAATAATGAGATCAAAAGGCCAATTTAATTAATCAGTATGATGAAAGAATACCTCACTATAGTTAAGTACCTTATTATGCATGTGCGTCAGTTTCTGTGATAATGGAATATCATCTTTTGCACTATGTAGATGGTTTACAGTTTTCATGCAAATACAGCATCAACTTTCTTAAATACGAATAAAATTGCATGATCTCATCATAGGTTGCAAAAACTTCTAATGTTATCACCTAAATTATGCAAACAAAGCTAATATGATTGCACTAAAATAATGCTAAAATGAAATAATGTACAATTCTATATTTATAGCACATTTGTTATGTTCTTCTATATTACTTTATTTTTAACAAACACGCTTGTAGACCTATTTCATTCATTCTTAAATAGATGTATGGTGATTCACTTCTAATAAATATTTATTAGTATTTATAAAAAGTTACCCTAGAATAGATTATTTGTTGTTGGAACTAGTGATTTGAACTTTCCAGTGCAAAAAGTTTGGATCACTGCTAGTCAGCTAAGGTGCCTTATGGTTTTTATTCTATGTATTTTTTTTCTTTTTATTTCTACATGGTTGCATTTTAGGAACAAACCCTGGTTGGCTTATTTGGTTTTCTCATAATTATTTTTAGATTTTGGCCTATTTTTATGATCTAGGTTTTGAGTGTAATCTGACAAACCCTTTTGTATCACTTTTTGCTTATCAATAAAATTTTCCTTTCTTTAAATAAATGTATATATATATATATATATATATCTATATATATATATATACATATAAAAATGCTATTGAAGAATAATCTGGCAAGCACACCCCGCCCTTTCCATGTTTCGATTGCCTTCGGATTCATAATGTTGATCATTGGGAGTGCATCTCCATTGTGTTTCAGCTAGTATCCGTTGTACGCCATCGCGGCAGTGGGAATGGCCAAGGTTGCCAATGTTAAATGCAATCTTCACTTCCGCCTGTCAATGTTTGCCCTATTTGAGCCCCTTCATCGATTTCGTCTTGGCAATTTAGATCTTTATCAATCTATCTCCACTGACTTGTAGTTCTCCCTCCATTGTTGACTCTTCTTTATCCTTCTGCACTCTGCTCACCCTTCTCCAACGGCTCGCCCATCCTCTCTGTCAAATTTAAATGTCTGTGGATGATGTGGAGGCTGAGGCCAACCACGATGGGCAGTTCTTTCTCTGACATCTTCATCAGATATGTTAGTTATGAGAGGTGCTCGTGAGGACCCACTGTCCACTACTAGCAGAAGGCCTGAAATTGGTTGTTTCGTGTCGGTTGTTGTAGGTAATTCAGCCACCGCTTCTTCATTTCTACCTTCGAATGTTGGGTTTCTCCATTCCCCATCTAATCCTACATTGGTCAAACTCACTCTAGCATTTTAGGTTTGACCATCACGCTCCCCTTTCATAACAGCCCAAACTCTTAAACACCAAGGTATTTTCTGCTTAAGCCTGAAAATACCTCACAATTTTTGTAACGACCCAATGCCGTTACTTCGCAAAAATTAGGTCAAATCTCGACTCAAAAATATCAGGACCCCGGGGAACTTTAATTTAGAGCAAACAAAAATACCATTAGATAGAAATATTTTTAGATCAAAATGTCCTAGTTTGAGAGAATCCGAATGACGAAAACTACCGCTTTAATTTTTAAATTTTTTTACAATTCAATAAATTGAAAAAATTAAATACAAGTTCAAATTTATCAATTTTCATGTCATTGTGTTAAGTATATTATTTTAAGGCTATGCTAAAAGTTTCATCGATTTTGGAGCTCCGATTCGATCTCGATTAATTTTTGAAGTTTCAAACTCCTGAAATTATTTTAAAATAAATTATTGCTTCGAATCAAAAAAATTTGGTTTCGTGCTTTTTGGAGGTCGAACGACGGAAAAATTAATTATTTTATTTTCCTGTCTTATTTTTTTCCTTCCTCTATTTCTCGATTCCCCCAGCACAGACTCTGTCGCAGAGGCGAAAACGAACGTACGCATACCCAGTATATAAACATGCATTACTTTTGCACATTACTGCTGCTTAGCTTCACTTTGAGCCAAATTTATATTGATGCTTAGTTGATTGTTCGAAGCCAACACCCTTTTATAACGTGGTTGGTTACTTGAAAAATGACATCAGTAGCATTCAAGATTAATTACTGAAAAAATGAGATCAGTAACATTCGTAGTTGTTTGCTGAAAAAATGACATCAGTAACATTCGTGGTTGGTTACTGAAAAAATAACATCACTAGCCTACATCTTTGTGCTAATACTTTTTACAGGAAATTAATTATCCCGTTTGTGCTATTACCTTATTTTTCCTACATTTTTATCACATTCTTTTTCAGCTAATCGCATCTCTGCTAATATAAAATATAATATTTAATTATATACTGCAGTACTTAGAGTACTCTCTAATTACTTAAAATTCCAATCCCGATATTATTTTTTTACAATATACCAGGTCAGGTACTTCTGGGATAATTCGAACAAGAACCTAATTCATAAATTTTCAAATTTGCTGATAAATCTACGACGCTATTTTATTTATCTTTTTATTTTATTTGTTTCAATTTCACTTTTGTTTTAAAAGATGAACATTGTACAATATGTACATTGGAGATTTTTGTAATATGGAATTTTAATAAATAAGAAATATCATTTGATCTTTATATGTGTATCCCTTATCTTTTAAATTGCTCAATAGGATCCTGCGGTAAGTGAATACCTAATGTCAGGACAGTTCTCATTGAGCCGACATCGAGCCTTCACAGTTGGTATTAGAGCAGGATTGAGCACTTTTGAAAAAAAAGAATATAGTACAAAAATAAAGATATTTCCATTCTAAGGAAATAAATAATTGACATTTAAGTAAAACAACCAGTACTAAGGAGAATAATAAATATCCTTCATCGTTGTAACTAGAACGTGAAAATACTAAATAAAATTTCTATATTAATCATTTCCTCTTTTATAGATGAATCCCAATAATGAGATGATTGAGTATTTTGAGGATGAAGGCAGAGTGACGGTGACTCATCACACTCCGAAGTAACTGATCTTAGCACAAATATGGACATCCCCGCAGCAGAAGCAAAAGAAGATGCAACGGTAGAAAAATTGAGTTAAGTTGAAAGTACCCTAGCCTGGTGGGTATCAGTATCAAGGAATCGGATTATACAATTGGAAAGAGAAGTCTCGGAAATGAAGGGTTGTCATTCATGAAAAAATATCCACATTAGAATGGGAGTTAAAAAGAAAGGATGATGTACAAAAATATCAAGTCATCCAACTACATGATGAAGTTCATAACTTGAAGAAGCTTATCAAAATAAACAGCATGACGGCTTCTACTTCTAAGGGAAAGAAGAAAGTTGGGAACCACCAGGAGTTCTTGTCAAAAAGAAGATCAACTAGTTCTGATTTGTCCAATATTTAAAAAAATTAGAATAGGACCTTTTATCCCATGATTATCCTTGGAGGACGTGCATCCAGCAAGAAATTAGTCATACTGTTAATGCACCCCTTTTTGTGTACGGGCCTTTTATTAATAGGAACTTTTTGAATCAAAAAATTGTGAACATTATTTATTGTTACCAATAATTGTTTATGTATTTAGTTAAACGCAACCTCTTATAATCATAAGTTTTCATAAATCATTTCCAACAGATGGATTCCAACGAAGCCTTCCTCGCAGTACCCTTTGCAACCCCAGTTATGACAACCATTTCCTCAGCAACTGCGGACAATAGAACAGACAGACTATTGGAAGCTATCTTGCTAGCCCTTTCGAATCAGGGGAGAGCTTCTACCTCCCTGCTCGCACCAAAACCCCCACATGGTCAAAAACTGCGGTAGATGATGCCTTGTAAGCGTTCCTTAAACTAAATCCTCCTACCTTCAACGGCTCAGCCTGACCCATGGAAGCCCAGGATTGAATCCAGGCAGTTGAGAGCAAGTTGGATAGCTTAAGGTGTCCTATAAACGAAACGGTTAGACTAGCAAAATATTTACTAGAAGGTGAAGCCGAAAGGTGGTGAAAAATCACTAATAAAACCACCTTTGAGGGCATCAATCTGGAGGACATACCGTGGCGGAATTCACGACAGCGTTCAGAAGTCGCTACATTCCCCACTCAGCGCAGAGGATACTAAGCATCCACAAGTAAAATAGCAGTTCTGCCCGTGATAGCACTTCCCAATCGGGTGAAGTTGATTGCAAGCTAAGCCTTCTTTGGTCCTGGGAGCTTCCGCAGACATTTGGTATACCTTGGCTGGTGGACGGAAACGTGGACGCTTGAACACCACATGGTCCCTAGCGGAAGTGATCGACCTTTTTCCTTGCCTTTCTGCAATCACTTGCTCGCTATGCTCTAGCATTGTTGCACAATTTAAAAGATCAACTAATTTTGTATGCCTAAGCGAGATCAAATTTGTGTGAATACTGTCTTTTAATCCCTCTAAGAATCTACTGCACCTTGTTGCTTCACAATCAACTAACTTGGGTGCATAACGAGAGAGTTTTGTGAACTCTGTCTCTTAGGCTGCCACCGATTGATCTCCCTGGGTTACTCTTATAAATTGGCTCTCGAGTAACAGTCGTGGTTGATGATATTAGTAACATTTGTAGTTGGTTACTGGAAAAATGATATCAGTAATCTACATTTTTGTGATAATACTTTTTGCAGGAAATTAATTATCTTATTTGCGCTATTGCCTTATTTTTTCTGTATTTTTATCACATTCTTTTTCCGCTAATCGCATCTCTGCAACAATAAAATGTAATATTTTATTGTTTACTGCGGTACTTAGAGTATTCTCTAATTATTAGGAATTCCAATCCCGGTATTATTTTCTTTACAATATCAGGTCAGGTACTTCTAGGAGAATTCGAATAAGAACCCTAATTCATAAATTTTCAAATTTGTTGATAGATCTACAATGCTATTTTATTTATCTTTTTATTTTATTTATTTCAGTTTCACTTTTGTTTTAAAAAGATGAACATTGTAGAAGGTATATGTTGGAGATTTTTGTAATATGGAATTTTAATGAATTAGAAATATCATTTGATCTTTATATGTGTATCACTTCTCTTTTAAATTGCTCAATAGGATCTTGCGGTATGTAAATACCTAATGTCATGACAGTTCTCGTTGAACCAGCATCGGGCCTTCATAGTTTTTTCCTTGGAAGATAAATTTTCAGTAGGTCACCCATCCTGAGAGTTCTCTCACCTGAGCACGCTTAGCTTTGGAGTTCCTATAAAGAATTCCACTGTTATTTAAAAAAGGTGCTTTGATGTTAAGAGTTCAGCTAATACTTAAGAAGATCTTTACAATCTCCCCAACTTAAGTACCTTGATGTTAAGAGTTCAACTAATACTTAAGAAGATCTTTACAATCTCCCCAACTTAAGTAACTGATGTCCTCATCAGTATTCATACACATATCTAAAAACTATCCATTGGATAGATAGGACTAGAAGTAGCCCTAGATGCTCAAGAAGTACCCACAATCATATAGCACCTTAACTATCATGGGTTCAAAAGGTTACTCATATAAAGTGGTGTATTGCCCTGTACGGCACTTAGCTCATATCTGACACCCAATGACATGCTCTAATACCATTTGTAACAAGCAAAATTCTTAAGCATCAAGGTATTGTCTGTTTTAGCCTAAAAGGCCTCATGATTTTGTCCTCAAAAAATAACTTCCCAGCAGGTCACCCATCCTGAGAGTGCTCCCACCTAAACACGCTTAACTTTAGAATTCTTATTAGGAGCTCCACTATTATATGAAAAGGCGTCTTAATGTTTAAGAGTTCCGCTTAATACTACTTAAGCGGGTCTTTACTCCTTTCTAATTGGGCTGTTACATCCTTTGCCTACGTTATTTTAGGATCTTCATTGTCGAATTCAGCACAACTATCCATTAAGCATTCATAGTTTCAAGAGTAAACCAGTTCTCCTTTTCTCAGTGGAGAAGTCTCAACAATAGCATGTCCATTTGAACTCTCCATAGTCGGCAAATTTTCCCACTGGTGTCCGATAACAACACCACCAAGCCTTAATCCACTAAGTGTGGTCGGCTACATGAATCCTTTGTTTCCATTGTGTATTAAACGGAAGCCCCTCGCCAAGTTCTAAATAGAAAAGAAGCTTCTTAGTGGTTTCTTCCCACTAGCGCTCGACGAGGATTTACATTCATAAAGCTTTATCATTGTATGATTTCTCTAGCTCATGGTCAATTGTACTAATTAACAGAACAATCTTCTTGAAGCTTTCTAATGCTTCATATTATGCATGAATCTTCTCTCGGTCTGTTATTCAAATGGCTGATTACTATAAATGGTCTCTTAAATGGACACCAAATTTTCACTCGGACTTTGAATCTCCTATCATGTTAGCTTGGATTTGCTTTCCCAAACTACACATTCATTTTTGCAATCAATCAACTATGCTGTTATTGGAATTCATTTTTGAAAAACCACTCAAAATTGATTAAGCAATACTAAATCCAATTAGATCCTACACAGCTTGTGTTCATGTGGAATTGGATATCACGATCATTCATTTACCCCAAGGCTAACTTAGTTGTGGTGATACTTTATACCAATACGAGGTGGTTATGGAGAATATCCACAAATATTGTTCAAATTGTCATATGATTGCCATGATTCGAATTCATGCTATCGTCTTCATCTAGAACTTGAACCTCCCCATGATAATATCAAATCGATAGATGAAGATACCCCCAGTGACAATCAGGCTCCCACCTTAGTGGATGATCTATTCCCCCTTCTGTCAAGAACAAAATGCCACCAAATGTAAAGGTCCTTCCTCTCAAGTGGATAACTCTCCTCCTCCTCTTACTCTTGTGGTGGAGTCTATTGGCCAATCAATTAGATTGACAAGGCATCCAAGGCTTACTTTTATGGTGGCTACTAAAAAGGTTTTCTATGTGGTCAATCTAAACTAAAGGATGATGGGTTTGGTTCCACATAAAATCCCAAATGATTAATATTCTCAAATAGAAGAGGCAAAAAGAATTGTGACATTGGTGTATTTTAGACCCCCATTGTAGTAGATCCTCCCTAGTGGTCCATCTATTATCTCTTCTTTTATATGCTATTTATTTTAATAAATAAATTTTGCTTTAAAGAAACTAGCATTTAATTTTATTATATGCAAAGTCCCAATCACTTGCAATAGTTAGAAGGATCTAATCAAGCATCTATTTTTTTAATGAAAATAGAAGGATATGGGTGCTATGTTTACAAGAAGAAATAGGTACTAGATATATAAATAAGAAAGATTTTGAAAGTAAGTTTGTCATTCCAAAAAATACAGGTCCTAATTGATGGAGACAATGAAGGGTAAACATGGCTCCTAATGTCTCATCATGAGAGCTTGAGGTAAAAAAGGCCTCAAACAATGAATGTGCTAGGAATGCTGCCATTGAGAAAATAAATGATTGCAAAAAAACACTAATCCCACTAATAAGGAAGCCTTGCTAAAAATTACAGAGAACGCATACAAAAAGGTTAAAAAATAGGGAAGGCAGAAATCACTACTCATTTTTCTTCAGCACATCAACACCTAAATGATAACACTTCCCATTCTCACAGATGGCAAATAAAATCCTTCATAAAGCAATCAGAAATAAGGTTGCCTCAACTTTGGGATCCCCCAATCCCTCATAAATTCACCTCTCCACCTAAAGAAAAATCTCCAAGTTGGTTTCCTAACTTCTTCATTTTTGTTTGTCAAGAAATGGCGAAGGATTTTTATTTGTGTGGCTAACCCTATTAATGTGCAACTTCAAATATCGTATTTAAAGCTATAGATGTTTCTTAATGAAAAAACACAATTCAGTGCAGAAAAACACAATTAGGTAAATGAAAATTTCAGATTCAATGAAGAATGCTTCTTACATCAAGTTCTTCTAACACTTGCTGGCAAAGTAACTTGTTAGCCATAGATAAAGCAGCTCCAAAATCTGCTAGCCTTCCGTATGTGAAATCACCAATGTACTGGAAACGCAAAGAAAATTCTTTGTCAGGTCGCAGCTGAACTGTCGCTTCATCAAATGAACCACAAAATTGATGAAATATAGCAATAATCATGCAAATACATAAAAAATATTTGAAGATTATAAATCAAGTTTTGCTGCAGAAGATATAGATTCCAATGAAATTAAAAATGTGGGAAAAAATAGTACAAATCAAACTTTTTAAAACTTTACATTTCACAATCTTGATGTATGGAAAAATCTGCAAAGTGCAATATTCCACATACACCATTTATATGACTTAACAGTACAGCAGCATGAGGATCCCTTGAAAGTAGCGACAATTCTATTTCTTACAAAACAACATAGCACAAAATGTATACAGTGCCAAATTAAGCCTTAATCAGCAGCTGAAATTTCCCAAGGGAATAAATATTAGAAGCTTCGTGCCTTGTGTAAATTTTGGCAGTAAAGATCAAGGAATTATAGTCCAAAACAACACCTAAATATGGAATGTGACTAAAGTTGTTTGGTTCACCGGTGTTTCCCGTGTTACATCAAAAAATGAATCCTGCTATATTGCCCCAATTAGAGACCAATGTAAAGGCTTGATGAGATGGCAATCTAAAAGTGCCAAAATATACATTATGTCATATATCCTCAAAAAAGTCATTATAGCTTCTCTAGAACTCTCCACCTTTAGGATATATTTCCTAGTCATCAAGCTCTTTTTTTTAACTCAATTGGGGAACCAAAGTATTTCTTAGCAATTCAGTAGAATCAGTCATTGACAGCCTTAAATAGCACATTTAGTAATGTCATTCAAGTTTTAATGCCAACTACAAAGAAGGAAAATATACTGACATATAGTCAGCATAAATGATTGTCAAAATATAACGAAAGAAGACCATAATCATAATTAAGATTTCTAGAAAATATTACATTATTTAAATTAAGAACATTGAATCAAATATACTAGAAAAACAATTATCATCGCTAATATTTCTAGATATTGTTCAAATAAAATGGCAGTGAACAAGTATATTGCTTTTAATAGATAGCATTGCTTATCTTAATAATAACGCTATCACCCTATTACTAAGAACAAAAGTAATTGGATCAAACAATCTCAAAACCATTAAAGAGAAGTATCAAAAGAAAGCTAAGAAATACAGTGCAAAATAAAACGCAGTTTTGAATATGAAACATACCCGAGAATATGTTTTGGCATATTCTCTCCAAACTGAACTTATCTTCAAAACATCTCTTAGAGTTGAAATAACTTCAAAATAGATTGCTTTTATCACATCATCATCTTTGTCATAGGGCAAATCCTGAAATAAAATAAGCTTGAACGGTGAAAGAAGTTAAGAAACTAAGAAAATACATAAGATGATATTTTTCAAGTAACAATCACACATGTTACAAAAAAGACGGGGAAGAAAGAACTTATGCTAAACAAAAACTATGTGGAACAACACAGCTACTACCAAAACTTAGTCCCACAAAGTGGGATTGCTGCATTAGTCTTTTGTCTCCACTATACTTAATCAATTAACAGCCCCTCTCTAAATTCCAAGAATGTCAAATCATTCCTAATAGCTTTTCTAACATGAGCAAAATTCATTAAAACTCCTAACTGGACATCTAATGAATTATGCTTAATATGTTTTTCTTGGAGTTTATCCTTTACTAGAGTTACTCCAATTTTGTTACGATTGAACTCATTCACATCATATACTTTCTTGCCTACCCACTAATCCACACTAACCTCCAAAATTTATCATCACTTACTTCATTAAATGCTTTTACTCTGCAGACCAATATTCTGCCCTGTATAGTATTGCAAACTATATAGTTGTTCTATAAAACTTTTCCTTAGTGAATGTTTTCAATCACACAATACCCCAGGAGCACCCTTGTGTTTCACCCAACACATTTGAATCTTATAATAACATTATCTTCTATTTTGTCATTACTTTATATGTTTAAACCAAGGTATATGAATATCTCACTCTTATTGATAATATGGTCTTCAATTATTATATCCTCAATATTATAATTTTATTATGATTAAGAAAGCACATGATATTTTTTTGTTTTGGATCATTCAAAACAAAATTCTTTAGTCTACTTAATGGTTCTCTTGTTTTGACCCAGCTTAAGACTTAATAATGAGAAGAATATCATCTATAAAAAGGATTCACCAATGCAACTCTTATTGAATGTGTTCATTAAGAACATCCAAAATTCAAGCAAAATGAGAAAAACTTATAAAAGACTTTATATGAATAGTATAATCAAAACAATTGCAAAGCTACATAACATTCAAACACATGTAACTGCTCCAATATTCAAGATCATAATAAATTATAATCCTACTTTAGTCAATCTAAAATGTCAATATGAAAAACATCAAACTATAAGGTGGCAAGAAAAAATAATTAACAAGCAAACAACAACAATGGCAAGTGTCAATCACACTAAGTGAAATCAGTAATATGAATACTTTGTTTACATTGGCAATCAAATAGAAGCACCTCCCTAAGCTTCAAATAGAGAAGATCCTTTCTATAGTTTCTTCAAATGTCTTTTTCGGTCTTTTATTCCCCATTTAACATAGGTAAAATTCATAAACTTAAATTTTTATCATGTATGAAACAGTTTAAGATTAATAACCAAACTATTTTAAAAATGTTCTCTAATCTTATCAATTATTGGGTCAATCTAACATTGTTAAGAATAAACTCATTTCTCATCCTATCTTTTTAAGTATACCCTTTCATCTGTCTCAACATCCTCATTTCTATACAATTGATTTATCAAACAGTTTCTTGTTTGTTGGCCAAAATTTGGTTTCATATAGCAGACATGGCCTATAAAATTATCATTTAATTTTGAGTCAATTTTTCCAATCACACAGCAACTCCAAAAGCATTCCACCATTTCATTCTATCAGCTTGGATTTCATTAATCACATTGCCCACTATTTCACTATTATTTACATAATTTAACATAGGTATTTCAATCCCTTACTATTCTTGATCACATGGTCCTCAATAGGTATGCCCTTAAGAATATGGCTTCTATTATGAATAACCTTACACTATACGTTCTATTTTGTATCTACTAAAACAAAACTTTTAAGATCTAAAATAGTCCATATCTTTAACGACATCCCTAGTCAAATCAATTAACAAAATGCCATCTACAAATAACATGTAACAAGAAATCTCCACTTGAATGTGTTCAATAAGAGAATTCACAATTTATACTAAAAACACAAAGGTTGAAAGCATGACCTTGATGCAATTAATAGAAAACCATTAAATAGGTTGCATTGCGACCAAACAAACAAATGTTACAACTCCTTTATACAAATCTTTAATAATATCAGATATAAGCCACAGATTCTTTCTTTCCAAAACTCACCAAAAAAAACTTCTCATGATAAGTTATCATAAACCTTCTCAAGATCAATAAAATTAAATGATGATTCTTTTTTTTTATAAATTTCTACTTCAAACCTCTTAGAAAATGTATAACATCTAATGGTAGATCTAACTCATAAAATTAAATTAATTTTGTGAGATTTAGGTAGACGTAATATGTATACAACCAATCTAGTATAAAGTTTCAATGTATGGCCTATTAACTTAATTTCCCCATAATTTGAACAGTCATTATCATTGTCTTTATTCTTGAAAATAGATGCAGCAACACTCTACTCATATATGTCATCGTTTAAGTCTTCAAATAATATTAAATAACTTGATATGCCAAAAAATTCTTAACTCGGCTAAAATATTCACACATCAATAAGAATATCATCAAATCATAAAGCTTTATCATTCTTCATCTACTTTAGAGCATTACAAATCTAAATTTTACTATCCCAACAAATAAAAGTAGAAATAATATTATTTTTATAGAAATTAAACACACTCATATTAATCATATTGATATAGCTTTTATTAAAAAACTTGGTAAAATAACTCATCCATTTATGTTAAATATTTGCATCATTAAAAAAATTCTTTGATCATCTTTGATATATTTTAATAAATTCAAATCCTTAACTCTCTCATTTATTAATTTGGCTAGTTTAAATGTATTTCTCTCGCAAGAATTTCCAATTATTAATAATAATCATTGAGTGCAGCAAATAAAATGTTATTTGAATTCATGACAAACAAATTTATACTTTTCTAATTTTCATCATTTTTATAATTAAATTATTCTTTATAACAAATCTTATCATATTTACCTTAACATCATATTTCTACCACCAAACATCTTTACTATTAGGTGCTCTATATTTTATTTCACAAAGTACATAATTAGCTACCTTACGAATACTCCTAACAATATAATTCTATATAATTTTGATTATATCAAAAAACCCACTATCAAATTTAAGACTTTACTTAAAATATCCATTCTACCCTTCTTAAAATACCACAATCAAGTCTTATACTTGAGTGACAATAGTATATACAATTGACAGTATCTTCAATAACTAAGATAGTCAAGTGACAAAATAGTTTATACACATGAGAGAAAGAAGCTCATTCTACAAATATCAAACAAAAGACTTCCTATACTTAATGAATTGATTTTGAGTGTTAAATCATAAGAAAAAAAAATATTTGGAACAATTTGAGGCAAGAGAAGATGAGAGGAATGGGATGTGAGGGGAAGGGAAATGGAGCATGCCTTTAAGTGATCAACTTTAACTGTAAGAATGTCTTCAACAACCTGCATATGATAAAAAAGTTGGTAATCAGATAACCAAATTCTGAAATAAAGCAAAACAGAAATCAATGTGCTTATTAAAATACCAACCATCTCTATTTTTCGTAAACGACGGTGACCAAGAAGATAAACTTCATTTCCTTGTATACTACTTATCTAAAGGCATGGTAACACTGTTAGAAAACTAATTGATGCATTGCATAAGTTAGTTTCCATATGACAGTATTTTATTGCACAAAGTAAAAAAGATGGGATGGGAGAGACAGAAAGGAAGGGATATACCTGAGCCAGGGTACCAACATCATGTAAGCGGTTAAACAATTCTTTTCCCTTGAATTCATATATATTTTTCTCTGTTTCTGTACCGGACACTAGACTAGGATCAGTTCCAGGCTCATCCTTGAAAAGAAAAGCGCCAGCATATGTAACCGATCTTTTACAGTTTTCAGCTAAAGCAGACAAAAGTTTAGAATCCTGAACAGAAAATAGAGAATTACAAACTATCCTCAAAGAAGTACTCAATCAAGAACATAGAAAAATTGCCAATGAGAGCACAATTAATAGCAAAACAAAAAAGTAAATTTTAAAAGAAACACATTGGTAATGCTCCCACCAAACACAGTGGGCAGTGAAGGGCTCAACTCTTACCCAAGCTATGCTTAAGAGCTTAAACAAGAAGAGAATTTGTACAAGCCATATTAAATAGTAGAACCATGATTTGTAGGGTTAACTGATGATGAAAAAAATAATTGTTTTCTGTACATGATGTCACCCTAGTAACAATCTCTCTCCCTCGTCAATGTTCTTCCATTACTCTTCTCCGCTCTCTCCCTCAAAGATTTTAATTGACTTCTCTTTCAAAACCTTCATTGCTTTTCCATCATTAGCATAAGACCATTATCATCACATCTCCAAGAACAAAACAAATTTGTGTTGCAAGCTAACTCTTATATAAGAATGCAAATGAGCCAAAAAATATCATAAGCCAGCTGCTCGGCTTGCTATTAAGCACGTAAGTCAGGCATATTGGGCTCGCAAATCCGAACCAAGAATTGAGAGGGTTAAGCTCAATAAGGAGCTTGAGCTTGAGTTGCTCATAGCTCGACTTGATAGCTCGACACAGGTTAATTATGTATGTAAATATAATAAACCTCAAATCTGGTTTTCCAACCTAAAACCGCTAGCCTAATTCCCCAAATTCTGGCAGCCTGCATGGCTCTGCCACTGCCTCCACCTCAACATCGACTCTTTATCGCAAACATTGAGTAAGATGTCATTGTTACAATGAACCTTTAGTCCACAATAGATCTGCTCCAACATGACCGTCGAACTGTATCCTTGTCATCGTGGTCCACCATATGTAGTTAGTTGTTGTTGCTGACGAGCATCAACTACTCATCATGTTCAAGCTCAAGCTACAATGTCAAGATCAATTCTATGAAATTTAATTCATATATTAATATATGATACTTCCACAATAGTCACTTAATATTCTGTCAGTGATATTTTTATATGGATTTTATAAAACATTTAAATCTACAAAATATATGTAAGAAAATTTTACATTAAGAAAATATTAATAAAGCATTTAAGTCTTTTTAGACCTTATAGTTTAAGTGAATTCTCATTTGTCCTTAATATTTATTTTTTATTAAATAGGTCTTTATATATATTTAGAATATATGTTTGATACAAATTAGGTCCATATTAGGGATCAAAATATGAATTTTAAGTAAACATAGGATCTTTATGATACAAAATAAATTTGAGTAAAATGATACTTAAACTATTTCTCCTCCTTTTTCAATTACATGGAATATAATATCTACTTAATTAATAGGCTTCTAAGAATGGGTAAACGATAATATTGTAACTGCAAATATTAAAGTTTGGGTGTTGAATATATATAATTTAATGATTTTGGTACTATGTATGTAAACATCCCTAACATAAAATGTAATACAGCTGCTAGAAACGTGGAGCAAAAAAATTTAGCTTAACCTCATTTTTTCCAAATGGTAAGACATAAGAAATATACATGCATGTTATTTTACATTTAAAACATGAGAAAACGTGAAGGATTACATGATCACCAAAACTATCTACGTAAAAATCATTGCTTTTTTTTAAATATATCAAAAAAATTAAATAATGTGCACACCTTAATGGAGACTGGCATGTAAAAACCAGGGAAAAGTGGCCGATGAGGGAGTGGCACAACTATAACCTGCCAACACAGTTAAAAAAACAAGTGATTAAAGTTATTGTGTATAGAATAATCATGTTTGAAATCCACTATGAGAATAGGTTATGCAAAACAAAGTAGTCATCTCTAACAGCAAGATTGATTGATGTTAATTAACAAAGAAAGGCAAGTTCATTGTTCAATCTTGTTTAATATTTCCAAATGACAGCCCTGCAAGTTTCAAATGTCAAAACGTATATGCAGGCTGTTTATTAAATTAAATTGAATAATTGAATTCCTTCTCCATAATAGTAGCAGCAAAATATTAATTTAAAAAAGTCTAGTGGTAATCAAGTGTAGCGGGGTTTTCATAATTCAAACTAGGTGTGGTGTGCATGGCCGAGTGAAGTAATCTCCAGAACTTTGTCAGACCAAAAATTAAAGTAATCAATAATACATGTAAGAAATATCTTGCAAGAAAATTTGTGCTACTCGGTGAGTATGAAATATTTTTGAGTCACTTTAAATATCTTGAATTGTTATAAATGGTGCTGCAAATTGTATTAAAAAATAGATTTTGATACAACATTAATTATTTGCTATTTTCTCTCGGTGATAGCATTTTACAAAGAAAAAATATACTTTGCATTTCATGCATGAGAGTGAAAGTAAGATGAAAGAGAAACTGGCCACTGCCTTGACCGGAACTAGTGGTGGCATATCCCAGCCTCGTGATGCTAGTTGTAGGTTTCTTAGCAAGTTTAACTTCCCTGACTTATATTTCCTATCCGCAAACTCCACTGCTGGAGGTTCGGTAATCTTGCAATCGACCATGGCCAATCCTGGTGCAATGGAAGTTTTGACAAATTCCGATCTAAGTAGGCTTGATAAGGCCTTGCACAAATCCAACTACATGCTCTTACCATTTTGAGAAGGTTCACATGGCTGCTAACCCACAAGATAAGAATTTGTTCTGGTCTCTGAATCTAGAAAAAAAATGTTCATTGATACCTATCAATAAGAAAAATAAAGGTATGATGTAGATATGACCCAGCAGTTGCAGCTCACAATCCTTGGGAATGCACATGGGCAAGTCCATTTCATACCCTATTGACCCAAATAGATCGAACAGTGATGTCCAAAACTGCTGTGACGGATGGATCAAACCTTGCCAGAAGTTGCTGAGCAAAACTAGTCAGGTCATAATTTCAGGAAATATGTTTTTTGGACGCAGCCTGTTCCACAAAATGCCTCAACAGATTGAATATGTATAACTAAAGTAAACAAAGCTTAGAAACATTTATCATAAGAGGATGTCCTCCTTTGGATGATATTCAAGCTTTCACCAATGAGAATGGTGAAGTTTTGATGGATTTAGCGGCGGAGGAGCAAAACAGAAGATTGGTCGGAGCCTTGTTAGGCTAGGACGTCAAATTCCATTCTACATTTTGTCAAACAAGCTAAAGCTTAGATGTGATCATACTGGCAAATTCAAGGTCTTGTAAATGGACTTTGATTGCGTGATGGCTAAATTGAGGATGAGCAAGCTAAAAAAACAAAAGTGATGGTCAGTGGAGCTTGGTTCATACGGGGCCAGGTATTGGGCATTGACAAATAGGTCTCCGACCCAATAATGAATGTGGCTTACCCTACACTGCTTTAAATCAAACTCCCAAGCCACCTTCATCCTAATAATGAAGATGGCTTACCCTACACCCCTTTAAATCAAACTCCCAAGCCTCCCCTCAGAACTTTTGAGTGAGATCAACCTAGTTAAACTATCGGCAAAGATTGGGAAACCGCTTTTCAACGACGGTCACACAATAAAGGGTAAAATGGGATCATATGCTCGGATTTGTGTGAAGATTGATCTATCTAAGAAGCTCATTCCCATTATATAGGTGAGAAGTTTGCAGGGATTATTTAGCCAAATAGTATCTTACAAAGGCATCACTATGCAATGTTACACTTGCAACAAAGTAAGGCACAAAGACAAAGATTGTATATCCAAGGATCAGCCCCTTCAAAGCAATTGTGCTGCCCCTGTTTGACATGCCCAAATAATCAATATTGAGTGATTTAAGAGACAAATATATAGACATCAAACATAACTCATTATTCATTAATTCACAAGTCTTGGATACAAAGATTAAAATAAAAGAAAAGTTACAAACTTTAAAAAAAAAAAAGAGAAAAAAAGAAAGTGATAAATCAGTAGGTAGCAGCATCAGCACTACTCAGTTCTTTAGCACCTTTCGTCGAGGATGAATTCTTGATCTGGGTACGTTTCAAAAGTGCGGGCATTCGAATACCAGTTAGTTGTGAAACTAAGTACTGATAGATGTCATCTTTACAAATGTTAAATAATAAGCAAAATAATTAATATTTGACAAAAAAATAAAAGTTGTACAAACTTATCCCTACAAACCTGTTTCAATTGCACTTGAAACTTAGCATAAAAATAATTACAGTCACAAAAATAAATACAAAATTTTAGCCCTTGATATCAGAGGCAAAATATGATTTTATTGGGCAAGTACAATCGAGAAAAATGAGGGTTCATTTTTTTGTGTTACATATCTCAACTTCCTTCTATACCTGCCCCCTCAAAGGCTTATCAATATAGGCTCCTTATGACTCCTAATGTCGAACAGCCCCATCCAAGCGATTGTCTGATCTGACAAAAAGTATAAATCAAGATGGAACCCTTGCTTCTCACTTATCCAAACTTATTCATCATTTCATTTTATGTGACTTTAAAAAGCACTTTTATCAAATTTGTGCGATGCTGAGCAAAAAGCATATTTAAACAAAAGTAATAAAAAACATCTGATACCTTGTTCTTTTAAGTTCAAAAGTTCAACAGTTCGGATGAGTGACAGTTCGTTCGATCTGCATTTAAGTTTTAGACATTTTTAAATTAGCTCTTAGCCAATGTTTTTAGGAGTAATATTTATTTTCATTTCGATTATGTTCTTCTTTCACTTTCTCATTATGATTGAAGTCTGATTTTTAAGATACTGTGATGGCAGCAATATTTATGATAGCATTTATTAAGTCACTGAGGATAGTAATTATATTGATATAATATTATTATCATCATTATTTTAATGATCATAATAATATAAGAATGAAAGTACATAACAAAAATGACTGTCAAACTGAAAACGCTTGAACTGAAATTATAGTAATTTTATAACATATACATTGTTTATCATTATCGATTAATGACAACAAAGCTAATATGATGACATAATCTTATCTTCATAAAGATTATTAAGTATATATAATAAATAGCAAAATATATTCTCCTCTTTACTTCTCCCTTTTTCTTTCTCTTATACTTTTCTTCTTACCTTAAGGATTAGGATTGCCAAAAAGCGAAGGGAGGTCGGAGTTGGGTTGCTGGCCGGGCTGCTGGCCGGAATGGGGTGGCCAGACGGCTGCTCACTAGCTGTTAGTCGGTTGCAGGAGGGCTGCGGCAAAAGGGAGCTGGCTACTAGGTGGTCGGCTGCCGCTGCAGAAGGCTGGCTGGCAGGGAGAGGAGGGCTGGCAGGAGGCTGGCTCGCAGGGAGGAGAGGGGGCTGGGCTGCTGTGTGAGGAGGGGAGGGAGTTGTTGGCTGAGGGGAGGGAGGAGAAGAAAGGGCTGTGGGAGGGATTTATAGGAGAGAGGGAGGGGGAGAGGGTCGTCCCACTTGGCCGACACCTGCACCAAAAACGGCGCGGGCAAGCGAAACTTGCGCTGCAGGCTCTGTCTTGCGACAGAGCCTGCGATCGCAAGATGCGATCGGTCGGGCGAACGGGCGGGAGGGGGGGAGAAAATAGAGGAAATGGAAATTTTCTTTAAAAGGAAATTTAAATAATACTTAAAGTAAAATTATTCGCATTTTTCCGCCGTTCGGCATCCAAAAATAACGAAACTTGACACCGATGTGTGTTATGACATAACGAACGCCCTCGCGCCAAAAAATTTGAATCAGACAAATATTTTATTTTTTTATTAATTTCTGAAGTTTAAAACTTCAAAAGTTAACCACGATCAAACCAGCGCTCATAATTTGATGAAACTTTTTGAGCAGCCTTTAAATAATATACTTAACAGAACGACATTGAAATCGATGAATTCTGACATGTATTTCAATATTCTTGATTTATTGGATTTGATTAATTAAGAAATATAAAGCGAGAGTTCATGTAATCCGAATTCTCCCAAACTAGGGCACTTTGATCTAAGAAATATTTCTATCTAATACAAATTTTGTTTGCCCTAATTTGAAATTCCCCGGGGTCCTGATGTCTGAAGCAGGCTCTGACCTAATTTGAAAAATAACAACATCGGGTTGTTACAAATTCTACTACTTAAAAATGATGTCGTCCTCGACATCACACAAACAAAACTTAAATATGGGTGAGATTAATACCTGATACTACGTCGTTGTCTCAAGGTGCTAATACTGGAGTGAGCGTGCAAATTCTTGCGGGAGCGGGGTTACGAGATGCAGGTTCTCTCCTTTGTTTGGGTGTCGGCGCAGTTGGTGGCCTTTGGGCATTGGTTGGTTCTGGGGCGGCTCCTCTTGTTTGGGCATGAAACAGGGTTATAGCTATTGTGGTATTTGTGCCTCTTATAATGATTGCTCCGTCTATCGTCCTCAAGGATCGACATTCCCGAATTTGGTGGTCGGGCTTGTCGCACAAAAAACACCTTTTGCCGTTGTGGTAGCACTTGCCGTAGGGATGAGGTCTCCAACAATCTCCTCTTATTCCTTGACCGGTGTTATCAGAAGTTAGTTGGAAGATTTTAGTAAATGGATTGGTTTGTTATCTTTTGAAAGTCCTCTGGTCCTCTGTGGGATGATCATGTCTCTTCGCTTGTCCTGTGTGATTATAAAGTGTGTTATTTTCTTCGTGCTCCATAATTAGTGCGCATTCTAGAAGTTCAGAGAAACGAGCATGTCTAAATGGAAGCAGGCTCTAACGAAAAGTGTCCTTCATCCCTAGCAGAAAACAGTTGCACCTTACTTTCTCTGTACTTATCAGGTACCTTGATAATATAGTGAACTCAACCTCATAGTTGGCCACTGAGTTGTTACCCTGAACCAATTTCATAAATTGGTTCTCCATGATGTTTTGGGCAACTTGCGGGACATATTTGGCTCAGAAAACTTCTGAAAATGCTTCCCAACTGATATTCTCCAATTCTATGCCAGTGAAATCAGTACTGGCAACGGATTCCCCACCAACGGCAACAACTTAAGACATTATTCATGTATTCAAGTAGTGCATGGACAAGTGAAGCTGTGAATACATGAAAGTCCCAAGTTATTTAGTAAAAACACTCTGACCAACAAACCAAGAAGAATCGCATCTCTACATAGGCTCGTTAGATGTGATAAATTGACATATTCTGGGATCAAAATCAGAATCAACATGCCTAGAAAGAACTTGGCACATAATTGAGAAAGTTAGATCTCATGATTGTATTTGGAGGAATCGATCCCTTACACTTGGTAATTAAGTGTGGCTCATCAACTAAATACTTGCCACTAAATCAATTATTGCCATGATGTTCTCACCCATGTTGGAGCCTTGTCTCCGTGAAATCGAGAAGATAATGAGGGGTCTACTTTGGGAAGGAAGTGAAGGCAAAGAACTAAACTACATTAAGTAGGATAAGGTTTACCTCCACAAAGAGGCCGGGCTTGGTTTCCACAGCCTTTTCCTTTGGAGACGTGTTCATGCTGCCCAGCGCACTATCAGTTTTATTAATCAGGTTGTCTTTATGTGGGTCTCGGGGATGGAGCTCAAAAATATATCAAAATGTAGAGATTTTATTTCTTGGAACTTCCATAATTTCATCAATAGAACTTCCAATTAACTCTACAAAATTGCGAACGGTTGATTGGTACCGATAGAGGATTGCTTTACTTGGAAGTTTCATATTAGAGGCTTTTGTACATGAGCTCATGAGTTTGGGGCTGCAATTAAGTAAAGAATCGAGATCACTTTGCTACTAAATGCCCGTACACCATTGCAATTCGTGTGCTCTTGGTGGTTGGGGACCTAATGCCAAAAACGTATAATTGGAACATGTCCTAACTCTTATTTCTCACTCAGGATAGAAGGTTAAGAATGTGTGTGTTCATCTATGGGTATATCTTGTTGTACCAATTGGGCTTGCAAAAAAATAAGGCCAATCTTTTCCTGCATTGATCCTTTGTGCCAACACTACACCAGCTGCAGCAATTGATGTGGGCTTGTTCACGTACTTGAGATCCTAGGACACCACGGCCTTGCAAGGCCCTGACCCTGCTTCTTAGTGCTCCCACCTAAGTGGATCAAAGCCAACTTCAATGGATCTTTCCTCTATAATATTGGAGAGGCATTAAGTGGTATTACTTTGAAAGATCCAGGTGGTGGCTTGATTGCCATCGGTGGATCTTGCATTGAGGCTAACTCTCCTCTTGAGGCCAAGATATAGGCTCTACTCCTCTTGAAGCACCTCACTAGAAGTTGGATGGGCGAAATAATCGGAATCATTGTTGAGCACAACAACACTTCTGCCATTAAGAAGATCAAGCATGCATGGGAGAGTTTGAAGAGGAAGAGAGGACATCTATACAGAAGCATTTTCTTTTGTTGTGCTTCTTTTAATAATATTTTGTTTAAGCGTGTTCTTTTTAATTAAATCCGCACTGTGAATTTCTGTGTTTCTTTTGCCCGTAATGAGAACTTTTTGTTATGGAATACTATTCTCGATAGCCTTTTTTGTATCCTTCAAGAGGATACAATGGTAGTGTATTCCTGAACTTACTCTCATTGCTTTTTTCTCTATGAAACTATTGGCATAGGCAAATGTTCACAAATAACTTTATGCAAAGCCAATTGGATGCAAATATTTATATAGAAGCAACTTAATGGTCCTAATACCAAAGTACTTGGTTGATGAAACCCTAAAAATATTCACTACACTTATCCCCTTCCTTGTGACCACTCTCCCACATAGGCACGCACATTCCTAAAAAAACAGTAAGCTATATGTTTCAAATCAAAAATAGCAAAAGCTGATGTCTAGTCTCTGAAAATAACAATATCGATGCTCCTAAACAGCAGCCCCGCATTTGTAAGCCCTTTCAAAACCCCTAAACAACAGTGCAGTGTTGCAACCCCGAAGAAATAGTGAACCTGTTCTAGTAGTTGAAACAAGCCATAATATTGATCAAAGCAGTAATATATAAATTCACTCCTACTTCAACCTGTTCTTCCTACTTTCTCTGTTGCTAGCCATCAACCTAATGCAAAATAGAAACGAGTGATGCAAAATGGAAACGAGTAACCTTGCAAATTAAAAAAAAAAAGATAAAAAGAAAAAGGAAACAAAAATGTCTACAACCTTCACGAACAACCCTTCATCCTAAAAATCTTCTTAATAATCAATGCTAGCTCTCTTTCCGAATGGAAACAAGAATCATGCCATTGACCTTCACGAACCATCATCGCATTAGTAGTCTCCACAATCCATGGTATTTTTCTCCACATGGATTGAACAAGATAAACCCATGGATAATCCTTTGCCAATGATATTACACTTAGTGTTGGTTCTCTTCTTCATGAGTAATCCTTCTCTATGAATTAAGACACTAAGCATATGGAAGTCCTCCGTGCATTATAAAACTAGAGCAACTATCATATCTTTCATTTTCATTTTTTATCATCTTATGAGATACAGGTTTTCAATAGCATATACACTAACATAACAAACACCAGTAACCATTTATGACAGAGAAACGTAAAAGCATGATAAAATTCAATGCATATTAGTAGAAGTCTAAATAAGTGGTGATATGTCGAGTTAAAAAGAAATATCATAACGGATGTGTGAATGTAATTAATGGCGAGAAGACTTTGAAAGGATATGAGATAAGGCATTTCTTAGGTCAAAGATAGGTTTCAAATGATGAGAAAAAAATGATGGTTGATTAAAGCATGTGAAAATGAAATAACTTCATAAAAGTTCAAATTTACAAATTTTATGAGGATTTTAGGAAAGCATGCTTTTAAGAGTCAAAGACAATTCTGATAAAAAAATGCTAAACATAAAAAAGAGATATTGTTAAGCTACCTGATGTTAAGTATTAAAACATGAATTGTGGATAAGAAATGAGAAAGTTATGGTCAAAATATTATGATGGCTTTATACAATAATTTTGAATTTTACTTGGGTCTAATAATGTCGGATCAAAGGTTTGATTGTGTTAGATATTTGATGCACTTGGGTAATTTTATTATTCATGACATGATTTTGCATGTATAAATGCCACACAAGTAACACTTTTACAATCATTTACCCTTATTAGCATCAAAGTCAGTAGGTGGAATTGTTTGAAGATGCATAGGATCATACAATGAGTGTAAATGAAATCAAGCACACCAACATCAACATCAATGACATGTAGTGGTAACTTCCAATACTGAGGTCTTTGATTCTTTGTTTTATCTTTTACATTTGTTGCTAATTTAGCCTTTGTTGGTTTTGGCTCTATCTTGACATAGCTTAGTTTAGCTACTCATAAACAACTTAGCAACTTAAATTATCCAACTTATCTACCCTAAGATTAACAAAGAAAAATTAAAAGCTAAGAAAATCAAAAGGACTAAATATCAAACCGAATAGCTTTTATCAACTTTCTTAGATAAACCTTAATCAAATTAATTTCAAAAAGTAAGCCCAAAATGAATTGTCCCTAATTTACAATGTTAAATGTTAGAAAAAAATTATAACTAATTAATGCTCTAAGAATTTGTGCATGATTCACAAGTAATTGACTAATGTCCAAC
Source organism: Gastrodia elata (assembly GCA_016760335.1). NCBI lineage: Eukaryota > Viridiplantae > Streptophyta > Magnoliopsida > Asparagales > Orchidaceae > Gastrodia > Gastrodia elata. Next base: position 23,781,728 of record CM028684.1, on the reverse strand, counting down.
CTACACAAATTATTTAAGTCACCAAAAAAGGGCTTGATGTTAGGTGTGTAATTTACTTAAAGATGTTAGATCTAAGGTTTTATTCACAATGCTCTAAATACGAAAAATAAATAAATTTTGACAAGATTTCATTTAGTCCAATGAATCTATTGCCAAAAAAATAGAAAAAACAATTGCTTTTTGTATCGAACAACGCAAGCAATTTACCACCATCAAAAACAAATTACCTTTCTCTATGGATTAAAAAACAAATCCAGAGCTACAGCTAAACTCAGCAAAACTAACCTGAATCAAAGCTTGTGTAAATTCACCAGGGCAAATGTAGTAGTGTGGGGCCTTGATTTTAGATGAGAAAAACAACACATAATGATTTAATTTTGTTTGTGCAGAGGAGTAACGACCAATGTACTGAGGTACCACTGAGCCCACACTCCTCTATTTGAATCCACCCCGACGTAGATTAATATATCAATAAACAAATTATTCTTTGAGATTTAATAACTATCAAGCAGATATTACATAGTGCAGTCTTCGAAGGATCTTCCAGTATTCAGGTGTTGACGCAGAACGAGTCAAGGACATCAAAAAGTAGTTATTGATAACCAACAATGTCAAACAGAATCAATCTGATGTCTGAATGGAAAAAACAACATAAAACAGTATGGAGAATGATTCTATTTTTAGCACAAAAACATAGCACTAACCGACAGGTGATCCTCTGGCCGTGGAATTGTAGGCACTATTGCCGAAGAAGCCTTGGCATCCTCCCCGTCCGCGCCAGAAGAAGCGTACTCTACTTCCTCCGCCACTTTAGCTTCCATCGACTTGTCAGCGCCGCCATTCCCCTCGCTGGAATCCGAGCTGAATAAAGCAAACTGCCGAAAAAGAGCTTTTTTCCTAGCACAACTGCCCGGAGAACCAATAACCCGGAGCATGGGGCTCTTCTCGAGCCCTCCATTGGCAACACCTTCAGAAAACCTAGTGCATAGGTTCCGCAATTTGCCTTGAAAGCAGGAAGAAGACGCAAGTTTCAGCATAGGTCAAGAAGCAATGAAAGAACGGAGAAAAGTTGCAATCTTTGTCGCCGCTCAGCCTAGATTTCTGTCTCAATTACGTTTTTATCATCCATCTTGAAGAATTTAACCCAATTTTCTTTTTCCTGACGCTTAAAATAGCACAAATTTATGCAAATCGCACAATCAAAAACCCTCACGTAAAACCCTTGAGGGTTGGAGAGACCGCAGTACCAGCAATGAGGATTTCTTGGGCCTCAAGAATAAAGTGCGACTATTTAAGTTTTTACTCCATCTACTAAATGTTAGAAAAATAATCTGCATGTAAATATTAAATGTTTAATGTGTCACGCATGCATAAAATAAGACCGAGCTAATCTCTTTAGTAATATACATATAAATTATATTTACTAATATAAAAAGCATAAAAATGGATATAGCATATGACTTCACCAAATACTCAGAGTTCGGTTCGAAATCACTATCTGCAGTGACTCTTTCCCGGATAATGCATATACACAACTTCATATACTTGTGCCAAATATCGTATCGTACAAACCATGTCATAAATCAGAGTCTCTGCACTAATATACTGTACTGTGTGCTTCTCATCCCTTTCTAATTATGTTTTTGAATACAAATCAAAAAATAAGTGAAAGTAGGGGGTTTAAGGTTTACTAACAGACTTAGATTATTAATGTTGAAAGTATGCTTTTGTTTCATGTCGTTTATCATATGTTTCCCTTTCACCCGTCTAATCTCTTATGCATTTCCACACACAATAAAAACTGAGGCCCCAATGCTTTAATTTTATATGGTTTCTTATTTTGCCTCGAGAGAATCAAATAAAGTTTCTATGAACACAAACTACATAGTCATTAGCACACAAGCACAAAAAAAAAACTGCATTTTGCGAGCATCTAACAATAAGAAATAAACATATCTCAAACAGTAGAGTAAACATTGACATGATTAAAAGATCTACCCTTAAACAATGTCATAAGCACCGAGTTAATTGATTTATTTTGTATTTGCTTATAAACTAGTAATGTTCTATGTATATGTTATAAACGTATATCATTAAAGAACATGTTTCTCTCTAAAGATTTTAGCAATATTCAATGATTTTTTTATTCTTAATGATTTTTGCAATTCATGATTCTTAGCAAAAAAATATTGTAGATAAATTGGTAAAAGATTTCAAATGCACATATCTTGCTAATTAATGAGCAAAATGAAAAACAAAATTCTAACATTCAAAGCTTTAAGTTCAGCTCATAAAATATGTGTTCAAGAAATTAAAATGCAACTATTAACGAAATAACTGATTAAGAAGTTGAGTAATGTTGATTTAATAAAATGATTTTAAATATAGCAAAAAACTTCTAAAGTCGCTATCACTCGACTAATCTGATCAGTCTGTTATGATCGAAAGACAAACATAAAAACGAGAGAAAAACTAAAGTAATTGAAGCACAAACACAACATTTATGATTTACGTGGTTTGAGAAAGTTACAGTTTCACAAACCCTTCACACTCAACTAACAATAGGATTTCTTACAGCAGTAAAGCTCTCACACTTAGAACCAACACCGAATTACACTAAAATTGGCTTCAAAACGCATATAAACAATACTTAACATATATCATACGGTCTTATTTTAAAAGTATCACTTATTTAACATAATCATAAGGTTTTATTAGTTATATGTTGCTGCTGAAAAATTTTTAAATCATGATAGTACAATTTTTAATCCCTTCCTTCACTATTCGATTTAAAAGCTTATAAATCGTGTATATATATATATATATAAGAAAAAACTCTAAGTCTTGAGATATATATTAAAATTTATCTTAAAATATAAAAAATGTAGATTTAAGAGAATCCCAATTAACATAGATGAAGTGAATCAAATTACAAATAATATTCAATAATCACACATCACTAAAGTGTGAGTAGTCTTAAAATATAATATAATTTGTAAGTACATAGATCATCTCTTAGTGGAAGTGATAAAATTAAGAAAAATATATTAGACAATATCTCAAAGCTAATCTAATAAATCAATATTTTAAGAAATTCTTATTTTCATTATTCAAATATATTTTGTTTAAATTAGCTGAGTTTCAAATAAAAATAAATTATTTTTATTTAAACTATAATGTTTACAAAAACTATAAGATACAAGTTATAATTTAATTTTTCCTATATTATCATTGGTTTTAACATCAATTATTTTTATTTAAACTATAGTGTACTATAACACATAATGTATAGGTTTGCTACACTTAGATTGACAATTAGTCAAGACTAAGGATTCCCCACATATACTATCTTTCCTATTGTTGAGTCTTAAATTACAAGTTTACTGAGCTACTCAAAGCATCTAACTATAATAATCAAGGCTTAATCTCACATTCTAAAGTGGCATAAAAATCCAAATAATAATTTAAGCTTACTGTCCTATGATAAATGCTTAAATTATGCAAGTAATAAAGTCAATAAAATCACATTTTAGAAAGATTTGAGGAGTCAAAAACATAAATTCTCCAATTTATGTCCAATCATAACAATGCTAGCAATATGAAATTCTCATATTACAAGGAGAAAAATAACACTAAGTAGGTCAAATTTGAATAACATTGGAAAAGAAGACTAAGGCTACCAATATAAGTCATAATCTATGACTTATGCCAAGAATTCTAGAACTAAAGGTGCTACCATCTAAGCCATAAGATTACTAAGGGTCTAAAGGTCAACTTAACATATCTTAAGGGATGGCTCATTCCAAAGGAATGATTAACTAATGCTTAAGTCCCAACATGACTTAGGCACACATCCTAAAGCTGAAATAAGATACTAAGGCAGGGATACCTTATTCAAAATGAATAAGAACTTCCACTAAGATGGAGGAAAAACACACTAAGTCACACAATGTGACTTAGTCAATCAAGTTCAAGAGTTGAAATGACTAATACTAAATGAAAGGATTGTTGTCCAAGAAGTATTATCATACTTTGGACACAAGAAAAGAGATACAAAGGAGAGCATCTATCTTAGGCAAGGGGAAGACTATATGCAAGGGCAAAATAGTTATTTTCCAAGGCTAAAACCTAATTTGATTAAGATGATACCAAATCAGAGATCCAAACTTGCTAATTGACTCTATACATCCTAATGAAAGCATAGACACTAGGATCACTAGTTGAATTTTTATTTATAGGTCAAATTAATTTAGGTAATTATCTATGTCAAATAATCAACAAAAATAGCTAATTGATCCAATCAAGGTCCGATGAATCCCAAACTTTCAGGGTTTGGTCGTAGACTATTTGAGTCAAATGGAATAAAGATTAGGACTTAATTTAGTTCAAATTAATCAGGATAACAACCTAGGCTTGCTTCATGTGGAAACTGGTTAGAGAAGCCATTCCGACAATGACATGGCTCCATCAATGAGGTCTTGCAGAGTCTCCTAGATGTGTTTGGGGCTATGAGGTTGATAAGGACAGAGAGCACTTTATTGTGCACTATCATTTTCTTCGGGCAATCCAGGATATTTTGGTCAGTTGGGTTTACTTTTGCTAATTTTGTCTTCTTGAGAGCACCTTACTGAGTTTTTTTTGGCTTCTGGGGCTTCTAGACGCCACATATTTTTTGGGAAGATTATCTCTTCCACTCTCTACCATGCCTGAAGGAGCAATCTCATGTGCATTCTTATTCGGCTCTGATAGTTTGTGCAGTGTCTGTTCCTTTTGCGCTTGTTGGAGCTAGTTTGTGCAATGGGATAACTTCCTGGTACTCCATGGCCCACCATAGCCCCTCTACCTCCTTGAGATGTTGCCCCTCTAATACATTGACCGAAGACCAACATTGAAGCTTCAGATAGATTCAGTGAGCAGTTTGCCTTTGGAGGAGCTGTGATTTGGGATGATTGTGATTAGTTGATTACTATATGTGGCATTAGCATACAGGCTACCTCCCCGCTATAGGTAGAGAGATCCAGGCTGCCACATTACTATGGCAGACCCTTCAGTTCTACAAGGCAAACTTAGAGGGTTTACTTGTTGAGAGTGACTATCTTAATGCAATTTACATATTACAACAGTGTTGTGGGAGGATTATCCATTCATGAGGTGAAGAGTGTAATGTAGATCACTGTGCTTTCATGCTAGATTTCCCTCATGTTATTTTTGTTCATCGTTTGGGGGATGCAAACTGTATAGCATATATTTTTATTCTTTAGCTCGTCAAGGCGATTTTTCATTAATTAGAAGAGATATTGTAACAACCCAGATATTGTTACCCATCAATTAGTGATCTAATTGACTCTAAATCTCTTTTATTACTCTTATAATAGAGTTAAAAATCTCCACTTCAAATTTCATACGATTTGGAGACCATTTGACAATTTCCAACATTTCCTGATTTTCCGATAATTCTGAAGATGCCTAATTTGATTAGACTTCAGAATTAAAAACGAACTTCATTATTGCGTTCCTCACGCCCAAATTAGCTTGGGGTGAAATTTTGCTGAGTTTTGGAGAAAGTCAAAATTCTTGATTATTTTATTATATTTTCTTAATCTGATAAATCAAATAATTAAGATGACTTCCAATTAAAATTTTGATTTTATTTTTGAGTCCGTGACCCTCAATTTAGCTAAAAAGTAATTTTTTAAAAATTGGTTTGGAAATATATCATCATTTAATTTTAATTAAATAAAACTTATAAATTAATCAAATAAATTAATATATATATATATATATATATATATATATATATATACTTATGAAGATAAATCCATTACCTAAAACTCTAATCTAATCCTTCGGCCGACCCTATCCTCTTCGCATGCGGTTCCTTCCCCGTCCCGAGAGCCCCCGTTCCTATCCTCTTCGAACGATGGACGACGCGTGGATCGCACCGTTGATCGCTCCAATGGGAAGGCTCGAACCCATGCCGACTCTACTTCTTATCAATGAACATTCATCCTCTCGACAGAGGGATTCATCCAAAGGTAAGCGAACCCTAGCCGAACCCTCTCCAACCGCCGAGTTCTTCTCTTAGCCGCAAAGAACAATGGTACTCCCTTCCTTTCACCTTGCTCTATTGCCGATTTAATCAATGCTGAACTTCAATTTTTGAAGGTATTAATGAATAATTACGATGTGTTGAGGATCTTATATGTTTAATTGGAATGTTGTGAGGCATATCAGTACTTCACCCAAATTCATCCCTTCAGTTATTATGTGATTACGATTATTACTTGAAACTTTAAGTTATCAAGGTGGAGAATAATAGAAGAACATGAAAGAAATTATGTTGATGTATAGATCTTACAAATTTTACAAAATATTAAAATAACCAAATTGATTCTATTGCTTAATCAATTCATATCCATTAGGTTCTAATTACAGTATTATATTAACCTTATTAGAAGTTGAACTTATTAATAAACAGTGTATTGTTCAGCATATAATCTTATTACACTTTGATAATTCTTCAAATAGTATCTATTTCCTTTCATCAATTAGGTACAATATTGTTGAATCTTTGGGATTATTTTATAACCAAATCTTTTTTATGGATTCATATGATGTTGTTTAGTATAGACACTAAATTGAAAAATATTTGTCTTTACTTAGTAATTTGTCAACTGGCTTTATGAGACACTAGTTTTATTTTAATATAGTGACACCATGTAAGCAAATCCAAATGTTGTCATTTCTTATTTAATTCATATGTTATCATTTAACAAAAATGTAAGTATGATCAATTTGTGTACTTTTAATTTCCTTGCCCTGTTGAACCTACTTAATGAAACTCTTAAATATCCATTTCAATCCTCTTATTGATAAGACCATTACTTAGTATTTCAATGGGACTTTAGTTATCCTTATATGATGCATTGTTATTCATTCATTTGTTGTGGCTTACATGCATAGTTATTTCTTGTATATTCTTGATTTTTTTAATGTTGTAGGAAACTAGATTTTATTAATTTCAGAGTATCAATCTATTTTAACAAGATCCTAACTGCTGTAAGTTTTATAGTTTAATGCTTTGCTTTGTTTGCTATATATCATTTTTACAGTCGAGTTTTAAACGCAATTGAATCGTTGTCTTGAAAGTTTATCTTAAGTAGTTTGCAACAGCTTAGTATTTAATACCACTCATCTCTACTAATGAATCTTATTGTTTCATTTATATATATACTTATGTAAGCAAATGACACCCTATTTGTTATTAGTAGCCAACAGATAGAACCTCTTGATAAGAAGAAAATTCTCTATTTAAATGTCTCATTTACAAACTAAATATTGGTTCTATCTATGATATTATGCGCAAGTTCATTATAAATTTCAGAGTAGGCTAGATCACCAAATAATAAGTGTTGACTATGTTAACATCAATTATGATTCTTTTAGCATTAATGAATGGGAGAAACTGTACATATTAACATTTTTTATAAACTTTGAAATCAAAAGAAGCTAACAATCATTTTAAAAATTTATATATGTTAAAGATTGATGGAATGAAATAATTATCAGGCCGTTTTCAACCCAACAGAAGAAATACAGTGCATCTGTTAAGGAATCATTTATCTTCACATGTGTGTTTGAAAAATTGATTATAAGTAGTTGTTTTACTCACTTGTATCAAGCACCATGATCTCTATTGGCTGGAAATGTAATATTATCTTAAGGGTCATCATTGTTCATTCATGTTTATTGATCTTGGGTCAACTAAGAGAGTAGTGCATGCATTGTAATTATTTTGCATAAGAATGAATTGCTATCATCTATTTATGAGATACAAAGGCATCAAAGTTATTATTCTTTAATAAATATACATGTTGCAACGTGTATTTTATAAGATCCCAGTATTGTCATAAGAGGATAAGTGTTGCCACTTATTTCAAGATAAAGCAAGTGCTGCTATTAGCTTACAAGATACTAATACTTCCATTTATCATTTAAAATTAAATGCTATCATCTCAATGAACCTAATGCTGCTATGTATTTTATGAAATCAAAATGTTACCATGTATATATATATATATATATATATATATATATATATATATATATATATATATATATATATATATTAAATCATATGCTACTATCAATTGTATAAGTGAATTTATTGCTGCCATATCCTATAAATGGAATCACATGCTGCCAATCCTTTCATATGTGCATTTTATTCTAAGGAAAGATCAAAAGTAAGTAAATGCTGCCATCCTTTATACTATGGGTATCAATGTTGCCATTCTTTTAAATTGCTGCTATCTAGTTGGGATATACAAAAGTTGCCAATAGATTATATGAGCATCCAAGTTGTTGTTCTTTTATAGGATCATATGTTCTTAATGCTAACTGTGGCTATATATTTAAGAGATTCAAATGTTATAGTTCAAATTAAAACTTATTAAGAACCTGCTGTAGTTAGAACTATTATTTATGCCTTAGGGTGAATACATGATCATGGTTCATTCAGATCATAAATTGATGTGGTTGAGAAATATATTTTTTAATGAGTTTAGAGCTCCAGTTATCTGCTATATGATTTTAGTTTGTGATTGTTAGCCGCTATATACATTGACACTGTATATTGAAGTTTGTTGACATTTAATTCAAGATGTTTTAAGAAAAATTGCAACTTCCCTATGTTCAATTATGAACAAGTGTTGGTTATTTTTGTCACGGTCAAGTTGCACACTAGCTTTTAAACTTTGAGAGTAGCTTAACTTTTATGCTTCAGCTGGTGGGTCAATGTTAAGCATCATTACATTATATATACAAATGTTACCATGTAGATTTGGAACTCCAAATGCTACTACTTGAGTTGAGAAATTCATAAGTTGTTATGTACTTCAAATACTATCATTTATTTTGTAAAGATACAAATGCTGCCTTCAAACTTACATTCGAATGCTGCCATAAGGTCTAGGTGAATTCAAATGCTTTTATATTCTTTGCAATATAAAGATAGTTGTTGTCATTATTTAAGTATGAATCACATGTTATTTTTCTCTATTTGCTGAATTTCATTTTGGCATCTATGAATTGTTGAATCCATAATTTATAATTGCTGATTCACATATTAATATTTTGATAAATGCTAACTTTAATGATGATTCTTTATAGGTTAAGTTGTAAGAATAATACTGAATGCTAAATTAAATGCTATGTGTAAAAAGCCACATAAAGCTGCTCTTATAAATGCTAATTTTATTTCTGTATTTCCTTTTTATTAGATGTTTTATATAGGATGTATAAATTGCTTAGTTTAGCTTTATATATTTGAAATTATTATAGAACTGGAAATGAGGAATCCTATAAAAAGGATTGAACTCTACTGTAGAATTAAAAATGAGCAATCCTATAAAAAGGATTGAACTCTACTTTAGAACTGGAGATAGTCAATAAAATTGACTTATATTGATTGTGAAAATTGTTTTTTTGAACAAAAACAAACGAGACTCTGCCGAAATTTCTAAGAATTTTAAGACTTAAAAATTTTCAGAAAATTTTAGTATTCAATTCAAAATATTCATTTCAATGGTTCATTTTTGAACCTTAATTCTCAATCAACCTAATTGAAAATAATAATTTCTTTTAAGCTTTAGAAAAGCTTTCTTTCATAAGTTAAAATATTTCAAATTAGATTTAATCTATCTCTTTTCCTAACTTCAATTTATATAAAAATAAATTTACATACATTATATTTTTATTTATAATTGACTTAAGATTAAATATCTATAAGTCAATTTGGAATTTAATTAACTTCAATTATAGAGTAGATTATTAAAAGTTTAGATAACAAAAAGATATCACATACTTTACAATTATTGAAATTTATTGAATGCTTGCCTAGCTTTGAGCCTTTTTTCTTGAACATTCATTCAAGATCATTGTGCATAAATAAAGATTTTCTTAAAATTTAAAGGGAAATGCCTTATGGCAAATTGAGTACAAAAGAAAACGCTTATATTAGGACTTCACATTTTAGAGAGGGCAAATGTGAATGTTCAACTTCCTCACTGTATCTGGTTAAGCAGACGTGCTTAACTCCTCGCCCATTCTGTTGTGTACTCCTACAGAATGAGGTATCTAAATGTAACTTTAACTAAAGATATAAGAACTCTTTTACAAATTGTAAGATCTCTTCATAACTGTTTAATTATACTTTTATTTCATAGTTCTAGACTATGATTATCTAAGATATTTCCTCATTTCCTTTGCTCTACACTCTCTATTTTCAGTATTGTGTATTGCTTAGTTCAATTTAATTTGAATACAGTGTATGTTGCTTAACTTTGATTAATACTTCACTGTATGATATTTGCTTACTTAGCATAAATTTCAATTGATCATATATTACTTTCATTTCATGCACATAGTAGTCTCTAGCCTTTAAAATATTTTTCCTTACCAATTTTCAGTAACTGGCTAGAATTTTAATAAAAGTGAGTATTTTTACTCAATTAATTTTATACTATTTTCCTTACAGTTATGCTTACTTCATTTCCCCATACTTTACAGCTTTTATAGCACCGCTGCTTACTTTAAATTGTAAATCATAACTGTGATATCTTGTTAATCTAAAAATATAGCCAATTTTAAAATGTGCTTAGACTATTTAGTCTAACTATACTTTTTCTTTTTCTTGGCTTTGCCCTATCATATTTAAATACCAAAATATGATAGATCAAGAGCCCTTTTATTCAGGTAATGCAGGTCCAAGTAGTTGAAGGGCTTATAAAGAATTCTGCTTCCGCTTAATTTTAAATAATTTACTTGTATAAGTGAGAGAGAGTGATTTACTTACTGTATTTTTCTCTTACTTTTAAAAAGGTTTGTAATAATTAGATTATAAACTATTTAAGTTACTTTTGCCTATATTTATCTATATTATATCTTCTATATTTAAAAACTGCTTGGAATGAAAGAGTGGATTAATCTAATTTCTAATATTGTAAATACTTGCAATATTATATTTACTTGCATCTCCCTTTTCATTTATTCTAACTTAATAACTACTCATAAAGTGACTTGGCCACTTACCGTCTACACTTGATTTACTTTCTTCAAATCAAGTGTTTGGTGCTAAGGTAACATCCCAATATTTGGATTAATCTCCTATCCAATTATTGGGGTCGTTATAGTTGGTATTAGAGCCAAGGTTGAGAATGTTAAGCTAAAAGAGAGATATCCACTCATCCAAGTCAACAACACAGAAAGGTAAAAGTACTTAAAGAATGTCACCCTATAAAAGTGAATGAACTTCAAATCCAATACTGGATTTAAATCTTATTTGAATTAAGCAATTGATTCTAAGATGAAATAATCTAGAGTCTGAACTAGAATATAATTCTAATTTCTTTCAGAGTCACTTATGACTTGTAATTCCTATTTCCTTTCTACTGTTTCTATGTACTCTTCCAAACTACTACAACTTTTAAATAAATTCTATAATAATCTTTTCTTTTCCAAGCTGCCAATTTTCTTTTCTTAATCTTCTAAGTATGGATTATAAACAGATAAATCCTTTCCCTTCAGCAAGTAAAGAAGTTAAATCTTTTGTTCCACCTCCTAATGTGGAGATAAGGGAGTTAATGCAAAAGATTAAGGTTTTGGTTGAAACCCAAGCAAGGGAGGCTGAGAGGATTGCTTCCATAAGTACTCCCTTTCACCAACTTCAACCTTTCCACTTTCATATCTTCTATCTTTCATTCTCTCAGTATTTTTATTTTTCATACTTCATATTATTAACATTCATTAGTTGTAATTAGAGTTTATTTTCCCCATTAAAGGAACTCTAATTTTAAGAACTAACCTTGTGTCACTCTCTGCATTAAGGGTGCTTGTCACTCATGCATATCAGTGAGTAGTACATTTCCTTAAAGCTTCTAGCATTTCAACCTGGGTAATACTTAGATAATACAAATACCAACAAGTGTTGAAATATATGTAGCATGTTATGTTTGGTAAGCATCCCTATCAATAAACAACTCTTCCCATCCAAGCTTATCATAATGCCGATTACGAATTTTGACATTTATTTTAAGATTGGATCGATTGAGTCAGTATAATGTTGTAACAATCTACTCTAAGAAAAGAAATTCCCTTAGAGTAGGATGAAAGCCTAGGGTCTTCATAAGTATGACTTGACCTTTGGTCGTGAATACCAAGAAGTATCTCTGGTCGGTGAAAATGTGTTAATTAAGATATTAAAAGTATTGTATCTCTAGGGGCGACGATTTTCCTAGATTGGAAAGAGAATGGCTCCATCATGATACTTTAGTATTCGATGCCAATGAATGTCCAAATCTTATGTGTCTGCTGATGTTAGAACAATTCTTTGATATCTATGCCATGAACTGGTTGGATCATATATATAATATGCTAATTCGTGAGTACAACCATTTCCACCAAGCTCCCTCCTATGAAAATTTTAGACCTATGTTTTATAACAGACTTCACCAAGTATAGTGTTATTTCTTTTTGCACTATTTGCTTCTTCCTTAATAGTTTATTATTTCTTTCCACTTGTGCTTTTCCTTCTTCTTTTCGATTAATGTATCTTCAAAGTCTTCCAAATTAAGGAGAATTTTCTTTTCCAAAATTTTCAAACTTCTAATTAATCTTTCTTTTTCCTTCTAGCATGAATTCTGATCCAAACTTATCTTTATGTCAATTACAAACTTTGATATAATTTTAAGAATGGATTGTTGAGTAGAATTCGTTTGACTCAAGGTGTTAAGTGAATCCTAATCGATAAATTCTAAGCGAGAATCTAATTAAGTTATTCTCCTGAATTGGTAAGGACTTGAGAAGCTAGACTTAGTCGTTACCTCTAAAATTTAGGAGACTTGATTTATAATCAACTTGTATCCTGCCACTATATCAATTTTTCAAAATTTCTAAAAGGTGCAAGATTAATAGAATACCATAAGGAGAAGTAGAGGCGGAGGATGAAACCTTATATTCCTTAGAGGACTTTAAAGTATCCTCGGAGGATATGAATCCAATCACCTCGAGCTTTTCTAATGATTTAACCACCGCAACTTTAGGTGTATATCAATCATCATCCTTTAAATCTGAAAACTATTTTTCTATTAAATTTCTAACTCCAGCTTATGCAATCATGTCTTCTCATGTGGCAAGATCATTTTCTTTACCAAGGAGTGATCTGAATAGATGTGCAGTTAATGTTCTTACTGCTCTATTGAGGGTGTATGCCCTTGTTTCTAGTTATCACCATTGAAGGCAGGAACTGCATCAGGCTTGATTTCAAATTTAATTTCTAAAGTTTTCGGTCATCCCTATCTTAACTTTTTGTAATTCCATTCCTCATTGTGGAGCATTAGGAATTAAGTTGACTTCTTAATTAGGATTTGAGTAGTGCATTGTTCTTGCGCTGCTTAGATAGAAATCTTATTTCTCTTCTTCTTAGTTAGTATAACAAGAAAATTACCTTAGCTTATGGAGTAAGATGAGCTAGCTTATTCCTCTGCCAAAATAGGATAATAGGGAGATCTTATAATATCTAAGTAGATATGATTAGCATTATGATAGCTAGTCTATTAAGTCCCTACCTAAAATAATAGATAGGACTTTAACTTTTAAGTTATTAGAAATCCTAAACCATATGTTTTTAGAAGCGTAAGTTGAGAGACTTGAACATCATATTTGGAATTTGATCTCTTGACTCTTAATCTTGATAGATTATATCAAGGTTTAATCCTAGTGTAAATAAGATAATCAATTTAAGCCATTTAACTTCATTGGCCAACTTTGATTTATTGAAGTTAGAACTTGATGAGTTCTAATACTTTGATTTTATAAGACCGTTCAACTGAGTTTACACTGATTGTAGGATCTTGTGGATCCTGACTTTGTGTATTCCTAGTATAGTTTAGAATGATAGTTTCACCAATAATAGAAAAGTGAAAGATAAGTATAAAATCTATAAATTCGGCTGCAGACGAGTCTACAGAAACTATATTTGTGTATGTTCCTTTAATACTATTGGGTGGTAGTAAGCTATCTTAGCTTTTGTAGAAGTCCTTATGGTGGTCATGCACTAAAAGGGGCATTGCTATCTTTATCTCTAAGTGTCTAGCCTATGATTTGTGGAGATTGCGCACCAGAAGCTTAGTAGACTTTTTAAACTGATAAAATTTCTTTTTAGAAGTTGTCTTTCATCTCCATAGTTAATTTTAAATCTTGCTAAAGAACTAACCAAGGAGGTGTTGTGAAATTGGTGTTTGTTAATAGACTCACCAAGCCATTTCTTTCCTTTGAAATTTCCAATTTGACTCAGTGGAAAGGTTAGTCAAGCTCCACTCTTTAATGATCTTTTGTCTACTCAAGACACTGAATCATATCTATAAGGCAAAGACGGCATACTTACATCTGAATTTTGATCAACTGTTTAGCAAGATCTGGGGACCATCTTAGATATGAGTACTGTGGTACATCCCTAGATCAATGATCACGCTAAATGAGTAAATCAAATTATGAATGTTCTCTTACATCTTCGTGTTATAGATTTCAGTAAATCATGGGGAGATCATTAAGTGTTAGTTGAGTTCGCCTACATTATTAGATATCAGTCCAATATTTGTATAACTCCTTCTAAAACTCTTTTGGAAGGAGATGTACAACTCCAGTTGCTTGAACTAAAGTAGGAAACTCTCAACTTTCTGATTCCAAGTTTATAGAAGAGACCTCTAAGAAAATCCTTCTGATCAAGTATAGTTTAGATGACAACATATGATAGATAAAGAAATAAGTATGACGCTTGCCACAAACTCATGCAGTTTCTAATTAGATAGATTTAATCCTTTCATTTTCATTATCAATTCTTTAAAATTCCTTTTTCATTTTCTTTTCCTTGTTCTTATTTGTTGTGTGTCGTGGGCGACACTCTTTTTAAGGGGGGAGTCTGTAACAACCTAGATGTTGTTACCCGTCAATTAGTGATCTAATTGACTCTAAATCTCTTTCATTACTCTTATAATAGAGTTAAAAGTCACCACTGCAAATTTTGTACGATTTGGAGACCATTTGGCAATTTCCAATATTTCCTGATTTTTTGATAATTCTGAAGATGCCTAATTTAATTAGACTTTCGAATCGAAAACGGACTTCGCCATTGCGTTCCTCA
Organism: Gastrodia elata; assembly: GCA_016760335.1. NCBI lineage: Eukaryota > Viridiplantae > Streptophyta > Magnoliopsida > Asparagales > Orchidaceae > Gastrodia > Gastrodia elata. The sequence continues at coordinate 23,766,529 of CM028684.1, read as the reverse complement.
CGCTCAAATTAGTTTGGGGTGAAATTTTGCTGAGTTTTGGAGAAAGTCAAAATTCTTGATTATTTTATTATATTTTTTTAATCTGATAAATCAAATAATTAAGATGACTTCCAATTAAATTAGTTTTGGATGGCAAGATAGGTGAATTACATTAATTTGAGAACATAGTACTACGAGATGCAAGTTTAAGTAACATCTTAGATGATTTGATTAACTAAGATCTTGAGCTAATTTAGGTTGAATTTAAGTATTGAATCTAGTCAAAAGTTTTGAGATAAGCTTCTAAGTTAAAATTTAAACTAGTAATATTGGTAGTTAATAGAATAATCCCAAGAGAAAAATTACCCCCAATTCTATAATTTTGTATATGCTACCAATAATTCAATCGAATCTTGAGGATGGTGAGTTTGTTAACTTAGCTAGCTCAAAATTTAGTAGATACTTTAGAATAGTTCTCAAATATCATATACAAGAATAAACTGCATAATTTAGTAAGTACGAGCAAGACCAAGGCAAGATTTAAAGCTTGAAACCCTTTCATGAAATACCCCCGTAGCCTAAGCATATATATATATATATATATATATATATATATATATATATATATATATATATATATTATAGTACAAAATCAACCAAGATCAAACTCCATAGTCTCTTGAGCAAGAAGGTTCAAAAGCCTTCCGGGGAGCACATCTCCCCCAACAAAAGAAAAATTGCCCTGTTGGGCATACATGGCACAACAATTTGCCACTCAATTCGCATCACGCAATTAGTGAGCAAAAATAACATGAGGGAGATCTAGTAGAAAAGTGAGGTGATCATCATGACGCTCTCCTCCATGTGAATGGTGAGTCTTCTCCCAAAGACGTTTGAGCCTCATGATAGCTCCCATGCAATTACCCTCAATAATGAGTTCATTAGAATCAGCATCTTCGGCCAAGAGGGTCTGTCACAGAATGGTAACTGTCTGCATCTCCACCTGAAGAGGAGACAAGGCCTGTAAACAAGCTCTAGCAATAGTAAGTACATGGCCAGCTGAGTCACAAACTACAACCCCACCAAAAATAGTGAGCTTTCCATATCTGTATGCAGCATCAATATTGGCCTTCAGCCAACAGGTCGGGCGGGGTGGGTGGGGACCATCTGGAATAGATGGTGAAGGGGCATTGGTGGATTGTGAAACCCCAAAAATCTAACCTGCTATGTAGGCCAGCATGAACCAATGCAGAGAGAATCAAACTTGCACATACTAGCGAAGTCGAGCATAGTCAGCCATGAGAACACACAGTCTTGCTCCTCCATGCTTAATAGAGGGAGTAGGTTATGATCTAGCAGCTTAAGTGACAATAACGAGAAGCAGTAGTAGTTGAGAATAGGGCAGTAAACTGGCCTCAAGAGGTCAGGGTGGCCGGAAGCAAGCCCCAACGCACATAAATCTCTATAATGGCCCTCGTATAACTGTAATGTATCACCAAGTGCTCTCCATCCTCCTTTGAATAACAGACCCAGACATAGGCTGCAGACTGTGTGAGCTCTCTCATAAGTAACTAACAGCCTATCAGGATAGCATCATTGAGCAGCCTCCACATAAAATAGACCTCCCTGGGGCCCAATGCCATCTACAACATGGCCACAAACTACCAAGGCTGACCTCCTCTCTCCACTATATAAACCTAGCTGGCTCGACTCTTTGTGAAGTCGACAACCTACCATTACAAATTCCCATCCTCCCGCCAATTGTGGCGCTGTATAATCGACCAACCATATCTCAGAAGCCTCTAGACTACAGAGTCAGCTTACTGAGCTGTAAATTCCTCCCCTCGGTGACGGTAGCCAAACTACATAGCTCTTACCTAGAGGACATCCTCTTTACTGACAAAGCTAAAGGTGTGTCGGGCGACTAAGACTATCCTCCAGAGCCTTAGATCTCTGATCTTGAGTCCCCTGAACTCAACTAGTCTACAGACCTCCTGCCACATAATGTAGTGTATATTGTTACCCTTCACTCCTCCCTAAAGGAACTTACAGAGGATAGCCACAATGTTAATAAAGTAGGAGTTCATAATTAGAGCCACCAGCATATGGTAGCTGGGGATCATAGTGAGCACTGATCTTACCAAACACAATCTGCTGGTAAGAGAAAATAATTCTAGTGCTTCACGAACTCCTCCTAGATCTCCTGAGTATCCACCGGATCTGGCACCACTAACTGCTCTGGGTCTAGCAAATTGTTGGATCCCAAAAGTACCACGTGTTAGATAATAAATCTAGCACATAGAAAGCTATTCTAAATAGTTGTAATTGTGTAGCTTAATATTTAAGTAAATTTAAATAAAACTATAAAAAATCTATAAAATAACTAAAAATCTGAAAAAAGTATAAAGCAGAAGTAAACTAAAACTGAGCAGTAAGCTGAATACTGTGTGCAAGTAAAAAGTAAATAATCTAAATTTGAGTAAGTAATGATGTAAAACTGTGATGCATGCTATTGAGATTATGCATCTGAATATGCCACTGTAATGTATGCCACTAATATGTTATCAAAATATTACTGAACTACCATGGATATACAGTCTACTATCTACATACATCTTATTAATAAATACAGTTTATTGTGATGCCTAAATATCCTAAATTTTCTCTTTTGATGTATACAATATCCCATAATCCATACATAATCACTGATACACATACTCATGTTTATGCTTATGCTCATGTTTCTAAGACTACATATCTTAAATTTAGAAATTCAGAAAACTACTTTAACATTGGATTATGAATTTTTGTCTCCATTGTGTAGAATCTATTTAAATGGATTCTGACTCCTAGCTCTAGATCATTATGTGGTATCTCAGTTAAAATCATTACCTGTAAAGGTTGTATACATATAGTTAGTATATTTCCAAGAATGGTAAATTTAACACTTAGTTTGTTTTAAATTATGCTTATTGACGCGCATGACAATAAAAGGCATAATTCGATCATAGTTTATTCTCTCAAACTGAGCTGTTAAATATCCTAACTACAAGCATACTAAGTGTTATAAGAAGGGTGACTTGAGATACTTAGTTTGTCTTAAACTGTGCTTATCGACATGTACGAAGATAGAAGGCAGAACCTAGTCACAATTTATCCTCTCATACTAAGGATTTCATTTCCCTAATCACAACATACTACTAGTGTCCTAAGAAGGGTGACTTGAGATACTTAGTTTGTCTTAAATTGTGCATATCAATGCGCACGACGATAAGAGGCAGAATCCGGTCACAGTTTATCTCCTCAAACTAGGGATTTCATTTCTCTTAATCATAACACTCTTAAGATTGGAAGATTTACTCTAAGCTGGACGACACTTATCCAACCATATAGGATAAGACCAAGACTCTACAATCCTACTTAGAGTGATTCAACCAGCACTATAAACATACACTATTATATCCAACTCAATCTAGGTTCTAACAATTCTATTTAATAACCAAGAAGTATCAAAACTATGACTCTTAACTCTATTGAAGAGAATCATCATAAGGTTCCAAGAATGTGACAAAGGGGTCACTCAATATAGGTTACTACTAAGTAAGAGAAACTCATTTTACATGCTTTAGTTAATCCTATCACAAGGGTCCAAGACTAAGCATCTAAAGCTAAGAAGGAGCATCTAGGTTCCTACATCAAGTTTCAACAATAAAATCTTCCTACCTCAATGTCATACAAATTATTAAGGCTTAACAATTATTATATTAATAACCTAAGGCAAGATCATAAAGATCTTATACTTCTAATAAGAAAGAACAGTTAAGTCTTATATTTTCACTAATTCTTATTCTTTTTAAGTTTGAATTGATCAGATCAGATGGGTAAGCCCATCTGATCAACACTTATACTACAATTATGGGATACAATCAAAAATATTATTAAGAGTTGATCATATTACAAATTAGTAAATTTATATGGTTTATCTCATGCTAATAGTCTTATATAAGAGATAATCAGAGATTTTAATGTATATTTTTAGATACTAAATCACATGAGTTCTTTAATAATCTAAGCACTTATAATTTAATGGCTTAAGATCAATGTCAAATCAGATGTATTATTGGAATTATATAAGTTAAATTTTCTTTCAATCAAAGTTAATTGATTAAGGTAATTAAAGTTTAGATCTTAATCAAGACAAATCAAGGCTTAACTCCTAACATAACCAAATCAAGATCAATTATTTAGTTTAAAGATCAATGACAAATTCATGAATTATTGATGCATTATTGGTGTTTACTTCAAGTTCAAGATCAAGCATTGATTAACTTAATTAATTCTTAAGGTTTTTAGGGTTAAATATAGATTAATGTCAAATTAATTAAATCAAGATGTCCAAATCAAAGTTAAAGTTCTTAGACATTCATAAGCATCACATTGATTAAAACAATGAGTAATTAAGGCTAATCAAATCTTAAATCAAACCCAAAAAGGATTAGCAATTGATTACAGATGTAAAGCAATTAAATTCTACAATTTGGTTATTAAGTTCTACTTGTTCATGCAAGCAATCAAGGACTATAATATTTTTATTTGGCACAAAATATTCAAACAAAGCTTTAGGAGGTTTAGAATATGACATTTAGTGTAAAATGATAGATTTCACATTTGAAATTCACCTCTGTAATAACCCAAGTTGTTACCTTAGTCAATTAGGACTAATCTTAAGTCTTAATACTAATCTTAAGTGCTAATTAGGTCAATTGGAGTCAACCTCTAGGACCCAGATCAAATCAAGAGTTAATTGGATCAAATCCTGATTTTTGAAAATCCAGAAACCCTAGAATTTAACCCATTTAAATTGACCTTGGATTGGAAAACGGACTTTGCTATTGCACTCATTGACCCCAAATTAGTTAGGGGTGAAGTTTTCGTGTCGATCGGAAGTCGTCGAAAATTTGATGAATATTTTAATAATATTAAATACCGCGAAAATCGAGGTATCAAAATATTCATCGGATCGAAAATCCGACTTCACCATTGCGTTCCTCACCCCTCATTTAGCTAAGGGTGAATATTTGAAAATTTTCTAGAATCGATTTAAGAACTTAAATAAAATTAGGAAATTATTTATTAAATATTAATTAATATTAGTTTATGATTATTTATTTTCGAACGGTGCCGTTTCCCTTTCGCACGCTGTCAGCCCTTTGTCGTTCGATGCAATGGCTAATCGTAGCCGTTCGATCGATCGATCGAACGACTGCCTCGCGTCGTCCCTCTCATCCCCGTCCGCGTGGCTCGCGAGGGCTGGCCGCCGCTGCGGTGGCCAATCCACGGCCCAGAGGGACTAATTAGTGTATTAACACGGAACTAATAATCTATAAATATATGTGTAAATATACTTAGTATACAGTATGTTGTCCTTAGCCTAATTAAGTATTAACTAATTAATACTAGCAGAATATTAATATTAAGTGGTTAATTAATTGGTAAGTAATAATTAATCAATTTAAATTAAACAATGAGTTTAATAATTAAAAATATAATACTGTCACTAACTAATAATTAATTAAGTACAAAATAATAGGATAAATATATATATATATATATATATATATATATATATATCAGTTAGTTATAGTTAATATTAATTAGATTATTATTAGATATTATAATCTATTATTTCATAATTAGGGTAATATTAATTCAAGTAAATAAATTAAAAATTTAAGATATCAAATTAGTTAAGATATCAAATTATTAAAATATGAAATAAAAATAATATAAATTAATGCATTAATTGTTGTTAATTAATAATTAAGTTTTAGTTGATGACAGAATAATTAATTATCAATAATCTCAGAAATATATATGTATATATATATATATATATAACTTTAAGGATAAACAGTAAAATTATTCAAATTGAATAAAGAAATAGTGAATTAATACAAATTGTATTTTTGAATAGTAAATCTTAGAAGTTTAATAACTTTTTGTAGGATGATCCAAATATAGTCAATATAGGTCTTAAAATACTCAGAAAAATAATTTCGTTTTGGGGTGCGCATAACGAAGTAGCATTTTAGTACCTCTTTAGGACCTTATAACTTTTGATCCAATTATCAGAACATAGTCAATATGGGTCTTAAAATACTTAGAAAGACAGCCCTATCACCGCAATAGTACTAGTTTTCCCATTTGGACAACAGGATGAAAAGTCAACCATAGAATTTAGAGTTGACTTTAGTGAAAAATGACCAAATTACCCCTAGAATTCAAACGATCATAACTTGGTCAATTCAACTCCAAATTTAAAAATTCAAGATACTAACTAGTCTAGAATTTTCATGTCACCAATAAACTGAAATAACATTTAGGTTCTGAAACCTAAATATTTAAAAAATGACCAAAATACCCCCAATCTTAGTTAAGTCATAACTTGACCATTTGAGGTCCAAATCGGGTCTACTCCCTACCAATATACTCAGTACATAATAGGGAAGCTATAGAAGCTAAGTTTGCTAAAATTGGACTTCAAACGGAAAAGTTCGATTTTGTCACCCGTTGACCGACTCAAAATTACCAAATTGCCCTTCAGACTTAAAACATCCATAACTTAGTCAATTGACCTCATAATGTAGTGTTCTTGGACTCTATGGAATTCTTGAACAGTAACCTACAATAAACTGTATAAAAACTTAGTTTTTAGTAGAGTAAAAAATCACTTAAATGCCCTTAAGTCATAAACATTAGTTTGAACCTCTATGACCTGTTTCTCGTCCGAATTGGACAAACTTACTGTCTATCCTCAAGTTAGATAGTAAGAAATCATATGGAGAAGAGAGACTCCAATTTGGGCACTTAAAACAAAAGTTGACTTTTTAGACCCTTAAGTAGGGGCAAAATGATCATTTTGCCAAAAATTTAGAATAAACATCCTTAACCTTTAATTAGTCTTTTAAAACACTAAAACTAACTTTATAACCATATTTGCGACATTTAAGTAAGTAAAATTAACAGTTATGTCAAATTTTAGAATTTTCCTAAGTCTTTAACACTACACCTTAAGGACCTTTCCTGAGACTAGGACTAGATCATAGGGTTGATTTCATTCATTAAAAAATAGAGTTTTTCAATGAATGAATCCTTGGTTTTATTAGTTTCTAGAATTTTCAACTTATTTTTGATTATTTTGTCTTTTGACCTTAGATCTAAGATAGGAGATTCATCATATTAAGTTTGATTACTTAATAGGATTGGCCTTGACTATTAGATCACTATTAGAATGAAACTTATATTTTAGGTCTTATCCTTTTTGGATTATATGATTAATCCCAATCTCGTGGTGTTTAATCCATAATCTATAGTTTATTAGTTTTAGTTAGAACGTCTAAAATTATCAATTAGGTCATAATGATTTATTATTTAACTTTTACAGTCGACTTTGATTTGGTATATTAGGACCTAACTAGTCCTGATATTTTGTAACCTGTAAGGATGAATTTCTAAGTTACACTTGATATGTGGGAAAATGGTGATCCTGAACTTGTGTAATTTAGAATAGTTAGAACGAATAATAGAAAACAGATGGTATCACCATATTAGTAGAGTCTCTTGCTTATTTTGATACTTTGTGCTACGCATTCCTTATATAATTGAGCTTATTTCCTTGGACATTTCATATAAGAGAACTTTGTGCATGAAAATGAAAACTTAGAATAATAGGATAATAGTTGCCTTTGGGTCCGGTTTATGGTGATTATGGTGCACATTTGCCCCGATGAACAGGGTTAAGGTGAGATCAAGATGCCTAACATTCTCATTAAGGAGAGTGTGTTAGGCTTGGGACCCGTATAGTCTTGCAGACGTGCTTGACTCCTCAGTTCTTTCTAACAGTTGTTCATAGAAACAAAAGTAAAATAACTAAAATATGTTGCATAAGTATTGTTTGCCTCTTCAGTCATGCAGTATGTTCGATATGTTTTGTAGATTGAGATGCATATATATGTGGGCCAGTTTGGCCAAATTTTCTGATATGGCAGTCAGTATACAGAGTTTGATGTGCAGTTGTAGTATTTGGCTATGTTTTAGTATTGCTTATTCAGTCAGCTATTTCTTTGTACAGCTTATATACAGTAGGATGTTAGATTTTGTTGCTGTTTATATGTATCACTACTGAGATTTATTATTATAATTTGCATATTTCATTTGATCACCAGCATGTATTAGGATGTAGTATTTTCTTTCAGCATATGTTTAGATACTTATAGTATATGACTTGTTTTGTTTACCTCGCTTTTGAGGCATATCTTAGTCTCGTTTGTTTAAGTTATAAATATTATTTATAGCTTTTCCTCTTTCTTATTGTATTACCAGTCGCTCCTTTATATATTGTTGCTTAGAAAAATTGTGTAAAGTGGTGATATTATAAAATATATAAAAATGTATCAGCCTAAAATATACTTAGATAAATTATCTAACCAGATTTTCTCTTTTTGGCTGGGGCCCTATATTATAAAACTGACAATGGCAGGCTTAGAGCAGATAGAGGATCCAGCACCTGAGGAGGAGCTATTCCTAGAGGAGGAGGAGCAGCTAGGACTAGAACATATCTAGTCTTTAGAGTTATTGTGAGGATGAGTTCCTTTGCATTTACTTTTATTTAGACTTTAAATGTTATAATAATTCAGGCACTCTTGACTGTGCATTTGGATTTATATGCTTATATTCTGAGTTATATTTTTCACTTATGTTATATTATGATGCTTGGATGTCATTTATTGCTTCTGCACTCTGTACATTATAGTGACTGTTAGATTGATTCTGTGTTGATCATTCCCTAATCAGGTGGATTGTGGAGTCTATCCTAATCCAATAGTAAGTGAGGGGTTAGCCAGAGTGACACTCCACCCTTAACCTAATCCTTGTTGGATTAAGGGTGCGGGGCGCCATAGTTGGTATCAGAGAATTCCATAAGGTATCAGATAAGAATTTGCATTCTTATTAACATAATGGATGATTCTTCTGCTAATTCAGTCACTATATCAGAATATGTTAGAGTCACATCCAAGGGATCACAATGTCACACTCAGAATAAGAAGTTGATAATCAAAATACACAATCAATGGTATCAAACAAAAATCTAAATGTTAACATAATTAGACACACTGGAATGACGGTCGAAAGGCATTTCCAATAATTCAATGAAAGCTGGGAGGAATTTGTCCAATTCTACCAAGGACTCGACCCGTACATAGATCCACAAGTCAGGAGGTTGAACCAGATGCTCCGAGAAAGCGCCTTCAGAGGACATGATCACCCCGCATTGGCCGAGAGATGGCTAATACTGACAGATGATATAATGGGGACGATGGATATTACGGACAATGTCAAACTTGCCCTCGTGACATGCCTCCTGCAGGATAGGGCTAGAGACTGGTGGCATGTCACCCTTAGAGCCCTCACCCATCAGCGCTGATGGTTACAGCGGGATGTCATCTATGAAGACTTCTGTCATGCCTTTACAGCCCGATACATTAGATAGAAGCCTTAGTTTTATTTCATATGCTAATTGTATTCCCTTCTGTATCATTGTAATTTGGTCTTTTAAATCTAAAAACTATTTTTCCTTACTTTATTGATATGGATGTCTAGGATACTGAGCGAGCATGACAGGATATGATCTCTTCACCCATTTTAAGGATAGGTGGGCATACGATGTGTTCTTAGTAAAGAAATATGGGAGGGAAGTCCAAGGAGTCTCTCCAGCTGGTGCTAGCATTCTTGAGAAGATGCTGGAAGGTGCGGTGTTCAGGGGACTGGATTTCCCCATCCTGGCCTGAGAATGGTTACGAAGAGTAACCAAAGTGTTTGAGGAGCTGGAGTGTCCAGATGATACTCGACTTAATATCCTTGAGATCCTCCTCCAGGATTATGTAGAGGAGTGGTGGGCCCAGGAAGTATGGAGGTTTGAGCGACGACACCCCCGTCGCCGCCAAACACTGACCTACGCTTACTCTACTCGAGCTTTCACAAGAGAGTACATAGGATAGACTTTGTATTCTCACTATTGATATCTTTTTATGTACTGCTTTAAATGCTGTACTGTACCTAGTTAATAAAGGAAATGGAATGTTTTGATCTCCTGTTTATTGAGTTCTAAATAATGCATTGTTCTTGATTCAGGTGTTGATAACCATGAACCCAGGATCAAGTCCCCCTTCTGTTCCCTCCAGTACCTCCTCTAATGAGGTAACCGCGTTATTGGAAGCTGTGAAACTGATGATGGAAACCCACCAACGACAGGTTGAATTTAGCCAAAAGCAGGCTAAAAAGGCCGTGAAGACCCAAGCTAAACAAGCCGAACGGATGGAACGGCTGCTGGTATCTCAGATAAACCAGAACTGTACCACCACGGGAAGCACCTCAGCACCCCAGACCCAACCGCAGAATCAGTCCACAGAAGGGATAATCCACAGCTTTCTCTGATTGAGGCCTCCTACGTTTGATGGGACCCTCTCGGCAGTCGATACAGCCTCATGGTTAAAGATGGTCGAGAAGAATTTAACAAGCATCCAATGCCCGGAGTCGGCCATAGTTCGCCTTACTACCCACCTCCTGCAGAACGAAGCTGAATACTGATGGGATACCACCCGCAGCACCACATTCTCTGGAGTTTCGTTAGCCGACATCACGTGGGATGAGTTCGTCGAAGAGTTCCAAGCTCGATTCATTCCTCCGTCTACCAAGCATCGCTTGGGAGAAATGCTACTAAAATTACAATAAGGAGATTGATTCGTGTCAGCATATGAAGCTGAATTCCATCGCCTTGCCAGATTCTCTACAAGACTAATCCCTACAGAGACAGACCATTGTTTTCGATTCCAGGATGGCCTGCAACCTTCAATCCGGAGTCAAGTGATTCTTTTGCACATCACCGATTTCTCAGAATTACTTGAGACAGCCAAGGTAGTAGAACAGGATCAGGCTAGGGAAGGATCCAGAAGGAATGCAGGGTCTACTTCATTACAGCCACAACAATTCAAGCGAGCCAGGGTATACCAACTTGAGGCCGAGACTCCAGCAGCAGATCCATTCAATGGTTGCACCAAACCACACCCTTATGGGCAGTGCTACCATGGGAGTCATGTCTGCTATACCTGTGGGCGGCCAGGTCATGGGTTCCTCGACTGTGCAGCTACAGAAACGGTGGATGGTGATGTGATCGATCGTACCAAATGCCGTCAAGTCTTCGACCTGTACCAGAGGCCTACAACTGTCCGTCCAGCCCCCTCTCCTACTTCAGTAGTAAGGCATGAAGCACCCAATGCTCCTCGCCCAAATGCACCTTCAAGGCAAAATTTTAGCAACCGGCCTGCTGGACCTGCACGTGTGTACACTCTCACGCCCGTTGAGGCTACAGAAGACAACCACGTGGTGTCAGGTACACTATCTTGAACCTACTCATCTTCACTGTCATTTCATACTATGCACAGTAAGTCAATTATTTGTTATATGATTAGGTTTCATTTGTATAAATGGGAAACTCTGTAGCATCTTATTTGATACTGGGGCTAGCCACTCTTTTGTATCTGAGGGATGGGCGAAATAATTAAATCTCCATAAGTATAACTTGGCCAATCCCCTTAAAGTTGGATTACCTTCTGGAACCTAATTGCTAGCTCGCCAGTTTTGCAAGACGCAGATTCCAATTTCAACCAGAAAGTATGAGGCTAAGCTAGTAGTTCTTCCCATAGCCAACTTTGATATAATACTAGGCATGAACTGGTTAAGCCAACACAATACCACTATCAACTGTACCAAGAAAAAGATTACCTTGGGTAGTGGGAACGAAGCCATATCCTTTGTTGGCAACCTTAGTACTCGCGCCTCACTCATCAATGCAATAGAAGCAAGGAGATTGGTTCAGAAAGGATGCGAAGCCTTCCTAATGACAATACTAGGAGAGAAGAAAGAAGAAGTCCCATTAGTTGAGAACCCTGTTGTTTGCAAATTTGTAGATGTCTTCCCAAAAGACTTACCTGGTCTTCCTCCTATACGGGAAGTCGAATTCGTAATTGATGTTATTTCAGGAACACAGCCCATTTCTAAAGCCCCATATAGAATGGCGCCTAAGGAATTGCAGGAGTTGAACAAGCAATTACAAGAACTCCTAGAAAAAGGCCTCATAAGGCCAAGCTCATCCCCATGGGGAGCACCAGTAATGTTCGTAAAGAAGAAGGATGGTTCTATGTGGATGTGTGTCGACTACCGCGAATTAAATAAAGTCACAATAAAAAATAAATATCCTTTGCCGTGCATAGACGATCTGTTTGATCAATTGGCAGGAGCCAAGGTATTCTTAAAAATTGACCTGCGATCTGGATACCACCAACTACAGGTGAAAGACTCTGATATTTCTAAGACCGCCTTCTGGACTAGATACGGTCACTATGAATTCCTAGGGATACGGTAGCTAACCCGAGACGCAGGCGCTGCGGCGCTCTGTAGCAATCCCTGGCCAAGAGCCAGGCACTACGGTGCGCTGTAGCACTTGACGGTGATTTCGCCTGTGCAAAAATTGTAATAGGTCTCCTTTCGCACTCAAATACTCTCAATTTGGGCACCTCACATGCGGTGCCATATATCGATAGAAAGGTATTTCTGAGACCTTTCCATGGATACCCAAATTGACACAAAATGATTATTTTAGCAATGCAAATAATGGAGCTAAAGAACTAGGCATACAGAAATCCTACAGTTTTGATTGTGTTTTAATGGAGAACTTGAGCTTCGATCGAATTCATTAAGTCCGATTGAGGCTTGATGGTTATACCTAAACTCCATACAACAACTAATTAAAATATCATTCACAACACTTTAATAAATCAAATGAAGAGAGTAGAACAAGGAAGAGTGTAGCAAAAGGGTACCTTGGCCTTGGAATTAAAGAAGAGGTCTCAAATTTTTTGTAGAAGCTTGGAGGAAGCAACTCCTTCTTCTTTAGCCACCAGCAAAGAGAGGTTGAGGCTGAGGGCTTCTTCAAATAACAAGCATAGCAAGTAAAGGAAAGAGGAGATGCTTGGGAAGAGGGAGGAGCTTTTAGCTTGAGAGCAAAAGAAGAAAGGAAGGGCTGAGGTTCCTTTTATATGAAGAGAGGAGGATGGCTCTAGCTTTAAGCCATGGGATGGGATGAGAAGGAACCAACCCATCCAAGGCATGGAGGAGAGGCTTGAGCAGAAAAATGGAGAAGGAGAGAGAGGCTCAGCCTCTTGCGTGCGACCAGGAGAGGGGTATGGGGGCACCGAATCGGGGGAAAAGGCGGGGCCAGCCAGAAAAATGGAGAAAATAAATAAAATGAATTTATTTATTTCTGATTTTTAATTAACTCCATTTTCTAAGAATAAATTGAATGAATAAACGGGCTCCAAAAAATCCTGAAAATTTCACCCTTAGCTAATTCGAGGGTGAGGAATCCAACGGCGAAGTCAGATTTTTATTTCGATAATTATTTAATTATCCTATTTTTTAGGGTATTTAAATACATTAAAATATTCGCAAAAATCCAACAACTTCCAAATATCTCCAAAGCATCATCCCTAGCTAATTTAGGGGTTACGAGCACAATGGATAATTCGGATTTCAATTTTGAGGTCAAATTAAATATCTCAAATTTATAATTAATTAAATATAATAAAATATTCTAAATATTCGATTGAGCTCCTAATTGCTCTAAATCTTCGATGATTGATTCTAATAACTAAATGATCTTAAGGAAATAATAATTAGGCTGTAATTGAGCTAAAATTTGGCTAAGTAACAACATAGGGTTCTTATACGATTACCCCAAGAGCTAATTTTGACACGGGCCTGCTCAATGATAGTTAGAAAATATATTCTCCGTAGAGGTCGACTAGTAATTGTAACACCCAAGTATCAAAGAGTAGATCCTCTCTGAAAGCCTAATTGGATCGCGATCCTATAATGTCGGTATGCTGGGGTCTGATGGCTAAACAAAATCTGTGACTTGTGCAAGCTCACATATTGCCCAGTCTGGTTCCCATAATTTGCCAAAATCTGCTACACCTCTCTACCGACTGCCTTAGAGGCAGGAGTGAATATGATCAAATCATCTGTGTACATGAGGGGGGAGAAGCTGGGCCCATCCTGATCCAACCTAATGCAGATCAGGTGACCAAGCTTGAACCCCTTTCAAAGACTCAATATCCAAGATATAAGAAAGGTCAGAATTGATTATTGAAATCCTTAAGGATTGGCCAAACAACATTAGTAGTAAGGTATTTTCATAAATGAGCTATATTGATTTGAGCTTCATTGTTAAGAAACCATTGGACTGTAGACTAATTACCTTTTATATAGCTATAAAAAGGGTATGCCCAATTATCCTTTATGCATGGGGATAAGTATAATTAGATAAATGAAAGGTGTCTGCAATCTATTCCCACTTATTAGTATATATGATTTAGCTTGCAGGAAACTGTAAATGGAGTCACCTCTCATATTTTATGCATGAGGATGTGTACAGCCGAGCATAAGACAAATATATATATGCCATTGTTTGTTACAACTTAGGACCGAATGGCTTAGCTTGGATGAAACTATAAAATGATTCATGCTCTTACCTTTTATGCGCAGAGATAAGTACAATTAAAGCAATCCAAGTATCTGCCTTCAACTATGGTGACATACTGGGAACTTATGTATATAAATAAATGAATATGAATAATTAAATTTAAGTAATTTATAATAGATAACATGTCAGGATGATTGAATATAGGAACTTAGGACAATTAATAGTATAGGGCAGATGGTAGAACTTAGTACTTTTAGCCTGCCAACCTAGACATTTTGATAGTGTCTTAGTAAAATATAATTAAAAGTGATTCAGGGGATAATTTAATAAACATTTATCATATTATAGTTACAACAAAAACTTTTATAGTAGTTCAAAAAACTCAATTGGTTGAGATTATCTTAACAGAAATGATGTGATCAAATCATAATAGATTAATATGTAAAGTAATTTAAATTCATGTTAAGACACGTGTATATCTTAACGTCAAATTAGATTCAGTCAGATAATGTAGGATAAGTAGAAATCAAAGGATATCAAGTCTACAACTAATCAGTAAGTAAGCTTTTGATTTTGCCTTTCAGTTTTTTGGTATGAGACCTCATTAGCATTGTACAGTTACATTTTTTGCTATGGGACCTCATTAGTCATGTATAGTTCAGTTTTTGGGTATGGAACCTCGTTAGCTCTGTACAATTCAGTTTTTGGGTACGAGAACTCATTAGCCATGTACATTTCAATTTTTGAGGATGGGACCTCATTAGACATGTACATCTCAACTCACTTTTAATTTTTAGTACAATTTAATTGAACTTCAGTCTTCAATCACTTGCTTCAGTTTTCAAAATTTATTTATGATAGTACTTTATTTCAACATTTCAATTTTGATAGCAAAAGAAGAAAGGAAGGGTTGAGATTCCTTTTATATGAAGAGAGGAGGATGGCTCTAGCTTTGAGCCATGGGATGGGATAAGAAAGAACCAACCCATCCAAGGCATGGAGGAGAGGCTTGAGCAGAAAAATGGAGAAGGAGAGAGAGGCTCAGCCTCTTGCGTGCGACTAGGAGAGGGATATGGGGGCACCAAATTGGGGAAAAAGGCTGGGCCATCCAGAAAAATGGAGAAAATAAATAAAATGAATTTATTTATTTCTGATTTTTAATTAACTCCATTTTCTAAGAATAAATTGAATGAATAAACGGGCTCCGAAAAATTCTAAAAATTCACCCCTAACTAATTCGAGGGTGAGGAATCTAACGGTGAAGTCGGATTTTTATTTCGATGATTATTTAATTATCCTATCTTTCAGGGTATTTAAATACATTAAAATATTCGCAAAAATCCAACGATTTCTAAATATCTCCGAAGCATCATCCCTAGCTAATTTGGGGGTTATGAGCACAATGGATAATTTGAATTTCAATTTTGAGGTCAAATTAAATACCTCAAATTTCTAATTAATTAAATATATTAAAATATTCCAAATATTTGATTGAGCTCCTAATTGCTCTAAATCTTCAAGGATTGATTCTAATAACTAAATGATCTTAATGAAATGATAATTAGGTTATAATTGAGCTAAAATTTGGCTAAGTAACAACCTAGGGTTCTTACACGATTGCCCCAAGAGCCAATTCTGACACTGGCCTGCTCAATGATAGCTAGAAAATCTATTCTCCGTGGAGGTCGACTAGTAATTATAACACCCAAGTATCAAAGAGAAGATCCTCTCTGAAAGCCCAATTGGATCACGATCCTACAATGTCGGTATGCTGGGGTCTGATGGCTAAACAAAATCTGTGACTTGTGCAAGCTCACATATTGCCCAATCTGGTTCCCATAATTTGCCAAAATTCGCTGCACCTCTCTGCCGGCTGCCTTAGAGGCAGGAGCGAATATGATCAAATCATCTGTGTACATGAGGGGGGAGAAGTTGGGCCCATCCTGATCTAACCTAATGCAGATCAGGTGATCAAGCTTGAACCTCTTTCAAAGACTCAATATCCAAGATATAAGAAAGGTCAGAATTAATCATGGAAATCCTTAAGAATTGGCCAAACAACATTAGTAGTAAGGTATTTTCATAAATGAGTTATATTCATTTGAGCTTCATTGATAAGAAACCATTGGAATGTAAACTAATTGCCTTATATATAACTATAAAAAGGGTAAGCCCTATTATCCTTTATGCATGGGGATAAGTAGAATTAGATAAATAAAAGGTGTCTGCATTCTATTCCCACTTATTAGTATATTAATTTAGCTTGTAGGAAATTGTAAATGGAGTCACCTCTCATATTTTATGCACGAGGATGTGTACAGCCGAGCATAAGAGAAATATATATATATATATATATATATATATATATATATATATATATATATATATATATATATATATATATGCCATTGTTTGTTACAACTTTGGACCAGATGGCTTAGCTTGGATGAAACTGTAAAATGATTCATGCTCTTACCTTTTATGCGCAGAGATAAGTACAATTAAAGCAATCCAAGTATCTGCCTTCAACTATGGTGACATACTGGGAACTTATATATATAAATATATGAATATGAACAATTGAATTTAAGTAATTTATAATAGATAACATGTCAGGATGATTGAATATAGGAACTTAGGACAATTAATAGTATAGGGCAGATGGTAAAATTCAGTACTCTTAGCCTACCAACCTAGACATTTAGATAGTGTCTTAGTAAAATATAAGTAAAAGTGATTTAAGGGATAATTTAATAAACATTTATCATATTATAGTTACAACAAAAACTTTTGTAGTAGTTCAAAAAGCTCAATCGGTTGAGATTATCTTAACAGAAATGATGTAATCAAATCATAATAGATTAATATGTAAAGTAATTTAAATTCATGTTAAGACACGTGTATGTCTTAACATCAAATTAGATTCGGTCAGATAATGTAGGATAAGTAGAAATCAAAGGATATCAAGTCTACAACTAATCGGTAAGTAAGCTTTTGATTTTGCCTTTCAATTTTTGGGGATGAGACCTCATTAGCATTGTACAGTTAAATTTTTGGGTAAGGGACCTCATTAGTAATGTATAGTTCAGTTTTTGGGTACGGAACCTCGTTAGCTCTGTACAATTCAGTTTTTGGGTACGGGAACTCATTAGCCATGTACATTTCAATTTTTGAGCACGGGACCTCATTAGACATGTACATCTCAACTCACTTTTAATTTTTAGTACAATTTAATTGAACTTCAGTCTTCAATCACTTGCTTTAGTTTTCAAAATTTATTTATGATAGTGCTTTATTTCAATATTTCAATTTTGATATTATTGTATTATACTCGTATACTAAACCTTTTTGTTATAGTTTAGTTGGTACATTACATGTCGTTTTACTTCAATTTGTATGCAGTTTACAGTTCTCAATTTATTTATGTAGTTTAGTTCATATACAGTTTTGTAATTGCAGTATAATTAATTGTAATGAATGTGATATCCTAAAATACAAAGCAACCTAAAATGTACTTATACAATTGCTTAACATGAGATTTTTCTTTTTTGGTTGGGGCATTGCCATGTGAAATCGTCATGTCAGATCATGAAGCATTTGGAGGAGCCGTCCTACGAGGTGGAGTCAATCTACGATAAGGAGCGAACTACCTAGATCATTATTTACTGCCTTTATTTCCTATTAGTGAGGAAGAGCAAACATTTATTTTCAGTTCATAACAATTTGTGTTAAGAATTAAACTGGATATATTTTTATTTTCTTTTCTGAGAATAATATATATTTTTTTTCTTTCTAGATGTATGGATATGGATATGGATGTTAGTATATTCTTCCTCTTACCATTATTATTCCACATGGATGCTGTTATACTTCATCCTGATAGGATATTTGGCTTGTTAACTATCCAATGTTGGATTGGTAGCACTAAATAATAACAAGGTCTTTACAGATTCCCTTTGTCCCCCCATGATATTTTAGTCCCCAACCGATTCCTCATTGTAGAGGGAACCTCTTCCACCACTCTTTGGTCCCACTGACTCCAGTATAAAGTATGCGACCTCAACCTGGGTTTGACCTAAGAATAATATATTTCTCAAACTTTTGTTTGACAACCCCAATGTCCGTAAAATTTTTTGTTCTTACAAAACCCTCCACACCCACCATTTCAACTCATCAACCTCTTCTAGTTTATCACCTTTCTCAATCACCACAAATGTTACTTATACCACTCTCCCTTACACCATCATCTAAAGAATTAAATCAACCAACACTAACACTTTTACAACCACCACTAGTAAGAAAATCATAATGCCATCATCCAACCCAAACTAAACCCCATCCTCCCATTCACTTAAAGAACCACACCTATTACCGAAATAACCATGAATTTATTCAACCACAAACTCACACCCAATGATTACTAGATCCATCAATGTGACATCCCTAATTTTATATGTGTGATAAAAATGTGTGTATGTGCTTACACGCAAGTGCACACGATCTAAAGTAATAAAAAAAGGTGGGTTCTCAAGATTTATCATCCTTAGAGATTGATGTATGCTTGTTACTAAGTACTTTCTTCTTTTAATAATATTTACACTATCAACTACTTGGTTTTTTAATCCTAAAGTTTACTCTAAATTATCTTAAGTTTTTTGGCGATTGATTGGATAAAATTGGGGAGAGTTAGATTTCAACATGTGATTTGTCATAGATTTGTGCATAAGACCGTTCATTTAATGTTCTCATTTTTTTTTCCTTGCATTTATCAAGGGGCTATATGTCAAGATTAAGTGTATTCTTAAGATAACCATATCTAGTGCTATCATAAACATGCAAGGGTTCCCATCAAGCACATAGATAATCTTATGATCATTCTTATTGGCTAAAGTCTTATCCTTACGTCTAAGTGATAAAATTTATTTTGTTATATTGTGATCACAAAGTCTTGATCCATTCATGACTCATACTCATCTATTTTTGCTTAACTAAGAAGACAAGCAGTGATGCTCTATGAGTTTATGTCATATCACTCACAGCTTATGTGCATTAAGTTTCCTTGCATAAGTCACAAATGAGCAGTATGGCATAGTGAATGGTTTTCAGCTCATATGCATATAATCTAGCCTTAACAAAGAAACTAGCAATAGTCTACGTAAACTTATATCACATCATCCACTGCTTTACATGCTTATTTTCTTATGTTTAGAATTGAGCTATTATAACAACCCTAGGTTGTTACTTAGCTTAATTACATCCTAATTATCATTTTATTGAGTTTGTCTAGTCATTAGAATCAATCTCCGAAGATTTGGAGCAATTCAGAGCTTAATCGAATATTTGAAATATTTAAGAATATTTAATTAATTAGAAAATTGAGATATTTAATTTGACCTCAAATCAAAATCCAACTTCGTTATTGTGCTTATCACCTCTAAATTAGCTAGGGGTGATATTTTAGTAGCAATTGGAAGTCATCGAATATTTTAATATTTAAAATATCCCAAAAATTAGGAAAATTAAATACTCGTCAAAATCAAAATCCAATTTTACCGTTGAATTCCTCACCCTCGAATTAACTGGGTGTGAATTTTTAAGATTTTTTGGAGCACATTTAGAAATATATGATTTTTTTATTTAAAAGCATTAATTGAATAAATTAAAATATTCAAAAATCAAAATTTCCCTCTTCATTTGGTCCCCTTACTGCTCCTTCCTCCTTCCCAGCACCTTCCTCACCATGCCTTGCACTCAAGAGATTTCTTCCCCTCTCCTTCCCATTCATACTGATAGGAAGGCTCATTAATTGAGCTATGTCACATCATCCCCTTTAAGATGAACCTTCAGCCCTCCTCCATTGAATTGCTGAAAATCCCTCCTCACTCTAAGTTTGCCCAACTGAAGCTTATTCCCTTCCAAGCTCACTCCAAAGCTAAAGAAGAACCTTCAGCCTCTTCCTCCTCTTGCTAGCAATTGAAGAAGAAGAAGAAGCTTCTTCCCTCAAACTCTCAAGCTCCCAAGTTCCTGTAGAAATCAAAGTTATCTTCCTCCATTCATTTCAAGGCCAAGGTACCTCTTTGGTACCTCTTCTCTTTATCAAATGGTTGTTACATTTACTTTACATATCTATTTCATGCTAATAAAAACCCATGTTTGAGATGTAGAGATCATTAGAGCTCATTAAGATAGTAAGCTTTAAGAAAGAAAATCCATTCTGCAAATATGATTTTTGTATACCTTAACCTTTAACCTTATTATTTGCATCGTTAAAATGATCCTTTCATGCCAATTTTGGTATCAATGGAAATGTCTCGAAAATATCTTTCCGTCGGTATATAGCACCGCACGTGAAGTCATATAAATTGAGAGTATTTGAGTGCAAACGGAGACCTATTACGGTTTTCGCACCAGCGAAATCACCATCGGGTACTACAGCACGCCGCAGTGCCTGAGTTTCAAAATTGGGTCCGCCGTAGCCCACCATAGCGCGCCGCAGCAGCATATAAAATTTGATGAAGCATAATAATTTTTTGAAATTAAATTAAATCCGTCGCATCATGCCATAGCGTGCCACAATGCTGAAATCCGTTGCAGCGCGCCACAGTGCTAAAATCCTCCGTAATGTATGAAAAGGCTGCAACCCGCCGTCGCGCGCCACAGCCCACCTGGATCTCGGCCAGAAGGCGCTACCACGCGCCGTTGCGCCCATAATTGTCCAAAAGTGCCCAGAACTGTCCGGAATTGCCCATATTTCTAATTTTTTGCACTCATTCTAATGACCCTAGTAAAATTAAGCATTGCATGAAATTGTAGGTAATGTTTGAATATGGAAAAAAATTAAATTTTGACCATTTTTATAAAAATAGAACCATAACATTGAAATGATCATAACTTAATCATTAGACATCATAATTCAATGTTCTTAAACTCTATGGAATTCTTGGATAGTAAACAATAATAAACTAACTGAATTTTTATATTTCACTAAGTGAAATTACCAAAATGCCCTTATTAGTTAAAATCATTAAATTGGACCCATAGGACTTAATACTTGTCCAAATTTGATGTACCTACTGTCTATCTTCATGTTAGACAGCAAGGAATTATTTGGCATCAACAAAATCTAATTTAGAGCCTTTAATTAAAAAGTAGCATTTTAGACCCTTAAGTAGATGGCAAAATCATCATTTTGCCCAAAATTTAGGTTAAGTGCCCTTAACCTCTAAAATATTATTTAAATCATTAAAACTAGTAATATAATTGATTTGAAATCAATTTAAAATACTTAACCTCATAATTAAGTAATTTGGTAAAATTCTCATTTCAAGTCTTAGGAATTTCCTATGTAAAATCCATGAGCTTCTAACCTAGTTTAAACCTCACCAACAATTAAAGAAAAAAATGTAATAACTATCATCAACTCCTAAAATTCCCTAAGTCATTTATTAGGAGCTTCTTAGGATTTACACTCTACATTAGGATCTTTTTCTTAAGATTAGGATTAAATATTAGGTTAAATTTTATTTATTGAGTAAATGAGTTATTCAATGAATGAATCTTTAGTTTTATTATTTTCTAGATTTCCATACTTTAATTCTGATTATTTTATCTTTCAACTTTAGATTAAAATTAGGAGAATCATTCTATTAAGTTTTGATTATACTTAATAGTATTTGCCTTAATCATTAGTCCACATTTAGACTTAAACTTTAGTCCTTAAGCTTTATCTTTTGGATTATGTGATTAAACTCAATTTGTGGTGTTAATTCATAATCTCTAGTTTTAGTAGATCATACTAAGATCTTAGCTTAGAGCTTCTAATTTTATCAAATATGACATGTTGATTACTTATTTAACTTGTAAGCGATATTTATTGAATTAAGTTAGAACCTGGTCAGTTCTAATTGCTTTTAACTTATAAGGTCGTGCTTCTAAGTTACACTTAATAATAGGAATTGGGGATCCTGAACTTGTGTAACTTTGAATAGTCAGAATTGTGTAATAGATAATAACTGATATCACATTGTGTAGTAGAGTCCCTTGCTCACTATTATTTTACTTATGATTTTGCATTCCTTATATTACGTGCCTTATTCTTTGAACATGTTATACAATATATCATTATTGCATGAAATGAAAATATAGAATAATTAAGATAACATTTGCATATGGTTCAAATACTTATTGATCTTTCACATTTTACCCTACTGGATAGGGGTAAGGAAAATAAGGATTACTTAATATTACTCATTGAGGAGTGTTATGTTAAGTTGGAACCCAAATAGTCTTGCATGCGTGCTTGACTCCTCAGCTAATTCTGTATATGTCCACAGAAATTAAGTAAATTACTAAATATTATTGCAGTTATGATTATTGCCTCTTCAGTTCAATTTTTTATCTATTTTTTCAGCCTAGCCTCAAATAAAGTTAAGAATATATACATGCACTTGTTGCAGCAGGCTAGATTAGCCCTCCTTATAATATGGCAATCATTACATACCCGTTTATTATTTATTATTTACTATTTTACTGTGGTATTTTACTTCAGTCAGCTTTAATTTACCTACTTACTTACTTATATGATGCTACTTTCTGTTACTATTTATTATACATATCGCAGTCGGATTATTTATTTTTAACCTGCTTATGTCAAGTGATCATAAGCATATTTAAGATGAGTCTTTTCCTGTAATAACCCTAGGTAAAATAAATATTGATTGATTTAATTTTTAGCATTTTTGCTTTTAGAACATCAACATAAGCCTATCTGGAAAATTTGAAGTTCATTGGACTTCTCTAAGTCAAAAATTACAAATTTATCAATCTAGATGCCCTAGTCTAGACCCAAAATATTTTGATCTCAGAATTAAAATCTGATTGCATTTTTGAATTTCCCACCCCCAAATTAGCTAAGAGTGAAATTTTGGTGCAAATTGGAGTTCATTTGGGCAATAATTCAATATAATTTAAAATGGTGCAATTGCACTTAAGGGCTCCATACAATTTAAAATTGCAAATATACCTTCAGCCGTTTTTAAAATAGCGGGCACGATCTGAACCGTCCATTCCTCGGGTCAGATCGTGCGGTCCGCATTTTGATCAAGATCTATCAATCTAGACCGTTCCGCGGTCCGATTGAAGGATCGGACGGTATCCCTCTATCCGCCGTAAGTAGCGCTGTGATCCGTCCGATCCAGAGATCTAAATCCAACGGATGATCCTCGTTCCGCGTTCGGCCGTTACCTGTCTGAGAATCTGAGCCGTTCCGTGTCAACGATCGATCAATCCAACGGCTGCCGTGGATCCCGCACTGTTCTTCGTCTTCCTCTCTTCCACGCGAACCCCGACAGGAAAAAAATCGCATCTCCGACAGGCAGAGCCTGTCCCCCACTCCCCAATCCAGCTCAGCAGGGTCGTTGAGGCATTTCCTGTTAGGGTGGCACCTCTGAATCGGGCTCTCGGGCCCGGTGCACCTTAGTAAGGAAGCTTTGGAAGCTCCTCTTGACTCGAGCTCTCGGGCCAAGCCAAGCCGAGCCCAAACCCAGCATTTCCTCCCAACACCTCCCTAAGGCTATAAATAGCCTCAGACCTCACCTCTGGAGCTCTTTGCTGTTGAATTGAGCTAAATTCCAATTCCTTCTCCGGTCGCCATGGCTGCCCTGCCAGGTTACCTCCCGTTTCTCCCAACCTTGCGTTCAGCTGATAGAGGGTTGCTCCTGGAGTTCAGAACCCCTAAGCGCCTTTCTGCTGCAGCATAGCATCCTCTGCCTTCCAGCTGAGCTTTATCCAGTAAACCAGGTACCCCACGTTTTGGACTGAGCCATATGGGCTCAGTTCCTGCCTAATTTCTATCTCCACACTCTTCCCTAGCTAAGGCGAACTCATTGCAATTAAATTGGTGCGCTGGGGGGGTCCATTCGATCGTATCGATCGAACGGGTCATCCGTCTCTCAGAGCTTAGGGACCGAGTAAGGTCCCAGGGATCTAGAGCCTCCCAAGGCCTCCTGAAATGGGGCTTCGGTCCGTGCTTACGCCCTGATGGTGAACGGATTAAACCCCAGCCCTAGCAGGCCCCTTGTGAGGAGAATT
Organism: Gastrodia elata; assembly: GCA_016760335.1. Classification (NCBI taxonomy): domain Eukaryota; kingdom Viridiplantae; phylum Streptophyta; class Magnoliopsida; order Asparagales; family Orchidaceae; genus Gastrodia; species Gastrodia elata. The sequence goes on along the minus strand of CM028684.1, from coordinate 23,741,862 downwards.
TCTCCTCACAGTGAGCTCCTTTCAGGGGAAACGGAGAAATAAGGTCCTGAGAAATTAGGCCATCCCAGTTAACAATTTCAGGTTCTAAGGGTTGGTCTCTGCCCTAGGAAGGTGAAGTCGTCGTCCTTACGCCCTGGCATGGCTCGCCAACTGAGAATTTTGGTGATTAGGGTTCGCCCCAATCATTCTCAGTCGGGGCCAGGCGCGGGGAAGAAGACGACAGCGCGGGTCGGGTCGACCCGTGACCCACACTGTCGAACAGTAACGGGCCTTCAAGCCCGATTGACCCGCGTGATTTGAATCGGGCCGGCGCCGTTTTAAAATCAATAATACACAGTAACGGGCCGTAGGCCCGAATGACCCGCGCTATTGGGATCGGGGCCGGTGCCGTTTAAAATATTAATAAAGAATTTATGATTTATTTTCCTTAAGGAAATTAGGAAAATACAATAGAAAAATACATAATGTATTTTCTTAATAACTTTTAATCCACTAGTTAAAATTTTATGATATCATATATGAAATTTTTTAGAAAAATCTCAGGAACTTAAATATAAAATAAAATCACACATCTGATGATTAGATCTTTAATTATTGTTTAATTATAGTGAATCTTAATTAGGGTAGATTAGTAAAATTACTTATCCAAATTGCATGATTAGGGTGCCATTAGTTCACAGATGTTAATTAGATTGCATGTGCCAAGTTTAATATTTTTCTGAGTTCTGTAAATGTAGTTATGCCCTAATCTTATCAAATCATAATTAGTGCATTTTGGGGTTTATACACATTGGATCATAGCAAATTTAGTCTCTGATTACTTGTATGATTAAGTAGGACTTACATGCCAAATTTTATGTAATTTGAATGGTTGGATTTTTATTTATGTGCTAATCCTTTTTTCTTACAATTAGGGTTTGGTTAGCACTAAGTAACCACTGTTTATTTGACTTTAATTATTATTTTGGCTTATAACAGTAGCCTAAATGAAATGAAATCACCTTTTATAAACTTATTAAGTATACTTGAATCAACATAAAACTATAGAATCTTAAATATCTTAATTAATCTAAGAAATATTAAGATTTGGATCAAGCTTTTAAGACTTGATCTAAATCTAGGCTTGCCACCAATAATGCATAATTAATCCACTAATTTGACATTGATCTTTAAATATATACTTAATTTGACTTAAGATTTGAGAATGAGTCAAGCCATAATCTACTTAAGGCAAATCTAAAATCATAACAACCCTAACTTAGCTATATTGATTACAAGACTTTGAATTAAACATTTTCCAACAATGCATTTGATTTACTATTGATTCTAAACATTTTAATTAGACAAAGTAAGGTTAATAATAATCTTTGTGATTTCACAATCTGAATCGGACCTTAAGATCCCTGATTTTCTCTTAAGTAACAAACCTGCATAATAAGATCTTTAATACTAGGTTGATTTTAACAAGTGATCAAATCCTTAACAATATGTTTGATTTACACCCCATAATCTTAATCTAAGTATGATCAGATGATTCTATCATCTGATCTAATCATTCTAAATCTAATAATGAACCAGAACCTAATAGTCTAATATCAACATCTAAAGAAGAGATCTTGATGCTCTCTTCATAAGATCATCTTAAATTATATAAAAGACCTAAATTTATATATCATGAGGTAGAAGGCCTTGTATGAATCCTTGAGGTAAAAATATAGAAGATCCCTTCACCTTAGAGCCCGATCAATTCTTCTTGTGGTAGTAATCTCTTAAGACACTAGAAGAGATACATCTCCTTGTGGTAGAATCCATATTAAGTGATCATTGATCACATTTGATTGGTGAAACTTTGTATAGGACTTATCTATTAGTTTAAGACTTGTAGTCTTGATAAATCTTGTTCTATTAAATAGACTTGATTGAACCATGATTATTGGGTAGTGCAGTATAGTATACCCATATTACTGGTCCCCGGTAATATTCGGGATTGGTTGAGTCACTCTAAGTAAGATTTGTCTTTATTGCTATCCTGCGGGCTTAGGCGGACATAACCTCACTTAGAATAAATCAATCAATCCTAAGAGTGTATTAAATGGGTACCCATTCCTTAGTTTTATTGAAGGACAGTTGCCATCAAGCAATGCCTCCTAGCGAAGATCGCTTCAATAGGTATGGCTTAAATAAAACTAAGGAAAAAGGGGAACTACCTTCCTTAAGATGCTAAGTATGATTGTGAGTTTAGTGACCAAATGCTTAGTTTGAGATACAAAAATCATCATCGTATGGTGCCTCCTAATGAAGATCGCTTTATTAGGGTGGCATAATCAAACTAAATGTCAGGTCCTATCTGTGCAGCATATTTAATATGGGTATACAATCACCTTGCCCCGTGATCTTTGAGTAAACAAGCAACCTTAACTAAATATCAATCTAGAGATTTGGAGTCAGAATCCTTTTAGCAGAATTCTGCACAGTGGAGACTTAGGATTCATTTATGTTTCTTACTATGTTCTTCATGGATTTTGTGATTTCCATTCATATCATATAATGACATAAGCATAAGCGTAGTCATGAGTTGAACTCATTCCTTCTGTTGTGACACATGGTTATTAATGATATAGTATGAGATACGGAATGTTATATACACAGACTGGGAAATTTCAGGGAGCATCTGCGTCACCATACTGACTTCCTAACTATTGTGTTTACATTGGACCGTACTACTCATAAGCCTTCAGTGGTAGCTCTGTGATGTACCGTGGTGTAGTATATATGTGTGCATTATTTCAGTGGCATATAGTACAGCATTTGACATTCTTTTTACATTGATTTTTGAGTATCTGATATTTTCATTTACCTTCAGTATTTACTTTTGACGTAGTGCTACTTTGCTTAGTTCTTACAGTTCAGTGATTTGATGCTTTATAGTTTTCCTGCACTTTTACTTTATGTTCTTGCATATTTATTATATTTAGATTAGCTTGTATAGCTAGCTTCGATGTGTTAGACTTCTTGTCTAACACGGGGTACTTTTGGGATTCGGCAATTTGCTAGATCCCGAGCAGTTATTGGAGACAGGTCAAGAAGATGTCCCGGAGACTCAGGAGGAGCACTTGGAGCTGTAGGGGATCGATCACCTACTTTTACTTTTTAGTTCTTTTCAGTATTCTGGCTAGACTCTTTATATTTTTGCATTATTATGGTTTGTAATAAAACTATGGATGTATTTTCATTTTTTTTCTATTCTGAGATGGATATTTTCTACTGCTTGAGACGAATGTATTCTGGATGTTTTGCTTTTTAGCTTCCGCACTCTGTTATATTAATATACATAGTATTATGATGTGATCGGCGTACAGGAAACACTGATATATTTTGTAACATACATGGGTCCTTCTCTCCTCCCTTACACCTTATGTACGTACTAAGTCTAATACCTAAGATAAGGGTTCCATTCTTATCCTAGGTATTGGCTCTCGAGCCTACTCTTAGGGTTCGAGTCAGCGGCCTTCAGTATGACACTGTCTCCTTAGCCTATTCGGGACGATTGGTTGTACTTGTATGGCCCACCCTTTTTCCCGAGTAGTGCACCGTTTCGCCGCCAATCTATGAATTATACTCGTATTTTGCGCATGGTGACGGGATGGGGCGCTACATTTCCTTCAGTATTTTCTTTACTTTATGTATACTTATATGTCTAACCTTGTTACAGCTTTAGTGTTGAGGTATATTCTCTTACCTCATATATTTCTTAGTTATAAATATTTTTATTTATAGCTTATTTCTTCATTTGAATGCTTGTTGCACCCATATGTCTTGCTTGTTTTATAGTCTAAGTAAAATAGTGATATCATATAATTCATAAAATATAACAACCTAAAATGTACTTAGACAATATGTCTAATCAGATTTTTCTTTTCTTTGGCTGAGGCCCTATCATTGTGAAGCTGACAATGGTAGATTTCGAGTTATTCGAGGTAGTCGAGCCTTCTGAAGATCAGATTCAGGAGGAGGAGTATGCTGCCGCTGGAGATCCTTAGCTTAGCTTCTCTTTTATTTTTGTGAGGATGAGAGCTTTATCATTTTCATTAAAACTTATTTAATATTTATAATAATTCAGATATTTATGTATATTTTTTACTGTACTATTTTATTCTGAGCTGCATATTTACTTCTTACTTGTATTGTGGTAGATTGGATTTAGTATTTTTATCTTTCTTGCTTTCGCACTCTGATGAATTTATATACTTAGTGAATGATTCGACTGCATTATTTATGGCACATTCTTCACTTATTAACGGATTGAGGATTACACCTTAATCTAATGATAAGTGAGGGATTTGTCAAAGTGGCACACCACTTATTAGCCTTGATTGTTGGCAGTTAAAGGGTGGGGTGCCATAACTATGGAGTTCATAGATTTTTTTAAATTATTCCTCGTAGCTCTAGTGCATCTAACATCTCATTTCAAGCAAGTGCACGCGCAGTCAGGCTATGTGAACTTATGTCACTTCATTCGCAACTAGATGCTCATAATGCTATTGATTTAAATGAGGAATGGTCATCTGGCTCAACAAGGGTTTTAGAAAACAAAGTTTTAATTCATTTAATGATTCAATGCTAGAACTATATATTCATATTTTCCTCAAACATAAGAGAAAATATTTAGCTCAAAAACTCTTAATTTTTCATTACAATGAAGCTCTTTTACATGCATCATTTCTATTACATTTCACATGTTTTTTGCCTAACCCTCCCCAAAAGGAAGAAGATACATATGTTGTACAATATATTCATGATGCTCTTACAAGTTCAAAGTACAATGAACAATGGGATCATAAATACAATACAAGAACTACTTTCCCCATCGTTCATTTTATACATTAATTTTATCTTCTCTTTATCTACCCTTGATTCCCTGTCATTGGATCTGTGCTTTCTCTCCTTCTTTTTGCTGTTGCTTTCCTCCTCATGAACTCTTTGGATGTTATGTGGATGCTAGGGTTCCTTCCCTTTTGAGAGGTCCAAAAAATCCTGATTGTTTCTCCAAGCTTCTCTTAAATAGCCTTCCTCTCTAGCCCACATGATTTAATTATGGCTTTAAATTTCTCCTCCTAATCATTCTTAAAGCTTGGACTCTTTGAATGCATATGCTTTGAATATTTTTTTATTCCTCCTTAAAAGTGGAAAGATTAGCTCATTTTTTTCCTCATTTAGCATTGGGAGTTGTAAAGTTTAATTAAATTAAACCTCTTGGACTCCTAGTTGTTCAGCTTTCCTGTACAGTTTCGACGGTGAGTGCCATGACGCGCTGTAGTGCTTAGCTTGCGGTGGTCAAGCGTCGTGGTGTGCTGTGGTGCTAGTCATCCAATTAAATACCTTGAATAATAATTAATTGATCCCTGCTACCGCACGCTATAGCGTCATGCTCTCGGGGGTCTGAAGCTACAGTGCGCTTTGGTGTCCGCTATCTTAATCGGCTTCCTAAGCTTCTGCTATAGCGCGCTATGGCGTCTTGCTCTCGAAGCTTGGGCGTTACAATGCGCTGTGACGGCTGGCTTTGCTTATGATGGCGTTGCGGCGCGTTGTAGCGTCACGCTCTGGAAGCCTTAGCACTTCAACGTAGTGGCATCTAATTTTCTCCTTTTGTGGAAATTTGATCTTAAGTTGAAAAATCATAAAACAAATCAAAATGGATTGAAATAACCAATAATTCTATTAAAAATAGTTAAATATACTAAGAAATATATATAATTTGGGGCTCATCGATGTGTAACAAAATCCATTCAACTTAAGAAAAAATACAGAAAATGATTCCATAACTAAATAATTTACTGATTTAAGCATTTACATGATTTTTTCAGATTTTACTCACAATAAAATTTAAGTTGAATTAAAGGAAAGTTAAAGTGAATATGCAACAGAGTCGTCCATCTTAAGGCTGGCCACGCTTTTCCTCGTTATCCTAACCTGAGATGTGAAATATGTCAGAGTTTGAATCTCAATTAGGCTAATCTAAATGCTTGTATATCATTACTTACATTGTACATATGCAATGTGCAAAGCAATAGGAAATATAAGTATAAAAATGCATGAAAAACCCTTTATAAAACTAATTAGCAATATTTAAAGCAATTTAGTCTCTAATCATATTTTGAAATTTATTTATTTGCAAAATAAATGTTGAGCAACATATAAATAAATATATTTTTGGGTCTTTATTTATGCTTCCAAATGAGAGGCAATCTTTCATGCAAAGTGTATATATAGAAGCATTAATGCTTGTTACAAAAATATCAAACTTCTTAGAAATAGTAATTTCTTGTGGAGAAATAAACATTTATATATACATCATTCATTTGGGCAAATAATCAGAAACATAAGAAATCAAATATGTATGCTTAATTATCGTATTTGAGTTCCTATCATACCGTATATCTACGTCATACTCATCGTATACCTAGTCATAATTTCTTATCCCTCTGGATGATCGGACTTGCCCCATCCTAAATACGTATTTGTACATATATAATAATCTACAAATTTGGAACACATAATTTCAATGTGAAAGAAGCTCAAAACCTTCACTATCATGAAAATGACATAATTGTATATTGTAATATCCTTGTAAAAGAAGCTCAAAACGAAGCATTATAGAATAATATATATTTTTTAACTTTATTATTTTAATTCAATTTAAATTTTTTGGATTTTTTTTACTTGGATTCTAAATTTTACAAAATTGTGTATTTTAAGAAAACAAACACATGTGCGCTAAATTTTTTGAATATAAACACATATTATAATATTAATTAATTTTGAATATTAAAACTTCAAAAATTCAAATTATTTTGAACTAAATCTTATGAGATTTAAAATATAATCTTCGGATTTGAATACTTAATCTAATAATATAAAAAAAAAACATTGTTTTGGACTTGTACTTTATTTTCATTAATTTTTTAAATTAAAATTCCAAATATTAATTTAGGAAATATTAAATTGGGATCACTCTCAATTTTATGCAATAGTATTCTTAAATTGTGCTTTTATCTAATGACATTGATTTAGTTTGATTTGAATTAGTCAATAATAGTGTTGTAAACATGTGTAGGTTGTTATGAGAAATATTATTTAGACCCGTTAATGTGGCACACAAAAAAACACATCTAATAAAATTTGAATATCATTTCATTAGTATTTATTTATTTACATTAAAATAATACAATTATTATTTCTAAAGTTTGTATTGAAATAATATTCAAATCTCATTTGATGAATTTTTTTAGTGGGTCTAAATAGCATTTCTCGGTTGTTATACATACCTACTTTCAAGAATTTAAGACTTTCTCCAATGAATACCCTTTACCTCAATATTATACTACTATCAACATCCCCCATCGAAGCCACATTTGCTCAAGCCAATAAATAACTTGCATGGCTTGATGTAATAGCCATTAATATTGGTGTCTTTAAGAAAAGAAAAACAGCACTATGGCATTTGTATCTTCAAACCCCAGTTCGTTTGGACGATAAATGCTACTCCCAACTACAATTGGGCATAAACTAAACTGCTATTGTTAACCTGATCATTAAACTAACAACCATAAGAGTTTTTCTCACATTGGCCATCTTTAATAAGAGGTACATACTTCACTTGAGTTTTAAATTGCCTTAATGACAATACTATATGAGATCATCTGATTTTCTAACCCTCATAAGCCTATGAGCATGGTACCAAACTTTTGCATGTACTCTATATGATTCTAACATGAAAAATAACACCATGAACTCATCCTTTCACCCTTATGAACACAATGGCTCTCTACAAATACATAAACAATGTCCAACTAACTGACTTATATCCAACCTTTCTTGTTTATATTACCAACCAACCTACTTTCAAATTCCAACTTTAAATTCGTAGTCACCTTCGCCACTTTCTAGGTATCACAAATAGCCAGTATCCATCCCAACATCAATACATTACTACCTTAATGAAATTAGCATTGAGTAACTCTAAACCATGCTCCACATCCACAACCCAAACAATTCCCTTCACAATTCATTAACACAATAGACCCCACTCCATTTCTGCCTAATAAGAGCACTACGATGCTTACCCATCACATGACCAAACAGATAATAAACAAATTGAGCCAACACAAGTATAAACACAGCAAAGTTCAATGGATTGCAACAAAACAAATCTTATGATCATCAAACTTCACAATTCCATGTTTAAGCTTACAATAATGTAGACTAGGCTAGCTTGATCATCAAAAATTCACAATACATAACTTTTTTAGGACCAAATCATATCTATTAGAGTTCCCAAAAACAACACATTGTCGCCCCATCTAATACAAAAGCAGAATAAGATTTCTGCCTATATGGTATTCGAAGCAACTGGCAACCATCCAACTGAGTGCTGCAATCTCACTATTAATAATATTGATGACAACCCAATCTTTCACAATCACACGAAGTTGTTAACATTAAATATGGTTTTTTCATCTAGGAGTTTACTAAGCAAATGAAGCTGCTATAATCCAAGCACAATTCACCTAATGGATGCACTCGCCAAGCCCTCAGCTCAGGCACTGACGTTACCTTTTTACATTCAAGTTTGTCTCAATGGCTCCTAGGACAAAATTGTTGGGGCATGTTAACACCACAATAGTAGATCCTCTTCTAAAAATACTAAATAACTAAGAGATCTTCACCATCCATTGGTAACCTTCTATGCTTCCAGGCCTTGGATCATTATAAATTACTTAATATATACTCCTGTATATTATACAAGATGAAACTAAAAATATACTACTTGGGTATCCCTGCTATATAATATCCATTTAAATTAAATTCTAACAGAAACTACATATGCTTTTACAAATTTTAAGAAATTCAAATGCCAAAGAACAAAAAGAGAATGGATTACAACCAAGTCTAAGATAACAAAAAATAAGATAGCACGACAAGGAGCTTGAAAATTCGCTCCCATTCACTCATGATATATCAATTGTTGAATCATCCAAACGAAAAAGGACATCTATTGTTTTGGTATCAGTAGTATTGACAATAATCTCAAGAAAAAAGTTTAAAAAGAGAAAACTCAAGAAAAATGGCAGAATGGGTTAATGAGTAGACTCTTCAAATTAGACACACTTGGCACAGATTCTATAGGATTGCAACAAGACAATGCTTCCTTTTTCTCATCTGAATACCTGTTGAAATCCATAGGCTTCCCTTACAAAAACATATCTGAAGTGGCTTCATGCTCTGGAATCCTGTATGAGCATCCCAACTCCTCAGTTGAGCCCCTCCTAATCAAAGTTGTCCGCTGCAAGAGACGGACCAAGGCTTGAACAACTTCAGACATGGACGGCCGAAACTCAGGCTCAGCCTATATATCAATCACAAAAGCATTTGATTTCTTACAATTCTTAACTGGACAAAAGAATTATATAACACACGGATAAACAGTTCTAAATAAAATATGAACATTACAATGCTCTAACACTACAGCGATTAAATAATCCAATAATCAGTGGCAGCAAAAATTCCAAGCAAGCTACATGCAAGATAAAATAAACACATGTAATGAGAAAAGTTTCTAGAACACATGTAGTTTTTCTCAAATCTTTTCCCTGATTCCATTAAACTGCTAAATAAATGATGGAGAATGCGAGTTATGATAAGAATAAAGGAAAAGAACTACCTGAACACACAAAGCAATGATGTCGGCAAAGCGGGATAGTGATTTCGCAGGATACATTCCTTCAAGTGCAGGATCAACCATTTTTGCCAAAGCATCAATATCATGGAGTTGAGGCACCGCCCATCTTACTAGAGACTGCTCAGATCGAATTCGAACACTGAAAGATCGAGCGCAAAACATTAATTTAATTGAGAGTCAAAAAGTCAAAAAGAATGCTGAAAGTTCTAGGCAAATAAGTGGTTCTGTGATAATTCACCTGTCAAGTGGTTTTCGACCGGTCAATAGCTCTAACAACACTACCCCAAAGCTATATACATCGCTCTTTATTGTGTAAATTCCTGACATTGCGAATTCAGGTGCACTATAACCAAATGAAGGCACCATTTCTGCTGAAAGCTGCGAATTTGCATCACAAATAGAGAGTTCAGAATAAACAGGAATTTCTAAAAGCTATATTAAAGACAAAAGCACAAGATTGAATGTAGGGGGCATGCCTGTCTTTCAGTATTGTGAGTTAATGCAGCTAGTCCACAATCTGTTAAATGTGGGTTCAGATCTTCATCCAAGAGAATGTTTGCTGATTTCAAGCTTCTATGTATAATAGACGGCGAGCACACTTCATGCAGGTACCTAAGAGTGGTTGGATATCTATGAGTTCTAATGTTTGTATGAAATTTAGTAGGAATTGGGTTCCCATTCACAGATCTCCACTTAAACTATAGTTTACAAAAATAGAATTTCAAAATGAGATCCAAACGAACACATGGTGAAAAAAACAAGTCTACACTAAACTTACTCTAGAGCTCTAGCAGTGCCGAGTGCCACTTTTACACGAGCATTCCAAGTAAGGCTTTTGCTCACTTCAGTAAAATAAAGCATGTCATGTAATGTTCCGTTTGCAATGTATTCATAGACTAAAAGGTGTTGACCTTGCTCAGCACAATATCCTATTAAAACTGTGATGTTTGGGTGCCTCAAATGTGACATATTTGATACAGCCTCAAGAAAATTTTCTTCATCTTGCAAGGACAATGCTGCGCTATCAAGCTTCTTAACAGCCATAATCTAAGCAAATAAAAAATAATTTAGTGAAATAATTTAACTATGCTTAAGAAAATAAAAATGTTTAAGTTTTTAAATTTCTCTTATAAGTTTTCAGCAGGAACGGTATGTTTATAAGTTACAGTGCTATATTTTCTAGCATAGGAACGATGGCAAATACATTTTACTGGAGCACACACATCAGGAAAAATTTCGAAGGAAATGCTATGTTACATTGAACTAAATACATATTCGTTGAAATTACTTCTCAGCAAAAAGAGGCATCCAGAACTATTTCAATTAATATAAATGATAGCCAAAAAAATTATAGCATAATTACCAAATTCATTAAGCATAAAATTGCAAATTGCCGTTACAAGAGCAAAAAGTGCAGTGATGAAATAATGTCAGCTGACATGGAGCACAGTGACAATTAAGATGCTTTTATCCACAACACTAAACTGTTTATGATTTATATATACTATAAATATTTACTTCCATACCATTCGAATAGTTAAAAATTGCAGGAATACCGCCCTCCCTAACTCCATTAATAGCTCCACCAGCTCAATAGCAACAGCTGGTGTGTAAATGACAGTAGGATTTTCCAAATCTACAACCCTACATTGGTGGCTGAGTCATTGACTGAGACCAAGGGAGAAAGCAGAAAAAAATAAGGCTTGTTACATAGTTTCCTCAGTTCCTCTTTTGTAGATAACTGGCAGCAATAGAGACGACAACTCCAGCTGGCAAAGGTTGGAGGTAACAATAGTGAAGTTGCTGACAGAGTTAGGGGGTGGTATTTTTGTGAAGTTTTAAATATTAGGGTGCAATGGTATGATTAAAACTTAATCATGTAAATTATACTTATTGTCGTGTGCACATGAACACCAAATTTAAGGATATATAGATTCCTTAAAAAAAGGTGTTTGCATTATAAGAGTGTAGTTAATAAACAAGCTATTGCTAACAACTTTGAGAAAGAGCCATTCTGCGTAATAGAATAACAAGATTTGGAAAAAACAAAGAAAAAACTTGGATCAATCAAGAATCATTATGAGTATGATTCAAATATCAACAAGCAAGAATGTAGACGAGGGATCAAACATTCAATACCTTTCCATTAGAAAAATCTGCCCTATAAACACGACCAAGGGAGCCTTCACCAATAAGGCTTTCCTGGCAAAAACTGTTTGTTGCAGTCTGAAGAGAAGCAACACTATAATAAGCTGCAGTAATTGGAACTCTTGGCATCCTAGCAGACCGACTTTTTTCGGTTAATTTATCAACTGCCTTTTTAACAGAAAGTGGTTGCTTAGATTGCGCATCAGAGGGAGGGCTTCCATGTTTTTGTTCTGTTATCCCTTTATTCTCTTCAAGATGAAGTGAAAAATCATTAGAAGAAAGAATATTCACTTGATAGTCTACATTTATATATCACAAAGTAACCTGTATTATACAATTTATTATAATGGGCTCATGTAATTTCTAGTGAATACAAAACATAATGGAGGCCAAGATTTTATTTTTCACTCATTTAGAGTTCAAAAACTATTAATGTTATTGTTATTAAACCTTAGGTCTCCATTGTAAAGTTAAATAAAATAGAAGTACAGCACAGCCTATCTGTTGATGAATTACTAATATTTTTCAAGTTTTATTTAAATATCAATCAAGGATTGACAATCATATTGTGAGAATTAAAACTCTAAGACATTTGGACAACATCAGAGTCTATGAATGTAGCAAGGAAGAAAAAAAAAAAAGAATGCTAAATGTATTCTAGCAAATTAAATTTTGAATGGTGACAGATAAAATAAATTGCATGAACAAGAGTTAATGTAGAAAATGAAGAAATACCGAGAGATTGTTGAAGAGAGAAGGGTTGTCCATTAGAAGATGTGGGCTCCTTGGTTCGAAAATTCCATTCTGTCGGTGCATGCGAAGAGATATAATCTGAAAACTGATTCCATTCTCCTGAGAGAAAGCACTAGCAGTTAAGAAAATGAATCCAGGCATTTTCAATTAGAACTTTAAAAATATGATGCCTGCCGGCTTTGCATTCATTATGTGTACATATTGCAAGTCAACTACTAAGATAACATGTAATAGTTTCATGTAAATAGGCTTATATTGACTTGATATGCTAAAATATCAAACTCTCATATACAATTCACCATTCTTTAATGATTGAAGTCGCTGGTATCGTAGCATACTATAAATGCTTCAAAAGTTTAAATTTCCAACCACATCAATACAAGCCATCGCATATTTTCTGTATGTAAGTCTATATATTGTTTTGTTTGGAAGCCAAATAAAAACAAGTTGTATATAATAGAAGTCTGAGCACTATCCCTTCAAAAGTCTGTTAAGAAGTTCCTTTTCATGATCAAGCCATTTTCTTAACTTTTACTTTAAATGAGTTTGAAAACTTGTTTCAATAAGAAAAAGTTATCCAAAGTTGGGGGAAGTTACAAAATGATTAAATTGGATACAATTTTGAGAGTTTAGGGACTATTTTAAACACTTAAGAAGTCAGGAGTAGTTGAACTCATTGAAAAGTCTGAAAACCATTTTGTCAAACTTTCAATTGAGCACCATATTAAGCATGCCTATTAGATTAATGCTACAAATAGCCCTTTAAAAAATTATTAAGCATGCCTATTAGATTAATGCTACAAATATTTACTAATGCATTCTCCACTATGAAAAACTTTTAATTCCCTTCCGTTTCTAATATATATATATATATATATATATATATATATATATGAGAAAAATGGATCAAACAAAATTAATAAATTTATCAAAAAGTGCACAAGTTCAACTTACCATTCACCTCATCCAAACAATGTAGGGCGAAGTTTTTAAATCCTTCCTCTTAACTTAATTCTAAAAAGTGCTTAAATATGTCAAATCATTCTAAAGTAAAAAAGGTCTGCCATCTAGAAAATATTTAGCACATGATCTTTTAGTAATGTATAAGAAAAATACATATACAATAACACCACCACCACAAAGCATTAGTTCGACAAGGTGGGATCAGCTACATGAATCCTTTACTTCCATTGTGCATAGTCAAATAGAAACCACTTCCTAAGTTTCACACAGAGATCCTTTCTAATGATTTCTTCACATGTCTTTTTTAGTTTTCCACTTCCTCTTCTTTTAACACGAGCAATATTCATATACTCAATATTTTTGGCAGGGCATTAAATAGTCTATGCTTAATATTTTTAAACCATCCATAAGGTGCATTCACTAATCTTATCCATTATTGAAGACACTCTAACCTTGCTACAAATGAACTCATTTTTTATTATATCATTTCGAGTATGCCACTCATCCACCTTAGCATCCACCACTATAACACTTAATTTGTCGACAAGTTTCTTTTTTGTAGTTCAACATTCAGCTCCAAAAAACATAATCAGTTGTATTGCTGTTTTACAAAAAAAAATTTTAATTTTTGGTGAGATTTTGCAATCGTACAACACTCTAGAAGCGCTCCTCCATTTCATCAAACTAGCTTGGGTCCTATTAATCACAAAGCTCTCTAAGTCCTTGAGGTTATGTTTTTTTTTTTTTTTTGAAAAAAGATGAGCTTTAAATAAAAAGCATAAATGTTATCGATAAGAATAGAACTCACGATATAAAATAACAAATTTAGAGCTTCAACCATTAGGCTACAAACCCATTATGGTTTTTATTATGTTTAAACTTAGGCTCCATATAATTTATTTTAAATATATATACTAAGATGAAACCCTTAAGAATATAAAATAATTCTCTACAACTCGAGTTTTGCTTTAACTCCATCCTTAGTCTTATCAATTAAGAGAATGCTATCTACAAATAATATGCCCCTATAAACCTCCTCTTGAATGTGTTAGTAAGAATATTCAAAATTAAAACAAAAAGATATTGATTAAGAACAAAACTTTGATACAATCCAATAATAAGAAAATCATAATACAAGCCACCTTGCAATCGAATACAAAGTATAGCCATTCAATACATATTTTTAAGAAATCAATATATGCAACACAAATTCTCTCTCCAAAATTCTCTCAGTACTATATCATAGCCTTTTTAAGATTAGTAAGAGATTAAATGAAAATCTTCTTTTCTTTCTCTAAATTTTTCCATCAAATCTCATAACAAATATAGCTTCCATGGTACATCTTCATGGCATAAAATCAAATTGATTTTAAATTTGAACATCCCTTCATAATCTTTATTCAATCACTCTTTCCCAAATTCCAATACATGACGTCCACTTAATTCTTTTATAATTCGTATAATCTTGAGCATTACCTTTATTCTTATAAATATGCACAACAATACTTATTCTCTAATCATCCGGTATCTTTTAGTTTTTATAATTATATTAAAAAACTACATAATCTAAGAAATTCCTTCTTTACCTAAATATTTCCATACATCAATAAGGATGTCATCCACTCCTATAATTTTTTCACTCTTTATCTTCTTTAAAGCATTCAAAAGCTCAGTTTTACTAGCTTGTCAAACAAAAATTCAATTGATATTAATTTTATAACACTTAAAATCACTCATATTAATTGTATTGGTTCAACATTCATTAAAAATCTTAATAAAATAATCTATCCATAGGCATTGAATATCTTCAACTTTAAGAAGAAATTTTTTACATCATCTTCGATAGATTTACTTGTTCTTAATTTTTTATCTTTTAATTTAGCTAGCATATATCTGTGTCTTTTTCCATATATAGTTTATAATTTATTATATAAAATATTAAATGTTACAATCTTAATAGCACAAATTGTTATTTAAAAATCACATCAAACCAATTTATATCTCTTCCAATTATCATCGTTCTAACATTTAAATTATTATTTATAACATATCCTTTTTTAGTTTATCTTGGACTTGATCATCTTGTTTCACCAACAAGCATCTTCACTATTAGTCTTAATTCATCAAATATATATTTTAGCTAAAAATGTACTTGGTGAATAAGAAAATAAAAGTACATAGTGAAGATGATTGGTGATGGAAACAAAATGTTTAAATAACGATTAAAAAAATGTTAGACTACAAAGAGGTTTATTAATTAATTTAAATTTTAGACGCCACATTTTTATAAGAGACAACATTTTGCTCTCTTTAAGCATAAAACAACATAAATAAAATTGCACCTTTATTTGCACCAACAGGAGTAGATCCCACAAGATGGCTCAACTTATTTCGGCTCTTACTAACTTTCTTCTTAGACTTGCAAAAAAATAGAATAGTAGCAAGCACTGCACATGAAGCAAAGGCCAGTGAACCGACAACTATGCCAATTAAAGCACTCGCTGCCAAATGATTCCTGTTACTGTTGCTAATAGTACTAGGGTTCCGGCCCTTATAGCCTTCTGGTGAATTTACTGGTTCATCACTGTGATTATGATGATTATGTAATGCATGATGGGGTGGTGGAGTATAAGGAGGTGGAGGAGGAGCAGGACCATTCTCAAAGGAGTTTCCTTCAGTTCTTCACAAAAGAGTCAAATGCAAATTTATAACAACAGCATTAAATAAATTGGTATAGCAAATATAAGTGAAGGTTCAAACTATTACATAAGGTTTGGAATAGAATATAAATCCTGGGGTATCCATCCAGCAAAGTGATTGTTTGCAATATTTCTATTGCAAAGGGAAGCCATTAGTTAAAACATATACAAAAAATCAATAAAAAAGATAGCCGACACAGTTTCACTTACAAATTAGTTAAACTAAGATTGGAAAGAAGATTTATTGAGCCAGTCAGTTGATTATTTTGCAAATAACTGAAACAAAAACTGCTTATCAGAAGAAAAT
The DNA here is from genome assembly GCA_016760335.1 of Gastrodia elata. Lineage (NCBI taxonomy): Eukaryota > Viridiplantae > Streptophyta > Magnoliopsida > Asparagales > Orchidaceae > Gastrodia > Gastrodia elata. The sequence continues at coordinate 23,725,253 of CM028684.1, read as the reverse complement.
TGTGTAAATACTGAAACAAATGATAATCGTATAATCCACTTACAGATTAGAAAGGTTTGACAACAAACCCAACGATGCTGGAAGATCTCCGCTTAAGTTATTGAAAGACAGGTCTCTGATGCATCAATATAACGAATGAACATGTGTAGATGAAAAGATAATGAGAGTCACAGGTCAACAATTAAATCTTAGTAAGTTGACAATTAGCCTCCAAATGCTTTATAAAGAAACTGAAACTTTTTGAAGCAAACTAAGGAAAAATAGAGAACAAGTAAGACAGTCAAAATTTAGAGCTCAATCTTTGTAGGTATAAACAATACAATGGTTTACTGCCTTCCAAATTCAAACTTCTGAAATATATTAAATGAAAAAAAAAATAATCACAAGCCAATCCCTCAGGCAAAAAGAAAAATATGCAACAATGGTGGGGAAGTCTCGTGCTATCAGCAGCCATCACAACGTTCTGTTTCTAGGTTTGGTAACAATATGCAGGAACAGGCTTGAGAAAAGTGCAGCGTAAATATGAATGAAATATTGTGGGTAAAAAATGTTTTTCATGTTGTCATTCTAAAAAGCACCGAGATCCTTGGAGATTGAATTTTCTTAAATGATGTACCAAGCAAACAGATCTTAAATTGATAGTTTCCATAGTGCAAGCTAGTCTAATCTCTCATCTATTAAAGAAATACATATTTATTCCATTTATATAAAATATTAAATATAATTTTGTAAATATTTATCTTTTTATAAATATTAACTACCTATTTTATAATTTATGAGAATCAATTCAATTCATCTAATATTAAATATTAATAATGTTTAGTTGTTAAGTATACTAAACAAGTACATAAAAAAAGTTTAAGAATAAATTGTCAGAGATTGGGTGTTTGTTTTTGTTATACAAGAATTACACTTTAGGGATTACCCTAATTTTGTATAGAACTATTTCTTACTTTTAATTAATTCATATTTAAAATTGCTTATATTCTATATAAAGATGCCCTAAATAAATGGTGACAATCAATTGAATATAAATACATTACTTCAAAATTTCTAACACTTTATAGAAATATCCAGATTATATAAATTGTATAATTGGTTTTTTATGTTTTAATTGTTTTGGCGTGCTTACATACACAATACCAAAAATCTTATTCCTTAGAGAACAAATACCTAAATTTAGAAAAAAAATTATAATCACACATACTAAATGAAATTATATAAATTAATTTAAGACATTAACTCAAATGCTATAAAAACCAATTATAATAATATAAATACTAAACAAAATGAATAGTTCATTTTATTTTTGTTTAACAGAAATGCTAGAAAAAGCATACATAAATAAAGTTAAGGGTTGGGAACAAATCAGTGGGGGTTTCCATAATCTTCCCACTTTCTTATAAAGCTACATTCGTTGAACCTTTAATTTCAAAATGCACAATTTTCTTTACCATGCACAGAGTTCATTTATTAGCCTCCACTTCAACTTTGGATTCTCTAGAAAACATCAATTTCTCTTGCTAATAAAGCACTTAATGGAATCTGCCAAACCTTTTCTGAAACAAGTACGATGCCAAGACACACTACAAGCCAACACAGTTTAACATGAGCTCAAATTAAATATTGTGTGTGCCAATACTGAAAAATAGGAAGTAAATTATCATGATGAACTAAGGCGGGTGCCTAACATTATATTATGAAACAATACAAAAATAAATAAGCAACAAAAAAATTGTGAAAGAACAGAAGTGAACATAATAATGGTATGTGGCGACAAGCAAAGTTGGCAAAGACCAAATAGAAACAATAAAGCAAAAAAGAATAATTTTGGAATAGGAAATCTTAGTAGCAAGGCTTTAGAAAGAAACTCGAACTCAGAAGAATAAAAGATCTCATAAAATTATGTGTGAATGACATGCTGGAGATCTTACAAGTCAGAGAGATTCTGAAGATTGTTAAACAAATCTCCAATTGATTGTGACAGAAAATTATGGCTGATGTTCCTGTTAAGTTCATTCTGAATGATAATTGCATTCAAGCTACAAAACTATTGCAAAATAGTCAAGTGAAAAAGGTATAATAGAAGGCCTTACAAGTACATAAGGGAAACCATCCCAGATATCGAGTAGGGAAGATTTCCATTAAAACTGTTGCTAGCAAGATTCCTGCAATATATATATATATATATATATATATATGAGCTCACAGTAAAAATAACCAAAATCGGGCATCATATTTAACCATCAAATGAGCAAACGTACAGATAAGTAAGATTTGGTGGTAGCTGAAAAGGGATGTTTTCATGTATGTTGTTGCTGCTTAAATCCCTAATAGAGAAAAGAAAAAACCAAAAAATAGAACCGCATTCATTCATTCCATAAGAAAAAAATAATTATATATTGAGAATTTGCTCACAGGGTCTTCAAAGACAGCAGATTGGAGAGGAGATATCCAAGAGTGCCATTAAGACCCAAACCTGCTAGTTGGCTGTTACAGCACAATAATGAAAGTTCATAATATGATCTATCTTATAAGAACAAAAGAAATTAAATAAAAGGAAAAAAGTAAAAACAATTTAATGGAGAATGTGTACATGGATGTAACAAGTGAGCCAGAACAGGAGATCCCTTTCCATGATTCTTCACAGGGATCGCCCCCGCTGGATTTCCATCCAGAAAGCTGAGGAGGGCTGTTCAAAGTGTTATAAAGTAACACAAGAACTTCAACTGCGAAACAGTAAGAAAACTATTTATCCCTATGAATCTGAATAGTACCTAAAACCCGACGAAAGTTCACAATGAAGATCGAAATTGAGAACAAGACTCAAATTTGAACTTTTGTCGGACACATTAATGAGGCAGATCTCACAACAAGGGACTTAATTGGGAAAGAAGAAATCTTCCGTCATAGAAAGCGACGCACGCAGTAAGAGAAGTATAAAAAAAATATGATCTTCGAGAAAAAGAAATTTTTTAAATAGAATTATAATTTAAAAAGAACAGAAATTACCATCTGATGGGTTCGTTGTGGGTTGGACAAAGCTAACTGATAGCAGAAGAAGAAGAGCAGGGATCACGAACATTGCCGTTGCCATAATGGAACGCTCTATCTTATTTTTACATCTCCATCTCTATTCCTCTACAGCCATGAAATAAACAGTGTCGGCAAGGGACGAGGAAAGTGAAATGAAACGTGGAGAGAGAGATAGGGAAAGAAAAGGGCATAAGGAAAAATGTTCTAGAAGTAAAGCAAGGCACTGTGCTCTGCTAGTTAAGCAAACATTCGTTGATTAGGGTGGACTTTCAAGAGGTAACATGGACATGGGAGGCAGAAGGCGGGGCAGACGAACAAATTTAATTAATTTAATTTAAAATGTGATTCTCTTGTTATATATTTTAATTTTAGTTTTTTTATATTTAAAAAAAAATTGTTTTATATTAGTAAATTAAAAATAAAAAATATTATGATTATATAAAAATATACATAAAAAATTATTCAATAATTAATAGAAAATTTTCTTTTTTTTTAATTTTTGCATATAAATCTCACAAAAAATATATTTAATTAATAAATTAATTACACACATCATCTAATATTTTGATATATATTAATGTATAAGCATAATAATACTTAAGAATATGTCTTTTATTTTTTAAATTTTTTGAGGAATGTAGCCTTATAATAAAAGCTAATATTAAGTGTATGAAGGAAGCGTTGATGACATAGAGAGTTTAATAATGCAATAAATTATAAATTAATTAAATAATATATAAATTATATATTAAAGTTTATCTAATTCAAAAAAAACTGAATGTATAATAAATGAGAGGAAAAGAAAAAATTATGAATTTATGAGATGAAAATGAAAAAAAGTAAAAAAATGAGATAAATAAAAATTATTGGTATTTGGTATGAAGTGAAATATATGAAAAAAATTTATACTATAATTTGATTTTGTGTATTATATATATAAAACAAGGGTAAAGAATTTACATCTGAATCGGGCGTATTAGGAGAATACGTGAAACAATGGAACGAGCGCACAAACTAGCAAATCTGTTTGTCCATCTTCCCCGGCGAATCTTTCGTTCGAGCGAACGAGTCGAAGGAATTGCTCGAACGAATGCTCGTTCGAACAAACCCTTAAATATTTCAAATCGATTGACGGAACAAATGGTTTGATTGAACGATTCATTTGTTTGTTTCATTCGAACACTGCAAAAATATTAAAAAAGTAAGAAAAAAAAGGGATCAATTTATCTTTTAATTTACTCAAAATATCATACTAATAGATTACATTATTTCAAATAGAAAAAATATTAAATTTCTTGTAAGACTATCAAATAACGTAAACTAAATATGATTACATTATAATCAAATATGTTAAAATTTCTTAAATTTTCTTATGTCAGATAACCTTTTAATTAATTTGATTAAATGTAAATTTTCTCTAATTTGCACTGAATGTTTAATAAAATGACAACAACATTATTACTTCAAAAATATTATCACAAAAAATGTTAATAAAACAACTTATATTTAATATTATATTGATTGCTACTAATGGGTGAAATCTTTATCAAATATTTTCTTCAAAATATTTGATTATGTTCCTAATTAAAACATAAAATTAGTAGTAACTTAAACTAAAGAGTAAGGACAAAATCAAAATTTTGAAAGTATTAAATCATCAAAAGATGGTATATTTACAGAAATCACAGCAAAACATGAATTTCGTAAGCATTTTATATGCTTTTCAGTCCCAAATGTTCAACAAAAATGGTGTATTGGTATTCACAAACTGAACAAACTCTTTTATTCATTTGATAGCATCTGTGTATTTGAGGGTAGTTTAGAAATAGTGAAGCAACTCCATGACTTTTTTTGCATCATAATTGTGAACTGATGCCTAAAATAATGAATATCGAAATCATAATTTACTTGTATTTTTCATTTAACTAGCCAAAATAAACTTCTCCTTAGATGATTCAATTACAAAAATTTAACATAAGAAACAGATTGAGTAAGCATTTTATCTATTTTTCAATCCTAATTGTTTATTTGGAATGATGTATTGATTGATATCCACAAACTAAGCAATCTCTTTTATTCATATTAATATGTATCTAAGTGTAACAACTCAAGGTTGTTATCCAGTTCAGTTTTAGCATAAACGTATCTTAATTATTATTACGTTAAGTTCATCCAGTAATTAGAACTAATCCCCAAAGATTTTGTGTGATTTGAAGATAAATCAAATATTTTGGATTATTTTAATATTTAATTAATTAGGAAATTGAAGTATTTATCTTGACCTCTAAATTGAAATCCGACTTCGTCGTTGCGATCGTCACCCCAAATTAGCTAAGGGCGATGTTTTAAACTCATTTGGAAGTCGTCAGATTTTCGCAAATATTTTAATATAATTAAGTACCCCCGAAAATTAGCATAATTAAATAATCGGAATTGAAATCCAACTTCATCGTTGAATTTCTCACCCCCAAATTAGCCAGGGGTGAATTTTTGAGATTTTTCAGAGCACGTTCATTAAAGCTGAATTTTTAACTAATTAAAAAGTTATAAGATAAATAAATGAGTACTTAATTGAGAAAATTTAAGTACTTTCTTAAATTTGCTTTTCGGCTGTCATTCCCTTCAATCGGCGCCCCCTTACCTCCCTATTGCACATTGAAAGCTAAGATCATCCCTCTCCCCCTCCAACTTCTCTTAGCTCATAATGGCCTCTCCCTTCCTCCTCCTCCTCCTTTATGAGCTTCTCTTAGCTCATAATAGAGCTCAGCCCCTCCTTCTTCTGCTTACTGTAAAAGTTAAAGCTCTCTCCATTCTTCCCCTATTAATACCCCTATGCTGAAGAAGAAGGCTCATCTCCAAGTCTTAAAGAAAGTAAAGATTCATTCTTCCTCCACTCTTTGCAAGGTTAAGGTACCCTTTTGCGTACTCTCCTTGTACCCAATTATTTCCCTTTTTTACCTCTTTCATATTGATACTGTGCTTGTTTGTATATTTAGAAACTCATTACGGTGTATGGAATCCATTAAGGCTAGTGAGGCATCTCATTACTTTGAAAATCGCATGCTCTATTTTTCGTCTATTTTATATACTCTGGTCTTTATCATCATTTTTCGTATAGTTAGGATGTTCTGTTTGTGCCGATTTTGGTGTCAATGGAAAGGTATCGAAAAAACATTTCCATTGATATAAGACACAGCTCATGAAATTCTCTGGATTGAAAGTATTTGAGCTCGAAATGAGGCATTTACAGGATTCATACTATCAAAAATAACGTCTGGCGCTGCAGTGCCCAAGTTGCAAATGGACCGCTGCAGCGCGCTATAGCGCACTGTAGCGGGCTGTAGCGTCATTTTAAAAAAAATCACATAAAATCAATGAATAAACAAATTGAACAGTGACCCGCAAGTGGACCGCTGCAACGCGCCATAGCGCACCACAACGGGCTGCAGCGTCATCCCAAGAAAACTATATGAAATCAAAAAAATAAATTAATTAAGAAGTATTTTTGTGAGTTGGACCGCTGCAGCGCGCCATAGTGGGCCGCAGCATCAAAAGCGCCACAAGAGCACCATAGCGCCTAGAAATTAGAAAATTTTCCTGAAATGGTTGAAATGGCCGAAACTTCACCGTTTTCGCATTTTAAGGTTTCTAGGACCCTAGTGGGACTGAATTATATCAAATTTGAATCTATTTTAGTTAATTTTGAGGATTCCATAAAATTATAAGTGAAAAATCAACTTTGAAAAATTACCCCTTATGACATGTGAAAAAATTTTTTATGTGCCTTAAGGATTATTTTACCAAATGCTAAATAGTAGAACCCTTGAATGCTTGTATTAAATAGGTGTATCTTAATAACCAAATGGCATGAAACCTAAGTATTTTAAATTTGTAATCAAGCGCTAATATCTTTGTTTTGATTTTGAATTTGGTTAACTTAAATTACCTTTTATTCTATGTCATCTTTATATTTATATGCTTTCATGATATTAGGATGTATGTTAGAAAACTCTAAATATTTATTTGGACACCTAATTGTGTGTAATTGATATTAAACTATAATTGAACATAAGAATCTTGATAACTTAATTAAGTAGATGATACTTAATATAAATATAAAGTTTGATATCAATAATATACTAATAATACATTAATTTGTTATTAACCTTTAAATTAACCTTTGGTCTTAATGGTAGAAAGGTAAGGGTTAAACCCTAATTTATCTTGATCAAGATCTAAACCTTAATCGCTTAGCCAATTTACTTGATTGTAAGATAATTCAATTGACATTATTCCAGTAATGCATCTAATTTAATATTGATCTTAAACTATTGAATTATAAGTACTAAGGTTAATATTAAATCTGTGTGATTTAATCATTTGAATCTAAACTTTAAAACTTAGATTTTCTCTTATATAAGATTATTAACATAAGATGGATAATAAAATAGTAGTGATTTATACAATGATCTAACTCTAATTAAGATTTTTAATTTCATCCCATAATTGAAGCATAAAAATTGATAAGATGGATTTTATTCATCTGATTTGATCACTTTAACCCAAAACTAATAAATAAACTCTGAATGCTAGCTTAAGAGGTAGAAAAGTGAGATCTCAAGGGACTTACTATAGAATCATTCTTAAAATATTTAAGGACTTTAATTATTGATATATTGAGGTATGAAGAACTTTTGAAACTTACTGAGATAGGAACTTAAATGATCATTCATAATCTTAAAAATTGAGCTTGATACCTTGTGCTAGGAATCATCTAAAGCAGTTAGAATAGAACTTACTCATTGCAGTAAAAATTAATATTGAGTGATCATTTGATCATATCCTTGCAGCCTTGTGTAGGACACACCTATTTAGAGTAAGGATTAATAGCCTTAACAAATTTTTGTTGATTAAATAGAATCTTCTGAACCCAAATTATTGGTTGGGTGTAGTAGAGTATACTCATAGTACTGGATTATTTCAGTAATATTCAGGATTGGTTAATTCACTCCAATGTGGACTTATGACCAGGTGCTAACCCGAGGGATTAGACGAATATAGTCCCGTTAGAGTAAATCTTCCAAGACTAAGAGGGTTACAATAAGTGAACAAGATCTTTAGTTTGGGATATAAACTGCGACCAGGTTCTGCCTCCTATCATAATGCGCTTCGATAAATATAGTTTAAGTAAACTAAGTATCTCAAGTTACTTTGCGTAGAACACTAAGTATGCTTATAGTTATGATATTTAACTGCTTAGCTTAAAATGTAAAATGTGATCGAGTTCTGCCTCTTATCGTAGTGCGCTTCGATAAGTGCAGTTTAGACAAGCTAAGGGTTAAATACACCTTTCTTACAAACATGCTAAATATGTGTATACAATCATCCCAGCTAATGATTTTTAAGTAAACTCTCAACTTTAACTAATTATTGAAGTTAGAATTTTATGAGTCAAAATCCTTTTAGCAGAATTCTGCATAATGGAGACATTGAGTTCATTATCAGATTTCAAAGCATTTTTCTAGATTTCTGGATTTATCTCATATATCTTAGAAGCATGAGAATGAGCATAAGCATGATGTGTGAGTATCAGAATGATGAATGAGTATCAGTAATAATTTATAGGTTACAGAATTGTTGCATACATTGATTGGGGAATTTCAGGATGCATCGGCATCACAGTAAACGATATTCCCAATTAGATGTATATATACATTGGACCGTACTACTCATAACAGTTCAGTGATATTTTAGTATCATATCAGTACATACAATGATGTGGCATATTCAGATGCACAATTTCAGTGACATACAACATAGTTTTACATATGATTACTCAGTTTTAGATTCATTACTATTTTAGTTTATTTTTAGTATTCAATTTATAGTTCAGCTTTACTTTACTTTACTTCAGTTTTGTACAGTTTTATATAATTTTATGCTTTCAGTTATCTTTATAGTATTTCTACAGATTTAATTACATTATATAAATATTAAGTGAATAACTAGAACTATTTAGATTAGTTTCGCTGCGTTAGACTTATTGTTTAACATGGGGTACTTTTGGGATCTGATAATTTGTTAGATCTTTAGCAGTATATTGAGTCAGGTCAGGAGGACACGTAGGTGACTTAGAAGGAGCCCGTGGAGCACTAGTGAACTCTCCTCCAATTTTACTAATTTTTTTCTGCTTAGTTTATTTCAGTTTAGTACTTAGCTTTTATATTTGTTTTAGTAAAATATTTGTAATAATATGGATGTATTTTCTTTTCTTTTCTGTGGTGAATGTTTTCATATAGCTTCTATGATGAATGTTTATGGATATTTGCTTTAAGCTTCCGCACTCTGCTATATACTACTTATACTTAGTATTGTGATGTGATCAGTTACTGGAAATGCTGATATCTTATACATATATTGGATTCCTCATGTATCTTACATCCAATGTATGTATTGGTCTAATACTTTGGATAATGATACTACTATTATCTTAAGTATTAGCTCTCAACCCTCCTAGAGGTTGGGCCAGCAATCCTTCAGATGGGTTTGGTGTATTAGTTATTCGGGGAGACGGGATGTTCCTCCTGAGTGGCGCGCCGCTCTGCCGCCAAAATTATGATTTTACCTCTTTGCGCACGGTGATGGGGCGGGGCGCTACACTAGGTAAGCAAAAAAAGAAGAAAAAAATAGGAACAAAACTATAATTAAAATAATATAGTTAATAGAAATTTAAGCTAAAGAATAAAGATACAAATGCACAATAATAAGAAAATAAAAAATTTGAAAGTACTAAATTCATCACAAGTACAGTAGTAAAAATTCATCAAAATAAACAAATTTGGTAAGTTATTATATATGTTTCAAACACATTGGAAATGATGTATTGATATTCACAAACTGAAAAAACTCTTTAACTCATTTGATAGTACAATTGTTTTTGATGGTGGTTTTAGAGATAGCATCATCATAATTTATTGTAGTAGCATCTACTTACTCATTGGGCTACCATTATATCTTTTTGCATCATAATAATAAATTTATTGTAACAATCCAAAGTTGTTACCCTGATTTATCTAGGCTAAACTAATTTTAATTTTTATTCTATTAGGCTTAAATAGTCTTTAGAACTTAACCTTAAAAGTTTGGGATCCATCGTACCTTGATTGGATCATTTGGTTATTTATCAATTGTTTGTCATAAAAAATTATCTAAATTAAATTGACATCTAAATTAAAATTGGAGTTCACCATTGAACTCCTCACCCCTAAATTAGCTAGGGGTGAAAATTTGGAAAATTTTGGAAGTTGTCAAATTTTCTCATATATTTTAATTATTTAAAATGCTCAAGAAATTAAATTAATTAAATTGATCTCAATAAAAAATCCAATATCATTTTTGAGTTCATTGCCCCCAAATTAGCTAAATGTTAATTTTTAAGAATTTTCAGAGCTCGTTTAATGACCTAATTTTAATTATCAAATTTTATTTAAATTAAAATTAAATATTAATTTTATTTAAATGGGGCCCTGTAATAACCCAGGTTATTACTTAGGTCAATTAAGACTAATCTAAATCTTAATTTTAGTTTTAGTTCACTAATTGCATCATAATTGTGAACTGATGCCTAAAATAATGAATATCAAAATCATTACTTATATTTTTTCAATCTTAATTGTTTAATTGGAATGATGTATTGATTGATATCCACAAACTAAGCAATATCTTTTATTCATATTAATATGTATCAATGTAAGCAAAAAAAGAAGAAAAAAAATTGGAACAAAACTAGAATTAAAATAATATAATTAATAGAAATTTAAGCTAAAGAATAAAGATACAAATGCACAATACTAAGAAAATAAAAAATTTGAAAGCACTAAATTCGTCACAAGTACAGTAGTAAAAATTCATCAAAATAAACAAATTTAGTAAGTTTTTATATGTGTTTCAAACCCATTGGAAATGATGTATTGATATTCACAAACTGAAAAAACTCTTTAACTAATTTGATAGTACAAGTGTTTTTGAGGGTGGTTTTAGAGATGGTGAACCATTGTCATAATTTATTTTAATAGCATCTACTTACTCATTGGGCTACCATTATATCTTTTTGCATCATAACAATGACCTCATTGTAACAATCCAAGGTTGTTACCTTGATTTATCTGGACTAAATTAATTTTAATTTTTAGGCTTAAATAATCTTTAGAACTTAACCCTAAAGTTTTGGATCCATCGTACCTTAATTGGATCATTTGGTTATTTGTCATAAAAAATTACCTAAATTAAATTGATATCTAAATCAAAATTGGAGTTCACCATTGAACTCCTCACCCTAAAATTAGCTAGGAGTGAAAATTTAAAAAATTTTGGAAGTCATCAAATTTTCTCAAATATTTTAATTATTTAAAATGTTCAGAAAATTAAATTAATTAAATTGATCTCAAATAAAAAATCCAACATCGTTTTTGAGTTCATCGCCCCCAAATTAGCTAAATGTTAATTTTTGGGAATTTTCAGAGCTCGTTTAATAAATTAATTTAATTATCAAAATTTATTTAAATTAAAATTAAATATTAATTTTATTTAAGTGGGGCCCATTATTTCCTTATCGGGTTGGGCCCGCCTATCTGAATGGCGTGATCTACGTCATTCGATCGGGCATGCCTCAATCGGACGACCCGATTGCATCTTCCCGTGCAGGCGAACCGCGGGTCCCGCGGGTGCCTTGTGTGTCATGTTGAGCGCTGGCACACGGCCGCTGCAGTGTGCGCATGACCTTAAAGGTTCCACCTAGCCTCTATTAAACCCCAATTCTTCTCCTAAACTTCGATTTTACTACTTGGATTGAGTATAGAGCTAAAGACCCTCTGTGGATCCAACCCGAAGCTTCAAATTTTCACCTTAGTCAAACTGAGAAGCAACCTCGTTTCCTGTTGTTTCCATTACAAATCATCATAACTTGTGTTTCAATTAGCTATTAAAATCCATTTCGAACTAGTTTTGAGCCTTAATCGGGCTCAATCGAGCCCGATAGAAACTCGATTGGTCGATCTATGAACAGTGCACAATAGTGGAACTCTCGATTTCAAAATATAGGGTATCACAATTATTAAAGTTAGGAGCAAAATTAGATGTGGATTTCAGTATCAATGAAAGGTATCGCGGAGACCTTTCGATTGATATGCTACATGTCATCTGAGGTGGTCAGTGTTAAGAGAATTTAATTGCCCTAGATCCACCCCCGCCGCCCTTTCACTGTGCGAGCAGAGTCATGCCCGACCCGCGAGACCCTCCTGCGGGCCCGCGTGCGTCGGTCCGTCGCGCATGCATGTGTGTAACAACCCTAGTATTATTACCAGTCAATTAGTGACCTAATTAACTCTAATATTTTTACATTTGTTATATAATAGTATTAGGAACCTCAATTTTAATTTTCATGCGATTTTGAGATAGTTAGGCAATTTTCAATATTTTCTTGTTTTCTGATAATTCTGACAATGCCTAATTTATTTAGACCTCATAATAAAAAATAGAGTCCACCATTGGACTCACCACACCCAAATTAGCTAGGGGTGGTATTTTGAAAGTGTTTGGAAGTCATCAAATTTTCCCCGAATATTTTAATAATATTTAAATACCCAAAAATTTAAGATAATTAAATTGACCTTCGATCGAATATCCAATTTCATTTTAGAGTTCCCCACACCTTAATTAGGTAAGGGTGAGTTTTTGGATTTTTTGGAGTGCATTTAGTTATATAATTTTGATTATTAAATAGTGTATAAAATAATTAATTAATTAAAGTATATAAATTTATATATATATATATATATATATATATATTATATTTAATAATATTCCAACTAAAAAATTGGGGATCGCGTGGATCCCGTACGTGGGTCCAATGCACGGGATAGCCGCGCGGCTAGATCTCGACCATCGCGATTTAATTATATCTGATCCAGCAACTATCCCCTTACCTTCACTTCTCAGCTAGATCAGACTTTTCGATCGAGTGATCGAACAGACGGTCTCGATTGATTCTGGTCCGTCGTGCTTAGACACGATCAATGGCGTCAGACGAGGACCGTCCAGAGGCTCCAGCTGGAATGCCGAGCCCCTCAATCCCTAGCAAACTCTCTATTGCCTCCATTTTTTGCTTCTAGATTCATTCCTGAGAGCTTAGGAAGGCCGCGGGAGACGCGAAGGGAAAAGATCAGGTGAGTTGAACTTGTGAGTGATCGAAGCATCATCTAGCTTCGTGGATTCAGGTATACCCTAAGTCCTCTTCCGTCGATCCTATAACTGCTTCCTATGATTTAATTAACTTGTATGAAATGTTGTTATTCTATTTAGTGATTTATATCAAGTTAAATTGAATGCCATTAAACCTAATTTATCGGCTAGGCGCTATCTGCAAAATGCCTGTCTTAATCTATCTAGGGCATCATCTGATTTGCACTTCAGTCAACTCTATGTAATAGATCTGGGTTCCGTAGATAGGTCTTGATGAGATCTCCACACCGGTGTGAGGATCTCGTCGTGAACCTTACAGAGTCGACTGTAGATGGGAACCCTAAATTGAACGCCTCTGATTCTTTCATTTTTGGGATGAAGTGGTTTGAACTGTTCCTCCTTTGGTCTAAGAGTTTTCGCTGAGCCTGGACCGATACAACTACTGGACCGCGCTGCCAGCACTTTTCCCAGCGTGCACTCTTGGAGCGACATGCGTCGTCTTAAATGCTGCTGATCGCCGTTTTGTTTGAAAATTCCACGCCTTCTTACCTTTTGTGCCAGCTGAGATTAAATCAAAAGTTAATGATTGTAATTAATTAATTATATGTAATTAATTAATTTTAAATAACCCAATTTCATTTTCATTATATCTTTAAAAAAACTTAATCAAACTATATGATATTATATACTATTTTAATCATAAAAATGAGTAGATTGATAATATGCAATTTAATTTCTAATTTGATAAATATTTTAATTTGTCAATATTTAGGATTAATTAATTAATAATAATTTGATTTCATCATTTTATGTGACCTAATTTGATCATTTAATATTCAAATTAAATGATCAAATAGTCCATTTCACTCACAAAAATATGAGAAATATTAATACGAAATCAAAATTAATATTTGAACCCTAATTTTTAGAATCACTTTTTAACCCTAATTAGGAGTCACAAAAGCCTTAATTTTTCAATGTTGTCCAAATTTTACATACTTAGTATCATTTTTCTCCTTATGATATAAGAATTTCAATTTTATGCATATTAAATCTATTGGACAATAATTAGTGATTTTAGGTTATTGACTCTTAATTAAGTGTTATTATGATAAATTCAATCTTCTTTTATTACATATTTTAGTATTTTAAAACCTTAGGATAGCTAACATATCATATTTATTATTCCCCATGTCAATTTATGTTACTTATGTTTGAACTTAGTTTTCATTATTCTAGATGCTTGAATTAATTGCAAAGTGCTTGATTCACCTTTCAACCATAAGGTAGAAACCCTAGGATTAATTTAAACATGAATTGTAGTTGATCACTAGTTCTAGTTATTACATCCATTAAGAGTAGTAAGCATCAATACCTTTGTAATTTTAGATTTTTGAATCAACTAGGACTAGCCTTTAAAGATTAGGCTAGAGCCTAGTTTATTCACCATAATCCTTAAAGTATTCACTTGAATTCCTTAAGAACTAGTAATAGGAGTTTTAATTCATTTATGATAGTTTAGGAATCCTATTGAATTCTTTAACCTTTAACTATTATAAAACATAGAACTTATAGTTCCTAATCTCTTCGTTTACTTACTCTAAGCCTTTTATTTTACATTAACTAAGCTAGTTTAGTATTTTATTTGGATAGAACCTTCAAACTATAACCTAGATAGAGAGCTTTAGTAAATTAAGCCTTAACTCTTAATTTCTTAAGTTGATAATTTCATAATCTCAATCCTTCCCTACTAGTCACATAAACCTTGATTTAGTTATCATAATCGAATCTTATAATTTAGGACTAGAATAGAACTAAATTCTATTAGTATTGATTACACTTATATATTATTTTGTCATATCATAATAAATGAATTAAAACTTTTATTTTCAAAACCCCAACTACTACTATTATTTACAATTAACTTGAGATCAATATCTCAAAGTTAATTGGGAGCTCAATTAGCTCCAATTATTAAGTAAATCATTAAAATTAAATAACTTTAAATATCACTTAGTTGTAATTATTGAATTTTTCTTGAATGCTTGCTTAGTTTTGGGTCTTATTCATTTGAATCATTTATATAAGATATTGTGCATGAATAAAACTTTCATATTAAAAATTATAGGGGTGTATATTGATGGTTAAGCCAAGGGCAGGCTAATATAAAGTAATAAGGAGACTTCACATTCTCATAGGGCGAATGTGAGTGTTATTTATTTTAACCCCACTTTCCTTTACTTATTAAACAGACGTGTTTAACTCTTCACTTCATTCTGTATTTGCCCACAGAATGAATACTTTCTTAAAACAACTATAATCATTTAAAATATGAGATCTTCTTTAATTTATAGATTGTTAAGGCACATCATAGCTTTTAGTTATGTTACTTTCCATAGTTCTAGATTATGTGAATCTTAGACTAATAGTCTAAGATCTTCCCTCAATTTCTATACTATGCATTTTCCATATTTTAGTATTGTACTTTACTTGTTTACCATTTATATAAATTATAGTGAATATTATTATAATTATATTTAAATGCTTCACTGTCTCTTTTCCTTAGCATAAGTTCATTGAACATATACATGCTTTATTTTATTTACTTTTATATACACTTTAGTTCTTTTCTAGCCTATTTAGGATATTATTACCCTTATTTTAATTGTAGGCTAGGATGTATATTTATGTGAGTATTATTACTCACTTTACCTTTTTTTTACTTCCTTTTTCCATACTTTTATGCTTATATTTTGCACCCTGGTTTTGCTTAGGTTGTAACTAGTACTGATATCCAATTAAATAATAATATGCTTAGCCAAATCTTAAAATGTACTTAGAATATTTAGTTTAACGATATTTTCTATTTATTGGGTTTGTCCTATCATATTTAAATATTAAAATATGATAGATCAGGTGCAGTTGAAGGCTAATGGAGCTGGACCAAGTGCATATGCTAACTTTTTTGCTTAAAATCAATATAAAAATTTAGCTTATCCTTTTTGCAAGTGAACTATTACTTTCCTTACTTCCTTTAATTATTTTTAGCTTGTAATAATTGAAGTCATTTACTTTTGTATTTACTATGCTTGTATCGGAGTTTAATTTTATACTTAATTGCTTAGCTTAGGATGAATGGATGAATATATGTGAATGAATAATTAAATAAATTATTAGTTGCATAATTATCTTGCATATTAAACTGGAGTTTAGTTGCATATTTACTTTGTATCCTAAGGAAGATGTAATGCGAGTCTAACTTCTTGTTATGAGGCTTAATAATCTTTCTAGGAATCCTTAAGGTATAAATAAGGATTTTCTTAGAATATCAAATCAATGAGTTCAAAAGTCCTAAATTAGTTTCAAATCAATTATATTACTGATTTTAAAGATTTAAATGATATTTTAGAAGTTAAGGACATTTAACCTAAATTTTAGGCAAAAAGACTATTTTATCTTTACTTAAGGGTCTAAAATGTAACTTTTTGATGAAGGGCTCCAAATTAAAATTTATTAATGCCAAATGGTTCCTTGATGTCTAACATGAAGATAGACAGTAAGTTCACCAATTTTGGACATGAATTAAGTACTATGGGTTCATTTTAAGAATTTTAACCTATAAAGGTATTTTAGTAATTTTACCTAGTGAAGTTTAAAAATTTAGTTAGTTTATTGTTATTTATTGTTCAAGGATTTTATTGAGTTTATGAATACTAAATTCTGATATATAATGATTAAGTTATAGTCAAAATAAGGTTGGGGCTAAAGGGTAATTAATGGATTTTTGAATGGGTCAAAAACTTAACTTTTCCAAATAATGTTCATATTTAGTAAACTCAGTGGCTATAGTTTTCATATATCACATTGAGTACTATGACTGGGAGTAGACCCAAATTGTACTATATTTGGTTAACTTATGACCTAATCAACTTCTAGGGCTATTAGGGCAAATTGGGGGATTTAATCATCAAAATCTAAATTTTCTTACAATTTATGGTTAATTAGATTCTCCTAATTAAAATAATATATTGGATGATTTAATTTGGAGCTAAATTGACTAAGTTATGGTAAAATGAAGTTTTAGGTCAATTAGGATAATTAATGGAGGAAAGTGACTAGTCAAATAAATATCCTAACAGCAAAATGAATACTATCAAATTAATCTAGACATTCTCTTGATTAAAATGAGACCCATATTGATTAGGTTTGAATCAATGGGTACACTGTTATAATATTCCTCTCATTTTTCTGAGCAAAATGAGATATATATTTAATATATTTAGATTAATGGATTAATAGTTATGAGTGTTTAAAGATGCTGGATTTAATTAATTAATCTTATACTAATTAATCATTACTGCTTAATTTAAACTAACAGGTTTTTTTAAATTAAAATATTCCATTTACAATGGTGGTGTGGCATCCCGCTCCCTGCCGTCGTCCTGTTAACTCTTAAGTTAATATGATTACGGTGAGGCGGTCACCAAATGACAAGGTCCTTGCTTATGAATAGGTTAGTGACTAATACTAACCCATTATAATCAAAGACTTTGTCATTTCCCAAAGAAATCATCACTAAATGTAAATACAAGGAGAACAGAGTACGAAAGCATAAATATAAACATCCATCCATCATATATAAATACAATATCTCAGAATAAGTAAAGTGCAGAAAATAAAGATTTAACCTATATTATTATAATATTTAAATAGTTTATAAGAACTGAAAATAAACACTCAGACTCACAATTCAATAAATAAAGAGACTAAGTCTAAGTATCTTCAGGTGCACGCTCCTCCTCCAATGGCAAGTCTTCCACTGGATCAACTGCTTCAAATAATTCTGAACCTACTATTATCAGTTTCATAATGATATGACCCCAGTCAACAAAATAAAAATCTTAATTAGACAAAATGTCCAAGTACATTTTAGGGTAATCAATTAATTATGTTCATTAGATATCACCATTAACATTAAGCACAAAAGCATACTAATAGGAGCAAAGACGTGTAAGAAAGAACAAGGTAAAATTATAAACAACTAGTTTATAACTTAAATAACTATGAAGTAAGCACATACCTCCTCCACAACAACTGCAACAAGGTCAGGTAAGTAAGAAAAGACTTAAGTAAATGACTATAAAGAAAATACACCTTAGACATGCTTAATGATCAATATAGAATTATGTTAATTGACATAAAAGTAAATAAATGTATAAAACATTATAAATTGAAAACAAAGCTAACATCTTATGTATGTGAAAACAACAATTAAGACTAACATCCTACAAGCGTATAAGTAGTGAGTAAGACTAACACCCTATATGTAAACACAGCTAGAAAATGTAGTAAAGACTGTAAGTAAAAATAGTGCAAAAATATAGAAAAAGAGTAAAGTAAAATAATAAATTCAAAATTAAAAGCTATCTTGGCTACTCAAGCCACTCAAACAGGAAGTAAATATAGTCTCACTTAGCTTGATGGGCTAAGACAGAAGCTCTAAACTGAAAGTACCAACATACTTAACCTGATAGGCAAAACTGAAATACCAAGTAGAAATATACTTAAACTAGTATAACCATATCAAATCATGACTAATTAGTCAGTGGGGAAAAAGTCTACTACAATCCATCCTAACTCACGAGCTAGGCATGGCATAGACTATCGGACTAACTCTAAGGTCTAGCCGATCCCATATGGAAGAAGTGAAGAGGTATAAATAAAGCTACACTTTATCAAAAATATGAGTAAAAGAAACAAATGCTACTTATGCATTTTCAAAGCTGACATGGGATACTCATCAAATATCCTATATATACAATATATGTTCAAGGTATAAAGCTCAATTACAAGGTAAGGAAATCATCAAAGCCAATGTGAGCAAGAGACTCAATTAGAACACATGTGATATCCATTATTATCAAATTTATTCATTCTATCTACTCTAAGTTACACAAGTTTGGGATCTCCAAGTCCTACTATCGAGTGTAACTCAGATTCACACCTTATAGATTGAAAATAATTAGGACTAGTTAGGTCCTAATAATAAATAAATCGATATTGACTATATAAGTTAAATGATAAATCAATCGACATATTTTAATAATTTTAAGAATCCCAAACACATCTTGATTAGCCAAATCAAGATGAAAGAATTAAGAATTAAACTCCAAATATCGAGGTTTAAATCACTTAATCCAAAGGTATATTTAAGGGTCTAAGATTTAGAACCCAAGTCTCATTGATTAGGTTAAGGCAAATCTTAATGAGTAATCAACTTATTATGATAGATCTCTATTTTTAGATCTAAGATTTAAAGATCAAATAATTATTTAATAAACTAAGAAAATCTATAAACTAGTAAACTCAAGGCTTCACCTATTGAGTAACTCAATTTACTCAATAGATGAACTCTAACCTAAGATATATTCTTAATCCTAGGAATTAAGGTTCTTAATTGCCATGAGTATCTCTCAGACACACATCCTAACTAATATTATTTAGACCTATGGAAAGATCTAAGAAGGTTAAGGAAGAAAAGAAAGCTCAAAATTTTACTTAGGATTTTCTTAAGGACTTAAAATAAGATTTTAATCAAAGTTCATACTAAGACTTATAATCACATAAATTATGATCTAAATCACTATTCTTACTATTTATAATATTTAGAATATGATTCTATGGCTTTAAATGCTAAACCCTAAATTTTGGCAAAATGACCATTTTGCCCCTACTTAAGGGTCTGAAAGATCAAATTTTGATCTAGGGTTCCAAATCTAAAATTTTTAGTGGAAAAGTGTTCCTTACTGTCTAGTATAAGATTAGATTACAATTATATTAATTTTGGGTAATTATTAAGCCTCATGAGATCAAATTAATAAATTTGACTCATAGGAGCATTTTGGTAATTTGGCCTAATCAAATCTAAATTTTCTATTAGTTTATTGTTACTTACTGTCTAAGGTTTCCATAGAATCTAAAATCATTGAATTCTAATAAGTATTGGCTAAGTTATAGTCAATACAAGCTTAGGGGTAAAAAGGGTAATTTATGGTTTCTTAATTAAGGGTCAAAATCCTAACTTTTCCAATTGGTGTTCAAACTGAGTAAAATTAGTGGTTATATATCACAAATGATCCACTAATCATACTGACTAGTAGTAGGCTTAATTTGGACTCTAATTGGCTAAGTTCTGATCTAATTAGGGTTTAAGATAATTAGTAAGTGATTAGTAAACTTAATCACCCAATCACTAAACCAACCATATCATTAGGTACTAATATACTCTAGGAGTTATTTAAAACTTGAATTATTCAATTTGGATTATTAAATTTGTTAATCTTCACTAATTAAGATTTAGGGTAATTAGGGTTGATTAAAAAATCTAACCATTAGATCTTAAATATTTTTGCAGTTTACTATTAATTAGGTTTTCTTGATCAAAATAGATATATGAATGACCTAATTTGGAGTTCAATTGACCAACTTATGGTCAATTGAAGATCTAGGGTTAATTAAGGTTTAGTCCTAAAAGTGATTAGTCTAAAATTAATCCAAACAGCAAAATAAATACTACTAAATTAATCCTTAGGATTTGCTAATCATTTTGAGTCCCATGTTAGGTATGTTTGGGTAAGTGTGTGCAAAGTTATGACTATATGAAGTTTTGTGATATTTATGGTTCAATTTAGGGGTTCTAAATGTCACTATGTGAAATACAGCTCCAACTGCAACTTTGATAGTACCAAAATATTCCTTATAATTTTTTGATCTCAATGGTATATTAATTTGTTAAATTTGGAGTTCAAGATTAAAAGTTATTAATGATTGAAGTTTTAGCAATTTATTTAACACTTTAATTATTGATTATATATTGATTTAATATATAATATATATAAATTTATTTTAATTATTTCGGCGGGACCCCTAGCTGACTCGGCGATCCGACGGCACAGCTGGCAGAGCACGTGGCGCCGAGGGATTGGCGGACAGAACCCGGGAGGGCCCCACGACGCCAGCTGAAATGACCTGTGGGGCCCGCAGTCAGAACGGCGCGAGACTTCGCGCCATGGGCCCCGCAATTCCAAGCGAAAAATCCGGAGGCTGGACAGTGCACATTAGCAGGCCCCACACTTCGATACGCGCACTTCCGGACCGTAATGCGGGCCGGGTCGATCCGGCCCGACCCTGACGGGTTCCTTCTTCCTCACTCCGAAGCCAACGAGCCTAGGGCACCCATTTTGCACGCCATCCCGCCGGTTCCAGAGTGCGAGCCACATACTGAAATGCTCTACTCAATGAGATCTTCAAGATGGGAGTTTGATCATCAATTTAGGTGATCTAAGGAACCTAAAAATGTTAGCCCTCGATTTCTAGGGCTCGGTCGAAGGATTACACTGTGGAGTACTGTGGATCATTGGTCAAATTCCTTCGATCGACACCACTTCGACTTAATCAGACAGCACAATCAGCAATCCAACTCATGACATAAATAAATGAAAAGGAAGATCAACAATTGCATATCTAGGTTTTATAATAGAGGTACCTTAATTTGGACGGTTGATGAGCTTTGATTCAATCCGAGAGCCTTTTTGGTTTCTATCGGAGATAAGATGTGCAAACATAAAATAATATCGATCGAGAGGTTAAATGGAGTGCTTAAGTGGCCGGAAGGGGGTCGACGGAAGCCATCTGGAGTGACGGTGGTAGCCGCATGTCTGCATACGGGACACGCGCTGAACCCTTGCGCCTCGCACGAGAGAGATGAGGGCTCGACCGTCCTTCGATCGGACGGTGGAGAGCAACAGTTTGATTAAATGGTTAAAAGGAAACAGCGCAGGAATTTAGGTGACGGGGCCATTTACTTTTATTTAATTATTTAAAATTTAAATTATTTTATACTAATTATATTAATTAAATACGTATAATTAAATATATATTCAGAAAATTTCCAATATGTCACCTCTAGCTAATTGAGGGGTGATGAACGCAACTGCACGATAAAACTTTTGATTCGACGAATATTTAATTAATTGAATATTCAGAATATTTAAATAATATTCTAAATGCTTCCAAAATGTCGCCCCTAGCTAATTTAGGGGTGTTGAGCGCAATGGCGAAGTTGGATTTTCAATTTGAGGTCAATTTAGACAGGTCAAATTTCTAGGATTTTGGGATTTTCCCCGAAATCAAGATTTGATCCAATTGATTCCTGATTTAACCTAGATCTTAGAGATGAGTTCTAAATGACTTAGTTAGTGAACTATAATCATAATTAAGACTTAGATTGGTCTTAATTGACCTAGGTAATAACCTGGGTTGTTACAGGTGGGCCCCATGACGTCAGCATCTGACGGTATGACGGGAGGGATGCGGGGCCCGCGACTTGAAATGTACTGGAAGCGGGTCCCACGATGGCTAACGCGTCCGCGGATAACAAGACGCGGGTTGGGTCGACCTGACCCGACCTAGGCAGAGGCTTCACCTTCCTCACGGGTTCAGTAACACAAAATTAGGGCTCCTAGTTTGGTGGACTAATCGACGATGAGATGGCACGGCCCACCCGACATTGTGAAGATCTCAGTACGGCCTTTCCAACCACATGCGAATCACTGACCGAGGTAGCTGATGTAGCCCAAATGACCTAACCCTAAGTGACCCTTCGAACGAGTTACGAATGAGGACTCATTGTGGATAGCTTACGATTTGCATTTGTTCTGGCTCAAATTAGCTCGATCAGACCGATCAAAGCTTAATCTAGCTTTTGAAATAGACCTTTGAAATTTAGATGCAAGTAATGCGAATGGAGATAGTGAAATCGAGGGGTACCTCTTCGAATAGCTTGCAGAGCTATAGGCAGAAGAGACGATGACGGATTCCAAATCGAGAGCAGATACCTCCTCCAAATCTGGTAGGACCTAAATGGGAGGTTAGGACGAAGTTTGCGAAGCCTCGGGACGGCGGAGTAGCTCACAAGCGGCCGGCCTCTGCCGCGTGTGAGACATGAGGGGGCCCGATTGAGGCAACTGGGACGAAGAGCCTCTACCCGGATGCGCCATTAAAGATATGGATGGCCCGAACCAACGACGGCAACAGGGCTGACGTCACCGTTATATTTCAAATTAATTTATTATTTAAATGATTTCTAAATTGATTTTACTAATTAAAAGTAATTAATCAAATGCATTCCAAAAATTTCTAATAAATCACCCTTAGCTAATTGAAGGGTGAGAAATGCAGCGACGAAGTAGGATTTCGATTCCGACAAGTATTTAATTTTCTCATTTTCGGGGGTATTTTAAAATATAATAAAATATTCGACTAAATTCTGAAGAGTTTCAATTGCCACCAAAACATCGCCCATAGCTAATTTAGGGGTAATGAGCGCAATGGAGAAGTCCAATTTTCGATTTGAGGTCAAAATAATTAGGTCAATTTCCAGGGTTCCTAAAGTTCTCTGAATCAGTATTTGATCTATTTGCCCCTTGATTTGGACCAAAACTTTAGAGTGAGATCCTAATGACTATTTAAAAGTGTTAGAATCAAAATTAAGACTTAGTGTAGCCCTAATTGACCAGGGTAAGAACCTTGGATTGTTACACTTTGCTCCTTAGGTAAGTTATAAGTTGGCATTACTTTAACAAAGATATAATTAAAAAACTTGGGTAGAATCCTTCTTTATTTTTTTCTAATTAACTAATCTATTACCTCAATCATTATTATAATGTCATGTATTTCTAATTGAAGCTTTTACTAAAGAACCTTCTTTATTTTAGAGTTTCTCTCCATTATTTTATGGTTGTGTAAATTGTAAGATTATATATGGCATTAATTAAAGGAAACTCCTTAACACCCTTTAATATTGATGAGTAAGAAGTGCTAGACTTGGAAGCTTTATCAACTTTATTAAACAAAATTTTATTAAAGCTCTTTGATCCTTATAATATCCTTGAATATATCTCTCCGTTATTTTTGTTGTTGTGTAAATGCTAAGAGCATATGCTAATTAAATTAATTAGAAAGGACTTCTTGATACCCTCTAGCATCGTCGAGTTAAAAGTACTAAAATCAAAATATTTTCTATATTTATTAAACAAATATCTTCAATCTTTGTGTTTTGTGTATTCGAACATTTCTTTGTTTGTTTAAAGAAGTATAGCCTCTTTATGTGCAACATGGTTAATTGCAACTTACAAAGAGTCTTGACAAAAATGAAGAGACATTGTCATCAATTATGCAAATAAGTGGAGTACTATTTTACAAAATCACAAGTGCGGTTACTCCTAAATTCTTAGGTGTGGAACTCCTCCACATGGCTCATCCGGGTCACTTAATAAAATATGAAAGCAAGTAATGATCCATGGAACATAACAAAAAAGTGATTAGGAGAAATCATCACATTGATGAACTTTCTCCACTATCATTTTTCCTCCAGCGCTTTTCTTTTGGCACCCAGGGCTCATTGTTACACTCTCATGCACCCCTGTTAAAGATAGCCTCAAAAAGCTTCATATGAGTCTTCTTCTAGTAGGGTAATTTGGCAATTTTTACATAAGGGTAGCCAAAGGCTTTTGTAACGGTGTTGGATGAACCAAACTCAATTAATTGCCTCGAGACGTGTTAGCTAGAAGAAATTATTACACTCTTGGGATTAAAAGAGGTATCTCCATCAATGTAGTTATTAAACTTACATCAAATAAAGGGAAAACACGCCCCCCCCCCCCCCCCCCCCCATAGGATTTATAGGGGTTTATCTTTAGCCATATTTAGTTGTTCATGGTTAGATTTCTATTTCACTATTTGGGTTAACCCTAAAGGTTGACCAAAAAGCTTGACCATAGTTGAATCAGCCCATCCCACTTTCTACAAAAAGTTAAATTCAAGGACAATCCCATAACCATCATAGTTAAAATACAATTTTGGTTAAATCAAAAGATAATTACAAATTTTCAATGCAAGTTGTGAATTTTATACATTCAAGCATCACACATGTGCATATACATATTGGGCTGCTCTAAGCATGGCTTCAAGCTGAGTTTAATTTAAGTCAAAAATTTTGGGCTTAGCACGGCTCCAAAAAAACTATTTCAAGCTGAATAAGCTCGGCTCGAAAAGATTCATTTTCGAGCAAACTTAAAATAATCCAACTTCAAGCCTACTCGAAATTACAAAGGACATAAACCAAATCATAAATCAAGAGACTCAACATCAATTGCCCCATTAGATTTCAAGTTTAAACAGAATCCTAACGAATTTCAAATAAAATAAGTCTAGGCTGCCCAAATAAAAAAAAGTACTATAAATTATGCTGATTAAATAAACTTTTACATATAACATTGACACTTTTTTCTATATATATATATATATATATATATATATATATATATATATATATATATATATATATAATAAAACACTAGTAGAAAGATATGCTGTACAAGAGCTTTCTATTATGCTGCTGCTCAAATACGCCCACAATGTCGTCGATGGAGTCTTCCCAGCAGTCCACTGCTTCCAGCTGCACAAAGATCAACAATCTTTCTTATTTGCATTATCTAGCAATCAATTTTTTATATTTACAAAATTACATCAAATCCTTATTATTACAGAAAAATTTACCATCGCACCCAACCTCTCCAATCAGCGCAATTGAATGAGAATTTATTATCATGTTCAACACTCATTAATAAGCCTGGTTCAACTCGAACCAAGTTTGAACGCATATTTGAAACTTGATTACTAATAGAGCCAAACACAAGCAATTGCATATTCAATCATGTTCAACTTTGCGACTGATTTTTGATAATGCCTCAATGTGAAATGGTTACTGGAGAAGAATCTTCACACACGCACAGCTCCCGATTGGTCCCCCGTGCGCGTGATGGCGCATGTGCTCGCTTCGCATAGCTAGCACGGGTCTTCCCATGCATAGCACCAAAATTTATAAATAAAGTATATCCATCACCCAATCTCTAATAATTACAAATAAACAAATATCGTTTCATCAATTTTAAATTCATATAACTATAAGTACATATAAAGCACATGCACTTTTGAAATGTAAAAAGAAAGTACTTTGTAAATATTAAACTTTGGGCAATAGGAGTTATTTAAGCCTTTGGGCGCTACAAATGTAAAAATCATATCTAAAAATATGAATATTATTTATTTAAATTTTATTACAGTATTAAAGTATGAGTTCAATTTCAACTCAATAAAAAGCTAAGAAAAAATAGGTATGGTCAGCTTCACTTCGAACATAAATAAGTTTAAAGATGGCTCAAACAAAGGACAAACCAAACCGTAGTGCTACTTCGAATATCTATGCCACTTAAATCTTCATCAGCATAAATGCACAAAAATCACCCTTTTTTAAGTTTAACGAAAAACAAGTTGTACCTATGAGTTAATACAACTTATTTTTTTGAATTTGATTAATATCGACTAATAGTTCTCACTACTTTGGGCAGCATCTGTTCTTGTCAATTGAATGCATCAAGGAGCAAGCTGCTAATGAATATTAACTTTAACCATTTTTTTTTTCACTAGCCTTTGGGAATGTAAATTTAAAAGTTTAGCATCATCGATATTGAGCATATCCAACTTATTTTCAATGTAAGGAGAATGTGATAAGTTCAAAATTACCATAATTTTGTTTTGTTACATTCAAATTCTAAGAATCTTTAATTTTTGTTTCAAAAGGCTCGCCCGAGTTCAAGCCAAATTTTCTTTGACTTGTAAGATCATCAATTTTTTTTTAAAACAACTTCTGAATTCAACATATATAATAGCAGTATGATAAATTTTTTCATGTTCATTTGGCATGGCAATCGCGATCAGCAATCTAAATTTGATTCATTGCACGTATTGATCAAAATTTTTGTACAGTTACTGCATTAATTTCTTAAAGCGTTTGATTGAGTTCACACATGGCTTTCTTTTCTATTTTTATAAAGCCTTCAAAGCACAGAACATTCTGTCTTCTTATAGTTTACTACAGAAAAAAGTAATTCTGGCATCCATTTCATCTGTCTGTAGCCACATCACTCAAAATTTATCATATAGTTGTTGGCATAACTGCAGAAGAAAAAATCTCAATGATAACAACACTTTCTCTGTTTGAAGATTTTTACTACCAATCATGTGATCTTTAACTACCAATCCATTCAGCCTCGATTTTGTAAATAAGTTTAGTTTGCAACATCTTAAATGCCTAAATACTACACATACGAATATTCTAACCTAAAATGCCAAGCTTCCACTTTACTAATTCCTTTAACTACATAGCTTTATCATATTACATTAGATCTCCATCTATAAGTACTCCTTGCCTGTCTAGGCTTGCTCAAAAAGCCCAAACTTGAGTGCAACAAATGGCTCTCGGTTAATCAAAAATGCTATTGTGCTTATTGCATCTATTTAAAAGGGATTAGGAAGGCATGCATGCAAGCTGATACTCCTTGCATACTCATTAAAAGTTATATTCATCCACTCAACTACTCATTTTGCTGAGAGTTCTAAGAACCATTCCTTCCATAATCATTTTGGTGAGCACCTTTTGAATTTCATAAAATCATACTCCCCGCAGTCATCAAATCATAAGTATTCATTTTTGGTTGATCAAGTAAGCAGTTATATAATTTGTATCCATCCAAAAGGTAATAAGAATACATGCATGCAAACTAATACTCCTCGCACACTCATTATATTCATCCAATCAGTTAAATCCAATTTGTTAAATGTTCCAGAAACAATTCTTCCAATAAGAATTCAGTATGATGCAGCACCTTTTAAATTTCAACAAGACGATTGCACTCTCCACTATTATCATATCATAAGTAATTAACACATTCTATAGCTTCATTCTTCAATAAGCTTTTCACTTTACAAATTCTTAAAACACATCATATTTATTTTAATAAAACAAACTAATACCTACTTAGTTCTACGTAGTGTGAATGTGACGTGGTAACAATCATCAAAGGGGTGTGAAGGTGCGACCTTCATACATTTGTATGTAATAGCTCCTATCACAATCTAGCTCAAAAAGCACAAGAGTAACAGTAGAGGGAACATTTAAGGCAGGGGTGAAGATCTGACGATAAATACATACTTTCGGTTCTCTTTCAATTTATAGACAGGCACAAAATCATTCAAATGTGAAATGAAGGTCTCAAGACACCAATATCGTTAATATTGAAATAAAACGTTTTACATTCATAATCTTAACTAAACAGAAAGGAGAACTTACCTGAGTTGGAAACTATAAATAGAATATACAAGTAGAGTGAATAAACATAATTCTCTAAAATCGTAACAAAAGACAGCATTATAAAATTAAGAGAATGGAAACAAAGAACCTCACTAAGAATATACTAATCGGTAAGTAAAACCATCATATCTAAAAACGAAAATACGCATTCTTAAGAAAAATTTAAACATTCCATTAATTAAGTTTTTTACTATGACGCTATTTGTGAAACTTTTCATTGCATGCTAGAAATGAGCGTTTATGATTTTTTTTTAATTTATTTCTTTTGTTTAAGGATTTTTGCATTAGCTGAAATTTTCTTTAACTCACATTCCTTTAAACAACATTAAAGTTAGATATGAGCTTTACTTGTGAAGTTTTTTCTTTGAACCTCACACACCCCATCAACTTTCTAATGAGTTTTTCCCAAAAGAGCATTTTTAACCTCACTTTGAAGCCAACTCAAATTAAAAGTTTTTTTTATTTCAATCATTACAAACCTTTTTTAGTTCTTTTATTTATTAGCAATTCTACTATTTTCCATCAACAAAAAATATAAAACTTAAAAAATCAAGTATATAATTAATTTTAGAATCAATAAAAAACATAAAAGGATTAATCAATCCTTGTATTGAAATAGTAAGAACTAAAATAAGTAAGAAAAAATAGATTTACAATTAACAAAAATAAAAAGTATCCACATTTAGTTCAACTCTTTTGAAGTGTCTGACTTATTGATCTAATCCCAAGATTTGAATACTGGCAAAGTTCATAGGATATGAATACGGGTTTCACTCCCAAGATAGTTAATATTGGTTAAATTTCCGCTAGTGACAGATGTCATTTGTTGTGCCAATTAATTCACTCCAGGATTTAGCTATGCAAATTAAATATAAGAAGCATTACAGTACCTCTTCGCCCAAATAATGTAAGTAAATCTTTCATACCTTGAGAATGGTTGATTGTAATATTATTGCAATTGCATGTTGCCATTTTTGGCAAATCTATGGATTAAAAATTTAAGTATTTACCTTATAAACGTGCAAATATTTATAAATATATATCCTCAATTTTAGTACTATTTAAATTGCATCCATTCTCAATTAATTCCCTTACTGATATTTAATTATTGCTTGAAAAGTTGCTATTCTAGAGAATTTTATGTTAATGATAGTTTCAAAATATGTGTATGGCTATCAGTTAACTGACATTTCTAAAAGACATTCTGGAAAATTCTGGACTGTTTATTTGCAATAAATGTTGTACATATGTAAATATTGTACAAAATAATTGTGGTTATAGTATAATCAGGTTCCATTTTACATATAATTGAATCCATTAATTACATTAATTATGTGATAAAATAAAGTTATGTATCATTCCAAATCTTCAATATGATGATGCCACTGTAGCACATAATCGATCCAACATTATTCTTCTGAAGCCCAACTTTATTTGTATCTCTTCTTCATCTGTATCACTAGAAAAAAACTCTTCTGCATTCTGTGCCCTAGCCGGCAGACGTACCATCTCAAGCACGCCTCTTAACAATGGCCAGGCCAAATCCTTTTGCACAATCCGCCAGCTAAGCGACAATAAAGAAAATTTACTGTGTTTCTTGAATTGAATTCTCCAATATCAACACTCTTAAGAAACAAAAACTCAAATTAAAATTTAGTGGTGACTTAAATAAGCTAGAAAATTTATGAAAAATTAAAGTAACATAAGAATAATCTTGAGACTATAATTTAAGTGATTAACTACAACAACAAGAGCACCGAGCCTTAGTCCCACTAGATGGCTACATGAATCCTTTTATTTCCATTGTGCACAATCAAATAGAAGCCTCTTCCTAAGTTCCAAACAGAGATCACTTCTAGTAGTTTCTTCCAATGTCTTTTTTGGTTGTTCTCTTCATCTTTTAACATAGGCAAAACTCATATACTCAATTTTTCAAACAGGGGCAATGAATAGTCTACGTTTAATATGCTCAAACCATCTAAGAAGATATTTTCTAACCGTATTTACTATTGGAGCTGCCCCAAACTTGCTATGAATGAACTCATTTCTCATTCCATCTTTTTGAGCATACCCACTCACCACCTGAACATCTTGACGCTCTAAAATTCATTTTATTAGTAGTTTCTTCTTTGTTGGCCAACATTCAGCCCCACAAAACAAAGTCGATAGTGTAACTACTCTATAAGAGTTTCCTTTAAATTTGAATGATTTTTTTTTATCGCACAACACTCCAGAAACACTACTCCATTACATTCAACGGACTTGGTTCATATTAATCACATCGTTCTCTATTTCATCATTATTTTGAATAATTGAACCAAGGCATTTAAATCTCTCACTCCTCCTGATCATATGGTCCTCAATAGTTTGCCATGGATTTAACCATCCCTATGAGTTCACCTCATCAAAGCACATATGAGAAATGTTGCAATGGAAACACCAAGCAATCATCAGCTTTGTCACATTTGGAAACAAATGCAAATAACTAACAAATAACTAGAAAACAAAGCATCTAGAATACACAAAAAATTTACGTAAAAAACTCCAAGATTAGGGAAAAACCGCAAAATCACACCACAAAGAATTTCACTATGATAATCAAGAAAAGATACAATTATATTTCACACCAGGAGCTCTCAAAATATTGCCTAACCCAACTCACAACTTATTCTTCCTCACAGCACTCAAACCCTCACAACCTCCAGCCACCACAACCACCAACACTCAAAGCATACACAGTAGCATCGCATAAAACCTTAAGCATCTTAATTATTGACAGCCCTTCCAACAGCCCCCATATGACCCTAGAAATCATGCATGTTAGTCACATATCTCACACACCCCTTATGAGCATACCACATGTCCAATCAAGCAATTACAGCACTCCAATTATCTCCTGAAATTAGGCACACCCAAGTGTCGAGGTCTCGGGATGCTTCTATTGGACTAAAATGAACAATGCGCTTGGGCACACCCAATCTTTGTCCAAGTTCTTGCTCAGTTTGGATGTCGATGTCTTAGTGCGCCCAAGTTTAATGTCTTTGGCTCCGTTGTCTAAGTAGAGTTTGGGCACGCCCAAGGCTTGGCCCGCCACATCTGATCAATGCCTCCATCGTTTGGGCATGCCCAAATCTCAGTTTGCTAGGATTCTGGAATACCTCCTCAACGCTTGGGCGAGCCCAATCCTTGGCTGTAAAGCATTGCCCCGGCACTTGGGTGCGCCCAAGTGCCAGCTTCTCAGCCAAGTTCAATCCCTTCAACAATATCAGGATCAACATAATCCAATTGGCATCTAGCTAGCACCGAGTTTATCCGTGGTAAACTTGAAGTCACTCCAAGCTTCGCAACTGACCCATCATCTATTCCAAAATCACTATATTGCAATTTAAAATTCGCCATTCCCTGGTCTAACTCACATTAATGCAATTCAAGCTGCAGGTTTAGACGCACCAAAACTCATCGCACCAACTTGGGCTACACAAGACTCTAAAAAAACACAACCTCCCACGTGGAATCTCAAGTGCAGGTGACCATCACTCCTAATTTATGAATAAGAGAACAATAATAAGTTAATCTAGAGATAATATAATAATCTAACTCTTTAAATCTGCATGATGATAATACTCTAATGGCTTGTTTGATTTCTCTTCTTTTTTCTTCTTTTTGAATGTGCCACCGAAACACTTCACAACGACAGATTATTAGCCCTTAGAAAAATGTGTTTGTAATATTCAAAAGTTCTCATAAGGCTCATAGAATTACCACCACCCACATTTATACTCACAAGTAAGAAATTTCACAAAATTTCACATATGAGATGCATCAAAAAGTTTTTGAAACAATATCAAAATTGAAAGAATAAGAGCGGAACACGGGAAATAAAACATTTCAAGCTCTTTTTCATAAAGAACATATTTTTCTTGTTTGGATAGCACAGAACATTTACCTTCAAACACTTGAGAAAACTCCTTAAATGATTTTACTCTTTGCATTTTTCTTATTATCTCTTCCTCCCTTGCATTATGTTACGTGACTTTCTATTTATAGCCAAGTATGGTCATATCCTACGAAGTTCATTATAAATAAGGTATGCCATAAGCACATAGTTTTCAATAGTACAATTATATAATTTGAACTCCTAACCCCAAAAAATGGCATGCCCAAATCAAAATACTCATTCTAAACTTCAAATCATTTTATGAATCATCTTGTGTGCGAACCAATTCAATGTTGAGGCTCTTTCCAAATTGTATCAATGGTTTTAATAGATTTGCACACCATTTTATACTTCAGAAATTAAGTTTCACCTATTCTGATAATGAGATGTTTCTTAAAGCTGCGTATGCTAGAGTGTGATAACCATAAGAAATTGTCGTTCAGCTATTTCCAAAAGGATAAAGGTAAAAAAAAAATTATGCATACCACTTGGATTTTCCTTGTCATAGAGTTAGCACCTAAATTACAAAACATCATCCAAGCTTCTATCATTACAATGAAACTACCACCCCTCTATGCTCTTTTAAAATATTACAAGTTCATGAGATTCCAGAGAATAGGTTATTGTTAGGTAGAATAAAAATGTGTTAGAAAAGTACATATTTAAGATTTAGATGCACCGCTTGTAATTATTTCTAAATTTCATAAGACCCACAACTATTTTTAATAAAATATACTTTTCCGTTGTTTTCGCCGGCAATTGCAGCTGTCTCAAACAAGCGCATACTGAAAATTCATGCTTCAATTCAAAACATATTAGCATACCTCTTGGCATAAATCAAAAGTAAGCTTGGCTCCGATTGCAGCTTCTTCATGGTTGTCTTTAACCTCCAAGTTAATGATGAGTACACTTTTCATCAATGAATGTTTACGATTATTTAAATCTGCACAAAGAGTCAAGATATATGCATGTTTTATAAAAAGAAAATTTTCATTAAAGGCAGGATGCAAACCGGAAAGCAAGTGAAGGGAATGAACTTTTCAATAGCGTTCCTAGTCCATCTCAAAAATATGATAAAAAAAATAAAAAATTTGGAAAAATCCAAATGTTATTTGAATAAGAAGCCATGCAACTATGACATCCAGAGTTGATGTATGGAAAATTTAAAAGCCATTATTTTTAGTGCTTTATCATTCACTTCACACAAAATACATGTCTCAGCTAGACAAGACAGACTAAACAAAAATAAAATTAAGATTTAATAATAATATAAATGGACCTCAGACACTTGAGCAATTCAAGAAAATTAAGAAAATACAAAAACGATGGTCAGAATCAACACAATCGCAGATTGATGTAAAAAGAGAAGTTGAAAGAGAACTTGCTTTTCCTAGGTGAAGAGGTGGATGCAAAGACGCAGATAGAGGGGAAGGCTTTGTGAATTAATTACTCATTCATTCATTACAATATTTCCTAACTATGATAATAAAGAAAAAATATCATTTTCCCATTTCCAAGCACAGAAGAAGCCAAAGGGATATTGGCATTTTCCAATCAACTGGGGTTCCCTTCAGTGCGCACACTGCAAGCGTTTGTATAGTTCATAACTAGAACTCTTACTATATGATGCTTAGATTTGGATTTCAAAAGGAGCTGATCAAACTATAGTCTTGTTGTGGCCAAACCTCTTTTGCAACTTGTTATGGTTTGCAAGAGCGAAAAAAATACTAAATTAAATATAGTGTTGTTAAAACACTTTAATCTAAAGTGATTTATTAGGAATACCAAATCAGTAGAAACTTTACCTTTATTATTCAAATGCTTCAACCAAATAATACCATTATGTAAGTTCAGTGCTAAAACTTAAACAAGACCACAAACACAAAAACCACAAGTCAAGCGTCTAATTACTGAAGGATTGAAGGTTTTGTTCACACCGACTATAGAGCAATGAGATCTATTCTCTAGCAAA
This sequence comes from Gastrodia elata, assembly GCA_016760335.1. NCBI lineage: Eukaryota > Viridiplantae > Streptophyta > Magnoliopsida > Asparagales > Orchidaceae > Gastrodia > Gastrodia elata. The sequence goes on along the minus strand of CM028684.1, from coordinate 23,690,798 downwards.
TACTTGTAATGAAAATCATACTAGCAAACAAAAATATGTACTGAGACCTAATCACACTAATCAACTTGTCTTGTTGGTCTTGTGAATCAAATGCCCTTACATTAGAGCAATATTATTATTAATTTGTATAATTTTAGTTATTATATTTATTTGTTACTTTCCGCTTGTTAATCCTGAGCTGTTGTACAAGATATGAAATTGATTTCCAAGTGACAACTAATAACCAAATTATATAACTATTCAAGGTATCAGAGCAGCTTCATATCCCACCATCAACATGAGCGATTTTACATTAAGCAATATGTTGTAATCCTCATATAAAATAACATGTAGACAAATCTCTCAAAAACAGCTTAATCTATTCTCATAGTTTGCAAAGAGATTTCCGAATCTCACCGCTGCCAAAGTCCTTCAGCATGCTACAAGGTAGATTCTCACAGCGGGCAGCAAACAATGTTGTGCAATGCATGGATCTCTCAACCCTATAGCAAACCAAAATGAGCACTTAAGTGTTGAGAAACCCACCAGGAGATCTCCGACAAAAAATTCCTAGGATCAGGGTTTGACCGCTGAGAATCACCAAAACAAACACGAAAAGTATATCACCGCAAAAAACTGAAAAATCATAGCACAAACATTCACAAGCACACAAGCATACAATACAAAGATGCATGTGAAAAATCCAAGAATGAGAAAAACCACGAAATTACATCACCACGAGAAAATCTACTATAGAAGAAACGATTGCAGAGTTACTGAAAACTTATCAATCTCCTTGAGGAAGAAAAAATTCACCACCCTAAACTTTTTCTTATTCTTGTCTCTCAGATTTCTCTTTGTTCTCACTATAAAGTTTCAAGCCTCCAAGAGCTCTCACAAAAAATAGCACACATATTACCCTAACCTATAATGTTGACTTTTATACGAAGTTCCAAACAAGTCTTCAAAATGCCCTAAGCAATTATGGACACATCACACCCTAGCTGACATTTTCGCGGGCTCCTGAGCGCGCTTGGGCACCAAACTTTTTGTATGCTGGGGCGCCTGAGCGTGCTTAGGTGCTATACTTTCTGTTAGCTGCTCACCTGGAGCGCATCTGAGCGCTAAACCTTATGTCTGTTTGATGCCTTGGGCGCACCTGAGCGCTAGGGCGCCTAAGCGCCAGTCTTGTTGTTGTCTTCTATAAATCCATCCCGGAATCCATCGGAACATCGTTTTCTCTCCCCCTAATGATCAAATTGGTCTCCATACCATAACAATCTCCCACTAAGAGATTAATTGATATCAATATATCTTCAACATTTAATTTTCTTCAATTTGTCTTCCCTCCTTGCAAAGAACATGGTGTGACTCACCCCGCCCTTTCTTTATCCTCCGAGGCCAACTGAAGTTGAGCATACCTTCAGTTTCTCCGTTGTGACTGATTTTGTGAGCATGTCAGCTGGGTTCTTTGATGTGTGAGTCTTCCCCAACATCAGTTGACAATCTTCTAACAAAGATCAGATGAAATTATACCGCAACTGAATGTGCTTCGTCCTAGCGTGAAATGCGGCATTTTTAGCTAGGTAGATAGCACTCATACTGTCACTAAGTAATCTTCCATCCTTTAGCTCATTGCCAAACTCAGCCAAGAAGCTCTTCAACCAGATCATCTCCTTGCTTGCCTCAGTGATGGCTATATACTCTGCCTCAGTAGTGGATAGGGCGACTATCTTTTATAACCTAGAGATCCAGCTCATCGCAGTACTACCCAAAGTAAACACATATCTAGCTGTGCTCCTTCTGTTATCGATGTCTTTAGTTAAATTTGAGTCTACATATCCTTGTAACCCTATCTTGAACTTACCAAAACAAGGTGCTTTGTCCACTATACCTCTCAGACATCTGAGAATCTATTTAATTGCCTCCCAATGAGGCTTTCTGGGATTTCTCATGTACCTGCTAACCACTCCCACTGAATGAACAATATCCAATCTTGTGCAAATCATCTACATAAAACTCCCTACTACTGAAGCATAAGGAACCCTTTCCATGTGTTCCCGTTCAACTTAAGTCTTTGGCATCTGCTCCTTTGTCAAGCTGAAGTGACTTGCTAGGCGACTGTAAACTAGCTTTGCCTCTTCCATGTTGAATCTCTTGAGTACTCTTTCAACATAATCAGTCTAAGACAGCTTCAGTATCCCTATGCTTCTTTCCCTACTAATTCTCATCCCAAGTATCTTCTTTATTGACCCCAAGTCCTTCATATCAAATTCATTTGACACTTGCTTTTTGAATCTTTTAATCTCCTCCATAGTTGATCATGCTATCAGCATATTATTTACATACATAAGTGGAATGATATAAGAGGTCTCAAACTGCTTCACATAACAGCAATGATCCACCTAGAAGTATATTGTGTCTGACATGAACTTGTCAAATCTCTTATATCACTGTTTCGACACATGTTTCAAGCCATACATGCCTTTCTTGAGCTTGCAGACTAACTCACTATTTCATCGGGTTTCATAACCCTATGATTGCATCATGTATAACTCTTCCTCTAAATCACTGTAAAGGAATGCAATCTTCACATCCATCTGCTCTAGATGAGTTTTCTACTGCCACAATGTTTAGCACTACTCTAATTGTAGTCATCTTAACCACTGGAGCGAAGATCTCACAGCAGTCCACGTCATGCTTCTATGCGAGCCTTGTTTTGTAGCATTTGCTACAATTTGGTTCTTCCTTCAACCTGTGAATCCATTTATTTTGAAAGGTCTTCTTTCCTACTAAAAGTCTAGCAACTCCCATGTCTCATTTAATGTGAGTGCCTTCATCTCGTCATCTATGGCTGACTCCCACCTGATTGAGTCATTAACTTGAAGGGCTTCTTCATAATATTCTGGTTCACTACTACCGATTAGTAACAAATAATATAATGAAGGAGAGTACATCTGTGCAGGACGTAATATTCTGGTGAATCTCCTCAATTTAGTAGGAGTCTGAGGAGCTATCTGCTCTCCACCATCATGAGCATATGGATGTGTGTGCTCATTTGTTCAGCGTTGTCATCCAGTTTAACGTAATTTAGCGCATCATCTGAAGTTCCATTTCTGTCCTTGTACATCTCATTCTCATTGAATGTGACATGCCGACTTCAGATAATTTTCTAATTCTGATAGTCCCAGAATTTATAGCCAAATTCTCTCGCTCCATAGCCAATGAATGTGTACTTAATTTCTTTTGTATCCTTGCCTCTATAGCCTACATCAATGTGTACATAGGATGAACAACCAAATACCTTTAGATGATTCAATTTCACATCTTTGCCGCTCCACGCCTCCTCGGGTATCCCTTCTTTCAAGAGAACTGAAGGACCTTGGTTGATCAGATATGCAGCTGTAATCACAATCTCTACCCAAAATTGCTTGGGCAACCTAGCATGAAGCCTCATGCTCTAGCTCTCTCCATAAGAGTCCTATTCATGCACTCTGCAACACCATTTTGCTAAGGTGTTCCTAGAACAATGAACTCCCGTTTGATCCCATTCAAAGCACAGAATTCTTTAAACTTTGTCTCAGTATTCCCTGCCATTGTCTGACCTTAGACACTTGAGCTTCAAGCCTGTCTAATTTTCAACTAAAGCTAGACACTTCTTGAACACTTAAAATATATCTTATTTATGCTTTAAGAAGTATACTCATACCTTCCTAGTATGGTCATCATTGAAAGTAACAAAACATGTGGCTCCACCAAGAGAAGATGTGGGAGCTGGTCCCCACACATCTATGTGCACAAGCTCCAACTTATGAGACTTCAAGTCTCTCCCACTCCTTCAGAAATTAACTTTCTTCTATTTGTCGTACACGCAATCTCTTCGTGGGCTCTATCTATCACGCATCACTCCTTTTGGTTTCAATTGGGAATGCAAAGGTATTCACCCTTACTCTCTTGCATCCTCCTGCAACTTCTTTTAAGCTTTCATGGTATCAGAGATCTGAAGGAGAGTCGATATCCATCCACTCGAGAATCGACCTCTTGATCTCCCTCCCGAGATTCAGCCTCAGCATTATGGCTTCCACGTCCCAATCGGGAAGTTCCAACTCTTAATCAGAATGATCTCTGAAGTTGGACATATGGTGTAGAGTCCGTTGACATAGTTGCCTTTAATGAGTGAATATTAATCTGGAGGTTCTTTATTGTAAATTCATGTGGATCAAATATGACAAAACAAGAGCTATTGGATGTTAATTTCTAAATAAAAAGGAGATTATATTGACATAGGAATATGGAGAAGGTGATTTAGGTGGAACTTACAATTCGGTGTGGAAGAATACCGGTGCCTATATTGGAGATTTGAAGGGATTGGCCATTGCCGATAGTTACTTGATCATTATCTTGATATGTTTCAACCATTGATAAGTTGCGGAGATCGTTTGTCCTTCAGATAAATTCATCACATCCCCAGCTCCACCGCTGTTCATCACCTTCTTCCTGTGAAAACCGATGGTAAGAACTACTCCATCTCGGATGCGCAGTTTCTCCCCATTTTCTGCACATACTGATTGATCGGGTACATCGATGGTTCCCTTCAGCTCTGCTTAAATTTCTCACCCATAATTCACCAAATTCAGTATACCTAATCTAGTATAAACAAGATCAAATGTCTTGCGCTAGATCATCTCCTCCTTGATACATTCTCTCAGTGATCAACAGCAATACCTCCTTCGCAATCTAGAAAGCTCTCTCAGACGTTTTGTCATCCAGCCACTTTGCCCTCTGCCCTGCGGCTCGTCCTCCTCCTACTACCATCCCGAGCATCGCACGGCCACATCCTACTATTCATCCACCATTACCGAACCATGGTACTTGGACTCTGGGGCAATGCATCATGTCACACCATCCATTAACTTTATACAAGCGATGCAACCTTATCATAGATCAGAAAAGCTTCAAATCGGTGATAGTTCGTCTTTACCAATCGATCACATAAGTGATGCGATTCTCCCCACCCCCAACTCTTCCCTAGAACTTACTCATCAGTCGATTCACTCGTGATAACAACATGCTAATTGAATTTCATCCTACTTATTACCTTGTGAAGAATTTGACTTCGAAACAAGCTCAATAATGGCCTCTACTCATTTTCGACGACTCAACCCATGTCCCTTCAAACCAACATGAGCTCCACCACTATCTAGCATCAGCATCTCAATCATCCTCCCTTTGACAAACTCAAGATTGTTGACGATTAAATTTATGTTCATCCTACAAAGTTATCCTCTTGTGACTAGTGTCATATGTCTAAAAAGCATCATTTCCCTTTAAATAATATGATACTATATACGATAAACCATTACAATTGATTGTATCTAAAATATAGGAACCTTCATTTCCACATAATTTCAAAAATTATATAATCTTCATTGATGCTTTTTCAAATTTTACACAGTTGAATCCATTGACAAAAAAAATCTGATGCTCTAATCTCTCCTTTAAAACCATGGTTGAACATCGCCTTAACTCTAAAATTATCTCTTTCCAATCTGATGGCAGAGATGAATACATGAAATTCACAAAAAATCTTGAGCACTTTGGCATCCATCACAAATTCTCTGCCCCATACACCCCTGAGCATAATGGAAAAACTGAACGGAAACATCGGCACATTGTCGAGACCGATCGTACTCTTCACTTTCACTCATCCTTACCCCAAAAATTTTGGGCCAACGCATTTCAAACAGCCTCTGACCTCATTAAACGCCTTCCATCCTGCACTCTTCAAAACAAATCCCCTTTTGAAACCTTTTTCCAACGTATTCCATATTATCATTTCCTCAAAACTTTTGGGTGTTCGTGCTATCCGTGGCTCCGTCCTTATGCTGAAAATAAGCTCGCCCCATGATTGCATCCTTGTGTATTCATTGGGTATAACAGTATTCATAAGGCATATCTCTATAACATTCAAAATGATAAGGTCTTTGTAGCGCAGCATGTTTCCTTTGATGAACTTGCATTTCCGTTTCAGAAAATTAGCCATACAGATTCTTTAGAATCACCTTCTAAGCACATCAAACACCCATTCTAGTACCTCAGCTGCTCAGGCCAGACATCTCTAGACAGCCTGCTTGCCGCCACAGGCCAGCACCTACCGGACAACCCGTTCAGGTCTACTCCAGACAACCTACTCGTAGCCAGCGGTTCGCACTTTCTCCAGTTCCATCCAGCCCATCACTACCCACCACTACCCCCTCGCTGCAACAACATAATCTGCCCACAACTCTGTCCAGCCCGTCATTGCCCACTATTGCCTCTATGCTTCAGCCCCCATCCCATTGCAATTCTCACCCAATGCAAATCAGAAGCAAAACCGGGCACCTCATGCCTAAGGTGCTCACCACCAGCTCCTCCATTCTGTCAGTGGTTCCCACTACTTTTTCCCAAACTAAAAAAATTCATAACTTTGTTGAAGTGATGAAAAAAGAGTTCCAAGCCCTTCAAAAAAATGGCATGTGGTCCCTTGTACCTCGCCCACATAATGCCAACATTGTTGGATGTAAGTGGTTGTACAAACTAAAGCTCAATTGTGATGGATCCCCAACTCGTCACAAGGCCCTCCTTGTCGCCAAAGGGTTCACAGAAAAGAAAGGCATGGACTACCACGAAACTTTTAGTCCGATTATCAAACCGGTTACCATCCAGATCATTCTCACTCTAGCTCTCACCTTCAAATGGAAGATTCGGCAAGTCGACTTCGATAATGCTTTTTTGAACAGGAACTTTCACAAGGACATCTACACGGAGCAACCGCCTGGCTTCATCTCGCCCACTCAGCCGCACTTCGTGTGCAAGTTACATAAAGCCCTTTAAGGGCTAAAACAGTCCCCTCACTCAGGCATCAAAAATTGTCCACAGCCTTGCTCTCCTTTAGGTTCAAGAATGTCGTCAACAGCACTTCTAACTTTTTCTTCCGCCAAAAAAGTGTTCACTTATTATTTTTAGTATATATAGATGACATCCTCTTCACGGAAAATAATCTCATCATGCTTCACAAACTTGTCTCATTTTAGCAACTCAATTCGCCCTTAAAAACTTGGCAAACATCCATCAATTTCTGAACATTAGTGTGCAATCCTCACCGACCTCCTTTTCCTGCCTCAGTAACATCACATTTTCAATCTGCTTCTTAATGCCAGCACGCAGACCTCCAAACAGCTCCAATGATTGTTCTGAACAGCTCCAATATCCCGAACAGCACTACGTTCTCAGATAACACCCTCTACCACAATGTCATTGGGAGTACCTGCAACGCACATGCCCAAGTATCACCTTCAGTGTCAACAGAGCCTGTCAATCCATGCATAGCCCAACCACCACAGATTGGTCAAAAGTCAAGCACATCGTTCGATACCTTCATAGTACTGTATCTTGCGGTTTATTACTTAAATAAGTACCTACTTTCACCATCTCTGCTTTTTGCGATTCCAACTAGGCCAAAGATTCCTTTGATCGCATATCTATATTCGGATATTATGTATTTTTTGGTGACAATCTTGTTTCGTGGCCCTCCAAGAAATGGCAAATTGTGGCTAGATCAGTATTGAAACTAAGTACAAGTTCATTGCCAATGCTGCCAGTGAAGTTCTATGGATAACGCTCTCCTGCAAAAACTCGGATTCCCCCTTGGGTCTGCTCCATCAATTTACTATGACAACCTTAGCTCCACTTACCTCACCGCCAAGCCAATCCTACATACATGCATAAAGCATGTGGAAGTAGACTACCACTTCGTTTGTGACCTGGTCCACTCCAACCGCCTCGGCGTCTGTCATATTTTGAGTGATCAGCAACTTGCCGGCATCCTCACAAAGCCTCTGACAATCACTAAGTTCAAGGAGATTGCAAACAAGCTCATCCACCGACTAGCAATGACCTTGCGGGGGCACATTAACAATATCACCTAATTTTACTAGTTTACCCTTCTTATTTCCACCGTATGATCAAAATCGCTCACAGCATCTCATCTCTCCGTGTGCTCTATATATGACACATTACTCCCTCTGGTTTCATTTGGGAATGCAAAGGTATTCACCCTAACCCTCTTGCATTCCGTGCAGCTTCCTTTACAATTCAGTCTCAAATGATATTTCCGCCGTCCTCAAGTTGGTCAGTAATGCATCAGAGATCTAGAGCAATCTTAGATATTAATTTTAGCAAAGATTGAGGATCTTTCAGCTTAGGAGAGGCCTAACAAATTATCTCCAAAATCAAATTCAATAGGTGTATACTTCACAAAACTGAGAAGCCTATGGAAAGAACTAAGCAACTTTCAACCCGGTATAAGTTGGGCATGTGACAAATGCGCTTGCAACACACAAAAAGCATGCAAACTATTACAAGATGGAATCTGTAATATCCTTTCTCGTGGGACTAGATGACTCTTATTCTCAAATTTGAGGCTAGATCTTGCTCCTTGATCTATTTCCTTCCATGAATAAAATGTTTTTTTTATTGTACAAGAGGAAAGACAACAGGTTGTTAGTTCCAACTTATAAGTAAATCCCATTGCCTCAACATTTGCTATCCAAAAAGAGAACAACAAGACAAGTGTTGAGCGATACACTCCATGGAGCAACGGACGCCAAGCACAGAGGAGAGACAGACCATATTGTTCTCAGTTCTCACCATCATATGCTTGAGAACATAGTGTATAAGGCCAACAAAATGTAAGGATAACCCCTTAAATACAAAACAAAGCATTGGTAGCTTCCCAATTTATCATCCAATGGCACAAGTACCTTAAGTAGCCTACCTATGAATCAAATCGTGAGCCACTATGGCAATGCAATCATCCATCAATCCACAACAAAACAAATCAATTGCACAAGTGATAATAGAGGCACTCAACGTAATATGAGCAATTCCAAAAGGAGACTTAGCTATGAGCAATGCAATTAGCCGATGATAGCTCTTTTGAACCACCTAACAGTGCAACCCCTACACAATCTGGTGAACTCCATTCGAGCAAACTAACAGCAGCTACACAACTAGTTGATGTATACGTTTACTAACCTCTGAATATACATCTTCAAATGAATGGATATTAAATTCGGGTGCCTCACAGCACAATTAATGCAATGAAAAAATTTGTGTTCATTGAACCAATATGGAAATCAATAGTGACACTTTCCAACAAAACTTAAATATATTAGTTGGAATGATGGGTGATGTTAGGCTAAGTAATGGCATACTATTGAAGATTATTCTATTTGTTACAGATTTTCATCTTAACCTTACAACAGTCGGCGTTCGCACTCATGACTCATAAGTTATCATAAGTTTCTTGTCTAGCAAATTTGTGTTTCGGAACAACAACAGCTAAAGATAATTAGCATAGGTGATAGGATTGAGAATATTTATGTACTTAGTATTGGAAGGATATGTCAACCAAGTTCGAAATGATCCACCTCAACACCATCAGATGAATCTATATCTACAATTTTGCACAATTTGCTTCACGTGAATAAGGTCTCAATAAGAATAGGGTATCACAGATTAGGTCATTTTATCTTCACAAGTTTTGAATACAAAGTCCTCATTTGGGTTGCATTAAAGATAGTGATACAGAGCCATGATATATATGTCATTAAGTTAATTTGTGAATGGTGTTGCAGTTCAGTGGTTGAAGCTTAGGATTTGTTTTCCCAGGTTATAGATTCAAATACCACTAATCACACATAAAAAAAAAAGTTAACCAAAAAAATATATTTTTATTACTATCAAATAATTATTTTAAAGTCAACCTATGACTTTATTCACTAGGATATTTGAGGACCTTATTATTTAGGTTCTAGATACGTTATCACCATTGTTGATAATTGTATAAGATTTACTTGGGTTTTCTTCTTAAAATAAATAAAAATCAAATTCTTCAAATATGTTAAAATGCATTTTAACTGTAAGATTAGGAGTTCTAGATTGGACAATGCTCAATAATTAATATTTAGTTATTTTAAGAAAAAGAAGTCTTACAACAAACTCTTACATTGGAAATACTACAACAGAATTCAAAAGTTGAGCCAAAACTTCGACATCTGTTAAATGTGCACATGCCTTAGTTTTTCAATCAAAAGTGCCAATTAGTATTCGAAGTGAATGCATTGTCACGGCAATTTTTTTAATCTATGGAATACCTTTAATTGTTATTAAAGGCAAGTCATCTTATGAGCTTCTTTACAAAATACCTTTTGAATGCTCCTTAGTAAGACTTTTTGGATCTCTTGCCTTTGTTTCTACACTTAATGTTCATCATGCCAAATTTGAATTATGAGCTAGAAATTTGTGTTTTTGTGGAATACCCCAGAAAAAAGTGTTGCAAACTTAATGATCTAAATTATAAATAAGTCATCATTTCCAAAAATGATATTTTATAAAAAAACTCCTTTTTGCAAACATACCAATACAGAGAACATCAAAAACCCCTTCCAAAAATCGAGTGAAATCTGCAACGAATGCAATAGAGTGCCTCGAGACAGTCATTATTAAAATGGTGACCCTACTAATACAAGGAAGACCAGCGGGATGATGATCCCAAGTTTTAAGAAGATATAACCAGAAGAGAAGAGCCTGCCATATTACCTTAGCAAAATTCTCTGCTGCTTTCTCAGCCACTTATGGCTAATTCTAGATATATTGTAGTAGCATAATGAAATTATAGCCTTTTGCTAGCTAAAATAAGCTTCAAAACATAACCAAACTACCATCTCCCCTAGTTCTCCACAAAATCCAATTCAATCACCTGGAAGATCTACAAGAACTCACAAAGCCCCATCCTATCTATAAGTTTCTACTATAATATAAGCTCCACATCACCTAAAAATTATGCTTGAAGTACTGTCCAACTTGCAAATTTGATCCTTTTTATGCTAATTGGGCCACATGCATTGATGTCAAACAGTCGGTTGGTTGAATTTAATGATATGTATTTTTCTTATAGATCCACTTGCCTTGTGGAAATCAAAGAAACAGAGTGAAGCTGAATATTGAGTTGTGGCTATTACAACAATTGAGTTTTTAATGCCAAACATGTTCTTCACCATGCAGCAATGCAGATCACTTCTTATCCAAATTTTCAAAAGTAAACCAAGCACAATGAAGTAGGCTGTCATTTTGTAAGAGAAAAAATTACAGGCATTCAACTTATGCCTCTTCGATCCACTCATCTGCCTGCAAATACATACCAAAGCAATTTTTTCTTCCATCCTATTTCTACTTTGGGAAAAGATGGGGAGTTAACAATATTTACACTCCATCTTGAGGGGAGTTTTAGAGTTATCAATTAATAGCTAGTAGAATTAATTGTTTACATACTACGTTAACAACTACATAGGTGGAATTTGTTATTATTAACTGGACATTTGTTGTAGGTTGTTAAATGCTTAAATGAAAATCAATCTAACTACTTAGTTGGGAGTCAATAGTTAACTTATATAAATAGTGATGCTATGTAAATTAATCAGTGAATCTCGTCACTACACTTTGCATTTTTCTACAACTTTTTTCTTCTGTTATTTAGTCGCATCTAAACATTGCTTGTAAGTATCAAAATATAAATAACAACGCACATTTGCAGAAAATCTTACATGTTACTCAGTTTAAATGTACTTTTTGTTACATTTTGTTGACGTAATTGCTCCCAATCGTAGTTCATTGCAAGGCCGTGTCATTTAGAAAATAACCAATAGGTAGGCTTAGTGGTAGAGACAAATTTGAAGGGGAGCAGATGAACATAAATATTTTAATTGAAGAAAACAAAATGTTACATATAATATATAAGATTTACTCAAAATCAAATGGGGCGGCCACCCCCACCAGTACTCGGCTCCACCACTACGTTAGAAGGGGACCTTCCCATCTTAGGGGCTATTTGATTGCAGCATATAGGGTGTGTGCATCATTATTTGAGTGTTTGACTTGATTTACATTGTAAATTTTTGGGATTTGATTTCCTTAAAAACCCAAACCAGGCAAATCAAATTACACTCCAAATGAGTGGCATTGAAATATGTATAAAATGCATATAGAGATGGCATGCAATGGCTAGTTCTCACACATCCCTTGTCCGAGCTCATTTAAACCTCTCATGCTCTCTCACAGGTTTTCACTGTCCCTGGGAACCATTATCGACCTTGTCCAAACCCATTGACTCTTGCTGTGCCTCGTAGGCTGCATAGTCACACCTCTCATCCCCTCTCACGGTCTCTCACCAACCATGTCAGCTCTCATTGACCTGACTGACTCTTGAAGGCCCTCCACTACAGTCAATCAAGCCTCACATATCGAAGCTCATTAAAACATGATATTGTTGGGGCACTTGTTTGTACAACAGATTGGTTATTTGAAAATAAATGTTACTAAGCTTACTTTAATTGCTATTAGTTTCCATTCAATGTAAAATATAAATCAATATAATTTGTAGTTACTATAATCTTTCTATCTTGCATAGTTTTATTGGAATTTGAACAAGAGAAGTTAACACTAGATGCATGAAGGATTTGCATGTAACTTATAATGAACTTCTAAGTGGAGACTTTTCAGTCAACAGGACTGATTGAATGCTGTGGAGTTCCAACCTTTTTGCTTTATGGTTAGACATTTTAGTGTGGATAGTTATAATGCTTTTTTGTTTTTTTATTGCAGCTTCTTTAATCTTTATTTAATCCTATGGACAGTTATAGTGTAGTGCTTAAATTTTGTACAATATCTTTTATTAAAGTAGTAATAGTAAATTAGCTTTTGTTTGTGATGTTAAAATGAAAATGATGATGGATAATGAAGAATTCTAATTTTTTTAGGATCTTAAAATTGGATGGCCTCCAAACTTTGAGAGCAGATGCTTCACTTATGTGCAAAGACTGATACTACGCTCGGAATGCAACCAAACTAAGATCTTATCGATGAAAATAATTTTGAATATTGAATTTTCTTATAAAATTAGTTGTCAATACCATGTCATTTATATAAATATATATTTATTTGTCATTTTGAAATTGGATACGAGAGGCAGCTTTGCAGATTTGAGTATCAATGAGATTCATTAATCAATTTGCAGGTGTGGTTTTTTGTTGAATTGCTATAGATTGCATCTGAATATATGAAAAGATGTTGAATGTTAATGGATTGGATATGGCAGCAATCACTAATTTAGTTATATGAAATTTAGTTATATGAAATTTAGTTGTTTGCTTTTTGTTGGATTGACAGGTCTAATTGCTGCAGTCGCTATACGAGTATAGCTTTAGAGAATATGATGTTGCTTAATCTGCTGTTCTATGTGGTAAGGGTACAATTTCAATGACATTTGTCTATTAGTTTAATAGTGTGAACAGTATGTAATGGTGTTTATTCATAAATGTTTGGGTGTAGTACTGATGTGTTTGGATATTATAAAGATTTGGGTACTATATAAGCCCCCTATTTTATATGTAGCGTCAAGATGTGTGGATTACTTACTCTTCTTCTTAATATGACCTTTGATTATTTTTTTATGATTAAATGTGCAATTTCTATATTCTATTTTGGATTTATATAAGATGATACTTTTAAATTATCGGGTGAACTGGAAAATTGGATGGCCTCCAAATATTGAGAACAGATGCTTCACTTATGTGCAAAGCTTTTGATTGTTTGATACTTTACACATAGAATGAAACCAAACTGAGAACTTATTGATGAAAAAAATCCTTAATTCAGGATTTTCTTATAAAATTTGGCAACATGCCATTGTATAATTATATATTTATTTGTTATTTTGGAATTGGGTATGAGATGCAGCCTTGCAAATTTGGGTATCAATGAAATGCATCAATCATCAAGCAGGTGTGGCTTTTGACTGAATTGTTGTAGTTATTTGTTGCCATGTACAGTTTATATGAATTATTGAATTTAGTTATTTGTTTTTTGCTGGATTGACAGGCCTAAAGCAGCACATACTTATAATGCAGACTCATTTGGGTGATGTACTATTGTGTTTACATATTAGAAATATTTTGGTGCAATATAGGCCCCTATATTATATGTAGTCATTTTGGAAGTGGATATTTTATATTTAGGTGCTTCTGAGGTTGTATTAAATAGCATTACCGTCTCTCTCTCTCTCTCTATTGATTTTATCTAATGCCATTTGTTACTTACACTACTTTATACTGCTTTAAATCTCATTTTTCTACTTCGTGATATATTTCGTTTATTGTTTCTTATACACTATTAAAGCTAAGCTTTTTATCGCTGTTGTAAATATTTTCAGGCCATACCACATGTAATCCATGTGGCATTAGGTCAGGCAACTTGGGTTATAGTTTTGTACAAGAAGCTAAAATTTTGGTGGCATTGGGTATGATATTCTAATTCAATGATTTATGTAGTTTAGTGCATAAATATAGAGAAAGGGATGATTTTTTTGGATCAACACTTGATACAAATTTCTAGCTAATATGTAATTGTTGTTGTAGGTAGCTGATGGGGAGTTACCAATAATTGCAAATTTTTAATGATAAATATAATTGAAGCTAATTTTGATTTATGGAATGCTTAGGATTGAGATTGAGATATACAAGAATCTTGAACCAACAATCCATGTGTTGAGCATAAATGAGCATATGAGCATGTGGTGTTGAATGTTGATAGATTGGATATGACTATGCTTATCAATTGCAGCCATTTAAAGTCTATGTTATATTTTTTAGCAGAAATGTACAATGCTGGAATTGGATAATAGTTGGATAATTGCATAATGTTTGGGTTATTTAGTAAATAATTGTTTCTGTTATATTTTCTTGTGGAATAAATTGTATAATGCTGGTTATATCAAATATTATTGTATAATGCTATTTTTAATATTTGGATAATAAAATATAATGTTGATTTGTGTTATGTTATTTGCTATAATATATTTTTTAGATCTTATAGTGTTGGGTTGGATAGGATCAATATGGGTTGGATCAATTTGGTTTATGTTTTAAATTCCTTCAAATGATTGGTAGACATCCAAAATAATAGGAAAAAATTTGCTTGAATTTCTACTATCATGAATACCAACTCTTTGATCCAAGTGGTTGTTGTATATAGTGTGGAAGGCAGTCTACGAAACATCCTCATCCTTTATCTTGAGATTGTGATACCCTGACCTTATATCAATCTTGGAGAAGATCGATGCTCTCGTCATTTAATTGAATGGGTCGTCTGTGCACGAGAGAGGTACCAGTTCTTGACCGTAACCTAATTCAACTCATTATGCGTAGAGCCCCATTCTTCTTCTTGACGAACAGCACAATAGCTCCCCAGGGAGACATATCGAGGCAAATAATCCTTGATCCAAGAGCTCCTATATCTGATTGCATAGCTCTTGCAGTTCCTTAGGTATTAATTTGTACAGTGCCTTCGAGAGGGGCTGGGAACCTGGCACTAGTTCCACTGTGAAATCAATCTCCCTAATAAGTGGTAACCCGAGTCGATCCTCAAGAAAGATATTGGGGAAATCTCAAACCACATTTGTGCCTTTCAAGGCAATGGTCAGCTTCCCTAACTCCATCATGGTAATAAGAAAAGCCTCACAGAGTTTCTTGATCAGTCTTTCTGCCTTCAATGCAATGATGAGTGATTATCACCTACAAATAAGTGCACCATCTTCTTCAAGCAATCAATCAAGGCGTTGTGGCGACTCAACCAATTCATGCCTAAAATAATATAAAAGTTTGAGGTGGGTAAAAGATTGAGTTCAGTCATGAATGAATAGCTGATATCTAGTAATGCAATCACAATAAATGCTAGCTCACAAATGAGCTCCTGATGGCAAGCCAACATCTAACTTGTTTGGGGGTTCTCTAGTTGTTAAACATGAGTGTTTTGCATGTTTGTCAGAAATAATGAGAATTATTTTGTGATGAATGAAAACTACATTTTTGCTATGCTTGAATTTCCTTAATATAATCCTGCGTACATCATAGGTCGCCTAGTAGGAAAACTACAATATTACACTTTAACAAGGCCTAATCTCACATATGATACCCAAATTCTTAGTCAAACCTTAATAAAACCAAAGCAATAAAAAATAACATGATGCATAATTCAACATTTAAAGGATGTCAAATGTGTAAGAAAAAATTTTATCCCAAAGAAAACTAATTGACACTAATCCTATAATGATGTAAGTTGGGCTTCAAATAAATCCATGATAGAAATTAGTACACTCCTTAGTTACTAATCACTAGGAGATAAGAGAAGTAATCTATTGCCTGGTTATCCTTTCTAAGGCAAAAAATACAAACTTAGCAAAAAGTTGCATATCTAGAGAATGTTGGCTAAATGTCTTAAATATGCTAAATTTTAAGAATCCTTGCCATAAATTAGAGCAACAATAAAAAAGAGCATTACTTATAAACTTTGGCAAGACTAAATGCATTTTCATGCACCAATTGAGAAAGGCTATTAAGATTGAATTGTATTAATAAACTTGGCTTGTTTACATGAATCAATTGTTATAACCAACATCTGCAACGTTGGTGCAAACCTTTCTGATGCATTATTTTTTATTTACCAATAGCATCAATATGTAACATTGGACAATGATTGCCTTTTTTCCCCCTCTCTAGAGCCTCTCTGTTTGAAACCCTAGCAACCAATTTGACAATGAGAAAGTATCTATTCGACAATAATTGGCTTCCCAACCACCGTGGATCATTTACAAGAAATCTCATATAATTGTACTCTGTATCCTTTAGCTGCTTCAATGTTATAAAATGTTTTAAATGTGTTAAATGTTTTAACAATGAAGTATATAGGTAAAGCTAATGAAAGAGATAGAAAGATGTCTCTTTCTTGAGCAGTTGCTTCCTTAAATAAAACTGACTAGTAAATAACCTTGGATCAATGATTTCCCAAATGTTACAAGAGATTAAGACCCTCATAATTTTGAATTAGTTAATTTCTTCATAGCCAATGTAATTTCCACTTCCTAGTAATAAACTGTCATCTACGTAATCTATACTCCACCTTATGATTAAGAAAAGACTATAGATAGATTAGGAAATAGAAATAATTAGTTGTTATGATATGAACTCAGTGATATGAAAAAATAAAATAAAATAAAACAAATAACCCCTTAATTTTTTAGAGCTTGCGAGCAAAACCTCACTCCCTCCACTTCCGGTTCTCGCCAAACTCACTACCAGAGAATGAAAATACAAGAAGCTTTGACTTTATTTCCCTATTAACGAAGAAGCATGTTAAGGAAAAACCTTCAATCACAGTATCAAAAACCTTCTCTTCAAATGTGAAGACAACGTCAAAGTAGCCGTCCCCAGAGTTATCCTGCCAACGCTGAGGGGCTGTCTTCACGCTGTAATTGCGCTTCAGCATTGGCAGAATCCCGTTGCGCTTGTATCTAAGCCATTCGATTCCAGAAGGATGAAAAATCAAGTGATCGAAAGAAATCAAGGATTTGAAGACCAATTAAGCGGGAATAAAAGAGATACGTACAGATCGGGGTCTCTGCGGCGGAGTTCGTCGTACATCAGCTTGTAGGGCGTGCCGAACTCATAAACGTTGGGCTCGCGAAGGGAGGGTCCTGGAAGCTTCACATGGGCGCCGGTGCCGTAGGAGAAAACCTCGAAGCCTTCCCGCTTCAATAACGAGTGCGCTTCCATGCTCCGGTTCTGGTTTGACGAACACACCATGGCATAGCGGAGCTTCATCTCCCACTCTACAGAAATCTCCCACTCCGCTTCTCAGTCCTCGAAAGCACGTTCCACATCCATCAAAGCACATTTAAAATGCCCTTTATATATATAATTTTGAAAAATGCTAACTTTAAAAAAAGAAAAATAGAAGCACCAATCAAATTTTTTTTAAGATGTCATACAAAAAAATAGCAAGAAATAAATGTTAAAAAAAATTATTTATGAATTTATGCAAATATAAATATATGTATTTATTTTGATTATTTTTTTAACATCCTAATATCACTTTATATTTTTTTTTAAATGTGCCTCATAATCTATTAGTTAAATTATTTTATTTATTACTATTTAATTTGACAATAAAATGTATAATGAATAAATAAATATCATTGTTTTGATAAACATAACATTTCTCTATTCCAAATTATATTTCATTTAACTTTATGATGCAAATTTTAAATTTCATAATGTTATAACAATTTTTATCATTATTATATCATTTAATTAGTTATTTATGTACAATGTATTCTTGGGAAATGAGAGTTATCCATAACTCAAAATGTGTGGGCAAAATAGTGTCCCACTCTTAGATTTATCTCATAACACGTGCAAAAGTACATCGCAGCCGTCAAAATTCTGAATCCCCGATCAGATACTTTAACAGACCTTTTGATTTATTGTTATTATTATTATCTTTATTATTTGGTAGCTAATGAAGCCTCTTAAACTAAATCTACATTTGCATAAATAAACCAAACACATTAATTAAAATTACTTTATCAAAACATTCATAATATAACCTATCAAATTATTGAAACAATTATCATTTAATATTATTTCATCCAAGGTAATTTTGTCTTAAAGTGATAGCACAAACTTAACAATTGCTTATAAAAACAAAGGTTAAGTTCAACCAAGAGTTGTATTATTTCAAGATTTAGAGGAGACAAAGCTTAAGTTCTAACATGAGGTGTATTATTTCAAGATTTAGAAGAACAATGAACTAAAGAAAAGACAAAAATTAACATATTAGAAAAATGAATCAACGATTAAAATGTGCTTAGAAACAAAATAAAGAATTCTACGACATGATCTTAAGGTTTTATTCACATTTATAAGGATTTGAATAATACTCATCTTCTCGAGAGTTTCACATTTATCATAGGTGTCTCTGAAAAACTTACTATAATGATCATAAGTTGTTCACTCCAATCATTTATTAATCTGATGCAATTAAACTTAACATCTGTCAAAATTTTATGATTTAAATAATTAAATCAAAATGAGCCTCAATAAACTAGATGAAATATCCCTCACGTTAAATGTGTACATATGAATGTATGACTAAATTCTCAAAAAAAATTGAAGTGTCAAATAAATTTTACGAACTTAAGTGGAAAATGAATTAACAAAATAGTTAAATAAATTAATGTGAAACACCTAATGTTTTATAAATTGTGGATTCTTCATGTTGAACTGCACAAGTGTTAAAAATATTTTTAGTACGAAAATACACAAAATATACATAAAATACATTTGCAAGTAATTGTAATTGATACATCTACGACAGAGCAATGATTAATCAATTATACTAAGCCTTCGGATGGGCATATGGTCCTTCAAAGGGCCCTACTCAACTCCACATGGCCTCATGAAATTACTGCATGAGTCACTCACATAAAAGAGCATTATGTCCGTGGGAATTAATCTCGACCACAAATTATTGTTAATAGATCATTTATGTTGAATGCCTGTAATTCCTGACCTCATATTAAGCACCTAAGATTTTTATTTAAAGCATAATGATATCTCCACAGTACTTCTTTATTTTGAGTTCCAAAAACCCTCATTATTCCCTTAAGCTCAAGATTATTCATCTTCAATTATTGCTTTGTCCAGCAACATTTCTAGTGGAATTATGGTGACTCTAGCTGACTAAGCAATCTCCAAGAGCTATTAAAGGATCATGAGGATCCCAAACAACTTTGAGAACCACTTGATAAGCCTTATTACCATGAAATTTATTTCAGTAGTAGAAAATTTGAGACTTTACTTTAGGTGAATTAAGCTAAACCAAACTCATTTTAAACATAGGTTTGACCTCAACCTGAACAAAGTAACCTAATTAGGATTTCAAGGAACTTCTTTAATTACAAAGAATCTGTTGGAAGGTAACACAAGTCATGATTTAATTCTTTGTGCTTCATTCCTTCGTTTATGTAACTTGGGTTGACCAAAATGTAGGCTTGACTAACTAGTGTCGATTCAACTACTTGAGGAGCTCAATCAAGTCTCCAATAGGCCCTTGAACCATTGGTGAGTATATTCTCAAGAGCACCTTTCAATAAATCACACTTATATGAGAATGTATCACCATGGGAATCAATTTCCTTTAAGTGTTCATGGAAAATTTTCATGAGGATAACATATGTATTCACATGCATGAATTAATTATATCATATAAATGTAAATTAATATTTTTAATGCAATTGTCATAAACATGCATGATTATTAAATTGTAGTCCATATAACTATCCATGGAAATACAATATTCTTATTGTTTGTGATTAATTATTATGATAACATAATTATTAATTTAAGACTTATTGTAATGACCTGCATCGTTATGAAATTCATTTGAACTTAAATAGGTCATTTAAGGACCTAATGCTTCTGTCAAAATACACACTGGAAATTTTGGAATGAAAATGTCAAATAGAAATATTTTTGAATATTTTATTTATTTTTATTAATTAAATAAAAAAAATGATCTCGGATTGCGAAAATATTAATATTTTTGAATTCCTCACCTGTGATGCCCCAACTTGTAGTTATCAGATTACAACATATACTAATTCGTTTACGACATGATAATCATCACTGATACCAACTGTGGTGCTATTTTTTAACCATAGTCAAGTTAGCAGCAATCCAACTAAGGTTATGTGATAATCCTCAGTATAGTACCAACCTGTAGTGCCCTAAATTATTAATCATCAAACATAATAACTCAAAGTACTAACTACGATAATCACAAGTATAAAGTATAATATATATAATAGAAATGCTGAAGCAATAAGATAATATCCACACAGTATGTCCAAGCAATAAAAAATGAAAGGAAATTCATTTATCTCATAACAAAAATGTAGTAAGAATATATATACTTGTCCATAATTATTACACATCAGAGTTAATAAAAGTACTAAACAAAAATAACACATTCTCTCTCTAAAGTAAAAGCAAACTAAGAGAATTAAACAGGGATCGCAAGATCGTCCTCACACTCATGCTCCTCACCTGATGAAGGTTCAACAAACAACTCTAGATCTGACACGTTGATTTTACATGCCAGGGCCACATCCAAAAAAGAAAATCTTATGTTAGACAATTATCAAAATTCTTTTTAAAATGTAATTTTTATAAGTTATATGACTTTTAGAATATCATATTTAGACATAACACACAACTAAAGGTGCAAGAAAGTAAGCAATGGAAAATGAAAGTTATACCTAATGAATTTATAACTTATCAAAAGGGGTAAACAAGACACATACTTCAGATCTAAAAGCTACAATAAGGCTAAACAATAATACATATAAACCTAAAGTAAATATATTAATACTAAAATAATTTTCCTGATATGAAACTGATCAAATATAACACCCCGTTATTAAATTTAGTAGTATAATCTAATAATGAGTGTTACTGTAATACTTAATATTAGATTAGTAAGACTAATCCCATTATTAAGTACTACAAAGAGTTTATTGATCTTTGAAGGGGATAAATCTGATGCATAAATAAAGTAAGTATTTATCTATTCCAATCATTTATTATAATATAAAGATGCATCACAGAATAATAAAGTAAAATATACATAATGTAATTATTATTATACAAGCTTTTTAAGAAATAAACATCTTTTAACATGAATAAGATAAAAAACTAAAATAGGAAGGGTTGTGTAACACCCGCCCCATCGCTGCGGGCAAAAAGGGGTAATTTAATCAATTTAGCGGTGGAGCGATGCGCCACTTGGGGAGTGCAACAATCCAGGTTATTACTTAGGTCAATTAGAACTAATTCAAGTCCTAATTATGGTTCTAATATCTTAATTAAGTCATTTAGAACTCACCTCTAAGACCCAGTTCAAATCAGGAATCAAACGGATTAAATCCTGATTTCTAGAAAATCTAGAAACCCTAGAAATTGAATTTTTATTTTGACCTCAAATCAAAAATCTGACTTTGTCATTGCGTTCACCACTCCCAAATTAGCTAAGGGTGAAGTTTTGGAGGCATTTGAAAGTCGTTAGATTTTTGATGAATATTTTAATATTATTTAAATACTATGAAAATTTAAATAATTAAATACTCGTCGAAACAAAAATTTGACTTCATCATTGTATTCTTCACCCTTCAATTAGCTAGGGGTGATTTATTGAGAATTTTTAGAATGCATTTAAGCAATTAAACTTAATTAATAAAATCAATATAGTTTAATTAAATAATAAATATACGTAACGACAGCAGTTAATTAATGGCTAATGGCGTTCCCTAAACTAGCGTCTACCGTTTAATTGGACGCATCATCTGATCCATCCGATCAAAGGATCGGACGGTCCGAAGACCATCTCCCCCGATCAAACTGCGGAACCTTCCGCGTGTCTGCATGCACGCATACGGCACCTCCGCGGCAATGCAGGTGTCGATCCGCCACTATGGAGTTTGAGTTAAGCTGCTGGGGACTCAAGTTTGCTTGATTCTATTGGGAAGAGAAGTTTGAATTGGCGTATCCTCCGTATCATCATCTCAATTCTTTAGAACCGTTGATAAGGTACCTTTCCTACCTCTTTAATCCTTCACGTGATTACTATATTGTAAATTGTAAAGCTTATTTCACATTGTTGATTGAATATCCATTGAGTCTGATCGAATCCAAACAAGTTCGATCAATCTAATTTTGTTATGAATCCACATTATTTACTGTTAAAATTGGATTAGTCGCGATCGAATTATATCGTCATAGGTCCTGGTTCAACCACCTACTGGAAGGTCTCATCGGTATCTATCTAACGCCATGTAGTCCTGGTCGAAACACCGCCGAGAAGACCGAAATATTTCAAGCCCTAAACCTCGGACTCGGGCGTTCCAGCAGAGAAAACAAAGCATCGGGTCGGGCCGGGTCAACCGGGGCCCAACCCGAGTCTGTCGCGCATGATTCCCATGTGGGCCCCGCTCTGCGCAAACTCGTGGACTAGCAAGCCCCGCCCTGGATTCGTTGTCTGTCGAGTCAGCACTGTGCGGGTCCCGCCTTTTGCCTTCAGCTTCTGCAGATGCGACACGTAGCAGGGAGGGTCCCGCATCTCGTCCGCTGAGCCATGTGTGGGTCCCACTGCAGAAATTTGAATTAAATAAATTTAATTGATTTTTTAATAAGTTTGAATTAATTTAATTCAAATCAAATTAATTAATTTAATTATTCCTAAACTTTAGTACCAATATCTTGCAAAATACATGTTTAAATTATGCAAATAAATATACCATTTTAATTAGCAAAAATTAAAGAAAATTATGGTGTAATTTAATTTCCAGTATGATCAATATTTCATATAGTGACATTTAGGATATTTCAATAATTACAAAATTGTCCTAAAACTTCATTTAACCATAACTTTGTAACCACTTACCCAAATATACTCAATATGGGTTTTAAGGTAATTAGCAAACCTTAAGGATTAGTCTAGTAGTATTACTTTTGTTGTTTGGGTAATATTTTGACTAATCACTTTTAGACCCAAACCCTAATCTTCCTAAGCTCATAACTTGTAACATCTAGTCCAAACATAGACAATATGGGTCTTAAAGTGATTAATAGAACCTCTAGAAAAACTTATTAGTGTTCAATTTTCTATTTGGATTAGTATTTGCCTAATCACTTTTAGGACCTAACCCTAATTAATCCTAAAACTTCAACTAACTATATCTTGGTCAATTGAGCTCCAAATTAGGTCTTCCAATATATCATTTTGATCAAAAAGACCTAATTAACAATAAACTATAAAAATATTTAATATACAACAATTATATCTCTTAATCAACCCTAATCGCCTTAAAACTTGATTAGTGAATATTAGCATAATTAATAATCCAAATTTAGTAATTTTAATTTCTGATCACTCCTAAAAAAGAATAGAACTTAGTTATGTAGTTGGTTTAGTGATTTTATTATTAATTTTACTAATCACTCACTAATCACCTTAAACCCTAATTATTAGCCCTAAAGCTTGTATTGGCTATAACTTAACCAATACTTATCAAAATTTGATGATTTTAAGTTCTATGAAAATCATAAAACATAATCTTCAATAAACGGATAAAAAATTTAGATTCCATTAGGCCAAATTACCAATTTTCCCTTATAGGTCAAATTCATTAATTTGACTTTATAAGGCTTAATCCTTAATCAAACATTATGTACTTACTATCTAAACTTTTATTAAATAGTAAGTAATCACTCAACTTTAATAAATTTCAGATTTGAGTCATAATTCATAAAGATGCAATCTATACCTTTAAGTAGAGGCAAAAAATAGTCATTTTACCCAAATTTAGGTTTAAATATTCTTAAACCTCTAAGAATAATAATATGACTGATTTGAAATCATTTTAGAATATTTAAACTCATTAAAATATAATTTTATAAAAAACCCTAAAAATCACCTAAAAATATTCTAAGTCTTAATCCACCTCTTATAAGGTGAATTTAGCTCACCTTATATCTTTCTTAAGTTAAATTCATTATAATAGCAGTTAAGTATTATCAAACCTAAGGCTTAATTATTCTCTTCAGGATTTTCCTTCAAACCTTTAAGATCTTACTTCCTTAGGATCTAGCTTAGAAATTTGGTTAGAGTTCATGTATTAAGTAAACGGGTACTTAATAGATGAAACCTTGGTTTTATAGTTTTCTAGAATTTTATCCTTTATTTATAAGAAATATTATTTAGACTCGCTGATGTGGCACCCAAAAAAACCCAACCCAATAGGATTTGAGCATATTTCAGTAGTGTTTATTTATTTACATTAAAATAATATAAATATTATTTTTAATATTTATATTGAAATCATATCCAAATGTTATTGGGTGGGCTTTTTTGGGTGCCACATCAGTGGGTTCAAATAGTATTTCTCTATTTATAATTATTTTGTATTAAAATTTTAGATTTAAGATTAGAGATCCATCTTATTATGCTTGATTTTACTTAATAAGATATCCTTAATTATAGCTCGTGAGATATGGGTTAACATTATATCATTAAGATTAGAACCTGTTGGATTAAGAAGTTGAAATTTAATACTTGGATTTTAACATCTTAATTCCCCAATTTTGATTTATATTAATCAAGATTAGCTTAGGATTCATAAAATCATCAATTATGATGTTAGATTTATTTATTTAACTTAATTAAGTGTCATGTAACTTATATGTATTAGAACTTGATTAAGTTCTAACTTCTTTTAACTTGTAGGATCGATATTCTGGATTTATATTCCATAGCTGGATATTGGAGATCCTAAACTTGTATAAGTTCAGATTAGATTGACCAACTTAATTAGAAAATAAAGTGATATCACAAAGTTGTTTAGTGCTATTTTATTCATTTAAAATTATATGCTATGCTTTCCTTATTTTGGACTTCATTATACATTTGGACATATATTATTGAACATGAAATATTTGATATTCTATGTTAAACTTCGAATACATTCATACGGTATTTTCATAATTTAAGGAGAAAATTTAATGAAAATAACTTTATTAAACTGTGTGAGTTATGTCTTATTTAGTCTGTCTTCTAGTATAACTTTACTTTTGAGATAATTTTTGCCTATGACAACTTTTCTAGTGCGTGTTACTTTTGCCTAGGACACTTTCTTAGTGTGTGTTACTTTTTCCTATGACGCTTTCCTAGTGTGTGTTACTTTTGCCTATAACACTTTCCTAGTGCATGATACTTTTGCCTAGGATGCTTTCCTAGTGCAGCATACTTTGATTTGGGACTCCTTCCTAGATGATCAGATGGACCTTAATTTTTGATAGGACTAAGTAGGAGTATCTCCACACTTTACTTTATACCTTTACTTTACATTTACTTTATCGTTACTTTAGAGTTTTGGCATATCTTTTGCTTTACAGTTCAGCATACTTACATACAGTAGTTTCTTAGTACTTATAACTTTATATGTATATTGTACTTTTCAGTAGTTCACTTTTACTTTATGGCATATTAGGATATTAGAACTTTACTTTCAGTTAAGTACTTTAATTTTATATTATAACCAGCATGTCTTAAGTTGATCATATTACTTAGGAATTTTCTTGTGCTTAGTAGATTTTATTATGTGCTACTTAACCCTTTTCTGTAGCTCGAGTTGAGGTATGTGCTTACCTCACGCTTTGTATGAGTTATAATTATGTTAATTATAACTTTGTCACCTTTCTTTGATGCTTTATTGCTCCTACTTTGCTTAAATATTATGATATCATTTAAATTAACAATTTACAGCCTAAAATGTACTTAGATATTTTGTCTAACTAAATTTTTTTTTTATTAGCTGAGGCCCTATCATTGTGAAACTGACAATGGTAAATTATGAGTTTTTCGAGATTGTGAAACCTTTTGGAGATCTGATTTAGGATGAAGAGCGTGCAAGAGAAGACTCCTAGTTCTTTCTGTTGCTTTGTGAGGATTGAGTGATTTTTAGTTTTTGCTTAAACTTTTAATTGATGCTTTGTAATAATATAGGATATAAACTGCTTTACTTTTCGTGCTTATATATTATGAGTTGTATGACTTTTATTTGGATTGTATGGATGCTATTACTTGTCTTTCTTTCACATTCTGATATACTATAGTATGTTCATTCAGTGATTATCTATTTTGCTCTCTCTCTTTATTAAGGTATATCTTCCCTTAGTATTTGATTAAGAAGGTCTACTCCTTAATCTGAATACTAAGTGAGAGTTTGCCCTTTGATGACCACCTCTTAATCCGGATGATTAGGGGGCGGCTGCCACATGGAGGGATT
Source organism: Gastrodia elata (assembly GCA_016760335.1). Lineage (NCBI taxonomy): Eukaryota > Viridiplantae > Streptophyta > Magnoliopsida > Asparagales > Orchidaceae > Gastrodia > Gastrodia elata. The sequence goes on along the minus strand of CM028684.1, from coordinate 23,663,986 downwards.
CTACATCTCCCCGAATAGTAGGGAACTAACCCACTGAAGGCTGCTGACTCAATTCCTAAGGAGGGTCAAGAAATAATACTTAAGATAAGAGTAGTATCATTATTCTAAGTATTAGATAAATACATGTATTATATTTAAAATATAATATAAAGAACCCAATTGTGGCACCCCGTACTTTCCATAACCAAGCTAATACTTATATTAATATGAGCGTAGGGAGTACGATGCTCCAACTATGGCAAATCCCCATCTTAAGTAGAGTCAGGTAGGACTCAACTCGCCTTAAGCTAATGACTTGTCACCTAGAACTATAGACATCCATCAATACATATTAAAGTAGCGGAAGTAAGAAATATTATAATATAACATCCCAACATAATATAGTATAAGAGAATAAAAGAAGCAGTAACTCAAATCAAAGTGCAGAAAGTAAATACATCCAGAGTTTAAATATTACAAATTGAATTAAATAAAAAAGGAAGAGATCTCTCAATCTTATTGCAGGAAATGAAAGTCTATCTAAGCAGCAGCAGGAAGATCCTCCTCCTGCACCGGCTCCTCTCCTGCAGTACTGCCAATGAACAACTCTGAATCTGATATTTGTCGGTATCACAAATGCTAGGGCCCCAGCCAATAAAAAAAAAGTTACAGTTAGACAATTATCTAAGTACATTTTAGGTTATTTAAGTGAACTGAATATTTAAGATATCACATTTAAAAATTTTAAATATGCAAGCATTATAAGGTGCAACAGGCTACAAAGAACGGGATAGCTATAATCTAATCATCTACAGCAAATTAACAAGTATGTAAAAATAACATACAAAATAGCAAATAAATATGGTGCGGCTAAAAGCAAAGTAATTGCAACTTACTAAAATAAACATGATCCTAATATGTTTATAATCACATGGATACATGCTGAGTATATAATGGACACAAGTACTTAACAATTCATACAATTCTAGTATATAAACATACCAATAATTAATAAATAACCAACAAGAGCATATATATACAATATGTAGATATAATATGCAAAAGGCCACAAAGACGTGTGGCAAAGTAACTAAGTGCATAAAAGAGCTAAAGTAAAGCCACTCAGACATGTGGCAAGGCAAGTCAAGCACTAAAAGTAAGACCACTGAAGCATGTGGCAAAGTAAAATAAGAAAATTAAAAACTAAACTAAAGTAGCAGTAAGCCTAAGACATAGTGCTGCCATAACAGAATCAGGTCATACAGGACCTCTGAAAGTTCAACATGTATCCATCCAAGGCATCTGCAGAGCTAGGTCCGAGTTGAACTTATAGAATAAGACATGTATCCATCCTAGACATCCATCAAGCTAGGTCCGAGTCTATTCTATAACAAAACTAGAACTGAAGAGGCATACTAAGCTAGGGCATACTCTACTAACTAAAAATACTAAAAGAACTGAAAGATTATTATGCTTTTTAAATACTAACTTAGGATATATCATCCATATCATAAGTTCTCCTATTATGCTCAAGGAATAATGCTCAATGTTCAAAGTGTGCAAAATAATCAAAGTCAAGTAAGTAAGAGACTCAATCAAGACTTATGTGATATATATTGTTGTCTAATTATCCAAATCTAGCTATTTTGAGAAAATACAAGTTTAGGATCTCTAATATCTAGCTATCAAGTAAGATCTCAGATTTACGACCTTATTGTTAATATTAGAACTTAATAAGTTCTAATTCATAATCATATGATGACTATAATGATTTAAAGTAAATAAATCATCGACTTAATTATTATTATTTTCTTCTCTTAACCGAAATCAAGATTTAAGAATTCTGGATCCAAACCCCACTTGGTGTTCAAATCTTGAATCCAAGGTAGTATCCTTAGTAAGGAGCTAGAGTTCACACTTAGACCCAAATTAAAGATGAGGAGTCTTATAAGTTGAAGGATTTAGAAACTAATATCTTAATTGAAAGGTCACTCTACTAGTTATAAGATAAAATAATCAATTAAGAACTAAGAATCTAAGCTCTATATTTAATCTTTAGGATAATTACATTATCCTATAGATTAAATCATTCATATACCCACATGAAAGGTTTTAAAAAGATTAAATAATAAATCATTTAAGGAATTCCAAATGGAGGTAGATCAATTTAATTAGAAGATCTAAAGTTTAAGATCTAAGATCTAAGTTCTAAGATCTAAGATTTGATCACTTTAGACTTAAGCTAGGTTTAGACTTAGCATTTTACCAAGGTATTTCTTTTTGAATCCAAGCCTATGGATCAACTTAGTTAAGTCATTAACTGAGGGCTTAACACTTTAAAATATTTAGGCTTAACTCTTAAGACAAGGTGGTTTGAGTACTCTTAAGATCATAAAGTCTTAATAAGACTTAACTTAAGATTTCTTTACTTAACATCCATATTATTACATGGGATTTCAGAGAGGTGCTAATAATCTAATTAGAAGCATTTTACTGAAATTTTGAGACTTAAGAGGTGCTTAAACACACTTTGGTCAAAATTATCAAAATACCCCTCTTAAGGCTAAAAATGAAATTTTAAGATTTAATTATCTAAATTGATTCAAATCTATTTTAATGAGTTCCATAATGGTTAATGAAGTAGGAAATATAATTATCTTAGGTTTTGGTGATCTAATTTGCTTAATTAGCCTTAATCATATTAAGAGGCCAATTAAGATGATTAGTGAGATTATAGCATCTTAAGATGATCCAATTACATTTATAGGCTCTACTACCCTTAATAAGGTATTAGGAACTTAGTTCCCCAAAATTAGATATCTAATTAGGGCTTAATTCACTAATCCTAAATTTGGGTAATTAAGGAGTGATTAGTAAAATTAAAGGTTCTAAATTTTTTTTAAGGGTCTATAATTATTCTCTATGGTCTTAGGAGAAATCAGAGATCTTAATTAATATTTTTGGATAATAAATAAATTTATTATAATTTAATTAAAAACAAAAAAGATTAGATAATTATTTAAAATCTAACCATTGGATCTTTGATTTTATTTTATATTCAGGTTTCTTATATTTTTCTGATTAGAATAGTATATTGGATCATACCATTTGGATGAATATAACTAAAGTTATTTAATTAATTTATTCTGTATTTTTACTTAAATAAAAACTATATGGAATGCATTTATATTTATTAACCTATCAATTATTAGAAGGAAAATAAATATAAAATTTTGGAATTAAGCGGCGGCCCGAAATGCAAACGACGCGGGTCATGGGTCGGCCCGACCTATGACTTCATCTCCTACCTCTCGATGGGCTCCGATCCTAGGGCAACCTTCCTTCGCCAAATTCGCTGCGCTCTGTCCACACCACGCTACCAATTCGATGGCTACACCTTCATGAATCAAGGGCGCGTCAAATGAACCAAGAAGCCCTGTTTGGGAGGCGCCAGATCACTGGGGTGCTACTCGGCTGAGGCATTTCCTAAGGCACACCTGTGAGGAGCTAATTCTCCCCATGGAATCCATCCTACGAGCTAAGGCTTAACCCTACATGCTCGTGGACTGAAGGGGAAGCAATAGGGTGAGTTGAGAAGTCCTGGGGAGGTCTAGATTGCCATAGTGCTACTCGAGGGACTTCACAGACTCGGACTACCCTGAGTCGATCAATCACCGTCATATTGATTGACTCGATCAAACCTAAGACGAGGGGTTTGGATGCCAATAGGGGACTCGCAAGCATGCTGAATCACTGCGATTCACTGGCCCAAAGACCTGCTGCCAGTGCACTCTCTGACGGGGATTTCACCGTCTGGTCCACTGCCAGCCTCTACCAATGCAATGACTACCTACTAGAACACTAATGGCGATCCTAGCACAACATCTAAGACAGGGGAAGTTACTAGTCGAGCTGAACCCAGCTCGACAGAGAAGAGGGCAGAGGGCTGTACCTTGAATGTGGTGAAGAGTCGAGGTGAGTTGAATTAAGGTTAGGATCATGCGCAAAACTCCAGAAGATCGTAAAAGGTTCTCAGGGGGTCTGAACGCTAGACACACGCCTTCTATCAATGGTGCGCACAGCTGCAGTCACCGAGGAGCTCTGAAAGCATTCATCTGGGAGAATTAGTGAATCTCAGTGAGCAAAGGGGATCACTGAGATGCGCTGAGGGTTTTATAGGCGAGGGGGAGGTCCAGGGGTGGACACCATGGCTAGAATCCATGATTCAGGTTTAGACAGGGGTGGAGCCATGAGCCTCCACAATTGGGGCTAGCAGGGCCTTGTGACCTTACGAGCTTCATCCTACCAGAATCGGGAAGATCTTAACGGCCGGGAGAAACTGGCAGAGGGAGTGGCAGACCAGTCCGACGTGTCCAAATTGCCCCGATATTCTTTGTCGGGCACTAGCTGGGGAAGACGAAGGCTTATAGCAACGGATAGGGGTGCGATCGTCTAATGGATGATCGATTATAACAGAACGATCCTAATCACCCGACCAATAACGGCTGAGCGCTGGGATCAGATCGATCGTTGGACTAGTTCGGATCGATCCAACGGGTGATCGCGCTACTTAAGATGGGAAGCCAGATGCCGTCTGATCTCATCTCAAAACCACGAAACAGTCGAGATGGACGGGACCGATGGAGAGCACGGGCCGTTGGATGTGTGCTAATGATCCGACTCCTCCTATTAGATCATAGTGCGTGGGTTACAGACCATTAGATGAGGGCGCGGAGATGCGTGCTGAAGCATCCGTTCGAGGATGATGATGCCTCGCTGTCAGGACCCCATAGCGAATTTGCCGCGGTCCCGACAGTGAATCTGGGACTTAAATTAATTTTATTAATATTAATTCTTTATAAATAATTATCTTTAATTTAAATTAATTTATAATTCTAATTTAGGTTTAAATGAGCTCCAAATATTCCCAAAAATTCATTTTTAACTAATTGGGGCATGAGGAATTCAAAAATACAATCAGATTTTGATTTATAGATTAATTTAATTTAGGTATATTCCAGGGCTCAAAAATAGGCAAAAATACTAAAATTCTCAATTTAGCTCCGATTAATTTCAAACTTTTATGGTTAGATTTAAGTGACCCATTGAGTCTAATGAAATCAAATTCAAAGCTTAGTTTGGCTTAATTAATCTAGGTTTAGCTGGAGTAACAACTAGGATTGTTACACCAATTTATGTATAAAATATCAGTATTTTCAGTATGCTAATCACATCACAATACTAAGTATAAGTAATATATAAACAGAGTACAAAAGCTAAGCATACATCCATAAATATTAATCATAGAAATAGAATAAAATTATTCATCTCAGAATATAAAAGTAAATATATCCAAAAATTATTATAAATAATTTGCTGAATTAATACTAAAATAAAGTTTAAGCATCGAACTGAAATAACTAGTCAAAAGCGATAAAGTTGAAGGAGAACTCCTCTAAGGCTCCACGTACTCCTCCTAAGGCTCCTAAACATCCTCCTGACCTGACTCAAGCAGCTCAGGATTTAGAAAATTGTCAGATCCAAAAGTACCACGTGTTAGATAACACATGTTAGACAATAAGTCTAACATAATGAAACTAATCTAACAATTTTAGTTATTTAAATTAATATTTAAGAAGTATAAACCAAATAGAAGAAAAATAGTAAAGTAGCTAAAAACTTGATGCTCATGTTCATGCTTATGTCTCTACATTGAGTACTGAAAATGAATAAAATTGTATATGATCTAAAACTGAGTAAATAACATGTAAGATTATGTGATACGTCACTGAAGTCATGCATCTGTATATGCCACGATACGATATATAACTGATATGTAACTGAAATATCACTGAACATGTATGGATCATACGGTCCAACATCTATATATATCCGATTGGGAATCCAGTATTAGTCATCCTAAAAATTCCCAAATTAATAAATGTAATATTCCGTAATCTATAAATCATCATTGATACTCATACTTCATGCTCATGTTCATGCTTATGACTCTACACTACATGCCTTAAAATCTAAAAATCTAAAAAATAATTTAAAATCAGAAAATGAATCAAATGTCTCTATTGTGCAGAATCCATATAAATAGATTCCAACTCCTATGTCTAAACCCAACAGTTTATTTTACTTAGGATTTTACTTAAAATCATCAGTTAGAAAGATTATATATACATATTTAGTATGTTTCCAATAAATGTGAACTTAACACTTAATTTATTTAAAATTGTATTTATTAAAATGTACTAAGATAGGAGGCAGAATCTAGTCGCAGTTTATATCTCAAACTAAGCTGTTAAATACCCTCATTACAAGCATACTTAGTGTCCTATAGAGGGTGACTCGAATTACTTAGTTTATTTAAGCTACACCTATTGAAGCGTTCTTCGTTAGGAGGCATCATCATTGGCAATTTTTATTTTAATCAAATTAAGGAATTAAGTCCCTATTCATAATAGTCTTAGGATTGATTAATTTACTCTAAGCGAGATTGTATTCGTCTAAGCTCGCAGGATAGTATAAAGATAAATCTTACTTAGAGTGACTCAACTATTCATGAATACTGCTAGAGTGATCCAATACTATGGATATACACTTCTATACTCAATTAATAATCTGAGTTCAGTTAATGTTATTTAATTAACAAGGATTACTAAGGATATGAGATTTAACCTACAAATAGGTGAATCCTACATAAGGTTTCAAGGATGTGACGAAAGAGATCACTCAATATAGGTTACTACCACATGTGAGAAATTTCATTCTAAGTACTTTAGGTGATTCTACTATAATGATCTAAGATCAAGCTTCTAAGATTAAGAAAGATCATTTAGGTTCCTATCTCAAGATGTCACAATAAGTCCTTCCTATCTCAATATATTAGTATTTGTTAAGGTTATTAGTATTACCAAATAAAACTTAATATAAGATCATTAAGATCTAACATTTATGCTAAAATTCATAAGTTTTAGTGTAACAACTTAGGTTGTTACTCACCAATTAGGACTAACACATGTCCTAATTTTTAATCTTAAGTACTAATTAAGTCATCAGAAGTTTTTCACCAAGACCTTAACCAAATCAGGAGACACATGGACCAAATCTTGATTTTGGGAAAATTTAGAAAACATAGAATTTGACCTATCTATATTGACCTCGAATTAAAAATCGGACTTCGCCATTGCGCTCATTGCCCCAAAATTAGCAAGGGATGGTGTTTTGGTGGCAATCGGAAGTCGTCGAAATTTCATCGAATATTTTAATAATATTTAAATACCCTGAAAATTGGGAAAATAAAATACTTGTCGAAATGAAAATCTGACATCGCCATTGCGTTCCTCACCCTTCAATTAGCTAGTAATAAATATTTGGAATTTTTCTAAATTTAATTAATTGTCTAAATTAAATATGAAATTAATTAATTTTAATTAAATAATATTAATATTTAATTAACCCAAATGGCGTTGTCTCTGCTCCATTCCTTCCCAACACACGCCGTCTTCTCCCTCGTTTGATCGAGCAGCTCCATCTGAGCCGTTCGATTAGTTCGATCGGACGGCTTGTGATCCTTCGTCCATGCAGTGGTCACCCGCGCCATGCAGCAGCCCCGCTACCCCGCTCGCCCGACCCACGTAGCCCCGACCTCGCAACCTCCGTCTAGTAGTCTTTAAGGCCTCATCCCGCAAATTGGATCCAAAGCATCCTCAGTTGAACCATAGCTTATAGACCGTAGAAACCAGGTACTCGTCGATTCCCTTCTACAATTATGCAAACATGAATTTTTCTTTTCTTAACCTTATTGCATGTTCTTGATTGACTAATGATCGAGTTCAATCGGGCTAGATTGAAACCGATCGAGCAGATCATGAACTTAGTCCACAGTAGAAACCGTTACCTCTCCTTCGTCGAGCCCTAGCCACTAGTGTTAGCCTTAGCGGGCACCTTTAATCGCCCTCGGCTTCGGGTCAAGTGCCGTCTGGTAGGTCTCGCCGAGACCTATCCTCAGCCATGCTAGCCGGTGTCCCCCGTCGTCGGAATCGTCATCTAAAGGTGTGCCATAGTCGCCCCGACTCGGGTGTGAGGCGGGGAAGTGGAAAAGGCTTCTGGTCGGGTCCGATCAGGCCCGACCCGCATGAGAGCTGCGCAGGCCCAACGCGTGTCGCGCGACTGCGCAGTAGGGGCCCGCTGTCTATCCGAGACAGCGGCAATGGGTCCCGTTCTCGTCTCGCATGTTTTGTGAGACCCGCCGCGGTTCCTTCAGCAGTGACAGCTGTGGCGCGCCTTGCCCAGCTATCAGGCTCTGAGTGGCTACCGCTGTCTGTCATGGGTCCCACTATCTTCGGTTAATGAATTTTATTCAAATAGTTAAATTAAATTAAACAGTACAATTTAATTAATTCAAATTGTATAAATTGAATTAATTAATATCAAAAACTTTAATCATTCATATCTTTCATTTGAATAATCTAAATATATTAAATATATATCTTATTTTGCTCAGAAAAATGAGAGGAATTTATTTGTAGTATTTATTTTCCTATATGATGAGTATTTAACATAGTGATATTTTAGGACATTCTCTCACTTATATCAAAACCTTATATATAATGACCCAAACCTAGCTAATAAGGGTCTTTAAGTAATCAGGAGAATAGTAGGATCACTGCGGCTATATTAATTTTCCCATTTTGTAATTAGTTTGCTTAATCATTTTAGGACCCTCCCAAATGATCAAAATGCTCTTGACTTTTCAACTGACCATAATTTGGTCAATTAAACTCTAACTTATAAAATTCAAAGTGTTATCTAGCTTAAAATTTAGTGCCAACAGTAAACTAAAATAAAATTAAAGTTTTGACTACTAGAAACTCTAGGTTGACCAAAATACTCATAACTCTAATTTGGTCATAACTTAACCAATTGAAGTCCAAATTGGGTCTACTCGCAGTTAAAGTACTCAGTGTGATATAGGAAAGCTATAGTCACTGAATTTGCTGAATTTGAACATCAAATAGAAAAGTTAGGTTTTTGACCCCTCTTAACCTTAAAAAATTCCATAATTGCCCTTAGAATTGAATTAGTCATAACTTAGCCAATAGACCTCAAAATTTAATGTTCTTAACCTTTATGGAATCCTTGAACAGCAAGCAATAATAAACTGTATAAATTTTTAGATTTTATCAGGTGAAAATTACTAAATTGCCCTTTAGGTCAAATTCCTTAGTTTAGACTTATATGACTCATTTCTTATCCAAATTGAGTGTACTTACTGTCTATTTGTATGTTAGACAATAAGGAATCATTTGATAGTAAGAAATTCTAATTTGGAGCCCTAAATCAAAAAGCTTTTTAAACTCTTAAGTATAAGCAAAATTGTTATTTTGCTCAAAATTTAGGTTAAGTCCCCTAAAATCCTAGATTATCAATGAGATTACTAAAATCAATAATAAAACTGTATTAGAATCTTTTAAGTGAAAAAAATTAGCTAGTCAATCAAATTAGATTAAATTCTATAAATTCTATAAGTCTTATCCTTAGGAATTAACACTTCACATTATGACCACTTCTGAGACTAGGATTAGATCATAGGTTAGATTTCATTATTAGATAAAGTGGGTTATCCAATGAATAACACCTTAGTTTTATTAGTTTCTAAATTTTTCAACTTAATTTTAATTATTTTGTCTTTTAACCTTAGAATGAGATTAGGAGAATTAATCCTATTAAGCTTGACTTTGCTTAATAAGATTTATCTCAATTATTAGTTCACTTAAGAATTTTGAAAACCCTAGATCTTTAGTCTTTTCCCTTTAGATTATGTGACTTAATCCAATTCATGGTGTTTAATTCATAATCCATAGCCTTAGTAGATCTTGATCAGATCTTCGCTTAGAACGTCTAAATTCATCAATTAGGATGTAATGATTTATTATTAAACTTATAGTCATTGTTGATTGAACTAAATTAAAACATGATCAGTTCTAATTGCCCGAACACTGTGGATCTTCGTTCTCAAGGGGATTCTGCCGACAGTGGAAATTCACCACGTAGACTTTGTCTCCTACTCCCGCTGCCATGTCTGCCCAGCCGTTAGGATCTTCCCGGTTCTGGCAGGATAATACCCATCGAGTCCTAAGGGCCTGCTTGCCCCAAATTGTTGAGGCTCGGGACTCCACCCCTGCCCGATTGGCTGAAGGCTGTGGAAAGAGATCTCATTAGTCTGAAGGTCCCGAACTCGGAAGCTGCCCATCTCGCCACCCGTCTGTTTCATGCAGAAGTAGAATATTGGTGGGAAGAGATCCGAAATACCAAGTTTGCTGACTACGAGTTAGAGTACATCCCCTGGGATGAGTTCGTCGAGGCCTTCAAGACTAAATTCATTTCCCCATCCGCACAAAACATTATTGCAGACACAATCATGAGGTTGACTCAAGGGAGTCGTTCAGTAGCTGAATACGAAAGGGAATTTTGTAGATTGATTTGTTTCGCACCAGAAGTTACTCATTCCAAGTCAGCTAAGGGCCATCGCTTTCTTTGTGGACTCCAAGGTTCACTAAAGAACTAGATCGTGCACTCTGTCTAACTAGCTTCTTCAAACAGGTGGAAACAGCTAAGGTAATTGAGCATCACCAATCTGAAGAGGATCTTAAGTAAAAAGCGTAAACAACTCTAAACCCGCGGGGAAACTTCAAGAGACACGGATCTAACCCTACAAAAGTATATCAGCTAGAAGCTGCACCTACCGCTGAACAAACTCAAAATTATACTAAGCTACATCCGTATGGCAAGTGTTACCATTTTGGCCAGAGGTGTTTCAATTGTGGGCGTACAGGCCACCGGTTCTATCAATGCGACCATATGGAAATGGTAGATGGAGTTCTAATGAAACCTTATCAGAAGAAGCAAGTGTTTCGAGCAACTCCATTAAACTGGAGAGAACCAAATCTGGCTATAATGTCATCCCCTACTTCTGAAGTTGCTCACCCACAGCTACCAGCTCCCAATTCTCAGAACTATCAACTACGGCAACCTAACAATCATTCTACTGGTCCTACACGAGTATATGCCTTAAAAACCTATTGAAGCTGCAGAAGATAACAATGTGGTTTCAGGTACACACTCTTAAACCTCTCTCCTGCTAAATTGCATTTATGTATTTTAAATCTTTTCAAGTTGTTGATGCGAAACTGTGCAAATTTAGGCACACTTTATTTCAACAACCAACCTTGTAATGTATTGTTTGATACCGGTGCCAGTCACTCATTTATCTCTGAACAATTTGCCAATAACCTTAAACTTCACGCATGCAACCTAGCACAAAAGTTGAGTGTTGGACTTCCATCAGGAATCCAACTAAGTGCCTATAAATTTTGTAATATCAAAGTCCCGATAAATGATCAGGAATTTCAGGCCAAACTAATCATCCTGCCAATAGCTAACTTTGATATCATCCTTGGGATGAATTGGCTTAGTGACAATAATACTATGATAAACTACCATAAGAAGAAAGTCACTCTCCATTCTCAGGGCAAGCCTGAAATGTTTGTAGGAAAAATCAGCACGCAGTTATCCTTAATAAATGCCATTAAAGTCGAACAATTGATTATTAAGGGTTGTAATGCTTACCTAGTTACCATAATGGGCGAAACAAAAGAGAGTATCTCTCATGCTGATTGTAAGGTAGTCAAAGAATTCCCCGATATATTTCCAGAAGATTTGCCTGGTGTACCTCCTTTCAAATAAGTAGAATTCTCTATTGAATTGATCCCTAGTACCCAGCCGATATCCAAAGCACCTTATAGAATGGAATCTAAGGAGCTTCAAGAGCTCAATAAGCAATTGAAAGAGCTCTTGAATAAAGGCTTCATCAGGCCAAGTACGTCTCCTTGGGGAGCACCAGTTTTATTTGTGAAAAAGAAGGATAGATCTATGCGTATGTGTATAGATTATCGTGAGTTGAATAAGGTCACTGTAAAGAATAAATACCCACTACCTAGAATTGATGATTTATTCGACCAGTTATCTGGAGCCGTGATATTTTCCAAGATCGATTTAAGGTCTATATACCATCATATGTGAGTAAAAGAAGATGATGTAGGGAAGACTGCTTTCCGTATTCGTTATGACCACTTTGAGTTTTTGGTGATGTCATTTGAACTCACCAATGCGCATTCAATCTTTGTGGATTTAATGCAATGAGTGCTAAAATCATACTTGAACAAGTTTGTGATCGTCTTCATTGATGATATCCTCATTTATTCCAAAACTCTAAGAGATCATAAAGAACATCTGAGGTTAGTGTTAGAAACTCTGCGCGAGCATCAACTGTATGCCAAGTTATCCAAGTGCGAGTTCTGGCTCAATTCCATTGCATTCTTGGGGCACGTAGTTGATGCTCAGGGTATTTTGGTAGATTAGAGTAAAGTAAGAGCTATTCAGAACTGGGCTCAACCTAAGTCTATCACCGATATTATAAGTTTCCTGGGATTAGCGGGATACTATAGAAAGTTTATTAAAGGCTTTTCCCAGATTGCTTCGTCATTGACTAAATTGACTCAAAAGGCCATTCCGTTCATCTGGAGTCCAGAATGTGAAGAAGCATTTCAAACTCTAAAAGATGTACTTTCTACCGCTCCAGTTCTTGTTTTACCTAAAGAAGGTTTGAACTATCAAGTATATACCGATGCTTCTGGAATCAGTCTAGGTTGTGTTTTAAAGCAAGATGGTAAGGTAATTGCCTACGCCTCTCGTCAGTTATAATCCCATGAGCGAAATTATCCAGTTTATGATCTTGAACTTGCAGCTGTGATATTTGCCTTGAAAATATGATGCCACTATCTATACTGAGTGCAATGTTCAAATTTTACTGATCATCAAAGTTTGAAGTATATCTTCACCTAGAGAGAGTTGAATTGCTGCCAGAGAAGATGGTTGGAGCTCATCAGCGATTATGACCTCAGTATCCAATATCATCCAAGAAAAGCAAATGTAGTAGCCGATGCTCTTAGTCGTCGTGCTACTTTAACCTTTATGATTGCATCCAGTTCTTTAGAACCTGAATTTCATAAGCTCGAGATTTCTCTAGTCAATGGCGATATGTTGAGTTCACTATTAGCAAATATTAATTTGGAACCCACTTTCCACCGAGATGTCTCTATCTGGCAAACCAAAGATGATGAGTATCTGAAATTTAAAGCATATATTGAAGGTGGACTTCGTCATGATCTGCAGTTGCGAAATGGTGTAATTTATCAAGGAAATCGATTGTGGATTCCTAAGTCTATGCATCAAGAAGTGTTAGTCAAAGGCCATAATTTTGGATATCATATTCACCCAGGCAGTATTAAGATGTACCATGACCTAAAACAATTATTTTGGTAGTCAGGAATGAAGAAATATGTAGCTGACTTTGTGGCTAAATGTCATGCCTGTAATTTAGTGAAGGCTGAACACCAAAGATCTGGTGGTCTTCTGCATCCATTAGATATCCCTAAATGGAAATGGTTCAATATATCTATGGATTTTGTCATGGGATTGCCTCGTGTAAAATTAGGTGTCGATGCGATCTGGGTGATAATAGACCGCTTAACTAAATCAATGCATTTTCTTCCCATCCGTCAAACTGATTCTGTAGAGAAGTTGGCAAAACTCTACATCAAGGAAATTGTCAGATTGCATGGGATTCCGAAGTCAATTGTATCTGATAGAGATAGCAGATTTACTTCCAAGTTTTGGCAAGCTGTGCATCAAGATCTGGGTACGACTCTAGCCATGAGTACAGCTTTTCATCCTCAAACGGATGGTCAAACTGAAAGAGTGAACTAAGTTTTGGAAGATTTGCTTAAACTCTGTATTCTTGATTTTGCTGGTTCCTGAGAAGATCACATCCCGTTAGTGGAGTTTGCCTACAATAATAGTTTTTAAGCCAGTATTAAAATGGCTCCTTATGAAGCGTTGTATGGTAGAAAATGCAGTACTCCGCTAGCTTGGTTCGAGATAGAAAGCGTTCAGCTTTTTGGTTTAGAATTAGTGGAAGAAACCAGTAATAAGATCAAATTAATTCAGCAGAAAATTCGTTCAGCTCAAGATCGTCAGAGCAAGTATCACGATTCTCATCACCGTCTCTTAGAATTCAATGTGGGAGATTCTGCTTATCTAAAGGCCAGTCCAATGAAAGGTGTCTTCAGATTTGGCGTAGCTGGGAAACTTAGTCCCCGCTATGTGGGACCTTTTAAAGTTTTGGCCAAGGTAGGACCATCTGCCTACCGGTTAATCCTTCCTGATGGCTTTGCAGCTGTTCACAATGTATTTCATGTATCATCATTGAGAAGATGTCTTCGAGACCCTTCTCACCTCGTTCAACTTCCAGCAGTAGAGATTCAACCTGATCTTTCGTATGCCGAAGAACCTATCAGAATATTAGCTCATGATCAGAAACAGCTGAGGAATCGTTCGATTCCTATGGTTAAAATTCAGTGGAAGAATCGATCGTTAGAAGAATATACTTGGGAGAAAGAGGTGGATATGCGCAATAAATATCCCCAGCTCTTTGCAAACTCAGGTATTGTTCTTCTCTTTTCTATCAATCGTATTTAAAATTTATATTGTTCCAGTAGAATCATTCTTCACTTAGGTGATGTCGGGGACAACATCATTCTTAAGTGGGAGAGTCTGTAACAACCCTAGTTATTACCATAGCTTAATCTAGATGCAATTAAATTAAACCAACCATTGATCTTGATTCCGTTGGACTTATTGGGTCATCTAAACCTAACCCTAAAATTTTGGAATTAATCGGAGCTTAATTAAGAAATTGGGTATTTTTAGCTATTTTTGAGCCCTGGAAAATACCAAAATTAAATTGATCTCCAAATTAAAATATGACTTCATTTTTAAATTCCTTATACCCTAATTAGCTATGGGTGAATTTTTGGAAATTTTTGGAGCCTATTTGGTCATAAATTGGATTTAGAATATTTAAAAATAATTAAATTTTATTTAATTAGTTTTATTTATATTTAAATTAAATTTTATTTTAATTTTATTTCGGTAGGATTTGCTGTTGAGATCGCGGCAGATCCGCTGCGGGGTCCCGACAGCGGCGCAAAATATTAAGCCAGTGGGATTTCTAGCACGCATCTCAGCGCGTAATCCAAGGGCTCATACCGCTCTGCCCCATGATCAAATCCCAGGCGCCCGATCGGCATATTAGATCCGACTCTCGAGATTTAATCTGCGTTCGATTAATTAGAGGCCGCATCAGGGCGTTAATTCCCAATGTTCTCTGCATCAGACGGCGGAGACGAGCCCTACCACTGTGGATCTTCGTTCTCATGGGGATTTTGCCGACAGTGGAAATTCACCACATAGACTTTGTCTCCCACTCCCGCTGCCACGTCCACCCAGCCGTTAGGATCTTCCCAGTTCTGACAGGATAATATCGGGTCCTGAGGGCCTGCTTGCCCCAAATTATTGAGGCTCAGGACTCCACCCCTGCCCGAGCCTGAACTATGGCGTCTAGCCATGGCATCCTTCCCTTAACCTCCCCTCACCTATAAATACCCTTGGCGCACCTCAGTGACCTCCTTTGCTCACTGAGACCCATAATTTTTCCCAGAAGAAGCTCTGGAATGCTCGGTAATCCCGGCGACTGAACCTGCT
The DNA here is from genome assembly GCA_016760335.1 of Gastrodia elata. Classification (NCBI taxonomy): domain Eukaryota; kingdom Viridiplantae; phylum Streptophyta; class Magnoliopsida; order Asparagales; family Orchidaceae; genus Gastrodia; species Gastrodia elata. The sequence continues at coordinate 23,648,332 of CM028684.1, read as the reverse complement.
GAGTACAGCTGATAGAGGGCAAGGTCTGGTGTTCAGACCCCCTGCATAGCTGCTGAGACTACTTGGAGAGTTCCCAAGCTAACCAGTTCCTCTCTGTCAATGCGTTTCTTCAAACCAAGGTACAGCCTCCGACCTTATTGTCTTTGTCGAGCTGGTTTCAGCTCGGCTCGCTTCTTTTCAAACCCTAGATGCTGTGATAGTTTCTCACCTAGATTCCCAGTAGTGTCTGAGCCTTCAGGAGAGGCCTGGCAGTGGGCCAGACAGTGAAATTGCTGTCTGAATGCGCACTGCCAATGGAGCTCTGGTTCATGGAAATGGTGTGCACCATCTGCGCACTTAGCCATCCTCTATGCGTCAGAAGTTCTCATCAATGATTGTCGAACCATATCGAAGAGTTGGGTGCTATCGAATCGATCGATTTGACTGAGGATCGATCGACCCATCCAGAGCTCCAACTCGCTTTACCACGAGTAGCACCCCACTAATCCAGACCATCCCAAAACTTCTTGACTCACCCTATCTCTTCCTCTTGGATCCCTGAACGTGTAGGAAATCGAGAATACCGGGATCCATGGGCTCTGTGAGGAGAATTCACTCCTCACAGGTGCATCTCCTGAGAGGCCTCAGTTGAATGGCACTCCATCGATCCGGCGCCTCCCAGTTAGAGCTTCTCGGCTTAATCGATGCGTCTAGGGACAGGGATCGTGTAGCCATTGAAATCATTGCATGGCGCGACTGGGATACATATAATTTGGCGCTGGAAGCTAGCCCTAGGGTTCAGGCTGTGGGTGCGTGCTCGAGGAAGAAGACGATGAATTTGGGTCGGGCCGACCCCCGACCCGCGTGTTTTGGTTTTGGGCCGACAGAAAATAATCAGAAAAATACAAGATTAAATAAATTGAATAACTTTAGTTTATGATTTTCATTTAAATAAAAATACAGATTAAATAAATTGAATAACTTTAGTTATATAAATCCAAATGGTATAATCCAATATACCATTTGAATCAAAAAAATACAAAGAATCTAAATATAAAATAAAATCTCAGGTCCCATAGTTGGATTTAAAATTAATTGCTCAACTCTTTGCTATTCTTAATTAAATCATATGAAATTTAATAAATATCCAAATGTGGAGATTAAGGGCTCTGATTACTCCTTAGACCCTAGAGAACAATATCAAACTCTTAAAACCAATTTTAGATGTTAAATATTCTTAATCACTCCTTAATCACCCAAATTAAGGGTTAGTGAATTTAACCCTAATTAAATCTCTAATTTTCAACAAGTTAATTTTTAATATTATCTTCAGTATAGTAGAACCTATGGATATGGTTGGATTGCCCTAAAATGCTCTAAATTCATTAATCACCTTAATTGGCTTAAATAAGTGATTAGTGCTAATTAGATTAATTTAGTTGTCAAAACCTAAGATAAGTGCGTTCCCCACTTCATTAATCCATATGAAGCACCTTAAAATAGATTAGATCCAGTTTGGATAACTTAACCCTAAATCCCAATTTTAGCCTTAAGATGGGAATTTTGGTCATTTTGACCAAAATGTGCTTAAATGCCCTATAAATCTTAAAAATTTCAATAAACTACTCTAAGATAGATTAGAAATGTTCTCTGACTAATAATACTGATAATGTGATCATTAATTTAAGAAATCTTCATTTAAGCCCTAATTAAGAAAGACACTTAGATCTTAAGTGACCTTAAAGAAGTCACTTAAGCTTAATACTTAAATTTAATCATTTCAATTATTAAAACCACTTGATAAGTTCAATTTAGTTAAATTATGAGCTTAAATTCTAAAAGAAATACAAATGTCAACTCCTAAGTAAAAATCTAGTTCAAAGTCTAAAGTGATCAAACATCAGATCCTTAGATCTTAGATCTTAAACTTATATCCTCAATTTGAATTGAACCATTTCCAATTGAAATTCTTTAAATGATTGATTATTTAACCCTTTGAAGCCTTCCTTGTGGGTATAGGGTGATTCAATCTATAGGATAATAAAATTATCTTAAAGGCTGAATATAGATCTTAGATTCTCAAAGTTCTTAAGTGCTTATTTTATCTTATGATCAGTAGAATAACCCTTCACTAAGTTCGTAGTTCTTGGATCTTTCAGCTTATAGGATTTTTTATCCCTAACTTTGGAATAGAGTTTGAACCCTAGATCCTTATTAGGACATCCCCCTGGGTTTAGGTTTTGAACACCAAAGTGGAGTTCAAGTCCTGAATCCTTAAATCTTGATTTACTTGATCAAGATCTAGGTAAGAGAGTAAAATATTAATAAACTAGGTCATTGATTTATTTACTTAAACTATATAGTCGTCACATGATTTTGGATTAGAACTTGTTAAGTTCTAATATTAACTTTAAGGACGTAAATCTGAGATTCTACTCGATAGCTGGATATTGGAGATCCTAAACTTGTATCTTCTCAGAGCAGCTAGATTTGGTAATTAGATAACATCAGATATCATATGAGTTTAGATTGAGTCCCTTTGGCATACCTTGGTTATTGAGCCTTATTCCTTGAGCATAATAAGAAAACTTAAGATACTGATGATACATCCTAAGTTAGTATTTGAATTGCATATCATTCAGTTTTGCCTTATTTGCAGTTGGTAGAATATGTCCTAGCTTAATCTGCCTTTTCAGTAGTAGTATTGTATAGACTGGACTCAAAACTAGCATATTTAGATGGTTAGACTGGGGATTGATTGATTGATGTTGGAGGCCCTGTATGGCCTATTGGCCGGTATGGTAGTACTATGTCTTAGGCTTGTTGCTACTTTAGCTAGATTATTCAGTATTGTTTTCTATTTTGCTTTGCCACATGCTTCAGTGGCCTTATTTTCAGTACTTGCTCGCTTTGCCACATGTCTCAGTAGCTTTACTTTACCTAGATTGCTTTGTTTTTGCCACATGTCTCAGTGGTCTTTCCTTTTTCTTTTCTTAATTAGCATGTTGTATGTATACTCTTGATTTACTTATATATATTGGCATGTTTAGGATGCTAGAATTGCATATTTTTAGTACTTATGTTTCTTTTATATACCCAGCAAGTGTTAATATGATCATAAGCATATTAGGTTCAAAATTGTATTGTAGTTGTTGTTTCTTTTTAACTTTTAGCCTAACCTTATTTATTTTACATTGTATGTACTTCATACTAGTTGCTGGCTATAAATGGATAGTTTATAGTTACTATTTCTCCATAGCTTGTTGCACCTATTACTGCTTGCATGTTTAGCTAATTTAAATGTGACATTTTTAAAATATTCAGTTCATTAAAATAACCTAAAATATATTTAGACAATTACCTAACTGTAACCTTTTTATTTTGTTGGCTGGGGCCCTGGCATTTGTGATACCGACAAATGTCAGATTCAGACGTGTTCGTGGGCAGTGTCACAGAAGAGGAGCAGGTTCAGGAGGAGGATCGTGCTGCTGCTATTTAGTTAGATATTGCATTTTATTTCAGTGAGATTGAGAGACATTTTTATTCTCTTTAAATTTCAGTTTGTAATAATTAATTATGGATGTGTTTCATTTCTACATTTCGATAAGTTACTATATTATTTTCTCTCTTTCTACTAGGCATGCTTGTGGATGTTACTACTCGCATATTGCTTCCGCCACTTTGATATTTTTAAATATGTATATATTGATGTATGTTATAGTATTTGGTGACAAGTCATTGGCTTAAGGTAGGTTGGGTTTACCTAACTTTACTTAAGTTGGGGATTTGCCACAGTTGGAGCACCATACTTCCTTGTTGTCAGTACGGGGGCCCCACAGTTACCCAGCTTGATTTTAACTTAATTATATCTTAATTACCATTATGTTAAGTTTATCTAGTCATTTGAATCAATCCCTAAAGATTTGGTGCGATTCGGAGCAAAATCGAATATTTTGGATTATTTTAATATTTAATTAATTAGAAAATTGAGATATTTAATTTGACATCAAAATTAAAATCTGATTTTGTCATTACGATCATCACCCCCAAATTAGCTAGGGGTCATCTTTTGGACGCGTTTGGAACTCGTCAAAATTTTGCTAATATTTTAATATAATTAAATACCCTGAAAAATATAATAGTTAAATAATCATCAAAATCAAAATCCGACTTCGCCGTTGGATTCCTCACCCCCAAATTAGCTAGAGGTGAATTTTTGAAATTTTTCGGAGGGCATTTCTAAAATCTAAATTTTTAAATAATTAAAGAAATTATTTAATTAAGAAAATTTATTTTCTTAATTTGCATTGCTGGCTGCCCCCCTTACCTTCATTCGGCGCCCCCATCTCCTTTGCATGCAACTAGTAAGGCAGAGGACCTCCCATGCCTCCCCTCTCCCTTAGGACATACCTTCTCCTCTCTTCTTCCTCTCTTTTAAGAAGGGGCTCAACCTTCTTCTTCATCTCCATTTGGCAAAAAGCTGAAACTCTCTCCTTCCTCCATTGCTGCCCTTGTGTTGAAGAAGAAGGCTTCTTTCCAAGGTCTTGAAGAAAATAGAGTTTTCTTCCTCCTCTTCTAAAGGCTAAGGTACCGATTTACTCTACTTCCTTGTCTACTTCACTTTGCTATTATATTGTTTTGTATCTTTAGAAGATCCATGATTGTATGGGAGCCATTAAGGTTCATTAAGGTATTATATTGTTTTGAAAATCTCATGCTCTATTTTTCATCCATTATGTATATTTGAACCTTTAACTTCATGTTTTGTATAGTTATGCCAATCCATTTATGTTGATTTTGCTATCGATGAAAAGGTATCAGAAAGATCCTTCCATTGATATATGACACCGCTTATGGAATGCTCTGAATTAAGAGTATTTGTGCTCGAAATATGACTCTTTATGATGTTCGCACACGCGAAATCACCGTCGGGCGCTACAGCGCGCCGTAGCACCCGTGTTTAGAACTGAATCCACCGTAGTGCACCATAGCGCACCGCAGCGCTTCTGAAGCTAAATTAAGGGCACGGAAGCAAATTGCTGCCGCGCTACAGCGCGCCGCAGCGGGCTGCGGCGTTATTTCGGGAAAACTATAAGAAAGCAAGAGAAAAATTAATTGAACAATCATACAAAAGTTAGACCGCTGCAGCGCACCATAGCGAGCTGTTGCGTCATTATTGGAAAACTATATGAAACCAAAAAATAAATTAATTAAACAGTGATTTTGAAAGTTAGACCGCTGCGCGCGCCGCAGCGCTTAAATGCGCTGCGGTGCGCCGTAGCATCCAACTCTCGGGAAATCGGACGCCGTTGCACGCCCTGAGAGCGCTGCAGTGCGCCACATTACTAATTTTTCTCGTAGCGCGCCGTAGCCCCTAAAAGCGTTGCAGCGCGCCTCGACACCGTTTTCCACCGCAGCGTCTGAAAGTGCTGTCGCGCGCCAAAGCGCGCCCGAGTGCGCTGTGACGCCCATAATTTTTTGAAAGTGCGCATAATTGGTTGAAATGGCCAAAACTCATAATTTTTTGCATTTTAAGATCCTTATGACCCTAATGGGACTGAATTATATAAAATTTTAAAATTGAGCATTACATAAAATTTTATGTAAAAATCAAAATTGAAAATTTGCCCTTTTTAAATATGCTTAAAATCTCTTATTAAAGAATAGAATTCTTGAATGCTTATATTGGCTAACTAGATCTTAATAACCGAATTGCATAAGACTTAAGTCTTTTATATTTATAATCAAGTGTTAACCCTCTTTAGTTTGATTTAGAATTTGGTTAGCCTTAATTATCTTCATTTTTATGTTACTTTACATTCCTATAATTTCATGATTTTAGGATGTATGCTAGTGAACTTTAATATTTATTTGAACACTTAATTGTGCTTAATTGATATTAAACTATAATGGAATATAAGAATCTTAAGAACTTGATTAAGTAAATGATACTTAATCTAAATTTGAAATTTGACATCAATAATACACCAATAATACATTGATTTGTCATTGATCTATAAACCAACCCATTGGTCTTGATTTTAGGAAGGCTAGGGGTTAAACTCTAACTTGTCTTGATTAAGATCTAAATCACAATCATCTTAATCAAGTAAATTTGATTGAAAGATATCTCAATTGACATGATTCTAATAATGCATGTGATTTGACATTGATTTTAAGTCACTAAATTATAAGTGTTAAGGTAATTAAAGAACTTGTGTAATTAAGTATATGAACTTAAATTTTAGATTTTTGATTTTCTCTTAAATAAGACGCCTATCATAAGGTTAATTATAAAACTAAGTTGATTTAACAAGATCAAATGGTAATAACATTTTTTATTACACCCCATAATTATAGTATATGTATTGATTAGATGTGTTTACCCATCTGATTTCATCAAAACAAGGTTAATGAATAAAACTAATGAGTTCTAGTATGTAGCACCCCGTCCCGTCGCCGTGCGCAAAAGGCAAGTGTAATTCATAGTTTGGCGGCAGAACGGTGCGCTACTCGGGAACGGTGGGCCATACAAGTAAAACCCATCTTCCCGGATATGCTAGAGAGACGGAACCATACTGAATGGTTGCTGACTCGAACCCTAAGAGTAGGTTAGAGAGCCAATATCTAAGATAAGAATGAAATACTTATCTTAGGTATTAGACCGGCACGTACATAAGGTTCAAGGGAGCGAGAAAGAACCCATATACGTTATAAAATGTATCAGCGTTTACAGTACGTCGATCACATCACAATACTATGTATAGCAGTATAACAGAGTGCGGAAGCTAAAAGCAAAATATCTAGAATATATTCATCTCAAGCAATAGTAAGTATCCATCTCAGAAAAGAAAAGTAAAAAGTACATCCAGAGTTTATTACAAACCATTAAAATGCAGAAATGTAAAGAGTCTATCTAAAATGCTGAAAAGAACTAGAAAGTAAAAGTAGGTGCTCGATCCCTTACAGCTCCAATTGCTCCTCTTGAGTCTCTGGTACGTCCTCCTGTCCTGTCTCCAAAAACTGCTCAGGATCTAGCAAATTGCCGGATCCCAAAAGTGCCCCGTGTTAGACAAGAAGTCTAACACATCGAAACTAGCTATACAAAACTAAACTAAACATAATAAATATATAAGTAACGTAAAGTAAAAGTGCATAAAAACTGTAAGGACACTAAATAACTGAAACTGTAAGGACGAGCAAGGTAAAACTGTATCAAAACTAAATACTAAAAGTAAATGAAAGTATCAGATGCTCATAAACCAATGTGAAAGGAATGACAAATGTAGAAAAAGATGTTATGAGCTGCACTATATGCCACTAAAACAATGCTCACAAATATGCTATACTACGGTATATCACAGAACTATCACTGAAGGTTTATGAGTAGTACGGTCCAATGTAAGCACAACAGTTAGGAAGCCAGTATGGTGATGCAGATGCACCCTGAAGTTCCCCAGTCTGTGTATATAACATTCCGTATCTCATACTGTATCACTGATAACCATGTGTCACAACAGAAAGAATGAGTTCAACTCAAGTTTATGCTTATGCTTATGCCATTATGTTAAATAAATGAGAAATCCCAATATCCATGAAGAATATAGTAAGAAATAGTAATGAATCCTAAGTCTCCACTATGCAGAATCCTACTAAAAGGATTCTAACTCCAATCTCTAGATCGATATTTAGTTAAAGTTGCTTATTTACTTAAAGATCACTAGGCGGGGTGATTGTATACACATATTAAATATGCTACAAAGATAGAACTCACAACATTTAGTTTGATTACGCCACCCTAATAAAGTGATCTTCATTAGGAGGCACCATCCGATGATGGTTTTGTATCTCAAACTAAGCGTTAAGTCACTAAACTCACAATCATACTTAGCGTCTTAAGAAAGGTAAATCCCATTACTTAGTTTATTTGAGCCATACCTATTGAAGCGATCTTCGCTAGGAAGCATTGCCTGATGATAATTTGTCTTTCAATTAAACTAAGGAATGGGTACCCATTTAATACACTCTTAGGATCGATTGATTTACTCTAAGTGAGGTTATATTCGCCTAAGCCTGGAGGATAGCAACAAAAATAAATCTCACTTAGAGTGACTCAACCAATCCCGAATATTACTGGGAACTAGTAATATGGGTATACTATACTGCACTACCCAATAATCATAGTTCAATCAAGTCTATTTAATAGAATAAGGATTTATCAAAACTACAAGTCCTAAACTAATAGGTAAGTCTTATATAAAGTTTCATCAAGTGAATGTGATCCAAGATCACTTAATATGGATTCTACCACAAGGCGATGATGTATCTCTTCTAATGTCTTAAGTGATTACTACCACAAGGAGAATAGATCAATTTCTAAGGTGATGGGATCTTCTATACTTCTACCTCAAGGATTCATACAAGGCCTCCTACCTCATGATATATGAAGTTAGGTCTTTTAAATAATTCAAGACGACCTTATGAAGAGATACTCAAGATTCTCTCTTCTAAATTTTGATATTAATCTCTTAGGTTCTATTTCATTTTTAGGTTTAGGATGATTAGATTAGATGATTAAGTCATCTGATCACACTCAATTTAAGATCATGGGATCTAAATCAGGAATATTTTAAAGACTTATATCATCTTCTTATGCTAGTCCTCTTACTTAAGAGAAAATCAGGAATCTTAAGGTTTGATTCAGATCAAGAAGTCACATAGGATTATTATTAACCTTAAATTGTCTAATTCAAATGTTTAGAATCAATAATAAATCAAATGCATTATTGGAAAATGTTTAATCCAAAGTTTTGAAATCAAATTAATTAAATTAAGGTTCTTAAGGGTTTATATCCTTCTTAAATAGCTTAGGGTTTGATCCCTTCTCATGCCTTAAGAAAAATCAAGTTATATATTTAAGATTAATGTCAAATCAGTGGATTAATTATGTATTATTGGTGGCAATCTCAGACCTAGATCAAGTCTTAATGGCTTGATCCAAATCTTATGATTTCTTAAGTTAATTAAGATATTTAAGATTTTAGATCTTTGGATTTATTCAAGTATGTTCAATAAGCTTATCTAAAGTAGTTCATTACACTTAACTTGCTATTACAAGTCAGATTAATAATTAAAGTTTATAAAACAGAGGGTACTTAGTGCTAATCAAACCCTAATTTCAATCAAAAAGATTAGCACATAAGCATAAATCCAACCATTCCAATTACAAGATATTTGGCATGCAAGTTCTAATTAATCATACAAGTAATCAGAACCTGAGTTTGCTATGATCCAATAAGTATAAACCCTAATATTTACTAATCATGTTTTAACAAAATTAGAGCATAACTAAAATTACAGAGCTCAGAAAATTATTCTACTAAGCACATGCATTTTGATTAATATTAGTGAACTAATGGCACCCTAAACATTCAATTTGGATAAGTAAATTTACTAATCTATCCTAATTAAGATCCACTATAATTAGTCAATAATTAAAGATCTAACCATCAGATGCATGATTTTTTTGGATATTTAGATTCTTGAGATTTTTCTGATCATTTTCATATATTATATTATAGGATTTGAATCAGTGGATTAAAAGTTATTTAAATAATACATTCTGTATTTTTATTTAATCAAAATCCTATAATTTGAATAATTGAATTATCTTCCTTAAGGAAAATAATTCCAAAATTCCGATTTAAATAAAACGGCTCGGCCCGAATTCAAAACGCGCGGGTCGACAGGGGCCCTGAAGACCCGGCACTGTCGCACCGCGCAGGACGTGGGTCGACCCGGCCCGCACAGTGCCGTCATCCCCATTCCTTCGTCCCGATGGATAGAGCTGAGTAGGGAACCCTAATCACCAAAATTCCGGTGCATCCAGGCCACGGCTTGGCCAGCATTCGATCGCTACTCCATCACCGTGGTTAGACGCATCGATTAGGACTCGAAGCCCCTTGTGAGACGGTCTGGATCAGCCAGACCTTACTCACCCGAGGATTCCTCCATTAGAGTTACTGTGGGGAGATAATTCTCCCCACAGAGGCCATGCCAGACCCCGGGCTCGATCCCTACACCATCAGGGAGGTGAGGCGGATCGAAGCCCTCTGGTCTGGGGGTCTGGGGTGGTCTGGATCGCTGGGCCCTTACTCGACTGAGATGATCCAGGAGAAATTTGACCCGATCGATCGATTCAATCGATCGGGGCTAACCTAGACCCTAATTACGATATGGCTGGATTCGTATCCACAATTAGCACAAAAGCGCATCAAATGGAATAAGGTTTGAGCCTTATTAGCTCAGGACCTGCAACTGGAGTACCTGGTTTTGTTCGGAAGCTTGCAGAAGGTGAAGAGGTCTCCTCCTGGCTCGCCGAGCTATTTTAGATATCTCTGAGAGTTCCTGAACTCTAGGAGACTCTCCTATCAGTGGTACACGGGCTTGGAAGAGCCTGGAAGAAGCCTAGCTGCTTGGGAATTCAGCAATGGAGGCGGGTTAGCAGAGGCTTCGATGGACCAGCAAGGGTCAATTGAGGTGAAGATGGGGATATTTATAGCCTTGGCTAAGCTTAGGGAAGCTTCCGGAGCCACTGGCTCGGGTCGGGGGTGGCCCGAGGGGTCGGGCCTTGGCCGAGCTCTCAAGTTTCCAATTTGAACTCGACCGGGTCGCTAGGCCCGATTGGGGGCTCCCTGTCATAATGGGAAGGATCCCAACAGCTCGCTGAGGTGGTGCGGGGAGTGGGGGACAAGCTGGACAGCTTGTAGTACAGGGGTTCTCCCTGTTGGGTGCGCGATCAGGAGGAAGATGACGATCCACAGTGTCGGGTGCCCTGGATGCCGTTTGATCGATCCATCAGAAGGCACTACGGCTGGGATCGCCCGGATCCTAACGGCCGATCGCGGGAGCTATCCTGGCCGTAGGATCCATGGGATAGATCCAACGACGGATCAGCGGTTCCGCAGGATTGAATCATAACCGTAAATTGAAAAGGCAGAACGATCAGATTTACGGGATGCCGCTGTCGCGTGACCCGGGCTCCGCAACGGATCGCCCGCGGTCCGCACAGCGGATCCCAGCCGTTTATTTAGGTAAATGGGTATATTTACAAATTCAAGTTGTTTGGAACCCCTTCATGCAATTGAACCATTTTAATTTAAATTGGATTATGGTCTAAATGAATTTCAAATTGTACCAAATTTTTACCCTTAGCTAATTTGGAGGTGAGGAATTCAAAAATACAATCAGATTTTAATTCTGAGATCAAAATATTTTGGGTCTAGATTAAAGCATCTAGATTGATCAAATTACAAATTTGACTTAGAGAAATCCAATGAACTTCAAATCTTCTAGATAGGCATAAATTGATATTTTAAAGGTAATTATGCTAAAAATTGATTTAGAAATCTTTATTTTGCATTATAACAACTTAGGGTTGTTACATAGTATAAGTGTTAGATATGTAAGATCTTGGCGATCTTATAATAGAATTTTATGTAATTAAAAGGCCTAATTAATGTTAATATATTGAGGTAGGAAAGAACTGGTTATTACATCTTGAGGTAGGAACTTAGATGATTCTTTTTAGCACTAGAAACTTGATCTTAGATCTTTGTGGTAGAATTACCTAAAGTACCTAGAATGAAATCTCTCAAATACGGTAGTAACTTATATTGGGTGATCATTTTGATCACATCCTTGGAACCATATGTAGGATTCACCCAATTATAGTCAGTATTCATAGCTTTGGTAAATCCTTAGTTATTAAATAAAAATGCTATGACCCAAATTATTGGTTGAGTATGATTATGCATATCCATGGTATTGAGTCACTTCAGTAATATTTAGGATTAGTTGAGTCACTCCAATGTGAACTTATGATCAGGTGTTATCCCGAGGGATTAGACGAATACAGTCCCATTAGAGTAAATCCTCCAAGACTAATAGTATTACAATTAGTGAACAAGATCCTTAGTTTGAGATATAAATTACAGCCGGATTCTGCCTCCTATCGATAAGTGCAGTTTTAGCAAATTAAATATCTCAACCCACTTTGTATAGAATACTAAGTATACTTATGATTAAGTTATTTAACAGCTTAGCTTGAGATATAAACTATGACCAGGTTCTGCCTCCTATTAAAGTGCTCTTCGATAAGTGCAGTTTAAAACAAGCTAAGGGTTAAATCCACTTTTCTTGGAAATATACAATCATGCGTATACAACATTTTTAACTAATGATCTTAAGTATTATCCTAAGCAAAGATAGTTATTAAAATTGGAACTATGAGTCATAATCCTTTTGAAGGGATTCTGCACAATGGAGACACTTGATTCATTATCTGATTTCAACCCATTTTCTGGATTTCTAAATTTTAAGGCATATAGCATGAACATGAGCATGAGCATATGCACCAACATGAGCATTGTGTATGAGTATCAGTAATGATTTATGAATTATGAAATGTTGCATATATCAATTGGGAAATTTGTAGGATGACTAGTACTGGATTCCCAATCGAATATATGTAGACATTGGACTGTACAATTCATACCCGTTCAATGATATTTTGGTTACATATCAGTATTGTATCGTGGCATATACAAATGCATGACTTCAGTGACATACATCATAGTTTCACATCTTATTACTCAGTTTCAGATTCATTACTATTTTGATTTACTTTCAGTATTTAATTTCTAGTACAACCTTACTTTACTTCAGTTTTATACAATTTTATGTAGTTTTATACTTTCAATTATCTTTACAGTATTTTTGCAGATTTATTTACATTATATAAATGCTAAATGAATGACTAGAACTGTTTAGATTAGTTTCAATGTGTTAGTGTGATGACCCACTTAAGTAATAATAAGTGAAACTCTTAAATATTAAGATGCCTTTTTAGATAACGGTGGAGTTCTTGATAAGAACTCCAAAGTTAAGTGTGCTCATGTGGGAGTACTCCTAGGATGGGTGACCTACTGGGAAGTTATCTTCTGAGGGCAAAATTATGAGGCCTTTCAGGTCAAAGCGGATAATACTTTGGTGCTTAAGAGTTTGGGCCTGTTATAAATGGTATCAGAGCAAACTATAGGGTATCAGATAGGAGCTAAGTGCCATATAGGGCAAAGTACCACTTTATGTGAGCAATCTCTTGAACTCATGATGGTTAAGGTGCTACATAGTTATGGGTACCTCTTGCACCTATAGGGGTCACCTCTAGTTCTATCTACCCAATAAATGGTTCTTGAATCTGTGTGTGGATACTGACGAGGATGTCAGTTACTTAACTTGGGGAGATTATGATGACCCACTTAAGTAATAATAAGTGAAACTCTTAAATATCGAGGTGCCTTTTCAGATAACGGTAGAGTTCTTGATAAGAACTCCAAAGTTAAGCATGCTCATATGGAAGCACTCTCAGGATGGGTGACCAATTGGGAAGTTATCTTATGAGGGCAAAACCATGAGGCCTTTCAAGTCAAAGCGAATAATACCTTGGTGTTTAAGAGTTTGGGCTATTACAATTAGACTTATTGTCTAACACGGGATACTTTTGGGATCCAGCAATTTGCTAGATCTTGAGTAGTATATTGAGCCAGGTTAGAAGGACACCTAGGAGATTCAAAATGAGCTCATGGAACACTAATGGATTCTTCCTCAACATTTTTATTTTACTTAGTTTATTTCAATTAAGTACTTAACTTTTATATTTCTATTTCAGTAAACTGTTTATAATAATTTTGGATATAATTTCTTATCTTTTCTGGGACAAATGTTTTATATAGCTTCTGTGATGAATATTTCTAGATATTTGCTTTAGCTTCCGCACTCTGTTTATACCCTACTTATACTTAGTATTGTGATGTGATCAGTATACTAGAAATGCTGATATCTTATACATATATTTGATTCCTCATATGTTTTATATCTAATGTATGTATTGGTCTAATACTTAGGATAATGATATTACTCTTATCTTAAGTATTAGCTCTCAACCCTCCTTGAGGTTCAGTCAGCAGCCCTTCAGTTGGGGTTTGGTTTCAGCTATTTCAGGGATACGGGATATTCCTCCCTGAGTGTCGCGCCTCTCCGCTGCCGAATTGAATACGATTACCCCTCTTTTGCGTGCGGTGACGGGGCGGGGCGCTACAAGGATTGTGTGTTAAGCCTAGAACTCGTATAGTCTTGCAAATGTGCTTGACTCCTCAACTGCTTCTGGATGTGTGTAACATTTCTAGGTTGTTATCCTGCAAATCTATAGCTTAATTAATCTTTAATTTCAATACCATTAGCTTTAAAATATCAAATTAAGCCTATTCTGAAAATTGGAAGTTCATTGAATTTATCTAAGTCAAGATAGCATTTTAATCAGTATATATGCCCTAATTTATTTATAAAATATTTTGATCTCAGAATTAAATTTTGATTATATTTTTGAATTCCTCACACCCAAATTAGCTAGGGATGAAATTTCAGTGTAATTTAGAAATCATTTTGGCCATAATTCATATTTAATTAAAATGGGTTAATTGCATAAAAGGGTTCATAATCTTTCCAAATTGCAAATATATCCATAAAACTAAATTAATAGCCGGTATCCGCTGTGCGGACCGCGGGCGATCAGCTGCGGAGTCCCGCAAATCTAACAGTCGCACTTAAATAATCGACGGCTAGTATTAAATCCCACGAAACCGCGGATCAGTCGTCAGATGCGCCCCGTGAATTCTACGGCATGGATCAAATCGGATCCGGCCTTTAGGATCCACAAGATCATGACCGTTGCACTTTTTCTAATCGATCTATCATATGGATCTGGACTCTCCCGACACTGTGGACCTTCATCCCCACTTGCTCGTGTTCCCGACCGAAGATCCTCCCCGTACTATCAACTGCCTGGCTTGTCCCCCCACTCGTGCCTCCAACTCAGCAAACCGTTGGGGATCCTACCATTATGGCTAGGTTCCTCAATTGGGCCTTGTGGCTTGGCCGAACTTGAATTGAAAATTCGAGATCTCGACCATGTCCTGATTAATCAGGTCCTCCCCAGCTTAATTCAGCCATTTGGAAGCTTCCCTGAACTCGTCTGAGGCTATAAATAGCCTCAGCAATCATCCATCTACCCCTTTGCTGCTCAAGTGCTCTCAATTTCCCTCTGCATTCTCATTGCCATTGCTGGTCTGTCAAGCTTCCTCCAGGCGATTCTAGGAGCTCCCGAACCGCTGATAGTAGGCTTTCTTGGTGTTCAGGATCCTTTGCAGTGTCTAGAAGATCAAATAAGGCCAGCCATTCCCTCAACCAATTATCCTGAGCTATCCCGTCGAACTAGGTACCCCCATTTGCAAGCTTTGAGCCAATGGGCTTGGGCTCTTCTCCATTTGATGCGTATTGATGCTTATTGTCATTTCAAACTCATTACTATCGAAATTAGGCCCTGAACCAGTCCCGATCAATCGGGCTAAGTTCTTAAAAAATGCCTTGGGTCGAGTAGGGCCCTGGCATTCCATCCCACCTCAGGCCCTCAGACCAATGGACTTCAATCCATCTCACCTCCATGATGGTGTAGGGATTGAGCCCTGGGCCAGGCGTGGCCTCTATGGGGAGAATTGTCTCCCCACAGTAGCCCCATAAAGGGAGCTCTCGGGTGAGTAGGGTCTGGTCGACCCAGACCGCCTCACAGAGGGCTACGAGTCCCCTTCGATGCGCCTGACCACGGTGAACATGTAGCGACCGTCGTTTGGTCGTGCCGTGGTCGGAATGCATCAGAATTGGCTGATTAGGGTTCCCTTAATCGGGTCCTTCCGTCGGGATGAAGGATCGAGGATGAAGCCCCTATACGAGTCGGGCTGACCCATGACCAGCGCGGTGTGACAGTCTCGGGTCATCGGGCGCCAGTTGACCCGCGTCTTTTGGATTCGGGCCAAAGCCGTTTAATTAATATCCAATTAATTGGGTCTATTTTATTTAAGGAAAAGAATCCAATTAATCTAATCATCGTAAAATTAAATTGGAAAATTATAATTTAAATTAATTAACTTTTAATCCATTGGTCCAAACTCTATAATATTATATATCAAACTGATCAGAAAATTCTCATAAATAAGAATATAAAATAATATTGAACATCTAATTATTAGATTTTTAATTTTTGCATAATTATGTTAGATCTTAGTTATGGTTGATTAGCATGTATACTTATCCAAATTGCATGATTAGGGTGCCATTAGTTTCTTTATGATTAGTAGAATGAATATGCTAAGTAGTTTATTTTTTTGATCTCTATATTTCAAATTATATTATAATCTTGTTAAACCATGATTAGTAAAAATTAGGGTTTTTAATTATTAGATCTTAGCAAACTTAATCTCTGATTTATTGTATGATTAAATAGAACTTATATGCCAAGTGATATGATATTTTGATAGTTAGATTTGTGATTAGATGCTAATCCTTTTGAATTGGGTTAGGATTTAATTAGCACTAATTACTTTCTATTTTTTTGAACTTTTCTATTATTATGCTCCATAATAGGAAGGTAGATGTATTTAAATTATGTATGCCAATTTATGATTTATAAATTGAATAGACCTAAATTTGAGAAGTTAAATATCTTAATTAAACTTTAGAAGTCTTAAGACTCTGATCCAGCTATTAAGACTTGATCTAAGTTTGAGACTGTCACTAATAATACATCCTTAATCTAGTGATTTGATATTTGAACTATAAATAAATACTTGATCTTAAATAAACTAGAGTAGGGGTTAAATACTAATCTATTTGATTAAGATCCAAACTGTTAAACCTTAATTAAATGACTTGATTATAAGATAATGTAATTGATATTATTCTAATAATGCATTTGATTTATTATTGATCTTAAACCCTTGAATTAGAAATGATAAGGATAATAAATAAGCCATGTGATTGAATAATCTGAATCTGAGCTTTGGATCCTTAATTTTCTCCTAAATAAGACTATTAGCATAAGATGATTAATAAAATTGTATTGATTTAATAAACTGATCTAACTCTAATAATATTCTAGATTTGTCCCCATAATTTTAGAATAATATATGATCAGGTGATCTAATCATCTGATCTAACCACTCTAAACCTAAATAATAAGTAAAACCTATAATTATAGTGAGAGTGTGGGATCTCAAGTATCGCACTATTAAGCCCATATCTAAAATATTTTAAAAGACTTTAATTGATGATATATTGAGGTAGGAATGACCCTTACAAACTTATTGAGGTAGAATATTAGATGATCCCTTTTACTTTAGAAATTCATCTTAATACCTTGTGGTAGAACTTACCTAAGATACTTAGACTGAAATCAATTCCTTATGATAGAATTTGTACTGGGTGATCTTTGATCATATTTCTTGGAGCCATGGGTAGGACTCACCCATTTGGAATAAGGATTGATATTATTGATAAATCCTTGTTGAATAAATAGAATTATTGAACCTCGATTGTTAGAAGGTATAGTAGGGTATACTCATAATACTAGGTTATCCCAATATTATTCAGGATTAGTTGATCCATCTTAGAATATATTATGTCTATGTTCTATCCTACGAGTTTAGTCAGACATAGTCTCACTTAGACTAAATCATTCAATCCTAAGGGTGTTACAATCAAGGAATTTAGATTATTAGTTTGTTTGAATAAAAATCACCATCAGGTGATGCCTTGTAGCACCCCACTCCGTCGTCGCACGCAAAAAAAGGTATAGTTATAATCAGCAGTGGAGCGGTGCGCTACTCGGGAGGACGAGCTTACAAAGCCCATCTCCCCGAATAGGCTACAAAATTGAGCCACACTGAAAGCTGTTGACTTGAACCTGAAAGTAGGATCAAGAGTTAATACTTTAGATAAGAGTAGATTACTTGTCTTAAGTATTAGACTAATACGTACATTAGATTTAAAAATATGAATCCAATATATGTTATCAATATATCAGCATTTCCAGTATGCTGATCATATCACAATGCTAAGTATAGTAGTATAACAGAGTACGGAAGCTAAAGCAAAATATTCAGAATACATTCATCACAGAGCAATAGTAACATTCGTGTCAGAAAAGAAAAGTAAAATACATCTAGAGTTATTACAAACTGATTTAAAGTATGAAAAGTAAAGTCTATCTAAAGTACTGAAATAAGCAGTAAGCAAAAGGTGAAAAATTGATCCACTAAGGCTCCACGTACTCTTCCGGGATCTCCTGTAGGTCCTCCTGCCCTATCTCCACAAGCTACTCGAGATCTAACAAATTGCCGAATCCCAAAAGTACCCCGTGTTAGACAATAAGTGTAACACATCGCAACTAACTAAGCAATTTTAAAGTAAAAGCAGTAGACAGTAAAGTAAACATGACTGTAAAAAAAATAATAATAAATGCACTATATAATTGAAACTGTAAAGACTAAGCAAAGTAAAATTGCATCAAAACTGAATACTGAAAGTAAACAAAAATATCAAAAGCTCATAAATCAATGTGAAAAATGTCTAATGCTGTACTATATGTTACTAGAATGATGCACCCAAATATACCACAAAATGGTATGCCACGGTATACAACGGAACTATCACTAAAAGGCTATGAGTCGTACGATCCAATGTATATATACACCCAGTTGGGAAGACAGTACGATGATGCCGATGCATCCTAAAATTCCTTAGTCAATGTATGCAACATTTCATAACCCATAATTTATCACTGATACTCATGCATTACTATTGAAATGATTCCTCAAACTCATGCTTATGTCTATGCCCATGCTTCTATGCTACATGAGGAAAATTTAAAAATATACAAAAATTTGAACACCGATGATAAATTATAAGTCTCCACTGTGCAGAATCCTGCTAAGAAGATTCTGACTCCTAGCTTCTAGAATGATGATTGGTTAAAATTTAAGATTTACTTAAAGATTATTAGATGGGATGATTATATACACATATTTAGCACATTTGCAAGAAAAGTGATTCTTATCACTTAGTTTGATTAAGCCACCCTAACGAAGCGATCTTCAATATGAGGCATCACTAGTTGGTGATTTGTATCTCAATCTAAGTTATTAAGATGTCTAACTCACAATCACACTCAGTGTCTTAAAGAAGGTAATTCTAATTACTTAGTTTATTTGAGCCATAATTTTCACTTATTTTTAGTATTCAGATTTTAGTTCAGTTTCACTTTGTACAGTCTTTACAGCTTCTGTTACTCAGCACTTTTTTTTCAGCTTTTTTACAGCTTTCTTTACTTTACTGTCCATTTGTATTTACTTTAGTACTACTGAGTTTAGTTGTATTGTGTTAGACTTCTTATCTAACAAGGGGTACTTATGGGATCCGACAATTTGCTAGATCCCGAGCAACTTGTTGAGACAGGGCAGGAAGACTTGCAAGAGATCTAGGAGAAGTATGTGGAGCCTTAGTGGATCCATCTTCCACCTTTTAATCTTACTATTTTTTGCTTTCAGTACTTTAGATACACTTTACTTTTGCCTCATTTTAAATCAGTTTGTAATAATTCTAGATGTATTTTACTTTTCCTTTTTTGAGATGAATATTATTAATGATCTGTGATGAATATATTCTGGTTATTTAGCTTTGGCCTCTGTACTATATTATACTACTACTATACTTAGTATTATGATATGATCAGCATATTGGAAATGCAAATATATTAGAACATATATTAGATTCTTATCCAATTTGATGATCCAATGTATGTATTAGTATCATACTTAAGATAAGTACTCTACTCTTATCTTAAGTATTGACTCTCGATCCTACTCTTGGGATTGAGTCAACAGCCCTTCAGTGTGGCTCAACTTTTGCCTATTCGGGAAGATGGGGTGTGCCATTTTTCCCGAGTAGCGCACCGCTCCACCGCCGAATTACGATTCACCTCTCTTTTGTGCGCGGAGACGTGGCGGGGAGCTACAACGTGTCCACAGAAGCAAAAGTAAAATAACTAAAAATTATTACATTTGTTTTTACTGCCTCTTCAGTCCAGCTGTACTGTTTTGTTCTGCCCTAGCCTAAAAAGACTTTGGGAATTTCTGTCTATCCTAGCCCAGAAAGACTTTGGGAATTATGCTGGGCCCAATTGGTCAATTTTCTGATATAGAAGTTGTACATACCTATTTTCTATTTCAGTTTATTGCTTACTATTTTAATGATGCATGTTATTTCAATTACTGTTCATTTACCTGCTTACTTGTATATTATATAATGCTAGACTTAGCTATTATTTATTATGTATTTATCACGATTAGATTCTTTACTTTAATCAATATATATCATATGATCATCAACATATTTAGAATTAGACTTTTCTTTCAATACTTTTACTTACTATATTATACATATACCTACCCTTATTTAATTTACTTTGAGGTATGTCTTTTTGTCTCAAATCTTATTTAAATATAAATAATGTATTTATAACTTGTCTTCTCCTTGTATGCTTGCTGCTCCTATGCTATATAGTTTATTTTGTGTTGTTAAATAAAAGGGTGATATTAATAATATATGAAAAATATTTAGCCTAAAATGTACTTAGACAATTATCTAATAAGATCTTTTTTTTCTTTTGTTGGTTAGGGCCCTGGCATTGTGAAACTGATAATGTCAGATCCTGATCAATTTGATGAGCTTGTTCCTAAGGAGGAGCCATACCCGGGAGTGGAGCCGTATCTTGAGGAGGAGCATTGGGAAGGAGCTGAAGTTGTTTAGTTTTTACCATTTTTGGTGAGGATGAGTATTTTCTTTTCATTTTATTTAAACATAATTAATGTTGTAACAATACAGATACCATTTGACTATGTTTTTCCTTACTGTGCTATTTATTCTGAGTTGTATATTGCATTTTCTCTATTTATTATGATAAATTCGATGTATATTTATTTTACCTTGCTTCCGTACTCTGATTTTGTATTTGCTTAGTGACTGATTATATGGTGTGTATGTATTGACATATCTCTCCCTTATTAGTGGGCTTGGATTATACATAATCCAATGATAAATGAGGGATTTGTCAAAGTGACACACCACTCTTTAGTTTAAGCTTATTAAGGGGCGGGGTGCCACATGTTGGTATCAGAGAATCCCGTAAAGTATCAGATTAGAATATGCATTTCTCTTTACATAATGGATGATTCTTCTGATAAGCCAGTCACTAATTAACGTATTAGAGTTACATCCAAATTACTACAATATCATGCTCAGAATAAAAGGCCATAAGAATGAAAAATACATATATGGCTCAAGTATAAAGAGCATAGACTAAAGAAACTAAATAAGTTATAATGATATAACTGAACTAATTTAACTTATGGAATCATTAGACACTCGAAGATGTCATTTTTGTGGTACTACAAGCGATTCAAGGCCATATGAGAGTAAGTCTCCCAGTTTTACCGAAGATATGAGAGATATGTAGAAGGAGTGTCAGAGCCAGGTGTCCAAGTTCTAGACCGATTGCTCCAGCATGGCACCTACAGGGGATTTGACCTTCCATTTTTGGCCAAGGAGTGGCTAAAGCGGGTGACCTTTGTGTTGGAAGCAATTGATTATCTAGACGATGATCGAGTCCCCATTATGTCTCTTCTCCTGCAGGACCAGGCTGAGGATTGGTGGGTTGTCACCTCCTGGGCACTCACCTACATGCGCGAAGGAATGCAGAGAGAGGCTACCTTTGAAGACTTCTGTCGTGCTTTCACTACCAAATCTATTGGATAGATGTGTTAGCATTTTAGTCCATGTTACATATTGTATCTTCCTACTTTATGTATTTTAAATCTAAATGAGTAATGCAAGAAATATCATATTTTATTTTCTCGTACTCTAAAATGGGCTATCATTTTATAAAACTCAGATTAGTACAATAATGAATTCTGGAAGCAGTCAAAATCATGATGGACTCCCATAATAAGCATGCCAAAAGGGCGGCAAAAGTTCAGGTGCGGCAAGCATAGATGATGGAGCGACTATTAACGGCTCAAATGAGCCATAGTCACTCAAACATTGAAACCACCCTGGCCTCGCAATACTCACTCCAGCACTATGTTTAGTCCGCTAATGGACTGGTGCATAGCTTCTTGCGCCTCAGACCTCCTACTTTTAATGGAAACCTCTCCGCCAGCAACACCGCCAACTAGATAAAGATGGTAGAGAAGAATCTTACCAGCATCAAATGCCCGAACTCCGAGGTGATCCGCTTAACGCTCATCTCCTCGAAGATGAGGTGAAGTATTTGTGGGATAACATCCGCCATACACTGTTCGCTAAGTTGGAGCTAGAGGACGTTTCTTGGGATGAGTTCATTGAAGCTTTCTAAATCCAGTACATCCCCACCTTCGCTAGACATAGCATTGCAGACCAATTCCTCAAATTACAGCCAGGGAACTGTTCAGTTTTCGCATATGAGTTTGAGTTCCGACGATTATCGAGGTTCGCTTCCAACATAGTGTATACCAAATCCGACAGATGCCATCATTTTCAGAGTGGATTACGACCCTCCATTAGAAGGCAGGTCGTCTCCCATTGATCGACCAACTTTGCGGAACTCCTAGAATTCACCAAAATGGTGAAATTAGATGAAGCGTCAGAACCCAAACGGAGCTATGGGACAACTATGTTTCAGCACGAGAATCTTAAGAGAGCCAGGGTGTATCAAATTGAGGCAGAAGCCCCATCAGCAAACTTCTTCGATGGCTTCACTCATCCCCACCCATACTGACGATGCTACCATTGAACCGAAAACTGCTTCAACTGCGGAAGGCCGGGTTATTCCTACTATCGGTGCAATTTTATCGATACCATCGATGGCGACCAGATTGATCATTCCAAACATCAATGGGTTTTTAATTTATTTCAGAGGCCCGCAGCAGTCCTCCCAACACTGCCACCTCCTTCTTCTACTCAATGGCGTGAGACAGCCATTGTCCCCCACCCAAATGCTCCAAAGTTACCACATTGGCAACCTTACAACAACAGACCTGCCGGCCCTGCCCGTGTCTACACCCTCACACCGATTGAAGCAGTCGAAGACAATCATGTGGTGTCAGGTACACACTCCTGAACCAATCTACCTTTCAATAATACTTGCTTAAAAGTAACTAGTAAATTATTGCATCTATAATTAGGTACAATCTACGTAAATAACAAATCATGTAACATATTAATTGACACTGGAGCTAGTCACTCCTTCATTTATGAAACTTGGGCTAAGTCCCTTAACTTGCCACTATACCGTCTGACAAATCCTCTAAGTGTAGGATTACCATCTGGAGCTCAATTACCAGCTAGTCAATTCTGCAAGACACAAATCCCTATTGGAAACATAGAATTTGAAGCAAAGCTTGTAGTTTTGCCAATAGCTAATTTTGATGTTATTCTAAGAATGAATTGGCTAAGTCAACATGACACCACCATTAACTACCAGAAAAAAAATATCACTTTGAGTAATGGTAGACAAGCTCAGTCATTCATCAGAAACTTTAGTACGAGAGCTTCTTTAATCAATGCCATCAAGGCCAAGAGGTTAGTGAGTAAGGGTTGCAGCGCCTTCACAGTGATAATATTAGGAGAAAAGAAAGAAGGCATTCCTCTATCTAAGAATCCAGTCGTTTGCAAATTCACCCATGTCTTTCTCGAAGATGTACACAGTCTTCCACCCATACGAGAAGTTGAATTTGCAATCGACATCATCCCAGGAACTCAGCCAATCTTCAAAGCACTCTATCGAATGGCACCTAAAGAATTACAGGAACTAAATAAGCAACTACATGAGCTATTGGAGAAGGGTCTTATCAGACCTAGTTCATCCCCATGGGGAGCGCCAGTATTATTTATCAAAAAGAATGATGGGTCAATACGAATATGCATTGATTATAGAGAACTGAATAAAGTAACCATAAATAACAAATACCAGCTCCCCCGTATCGATGATTTATTCGATTAATTGGCCGGAGCAAAAGTGTTCTCGAAGATCGATCTGCGATCGGGATACCACCAGCTACAAGTGAAATATTCTGATATAGCAAAGACAACATTTAGAACTAGATACAGCCACTATAAGTTCTTAGTGATATCATTTGGATTGATAAATGCACCCTCAATCTTCATTGACTTAATGCATCGTATTTTGAAACCCTACCTTAACAAATTTATCATCATCTTCCTAAATGCTATTCTAATATACTCTAAGATGAAGAAGGAACACGAATGTCATCTTAGAGCAGTAATAGAAGAGCTGCGAAGTCACTAGTTGTATGCCAAGTACTCAAAGTGTGAGTTTTGTCTTAATTTTGTCACCTTCTTAGGCCACGTAGTGGATGCACAAGGGATCAGGGTAGATCAGAGCAAGGTCAGCGCCATCCAAGAATGGATGCAACCTAAGTTAGCGATAGAAATCAGAAGTTTTTGGGTTTGGTCGGTTATTATAGAATATTTATGAAAGGCTTTTCTCAAATAGCCTATCCACTCACCAAACTCACCCAGAAGACTGTACCATTTGAATGGTCGCCAACTTGTAAAGAAGCGTTCCAAGCATTAAAAGATGTGCTTATCTCCGCCCCCGTTCTAGTTCTTCCTAAAGAATAAGTGAACTACCAAGTCTACACCGATGCCTCCGGCATAGGCTTGGGAGCCGTATTAATGCTGGAAGGAAAGGTCATCGCCTACGCTTCCCGACAACTGAAGACCCACGAGAGGAACTATGTAGTTCATGACCTTGAATTAGCTGTTGTAGTGTTCGCCCTAAAGATATGGTGTCACTACCTTTATAGAATTCAGTGCTCTATATTCATATATCACTAGAGCCTTAAATATATATTCACCTAAAGGGAATTGAATTGCAGATAGAGAAGGTGGTTGGAATTGATTAGCGACTACGATCTCAATATCCAATACTATCCCGAGAAGGCAAATGTTGTGGCCGATGCTCTAAGCCGTCATGCTACCCTTAATGCCATTATCTCTGAAAGCTCACTAGAATAAGAGTTTCGTAAAATGAATATCAAATCAATGCGTGGTGATCTATTGAGTGAAATAATCTCAAGTAATGTGAAGCTCACTTTCCATAGAGATGTATCAATTTCCTAGACTAAAAATGAAGAGTGTCTGAATTTTAAACAAGCAATCAAGAGTGATCACCGTACTGATCTTCATTTTTATAAGGGTGCTATCTATTAAGGGGATATTTTATGGATTCCTAAGTCTATACATTGTGAAGTGCTAATCGAATGCCACAACTCAAGGTATCAAGTACACATGTAATTCCGGGCAATTCCGAACAGTTCTGGGTGCTACGGTGCGCAAAAGCACTTTCAGGCGCTGCGGAGAATTTCAACGCTGTGGCACACTGCGGTGCTTTTAGGCACTATGGTGCGCTACGCAGAATCAACCTTAGACGTGAGTGCTGTAATGCGTTGTAGTGGACCCTGGCTGAAAACAAGGTGCTACGACTGATTCAACCCGAGACTCGAGTGCTGCGGCGGGCCGTAGCTCCCGACGGTGATTTTGTCTGTGCGAAAATCTAACATGTCTATTTTCGCACTCAAATACTCTCAATCTAGAGCACTTTACACGATGTGCTATACATTGATGTAAAGGTCTTTCCGAGACCTTTCTATTGATACCAATATCGGTATGAACAGATTATTCTAACAAGCATAAAATAAAGTCTTAGTTACAGGTATACAGAAATTTTACAAATTTTTTTGATAGCATATTAATAGATGAATGAGCTTCGACTAAACTCATTGGAGTTCGATTGGAGCTCGACAATCACCCTAAAATTCATTCAATGACTGACTGAAATACCATTCACAATGCTTTGATAAACTGCCTGAAAAGAATAGTACAAGGAAGAGTATATCAAGAAGGGTACATTGGCCTTATTAATGGAAGAAGAAGACTCAGCTGGTTCATTGAGAGCTTGAGGGTTTGAAAGATCCTTCAATAGTAGCACGGTAAGAGAGGGAGGGGAGCTCAACTAATGGTCAAATAAAGAGGAAAAGATGTCTGAGCCTCCATTTAAAGGAGGATGAGAGCTTGGCTCTTCCTTGAATCTTCCCATCAAGTATGGAAGGAGAAGAGAGGATTAAGAGTAATTGCATATATTAGAGGAGAGGAAGGGGTGCCAAACAACAATCACATAATTAGGGAAGATGGGGTACAGCACAGGAAATAAATGGAAGAAAATGAAAAGAAATAAATTGATTATTTAAGACTTCTAAATATCATATTAATGGGGTACAATATTTTAATTAATTAATATTTTAAAAAATATCATATTAATGGAGCAGAAAAGTGAGGTCTAATTAGGGAAGAAGAAAATGAAGAAAATAAAGATAATGTATTTAAATGGATAAATAATTATTTATTTCTATTTTTTTATTTTATTTTTAATTTATTAAAAATTCCGATTGGATAAACGAACTCTAGACAATCCCAAAAATTCACTATAGCTAATTTGAGGGTGATAAATTCAATGATGAAGTCGGATTCGATTCTGACAATTATTTAATTATGCTAATTTTTGAAATATTTAAATACATTAAAATATTCAGAAAAATTCAACAACTTCCAAACACGTTCAAAACACCGCCCCTAACTAATTTGGGGGTGATGAGCATAATGTTGAAGTTGGATTTTAATTTCGATGTCAAATTAAATATCTCAATTTTCTAATTAATTAAATATTATTAAAATATTCTAATTATTTGATTGAGCTCCGAATAGCTCCAAATCTTTAGAGTTTGATTCTAATGACTAGATAAATTTAATTAAATGATAATTAAGAAGAATTTATGTTAAAATTAAGCTAGGTAACAACCTAGGATTATTACAGGGTGCATAAACTGTAACACCTGGACATGATCCACCTCAAGCTCAAGATTCAAATAAGCTCTTGAACCTACCATATTTGGTTTATAATATAGTAGGTCGCATCCAAATAAAAAGAAACAAGTGATTAGACTATAAAAAGTTTAAGTATAATTTAAGTGTAATTAAATATATTATTAAGTAGATATCACATTAGCTATTTACAATTTATTTAAGCAGAGCAAAAATACAAAAAAATAGAACAATAAGATAAAAAACACAGTGTCTAAGCCTATAAAGAAAGCAAATAAGTTTGCTCAATATTTTAAGTTGTTTAATCATGCTTCAAATATGTTATTAAAGCATAAAAGCACTTAAATAAGAGTCAAATGAGCATCCTACCTTTTACGGTTGAGTTAAGTAACACTGCAATCTTTTATCTTTCTTTTCTTACTATACACTGTTATTTGCCTCTTATCTGTCCTTCACTATTACCTTTCTCTAGTAAAATTCATCCACCCTTTTTATGTTGCTTACTCCTAACAGTATTTACCTTAATGTCTACAACACTTATTGCACCAGAATCTGAAAAATGCTCGTAGCTTGTTTTATCTGCAACATGCGTAGTACTGTGACTTAAGGGTTTGAGGTAATGAGCTTTACTAAATGTTTTTTTCTGCAGGGTCTACAAGCCGAAGGGATTCCTCCATATAAACATATTCTTAGGAACAAATTTTCATATCGAAAGTAAATTCTTAAACTGCATGCATACCCTGTTTCTTTTTTAAGCTTTTGAGCTCTTGATGAGAGTAAGCATAAGTTTGATAATTCATTTTATGGTTTTTATTTATTTTTAATAAATTGCTAAGAATTTATCCTATTTTCACCTTCAATTGCTATTGTCAGATTAGCAAATTCAGTGAATATTTTTTGTAGCATATAATATCAATGCTTCATTTGTTTTATTATATGCTCCACTAGTAATGATATTCAGTAGGCGGTATTTTACCTAATACAAATAAGCTCCTTTTTTATGTAACTTCTATTTTTGCTCATTGTTGTATATTTTTAAAAGTTTTTTTCTTAATTTTTTTAATTTTTTTTTATTGTTATTTTTATGCAACCCATATACTTTTTCTGTTATAACTATCAACTGATTAATCGTTTCACTCTCAATGTTTAACCATATTCAAGGTAGGTCTATTGCATTTCCATATTACACCCGGAGAGGAATTTGATCGATACATATCAAAAGCCAAGGGATGTAGGGAAAATCTTTTTCAATTTAGTAAATTAATATTTAAAGAAATAATGATGGTAACATCATATTAAAACTGATTCTAATACTAAAACTAAATAAGAGCTCAATTAATACTAGCACTTGTAGAAGCATCCTAACCCCTGACACTTGCAAATTGAGAGATGTATTGTACTCCCAATGATCTTAGTAAAATACTTTGATAGATATTAAATAGATGTTGATGCATATGTGTTATATGGCTTTATTTCAAATTTGTAATGAAAACACAAATTATTTTATATTTAGTATAGGCAAATTTCATTAAAAATATGCTAAATAGGGATATATTATGAGCATTTCTTAATAACTACTCTATATTTACTAATGCCCAAATAACTTCTTGGGATAAATTCTTTTATTTTCGGGCTCTCCACTGTGGTTTCTTTGGTAGCTCGGTTTGCCTCCTTGATCGAGCCTAGGACGATCTTTTTTTTCTTGCGAGTCTGTTATCGGCTTGAGTTGGTCATGCTTCACTCCGAGGTGCGCGCTTCTACTCCAATATATTTAGCCGGAATTCTAAAAAGTTCCGCAGTTGATCCATTGCATGCTGTCATCAGATATCTCTGTTTCTCTCTCTTTCTCTCCTTTTATGTTTTTATTTTTATTTTTAGCAATCAGGGGATTTCAGGATTTCCTTAAAGCCCTCCAAATTAGGGTTCTTGCGAGTGATTAAATGCTGCAATCGCCACACTCAACTTGATAGATGTAACCAATCGAGGGTTTGATTGGTTAACTTTATACCAGGAGGAATTTAATTGATCTTATTCTTTGAATATATACATGAATTTGGTTCAAATGTATTTCTTATAAAAGATAATACTTCTCATATGAAATAAGGAGCTGTTTGGTTTGCTGATATCTAGTGCAAAGTTATGTTATTTAAAACTGTTCTTAAGATAGGAGCTGTTTGATTTGATGTTATCTAATTAATGACATCTCAAAAATTACATAAGCCATCGAATAATGTTATTTCAGATAGTGCGGAGATCCGTCAATAAATGGTGAGATTTACAAGCAATAATATATAAATAAATAACATTAAATGATATGTTTATTTATCAAATATCATTTAACATTTAAAGAGCTAAATATTTAAATAAAATTTATATCACATATCTAATCCAATTATTACACATTAAAAGAAACTAAGTTCATTTATTCTTCATGTTACTTTTTAATTTAAAATTTTTAAGATAAAATTCAAATAGTATATATCTATACTAATTATGAAACCCTAAAAAATATTGTTTACCAATTAATTAAGAGTACATAAAAAATTATGAATAAATACAATATGTTATTTTTTAAGTTATAAAATGAACAAACATGATTATTCAAATAAGCTTTTCATCAAATTAAAGAAAATTACTCAATTTTATGATTATTCAATTAATATCTAGTGTATTACAAATAATACTAAAAATAAACAATTACAATGAAAAAATCATGATTTTGGTTAGGAATATTTAATTTGACAAAAACATATATAATAATCAAATTAATTAGTACTCAAAATTCTCAAATTTTTAATAATTTCATACTCAAATTTCTTATATTTACTAATGCCCAAATAACCTCTTAGGATAAATTGTTTTATTTTCGGGCTCTCTACTGTTGTTTATTTGGTAGCTCGGTTTGACTCATTGACTATACCTAGGACGATCTTTTTTTCTTGCCAGTCTGTTATCGGCTTGAGCCGGTCATGCTTCACTCCGAGGTGCACGCTTCTACTCCAATATATTTAGCCGGAATTCTACAAAGTTCCGTAGTTGATCCACTGCATGCCGTCATTAGATATCTCTATTTCTCTCCTTTTATATTTTTTTTTTTAATTTTTAGCAACTAGGAGTTTACAGGATTTCCTTAAAGCCCTCCAAATTATGGTTCTTGCGAGTGATTAAATGCTGCAATCGCCACACTCAACTTGAAAGATGCAACCAATCGAGGGTTTGATTGCTTAACTTTATACCGAGAGGAATTTAATTGGTCTGATTCTTTGAATATATACATGAATTGGGTTCAAATGTATTTCTTATAAAATGTAACACTTTTCATATGAAATAAGAGGCTATTTAGTTTACTAACATCTAGTGCAATGCTATATTATTTAAAATTATTCTTATTTGATGTTATCTATTTATTTATACATAAGCCATCGTATCGTATAATTTTATGACCGACATTACGGATAATCTCTTTGGGAGAGGAAAGGCAGGGTAATTCGCGCGACTCCTAGAGATCTCGACGCCGAGCTCGCCGAGATCGCTTCCGCCGTCGCTGCCGTACGCGCTCGCCTTACTTCGTCTGCCGTCGCTGCCGAGACGCACGGAAGGGGTCGTCGAGACGCCCGGAAGGGGTCGCCGTCCCGAGTGAGCTACTGCACACAAGGTCAATCGCTTCGTCCCTTCGTCCTTCTCCGCGATACCTCGCCGGAAGAACCTTTACTTGCTCGCGTGCATCGGCAAAAATGGATCCCGACTCTTTCCGGTCGACGATGTCCAATTTGGCGCTCGATAATGTGATGGCAGCGGCGGCTCGAGACTATCAAAAGGTTAGGAGATTCATTGAGTTTGCAATAGTTTTTATTTAATCTGCATTCGCTAGTAGAAATTGCGGATAATCAATTCCAAACTTTCATTTTGGGGTTGGCGAGTGGGAGAGTGCATCAAGAGCTAAAGGTAATAGGTCCAAGTTGATGTTTATAAAGTATTGGGTTGCCAATTTGACGAATCTTCTAGAAAAGTACGTGTTATCGCTCAAAAATTATGTTTTTTTGTCAGCATAAAGTGAGAGTTGTTGGGCAGGATTGCCTCCATCTCAAGTAGAAATGGGGGCTTCCAATGCCTCAAAACATCAGTTTTGTTAGCTAATGGGAACACTAATTGGATCCTGATGGTTGTTCGAGTTCATTCAGGGTGTTTTAGCGATCTCGTATAAGAATAAAACCAATTGTCTATTGAAAATGGAGAATAGTTCCGATTGATAAAGAATGATTATTAGGATTTGTTGCTTGAAGAGGGGGGATTGAATCTTTGTTGAATCTTGTTGATAATCAATTGTAATTTAGGGGTGTTTTTACCTCATGTGTAATATAACATCAATGACACTGGACCAAACAACATATATCTGAATAACATTGACATCTGTTATTTAAATAACACTGAACCAAATAGCCCTTGTTATCTGAATGACACTGTTATCTGAATAATATGCTATCTGAATAACATGCTATCTGAATAATATGCTATCTTAATAACTTTTCAAATGTCGGTGAACCAAACAGCCCCTAAGTAAAAAAGTAAAATTCAACAACAATACTACCGTCAACCCTTAATTCCACTAGATTGGGTCGGCCACATGAATCATTTGTTTTCATTTTGCACATAAAAAAGCCCCTCCCTAAGTTCCAAATAGAGGATATTTTTTGTTAGTTTCTTGCCATGTTTTTTGGTCTTCCTCTTTTAAAATGAACAAAATTCATATGCTTAATTTTTCTTTTAAGGGCATTGAACATAGTCAATGTATACTATCTTGAGCCATCTAAGGTGTCATTCTCTAAACTTATCTACTATTGGAGCCACTCCAACCTTGCTATGAATGAACTCATTTCTCATTATATTATTTTTCACTGCACCCACTTATCCACCTTAGCATCATCATCTTTGTAACAAAGATTTTATCGGTAAGTTTTTTATTTGTTGGCCGACAATTTGCTCCATATAACATATCTGGCATTGTATCTACGTTATAATTTTTTTAAATTTTTAGTGGAACTTCTGGATTGGTAAATACTCTGGAACTGTTCTCCTATTTTATCTGACCAACTTTGATCCCTATTACTCATATTGCTCTCTATGTCACTATTATTTTGAATAATTGAACCAAGGTATTTGAATATATCGCTCTTCTTGATTGCATGGTCCTCAATAGTTTTGCCATTGAGATTATGGTTTCTATTGCACTTAAACATAGTTTTTATATATTTTATTTTAGATCTATTAAGATGAAACTATTTAGATTCTAAATTAGTCCTGTACGACTTAAGTTTTAATATAACTCCATCTATTGTCATGTCAATTAAGAGAGTGTCAGCTGAAAATAACATGCATTAAGGAACCTCCTTCTGAATGTTCAGTAAGAACATCCATAATAATGATTTAAATTGAGATTTATTCCAATAGTAATTGGAAAATCATCAAACAAGCTGCCTTTTGATTAAACACTGCGTTAACCCCATTATTCATATCTCTAATAACATTGATATACGCTACATAAATTTTTTTTTTCTCTTGAAAGATCTCTAAAGAAATTCTATTAACACTTTATTATAAGCCTTTTCACAATCAATAAACATTTAGTAAGGATATTTTCTTTGTTACATTTTCTTATCAGACCTCTTAGTAAATATCTGACTTTCATTGTAGATCAAATGGGTATAAACCAAATTGATTTTCTCAAATATTAGTTTCCATTTATATTCTGTATTTAATGACTTTTTCTCAAAGTTTTAGCATATGCCTTGCTAACTTAATTTCCAATAATAAATGCAATATGGAGCATCACCTTTATTATTGTAATTAAGAACAACAATAGTCTTTCATTTATTTGGTGTCATTTTTGTCTTCAAAATAACATTAAATATCTATCCCCAAACATTTTCACACATTAATAGGGATGGCATTCGATTTTACAATTTTTCTCTCTTCCTCTTTTTTAAAGCATTTCAAAATTTCATATAGTCGACCCCACCCAGTTGGATTATGGCTTGGCACTGTTGTAGTTGTGTTACTTGCCAAATGCACATGCAATTATATTATAATCATTAAACACATGTATTAATTGTATAAGTATAACCTTCTTAGTAAAATAGTTCATCTATCTATATTAAGTAATTTCAATAGAATGCTGAAAAATTATTCAATTAATAAAAAATCTGAAGCAAATAAGTCTAAACCAATAAAATGAAATGGGAATAATGAAAACTTAGGTAAATTTGTTCTTTCACCCTGAAGAACGAGAGTTTCAAACGTCCTTGTAAGTTTTTGACATGGAAGTAATTAGAATCTTACATTTGATGAATGATGATCTGCACAAGAAGGTGAATTATTATAGAAGAAATAGTTCATCATTCTACTTTGGATTGCCAAACTCTTCCCAGTTGCCATCAATGCTGGATGGAGGTAATTAGAATATTGCATTAGATGAATGATGATCTGCACAAGCAGGTGAATTATTATAGAGAAAACATTTCCTCAACCTAATTTAAATTGCCAAATTCTTTCTGGTTGCCGTCAATGCCGGGCTAGTGGAGGCATGTGCCCTAATGCACCACAATGGATCTATTATGGTCGAATAAGCTTTCTTTATATTTTGGGAGTGAAGCTTCTGAAATGCTTAGTTTCATATTCATCTGAATAACAAAGTCATGCTTTGTTTATTAGACATTCTTTCATTCTTGCGGTGATAAGGGCCCCCTTTGTCCTCATTGGTACCAATATCACAACTTTGTACATGCTGATCTTGTACTAACTACTTCATAATACTTCTAACGCAGTTATTCTTTATCTCGACCTTTTTTTTTCTTAATTATTGCAGCTTATACTAGAATCTCTAGCAGCAAATTGACTGGTATTGCTGCAACGATTTAGGCTCCATTTGGGGCAGCTTCGGGATATTCCAGCTTTATATAAAGCTGCTTTGTGTTTGATTTCTATAGTTTGGTGGTCTGCTTTCTGTTCACTTTAATAAAGTTGCTCTTAGAAAGCAAATTACTGTAATCTATTTCTTAAAGCGACCTGACTGATTTCAACTGCTTGATTTATAAAATTTATTGTTACGCCTATTGTCGTCCCCCACCATCAATGCATGTCAACTTGTCGATTGTTTATTCGCATGCTGGTTATTTTTTGAGCACCATCGACTGTTGTTGACTGTTGTTGATGCTGTGCATAAATGAAAGTAGAACATACAAGCAACAATGACTTTTACAGCAGCTTCAGAACATCTTTTTCTATAGTAGTTTCACATCAACTTCTTTAAACAGTTATAGCTGCCTTAATGGATATTTAATGTTGAATTAGTTAGAAAATTAAGATAAGTGAAGGATTGGTTGATTTCACTTGAAACTATAGGCCATAGTTACATACTCCATTTATAATAATTTAAATTCAAGTATTGGAGGAAAATAGTTGTTAGAAATTTAATCGCACTCTTATAAAAAATTGTAAAATTTTCCACCGAGTCTATAAGAGTCAAATGAGCATCCTACCTTTTACGGTTGAGTTAAGTAACACTGCAATCTTTTTATCTTTTTTTTTTTACTATACACTGTTATTTACCTCTCATCTGTCCTTCACTATTACCTTTCTCTAGTAAAATTCATCCGCGCTTTTTATGTTGCTTACTCATAACATATTTACCTCAATGTCTACAGCACTTACTGCATCAGAATCTGAAAAATACTCATTACTTGTTTTATCTACAACATGCATAGTACTGTGACTCAAGGGTTTGAGGAAATGAGCTTTACTAGATATTTTTTTCTGCAGGGTCTACAAGCCGACGAGATTCCTCCATATAAGCATATTTTCAGGAATGAATTTTCATATCGAAAGTAAATTCTTAAACTACATGCATACCTTGTTTTTTTTAAGCTTTTGAGCTCTTGATGAGAGTAAACATAAGTTTGATAATTCATTTTATGGTTTATTATTTTTAATAAATGGCTAAGAATTTGTCCTATTTTCACTTTCAATTGCTATTGTCAGATTAGCAAATTCTATGGATATATTTTGTAGCATATAATATCAATGCTTCATTTGTTTTATTATATGCTTCACTGGTAACAATATTCAGTAGGCGGTATTTTACCTAATAAAAATCAGCTCTTTTTTATGTAACTTCCATTTTTGCTCCAACGATTCTCATCCTTGTATCTTTTAAAATGTTTTTTATTAATTCTTTTTAAATTCTTTTACTGTTATTTGTATGCAACCCATATACTTTATCTGTTGTAACTATCAACCGATTAATCATTTCACTCTAAATGTTTAACCATATTCAAGGTAGGTCTATTGCATGTTCCGCAATGCACCTGGAGAGGAATTTGATAGATACATATCAAAAACCAGGGGATGTAGGGAAAACCTTTTTCGGTTTAGTAAGTTAATATTTAAAGAAATAATGATGGTAACATCATATTAAAGCTGATTCTAATACTAAAATTAAATAAGAGTTCAACTAATACTAGCACTTGTAGAAGCATCCTAACCCCTGACACTTGCAAATGGAGAGATGTATTGTACTCCCAATGATCTTAGTAAAATACTTGACAGATATTAAATATATGTTGATGCATATGTGTTATATGGTTTTATTTCAAATTTGTAATGAAATATACTAATTAATTTATACAAATTATTTTATATTTATAAAAGGCAAATTCATTAAAAATATGCTAAATTGGGATATATTAGGAGCATTTTTCAATAACTACTCTATAATATGTCAAATATTTGTATTATATTTTTGATGATAAAAATTTGTGAATTTATTGTTTTTTTTGATAGATATGAAAAATGGTAGTATTTTTGAATCATTAGTATATGTGATGTTGATGTATACATGTGTTATATGGTTTTATTTTTGAAATTTGGAATGAAAAATAAAATTTAAATAATTTAAATTATTATATTTATTATAGGTAAAATTCATCTTAAATGTGCCAAATTGAGATATAGTTAGTAGTAATTTTGCACTATAATATGCCAAATATTTGCATTGTATTTTTGATAATATAAATTTGTGAATTTATTGTACATCTTGAAAGATATTGAAAATTGTAGTATTTTTAAATTATTCATAGATATGAGTTTTATTGAATGTGTAATATGCCAATTTATTATGCAAGTGATTGATGACTTTATTCCCATTCATATCAGCTATAACTGAAGTGACCGTTACAATGTTCCAAATAGGAGTAGAGGCGGAACCAACTACAGATATCTAGAGCAAAGTTTTGAATGATTGAACGACAAGTTCTCCAAAATAACTCTTTGAGAATAATTCTCATCATGTGCACTAAACCAATTTATAAAAGATTGTTTCTTCGTAGCATCAACTTCAACAGGAATGCTAATAGATACCAGCCTAACAAAATTGGTCTTTGCATTATCTAACACTATAGTGAAGAATAAAAAAATCATCAGCAAAGATAATCTGTATTGTTGATTGAGGGCTTGATATTTTCAATAGTTGGTTGGTACAAAACAAAGTGTTGAGATTTTCATGAGTTGGAAATATGGGTGCGTAATGGAACATTGAAAGGAGTTTAGGGTTGGATAACTACATTTTTATATTTTAACAATTATTTGATTTTCTAATATTATTTTATTGTTACATGTATTTATAATACACTTATAGGAGTATATCAAATAAAAATAATATTATTTCTTGCTACACATTGCCATGTGGGCTAGAGCTGAGCTATCACTGACTGGTTTCCCAAAATTTTATCCATGTTCGGCTGGAACGCTTCTTGCTGATTGGGTGCGTCTGACAAGCCATATTGCTTGGCGGGCTGACTTGGCTAATGTGAGTTTAGGTAGGATTACTTGGCTGGTTATTGTGGTAGCTCAACTATATTTTAGAGTGAAGTTTTGTCTACAATGAGTTCTTTATTGATCTTTTGATTACAAGTCCTCTTGGTTGCAACTGGGAATTCACTTGCATAGGTTCATTCTAACTTAAAATGCCTTTTGGCACTTTCTCTACAATGCACCACTTTGTCTTGCTTACTGGTCCTCCTCGCTGTTAGATTTGATTATGGCCCTTGATCCCTTAGTTAAAATTTTCTAGTATGAGCTGACCTATTAATTGGATCACAATTTACAGTCGCAACACATTTGTTGCACAAAAACTGAATTATGATTTACAATGTTTTATAAATTATACACAAGAAATTCAAAATAAAAAAAAAAACATTTTTCAGTAAAAAATTACAGCTGTAAGAGGTAAGCTTGTAGCTTCTGTTTCTATGAAAATCTATAAATTGAAAGTACAACTTGATCATCAGCTAAGCTTAATCAAGCTTGACTCATTTTCACCCGTTATTTTATATATGTATTTAAATGTTGTAGGTGGTATATGTTCAATGATATTTTTGCACAGAAAAGTCTCAGCAAATGCAATGTTAATATAATAAAGCATTAACAAATGTTCAATACATTTGAAATGTGTTTGTAGATGAAATATTCGTCGAAACATATTATATGCACTTATATATATATCATGAACAGCAGCACTTACACTCTCAGGCAATATGCATTGGATTAACAAAGGCTAACTGCAATATACAAAAGTTAATATCATCATTTATATTATCAGCATTCAGCATTTTGTCAGGCAGTATGCATTTGTTCAGCATTTATATTTATCAGTACTTAAAAGTAAAAACTAATGCCATTTTTTATAGAGTTGCAATAGAGAGACTGCATACTGCTTTTATATAAAACAACAAATTACGGTATTGCAATATTGGATTATGAGGCTCAGAAGTGAAAAATATTAATAATATCATCCTATAAAGGATTTCTAGGCCGTACATAACTTGCAATATCTAATGTCATTAACCATATGGTTGCATTATTAAAAAATGATTGTCAAATATAATGTAATCCTATATTTTATTCTATCGTTGCATTATTAGGCAATATTTATATTTTACTCATAAACCATTGAATGCATAGCAAATTAGCAATCCAATTTATGAAAATCGCCATTGCATCTGCAATTTAGTAAAATCTTATTATTCAGATATATTTCAATTGCAGCATGTAGCATGTTTTAGTGTCCAACTAGGTAACCAACAACTTTAAAAACAGAACTAGTTAGTGTGCTAGGAATCATTTGAGTCAAGTGTGTAATTGTGCAAAAATGTTTTTTGCACCTTTCAAATTTTTATAATAACCAAAACTTCAACAAGAGAAGCTTCTTCAAGTATTAAACTGCTTGAGAGTGACAGTTGAGAGTATATGAAAAGGTTGAAAATATTTCAATACGAATTTACTTCCAAGATTCAGAATTAAGATTTCCTTTCAAATTATGATAATCTAAAAATATGATTTGAGAATTAAGTGGAGATCTGTTCTGTTCAAAGTTGCAATCCAAGGTTTTCTTTGCGTGATTTATTAACACTATAACATCAGTCATTGAAAATGTTGAAGCATAAGAAGAATATATATCATGAACAACTGGCTGAACTGTTTGGGTATTAATTTCTATTTCTACAGCAAGATAAATCTAAAGATATGTATATTATATGAATTTTATTTTAATTGCGGTTCTAAAAGTGCTACAATAGCATTGTTAAGCTGTAATCAGCTCAAATTGCTTCATTGCTTAGACCATATTTCTTATATATTCATCATTTGAAGTAGATTCTTTCATTAATGCTACCTTACATGCATAATAGTTGGCAAAAAATATATTTGCTATTGGATTTGTTGTGCCTGATATGATGTTTATAACATTATTAAAAAATTTCAGAAAGTTTCTAATTTTTTTATACTTAACCCAATCAGTTTCATGTGAAATCCATTTGTAATTATTGTCATACTGACTAAAAACATTTTATAAGAATGCTGACTCAAGCATCAAGTATGTAGAGTTCCATCTAGTTTGTACATCATTGTAAACCCTTTGTTGGTGGATACCCAACTGTTTTGCAACACCAAGAAACTTGTGTAAGCGGGAAAGAAGTTTTAGAAAATACTTAATGGACTCTTGAGTATTGTGTATAATTCATGTATCTTCTTAACCCATTTTAGACCATAATATTCAAGATATGTACACAACACCTAACATGGAAAAATAAACCTAAAATGTTTTATGTTTCTTTAGACTTAAAATTTGATCTCAAGCAAATTGTTGCAAGGTCATTGCTATTATCATTATCAAGTGATTGATGGCACTTTATCATGAAGTACCACTTTAAGAAACATCCAAATAGCATCATAAATAGAAGTGTGAGATTGGGGAGGCTCTAACTCAATGGAACTAATAATTCATTTTTTCAATTTTTATTTTTTTTTTGTAAAATGTTTAAGCACAAATATCTTATTCTTTGATTTGATATCTAGCAATTATTATTAGTAAATAATACCCTATGAATATTTCTTGTAGCTATATACCTATAAGCAATCATTTTTGAAATTGTTTCTTAAAATATATTTATAATGAGTATTTAAAACCTTCAACAAGATGTTGAATTATAGATGCTGTACAAACATTAAA
Organism: Gastrodia elata; assembly: GCA_016760335.1. NCBI lineage: Eukaryota > Viridiplantae > Streptophyta > Magnoliopsida > Asparagales > Orchidaceae > Gastrodia > Gastrodia elata. The sequence goes on along the minus strand of CM028684.1, from coordinate 23,608,908 downwards.
AAATGTTCAAGTTGTTTTTTGAAATAGTCCTCCGACTATTTAAAAATACTCAATTTAGTCCCCTATTGATGCATGACAATAAGTACATGAGAAGGATGCCCATGGCTTAGGCATTTGCATGGAGCATAGCTGAAGATTGAGCTGGTATTGCATTAAATTGTGTTGCCTTTTGAGTCATATTATTTTTATTTATATTGGTAGCGTTGTATGTCTTTTTATGTTTTATTATTTGTGGGATATGATGTTAGCTTTCATGCATTAGTGTTTTTATGCTTATGTTTATTTATATGTATTGGTAAGATGCGAAATGACACTTTAATATTTGACGGGGTGCTTCACATCTATATTTATGATATGTATGATATGGAAAATATGGTGAATGAAAAATTCTTTTTTTCTCATTTGTGAGAGTGGTGCTCTTACGAGAGTATTTATGAAGTAGTGTGGATAATCAGTTCAACCTTGTGCGTGTGCATAGCAGCAAAAGGCCATCGGGGTGTGTATAATTACGGTAATCTATCTTGTATTGACGTGGATAGCAATCACTCCCCTTTGGTGTGCATAATCGAAGGTCTTGAAGGTGTGTATAGGTTTCAAGAACCCAATGTGTGGATAATCTTGGGGTTATCTTTCTTTTTTCCATTAGTTATTTTATGTTTGAATTCATAGTACTCACTGCTAGCTTTCATCTCTACTTTATTTCGCTTAAATCCACTTTCATTTCGATTTTCTAATGTTTCTCTTATGAAATCTACACTCGTTTTGATGTCATCTTATTTCGCTGCCCATCATTTTTCTAAACAGCCACAAAATCATATAAAACAACATCCTACATATTTCTAATATTCATCACAACATTCTCAAAAAGTTGTGTAAATCTGACATCATTTGGTCCACCAAAAACTCTCCCAAAGTTATCAAATGTTTTCAATCCTACCACATAACCCCATCACTATTTATTAAAATTCTCAAGATAGTCCCTCAACTTCTTTTAAAAGTTTAAATTAGTCTCAGCTTGATTTTTCCGTGTTGTCTCAGTTCTTTACCATCAGCCTTTGGTGAAGAATGGGAAAATTGACTTGTCGTGCGTGTAAGCAATAATGAATACTAGTGTCACATATATAACTAAATGGGCCGACACTGTCTTCAGAAGGTTTTAATCATTACAAACTTTAGCCCATCACAACTTTCTCCAGACTCTAGATTGAATTTTCTTTCCCTCTTGTTTCATTCTACTACAATTTATATCTTGTTCTCCTCTGCAATTCACGTTGATTCGAACATCCCCTACACTCGCGTTAATTAGAACATTGCTGGCAAAGGAGATGGAGCTGCGTTGTGATGATCGATGATTTGTTGAATTGTACCTCTCGAAAGTGAACTGCTAAATGAATAGCCAACCCTCTCTCTGCATTCGGTTGGGCTTTGCTTCCTCTCTGCTCTCCGCGCTGTGATTCATATTTACTATGGTGATCCTCTTCAAAATGTCGATTTCTTGCGAACATACATACCCACTAATTGTCATTTTATTTGCACATTTCATAACATCGATTTAAAAAAAGTCACTTACTTTAAAGAATGATTTAAAAAAATATTTATATCCTCTTAAAAAATTTCAAGACTTATACCCTGCAGAAGTCACACAAAGCAGATATAAATAAAAATTATTTTTTTATAAGTTAATATTAATATTATATATATATATATTAACTGATTATTAAAATGTCCTTTGTTAATTTAGCATTTTCTCTTAAACGAATGAAAAACTTAAATTGAGACTAATTTGGAATTTTAAAAAGAGTTGGTGGGCTGTTTGAGTATTTTAATAGTTGAGGAACTAAATTGAGCATTTTTTATAATCGGGAGATCGTTTCAGGAAATAACAATTATCATCTTTGTTGTTGTAAGAACGTTTTAAAAAATTTAAATTTATTTTACCATTGTCAGTCAAATATATACTATGTTTTTTTTTTGCCTTAATCTTTTCACAATCAATGTCTAAGAAAATGTGTAGTTGTGCTTGATAGATGTATATAAAAATTTGCCTCAGAGGAACATTGTAATCAATTAATTTTGTTGCCCTTAATCGTTGAAGCTACATCAACAAAATATTCCCAAACTGATTTCTTTTCCTCACCTTTTTTTTTGAATATTGTTATTATTAGTCTCCAATAAATATGGAACAACATCAACTGGTTGGTTTGATTGATTAACATGGCTTAAAAAATGTTTACATTTTCCAAATTACATATAGATTTAATTTGGGAAATCTCTAAAGTTGACTTTATAACTACAAAGTTTGAACAGAATAATTTAAGTATTAGCATTTAGAAGCATGGATCATTATCAATTGTTACAAATTCAAATCCAAAAAGAAAACACCCACATTCTGAAGCATGATTATATGTATAGATATGTTTGCTAATATAAACTATCGTCTCTTTAAAATTGTCCAAAATACTCTATTGACTCTTGTAAATTACAATATGGTCTCTTGAATCTAAAAATGAGACAAATTTAGTCTCAATTAAATTTTAATAATATTACATTATCTGACATTATAAATAGGAGATATTTTGGGAAAAAATATAGTTGAAGCCATTAACTAATATATTTAATTAATTTATCTTAGATCTTATAATAAGTGATTCCAACGATTGTGTTGAAATAGTGTTTACGGTAAAAATGAATAATGTAACAATTACAGCTGACCCCAATGGGTTACATTCAGATCTTATAATAAGTGCATTTTTATATTCAAAATGACGTTAAAATTAAATTGTGGACTAATTTTGCATCATTATAAGAGTTGAGGGAGTAATTTAAGATTTATAGGAGTTAAGGGATTATTTTGAATAATTTAGAGTTAATGGACTATTTTGACCAATAACTTTGTCATCAATTATAATAATTTTAACATTATACAACTAGTTAAATAGGCAAGTAGGATTTGCATACTTCAAACTTTAAAATATCATACACCAATCTAACTTCAACATCATCCTATTTCAGATCAAGCTACAACAAATAGAAAAGCATGAATACATTTTTTTTTCCTAAAATTAGATGCAGAAGCAGTACGTGTGGATGGTGTTGTAGCCTAATGGTTGTGGCTCAGAATTTATAATCATATGTCATGAATTTAATTTTTATCGGACACATATTTGCTTCTTATTTGAAGTTCTCTTTCAAAGAAAGAAGCAGAAGCATGCCACTGCAAGTTAGGTTAATTTAGAAGTATGGTGCTTGTAAAAAATTCAAAAAATAAATTATCACATACGGATTTCTTGTAGGCACAATAGTTATTTCAAAGAAACCTTTAAACCTCTATAGACACTTGTAGGCACAATAGTTATTTCAAAGAAGGCACTCAAATTTCTTCATACAATGCTTCAAAGACAGACATTTTTTTCGAAGCAATTTAAAAATTCTACTTGCACGTGTTTTCATAAGATCAAATAGAAATATATTATAACTTGTTATTTAATTTAAGATAGGAGTAAGTTTCATATTTACATTTTATTAAAGAAGCATCCTATTTCATAGTCCCACAAGAACTCCAAGAGGGTACATCCTATAGCATGTTAACTTCAGATCAGCAGATGCATGGGGCTTCATTATTAAATTTAATTAAGTACGCAACTGCATCCAACCCCAACATCAGACAATAAGAGCATATAGCTGAAACACTAACAAATTCTAACCAAGAGCACATGAAAGAATATAGATATCTATAGAATATCAAGAGCTGACCCCAATGGGTTACATTTAGCCCTGACAAATTATTCCATATATTATATGCATATAACATCAACTCCAATAGAATAATAGTACAAAAAATAGAATGGTATACCATTTGTGTTGAGCAAATGAAATGACAGACATGCATAAAATATCATTTAACTGAGATGCATAAACTAAAATTTTATTGGATTGTCTCAAAGACATTTTCAATATCATAAAAATGAAGAAACAATATGTTGGATGCTTGTCTTTGTACGTCTTGATTTCTTCTAGAAGCATGCATCAAGGTATTCAAGACACATCTAACCCAAAGTCTAAAAGCCTTAAAAATTAGTCATTTATTACCCAAATGAGGGAATTAGGGAAAACATGCATTGACAATGCATGAGTCTTGTCCCTTGCTTTAACTCGAAACTCTAAAAAGGGCAAGATGTACAATAATAGAACATCCAAATAAAAGGCAGGATAACACTTTTTTGTGCTCAAGACCAGTATCAAGATAAAAAGGCTAGATAAGGTATAGATTCATAGCACATTCATTAAAAATATGAGTTAGATGCATAACACAAACATCAATATGGTTAAGCTAGGCAACAAAAAATTGAATAAAGTTTACAACAAGGCATATCACATTAAAAATACTAAGCATCACATCAAAATTTGATACACACATGCACACGCGCACACACACACACATATATATCATTAAGGCTTTTCAGTTGGAGCTGGACAGGGAAAGCGACCATTTGAAGACTTGCAGACGGGTCAAGATTGAAGAGAATGTTAGAAATTTGCAGAGATTTGGAGAGGAATAACGTGGAACTGAAAATCTAGGCTTTGGTGTCATGATCTCACCGAAAGGAGAGGTGTGATTGTGGGAGATAAGAAAATAAATGAATTGTGGATCGGGATTGATGAATAAATGAGAGAAGAAGATGAGTTTATAGCCCATTCCCTTTTACATAATTTACAATAGTTTGATCAAAACTGTTGAAAATTACAAAGTCAATTTTATTTATTGAAGTTTATAATTGCTGAGATCTATTTTTTATATATATAATTAAAAATTATTAATTTTATAAATAAATAAACAAATATTATTATAAGTTTGTGTTTGGTTTGTTATGGAATCTAGCTTCAATTGTTGTTCAAACTCTGTTCGAACTTATCTATCAAGTTGCATCCAATCATTTCATCAAGTCAAACACAAGCTGTTCATGAACAATGAGCTTTTTTGATAGCTCTAATAAAGATGTCCATCTATTGTGTTTTCTTTTATAGCTGTTTAAGGGTGATAGGCTCTTCTTTGTGAGTTTTTAACTTGTTTGTGTTTGCGCCATACATTGATCTACTCCTCAATTGCATAAATCTATTGCCCTAATATAAAAAAAGCTTAATTTGTATGGTCAATCGGGGCCTGTAGGCGTTTTTAATTAGTTGATATAAGACAAGGTGTTGAGATTTCCAAAAGTCATACCGAAAAAAATATTTAAGATTTTCAACATAAACTCAAATATCAGCTACTTTTCAGAATCAAACATGGATGTAGTCAAGATCGTGAGAAAACTAAAGAGAGAATAATGAAAGATCTAGCTGTCTAATAAGAAAGAATATTTTGCAAACTTCATATTTTGAAAGAATTTCTTCAAAACATCAGTAAATCATCCTTCTAAAAAATTAGTGAACAGGGCCAAGGAAAATAAATTAAATAGGCTCGAGCCTCCTTATCAGTAAAAGAGGATCATTGGATGCCATTAAAGGAGGATCAAATATGGGGAACAACAAACGCTGGATTAGCTTCATATAAAACCTTTTATAATTTGGACCAAAGGTGGGCAAATCAAGTTTGAAAGAGCAAAGCATTTACTATTTCTTGAAGATATTGAGAGGGAATTATTGACTTCCAAGTAAATCTACGAGAGCCTAAGGAATAATGGAATTATACAATGGGCGTAGTGATAAACATACACAACCGTGGATAACTGTAGCCAGAGATGTATGTATGCATGTATACGTTTGTACATAGAAGAATTTGCAAAGTACTTTCTTTATTATTTCAGTTTGCTGAATTTAGTTCCAAATTTAGTTCATCATCCAATTTAGTCTTCAATTAGTCAAATTGCCTCAGATAGTCCCTCAACCACTTATTTTGAGGGCATTTTAGCATCAAAAATAAATTGCTGGGTATTAAATTTGATATACTAAATATCTAGGGGATTAAGTCTACATGCTCGCTCTCTATATACACATATGCACACTAGAGTGTAGATACTATGTTGCTTTAAAATTTATCTCAGAAAATTGTTAGCAATCAAAATTGAATCAATTATTGGGCTGTAATTGACCTTGAAATGAAGTTAATAAAATTGTCCGACCCGGATGAAGATTGGATCAATATGATCCTATAATGAAACTTGGCTTATCTCAAGATTAAATCGAATGCCTGTTACATTGATATTGAGTCAGTGTCCTTTTAGCTAGAGATTATATTGTTAAGTGTGATGATTACTTTTTTATAATCCTTCAATGAATGCCATATAATTGCTATACTTTTTATTAGTTATATAGCTTTTTTCTTTTCTCTTTCACTCTGGAAAATACCTATATTGGCACCTAGCACCGCTGGCATTGAGCAGCTGAATTACTTTGGGGGAATCTTACGTGTTTATTAAGACTGATGAAATTTGAGATGGCGCATGATATTCTATGTGATGAATCAATATTATAATCTCAAGGTGTAGAGATTTAGCTTAGAAATTGCACAATAAGGGTTTAGATAAATTGAAATTAAAACTAAGTATAGTTTTAAATAGTGATTAATGGTGCAGATTAATCTACTTTGCAGATGACAAATGGCTGGGGCTGTGTTTTGTTAAAAAGATGTATCAGGTATCTGTAATATGTTAAAAATTTATACTTTGTGGTGCCAATCTAAACTTCTTGTGTATGTGTAGCTGGTACTTGTGGCATTTTTATTTTTCTTTGCTTGGTCCATGTGTCATGGGCAATGTGATAATTACTGACAAATGTATTTATTTCTTATGTCTATTTTGAATTTCTTATTTACATCAGACATACAAAGCAAAAAGAGGAGGATATTGCCATATGTGATTGTCAAATTATTCCAGGTGATCAAGAGAGTGCATGCGGTGAACATTGTCTCAACGTCTTGACAAGCACAGAGTGCACTCCTGGCTTTTGTCCTTGTGGGGATGTTTGTATGAATCAGGTTATTTTTAAAATTTTTGAATGCTATTTTTTTAATTTGGATTGATTTTAAGAACAGTATTTCATTTTGAAACAAAATTTGCTCTATCAAAATTGCCGAATTATTTTTAGTCTTAGTAACAAGTCATGACAGGTTTTTAAGAATTAGTTTATTGGGGAAGAGCTATGCGGCAATGGCACACACCCAACAGGGTTTTTTTTTTATAATATGAAGCCTGCCACGGTACACTTAAACCTGTATTTCCGTTGGTTTAGTTTTAGCTCATTTAAAGTGGTGATTTATAGATTAAAGGGGTGAGGCTCTGATTAGTAAGCATGCTGATTGCACACTAACATATTTCCATTGCTAAGCTAACTGACAACTAAACATGCCCTTAATTGTTAAACAGTTTTCCTAGCATTTATGGTTTAATTATGATAATCTACTGCTGAATTAATTTGCTAGAAAATATGGAACTGCCTAGATCTAGTATTTATATGTTTGATTTGTTTTAATGCTTCTTAGGTGAAGATGCTTCCTAAAATAATGACGTGTAAAATATATTTGAATTAGATGACTTTGTATTATATAATTCAGAGATGAATGTATGAATGCACGCTCATATGTTGTCATCATTTATGTTATCCAGGATTAGACTGTTATGAATCTATGTGCAACTAAGCTTAAAGTGATGCAAAAAATTTGTATTTCAACCTTTTTGATTGATCCCAAATCCAACCTGTTCGAATCTCAAATGTCATTTAAATTTAGTAACGTTGAGCACATTGTGTGTAATGAGTTGAATTCGACCATCATAATTGACAATTCCTAGTTTTTTCTTGGCACTCAAATGTTTATGATTACACTTGATGCATAGGAATGATGTGCATCATTTGATGATTATTGTAGATTTGTGGTCAAATAACCTTAAATTCCTCTCCAAAGGATTTATAAATATAGTCGGAATTCTCCACATGAGGAGATCTTGAAATGATGCTCCAAGACTTGGGAAGTTTAACTGCACTGCCAAACATTACCAACATTTGTAGACCATTGCAGCCGACCATCACCAACATCACTCAATCCTTGTCACCCACCATTTTCTGTCATTTAGTCTTGTCGATTGTTATTTTATACCTGTACATTGATTGCTTTTATCTACCTTTGACTATCTCTTTCTGACCTCGCTCCTTGTTCTACCTTTCCACATTGGTAGCCTTCAATTAACACATGCTACCAATAATTGTTGTGTGCTCACTGCCATCTACGCCAAACTAATCCATATCATTGTGATCTTACCTTTCCACCCTACAGGGATGAATAATGCAGTGCAACATACACCATATTGTGGCATTTTTCATTTGAGTCATGCCTCATGGTCTTTCCTTTTAGAGTTTTTGAGTGAAAAATTTCTTTTATCTCTTTTGTGTGTCACATATATTTGTCTTAAGTTATGATCCTCAACGCAATTCTGTCGCCAAAAAATTTCTTGAAAGAGCCACTTTTGATAGTAATTATTTATACCTATTAACTTGGTTCAATTTTTTCTTTAGCTTCATTTAATTATTTTTTAAAGTTATTATTATGCATTTTATGTGAATGCCCTATAGAAAGTTTACTTCACTTGAAAACTGCTACGTAACTTTTAGGAGCAAGAGGTTTTTATAGGCTTTTTTTTGAAAGTATATTGAAAAAGTTTAGTTCCCATAAGGCATCATTTTTGTCAGAATTTTCTCATCAATTCCTTTTAAAAATTTTGTACTTTTTATTAAACAGGTTTGCGTTCCATTTATTCTGGATCTCAAAGGGGTTATATTTTTATTGCATTAATGTTTAGGAAATCACTATCTTTGCAGGAGATGGTAGTATCTTATTGCTCTTTTTTATTATTGCAAGGGCTAGAATCATACAAAATAAAAAAATTTAAGCTGAATTGATTAGCTTTGTTCAATTTTTATTAATCTTGTTCATATATTATATGACGTTCCATTTATTTTAGTTCATTAGTCTTAAAGATGGTATTTTAAGCTAGCTCTTATGCACTATCAGTCGTGCTTCATAATTGTCTGCAGCCATTAAAAGTCGAGAATAATTCTTTTCTGTTGTGGGTATGGGGTAACTATTGTTGTGTTACTTCTGTATTCACTTCATCTTATTAAATAAGACATATTTCTAATTTCAGAGGTTTCAGAAATGCCAGTATGCCAAGTCAACATTATTTAAGACTGAAGGCCGCGGATGGGGCCTTATTGCAGATGAAGGCATCAAAGTAATCATTAATTGTTTGTTTTTTATTTGATTTTCTATGTCTCAATGCTACGCATTCTTCCCAATTATTTTTATCTGTTATAATATTTGGGTGATTGGCAATTTATATTTTATTGGCAATTTCTATTTCAATACAGGAAGGGCAGTTTGTTATTGAGTATTGTGGAGAAGTCATATCATGGAAGGAAGCAAAACAAAGATCTCAAGTTTATGAAGCCGAAGGTATGGTTTCCTACCACCAAATGAATTTCAACTTGTTCATACTAATCACTGATCTTTTCAAATTTTGTAGGCTTGAAAGATGCTTATATCATCTCTCTTAATGCACTTGATACAATCGATGCCACCAAGAAAGGAAATCTGGCCAGATTCATCAACCATTCATGGTAATCTTCTCGCATGCAAGTGCTATAAAAAACTCTCTAAAGTGCAAGAGACAATTAATGCATTTTTTGCATGCTTTCTTCTTTAGGGATCTTGTAGAGTGCGCTATACTTTATTGTACTTATCTCCTCTCATTTTCTCCTACAACTATGGGCCTCTTTTGATTTTCATTTTAGAGAACGATATTCATGGCTAACAGATTTTGTCCTTATCTTTAAAATTTTGCACTTTATTGTCTGAAGCTTGACTGAAGAAGTAGAAAGTTCATTGACATTGTAAGTATGCATGTCCTTGCTTACTAAGTAAAGAGAGAATGTATGCGAGCTCATGAGTGGCTAAGGACACCATACAACTATTATTTGAAGGTATTGAGTGATACATAGTTGATTTTACTGAACCGTAAATGAGCTTTAGGGAAAACATTGACCGTTCTTGCAAGGTAACTGTTTGACTATTTGGTGCTAGTTGACGATGTTTTACCACCTTAGTAAGAATTTAGAAATCCATGGGTAGATCTATAAGAGGTCGTCTATGGGGCAGATGCCTTAAAGATTTTTTGTCTTTAGAATAATAGAAAATTGAGTGTTCTCCCTAATTTATTAATATATTTTTTGAACATAATGGAATTAGTGGGATTAAAAAACTTTGCAATGTTAAACTTCTTAGTAGTGCATCACAAAGAAAACTTAGCTGACTACCTGTTTAGTCATGACTAATGCGCATTATCATTGACAATGATCAATATGTTATGTGATGGAGGATTGAGTGCTTTGGAGCTCACACGAGTTAATTGCAGATCTATCGAAGGCGAGCCAAATGCGAGATAGACTTGGAATCAAATATGAGTCTTTTGGGCGCCTGACGTTTGGCTCGCCCAACTGCCGTCTCAGCCATTGCAGCAAGAAATGCTTGGGTGTGCCCAAGCATTGGCCAGAGATTGTAAAAGAAAAGGCTTGGGAGCTCCCAAGCACCAGCATCATTAGCAGAAGTCGAATAGCTGACACATGGGCGCCCCCAAGCTCACAGGAAGGAAGCTCAGTCAAACTGCAGGCAAGAGCATGGCGCTTGGGTGTGCCTAAGCGCCCACCATCAGCAGCCCCAGGCAAAGGCACCTGTGTTTAGGCATGCTCAGGTTCCAGGGTTTTGTCTCATTCAGTTAGAGGCCAAGACATTGGTGCTTGAGTGTGAAGTGCCAGGTGAAGCCTGAGTCATGTAGGCCCACACGCAAACATTAATTTTGGGTCAGATTTGGAATGTTTGAGGGCTATTTTGAGTGGGATAAGTACTCCTTTTTACTTAAGGTTGTGTGTAAGCAGAGGAGGCATAGTAGCACATGCAAAGATGGTGACTATTGTGTGGGTGTGAGAGTTCATTTTATTTTAGAGAACTTTGTTTTGTTGCATATATTTCACAGCAAGTCTGTATTTCTTTTTTTGAATAATGGAAATTAGTTTTCATGTTGGTGGCTCTGTAGACAGTCTTTGGATTTTTCATATAAAATTTTGTCTTCTCTTCAATTGGATTTTCTCTATGCTGTGCAAAGTTATATTTCTTGTTTTCTTTGCGATTCTTGTTTGCTTGAGTTCATTATGTTGTTGTATAACAAACCCTGGATAAGTCGGAAGTGTTTCCTGTGCAATTTCATAACAAACAATCATTTTATCTTGCCAGTGTAGAGAAGATGGTTGGCTGATAATTAATGACGTTAGGGTTTTGTTCATCATTGTTGGTAGTGGCACATGGGTTGTTGGCAGTGTTGCAATGGAAATAGAGCGAATTAAGCCAATGGGTTCCACTACCGTTCTAGGGTTGTTGACAGTGAGGAAAAAGGATTGTGAATGAAAGTATTTTTTAGTAATATTTATTAGCTTTTGATTTTAAATTTGTAATGCTAAGAGCTTGGTTTAATTTTATTTAGCTTAAGCTCTAAATTGGTTTAGCTTTGCAACTTAGCTCAGCTAAGCTTAATACTTGCTTGAGCTTGAGTACTCTAGTTTAAATTTACTTAGCTTAAGTCTTTTTTATTTTGTCAATTATTTATCTTAAATATATAATAAAAAATAATTAAATAAATAAGATAATAAGTTAATTATTTTGAATGAAAGATGAAGTAATATTAATTAATTAATACATAAATTAGCATGAATTAAGATGCAAATTAGTTTATTGCATATTAAATAATAAATTTATTTTTTTAGTCTTTAATAATTCATTAAATTGATATATATATATATATTTATAATTATAATAGCTAATTTATTATTTTAAACATAATGTAGTTAATTATACATTAAATAGTTTATATTTTATTTAATAATGTATTTAATGATTCAAAAAATTTATTAATTTGTTAGTAACTATTATATTTATTATACATTAAGTAATATTTCTTCTTAAATAAATAATAAATGATTAATTTCAAATAGTATTTAATTAATATTTATTTAATTATTTTTCATTATCTTATTTAAATTTTAACATAATTAATTAAATAGATTTCTTATTTAATTAATTTTAGATTGTAAAACATTTGTCAATTATTTATAAGTTATCAACTAGAAGTAGGTTATCATTAAACTCTTAAAAAATATTTTTATTAGTTGGGTTAACAACATTAGTATCAAGAGAGTGGGATTTGACTCTCTTCCAAGTCACAGAAGTTATTAAACTTATTTGCATAAAAAGATAGACTGCCACCTTAAAGATTCGAGGGGAAATCTATCGTTAGATCTAACCATAACAAATGGTTTGTCTACCAGCCCGAGGGTAGGGGAAGGAGCTCTCACCATAACTTGCAAATCACAATGGAAATCATTAGATGTGGTTAAATAATTAATAATAAAATTATCAATTAAAGTAGGTTGTGGGGTTGAATCCTCATAGATTGGAGTGTTCCTTAACACGTTAGCAATTGTTGATTCAGGATTAATCAATTGCACTGGGACTGTGGCAGTAGTGAGAGTAGCTTTATATTGTGAATAGCAAACCAATTGAGATTCAAGTTTGGGCGGGGTTCTCATGTTCCCTAATTTAAGGAGCAATCCCTGAATTTAAGTATTCAGGACAAGCTCAACGATCATGAATTAAAATCAAACAATGATAACATTAAAGGTAATGGCTCATACATAATACAATTTTTTTTCTTGACATATCTAATTCAAGACAAGGGCTATATACTGTTGCTATATTTTTATCAATATGAAGAGACTTGCCTAAAATTTTAACAATAAATAATATAGACAAATGGTTAGTGCAATGACATAATCCTTGAAAAGAAACCAAAGTAGGGGTAATTAGAGGATGTTTTCATGCGATGATTCCATGATGATTACAACTCAGCTAATGAATCTAATTTAGAAATTTTTGATATCATAAGATCCTCACAAGATGACCGTTTCATAACCAAATTCATTGCAGAATTGAAATGTTACATGTCGGGAGTCAAAATGTTTGATATCCCCATTGGAAAAACCTCAGGATGAACCCGTTGATTAAAGCTAGTCTAGGGCATTCTTGAATAAATCTGCCATCTAGTGAAGTTCCTTATTTGAATAAATTATGGATGATACTCCATTGTGCATTATGGTTCCCTTGATTAGAGGCAGATATGTGCTAGTGCTAAAAATTAAGGCTACAATAATTGCTTTGCGATGGTGTTTTGGCTAGTAGAAGGAGCATCCTTAAATGAGGATGCAACGTTCTCAACACAAGGTTCCATTTAACAACTAAGAAATCACATAATTAATTTACAAGACACAAAAAGTATAAGATAAAATTCATCACTAATAGCGAAGGGAACTAAAGATGAGAGAGTGAAACACCAAGATGGAAAACACCCAAAATTCAGAGCTCTAGAAGCCACAATAGGAAGATCATGAATGCCTGAGCAATAAAATATAAGAGAATAAAGAGAAACTACAAAATTATTATCTCTAATATAAAATAAAGACAAACTTGAAAGAAATGGAAACAAATAGCACCCAAAAAGACAAACAAACCAAGGAAAAATCAATCTGAACATGTAATGATGAATGTGGGTAGTTGCAAGAAGTGGTGTTTGAACATTTCCCTACGTATTGCTCCCATTGTAGAATGATTGGCTACATTGTCAATCGTTGCTTCAGAAGAATTTCTAGTCTAAGGCCAAATAGTGAGAACCATACTCAAGCTCCTTTTTGATAATTGCAACAATAACTATATCAATAGAGATAGTGGATATGGACCCAGATGAATGTATGTCCTAAGAAATGCTTCTAATAATCTGTGTAGGGAGAATTCTATTAGTGGGGAAAAAGTCATTCCTAACTTTATTGTTAATGCAAATTCTAATCAGGATCACCTTTTGAATGACTCCCAACTTGTTGAGATGCTTAATGATGAGGTTAATGTACAAAACACCAATTCTATTGAACTACCAAATTATATTACACCCCTCAGTAATGCTCAAAGGATTGCTCTAATGAAAATTTTATTTGGATGATATTACTCCTTTGGATAATTTACACACTCAATGTATTAACAGAGGTCCTAGCAAGGTGATTGAGCATCCAGCCGTTTTCCCTGCAATGCCAGAAAACTTAATCAACAATAATTGTAATATTCTCTTTTCTCAAATTAGAGGTATAATGAATACTAATGATGTTTGTTTTAATACTATCCTTGATTATGATGACGAATTAACTCCACATCCCTATCATCTTGTAAGACAAAAATCTCATGAAGATTTTTCACATTTGCTGGAAGATGATTATACTCTGGTCATGAAAGATGGCTGCAGTCTATGCATATATATATATATATCTAATATAAATCAACAGTACAGCGACTCAATCGAGATCAAACTCCACGGTATTTTATGCTAGGAGGTCCAAAAGTCTCCCGGGGAGCACATCTCCTCTAATAAAAGAAAAAGCACCATGACGGGCGTACATAGCACAAAAATTCACCACCCGATTTGCGCTGCGCGATCGGTGGGAAAAGATAAACAAAGAAGTCAAGCAAGAAAGCGAAGTGATCTGCATGACGCTCTTCGCCTCGTGAACAGTGAGTCCTCTCCCAAAGACGACAGAGTCTTCGAACCGCACCCAAGCAGTCACCCTCTATGATGACTCCATCAGTATCCACCTTCGTAACCAGGAGGGCCTGTCGTAGAATGGTCACTGCCTATATCTTTGCCTGAAGAGGAAACTGTGCCTGTAAGCTATCTCATGCAACAGCCGATAACTGTCCGTCAGAGTTGCGGACGATAGCTTCCCCAAAAGCAATATACTCTCCATAACTGTAGGACGTGTCGATGTTGGCCTTCAGTCAACGGGTCGGGGGGCACCATCTGTAGAAGGTGGAGGGCCCTGATGGGCCGTGGAACCCCAGGAGTCAGACCTGTCGTGCAGTCCAGCACTAACCATGACAGAAAGTATCGAGTCCGCGACTTCTGAAGAACCATGCGACACCTCCACGCACTGCATAGCTCAATCGGTCCACCGCTGCGGAAAGCCAAATCTCTGAAGAACCATGCGTAAACACCCCACTCCATCTTGTCGTAAGCTTGCTCCATATCAAATTTGATGGTTCATATAAGAAGATAAGGAAAAACTAGAGCTATGACTGAATCAAACTCTTTTTCTTCCCAATGATAAATTTAATAGTTTGAAATATTAGAGGTAATTAGAACACCTTGGCTTGCTTAAAACTTATTAGGTTGGTTGTTAACATTAAATTATTTACTTGTCATTTTAGAACCGTTTTTTGATAACTAAAATTTGGATTACTATAAACAAATCTTAGGTTTTTCAGGAGCAGTGTCCAATGTTAATAATAAATTTGGTGTTTTTAGAAGGTTGGCAGTGCAGTATTTTAGAAAACCAGGGCCAATTTATCACTTTATCGGTTTTTTTGTCACTTCTTAAAAGCTAATTGCACTTTTATTTATGCAGTTGCTCTAGACAGAAACGAAGGAATCTTTGGAGAAATCTTAAAGATGCTAATCAAAACTCCTCAAACCCTTGGTTGGGGTTGGAGGGGATTTCAACACTATTCTCTGTGCTTCCAAGAAGACAGGTGGTAAAGCTTCTAATATAAACATGATGGATGAATTTGCAAACTGCTTATTCGACTGTGGTCTTTTTGATACTGGGTTTAATGGTTTCCCTTTACTTGGACTAATGAGCGTATTAGGAATCATCTTGATAGGATTCTGCTCTCTGATTTATGGGTTACCTCTTATCTTACCTCTAAAGTGTCTCACCTTAATAAAATTGGTTTGGATCATACTCCTCTCTTTTTGAATATAGCCTTGGCAAATTGTACCTTTTCTCCTAGATTTAAATTTCAAATATGTGGACTGATCATCCTGCTTTTATTGATGTGGTGCGGAAAAGTTGGAAGATGCCCATATTGGGTTCTCCCTATTATATACTTTGGCAGAAACTGAAAATAATGCAATCTGACCCCAAGAACTGGAATGTACAGGGTTTTGGTAATGTGTTTAAGAAAGTTGCTGAAGCTGAGAAAGGAGCTATTGGAAAGTGTTTTTCTTAACTCTAACCTGCTTAAAGCTCGTGCGGCTTTGAAAAACGCTTCTGCTAATCTCACCCAATGTCTTGATTATGAGGAGACTTTTTGGAAACAAAAAACCTCTCTTAAACCATTTTCAAACATTGGTGAAACAAAAAGAAATGCTAACTGTATTCATTAGATAAGGGATGGGGAGGTTTGGATCACTGATTAAAAGAAATTCAAAATTCTACTGTTAATTTTTTATTGAAAATTATCAACATCAAGGTAATACTCTTAATAGTATTGGCTTGAACATCATCCCTGCTTATTACGGAGGAGGACAATGAACTCTTATAAAAATTCCTACCCAGAATGAAAAGATGCTCTTTTTCTATGGATGGGGAGAAGTGTGTGGGGCTTGATGGTTTTACTACTTTGTTTTCCCAAAAAAGTTGGAACATTATTCAAAATGATGTACACCTACCTGGCCATTAAGAATTTCTACTTCTGTAGTTTTTGTTCCTAAATCAAACTCTAGTTCTTCCTGGAAGGACTTCTGGCCCATGAGTTTATGCAATCCTTTTAATAAACTAATTGCCAAAATAATTGATAGTAGAATAATATATCTCCAAACCAATCGGGCTTTGTCCAAAATAGAGCCCTCTGTGATGATATTTTATTTGCTCAAGAAATTATCCATGAGCTTACTAAAAAACCTTTTGGTGGAAAAATGGTTATTAAACTTGATGTCTAAGGCTTATGCTACTATTAGCTTGGATTTTTATTCAGGGTCATACTGGATTTCGGTTTCTCTTCAAATTTTATTAATATTGTTCAGCTCTATATTACTAAATGTTAGTTCTCTGTCATTGTAAATGGTAATTCAGCTGTGTTTTTTAAAAGATGTAGGGGCCTCCGTCAAGAATACCCCTATCTTTTTTATTTATAATTGGTGTTGATTATTTTTCCAGATAATTACTGCAACTCCTCTCTAAATATCCTTCTATGTTCTTTAAAACTAAATCTACAATGGGAGTGTCCCATTTAGCATTTGCTGATGAATTTTTAGTTTCTATGAATGGCAGTAGCATTTCCATTTGAAGATTTATGGGATGCCTAGAACATTTGAAAAATGTCTTGGGACTTTGTGTCAACAGAACGAAAACCTGCTTTGTCAACCCTAAATATTTCAATAAAATTAAATGTTGACTATTTCAAGGTTAACGGGTTTTACTCAAAAGTCCTTGCCTATTTCTTTTCATGGGGTGCCTTTATTTAGAGGTTAATAAAGCTATATATTATAATGATATTAATGAACGGATAAAAAGAAAGCTTGAGGGCTGGGAATCTAAGATTCTCTCCTCAGTGAGCCGGATTACTCTCTTAAAGAATACCTTTTTTTCTTTGCCACCCCCAATTCTTTATATTTAAAAACCTTTAAAAGTGTCTCAAAGGGGTATTGAGAAGATTTTTAACAATATTATATGGGACTCCTAAGGTGGCAAGAGGAAAATTTATTTGTGTAAATGGAATGTGCTTTGTGAGTTTGTCTCTGAGGGAGGTTTGGTTTGCAAGCTTAAATATCTTATTAAAGCTTTTATTTTAGAATTTGGTAGAATTTTTAGTTGGGTACGAATCTTTGGGCAAGTTTCATCAAAGATAAGTATTGTAAAGGGCTTTAGCTTTTTATGCTTAATCTGAGGACTTACAACTCCTCCCTTTGAGAATGTTACTGAAAGGGAGAAATATAATGACCCAACTTAGGTTGGTAACAATCTATCTAATATCGGGTGCATCTTTCCGTAGGATCATATTGGCGGTTAAGTAAAATAGCAGTTAAACAACATCCAGAGTCATGCAAGAATAAAGAAATATCATTCATTCAATTTAAAATAAATAACACCATACAGATTATTACATAAATGACATCATACAAAAATAATTGTTTGTCTCTTGAAGTAAAGGCTAAAGTTTTAAATCTTCTATTATGCACCACAACTCTTTAAAACATTCTTAAGCTTCCTCTTGCTGTACCTAGTCTGGCATTATAAAATAATGCCTTAGTGCACATTCTAAGTATAAATGATATTAAATAATATATTTTAAAGCAAAAGCTGAAGGCGAAAACGATATGTAATAATTGCAGAAAAATATGATTTAATGCAAATAAATGATAATCATAACTCCTACAAATAAATATTTCATTATCACAATTATGTCACATACCAAATTTCAAATGATAAATCAGTAATCGCATAAAAGTTCATGTTTATTATTATGTCTTGATATCATGAAGCAGCAATAATAGTTCTGATAAACAATGCTAGAATCTTGAATCTAGATTCAATAAAAGCATAAAAGCATAAAAGCATATCCTTCACCTGGGCCCCCTCAAAGGCTCTAAATGGCACCCTTATGGCTCCTGAGGAGGAGCCCCATCCCTAGCTATTCAACCACCATTTCAGAACCTTTTGCAACCTTCACGAGATGCATAAACATCATTTTGTTTCTCTTACATCATTAGTAGTAAGAATAATGCATTAAGTAGCAATATGAAACATGCTCAAAGCGATGCTTAAGCAGCAATGAAATCAAATAAGAGTATAAAAAAAGTAATATCCAGTGTATATTTGTGCTCAACCGTTGAGAAAATACTCAAAACTTGATATGTCTGCAATAATTATATTTATAAATTTTTTGTTAGACTCTAAAAATTGATTGTTGCATAATAGAGTATATCTCTTGATTAGTTTATAATTTTCTCAATATTTTAGATCCTCTTAAGACTTTAGGACCTAGGTTTGAAAAAATGAAATTTATAGGTCAATCATATTCTTGGCCAATTTAATCAATGAAATGCTTAAAGAAATCAGGCACTTTAATCGAAAATTCCAATTATAATCCTCATAATAAAGGTCAACATGTAAAGCAAGTAAGTTAGGTAATAGACTCAAGAGATTGTTTATTTGATTAGAGAAAATCATTATAAAATCAATCTACAAGGCAATGTACGTCATAACAACGTCTAGAAAGTACTAATTATATTCATAGGTTTGCTTATTTTAATGATTTTGGAACTCAACGAATTGATCAATCTCTCGAAAGGATCAATCCATTCTTGGCAACGACTAATATATCACTATAGCCAATCACCTTAGTATGACAAACAACAAAAATAAAAATTAGTAAAACTAGATCACCCATTAGAATAGATCTACTCAAAAATACCATCAATTGTCTAATCTCCCTCAAGAAATTCACCTATTCATGAACTTAATGAGGGAAGATTTAATAAGATTCTTGTATATAAATTCTATGCCTACAGAACTTCATAGGCAGCAACTCTATTAAAAAAAACAGAATAATCGTGCTTACTAATCTCCCTAAAATGTTACTCCTAGCATTCGAGTCTCTCAATCGGCTGAAGGTAAAAGAAAAAAAATGGGCAAAGAGATCGTACCTGCAGAATGTCTTCTCCGTCTGCATCTCTATTGAGTGGAAAGAGGTCGACCGCTAGGATGATCGGGGTCTTCTTCGTCCGTTGGCTTACGCGCAACCGGCTGCAAGGTCTGTCTCTATGACTACCGTGTCCAGAGTCATTCCTTCATGCGGGAGAGTCGAGTGGGAAGAGCGATCATCTGCGCCTCTATTGCAGTCTTCCGATTGTTTCCGTCAGCTTAGGTAAGCTTCAGCGTTCCAATCGAGTGGGGTCAAAAGGAAAAGAACCGACCTAGAGCTCAGTGAGGGTGGGAAAGAGTTGAGCGGCCTTACATGAGATTAAATAGGGCGTGTGTGCGTAACACACGCTCGCTTCGTCCGGCTAGGAAGCCGATTAACGCCCGTATGCTACGGGACAAGAGAAATCGGAAGTCGCGTGATTTTGGGCGTTTCATGTGTTCAATCAATCTTCCCTAATGAAACCATCGCACTTGATTTCAGCGGAAGGTAATCATCACATTTGGAATTGAGGACTTAAATGTCTCCCGTAACTCTTTCGTTGATTACGGGAGTGGAGGGAAAAAAAATTGGAAACTGCTTGGCTACATAAATTTTGCCTGAATGTGCTTGGAACGTTTGCATTTAAATTCTAAACGAATCAACGATTTCTTACACTTTCCTAAACTAATTATTCATGTATAACAAAATGAAGCAATGGTTGATAAAAAAAAATGAAAACGAATTTTAGCTGGAAATTATAATGAAAAACGGGAATTTGCGGGTAAACAACAGAAATTAGGTACAACGTGGATTTTAGTGTCTTTCACAAAATGACCTAGGGCCATTACAAGAAATATTCATGAACGGTATGTGGCTTGGAAAATTATAAAGGCAATGTTTTTGTTGGCATTATTGCTAGTTTGGGGATCAAAGTTTTGTTTCCAGATTCTTAAACCGTCTGCAATAGCTCTATCAAAGTGTGATTTATTTTTAGGTAATTCTTGGAATTTTGAAAAAATGAGAAGTTTGTTTCATGATGTGCCAGAGATTGTTTCTGAGATAATTATTGTTCCTTTTAACACTCTGATTAAGGATACTCTTATGGAAAGAACCTGCTCCAGGAAATTTTGTATTTTAAAGACCTTGTAATATCACTTGAGAAACCAAACCATTTTATTGCTTAGGTGAGGTTTTATGGCATAAAGCTATTAGACCTACTATATCTTTTTGTGTTGGAGGTTGTCATAAACTGCTCCCTTTTGATGAAATTCTTACTGGAAGGGTTGATTCCTCCACTCAAGATGTTTTTACTGTAAAGCTGGCCTAGAAACCTGTCACCCCCCTGTTTATTGGGGACGAGATGGCTATGAAAGTCTGGATTTATTTTGCTAATAAGTTGATTGGTTTTAAACCAAACTTTAATCTTGATGTTTAACGATTTCCTTCTTGCTTGGAAAACATTCATTAGAATTATTTTTCATTTTCTTATTGTGTGACATATTTGGGAAGCAAGAAATAACTACAAGCATAGAAATGTTGAGTTTAATTCTAATAAAGTTATTTTGAAAATAATATATTACATTAAGAATGCTATTAATACCCATTTTCTTGATTATAAAAATTTTAAAGATGAGGTTTGGAGTAAAATTTTATTTGGTGTTGTTGCTGGTTTTTGTCTTCCTAAATGTGTGATGGTTAAATGGTTGAAACCCACTTGGGATTCCCTTAAACTTAATGTTGATTGATGTTTGAAAAAGAATTTTGGCTTATCTACGGTTGGGGGGATTATTTGGAACTGCAATGGTTTAGTTATTTTGGTCCTCTCAAAAATTTCTGCTAATTCTTATTTAGTGCCTGAGGTTTATGCTGTTTAAGTTGGCCTTAATTTATGTAATTAACTTGGTTTGTACGACTTGTGGATAGATAGTGATTGCCGGGCTCTAATGCAATCCTAGTGGTTTCTTTTGGCTTAAGTGGCTTTTCTTTTAATTGAAATTGGAATTATTAGAGGATATTGCACAAGGGTTCTGTTGCTAGGAGGTCATAGGTTTTCCTAAATTTGGGCTTGGAGTTCCTTTGCTCAAGTGGTTAAAGGTTTTGTGATTCTTCTTCTTTTTTTGGCTCTGCATGCAGGTTTCTTTTTGGAAGGGGAACTGTGGGAGCGTATGACCTTTTGAGTTTCCTCTTACTGAAAGCTTTATTTTCGTAGGCCAATTGATGTTGTTCATTTTGCTAAGCATTATAGTTCAACTTTACATGCGTTTGATTAGTCGGTCACATTGATAGAAGGAACATGCTTCTAATGCTCCAATGGTGACTAATATGCTTGCATTTTTTTCATGGTCAATTTCTTTGGACTTTTTAATGTGAAATTTTGCATGGTACCTATATTCTTACTTAGAGATGAGCCCACACCAATTCTACTTGGGTTGCTTTTACAAAATCGCATGTTTATTTTTTCAGTTAGTCTACTTTTATGGTTTCTTGGGTTTATTTTTGAAAAATCATTTGGTTAAATGAATCTATCATGAATCTGCCGTCTTTCCATGAATTAAATCTTAGTGGAGTTGGATATCACCCCTCATCTCAGGTTTTGATTGCTACTAATCACTGGCTTATGACAAGAGGCTTTTTTTCAAGAACATTTGAAAATACAGTTTGTATTGATAAGCTTTGGCTGCCTCTTAGACATCTATTTTTGGCTACACCCAAATGATAGGCATCCATGTGCTCCTAGTAGGAATGAAACATGCTCTTACTCAAATTGATGGGATGTGAGTCTTATTATTGGTTCACAAATGGTTGTGTGCCCTACTATTAATGACTTACTGATCCTTCCCTTTTTATGCTTATGGGGGGTTTGTTGAGCATTGATAAAATGGTCCTAACGATGGTGAGAGTTGTTGAAAGGGATTGTGAGGCTATTTTTCAGATAATTTTGCCTTCTTTCTTGGCCAAGGAGAGTTATTTGGAGTTCATTATTATCTCATGCTCCTTATGATGATTGATCTTTTATCTCATCATATTTTGAATATAGATTTGTATGAAGATAAATTGTGAACATCTTGTGAATTTGATTCATGGACGATACTTAGCATGGTTAAGAATAAAACTCATTTTAGGGACTGTTTGGTGCAATAATTATCGGATGAATTTTGAATGCACAAAACTTTTTATCTCACATCACAGCAGCCCACTTTGGCGTAACCCAAATTCATCGCATAGATCCCTTGTTTCCCGAGAGAGCGTTGAGCGCCTTGTCATCAACGAGCGTGCTCGTCACCTCGTCATCAAGTGCGCTTCATCATAGATATTGTCGTCAAGTGTGCTTCGTAGCAGATATCGTTGCCAAGTCTCTGTTTTTAGTCTTGTTGCAATATTTTTGCCAAGCTTCTCTTTGCTGATTTCTTCATTCTCATCACAAGCATCTCATCATTGATTACTTCATCTTGTTATGATCTTAACAGAGCGTTTCATAACCCTGCCATTTTTTTTTTTGCAAATAAATAGTGTTGTTGATGATTGATTTAGGGTTTAAGGTGTGTACTGATGAAAAAATTTGGAAAATATTAAACAACTATTTATTTAATTTGGATTTATAGAAAGCAATTAATCTGCATAAACATTCTTTATTCATATTAGACAGATTTTCAACATTTAAAAAAATACATGATCGATTTTCAAAGTGGATAATCTTATTTCTGTATTATGTAGAGCACTATACTTTGCAGATTACTTCATTTCGAACAGACAACCAACTATGATTAAAGTATTCAACTTACAATACAATCAGATTATAATGTAATTACTCGAACAACTATACTCTGCAATAATGATGAAATATTCAATTATAATGCAATCGAATTATAATATAATTGGATTACATTGTAATTAGATTATATTGTAAATTCAGCATATTAGTTAGCCATTTAGTGTAATGGAAATGAGAAACATAAGAGTATTAGGTTCTTAAAAGGTTTCAATACTTGGAATATAAAGTTTGTCAAGCATATAGAATAGAGTGTATTAGCTAAGAAATTTCTATTTATGTTAGACCCTTGCTCTTTTGTATCTTAAAATTTTGTAGTTGTCTTTTTATTATAATACAAATACTTCTATAACTAAATACATACATAAATATTAACGATTATTTTCTTACACATTCCCAATTCATTCATACAATGGATGGATGGCAAGAGATGTGTGAAGAGAGACATTTTCTCAACATAGTAGGGTATAAAATCTTTTGATCCTTTTCATATGTATTTATATATAATCTTTAATATTATATCAAAATTCTTATTTGTTTACGCCATAGTTATATTTGATGTTACTTGCATGAAATTTAACAATAAATCATTCTTTTCATAGAATTTGCCACTTTAATATTTTGGTTTTAGAGTTCAAATAACCAAAATTGTTTTAGATGTTACAGTGTTTGTATTTTTGAGGTTTCATTTGATGTTAGTAATCATACACCAAAATATGAAAATCTTGAACCTCTCATTAGGGTGATAATTAACAAGCTTGATGCTTGGATAAGTTATTGTTAAAATCTATAAAATTTTATGCCTTGGTTGCTTACACATTTTTGACTAAAATGAATGATCATAAAAATTAACCCAAAATAAAATCGGATAGACAAATGAATATTTATTAACAGTCTATTTCATACTAGGAGGATGAAAAAAAACCCAACATTGTTCTTGTGGAGTGTGCAAACGAAACTTTTGTAAATAGGGAACATGTCTCTTGCACATGTGACCATTTCAAAATAATGACTTGCTTAAGACGTTAATAGCTGAAGGTGACCTCGACAATAAAAGTTAGATAACTAGTTGAAGGTGACGTCGACATATATAGGCAGTGATATTCGATCAAACAACCTTGAAGGCAACAATGACATCAAAAATTAAAAAAATCATGTGTTTGCAGATACATTCATGGAAATAAGAGACGAGAGTTTGTATGGATTGTTGGATTTTGGCAAATAGGGTTTGGCTCTTGGTAAATGAAATGAAATCATAGATATTAAATATATCAGTAGAATCATGAGTAAATAACTATAAATCTACAAGTAAATAGGGTTGAATTTAATTCTTTATGCTATGTGATAACCTGCTCTCAGATAAGGTAGTTGAAAATATTTTAAAAATATAGAGACAAGTGTTTGTATGAAAATTTAATTCGTTATGCTGTGTATAAAAATTATTGGGACAAGGTTTTGCCACTTTGTAAATGAAGTAAAGCTATTAGATAAAATATTCGAATTTATACAAATATATTTAAATTTAGTTATCAATAGATTTGAAGTTATATTTTTATTTAACGCCATATCTCATTTGACAACGTTTAATTAATATTGTTGGCAATTTGATTAAGTTTAAATAAACTTGAATACATTGAAGTTAATATTATATGCCATGTATTAGAAAGTACGTGTCAAGCTTCATTTTCATAATTCATGAATACTACTTTAGTGTGTATTAAAATGTACGCTATACGCATGTGATGGAAGGGAATACATATATGGGAAAATATTATTCTTTTTTTGTTTTTTCATAATGACAGTTTTTCATGCTATGCTGACATCTGATATCTTTTTTTTTGAATAGTGTAGCGGACCAAACTGTGAAACCAGGAAATGGAATGCACTGGGGGAGATAAGAGTGGGGATCTTTGCAAAGGAAGATATTCCTGCTGGAACAGAACTATCCTATGACTACAATTTTGAATGGTTTGGTGGCACGAAAGTTCGGTGCCTATGCGGGGCTTCATGCTGTTCTGGTTTTCTTGGGGCTAAATCACGTGGTTTTCAGGTGACTTACTAGCTAACATCTCAAATTAGGTATTGTTTTTGGTTAAGCAATAAAAAACTATAAAATTGGCTTGAAAATTTACTAGAAATGCTTGTACTAGTGCTGTCCTTGAAATAAAATATTGCAAACGAGTAAATAAACATATAGCGTATATATATATATATATATATATATATATATATATATATATATATATATATATATATATATATGCATGTATGTATGTAGGTATAACGGCTACCATCCTTTCTGTAGGACAAAAATTTCTCTTATTTTTTAATCATTATCCATATAATTGGATTGATGGGTTTCAATGTCAAAATATGTATGTGTCTTCAAAAAGTTTTTTTTTTATGTTAGATCTTATCTAATCGTTCATAGGGGTTGATTGTGAGAACTATGGGAAAATCAACTCTTCGTCTTAAAAGATAGCAGCTCACTTCATGCGCAGTTAGGGTTTAGGGTATGTGTGTAGGCAGTTGGGCCAGTCATTTTCCATGTTAGAGGGGAGGAAATTGTATTTGGAAGATGAACATCAGTCTCTAGTTGCTGATGGTCGAGAATGCTTATTGTTACTTCGTGTTGATTGGTTTAGTGTAAGAAGTTTGTAATTTAGATGATAGACCAATTCTGTTGCTTACCTTGTGTGATGTGAGATCAGCATCTTAAATTAATTGTTGAAGGAAAAGAATTTTTAGGAGTTAGTAGACAATGGGCAGTCACCTTGCTCATTCTCCTGTTAGGAGGGGAAATTGAGAAGCTAAAAAGAGGTGCGTCAGATGTTCGTTGTTGATCAATGACATATGCTATGTTAGATAATTAAATTAAAATTGGCATAAACACCATGAGTCAAACGACATAGGTTGAATTGTTTCCCTTGTATGTGGTAATTCTATACAATTTGAGTAATTGAAAACACATGCGCAATATGGAAAACATCAATTTTATGGCTGGTGAGTAAATTTACCCATTTTAAGAATTGGTTGTCTAACCTGAAAATGGAATCATAGATTTTGATGTTATTTTTGGACAAATTTATTAGTAATATCTTCCCATGTCTTATAAAGTACATAGAACTATGCATTTTGTTTTTCTCACGTAATTTTGTATGCCCTATATTGGGTAATCATTCTCTCCACGCCTTTCTTAAATTCCTTGACTTGATTGATAACACCTTTCTCTGGTTACAGTTTTCCCCTCATAGTGACAAGTTCACATTCTTTATACAATTGTAGAATTGAAAAATACCCAAGCATACATAGGCTTAAGCTTCTCTAACCATGATTTTTTCCAACACGTGTAGGTCACTATGCAAACACCGGTAGGTCTTAATTTTTTTTCTTACTGATAGCATATTTTCTTTTGATTATTATATTATAGAACTAGTAGAATATAATTTCCAATAACATGGTGATCACATGGAAATGTAAAGATCCTGATCATTTCTTGATTTGTTTGGTTTTGTCATTTATCCTTTTGCTAAATCACATTATGAAGTTTTTTTTTGATTTGATATTCTTATATCTTCTTAGATATATCATAAGTAACGTCAAACATTTTCCATATATCAGATAGCGTAAGCACAAGTGCATGAGTAAAACAAATCAAGAAATGATCAGGATCTTTACATTTCAAGCCTATCCTTAATTTCATTTAAAGCATGACGAGTTATGTTAGTCCATTTGAACCTGTTGATATTTTATGGAATGATGGCAGAACTAAGCCCTGTAACATACCTGCAATAACAGTATCTAATCCTTGATAATACTCTGATGTTATGAATACATACAAACATTGATCGATCTCTCTAACTGTTAAGATTTTATCAAAATAAACATAGACTCCATTTTTAGATAATTTGAAGTTGGGGTCACAACATAATCTAATTTTAAAATTCGGACACAATTTTCTGCACTTAAATTTTTTTGAATACATATATCTTAGATGCACCAAATGATCATTCATTCATTGTGTTGCTTTAAATTAGAATTTTGTGATAAATATGCCTTGGGATAAACAAATTAGGCTTTAATGTGGTTGTTAAATTTTTAGTGATATGGCTTGAGGATAAAAAAACACTATTTTCACAAATTTAGGATGTGATAGTAAGTCTAGTGAAAAATGTATAGTGATTAAATAAGCTAAGGCTTGTAGTGCACCTTTTAAATAATGAACATACATATATGCAAATATAGTATTGATATAGTCACACGGTATTCTTAAGTTTTTATGCAAAATAATTATCAAATATGGACTATAAAAATATTAGGTATTTTGCAAAATTACTTTTCACCGTGAAATATGAATATTTCTAAATGAAAATTTGGATATCTAACGACATTGTCGATGCTCTTTGATAAAATTTTCTTTTGGTGCTCTCTAATGAAATGGCTGTGCTATACTTGAATTATGACAAGAAAACTGAGAGTCTTCTTTTGGTGCTTTGATACCAATTGTTGCAACTATGTTGACTATGGAAATGTTCAAATGCAAGTGGTAAATGATGCCTCTTGGTTTTATTATTTGAGTATTAAAATGGCCGAACCACGTAAAACAATGTGAATGAAAGGTATAGATCTATCACTTATCTCATTAAGAGAGGATTGCTCACAGCAAAAATAAATAACAAATGAGAAAGTTATTGTCAGAATAAAAAGATTGTCATCTATACTCGTGCATTTTTAGGTCTTGGTTTTTCAAGGTTTGGGGTTTTTTTTGTTCATTTTGGAATATTTCGATGTTGGAGATTAGATTAATAGTGAGGATACTAGTGTAAGTATTGGACTTCATGTTCACTTAATTTTTGGACTTAAACTTGCACTAAACCTAAAGAATGTAGTTTTCATATCCTCATTCCATTATTTTCATATTGAAAGTTCTTATAATTTATTCATGTATTTTGTTGCTGATTGTTTTTGGTTATATAAAATTACAATCATCTAATAATCGATCATGTTTGGATAGGACTGGTTTTGATTTGATTTCGAGCAAGTCAGATCAAACTCGAACTCGAAAATTTTGAGTTAAGCCTGACTCGACTTGGTTCGAGTCAACTCAAAAAAATAAGAACTTATTTTTATTTAAAGCCTATTGATTTTATTAATTAGGAAATAAAAAATATACTAAATAGTAAATAATATACAATATACAAGCATTCAAACTTCATTAAATTAAATTTGGACTAAAACATATATGCATAATTACCACAATTCACCAACTAAGTAGACCAAAATTACATATTAATTTATTATTATTTAGCTATTTGCTGTAGGCTATAGCCTATAATTCACAGGCAGTAGTTAATACTCAATAGTCAATATTATTTTAAATTTAGTAAATGTGCAAGTATGCTTTAATCCCCAACTCCCGGCAAGGCACAAGTAGCCCAAATGCAAGCCAAAGCACATGCAAGCTGACTCTTTAATCCCCAAGCCTAAGCATGCAATCCACAAATTTGCACAAAAAAGAATTGCTCAAGTGAAAAATACAATAAATTACAAATAAAAATAAAATTACAAATAATACTTATCTAAATTAATACTGAAAGTTCTGATTGGCTGATAGTCTGATACTGATTTTGGTTCATTTGCTTTTTATAAAAGGAACTTAGGTTAACATATCACTTCTTAAAGCTAATAGCTTAGCAAACTTAGCTGAGTAGTCAATACTCGATAATAATCATTTATTATAGACCCAATCTAGCCATCTCAAATAATTGCTCAAATCAAACAAACAAACACAAAAAAGCTGAGTTCAAAATACTTTATAAAATAAAAACATTGTTACAAAATTATATATTAAAAGGGGCAAGTGCACATCAGGACAACATAGGCTCTAGCAATCTAGCATCCTAGCAACTAGCAAAGCAGCAAATCAACGACCTAGAAGCCGCAACATGATATTATAGCAATGATGCAGAGTAATAGAGTATGCATTTTAAGATTTTTAGATATGCAGTAAATTGTGAGCTTGTTTTTAAGGTTAAAATTGTGAGCTGAAGTTGTGATTCTTTTTACTGTATGTATATTTTGTCTAAGATTATCAGAAATGCAGTAGATGTAGCAAGTAGCACCCCAAGCAGAGGTGGCAGCAGCCTAAGCAGCAACAGGCCAGCATCCCAAGCAGCAACAACCTAAACATCAGCAGAGGCAGCAGCAGCACAAACATCAGTAGCCCAAGCACATAAGAGGCAATAACATCCTTAACATCAGCAACCCAAGCAACAGCAAAGGCAACAACAACCCAAATATCAATAGAGGCAGCAGTAGGCCAAGCAGCAGTTGTAGGCCAGTAGTGAGCAGCCCAAACACAATGAATGAAGAAAATAATGATAGAAAAATATTAAATTTATGTATTTGTAAAAGCATTAATAAAAATAAATATACATAATACACATAACACATATAAGAACAAAATGTAGTTGCAACAATTAAAGCAGCAGCTGAGGCAACAACGGCCAAAGCAGCAACATCTAAAGCAACAACAAAGACAGTAACAACTCAAGTACAAGCTGAGGCAACAACAATCATAGCAATATAACATCATAAATTAGGGAAGAAAAGTAGCATAGTAAAAATTATAAATTTAAAATAATCATGAGTATCTATGAAAGGGTCTAAATATCACATTACATTTAATATGAGATGATTATTTTTCATCATAGTCATTTTTTCTGTTACTAACTTGCTTAAATAAGAATCCGAATCCAAATAAAAAAGAGTCAACAATGAACATTGAATAATTAAATAAACAATGTTATAGATTGGTGAATAAATATAAAAAATAAAACAAGCCTTGTAGTTCTATAAAACAACCAAGAGCACATAAAAAGTTATATGCCTTTAAAAGTTCTTTAAAAATAACTAAGTACATCACACTTAAAGTACTCATAATTCAATAATCACTTTATTCAATTGAGTAGATTCTACACTTCATCATTTGATATAGTACATGTTAGTTGCTCTTTTTGCACAAAAAATAAACCCAAAAGCAAAACAAATAGACGTGTATCTAGTTTGTCTATCTAGTAAATTAGAATATATCAAATTCAAATTCTTACATCTTCATCCAAATGTGTAAGAATGGTTTGAGACTTAGTAAGCCGATTTGTTGTACAAATTAGAGCATCGATCATACTTGGTGATAATGATCTTTTATAATCATCAAATACACAACCACTTGCACTAAATGTTAATTCAGAAGCAACATTTGTAATAGGAATAGTAAGATCTCTGGCCATCTTTGCTAATGTAGGTCACTTTAAAGAAATTCTTTTCCACCATTCTAGAACATAAAATGAAGATTTTTGTTCTTGAGGCACCTTAATACAATCCTCATCCAGATAAAGCTTCATCTTCGATTTAATTAGCTGGTTGGCAAAAGCAGACTCCAAAAAGAAGTCAATCTCTTAAAATTGAATTTCTTGGTTCATAATAATTTGTACTAGAGCTTCCTTGAAGTATTATCAAATTATTTGAAGAATCAATAACTGCTCTAGATGTGTCTACATAATAATAACCATATAGTTCATGCAAATTTTGTAAAATCCACTCAATTTTCTCATTAAGGGTTAACCCAAAATATATTGATTTAAATGCAAATTTAATAAATGACATCTTTCTTCTAGGATTAAGCACAATGGCAATGCACACTAACAAATTACTATCAAATACTTGTCAAGTTTTTTTTTTCATTGAAATGCACATTAATCTAACAAAATCGTTATTATCGCTTTCCCTACTCTTAAACTACCTATAATCTGAATCATTTCAATAGGGAAGAGACTAGGAGTTGGGTATGTTGAACTTGAAAATATTTTTGAAGCATTCTCAAAAGCTTTAAGGATATATTTAATTCTATCAAATTTTTCACAATCAGCATCAGTCAAATCCCAAACCAATCAAATTTAAAACATGCGCACAATAACAAACATGAAATATTTTTACTTTAAGAAAAAGTCTATTGTTCTCAAATTTTTTTGACAAAATATTTATTGCATTATTGTTGGCATGCGCATTGTCAAATGTAGTCGTCATAATTTTATTGTGAATGCCTCGGTGCATTATGCACTCACTAATGACATCAACAATGATATGTGCGGTATACGGAGGTTCAAGGACAATAAAAATTATAATGGAATGTTGCAACACCCAATCTTGATCAATGTAGTGTGCTGTTAAGCACATATATGCTATTGATTGATTTAAAGTTCAACAATCAAATGTTAAGAAAATGTGATTCACAAACTTTAGCTCTTTCTTAATCCTATCATTTTCAGTTTCATAAACTTTCAAGCATTCAGCCTGTATAATCTTTCTAGAAGTTTTTCTATTTTTAGTATTCAAGATACGTGTAAATAATTGAAGCATGGTACTTAAAATGTAACTCAATCGTAATAGTCATCTTTGTCAATATATTTATAACTTTGTTATTAATGTAGTAATACAAGAGTACTAGTTTCAATGTCTGCTAATTTTTCATTATCCAATATCTCTAAGTTGAGAACCTTCTGTTTTTTATTTGCTTGATTTAATATCGAACAAAGTTTGATATGCCTAAAATAATTTGAGGTGAATCCAAATCTTTGGAACATATAAGACTCACAATAATGCCTGCAAGCTAGTTTATCAATTGCATTACTCTTGTTCCCTTTAGACTTTATTATTTCAAAGTGGTCCCAAATTGCAGTTCTTTTTTAATTGTCCTAATATCGGAAACACTTTGGCTTGTTTCACTTATTTGGGTTATTATAACCAAAGAATCTGTATTTGCTTTCCCATTTACTAACTCAAGTCCAACATTTTGTTCACCTCCTAATTTATCCGTTTCAATTTCAAAGAAATTGCTTATATCTTCTATTTAGCTAAAATATTTTTTAATAAATAAAATACTTCCATCACATATAAAGATCATAAACAAAAATATTTTAAAAAAATTAAAAGCAATTATAATCCACCATAGGCTCCATTAGTCCTTTACTCCTTTTAGATTAAAGATAAAATTATCTGCCATACAACATTTGGACTAAAGCTTCAGTGCAATAATCTTCATTTAGCTTCTTCCAATTGTTGAAACATTTAGCTTTAGTCTAATACTCTAATCTTATTGAAACGAAGCATGTAAAATAACAAATCAATATTAAAACAACCATAATGCACAACAAACTATATTGCAAATAAAGCATAACATTAATATTGAAACAACAAAAGTTGTGGAAGGTACAACAAACAATTCCATAAATTACACTAACAAATTGATATTAATCAGGTTTACTGGAATACATGCACAGAACTTAATTTCTCTATATACTTTAATAGCACTACAGCTTCAACTCACAATATTAATAACTGAAATTGTCTGAAATTAAACTTATAAATTGTTGGTTATTAAAAAAAAATACTTAGCAAACCGTAGAGGATCACAAGCTTCACCGCTTCAGCTCACAAGTTTACCCTAAAAACAGGCTCACAAGTTACAAGTTAAAGTTTCCTGCATATCAGACAAGTGGAAATCCTAATAAATTAAAAAAATAAAATAAACAAACTCTATAGGTTACAAAGGATCATAGCTTCAGCTCATAACTTTAGCCCTTAAAACATGTTCACAGTTTATTGTATGTTTGAAAACTCTAAAATTCTGCAAAAAAATTAAACAAAACATCAAGAGAATCACATCTTAACTCATGAGCCTCACAGCTTTAACTCTAAAAATATGCAAACAGCTTACTGTATGCAAACAGTTTTTTAAAAAAGCTGCCAAACACATTTGATTTTGTTAAACGTCAAATTTCAAATGAAAAATCAAGAATTTTAAAATCTCGATTAAACTCTTTGTTAGCCCTAAATAAAGACTAAATACTAAAGCTTCAGCTTGCGGCTTTAACTTAAAAAACTTACATAAACTGGAAAGACAAAAGAGTAAAGAATAAAGTCACATCTTCAGCTTACAGCTTTAACCCTTTAAAAAATATTACAACTTACTGCATGTTTAAAGACCCTAAAAATTTGAAATAAAATTAAATAGAAGTATAGAACGTAAAGAGAAACACAACATCAACTTGCAGCTTTAACCCTAAAACATGCAAATAATTTATTGAAAGTCTGAAAACCCTAAAAAAATACAAAAATAAATTGACAAAATATTAAGCAAACCGTAATAGTGTAAGAGCACAACTCTAACTCACAACTTTAATCCTAAAAGCAGGCTCATAAATTATTGCAAATCTAAAAACCTTAAAATTATTAAAAACTTTTTATCGTAAAGAGTATCGCACATTTTGTTCACACCTTTAACCCTAAAAAGACCCCATAACTTAATGCGTGTCTAAAATTCCGTACAATAAAAAATGCTAAAAAAAAATTTGTACGAAAAAGAAATAGTAAAAGAGAAGAAAAACTTCATATTTGCTATTAAAAAACTCACTGGGCTGAACTCAGAGGAATTACCAAAGAGAGAAGTCATAACTCGTAAGAAACGCAAGAATACAGATTTAGGAGCGAGACTCCGAGAGCGACGACAGACGAAGCAGCGACCAGCGACCAGCAAGCCAGCGAGAGAGAGAAATGAGAGCACAAGAAGTCGAGAATGAGATTTTTGGGCTAAGGCTAACAGAGGAGTAGATCACGAGAGTCAAGAACTCGAGATCGAGAAGAGGACGGATGATAGAAGGTTAATCGGAATTTTGAAATTCCGAATCTTCGTTTGAAATCCGACATTTAATAAAAATAAAATCCGTCGTTTATAAAAAATGAAATTCGCTTTTCGGCGAATTTCCATTTAAAAAAAATGGAGAATCGAACCCTTGTCGAGAGTTAATCCTATTGGCTGCTAAAATTTTATTTGAAAGTGTTTTAATTGTTTTATTTATATATGATTCATATTGTATATTTTGAGTCAACTTGAGCCCAACTCGAACTCGACTTGAATTGGGTTTAAGTCAGGTGGTCCAACTTGAAAATCAACTCGAAATTTTTGAGTCGAGTTCGATTCAACTCAAACTTCGAGCTATTTTGGAGCGAGTTTCGACTTTAAGTTAAAATTGCTAGTCCTATGTTTGGATTATAATATTCTTTTATTTTAGGATTTATTATTGTAGCCCTAGTTTTATTTGTTCTTATCCTGTCATCTACCTTTGTTTATATTCATCTTATGGATCTTGGTTTGTCATATGATTATTGTTCTTGGCACATGGTACACCAATTGAAGGAGTTGTTTAATATAATATCTAATCAGATATAACTTTTGGGTCAATTTGAGGGCAACAGGTGCACACATTTTGTTTAACTTAATGACTTTGCCTTTATCTTTGTTGAACTGTTCTCCTATGATTTTTATAAACCTTTTGATTTGAAACTCCTATGACACTTGTCAAATTGATTTTCTTCCTTCGAGTTGTTGCATATAGAGTAGTTCAGCTCGTTGTGATGATCATGTTCTTGTGAAATACATGGGTCCTGAACTTGATTGGCATTTCAGTGATTTATTCTTGTTATATTGTCAATTGATGTTTTATTCTTTTTTATGTTTTTTTAGCCTCATTTCGATGAATATGTTTTGCACATTCTTCAAACCTATTTAGTTATCCTTGTTACTAGCCTCTCCTTTAGGCATGTTGGATCAACTGTCAACCTGAAACTTTGTGTAGGACAGTCAGGGCCTAGTTGTGATCGATGCTTTGCAAAAACATAAATAGATTGAGAAGTTACTTGCATTAAATTTACAGTAGATTTCACAAATTACCTAGTAATAATTTTTAAAATTCTTTTTAATGATTAGGGGAAAAGCTGGTTTAATTTAAAATTTTAGTGATAAAAATATATTACTAAATTTCATGAGATTATTTTCTAGAAATGCAAGGCTATTTAAAACCCATGTTCAATGACAATCAAAAAGCCTGATTTTGATTTATGGCTGTTTGTTATTCTAACAAAATAAACACTATTAAACAAATAGAATCATCAATATAAAGGAGAACTTAAATTATCATTAGCCAAGCTTCACTAAGGACAAGAAGTTGGCTTCCCTAAAAGTTATTGCTCTTCCTAATCCACACTCAAATGAGCACACACAACAAAGGACACACCGGGTTGCAAAAGGGAAGAAAATATATTTTTTTTGAAATGCAATTTATAGTGTTATAACAAATACGATCCTATTTATATAATTTTCAAGATACGTAAATATATAAAATCAAATTTTTTAAAGATTAAACAGCAATCTTTAACCGTTAAATCTGCAAAAATTGAGATTCATCTTGGTCTGTTTCACTTTGAACATTTGATTTTTTGGCTGAAGGGTGTAAGCATGCAAATTGCTGATTATGGAATTTATGGATGGAAGAATGAATCCGGATCTGGTAATACCAGCCATGCGGATCACTCCTAATTTTCTTGGCCCTGGCATGATTCAAGAGTATGAGCCCCCACCAATTCTTCAATCTGAAGGTGGCAATGTTCTATTTGTGAGCTGTTATCAAAGATCCTTAAGGGTTTGATGCTGATTATCAAATCATTCTTGACTGCAACAAAAAACTTCTCCCTCAACTAGAAAATTAATGATTTATATGATTTTTGGGTCATTATACTCTTGGTGGTTGTGGCTTGTAGTGATGCTGATTCCCATAAATTTGAAGGAAGATGTGTGGCTGCTCCAACTTCAATGCATTAGATCATATCAAAATTCCGCAATTTTAGTGCTTGAATGAGTGTAGTATCAGGATGAGTGAACTCTTGGGAAGTTCATACATTGCACACTAATCCTTTCTCTAATATGTTAAAATTACCTCTTGACTACTAGTTCTTCTTTAAGGATTACTTATTAGTATAAACTTACAATTACTCTCATCGTACAGCTACTTGTGGATAGTTTGTTTATGGATCCTTAATTTTTTCACCAGTTTCCTGTAGGGGCTGCAATCTTGATAGTTAATTGCTTCGCCGTCTAGACACTGAATTTTGCTCTAATAATGAACTAATTATTAGTTACTACCACACTAATCGTGAAAGATTGTGTTCCTTAGGCAGTGATACTCTACCACGCATGGTTTTCTAGTTGCTGGTACACGTCCTATATAATACCATTTCTGCATCAATTGAGATTAGGTTTATCCCCTGAATTATAGGTAATTTGAGTTCAAGTTAGTCTGATTAAACCATAAATCCTTGCTGTAATTGAGGTAAATATGAATTCCTAATTTCAGCTTACTTGAGGGATTTAATTGGTTAAATTTTATTTTAATTTAATTAAGCAATCATATCATAAATTTTCATAACCTCTAGAATCTATGCCACCTATTAAACATACGGAATATGGTGAAATAATATCTGAGTTTCTCATTAATCGGCATTTCCCTGTGAAGGCATGCTGTATGCTAATTGAGCTTTGAAGTATTGTAGATGCATTGTTATAAAATTGTGTTTCACCTATTTAAATAATAGATGTGTACTATGATGAAACATTGTAAATTTAATTCTAAATGTTAACTGTGGAATGAGGATTAAATGAATTTGTTCTACTGTGTTTACCAAATAGCTAGATTGAGCAATATGTATAAATAAATAATAAATAATTATAAGTAAAAGACTATAAATATCTTGCGTAACTTTCCCCTCTGACCGCAATGGCGATTTAGGGTTTTAGGTCGGTGTTGACATCGCTTTTCTCTCTGCTTGCCCGGCATCGACCTGGTAACGTCGTGGGCTCCTGGGCGGTGCGTCCGCCAGGAGCTTTGCCATTGCAGGTTGTAGACGAACTCAGCAATGGTTGGTGGGGGTCGAGTTGACCCTTCTGGTGGCCATTCCTCTGCCTTTGGCAGCCACGGGGCTGGGGTCATCACCATCATCCCTGATGTTCGACTCGCCTCTGCTGGGGTTCTTTTCGCTCCTGTTGAAGGCCATGGCTGTTCGGCTATATTTGTCTCTACTATTAATGGCCAAGTCGGTGGTCATGGCGACTTGGCTTGCCTTTTTAATCTACACACTAAGAAGAACAATGGCTGGTTAGCTCCGTAAGTCCTTGCTTGAAGCCCTCACAAATGCTCATTCGGTGGGAGGTCTGGTTGGTATCGAGCCTATTGCTTCTCTTAGAGATGAACTGGCTCTTCTTTCTGAGATGAAATGGAAAGGTTAGCTAAACTTTTCGAGTTCTCATTTGTTGGGAAGTTTTCTAATGACAAGCCTTCCATGATTGCCATTCAAAGTTTTCTTAGTAAGTTGGGATTATCGGGCTCTTATAGCACTGGATTGATTGATGCTCATTTTATACTAATTAAACTCTCCAATAAGCTAGATTATATAAGGTTTTTTTCTCGAGGTTCTTACTACATTGAAAACCTTCATATGAAATTATTGAAATGAACCACATCTTTTGACCCGAAACGTGAATCTCCTATAGTTTCCGTTTGGATAAATTTCCCACTACTCAAGGTCTATTAAGGTTGACTATGCGACAACTAATCTTCTCCGGCGGTCTGTATTCCGAGTTTTGGTTAAAATTGATCAAACAGAAACTTTTGAATCGGCCATCTAGATTGGGAGTGAAAATAAAGGATATTTTCAAGAATTTGTCTTTATGAATTTACTCATTTATTGCTCTGATTGCAAAACAATTGGCCTTACAATCTCTTTGCGTTTCAAATTGCACCCACAAAGGATCAGAATGTTTCGAGGGAATGTACTATGTAGAAGGCCAGGTCGAGCAAACAAAAATATATGTTCCCAAAAGTCAAAGGTTCAGGTTAGACAAAAAACTTTAGAAAATCAATGAATTGGTTGTTGTGGAAATAAATGCCAATGTAGAAGGTTGCAATAATTTGATGTTGGTATTGCTGTGGAAATGGACGTTGATGTTGCCTTAGCAGAGGGCAACAATGCCGAGCTAAATTTTGAAGTGACCGCCGTTGTCGATAGGGAGGAAGCAACATTGGACTGATGTTCAATTTCCTTTTATCTACTGATATTGACAATTTTTTACATGACCAAATGGAGTTAAATGACGCATTAATCCAGTTTGATTGGGAATTTCATAAAATTTTAGAAGAAGGTGAAGATTTTCCTAGCATTAACGAAACCAGGCAACTTCTTATGAGTAAAGTCCCTCCAAGAACTTTCGTGGAGATACATGTTTCTATGTAAGATAACTTTGAGGCAGTCCAAGTGCTGATGGATTTCCAGCCTCTTGCCAATGAATTTTATACGAGTGGTTCTGGCGAACATACAAACAAAATTCAATTATCCACTTCTACAATGCCTGATAATGACCCTGATGAGGAACCGTTGTATGAAGAAAATGAGTTTGAAGATTTGGATGAGGCGTATTTCAATGTATTTCCGACAAAGAAGGGCTCTAACTTGTGATGTCCCGATGCCGGCTCAGCGAAAACTATTCCGGCATTCAGGTATTCACATATCACAGGATCCTATTGAGTAATTTGAGAGAGAATAGATACACATGCAAAGACAAAGATATTCTCATTTATTTTAAAATTTCAGATTACATGTTCCTTCATTGTACTCCTTGTACAAAAGTGAAATATATAAAAAAAAGAAAAAAAAATAAGCAAAGCATCATCGTGGATCTATTAGACGATTGAAATTTTAAAAATTAGGGTTCTTGCGCGTATTCTTCCAGAAGCACCTGACTTGGTATTGTACAGCAAATAATACCGGGATTGGAATTCCCAGTAATTAGAGAATACTCTAAGTACTGCAGTAAACAACAATATTACACTTTAAAAGATTTGATTAGCGAAAATAAGGAGGTAATAAAATGCAGGAAAAGTAAGGCAATAGCGTAAAATAAATAATCAATTTTTTTGCGAAAAGTATTATCACAAAATGTAGGTTACTGATGTCATTTTTTCAGTAACCTATCACGAATGTTACTGATGTCATTTTTCAGTAACTAACCCTGAGTATTACTGATGCCATTTTCCAGTAACAACCATGTTATGTTGGCTCCGAACAACCAACCAAGCTTCAATATGAATTTGGCTCAAAGCGAAGCTAAGAAGCAATAAAGTGCAAAAAGTAATATTTGTCATGTAATGGGTACCTTTTGTTCTTTAAGTTCGGATGAGTGACAGTTTGCTCAATCTGCATTAAGTTTTTGATATTTTAGCATTTAGCCAATATTCTTAGGAATAAATACTATCTTCTTTTAAGTATTTGATTAATAGTTTATAATTTGCCCTTAAATTCTATTTATGATAATTCATTAAGGAGAAGTCATTTTATCCAATTAATTAAAAAATACTTAAACTTAAATTATTCTCATTTTTTCGCCGTTTGGCGTCCAAAAATAACGAAACTTGACACCGAGGTGTGTGCAATGTAACGAACACCCTCGTGTTGAAAATGTTTGATTCGGAGCAATATTTTATTTTTTATTAATTTTTTGAAGTTTTAAACTTCGAAAATTTATTTATAGATTAAACCGACTCTCCGAAATTGATGAAATTTTTCGAGCAGCCTTTAAATATTTTACCTAACATAACGACATGAAAATCGATGAATTCTGACACGTATTTAATTTTCTCAATTTATTCGATTTAAATAATTCAAAAAAAATAAAGCGGGAGTTTCCGTTATCCGAATTCTCTCAAACTAGGGCACTTTGATCTAAAAATTATTTCTATCTATTGGTATTCTTATTTGCCCTAAATCGAAAATATTTGATTCGGTGCAATATTTTATTTTTTATTAATTTTTTGAAGTTTTAAACCTTGAAAATTTATTTATAGATCAAACCGACTCTCCGAAATTGATGAAACTTTTCGATCAGCCTTTAATTAGTATACCTAACATAACGACATGAAAATCGATGAATTCTGACACGTATTTAATTTTCTCAATTTATTGGATTTAAATAATTTAGAAAAAAATAAAGCGGGAGTTTCCATTATTCGAATTCTCTCAAACTAGGGCACTTTGATCTAAAAATTATTTATATCTATTGGTATTCTTGTTTTTGAGGCGAGAATTTGACCTAATTTGCAGATAAAAAGACATTGAGTCGTTACATAACATTGTGTTTTTTTTCACTATTTGATTCTTCTTTTGTGAGAAATTTTGTGGGGTTTGATAATCAATATTTTATTTTTGTTTTTTAGGTTTTTATTCTAGTTTTTTTCTTAGTTTGTTTTCCTTTTAATTTCTTTTATGATTACCATTTCAATATATATTTGTACTTATTTTTTCTAATAAAATTCCAACAGATTCTCCTTTTATATATATATATATATATATATATACACGTGCTAGAGGGGTGAGATTTTGTATTATGGTAGTTCTTAATTTTGAGAATATCTGAAAGTGAGCACTGAATTTTTAAAGAATATTTGGCTGAGATTGAGTTCCATTTGAGTAATAATAAAGATTTACATATAAGACTAGCAATAGCATCATGATGAACGTAAAGAATGGAGCAGTGAAGATGTAAAGCAATTTAGAGTCTAGTTCCTTTCTTAGTGTTTGGGAATGAAAAGACATTCAGTAGGCATTACCAGTCACCTCATGCAAAGTTTTAATTTCAATACTGCCCTGTAAGGTTTTACTTTCAATTTAGTACGTGTTTTTTTTATCTTACTCGATTAAAGACTGGTCGGATAGATTTGTTTTGTTTTTAAATTTAGTTCTTTTTGACGACATTTCTGAATAAAATAACTTTATGCAGAGTACACTGAGTAAAATAACTTGTTCAGGATTATTTATTTTGATGTCCATTGCGGATGTCAGTGTGTTATGCTTATTGTATTCCATAGTGGGCGACAGTTTGCTTATTTATGCCAATGCTTGCTTGTAATTTATATGTTTTACAGTTTTTTAATGTTCATTGCTATATTTTATATTAGTTTGCAGCAATGTGGTATTTGACACTTCAGCACAAACTTTTGTCAGTCCGATTTTTTGTTTGTTTGTTTTTGTCATTTCAAAAGCTTAAAGTAGCATTAATCTATGCATTATTTGCATCATTCTTATTTATAGTGTTCTCTTCTCAAATTGATGCAACAATCTTTGTAGGAGGCTAATTATGTTTGGGAAGATGATGATAGCAGGTATGGAACTTTTGATTGATTTGAGTGTCAATGATTAATTTTGCAAACTAAATTAAACCCAAGTTAGTAAAGAGTTAGTTGTTTCAATCTTTATGCAATTGAATAAAGTGACCTTTTACAATTCTGTTTTTTAAACTTTTTTTTTTGTTGGCTTCTGCTTTTGTAACTTGATTAAATAAACGGTTCCGTTTGTATGTGTTACTTTTCTCATATTGAGCTTCTCAAGTACAGATACTCTGTTGACAATATCCCCCTCTATGATTCTACGGATGAAGAGATAGATTCTAACTTTCTCAAGGCCATTGTCCCATCACATGAGGGTACAACAGCTGAAACAGAAAATGGGGAGTTGCTGAAAAGTACCTATGACACGGATTGTGAGAATATTTCTCAGGCCTTGACAATTGATGTGGAACCCTTGAATTCTGTGCCGATGGATACAGATGATGGAAAGAATGTATCAAATGAGCTTAATAGTTTTTTTTCTGCAAGATGCTCAGCATAACCTTGGGCAAAAAGATACGATGGTATCTCGAATACGAAGTAAAAGTGTTTATCGTAGCTATCAAACTTCGTCAACTTCTTTGTCCAAGAGTGCACCACAATGCTCAAATGGAAAATCAAAAACTTCTGCGAGACGATTTGTCAGCGTGAAGTTTATTTGTGAACGGTTAGCATCAAAGGAAGCATGTGATGAACTAATTTTTTGTGAGGTATGCTTACATGTCTTAAAATCATGATTTTTAAGTAGATGATTAATGTTTCAATTCTTTTAATGAAATTCATTCAACTTGTCCTGCAAAAGTTGCTGAAATGGAGGTTTTCTTGCTAGTTAATATTAACTCTTGAAATTGAATTCCTATGGTGAGTTTTTTTGTGAATTGTGCACAATCATTGTTATGAATAAAGTTGATATATAGACCCATTTGAGGTGATACCTGCTTATCAAGATTGATTTGATGATTTAATAGGCTAGGGCAATGATATGTAATGTTGAGGCCCGTGACTTCCCACCTTACTCAACTGAACACACATACATTAATGTGTTCTTGAGAAGTATCGCACACAGAATAAAGTAAATGGAACATCAATGAATAAAAGATAGCTTTTATTGATTTAGTGCTATGCTTTTAAATATCTACTGTAAAGAATGGTTAAATTGTAACTTCTACCCCATAAAAAGGCAAAAGTACAAAGACTTAATGCAACTTAACTATTCTTATTTTTTGCTTCCCAAACTACAATATGTTGCAGGGACCCCCATTTGTGTTGCTTCATTGCGTGATTTCTTCTAGGAGCAATCTCGGGCTTGCCTTGGCTATACTAGATTCCAGCATCTTTTATGTTGTCACTTAGCAAATGGGCTGCATAGGCTTGAATGTTGGTTGATGAGGAGGGGTTAGCTCAGCTACTGGTCTAGTGTAGATCCTTTATTATGGCCCTCTTTTGCAGCAAATTTGAATCCAATTTTGCGAGTTATGTTTAATTCAAAAATTTTCTGATAGTATCTTTTGTCGTGAATCACATTGCTTCATATGTTTAATTTGATAAATTTCCTTCCACATAGTTTTGCATGCATGCATGGTTTGAAAGGATTCATATTCTCAACATTGTAGATTAAATATGTCCACATATAGATTGAGAGCTTTAGGTGATAGTTGTTGTCACTGATCTTCTTTAGCCCCTAATTGTTTGTATCTAATCGGCTTTAATATTTATTTTTTTTCTTTGAGCAAATCCTTAGATATGTGAAGCCATACTAAGTCACCAAACTTGAAGGTCTTCTTTAAATCAAATGGGCCTGTGACAAATACCTCAAAATGTTTTAAAAGATGTTGTCGATGTATTGCACGTGTTACCCAAATGAAGGTATGTTGAATGTATGGCAGAACTTTATCCCATTTGCTTGGTTGTTTTATATGGGATCCGCTTCATAGGCAGTAACCTTGATTTATTCATTAATTTGTGAATGGAATGTCGTACTTCACTTTAGAGAGTTATCTGTCATAGTCAATTAGGTTTTTCTAAACTTGCTAAGAAATCGAGCATCCCAATTAGATAAATGGAGCTCAAGAATCTAAATATCACCCATACATGCCAAAATGATATCTATCATTTCTTCATTTGTTAGAAGATTTTGACTACATGAGAATGATCATCTTGGCGATTAAGTTTATCACCACAAAGACAATTATATAATTTCTGCATCATAGGTAATTTGTCTAAGAAATATGAGTTACTTTACCGTAGTCTCATTGGGATGGACAATTGTGTGTATAGATCTTGATTTCAAATGGTTGGCTTAAAAGTACAATAAGAGCACTTTTTTAGATAAATCGAGCAACACTCTATTGCATACTTTGTTAATATTATATATCTTTATAGATTGAGAAAGTGCT
Source organism: Gastrodia elata (assembly GCA_016760335.1). Taxonomy (NCBI): domain Eukaryota; kingdom Viridiplantae; phylum Streptophyta; class Magnoliopsida; order Asparagales; family Orchidaceae; genus Gastrodia; species Gastrodia elata. The sequence continues at coordinate 23,565,102 of CM028684.1, read as the reverse complement.
TTGTCAATCCTGAAGTATATTTCTACTTTTGAAGAATGTGCTTTTTGGATCCACCTCAAATGGTCAGCTTCTCTTGTAATACATAATTTACCTCTGTTACATAATATATCTTGATTGTTCTATTCTTGTTTGCCTAGGTCGGTGTCTCAATTTTTATTTGGATCTGCTCAAACTTCTTTTTTGGTCCTAGAGACCCACACAAGTGATTAGGTCAGCAGAGATAGCGGTTGTAGAGATGGAACTGGCGCAGTTTGCCATAGTTCGGAATGCACGTCGATGCCTGTTGGCCAATTGGCTCCTCTATGCCTGGTAGATGTAGACATGTGACATCTAGCTCTTGGAGCACACTACTGCTTGAGGAGAACTCCTTCAGCTTTTATCCCACAGGGTATTTGTTGGAACACTGATACCCCATATAGCTAGGGCCTCATGGATAGCTAGTGTAGGTGCACCTCAATGCAAAATGGGTTCTATTCTCTACCTCCTCACATTCCCATGCACAAAGGCTTGAGGGGGAGGGATCGCAACTGTGACCCCAACAACTGGTTGGATTCACATCCTCGAGGAATCTCCAAATATTATGCTTCATTTATATATAAGGCCATCGAAAGAAACAAATCTGGGGTATCCGTTGATGTAATTGCGAAGTGAAGGCTGAATAATCAACTTCTTAAAACACATCAAGGGGTAAATTTCTTGCTTTTAACATCAGATAACCAAGTTAGTTATCATAAAACCCTTTACGCAAATATTGTTAAGAGTATTGCTACCTTTACACGCTAATATATACAAAAATATATAGATGATGTGTCAATCCATTGTGCAAGTATATTTTTGGTTGAATACACTTTTTTGTGGGACATATATGCAAAAATTAAGAAAAAAGAAAATTTTTTATTGGTCTTGGATATTTTCTGGTATATATTCTTGTGTAAGCATAGTATTTTTCTATTGTTAAAGACATTGTTGTTCGTAATTAGCGCTAGTCATCAGCACTTCTCTAGTTTGCCATTTTCGAGTGAAAATGTGTTCGATACTTTATGTGAACACTAATGGTCTCATAGTTCATTCCATTTAAAGGTATTATCTCTTAGTATTCAAGGCAATGATGATACAAACTTATTTCAGACTAACCATATTTTGTTTTAGATAAATCGATAACGCCAATCCATTTTTCTTCACAAATGGGTCATTGGTACCTCAAGGCAGCGATCTTGATGACTGAAACCTTGTTTTCATGTTATTTATAACCATCATTGAACAGGAATTGAAAAACCGGGCCGCGTCTAAGCTGGAATGTCTTTACGACGAGATAAGGCCGGCCATCGAAGAGCGGGAGAGGGACAGTCAGGATACTGTGCCTATAGATTTAGCAGAGAAGTGGATAGAAGTCAGCTGCAGCAAGCTCAGAGCCGACTTCGACTTCCACTCTGCCATCATCAAGGCCATGTCCTGCACTCCTCGGCGTGCACAACCCAATAATGGTGTCAAGGTATTGGAAAATGGACAGTGAGATTTCACCCACCGATGCCTTTTCTTCTTTACTTATCATCTTTGTCGTTATTTTTTGTGTTCATTCTGTATTACTTCCATGTCATTAATAATTGATTGGATGTGAATTTTGAAATGTTTACTGAGAGTTTCAGGCAGGCATTGGTATTTTTTAACTGAACTTTTTAATAAAAAATTCTAGCTTATTTTTTTTGATGCTTTTATTTCGACTGTTACTTCAGTTTAAGCTATTTTAATTAAGTTCGTTTAAATCGGTTGTTAAAAATATTCGTTTTTAGCTCAATATGATCATTTATATATGTAAGTAATTATATAATAAATGTTATCTATAATCAATAAAATAATAACTGAATATTAAGAATGTAAGTGTGATTTATTATAATTATTAACAATTTTAATAGTTAATTTTATAAAACAATCAATACTATCAATTAAAATTATGTAGTTAAAATTATTTATTAAATAATAGAATTATAATTAAAATCAAATTATATAATTATAAATAAAATGTTTAATTAAAATAAACAATTAACAAAATGAATAATTCTAAAATAATATAATTTAAAACAATTAATTAGTTGAACAAATGCAGTTATAGTTGACTTATGTAATAATTAATATTGATTGCTTAAGCTATTTAACTAAAATAAAGTATATTTATTTTAAAGAATGAATAGCTTGTTTATTAGTAAATTAAAATTAATGATAAATAGCTATATTATAATGACTAATTAAATTTAAAAAATCACATTGATAAATATATTAATTTATATTTTTATTAATTTAAGTTTAGTTAAATTTAGTGTTATTTGATTTAAGGCTAAGTATGGTTAAATAAATTGCTTGATGTAAGCGAGAGTTAGATGTGGGTTAAATTTAATTTAAGTTTAAATCAAGTATTTTAGATCAAATGGGCTTAAACTTATTTAGATTAAGTATTTTATGAAAAATTCATAAATATTTTAATTCGTATAATTTGGAAGAAATTTAATATACAATCAAACTTGTATTAATAATTGTATTTATTATTGATTAATAAACTTTTATGTTATTGATTAATTAATGATTTCAAAATAATGCTTTAATTATCTTATTAATAATCATCCATCACCTTTTTTTTTTTTTTCTTAACATCATCAATCAATTGACACTAAAGTCGATAGCATTTTCTCTTGAAAACAATTATTTAAGAGGACTACACATAGAAGCGTACGTGGGTGATTGATTGAACGGGTAACCGAGCGTAAACGTAGCAATAAAGCAATATGGAAAGTATGCACATAGCACAAAGTTAATAGTGGTTTAGATCCATATCCACTTTGGTTTTCTTTTGAGAATAATTCAATTTATGTATGAAAGAACCAACAAGCACAATGTGCTATTTGGTTCAAATTAATGTGTAGATTCTTTGGGCTCTTTGATGACTCGCTCTAGACTTGAGTATGTAGGATGCAAAAGGGGCCAAAAGATGCATATAACTTTGAGGGGTGGTAATTATAAAACTATTTCTTTTTCCACCAAGATTAGACAGTACTATATGTTGATGGCATGACATAAGAGAGGATCAATTGCGTATTTAAAATTTTAGAAAAAAAGAATAATTTTTATTAAAATAATAAAAATTTAAATGCTTACAAACAAGAGAATAAAATCACAATATAAAAACTAAATAAAAATAGAAAAATAATTAACAAACACTAAAGATCTTATAGCGGTTCGGGCCCTCTCCTACGTCTAGTCTCGTTTCTTTTGACAACCTACTCAATCAAATACCCATTCTCAAGTGGAGAAGCATTCACTATTTTTGCAAAACAAATTTAAAAACTATATCAGAAAGAGTTTCAAAAAGGCTTCCTAATTTTTGAGCTTTTGAAAATAAAGAAAGCTTTGTTTAAGAAAGTTGTTAGCTATTAACTCCAAAAAGGGAGTTGGAATTTAAAGATCAAGTGCTTATGAATGTGGCACAAGGGTTTCTATTTATAATAGAAGTATCTTGGTTCAAAAAAAGGTATTGTTTATATCTTGGATATTGTGGATGCATTTGGATGTATTAATTTAGCGAGGATAATTGCAAGAAGAAGAATGAATGGAGGTGAAAGTTATAAGGTTTGAATCAAAAGAGTCAAAAGTAGAGGTGTTAATTAGATCAGGGGCAAGAGAAAATATGAGAATTCAAAATTGTATTTTCTCTCAAAGATATATCAATGAACCTCACCATAGCAAATGTCGAGCTTTCTCTTATTTGTTGAGCTTCTAAGGGCAGCGAATTCATATACATGATTTTGAATGATTGATATTTCTTCAAAAGGAGTATTTGTTAGGACTAATTGGTTTATGTTATTTTAGTTTTATATTGATATTTCTTCAAAAGGAGTATTTGTTAGGACTAATTGGTTTATGTTATTTTAGTTTTATCTTTAGCTTTGGGTAGAAGCCTATTTTGGAGAATTATTTGGATGGCCTAAGTTTTAGTTTAATGTAGCTAATGAAATGATTGTGGGAAAATGTAAATTCAAAACAAATGTTAGAATTTACGAAGGTTCAGTTATAAATAATGTTAAGAACATCAAACGGCTTATAACCAAAAGGAAAAAATCCCAAGGCTCATTCAAATCTTCGGGGATAAGGATTATATTCTTCCTTCAATAATAGGATATACATATGAGTATCTTTCCACAAAGAGTAAATTTGAGAAAAATTTATGGATCAAAATGAAGGCAGTAGATATAAGTAAGGGTAATAAGAAGGTGAAGAGAGGTAAGAATAAGAAAGAATATTAGAAAAGGAAATCTAAATGAAGGTGGAGGCGATCGGTGACCCTTGAGTGGATATCGTGATATAGAAATGGGTCCTCATTCTTGAATCGACTATCTTTATTTGGTCAAAGGTTTCCCCTTGAGAGCTTGTAGAAGATGTCGCGAGAGCATGCTTGAAAATATGTATGAATTTAGGAGCCATTAGAGGTTTTGGGTAAAATCGATGGCTAGAAAACCAAGAGGGGAACTTGAGTAAGGTGTGGGAGCTATAAATACTAAAAAAAAATTTATAGCTCCCACACCTTACTCAAGTTCCCCTCTTGGTTTTCTAGCCATCGATTTTACCCAAAACCTCTAATGGCTCCTAAGTTCATACATATTTTCAAGCATGCTCTCGCGACATCTTCTACAAGCTCTCAAGGGGAAACCTTTGACCAAATAAAGATAGTCGATTCAAGAATGAGGACCCATTCCTATATCACGATATCCAAGAGTCTCATCTGGACACGTGTTTCACTCATATGGGTGCAAGCAACACCAGGTCAAAGTCATAGGAGCCAGCTAAATGACAAGGTTGGGCCAACCTTTTGACTACACAGAATTTTAAAAAGACTAACTCCTAAAGGTGTGTTTCAACGTGACTTTCACGCTTGAGGATGCCTCTAACATAGATGCAAAAAGTGTGTATATGTGTCGACCGTTCGAACTCTTCTAAGTCGTGTTTATACGTAACTTAAAATATTATTACTTTATATTATTAACTTTTTCTAATATTATACAGACAAAAATTAAAGATTTAAGCTTCAATCGAATGAAAGCAAATGAAAAATAAAGCTAGCAAATTAATAGCATGATTTTAGAGTTTGGTTTCAAAGTAGCTTCTTTAAATGTCTCCATTACCTCTTATGAAGATAAAATAAAGTACATCTTGCAAGAGAAATCAACTAAAATTTGTTTAGATCTGTCACAATCTGTCATGTAAAACTTGTTTAAAACTTGTTCTAAGCTTTATTATTTTTCTTATTATTATGAAAGCATGATAAAATTCTTTAAGCCAAATTGTTCGTCTTGCATTCTGCTTAGCTATACCAATCCATATACTTTAATGTTCTTCGATTATTTTGTTTTCATATTTACTTTAATGTTAGCACCATAAATTGTTTTCTTAAATGGTTCTAAACATGATGATATTTGTGCAAAAAAGTCTTCTCCCAAAGCACAATGAAAGCAAGTTGATGCTTTAGTATTGGTTTGAGCACCTTTAATGTTTTCTCCAATTCATTAATAATATTGTATAGAAGATTTAAAATAGATTTATTCAATAGATTATAAAAAACATTTATTTTTATTTAAAAAAAGTAAAAGTATATCCCATCAAATAACGAAGGTCAAGAAAAAGAAATTCCCTTCATTATCTGATATTTTTTACTTTACTCTCGATTGATGTCATAATAGAGAGATCTTTTCTTTTCTGATTGCAAGATCAAGCATAATAGAGAGTTTATCTGATCTATTGGAGTTTAAATGGCACGACCTAAGAGGGTGGTGAATTGAATATTGAAAACATTAAAAAATAAAACTTTACTTTTACTATAATATTAAGAAAAAAATACAAATAAAATAAAATTACAACAAAAAAAAAAAAAAAAAAACGAATGAGACCAAATGAACACAAGAATCTATAGTAGTTCGAGTCATCATGACCTTATGTTCACTCTTCTGAAGCATTTCTTTTCATGCAATTCACTAGACAAAGTACTCCTTCATAGGCAGAGAAGTCTTCACTAATTTTGAAAAAATTTAGCCATGAAGCAACAAAATGTATTTCATTCACAAGTCTTTTGCCAGACCGGGAAGTTTATAAAACACTTCTCTAACACAATCCTAATTAAAGTTGAGCAAGTAGAAAAAATCAAAGTATAAAAATAATACAACAAACTTAAAAATTATTACTATAGTGTTTCAAAAGACTTGTTAAGTTTTGAGCTTTTAAAGATAAAGAGTACTTTGATTAAGAGAGTTGTTAGCTATTAACTCAAAAAAAAGATTTATAATTTAAAGATAAGGTGCTTTGGGATGTGGCATAGGGTCCCTAGTTATAGTAGAAAGATCCTAGTTTAAAATAAAGTAATGCATATATTTTAGATCATGTTGATGCGTTGGAATGTGTATATACATGTTTGGGTGGTAACTTTATTTCTTATTTTTATTATTTCTGTGTAGGTCTAGATCCATCATAGAAGTAAAATAAAGTGTATAGGTGCGGTGCACTTGGATGCACAAGCAATGTATTTGGATGCAGGCTAGTAATAGGTGGACTTTAATTTAGACTCTTATCAGGTTATCTTATTTTAAGGTTCAAAGCTTAGTATCTATTTACAAAAATATAAACATGAATTCTAAGTTGTAATGATAATATAAAAAATAAGGATGTTACTTCTAATTTAACATCTAAAATTTAGTGGCTTAATTGTAGATACATCTTCTAATTTGTAGTGCCACAATCTTGAGATGCTAAGAATTTTTTAAAAATACTTTACTAAATAAGAGTGATTATTATTTTAAAGTTACTATATAAATGATTTATTATCATTAAAAGAGAAGACATACATTAATCTAGATGTGCACAGAGTGTCAACACTATGTACTTCTCTTTCAACACTATGTACTTCTCTTTCAAGTGTTTAACCATCTGACGAGTAGTGGTTGTAGTCTCTTTTTGTAGTGCGATGGTTTTCAATGTAATGTATGATTAATTGGCTCTATATGTTGATTATCAATATGGGCTTTTGGTACTCTTTCTCCCTCTTGGCAATGATTGAAGGTTGCCTAACTTCTTGAGTCCAAGTTTATCAGGTCTTTACATGGTGGATCTTCCTTCAGATTAATGGGAGCAATATTTAGTTCGGTGCTTGATATTTAATGTTGAATGTAAGGACTCTCTTTTGAGGTTTCAGGTAATAGGACCTTTAAGTTCTTGATTGGTTTGCCAAGCACTTTATTAAAGCAATAACATGAGCACAATCAAGATTTTCTTGAGATTATATAAAATGGTGCATTGATTTAGAAAATTAGAGTAAGAAATGCAGAAAATGTCCTTGCTCTAGTTATTAGAAGTTTGGATTGCTCAACTCATGTGGAAGACACATAAGGTGCTAAGTCTTAACAATTGACAATTCTCTTCGGTAGAGTTTAGGCTAGAAGCATCCAATATTAAACCCGTTGCTTTTGTAGAAGGGAGTATTTTTACACATTACAAATGGGATCTTTTCGAGTACGAGTGCTAATATGGCACATCCGTATTGGTCGGTCATGGGAGTCATATTAAGGCACCTCATTGATTTATATGCAATGATCTCTTAGATAGGAAAATTTTAATCTAACAACGAGTGTTACAGTAGTACTTAATATTAGATTAGTATGTTTCAACCCACTATTGAGTATTACTTTAATTGTGTATCTATTTGGGAGAAGAAAATCACCATCTAGTAAACATTCATCATCTCGAACATATATATATACACACACATAGATATATAATCATATACGAGAGAGTCTAAAGTCATCGCAGGGATATAAAAGGCAAGTATCACAAAATAGTTATTACAAACTTAATAAATGGATCACTCATCCTCAAATCTAAAATAAAAGGTAAATAGTTGACGTTTTCAGGTAAACTGCTACAGTTCAGGCTCTACTTTATGTACCAAATCTGCTCCAAGCTCATGATCTACCGTATTTGATTTATAATATGATAGGGCATAATAAACAAAAGAAAAACAAGTGATTAGACTTTAAAAAGTCTAAGTACAATTTAAAGGTTAGTAATATTATTTCATTTTAACATATATCACAATAAGTATTTACAATTTAAATTAAGCGGAGCAAATATGCAAGAAAATAAATTATAAGTAAAGATAGTACTAAAAGCTATAAGATGTGTATATAATCCATAATAGACTGCTTAAACCTATATCAAATAGGTTAATAAAGTAAGTATACGATATAATGACATCTAAGTAAAATAGAGAAATCATGTATATGTCCAAGTAGGGAAAATGCTAAGTAATAATGAAAGACAATGTAAACAAAAATATAAGTGATAAGTAAAACTGCACTGCACAAATTATAAGTAATGATGAAATGGTAAGCCGTTGTAGTACAATAAGTAAAGCAATTTCAGTCTTATAAGCTAAATAATCTAAAAAGTATAATTATAAGACTATAGTAAATATTTATAATCAATGAGTTGTGAGATATGCAATTTAAATTTATTTATCTTGTATTTTGTCATGTGAGCACAGAACAAGTGAGGAGTCAAACACGTCTACTCAATAATAATGTATGCAAGGTCTTTTGAAAATACACACATTCCCTCTCATAAAAATTATGTGATCTTCTGATACTCCAATAGCCTGCCTTAGCTCAATAATAATTGTACAGTATAATCCACCATATGACATCGCTTAAAAGAATGTTTAAATGTTTAATTTTTATTTTATGCACAAAGTCTTAATGTATGATTTCAATGATTTAGTCTCAATGCATTGCAGCATTTCAAAAAAATTCAAATTATTGTAAATCGTGGTTGATGCCCTAGCTCCTTGTTTTAGTCCCTCGTCATGATGATGAACAATGCCGGGCAGGTCGACCCAACCCGAGCGACGCTGCCCATCGAGCCACAAATTTATGTACCAAATTGATCAGGAAAATGTGAAGAATTTGAATATGTAATAATAATTAGGTTTCATTAATTGCTTTTTTTAATTATATGCTAATTAACTTAGAACTTGATTATAATATACCTTGTTGGTTAATTATCCAAACTTGTTTTTTATAATCTTGTTTTGTTCATTAGATAGAGAAGAACCATAATATTTTTTAAAATATTATTTTTTATAATTAAGCTAGTTAATTATGCTTTAATTATTCCTTATGATGATTAACTTAAATTAAGAGTTATAGAACTCCAAAGGTAGTATTCTTATTATCAATCCCTTCCTTATGACGAGCAGATCAATATTATATGCTTAAATTTCTATTTTAAATTCATTTGAATCAAAATAACTTTCATATCTCATAAATGATAATTTTTCCCTTAGATTAGTTTATGCTAATCCTTAAGGTTTAAACCACTATCCTTGCTATCTAATATGTCCTTGATCTTATAAGATATGTTAAATTAACTTAGATCCTTTTAAATTGAGTTCATATTGATCCAATCTTAGTTTGAAGGATTTAAACCCTAATTAGGGCTAAAGCTTGATTAATGATCATTATCACCTCTTATAACCCTACTTATGCTTTTAAGGTGTCCCTACACTCCTAAAATAACAACCTACCTATTAGTATAATTGATCTTAGCTATATAATTATAATTTGCTAAGTCACATTTTGTGACTTGAAGTGTTATGCCTTTTCATTTCTTTAAGGTTAAGTAACCCACCTTGGTTGGATAAGTGTCCTGTAATGCCCCATCCCGTCACCGCACGTAAATGAGTGAAATCACTAAACAACTAGTGGTAGAATGGTGTGCTACTCGAGAAGGATTGCTGAACCTCCCCAAATAATCGCTGAATATTGAGCTACTGGACTAATATTTAAGATAAGCGTAAAACCTTATCTTAAGTATTAGATAATATAGTATATACATTATATTATGAGTAGAATGTGAGGAATCTTGTAGCGCCCCGCCCCGTCGCCGTGCGCAATAAATAAGTATAATCAGATCTGTGGCAAAGTGGTGTGCCCCTCGGGGAGGAACATCATGTCTCCCCGAAAAGCTGCGAACCAAACCCATTTGAAGGGCTGCTAACTCAATCTCAAGGAGGGTTGAGAGCTAAAACTTAAGATAAGAGTAGTATCCTTATCCTAATTATTAGACCAATACATATATTAGATGTAAAACACATAAGGAATCTAATATATGTATAAGACATCAGCTTTTCCAGTATACTGATCACATCATAATACTAAGTATAAGTAGTATATAACAAAGTGCGGAGGCTAAAGTAAACATCCAGAAATATTCATCACAGAAGTTTAATAAAATATTCATCTCAGAATAGAAAAGAAAAACACATCCAGAATTGTTATAAATTGTGTATTGAAATATATAAATAAAAGCTAACCACTAAACTAAAATAAACTAAGCAAAATAATAAGATGAAGAAGAGTCCACTAGAGCTCTATGGGCTTCTCTTGAATCTCCTGGGTGTTCTCCTGAGCTGACTCAATATACTGCTCAAGATCTAGTAAATTATTGGATCCCAAATGTACCCTGTATTAGATAATAAGTTCAACACATCCAAACTAATCTAAATAGTTCTAGTTATTCATTTAGCATTTACATAATGTAAATAAAACTACAGAAAAACTGTAAAGTAACTAAAAGTATAGAATATTATAAAATTATACAAAACTGAAGTAAAGTAAAGATGTACTAAAAACTGAATACTGAAAGTAAATAAAAAAAATAGCAATGGATCTAAAATTGAGTAATAGCACGTAAAACTATGATGTATACCACTGAAATTGTGCATCTAAATATGCCACAATACTATATGCTACTGATATGCAACCAAAATATCACTGAACTACTATAAGTCGTACAGTCCAATGTCTACATACATCTATTTGGGAACTGCAATGCCGATGCATCCTGAAATTCTCTAGTTAATGTATGCAACATTCAGTAACCCATAAATCATCATTAGTACTCATACATTATTACTGATACTCAACATCATGCTTATACTCATGCTCATGCTTCTAAGCTACATGAGATAAAATTTAGAAAATGTTTTGAAATCTGATAATGAATTCAAGGTCTTTATTATGCAGAATCCTACTAAAAGGATTCTGACTCCTAAATTATGATCTCAATAATTAGTTAAAGTTGAGAGTTTACTTAAAAATCATTAGATGGGATGATTGTATACACATATTTAGCATGTTTCCAAGAAAGGTGGTTCTTAACACTTAGTTTGATTAAGCCACCTTAACGAAATGATCTTCGATAGGAGGCATCATCCGATGGCGATTTGTATCTCAAGCTAATTCATTAAGATACTTAGCTCATAATCACACTCAGTATCCTAAAGAAGGTGACTCGAATTACTTAGTTTGTTTAAGCCACACCTATTGAAGCGATATTCGCTAGGAGGCATGACCCGATGGCAATTTATATTTTAATCAAACTAAGGAATGAGTCCCTATTTATAACACTCTTAGTCTTAAAAGATTTACTCCAATAGGACTGTATTCGTCTAATCCCTCGGGATAGCACCTGGTCATAAGTCCACATGGAAGTGAATCAACCAATCATGAATACTACTGAAGTAATCCAATACTATTGGTATACCATAATATACCAAATTAATAATCTGGGTTCAAAAGATTCTATTTAATCAATAAGGATTATTAAAGCTATTAATCCTTACTCTAATGGGTGAGTCCCACATATGACTCCAAGGATGTGATCAAAAGATCACTCAATATTAATTTCTACCATAAAGGAGAAGTTCCATTCTAACTGCTTTAGGAGATTCCTATCACAATGTATCAAGTTCAACTTTTAAGGTTATGAAGAATCATCTAAGTTCCTACCTCAATAAATTATAAAAGTTCTTCCTACCTCAATGTATCAATAATTAAGATTTTTAAATATTTCAAGAATGATCCTAAAGCAAGACCCTTAAGATCTCACTCTTCAACTCCTTAAGTTAACATTCACAGTTTACTTATTATACTTGGATTAAAGTGATCAGATCAGATGATTAAAATTCATTTAATTCTTTTTTATTCTATAATTATGGGATAAAATCAAAGATATTATTAGAGTTAGATTATTTTATAAATTATTATAATTTTATTATTCATCTTATGCTAATAGTCTTATATAAGATAAAATCAAAGATCTAAAGTTTAAATTCAGATGATTTTAATCACACAGATTTAATATTAACCTTAGCACTTCTAATTTAATAATTTAAGATCAATACTAAATCAAATGTATTATTGGAATACTGTCAATTGAATTATCTTTCAATCAAGTTAATTGATTAAGTGATCAATTTTAGATCTTAATCAAGACAAGTTAGGGTTTAACCCCTAACCTTTCCACCATTAAGACCAAATGTTAATTTAAAGGTCATTGATAAATCAATGTATTATTAGTGTATCATTTACTTAATCAAATTCTTAAGATTATTATGTTCAAATATAGTTAATGTCAATCTAAGCACATTTAGGTGTCCAAATAAATGTTAAAATTCTCTAACATACATCCTAAAATCATATAAGCATAGAAATGTAAAGTTGACATAAAATGGAAGGTAATTAAGGCTAACTAAGTTTTAAATCAAACCAAAGGAGTTAGCAATTAATTACAAATCTAAAGGACTTAGGTTTTATGCCATTTAATTGTTGAGATATACTTTGGTTAATATAAGCAATCAAAGATCCTATACTTTCACATTTGGCACAAGACAATTAAGATACATAATAGGTTTTGAGCACTTGTTAAAAATGATAAAGTTTCAAATTTAATTTAAACATAGAATTTTATGCAATGCTCAATTTTAACTAAAGTCAGGCACTACGGTGAAGTTTTGGCAATTTCAGCTAAAACGGTAAAGTTTTAACCTTAGGTTTCATGCCATTTTAATTTGATATAATTCGGTTCCACTAGGATCCTATAGACCTTAAAATGCAAGAACGCTGAAGTTTTGGCTATTTCAACCATTTCTGGGTAGTTCTGGAATTTTCTGGTCGCTACGACGCACTATAGCACATTTTGTTCAAAAGTCAGGCGCTACTGCGCGTTGTGGCGCGCTATAGTGCATTGCGGCATGCTACGACTGGTTTCAGCACTGTGGTGCACTACAGTGCTTCCAGGCACTGCGGCGCGCTGCGGTGGGTTTCGGTGCTTGACTCGAAAGGCGGTTGCTACGTCGTGTTGCAGCTTGCTATGATGAATTTACATTATTTTCATCAGATTATATTTTTATACAACGCAAGATTATTAAGACGCTGTGGTGCACTATAGCGCGCTACGGCGCTCTACGGTGCGTTACAACGTGCTATGGTGAGTTAGTTTCTGCAACTCAGGCGCTACAGCGCACTACAGCGCCAGACGGTAATTTCGCATGTGCAAAACCCGTAAAGAACCTACTTTCGAATCCAAATACTCTCTATTTTGGGGGCCTCATAAGTGGTGTCATATAACGATGGTAAGGTCTTTCCGAGACCTTTCCATTGATACCAAAATCGACAAAAATGGATCATCCAAACTATACGAACAATGGAGATAAATGTTCTGGTATACAAAAATAAAGGAAAACTGAGCATTTATTTTGCAAGGAAAACTGATACCTTAATGAACTTTCATGGCTTCAATACTCAAATATGGACTTCTAAAGATACAAATGTGCATACAGAGAAATGAAATGATCAAGGAAGAATAGCAAATTGGTACCTTTAGCCTTTAGGAGAGGAAGAAGAAACCTTGATTTTTTCAAAAACTTTGGAGGAAGAGAGCTCCTTTTTCTGCACAAGATGCAGCAATGGAAGAATAGGGGAGAAGAGCTTCAGAGCCTTAACTTGACAGTAAAGAGGAGACGAAGAGCTTAGCTTTCTTAATAAAGGAGAAGGAAGAAGGGGGAGAGAAGCATGGGCTAAGAGGGCGAGGAGGATGGCCCTCAACCATCCTTGTGCCTAAGGGAGGGAGGGGCGCCGAATATAGTAAGGGGCTGTGAGGAGAAAAATAATTAAGAAAACTGATTTTCTTAATTAAATAAATATTTATTTATTTTTCTAAATTGCTAAGAATTTAGATTATATAAATGCGCTCTGAAAATTCCCAAAAATTCACCTCTAGCTAATTTAGGGGTGAGAAGTTCAACGGTGAAGTCGAAATTTGATTCCGTCGATTATTTAATTATTCTATTTTCGTGTGCATTTAATTATATTAAAATATTCGTGAAAATCTGACGACTTCCAAATGCATCCAAAACATCACCCCTAGCTAATTTGGTGGTGACGATCGCAATGGCGAAGTCAGATTTCAATTTTGATGTCAAATTAAATACATCAATTTCATAATTAATTAAATATTAAAATAATCTAAAATATTTGATTTAGCTCTGAATCGCACCAAATCTTTGGAGATTGGGTCTAATGACTGGATGAACTTAATTAAGATACGATTAAGCTAAAATTAAGTTGGGTATCAACCTTGTGTTATTACAAATCTAATATATATATATAAATATAATAGTATTTCTAGTATACTAATCACATCACAATACTAAGTATAAGTAGTAGTAAACAAAAAGTGCAGAAGCTAAAGCATACATCCATAAATATTTATCACATAAGCAAAATAATACATTCATTCAAGAAAAGAAAAAAAAATACATCTAGAATTATTACAAATAGTCTACTTAAATAAAATAATAAAAAATAATCTAATGACTAAATTAAAGGTAAGCTAATGCAACAAGGTAAATATTGATGTAGAGTTAGTCCTCTAGTGCTCCACGAACTCCTTCTGGATCTCTTATGAAGCCTCCTAAACTAGCTCCACAGGCTGCTCTAAATCTAGTAAATTGTCAGATTCCAAAAGTATCACGTGTTAGACAATGAATCTAACACATCGAAAACTACTATAAATAATTATAATTATCTAAGGTTTAACATTTAAGCGACTAAACAAATAGTAGAAAATCACTAAAATAGGTGAAAAGTATGAAGCTATACAAAATTGAAACGTGAGGCAAAACGGTAGCTGAAAGACTAAGTACAAAAAACAAAAAATTATAAAAAAGTCAAAACTGAATAAAAGTTGAAATAAAATATTATGATGTATATCACTGAATATGTATCTGATTATTCCATTGATTTATGTTATCATCATCCATTTGGTGCCTCATGCATCTTAAGGAACTCTAATATCCATGATACTTGTTGTATCCCATAGGTCCTACTGATATTAATGCATGCTGTGTCCTGTAGGTCCTACCAATATTGATGCATGCTGAATCCCGTAGGTTCTACTAATATTGATGCATGCTGCATCCCGTAGTTCATAATGCTCTTGATGTATATACTTATACAATTATGTCAATACTTTCCAATTCTATATGATGCTTAAAAGAACAAAAATCAATCAAAGAATAATGATCAAATTTAACATTTACTGATTTTTTATATTCATCTTAATAAGCTCACAAACTATATTCAGATTTTAACCATAAACTGTTAAAATCATATTCACAACTTCGTAATTATTATATAATGGAAGTGCATGTACATATGTAGTAAGTACTTAAAAAAGTAAATTTGAATTTCTTAATTTGTTTGACTGTACTTATCAATGCACACAAAGATAAGGAGACAAAACCCTTTTACAATTTATTCTCTCAAACTAAGATATTCAATACCATAGTTGATACAATACTTTGAGTACGTTCTAAAAAAGGTAACATAAATCGCTTAATTTGTTTAATTGCACTTATCAATGCGTACAAAGATAAGGGGATGAAACTTTTTACAGTTTATTCTCTTAAACTAAGAGATTCAATACCTTAATTAAACATACTATGAAAGTGAGATGTTTGTCCTAATCTGAACTGCACTTATTAATACGCACATGGATAACGGAATGAAACCCTTTTACAATCTTATTTAGGACAAATTAACCAATTATATGTCCTACTGAATTAAATTAGTCATATGAATATGAACTAAAATCTTCACATGATAATAATAATATTATCATTTCTAAACTGGCTAGTTTAAAATCCAAAGAATATCAAACTAAATGAATCCACACTCCATTATGGTGAGTTCTACTCAAAGGTTCCATAGAGGTGACATGAAAGTCATTCAACTTATGGAACCTTTGAGTAGTTGAATGACTTTCATTTTTTGAGATCTTAAGGGTTCATCTAAGCTCCTCCTCAAAATCTAACAATAAGCTCTTCCTATCTTAATAGTTTATTTATTTTAAGGTCTAACAATTGATGGAACTGAATCATTAATCTTTCAGCCTTAAAGCTCTAAGTACTAAAATATGCAATTATTCAAGTTGTAAACTAAGTTATAAGATTTCGCTTAAGATTAGCATACTAAGCTGGATTATACAAATCAGATGAATAAACTCATCTAATTATAACCTATACTACAATTATGGAATACATTCATATGAATTATTAAGGGTTGGTCATTTTATAAATCATTCTTATTTTATTATTTAGTTTATGCTAATGGTCTTTCTTATGAAAAAATCAAAGATCTAAAGGTTATATTTAGATGAACAATCATATAAGTTTGTTATAGATCTTAATTCTTCTAATTTAGTTATTAAGATTAATAGCAAATATGTAAGGTTTGATTGGAGTTATGCAAGTTCTCTAGTGTCCAAATGAAGTATCTTATTCAAATCAATTAAGTTAAGACTTAATCTAATCAAATTAGATTTAATCCCAATTTAACCAATTTAAGTTTAATTACATAGACATTGATCGACTTATAAGTCAATAAGCTCATTATCTATTATTGATGTCCAAATCAATGTTAAATCAATTATTGATTAAATTAAGCATTTTTTTGAGTTCTTTAGGGTTTAAATATTGATTAATGATAAATAAAGTATTTAAGTGCCAAATTAGAGTTCAAGTTCTCTAACATGCATCATACTATTAATAAGGTATATAAAAGTTTCATTATTCAAAACAGAAAGTAATTAAATCTAAAGATTGCAGTTATAATAATTTAGCATAAAATATTTAAGCGAATCCTTTAGGAAAAACATATCATTTAGGATAAGAAGTAGATTTTATATTAAAAACACCTCTGTAATTTACATTATTATGGTTCTAGAGTCATTAAAATACAAAAAATATCAAATTTGGGCAAAACTGTACAGTTTTGCACACTACGGCGCGTTGTAGCACCTTCTGGCCAAGAGATAAGCGCTACATTGCCATATTTCTTGAGGCGCGGGCGCTATGGCGCCAGACATTCGAAATGCAAGCGTCGCAGCGTGTGACAGCATTTTTAGGCACTACGGTGCAAGATTTGTTGAGCCGCGGGCACTGCAGCGCGCGAGAGCGCTTTCTGGCGGAAAATCAGTCGCTACGGCACTCAATTCCCCGATACACGGGCACTGCGGCATGCTGGAGCACTCCCTAGTCCAAAGTCAGGTGCTACGGTGCGCTGTAGCGCTTGATGGTGATTTTTCCTAGGCAAAAAATGGAACGTGTCCCCTTTTTTACTCAAATACTCTCGATTTATGACACCTCACGTGCGGTACCTTATACCGAAGAAAAGGTCTTTCTAATACCTTTCCATTGGTACCAAAATTGGCACAAAAGGAGTACTCTAACTCAATAAACAATGACACATTAGTTGCCTAATTAGAGAGTTATTATTATTTAACAAAGCTTTCTAATTAACAGATTGTTCTTCGATCATTCTCATTCAAATCAGATTGAGGCTCGATAATCAATCCTAACAATACACAATGGATGAACATAGAGCATTTAAACTGAAACATTGAGAATATAAGTACTAGAGAGGTACAAGAAGAAGTATACGAGGGTACTTGAGCTTGTAAAATGGAAGGAGATAGGGTTTGTCAAGAGCTGGTGAGGAAGGAGCTTCACCTTCTTTAGCTTCTAGAAAAGGAGGGAAAAGGGCTAAAGATTCTCTGGGAACTTGGGGGCTTCTTCCTTCAATAACTGAGTAAAATGGAGAATGGAAAGTTGAGGGAGGTGCCTTTAAGGAGAATGAGAAGGAGATGATAGGAATGAGCCGGAGAGGGAGCAAATCCTCTCTCATCCACAGCATGGGGAAGGAGAGGGGGGGGCTGAGCCCCTTGCATGCGCCAAGAAGGGAAGGAAGGGGAGGGAGTCGTTCACAAAAATGGAGAGGGGGAATGGGTCCATGCGCAGGAGAGGAAATAAAAGATTTTTAGAAATTAATTGAATAAATTTCTAATTTTAATTAACACATTTCTCGAATTAAAATTGGATGAATAAACGAATTCTGAAAGATTCCAAAAATTTACCCCTAGCTAATTTGAGGGTGATGAATGCAACGACAGTCAGATTTCGATTTCAATGATTATTTAATTATTCTATTTTTCAGGGTATTTAAATATATTAAAATATTTGCAAAAATCTGATGACTTCTAAAAACTTTCAAAACATCACCCCTAGTTAGTTTGGGGGTGACGAGCACAATGGCGAAGTCGAATTTTGATTTTGAGGTCAAATTAAATATCTCAATTTTATAATTAACTAAATATTATTAAAATAATCCAAATATTCGATTGAACTCCGAATCACTTTAAATCTTCGGAATTTGGCCCTAATGATCACATGAACTCAATGGAATGATAATTAGAATGTGATTAAGCTAAAATTTAGCTATGTAACAACCTATAGTTGTTATAGTCTTCCCTTAGCATGAACCATTGTGAGTAATGAAAATCACTTAGTTATAAAGCTCCTGAGAAGGATTAGAACCATTGTTAGTTTATCCTAACCCTTGTATGTAAGATTGTATATGAAGGTTTAGTTACAAAACTGCTCAATAGTAAGCATAGCTGTAACAACTTTAGTGTTGTTACCCGTTAATTAGTAACCTAATCAATTTTCTTTCTCTTATAATGCTCTTATAATAGTGTTAAGAACATCTACCTCAAGTTTTATGCAATTTAGAGATCATTTAAGATTTTCCAACATTCCCAATTTTCTTAATAATTCTAAGATTATCTATTTTATTTTGATCTCAGAATCAAAATCAGAGTCCCCCATTGGACTCATAACACTCAAATTAGTCATGGGTGGTATTTTGGGAGTGTTTGGAAGTCGTCAAATTTTCCATATTATTTTAATAATATTTAAATGCTCAAAAAATTATGATAATTAAATTGACCTCCGATCAAAAATTCGATTGTATTTTTTAGTTCCTCACACCTAAATTAAGTATGGGTAAATTTTGGGAATTTTTCGGAGTTCATTTGATTATTTCAACTTAAGTACATAAATGAGCTTAAATTAATTAATAAATAATGAATTTAAATTAAATTATATAAATATTATTAATATTTTTTTGAAGGCAGTATTTAAATATGCACATATCTACCATCTAGCTCTAAGCATGGGATAGATGTATGCTTAAATCTAACATGTTGATTTAATATTGATTGGATCCAACGACTTGGATCTAAGCTATTAAATCCAACCATCATATCAAAAGATTGATCCAACTATCTAGATATACGAACTGTATACCCATGTCCCTGCTAGCCACCGTGCTCCTAAAACCACAGAGAGGCATACGTCCGACCTTTGCCGACCCCTACTAAACCTCCTCTTTCCTTCCTTTAGCCTTTGTAACTCTATTATTCATCCCCATTTTTTCGAAGACAGCTGCTAATCATGAGAAGCTTCTGCGTGTCATTCTCGTATTGCTAAGAGAATATAAGTTGTTTGCTAAGTTTTTAAAGTGCGAATTTTGGCTCAACTCTATGGTATTTATGGGTCACGTAATCGATGCTGAAGGCATTAGAGTCGACCAAAGGAAGATCCAAGCTATTAAACAGTGGGTGAAACTCAAATTTATAATTGAAATTTGCATTTTTCTAGGACTTGCTGGTTATTACATAAAGTTTGTTCTTAAATTTTCCCAAATTGCCTCTTCGTTAACTCAGTTAACTAAGAAGGAAGTTCCTTATATCTAGAGCACAGCCAGTGAGGAAGCTTTTTAGAAGTTAAAATAGTTATTAAATTATGCCCCAGTCTTAGTACTATCTCAAGAAGGTAAATATTTTTAGGTTTATACCGATGTCTCTAAGGTAGGGCTGGGTTGTGTTCTGATGCAAGATTGATGAGTAATAGCCTATGCCTCTATATAGCTTATGCTTAATGAGAGAAATTATAATGTGCATGACCTAGAACTTGTAGAGGTAGTTTTTGCTCTTAAGATATAGAAACATTGCCTCAAAGTTAAGTGTGAGATATTTACTGATCACCAAAGTTCAAAGTATATCTTCACCCAAAAGAAACTTAACTATCATCAGTGTATATGACTGGAGTTAATCTGCGATTACGACTTGAAAATTCAATATCACCTGGGTAAAGCTAACGTGGTAGCTGATGCCCTTAGTCGTAAAGCGGCTTTGTCTTCTATTTGTTGCAATGATTCTTTGATTGAAGATTTTGAAAGATTGAATCTTGAGCCGATCAAATCTTCCAATTTGTGCATTGTATTATTTATTATTCAATCTGAATCATCTCTACGATGGAGGATTGTTGAAGCCCAGAAAGAAGACACTAGTTATTCCAATCTAATTTCTGATATTACTAGGGTAAGAGATCTAAATTATGTCTTGATATCGATTGTGTGATTTTATAAAAGGCTAGGTTATGGATTCCTAAAAGCCTACAATTACAAATATCGTCTGAAGCCCATAACTCTGGCTACATTGTTCACCCTGGTAGTTGTAAAATGTATCAAGATCTAAAGAAATCATTTTTGTGGTCTAGCATGAAGAGAGATATTATTATTTTCATTTCAAATTATTATTCCTATTCATTAGTTAAAGCTGAGCATCAGAAGCTTAGTAAACCTCTCAAACCCTTAGTGATTTCTAAATGAAAGTGGTCTGATATTTTCATGGATTTTGTTATGGGTCTACCTAAGAGTAAACCTGGTTTTGACTCAACTTGGTGATTATCGACAGATGAACCAAATCATCGCATTTCCTTCCTATTTGCCAAACCAATTCTATAGAGAAGTTAGCCAAGCTCTACATCAAGGAGATCATTCATTTGCATGGTACGATGAATTGTATAGTTTTAATTATAGACAATATATTTACTTCTAGATTATGATCCACTATTCAGCAAGACCTGGGAATGAACTTAGCTTTGAGTACTGCTTTCCATCCTCAGACTAATGGTCAAACTGAGTGTGTTAATCAGATTTTGGAAGATCTTCTGTGCTCTGTGTTCTTAATTTTAATGGATCTTGGGAAGATCACCTAGCCTTAGTTTGAGTTCACATACACTAACAATTATTAGTTCAATATTTGTATGGCTCCTTATAAAGCTCTTAATGGAAAGAGATGTTCTACTCCTATTGTATGGACGGAAGTAGGATAATCTCATCTTTATGGTTCTGAATTAATCAAGGAGACCACTAGAAAAGTTCTTTTGATTAAGCGCAATATGATGGCAGCTCAGGATAGACAAAAGAAATATTATGATGCTCATCATCGTCCGTTAGAATTCCAAGTTGGATGTCATGACTATCTGAAAGTTAGTCTGATGCGTGGTGTGCAAATGTTTGGTGTGTCATGAGAGCTGATTCCGTGATACTTTGGACCCTTCGTAGTGATTGGAAAAGTTGGAATATCTTCATATAGGTTGGATTTTACTGAAGACTTTTCAGCTATGCATAATGTATTTCATGTTTCATAATTAAGAAGGTTCTTGCTTGATCTAAGTCAGTAAGTTCAAATTCTAGCAATCAAATTGCAACTCAATATGACTTTCATCTTTAAACCCATTGCAATTTTGGGAAGAGATTTCAAGTAGTTGAGGAACCACAATATTCTTATTGTTAAAATCCACTGACATAAACATTTAGTTGACAAAGCCACGTGGAAAAATAAGAGGATATGCGAAAGAAGTTCCCATAGTTCTTTCCTTAATATTGTAGTTTAAGTTCTTTCATTTTTTATCGTGTTTCTTTTAACTTCCTTTGTGCATATTCAATTTACGTGTTTTTATTGTTGTATGTTAAGGGCAACACCTCTTTTAAAGAGGAAGTTTGTAACAACCCTAATGTTATTATCTATTAATTAGTGATCTAATCAACTTTCTTTATCTTCTAATGCTCTTATAATTATGTTAAGAGCCTCCACCTCAAATTTCATGCAATTTGGAGATCATTTGAGATTTCCCAACATTCTCGATTTTCCCATTAATTCTAAGATTGTTTATTTTATTTTGACCTCAGAATAAAAATTGGAGTCCGCCATTGGACTTATCACCCCCAAATTAGCTATGAGTGGTATTTTGGGAGTTTTTGGAAGTCATCAAAATTTCTCCGATTATTTTAATAATATTTAAATGCTCAGAAAATTATGATAATTAAATTGACCTCCAATCAAAAATCTGATTGCATTTTTGAGCTCATCACCCCTCAATTAAATAAGTATGTATTTTTTGAATTTTTTGAAGTTTGTTTGATTATTTAAATTTAAGTAATTAAATGAGTTAAATTAATTAATTAAAAATGAATTTAAATTAAATTATATATATATTATTAATATTCTTTCCAACAACATCAATTCAAATATGTGTGGATCTACCGTCTAGCTCCAAGCATAAGACAATTGTATGCTTAAATCAGACGCATTGATTTAATATTGATTGGATTCAACGACTTGTATCTAAGCTATTAAATCCAATCGTCAAATCAAAAGATTGATCCGACAGTCCACATATTCAAACAATATGCCCCTGTCCTTGTGTAACAACCTTAGGTTGTTACTTAGCTGAATTTTTAGCTTAATTGCATTCTAATTATCATTCCATTAAGCTTATCTGGTCATTAAAACCAAAACCTAAAATTTTGGAATGATTCGGAGCTCAATATTTGAAATATTGTAATAATATTTAAATTAATTATTAAATTGAGATATTTAATTTGACCTCAAAATTAAAATCTGACTTCGCCATTTGTACTCGGCACCCCCAAATTAGCTATGGGTGATATTTTGGAAGTGTTTGGAAGTCATTAGATTTTTCTTGAATATTTTAATATATTTAAATACCCCAAAATATAGAATAATTAAATCATTGAAATAAAAATCAAACTTCACCATTACGCTCGTTACCTCCAAATTAGATATGGGGTGATATTTTGAAAGTGTTTGGAAGTTGTCAAATTTTCTCAAATATTTTAATGTATTTTAAATTCCTCAAAAATTAGGATAATTAAACTGACCTCCAAATTAAAATTCGACTTCGCCGTTGAGTTCCTCACCCCCAAATTAGCTATAGGTGAATTTATAAATTTTTTAAAGCGCATTTATAAAATCTAATTTATTTATACATGAATTAAAAATTAGAAATTTATATTATTTAATTCCATTTTCTTATTTTTCCCTCTACACATGGACCCATGTAACAACCTTAAGTTGTTACTTAGCCAAATTTTTAGCTTAATCATATCCTAATTATCATTCCATTAAGCTAATCTGGTCATTAGAACTAAATCTTGAAATTTTGAAGCGATTCAGAACTCAATCCAATATTTGAAATATTTTCATAATATTTAAATAATTAGAAATGTGAGATAATTAATTTAACCTTGAAATCAAAATCCGTCTTCGCCATTGTGCTTGTTACCCCCAAATTAGGTAGGGGTGATATTTTGAAAATATTTGGAAGTCATCTGATTTTCACAAATATTTTAATATATTTAAATACCTCAAAATATAGAATAATTAAATAATCTTTGAAATTGAAATATGTATTCAACATTATGCTCATCACCGTCAAATTAGTTATGGGTGATATTTTGGAAGTATTTGGAAGTTGTTGGATTTTTGCGAATATTTTAATATATTTTAAATACCCTAAAAAATAAGATAATTAAATTGACCTCCAAATTAAAATCTGACTTCATCATTGAGTTCCTTACCCCCAAATTAGCTATGAATGAATTTTTAGAATTTTTCGGAGCCCGTCTATCAAATTGATTTTTTAAAGCATTAATTAATTAAATTAAATTAAAATTATCAAAAAGAAATTCATTTATACTTCTTTTTTTTCCTTGAGCCTCTTCTTCTCCTGCGAACGCTCTTCTCCCCTATGGAGAGAATGGGGCTTCAGCCCCCCTCCTCTCCATTTTCTGCACAGGTCCTTTTCCCCATACTTGTGATGAGATAGTTCAAGCTCATCCCATCCAAAGCAGTGCCCTCCTTTCTTCTTAAAGCTAGCCCCCTCAGCCTTCATTCTCCATTTTTCTCAAGCTACTGAAGGAATTCTCAAGCTCTCAAGCTCCAAAGAATCCTTAGAAGAAACTTCCATTTGCAAGCCGAAGTACCTCCCTTTTCCCCCATTAGTTTGATCTAATGGCTACTTCATTTTGTTCTTATACTTATTTTGTATCATTAAGTGTAACAACCCTAGATTATTACTATGTTTAATTCTCAACCTAATTAAGTATTAATTATAATACCATTGCTTTTAGAATTTCAAATTAAGCTAACCATAAAAATTTGAAGTCAATTGAACTTCACTAAGTCAAGTTAGCATTTTGATCAATCTAGATGCCCTAAATTAAACCTAAAATATTTTGATCTCAGAATTAAAATCTGATTGCATTTTTTAATTTTTTACCCCCAAATTAGCTAGG
Source organism: Gastrodia elata (assembly GCA_016760335.1). Classification (NCBI taxonomy): domain Eukaryota; kingdom Viridiplantae; phylum Streptophyta; class Magnoliopsida; order Asparagales; family Orchidaceae; genus Gastrodia; species Gastrodia elata. The sequence goes on along the minus strand of CM028684.1, from coordinate 23,540,389 downwards.
GATAAAAGTTTGGTAAGATTTTATAACAACCCAAGTTATTACCCTAGACAATTAGGATAAATCCAAGTCTTAATTTTGATCTTAATGCACTAATTAAGTCATTAGTAGATCACCACCAGGATCTAGTCCAAATCAGAGGTCAAATGAATCAAACTCTGATTTTGGAAATTTCAGGAACCCTAGAAATTGATCTAATTATTTTGACCTCAGATCAAAAATCGAACTTTGCCATTATGCTCTTTGACCCAAATTAGCTAGAGATGATATTTTCGTGGCAATCGGAAATCATCAAAATTTTATTGAATATTTTAATAATATTTAATTAATGGAAATTAAGATATTTAATTTGACCTCAAAATCAAAATCTGACTTTGCAATTGCGATCATCACCCCTAAATTAGCTTTAGGTGATGTTTTGGACGCATTTGGAAATCGTCGGATTTTATCGAATATTTTAATGTAATTAAATACCCTGAAAAATAAGAAAATTAAATACTTGTCGAAATCGAATTCCGACTTTGCCATTGAATTCCTCACCCCCAAATTAGCTAGGATGAATTTTTGGAATTTTTCGGAGCACATTTATAAACTCTAATTTTAAAAGCATTAATTAATAAAATAGATTTAATTAACATCTTTAAATATCCAATTTTATTAATTTTCCTCATTTCTCTCTCCTAGCTGGCACCCCCCTGTTTCCCATTCAGCACCCCCCCTCCCCTATGCACACAAAAGGGGCAAATCCCCTCTTCTTCTCTTTTTGGCCGATGCTCTCCTCCATGCTTGGGATGGGATAACTCCTTCCCATCCCATCCAAAGCTATCCTCCTCTTCTCCTATAAGATGGAAGCTCAGCTCTCATTTTTTCCCTTATTACCAAGTTGAGCTCCTCTCCTCCTTCCTTCATTAATGTGCTGCTGAAGAAACTCTCAAGCTCCCAAGTTCCTGCAGAAAATAGAGTTTCTTCCTCCATCTTCTTCCGTTTGAAAGCCAAGGTACCACCTTTCCCCCATTGAATGGATTCAATGACTATTTCATTTCACTCTTATGCTTATTTTGCATCTTTAGAAATCTGTGATTTGCAATGTGGAAGTCATTAGAGCTAATTAAGATATTAGATTTCATTGTATATAAAATCCTCTATTTTCCTTCTTTCTGCATACCCTAACCAATAACCCCAATATTTGCATAGTTAGAATAATTATTTCATGCCGATTTTGGTATTAATGGAAAGGTCTCAGAAATACCTTTCCATCAGTATATGGTACTGCACATGAAGTGCTCTAAGTTGAGAGTATTTGAGCCCGAAAGATGGTTCGTTGCAGTTTTCGCACATGCAAAATCACCATCGGGCACTACAGCGCGCCGTAGCGCCCGAGCTTCGAAATCGGGTCCGCTGTAGCGCACCGCAGTGCTCGAGCTTCGGGTTGAGTCTGCCATTGTGTACTGCAGCGCGCCATTGTGCACTCCAGCGCACCATTGTGCGCTCCAATGCGCCATAGAGTGCTCCAGGGCGCGCAACGCCCAAGTCTCAAAAATTAGGTTCGCCATAGCGCGCCGCAGCGCCGAAACCGCTGCAGTGCGCCGTAACACCCAGAACTATCCGGATTGGTCTAGAACCGGTTGAAATGGCCAAAAAATTATAGTATTTGAATTGTAAGGACATTAGGACCATAGTAGGGCCAAAATATATTAAATTTGAACATATTTTAAGTAAAGTTAAGAATTGCATAAAAATTTATATGAATTTTAAATATATAAAAGATTGGGTTTTGCCTTTTTAAGAAAATAGAACAATAACATTGAAATGACGATAACTTGATTATTTGAACTCCAGATTAAGAAATTCAAGATGCTAACTAGGTTAGAAATTTAATGCCAACAATAAACTAAAATAAAATTTGGATTTTAACCTCTAGAAACCCTAGGTTGACCAAAATACCCCTAACTCTAATAGGTCATAATTTGGCCAAATGAGGTCAAATTTGGGTATACTCCCAATTAAAATACTCAGTGTGATATAGGAAAGATATAGCCACTGAGTTTGCCAAATTTTGATCTCAAATGTAAAAGTTAGATTTTTAACCCCTCTTAACCTTAAAAATAACCCATTTATACTTAAACTTAGAACACTCATAACTAATCCAATAGATCTCAAAATTTAGTGTTCTTAGAATCTATAGAATTCTTGAGCAGCAAGCATCAATAAACTGTGCAAATTTTTATATTCTATCAGGAGAAATTACTAAATCGCCCATTGGGTTAAATTTCTTAGTTTGAACCTATAGTACCCATTTTTTGTCCAAATTTGGTGTACTTACTGTTTATCTTCATGTAAAACAATAAGAAATCATTTGGCAGTAAGAAAATCTAATTTGGAACCCTAAATAAAAAGTAACTTTTTAGACCTTTAAGTGAGGCAAATGATCATTTTGCCTAAAATTTAGGTTAAGTGTTATTAACCCTTAAAATATCTTTAAAATTATTAAAATCAATAATAAAATCGATTTAAAATAATTTAAGAACCTATAACCTCATAATTAAGTAATTTGGTAAAATTTTTCCCATTAAAGACTTTAAAATTCCATAAGTTATTTCATTATGAACTTCTTAAAATCTACACTTCACATTAGGATCTTTTCCTTAAGATTAGAAATAGATGCTATGTTAGATTTCATTTATTGAATAAAGTGGGTTATTCAATGAATGGAACCTTAGTTTTATTAGTTTCTTGATTTCTTTACTTTAATTCTGATTATTTTATTTTTCAACATTAGATTAAGATTAAGATAATCATTATATTAAGCTTAATTGTGCTTAATAGAATTTACATTGATTATTAGTTCACATTTAGACTTAAACTTTAGTCCATAAACTTTACCCTTTATATTATGTGATTAAACCCAATTCATGGTGTTTAATGCATAATTCCTAGATTTAGTGAATCTTGATTAGATCTTAGCTTAGGATGTCTAAATTTAATAATTATGATGTAATGATTTCTTATTTAACTTGTTGTCAATTCTGATTAAACTAAATTAGAATCTGGTCAATTATAATTGCCTTTAACTTATAATATCGTGCTTCTAGTTACACTCGATAGTAAAAATTGGAGATCCTGAACTTGTGTAACTTAGAATAGTTAGAATAGTTTAATAGATAACAACTGATATCACCATGTGTAGTAGACTCCCTTGCTTACTATTATTTTACTTGTGCTTTCGCATTCCTTGTATTGTGTGCCTTATTCCTTGAACATATCATACAAGATAATATTATTGCATGAAATAAAAATATAGAATATTTAAGAAAACATTGCATTGTGTTCAGTTACTTGTTGATCTGGCACATTTTACCCTACTCGACAGGGATAAGGAGAAAAAAGGAGTACTTGCCATTATTTATTGAGGAGTGTTGTGCTAAGTTTGGAACCCGTATAGTCTTGCAGATGTGCTTGACTCCTCATCTACTTCTGGATGTATTCACAGAAGTAAAGTAAATAATTAAAATATTTCTGCATATGTATATTACTTCCTTTTCAGTTTAGTTTCTATTCTGTTATCTTGGCCTAGCCTCAGATGACACAATGAATATACATATACTTATTACAACAGGCTAGATTATCCCTCTTCTGATATGACAGTCATTACATACCTATTTATTATTTACTGTTCACTATTTACTATTTATCATTTACTATTGTACCTTACTTCAATCAGCTTTACTTTATCTGCTTACTTATTTATAGGATGCTATATTTTATTACTGCTTACTATATATATCACAGTCATATTATTTATTTTTAAATCAACATATCTCATATGATTATAAGTGTGGCGCCCCAGCCCTTGATCCGCAGGATTAGACCTAAGGGATGGTGTGCCACTCTGGCAAATCCTTAACTTATCATTGGATTAGGTGAGATCCACAATCCACTAATAAGGGAAGGACATGCACAGTATGAATATAAGGATCAATCACTAAGTCTAATAAATATACAGAGTGCAGAAGCGATATGAAGTAAAAATTATATCCATTCACCATACATTAAGTAAGAAACATTAATATAGCTAAGCAAATAATAAAGGACAGAAAGTAAATACAATCACAGAACCTATATTATTATAACATTTTAATTAAAGTTTAAAAGACTAAAAATGATAATATCACTCATCCTCAAATAAAGAAAAAAAAAAGGCAACTAGAGGTCTTCTGCACTAGAGTGCTGCACCTCTTCTAAGTAAAGCTCCTCCTCAGGCACTGGCTCCTTAAACTGAACAAGATATGATATTATCGATTTCACAATGCCAGAGCCCCAGCCAATAACAAAAAAATCTTATTAGACAAATTGTCTAAGTATACTTTAGGTAGAATATTCATTAAATATTTATTAATACCACCATTTTACTTTATACAAAACCAAACATCTATCTAGCATAGGAGTATGTAAGCATATATAAAGGAAATATGATAAGTTATAAACATAGCATTTATAACTAAATAATAAGTGAGGAAAAAGCACACATCAAGCAACTAAACCAGGAACAGATATACATATATAATACAGTAAGTGAAAGTACTAAAAGAAAAATCTAATCTTATATATGTTGATGATCATACAATATATGCTGGTTTAAAACATAAATTTGAAAATGGTACATATAATAAGCAGTAAAGTATAGCATCCTATATATGTATCTACACGAGTAAATAGGTAAATAGGAAAAATACAGCTAATTGAAATAACATGCGTCATCATCATATTATACAGTAAGTTGAAAACTGAAAAAAAGTGTATAACTGTCATATCAGAAAGAATTGGCCAATCCAGCCCAGTACATTCCCATAGCTTTTCTGGGCTAGGGCAGACATAAATTAACAGTAAGGAAAAACTGAAGAGGCAGATAATACTATGTAAATATCTTTTATTTATTTACTTTTGCTTCTGTGGACAATTTTAGAAACAGCTGAGGAGTTAAGCACATCTGCAAGACTGAGCGGGTTCCAAACTTAACACACACTCCTTCATGAGTAATGTTAAGCATCCTAAACTCTCCTTACCCCTGTCCATTGGAGTAATGTGTACCATAATCCATCATGAACTGAACCCAAATGCAAATATTTTCCTAATATTCTAAGTTTTCATTTTTATGCAATAATATTTTTCTTATATGACATGTTCAATGAATGCATAGCACAAAGTTCAAGGAATGCATATCACAAAATCAAGTAGTAAGCAAGGGACTCCATTAAACGTAGTGATATCATTTGTTATCTAATTTAAATATTCTAACTATTCTAAATTACACAAGTTCAAGATCTCAAATTCCTACTATTGAGTATAACATAGAAGTACATCCTTATATGTTACAAAATATTAGGACCAGCTAGGTCCGAATATGATTAATCAATATCGACTATATAAATCATCACGACCTAATTTATGAGTTTAGATGTTCTAAATTAAAAACTTGTCCAAAATCTACTAAGCTCTAGATTATAAATTAAACACCACGAGATTGGGCTTAATCACATAATCCCAAAGGTAAAACTTAAGATCTAAGTTAAATCTAACTATGAATTAATGATTGAGGTAAATCCTATTAAGCAAATCAAACTTAATAGGATGAATCTCCTATTCTAAATCTAATGTTGAAAGATAAAATAATCTAAATAAGTTGTAAAATCTAGAAATTAATAAAACTAAAGATTCATTTATTAAATAACCCCGTTATTCGATGAATGAAATCTATCCTACACTCTAGCCCTAATCTTATGAATAATCATATTATGAGGTGCTAAATTTCCTAAGGAAAAGATTTAGAGAAATTTTAGGGATTTTAATAAATTTGGCCTAATAGCTAATTTTACTCACTTAGAGGATTCTAATACAGTTTTAATACTTATTTTATTTACCTAGAAGATATTCTAAATTTTAGGCAAAATGACTGTTTTGCCCTTACTTAAGGGTCCAAAAAGTTACTTTTTGATTTAGGGCACCAAATTGAGATTTCTTACTATCAAATGATTTCTTATTGTCTAACATGAAGATAGACAGTAAGTACACTAAATTTGGATAATAAATGGGTCAAATAGGTCCAAACTATATTTTTTTTACCTAAGGGGCATTTTAGTAAATTATACCTAATAAAATCTAAATTTTTATGCAGTTTACTATTGGTTGCTATTCAAAAATTCTATAGAGTCTAAGAACACTAAATTCTGAGGTCTAAGGAATTAGTTATAACTATTTCAATTTCTAAGAGCAATTTGATAATTTTTTAAGTTAAGAGAGGTCAAAAAGCTAACTTTTCTATTTAATGTCAATATTCATCAAACTTAGTGGCTATATCTTTTCTATATCACACTGAGTACTTTAACTAGGAGTAGACTAAAATTGAACTTCAATTGGTCAAGTTATGACCTAATTAAGGTTAGGAGTATTTTGGTCATTTCTGATTTTTCTAGGGTTCAAAACTTAAATATTGTTTTAGATTATTGTTGGCACTAGAATTTTACGCTATCTAGCACTTTGAATTTTCTGATTTGGAGTATAATTGATTAAAATATGGTCAAATCAATATTTAGGTTTTAGGGACGATTAGGGATTAAATTATCATCTAATGCAAAAATTAAAAATTCACTTACACATTTATAGAGTGCTCCATTTTATTTTAACTAGGATCCTAGGATCTTTAAAATTCAAAAACTGTGAAGTTTTAGCCAATTCGGGACCAATCCGACAGTTCTGGACGTGACGGCGCGCTGTGGCGCCTTCTGGCAGAAAGTTAGGCGCAACGGCGCGCTGCGGCACGTTTGATGCTACGACGCGCTGCGGTGAAATTAGCATTGTGGCGTGCTGTAGCACTTTTGATGCTACGGCGCGCTGCGGCGATTAAACTTTTGAATTACTGTTCAATTACTTTACCTATTGATTTCAGATGGTTTTCCCGAAATGACGTCGTGATGCGCTGCAGCGGTTTGCTTCCATGCCCTTATTTTGGCTCTAGAAGTGCGATGGCGCACTGTAGTGTGGTACAGCGGATTCAGTTTGAAACTCGGGTGCTATGGCACGCTGTAGCCCCCGTGATTTTGCCTGAGCAAAAACCGTGAATGGTCAATTTTCGGGCTCAAATACTCTCAACTGAGAGCACTTCACGAGCGGTGCTATATACCGTAGAAAGTTTGAGACCTTTCCATTGATACCCAAATCAATATCAAATATTAAAGTTATTAATGCAAACAGTATAGTTAAAGGACTAGGTGTGCAGAAATTCGTATTAGCAGATTTACATATCATTCTTTATTGTCTACAAATTTTTATAAGTTCCAACATCTTAAACATGGCTTTATAGATATACAACTAAGGTAACACAGAATCTTAAACATACCAATAAGTATATATACAAAATGAAATAGCCATTGGATTAATAAATGGAGGGAAAGGGAGTACCTTAGTTTTCAAATGGAAGAAGAAGGAGGAGGAAGCTCTATTTTCTGCAAGGACTTGGGAGCTTGAGGGCTTCTTTAGCAGCACAGCAATGAAGGAAGGAGGAGAGGAGCTCAGCTTGGCAGCAAGGGAAGAAATGAGAGGCTAAGCTCCATTTAAAGGAGAAGAGGAGGCTGGCCTTGGGATGGGATATGAATGAGTTATCCCATCCAGGGCATGGAGGAGATGATGGTCAAAAAACGAATGAGATGGGGGGATATGGCTTACGGCTGAATGGGAGAGCAAGAGGTGCTGAATTCAGTAGGATTTAGGGAGTGGGGTCCACCTTAGGGAAAAGATGTAAAATGGATTATTTAAGGATCTTAATTAATTTAATTAATTAATGCTAAAGAGTCAGATTTTATAACGAGTTCCAAAAAATCCCAAAATTTCACCCTTAGCTAATTCGAGGGTGAGGAACGCAACAAAGAAGTCGAATTTTAATTCCGATGAGTATTTAAATTTTTTTTTTCGAGGTATTTAATTATTATTAAAATATTCGTCGAAATTTTGACGATTTCCGATTGACTCAAAAATATCATCCCTAGCTAATTTGGGGCAATGAGCGCAATGGCGAAGTCTGATTTTCAATTTGAGGTCAATTTAGATCCGTTAATTTCCAGAGTTTCTGGATTTCCCAAAAATTAGGACTTAATTTATTTGACTCCTAATTTGGACTAGATTTTAGTGGATGACTCATAATGACTTGATTAATACTTATGATCAAGATTATGATAGAGATTAGTCTTAATTGACAAGGGTAACAACTTGGGCTATTACAAACTCCCCCACTTAAAAATAATATTGTCCTCGACATCACTCAAGTGAAAAGAAAAGGCAAGAATAAAAACATGAATTGAATTTGAATCTTAGAATGCTAAGAAAGAATACCTGGATTCTCGAAGAGTCTAGGATATTTGACTCACGTATCGGGTTCCTTCTCCCAGGTGGCTTCATTGCGAGAATGATTCTTCCACTAGACTTTGATCATTTCAATGGCAAATATTTCTAAGTTGCTTGCGATCTCGGGCCAAGATTCAAATTGGTTCCTCGGCATATGACAGATCAGGCTAGATCTGAATTTCTAAAAACTGCACCAGGTGAGATGGATCTCTGAGGCACCTTCTTAGAGATGATACAAGGAATATGTTGTGGACTGCTGCGAAGTCATCTGGAAGGTCTAGTTTGTAAGCGAAAGCTCCTATTTTAGCTGCTACCTCGAATGGATCAACATAACGGGGGCTAAGTTTCCTAGCTGCTGAATCTGAAAACTCTTTTCATTAGACTGACCTTTAAGTAAGCGAAGTCTCCAACTTTAAATTCTAAAGGATGATGGTGAATGTCGCATTATTTACTCTGGCGGTCTTGTGCTGTACGAATTCACTGTTGAATCAACTGGACTTTTTTGTTTGTCTCTTCAACTAATTCAGATCCGTATAACTACATGCTGCCTATTTCTAACCATGCCAATGGAGTACTACATTATCTGCCATACAAGGCTACATATGGAGCCATCTTTATGCTGGCTTGAAAGCTATTATTATAAATGAACTCTACTAACGAAAAATGATCTTCCCATGATCCAGCAAAATCAAGTATACATAGACTAAGCAGATCTTCAAGAATCTGATTTACTCGCTCTGTCTGACCATTTATTTGCGGATGAAAAGTTGTGCTCATTGCTAGGGTTGTGTCTAGATCTTGATGCACGGTTTGTCAGAATTTAGAAGTGAATCCACTGTCTCTGTCAGATACGATTGTCTTGGGAATTCCATGCAATCTAATGATTTTTTTGATATACAGCTTAGCGAGCTTCTCAACTGAGTTTGTTTGCCGAATAGGAATAAAATGAGTAGATTTGGTCAACTAATCAACTATGACCCAAATCGCATCTGCTCTAGATCTTGCACGAGACAATCCCATAATGAAATCCATTGATATGTCTATCTATTTCCATTCAGGAACCTCAAGTGGATGAAGCAGACCACCGGGTCTTTGGTGTTTTTCCTTAACCAGACTGCAAGCGTGGCACTTTGCAATGAATTCAGCCACACTTTTCTTCATTCCTGGCCATCAGAAGAATTGCTTCAAGTCTTGATACATCTTTGAGCTTCCATGATGGATCTGGTATCCGGAGTTATGGCCTTCAATTAGAACTTCTTGGTGTATGGATTTAGGAATCCATAGATGATCTCCTTGATATATAGCACCTTTATGGAATCGAAGATCAGTAAGATGGCTGCTCTCGATAGCTTGTTTAAGATTTAGGTACTCATCATCTTTGGTCTGAGTAATAGATACATCTCTATGGAATGTGGGTTTGACGTTAATCATTGAGAGCATCGTACTCACTTGGTCACTACGTGTTGACTTGATGCCCAATTTACGAAATTCTTCTTCTATAGGACTCTTAGAGATGAGGGCGCTCAGAGTAGCGTGACGACTAAGCACATCAGCTACCATATTCACCTTTCCTGGATGATACTGGATGTTTAGGTCATAGTCACTAATCAGTTGTAGCCATCTTCTCTATCGGTAATTCAACTCCCTTTGAATGAATATATACTTCAAACTCTGATGATCTGTGAATATTGAGCGCTAAATTCCATATAGATAGTGACGCCAGATTTTTAATGCGAATACTACAGCAGCTAATTTGAGGTCATGAACTGCATAGTTCCTTTCATGAGGCTTCAACTGGTGAGAAGCATATGCATGACCTTCCCGTCTTGCATTAGCACGGCACCTAAGCCTATACCAGAGGTGTCAGTATAGATGTGGCGACCGGGGATCGAAGTTCGAGAGTCTTTAAAGAATAATTCATCTCAAATGGAAGTATATACATCTTTATGATTCAAAAAGGACAAAATAAAATAAAATAATAAGTCACAGTCCTTTTATACATAGAGCCAAAATATATATGAAAAGTTACAACAGCTTGAATATTTACAAAATAAGAAATAAAATATCTACATTCTTCTTGCTTATTTTAATTCTTCTTCTTTTAATTTGACAGATCTTCTAAGTTCTTTAATTATCAAAACCTGAAAAATTTAGTTTACCAGTCAGGTAGGAGTACGCAAATTATTCTTATAAGAATAAATCTAGCATCCTATAATAGGTATGAATCACATATGAAAATGACTAAAAATAAAACTGCAAGTAAAGTAAGCAATTTCCAAATGCAATTTCTGCCCTGCAAAATAGCTGTGAAAATCAACATATATGAAATAAATTTTATCAAAAGCATATGTAACAATAAGTCGAGTCCGAAGACCCCTAAGCCCAAATGGGTAAACCCATAGGCATAAATCTGTATGAAGCTTATCTCGCCACCCGTCGGTAGCTTACTCAAATTAGGAACTGATGGTGTATCTTTCGTCTGGATTTGCCTACTTTCTACAAGAGGCTAAATCCCTCCATATAACTCCCAAGGGCTTGCTAGCTAGCCCAATCTGTACAGATTCTAATTTTGCATTCCACCCTCCAAAGACAAATACCACAAAATATATATAAATTCTTTTTGTTACATGCTTTTTGATATAATTCTTTTGCAGATTAAAATACGGTAAGCAGTGCAAATAATACTCAAATGGAAAAATGGCTCAAATAAGAATACTGAAATAAGACTTATAAGTAAATTTGAGTACCTGATTTGTTTTGATAATTAAATTTATTAATTTAATGTTTTTATTATGATTTGTAGTATTATAATTATTTTGATTTACTTAAATTTATTTTTATTAAGTTTATATAATTATTTATGCCTTATAAGGTCAAATTGGGAATTTGACCTTATAAGGGCATTTTAGTAATTTTATTTTTAAAATAATACAAAATTTATGTTAGTTTATTGAATATTATGTTCTAAAGTTTTTATAGAGTCCAAAATTATCAAATCCTGATAGGAATTGGCTAAGTTATAGCTATTCTAATTTGGTGGTTTAATAATTAAGGTTTATTATAATTAAGGAGTGATTAGTGATTTTAGTCACAAATTTATTAAACTAATTATATATTTAGGTTTTAATATACATTATAAGTTATTTAAAACTGAAATTACTTAATTTGGATTATTATATTTGCTAATATTCACTAATTAAATTTTAGAATGATTAGGGTTAATTAGGAGATCTAATTGTTGGATCATAAATATTTTTGTAGTTTACTGAAATTTAGGATTTTCTGATCTAAATGGATATTTAGATTACTTAATTTGGAGTTAAATTGACTAACTTATGGCTATTTGAAGTTTCTAGGTTTAAATGTTTAATTAGAGTTAAGTCCTAATTGTGATTAGTCAAATTTTAATTCAAACAGCAAAATTAATACTTCTAAAATATTCTTTATAATTTTTTGAGTATTTTAAGACCCATTTTTGTTATGTTTGGGGTAGTATGTTCAAAGTTATGGCTAAATGAATTATAGTGGCATTTTTGTAATGATTAAATTCCTAAGAAAATATCATTATGTGAAATAATATTTTTACAGCCAAATTAATTGTATTTTTAAATTTTTCATATTTTTCTAATGAATTTAGTATATTTAATTATATGTTTTGGATAATTATTTTAGGAGTTATTTAAATTTAAAGTTTAGTTAATTAATTGAATTATATTATGATTAATATATATTTATTTTATTATATATTTTATGTTCATTTATTTACTATTTTTATATTTATATTATATTTATTTATAAAAATTTCTGTTATTATTATTAATGTGTATTTTTATTGATTTGATATATATATATATATATATTATTATTAATTAAATAAACATTTATTTTTGATTTGATTTATAAATATATTTTTATGATATTTTTTGGCTGCAGGTGGGTCCTACACGGCTGACGTGGAGGCAGCCAGCCACGTGTTTTCATTGGATGGTTCAAAGGAGTGGGTCCCACCGGGGTTGAATGGATTGACAGAGTCTGTCCCGCGAGACACGTGTCCTCGCGGGATTGGCCTGTCAACTGTACGCGGGGCCCGCGTGCTTTAATTGCGAATAAACGGACAAAAATCCGTGGAGACGGGTCGGGCTCGGGCCGACCCGGCCCGACCCAAACATTCCTTCTTCTTCTAATCGTGATCTCACCGCGAAACGACAGTTAGGGCATCCAAAACACCAGCCTAATCCTTCACGACATGGATTGGTTCATACCCCGATCGAAAGGTCTTGAAGTAACCTTTCGATCGGTGTCTGAATCTTGGCCGGAGGAGATCCATAGCTCCGGTAAGAGCTAACCCTAAGAGGGTCTATCGGCGTGAACTAAATAACGGAAACAACTGTGGATTTTATTCAAAATTGATTCGATCGAACCCGATCGATCACGATCGGGTCCGACCAAATGTTAATCCATGATATGCAATAAGTATACGAATTGAAATTTCATAAAAGGAATGAGAATCGAAGGAGATCGAGACGTACAAATATCAACGGCTATGTGGAAGAATCAAAGAAGAAAGTTCAGGAGTCCTTCTTGTTCAGGCACACACACACACCAGGTTGGAAGATCTGAGGTATGGAATCATTTTGGAAGCCTTTATTGACCTCGCGAATCCCTTTTTAGCGGTGGTTGCCGGATGTCGAGAGGTTCGAAGGACGCGTGCCTTCGTTCGCGACACGCGGAGTCGCGCAAAGAGGATGACTCCTCTACCGTCTGATTCGAGGATCAGACGGTCACAATTCTTTTGCCCGATGGTTCAAAAATGTTGACGGCGTTCACTTAATTGTGACGGCGCCGTAACTTTTAAATATATAAGTATTTAATTTATTTTAATTAATTTAATTAATTTAAACTTAATCTTAATAAATATTTTTCAAAAATTTTAAAAATATCGCTCCTAGCTAATTGAGATCTTCTGAGCACAATGGCGCACTCAGATTTTTGATCCGATGAGTATTTAATTACTCGAATTTTCAGGTATTTAAATAATATTAAAATATTCGTCAAATATTTACAACTTCCAAATGCGTTCAAAACTTCACCCCTAGCTAATTTGGGGGTGGTGAACGTAATGGCGGAGTCAGATTTTGAATCTGAAGTCAAAATTATTTAAATATTAATAAACAATTGAAAATGAAATTTTGGTATTTTACAATATATCTGGTAGTTTACATCTTCTTTAGGGAGGATTAGGACTGGGGCAGATGAAAATGCATCTTTCAGTGCTTGGAAAGCTTCTTCACAAGCTGCCGACCACTCAAATGCCACAGCCTATTGGGTGAGCTTGGTGAGCAGAGAGGCTATTTGGGAGAAGCCCTTCACAAACTTTCTGTAGTAATCGGCTAAACCCAGGAAGCTTCTGATGTCGGTCACTGATTTAGGTTGTACCCATTCTTAGATGGTGCTAACTTTGTTCTAATCTATTCTGATCCCATGAGCATCTACTACATGACCTAGGAAGGTGATAAATTCAAGCCAAAATTTGCACTTTGAATACTTGGCATACAGCTGGTGGCTTCTCAGTTCTTCCAATATTGTCCTGAGATGACCTTCATGTTCCTTCTTCATCTTAGAATATATTAAAATATCATCTATGATCATGATGACAAATTTATCGATGTATGGTTTTAAGATACGCTGCATTAAATCTATGAAGATGGAAGGCACATTTGTCAACCCAAACGATATCACTAAGAACTCATAGTGGCCATTTCTGGTTTTAAAGGCAGTCTTTGCTCTAAATCTTTTACTTGCAACTGATGGTACCCTGATTGCAGATCGATCTTTGAGAACACTTTTGCCCTGCTAATTGATCGAACAGATCATCAATGCGGGGTAGAAGATACTTGTTCTTTACTATTACTTTATTTAATTCTCTATAGTTGATGCACATCCTCATTAATCCATCTTTCTTCTTGACAAACAAAACTGGCGCTCCCCATGGGGATGAACTAGGCCTAATAAGACCTTTGTCCAGTAGTTCTTATAGTTGCTTGTTTAGTTCTTGCAATTCTTTGGGTGCCATTCGTTAAGGAGCTTTATAGATGGGCTGCGTTCCTGGAACAATATCGATTGCGAATTCCACTTCCCGTGTAGGAGGATGATCGGGTAGATATTTGGGAAAAACATCGGCAAATTCACAAACGACGGGGTTCTTAGATAAGGAAACACCTTCTTTCTTTTCCCCTAGTATTGTTACTAGGAATGCATCACAACCTTTCTGAACTAACCTTTTTGCTTTTATAGTATTGATTAGCAAGGCTAGAGTACTAAGGTTACCAATGAAAGATCTGGCCTTACTACCACTACCCAAGGTAATCTTCTTCTTTGTATAGTTGATAATGGCGTTATGTTAGCTTAGCCAATTCAAGCCCAATATTACATCAAAACTAGCTATGGGGAGAACTACTAACTTTGCTTCAAATTTTTCATTCTCAAAGAGGATTGATAGTTTGCATAATCGGTGAGCTGGCATTTGGGCTCCAGAAGGTAACCTAATGTTAAGAGGATTGGTTATGCGATACAAGGGTAGGTTAAGTGATTTTGCCCAACCTTCAAACACAAAGGAATGACTAGCTCCATTGTCAAATAGGATGTTGCAAGGTTTATCATTTATATAAATTGAACCTATTTACAGATATAATAATTATTAACTACGTTAAGCAAGTAATAACTGTAAAAATAAGATGGTTCAAGAGCGTGTACATGATACCACATGATTATCTTCAGCAGCCTCAACTGTAGTGAGGGTGTATATGCGTGTAGGGCCGGCAGGCCTATTGTTATAGGTCTGTCATGGAGGTGGCTGTGGTGCATTTGGGCAAGGAACATTGGTTGTCTCATGCCTTGCAGCTGAAGTAAGAGATGGTGTAGGATGAGTTGCCGCATGCTTCTGAAATAAGTTAAAGACTTAGCGGTGCTTGCAGTGGTCTATCTGATCACCGTCGATACTTTTTGTAGCCACACAGTGATAAAATCTGTGTCCTGGCCATCCACAGGTGAAGTATACACGACCCCCATCGTAACACCGACCATACGGGTGAGGTTTCATGCAACCATTGAACGGATCTATAGAGGGAGCTTTGGCCTTGAGTTAATATATTCTTGCTCACTTGGGAGGATTCTGCTGGAATGAAGTGGACCCGATACTCCTCTTGGGTCCTTCTCTAGCTTGGTCTTGCTCTACTAACTTGGCAGTTTCCAGTAGCTCCGCAAAGTTTGATATGCATAGAGGGATCACCTAGCTCCTGATGGAGGGTTGCAGACCGCTCTAAAATCTGTGACAGCGGTTTGGCTCAGTGGGAATTAGACTGATAGAGAACCTTGCGAGGCGATGGAATTATGTCTCATATGCAGATATAGTTTCATCTCATTGTTGCAGTTTCAAGAACATATCTTTCAAGCAATATTTGGCAGACAGGGGGATGAATCGAGCCTGGAACGCCTCAATGAATTCATCCCAGGTAATGTCCTCTAGTGGTACCTCGGCAAACTGCATGCTGCGGGTGGTGTCCCACCAATATTTGGCCTCATCTTGCAAAAGATGAGTAGTAAGACAGACTACCTTCGAGTCAGGGCACTTGATACTTGTCAGGTTCTTTTCTACCATTTTGATCCAGGTAGCGGTATCTACTGCGGAGAGACTCCTGTTAAAGGTAGGGGGTCTCAGGCGGAGGAAGCTATGTAATAGCCCATCTGTGGACTGTAAGTGATGCTAGTGAGAGCATTGTAACATCAGGGCACTTCGGTTGTGGTATAGTTTTGGCTTATCTGAGCTACCAGCAACTGCTCCAATCTATTGGCCTGCTTGGCCTGAGTATCGACGACCTTCTTAGCCTGTCTTTGGCTGGATTTCACTTGTTTGTGGTGGGATTCCACCATAAGTTTGACCGCCTCCAGTAAGGCACTTACTTTGCTGGAGAAAGTGTTGGAGGGAGCAGGAGAGGTGCTCTGTCCAAGATTTATTATCTTCTACTAGAGTCTGAATTAAAAACAACACACTTTTAGAAATTTAGAAAATAGGGGATCATAACATTTCACCTCTTTTATTAATCAGAAATAAAAATGAAACTATATCATCGGAAATAGTATATAAAATATCAGATAATAAAAGATAGCAACTGAGAAAATATAGAATCTATCCTATGTATTTTTCAGTGAAGGCCTGTGAAAAGTCAGCATAGGTCATCTTTCGGTGCAGGCGATTAGCTTCGTGTCTGAGCGCCCATTATTTTTGGGCCCACCACTCCTTGGCGTAATTTTGGAGTAGGAGCTCGATAATGCTGAGCCGGATACGATCTGGGTAACTTAGCTCGTCGAACATTTTGGTTACTCTTCGTAACCACTCTGTTTCTAGGATAGGGAAATTTAGTCCCCAGTATACAACATCTTCTAACAACCTTTCTAATATGCTAGCTCCCATTGGGGAGACTCCCTGGACTTCCCTCCCATATCATTTCATCATGAGCACATCAAATTTCCACTTATTCTCAAAGCGAGAATAGAAATTGCACACTGACATGATCGTGTAGTAGTATCCCTAGGTATCCAGATCAAGTATCATAGGAATAATAGTTCAATTCCAACTCCAATATACAAATGCAGAAAGTAAAGTATGTATCGTAGGAATGAAAGCTAAAAGATCTATCTGATATATCTATCGGTAAAGGCACGGTGGAAGTCCACATAGGTGACCCCCTTTGCATTTCTTCACGCCAATGGGTGAGTGCTCGCAGGTTGGCGCTCCACCAATCCTTGGCTCTATTTTGTAGGAAATAGAATACGATGGGGTATCTAATGTTGTCTGGGCAGTTAATAGTTTCAAATACAAAATTTGCCTGTTTCAGACACTCCTTGGCCACAACAGGGAGATCATATCCCCTGAATACACTTTGTTGGAGTAGTCGATATAGCACTCGTACATCGGGATCTGAAACTCCTTCTATGTACCTCTCGTGTTGCTGATGGAGTTGGATGATGTACTCCCACCTATCTTTAAATTGTTGGTAATGCCACCTAAGCATCATCCTTGCACGTCTAATGATTTCTAAGTTACATTAGTTTACTGATAATTTACTTGTGCATGCATTTCTATTTCTATACTCTTATTATCCTGAGCTCATAATAATAGTGCTTGGATGTAACTCTAGTATTTAGTTAGTGACTAATTGGCAGAAGAATTATCCATTAAATAAAGTGGAATACAAATTCCAATCTTACACCTTATGGAATTCTCTGATACTAACTGTGACGCCCCAGCCCCTGATCTGCAGGATTATACCCAAGGGATGGTGTGTCGCTCTGGCAAATTCCTCACTTATCATTGGATTATGTGAGATCCACAATCCACTAATAAGAGAAGAACATGCACATAATGAATATAATGATCAGTCACTAAGTTTAACATATATATAGAGTGCAGAAGCGATATGAAGTACAGATTACATACATTTATCATACATTAAGTAAGAAATATTAATATAGCTCAGCAAATAATAAAGGGCAAAAAGTAAACACAGTCACAGAATCTATATTATTATAATATTTTAATTAAAATTTAAAAAACTGAAAATAATAATATCACTCATCCTCACAATGAAGAAAAAAAAAGGCAGCTAGAGGTCTTCTGCACTAGGCTGTTGCACCTCCTCTAAATACAACTCCTCGTTAGGCACTAGCTCCTCAAATTGAACAAGATCTGACATTGTCAGTTTCATAATACCAAGGCCCCAGCCAATAAAAGAAAAATATTATTAGATAAAATGTCTAAGTACATTTTAGGCAGAATATTCATTAAATATTTATTAATACCATCATTTTACTTTATACAAAACCAAACATCTATCTAGCATAAGAGCATGTAAGCACATAAGAGAAATAGGATAAGTTATAAACATAGCATTTATAACTAAATAACAAGTGAGGCAAAAGCACACCTCAAGCAATTAAACTAGGAATAGGCATATATATATAATACAGTAAGTGAAAGTACTGAAAGAAAAATCTAATCCTATACATGCTGATGATCATACGATATATATTAGTTCAAAACATAAATCTCAAAGTGGTACATATAATAAGCAGTAAAGTCTAGCATCATATATATATATATATATATATATATATATATCTACATGTAACAACCCAAGTTGTTACTTGGCTCAATTAAGACTAATCTAAGTCTTAATTAGGGTTTTAAGTCACTAATTAAGTGATTTAGAACTCATCTCTGAAACCTAGGTCAAACCAGAAGTCAACTGAGTCAAACCAGAAATTCTAGAAAATCCCAAATCCTAGAAAATTGACTTTTTATCTAGACCTCAAATTAAAAATCTGATTTCTCCATTGCGTTCAGAACACCCAAATTAGCTAGGGGTGAAGTTTTGAAGTCATTTAGAAGTCGTTGATTTTTCATCAAATATTTTAATAATATTTAAATACCTGAAAATTCAAATAAATAAATACTCGTCGAAATAAAAATCTGAATGCGCCGTTGCGTTCCTCACCCCGAAATTAGCTAAGGGTAATTTATTGGAAATTTTTGGGATACATTTAATAGGGTAAATTTGATTAATTAAATTTGTATAATTTAAATTAAATAATTATTTAATTATTTAAAGTTAAACGGCGCCGTCATAATTAAGTAACGCCGTTATCCTAATTCTAATTCTGCCGTTTGATCAGACGGATCCTACGATCCGTCTGATCGAAAGATCCGACGGTCTGAAGACCGTCTTCTTCGTCCGGACCGCGGAAGACTCCGCGTGGCAGCAGGGATCGCACGCGTCGCTCCCGAGCTCGCCAGGCGTCGATCCGCCACTCTCGCACACAGATTAAACTCTGCGTTCGGCTGGATGCAATCCTTTGCGTAATCTTCATCTTCGAAAGTGCTCAGATCATCTAGATTGAACCCAGTACTCATCCACCGTCCAATTTGAGGTACCCTCTACCTTTCAATCTATGCTTCCAAACCTTAAATTTTTTTGTTCGCATGCCGATTTCATAGTCCTGATTGAAAATTTAGTGGACCCGATCGAGTCGATCAGGTCTGATTAGCTCGGATTTGACAAAAATGCAACAGTAGAAACCGTTACTCATCTTCTCACCGAGCGTAGGGAATCTAGGGTTAGGTATTGCCGGAGCTGTGTTTCAAGACCTTTCGATCGGTATACGGCTCGCCCTCCGGTGTAGGCGATTTCGCTGCCATTTTCAAAGCCCTAAATTCCAGCCGTCGGGTCAATCGCGCGAAGTCGAAGACCTCTCGGGTTGGGCCGGGTCGGCCCGATGCCCGGACCAGTGGCGTTTCGGCTGCCGTGGCGGGACCCACCTCGCGACGCGCTGCCAGTCGCAGTGCGACGCGTGGCACATGGGTCAGCTGCCTGGCCTGTGGGGCCCGCCCGTGATCCGCCAGCCAGTGGGGTCGCGCCACATGGCCTGGTCCTGCAGACATCTGGCTCGTGGGGCCCGCCGCGTTCTGCCCAGCCAGTGAGGCTCTGCCACGTGTCCTGCATTTAATTAATAAAATCAAATATATATAAATATATAACAGATATATTAAATAATCAAAATCATATATAAATATATATATATATAAGAGTTATATTAATTTAATTAAATCAGTAATTATTAATTAGATTAATACTAAACTTTAAACATTATTAACTCCTAAAATACTCATCCAAATTATGCAATTGAATATATCAAATTGATCAGAAAAATCTAAGGAATTTAATGATGCCATTTATTTTACTGTAGAATCAATATTTATCAAAGTGATTATTTAGGGTTAATTAAGTTCAACTTCATGTCTCAAAATTTATTTAGCTCATAACTTTGTACCCATTGATCCAAACATACCCAATATGGGTCTTAAAGTGATTAGAAAACCCTAAGGATTAATTTGATAGTGTTTATTTTGCTGTTTGGATTAGTTTTGCCTAATCACTTTTAGGTCCTAATCCTAATTACCCTAATTAGACCTAGATCTTCAATTGACCATAACTTGGTCAATTGAGCTCCAAATTGGATGATCCAAATATCCATTTAGATCAAAAAAACCTAATTAATAGTAATATATAAAAATATTTAGGATCGAATGGTTAGATTTGCTAATCATCCTTAATTACCCTAAATATTGATTAGTGAATATTAGCAAATTTAGTAATCCAAATTGAGTGATTTAAGTTTCAGAGGACTCATAGAGTTATTTAGAACCTATCTGTAAAATTGGATTAGTGTTTGAGTGATTAATTTTGTTAATCACTCACTAATCACCCTAAACCTTAATTAGGTTATAACTTAGCCAAATTAGGTCCAAATTGAACCTACCACATGTCATTTTGATCAATGGACTATTTGTAAACCATAGCCACTGATTTTGCTCAATTTGGACACTAATTAACAAAGTTAGGATTTTGACCCTTAATTAAGGATCCCTTAATTAACCCCTTTAAACCCTAGATCTTGTATTGGCCATAACTTGGCCAATACTTATCAAAATTTAGCAAATTTAAATTCTATAGAAAGCTTAGGCAGTAAAGAACAATAATCTGAAAGAAAATTTAACTTTGATTTAGCCAAATTACTAATCTACCCTTATGAGTCAAATTCACTAATCTGATCTCATATGGCTTAATAATCACCCAAAATTAATTTAGTTGCTGTCTAATCTTACATTAGACAGTAAGAATCACTTTCCAAAAGAAAATTTTAGAGTTTAAGCCCTAGATCAAAAATTTGATCTTTTGAACCCTTAAGTAGTGGAAAAATGATCATTTTGCCCAAATTTAGGGTTTAGCCTTTAAAAGCCCTAAATTCAATTTCTAATCACTAAAATTAGTAAATAGAATGATTTAGAACTGAAATTAATCAAATCCAAGTCTAAATTAGATTTTGATAAAAATCTCAAAATTTGCTCCTTAAGAAAAATTTCCTAAGTCTTAAGTGAGTGTTTCTTCTTCCTAAATCATTCTTAGATCTTTCCTTAGTTCTTTATAACATTAGTTAGGATTTGTATCTTAAGAGATACTCTTAGAAATTAAGAGCTTTAATTCCTAGGATTAGGAATAAATCTTAGGTTAGAATTCATCTATTGAGTAAATTGGGTTACTCAATAGGTGAAACCTTGAGTTTATTAGTTTATAGATTTTTCTTAGTTTATTAAATGATTATTTGATCTTTAAACTTTAGAACTAAGAATAGAGATCTATCATAATGAATTGATTTATCATTAGGATTTGCCTTAACTTAATCTGTGAGATTTGGGTTCTAAACCTTAGATCTTTAGTTATACCTTTGGATTAAGTGATTAGACCCCATCATCTGGAGTCTAATTCTTAATCTTTTCATCTTGATTTAGCTAATCAATATGAGGTTTGGGGTAAATTAAATTACAAAATTAGGTCGATTATTTATTCATTTTAACCAAATAGTCATCTTTTGATTAAGTTATAATTAGGACTTGACCAGTCCTAATTATCTTCAACTAGTATGATTCGTGATTCTAAGTTACAGAATGTGTAAAAATTAATGATTCTGAAACTTATGCAACTTAGAGTAGATAGAACGAATAAAATAGATAACAACGGATATCACATGTGTTTTAAATAGAGTTTCTTGCTCATTTTGATTTTGATGCTTCGCATTCATTGATTTTGAGCCTTATACCTTGAACATATATTATGTACTTAAGATATTTGATAAATATCTTATATCAACTTTGAACATTCATAAGCAGCATTATGTTTTTGTTTCACAAGTGGTTTATAAGGTGTAGCTTGATTAGTATACCTCTTCGATCAACCCGTTCGGGTCGGCAACCTTTCGAGGGTTTAATGTCCGACAGTCTATGGCCATGCCTAGTCTGAGTGATAGGATGGATAGACTCTTGCCATACTGACTATAGAGTCAAGATTCTGATATGGTTATACTAATTCAAGTACACTTACATTCAGTTCTGTCTTAGCTCATCAAGCTAAGAGTTTTTAGTGATGTTCAGTTCAGAGTTTCTTAGCTCATCAGGCTAAGATTTGCTAAGTTCGTGTTCAGTTCAGGTGACTTATATAGTCACTGTAGTTTCAGTTTACAGTTACTATTTTACTTATATACATTCTGCATTGTAGCACTATTTTACTTACAGTTTTCCTGCACTATATAGGATGCTAGTTCTACTTGCTATTTTTTTATGTTTTTAGGATGTTAGTTTGTTTCAATTTCACACTGTTAAAAGTTGTACGTCACTTAGCATAATTTTGTTTGATCATATGCATATTTAGGTTGTATTTTCTTACAGTTTTACTTTTTTTTTACTTACTTGTCTTTGTTGCAGTTGCTTGGAGGAGGTATGTATTACTTCCTATTTTTGCTTAGTTATAAACTGTAGTTTATAACTTATCACTGTTCTTTTGTACGCTTTTTCTGCACCTATTTTGCTCAGTTCTATTTTTATGGTGATATCTATTTAACTTAATAAAATTGTTTGCCCTAAAATGTGCTTAGACAATCGTCTAACTAGTTTTTCTTTTGTTGGCTGGGGCCCTACCATTATGAAACTGATAATGGTAGGCTCTGAGTTTGATAGAGCAGTTGATCCTGTGGAGTGCTTGCCATTAGAGGAAGAGCCCGTACTTGAAGATTTATAGCTTTAGTTTTCTTTTTTTCAGTGAGATTGAGAGTTCTTTTCAGTTCTTTTAAACTTATTAATTGTTGTAATAATACAGGTTTATATTTCTCTTTCAGCACTTTACTTATTCTGTATTGTTGAACTTATACTGTATTGGATGGATGTTATACTTTTTATGCTTCCGCACTCTGAGTTCATGTATAGTCATTTAGTGATAGTTCTTATGGATTGAATGGCAAAGTTCTTATTTAAGTTGAATTAGAACACGTGTCTAATTCAATTCTAAGTGGGGACTTTGTCATTTGGTGACCCCTCCACCGTAATCATGTTAACTTAGGGGTTAACAGGACCACGGCGGGGCAGGGCTGCCACACTACACAAGTAAATAAGTAAACAGAAAAAATACAACTAACTGAAATAACATGCATCATCATCATATTATACAGTAAGTTAAAAGTTGAAAAAAAGCGTATAACTACTATATCAGAAAAAATTGGTCAATCCAGCCCAGTAAATTCCCATAGTCTTTCTAGGCTAGAGCAGACATAAATTAATAGTAAAGCAAAACTAAAGAGATATATAATACTATGCAAATATCTTTTAGTTATTTACTTTTATTTTTGTGAACAATTTCAGAAACATCTGAGGAGTCAAGCACGTTTGCAAGATTGAGCAGGTTCTAAACTTAACGCACACTCCTCAATGAGTAATATTAAGCATCCTGATCTCTTATTATCCCTGTCCAATAGAGTAATGTGCACCATAATCAACCATGAACTGAACTCAAATACAAATATTTTTCTAATATTCTAAGTTTTATTTTCATGCAATAATATTTTTCTTATATGACATATTCAAGAAAAAATAAGCACAAAGTTTAAGGAATGTGTAGCACAAGATCAAGTAGTAAGCAAGGGACTCCACTAAATATGGTGATATTATTTATTGTATAATTTAAATGTTCTAACTATTTCAAGTTACACAAGTTCAGGATCTTCAATTCTTACTATTGAGTGTAACTTAGAAGTACGTCCTTATAGGTTACAAAATATTAGGACTAACTAAGTCCGAATATGATTAATCAATATCGACTATATAAATCAACTCGACCCAATTTATGAGTTTAGACGTTCTAAACTAAAAGCTTGTTCAAAATCTACCAAGCTAGAGATTATGTATTAAACACCACGAGATTTGGCTTAATTACATAATCCCAAAGGTAAGACTTAAGATCTAACTTAAATCTAACTATGAATTAATGATTGAGGTAAATCATATTAAGCAAATTAAACTAAATAGGATGAATCTCCTATCCTAAATCTAATGTTGAAAGATAAAATAATCCAAATAAGTTGTAAAATTTAAGAACTAATAAAACTAAGGATTCATTTATTGAATAACCCCATTATTTGATGAATGAAATCTATCCTACGATCTAGCATTAATCTTTTAAATAATCCTATTATGAGGTGTTGAATATCCTAAGAAAAAGACTTAGAAATTTTTTATGAATTTTAACAAATTTGACCTAATATCTGATTTTACTCACTTAGAGGATTCTAATACAGTTTTAATACTTATTTTATTAACTTAGAAGTCAATATAGGAGTTAAAGATACTTAACTTAAATTTTGGGCAAAATGATCATTTGCCCCTACTTAAGGGTCCAAAAAACTACTTTTTGATTTAGGGTATCAAATTAAGATTTCTTACTATCTAACATGAAGATAGATAGTAAGTACACTAAATTTGAATAAGAAATATGTCATATAGGTCCAAACTAGGTTTTTTTTTACTAAAGGGGCATTTTTGTAAATTATACTTAAGAAAATATCAATTTTTATGCAGTTTACTATTGGTTGCTATTCAATGATTTCATAGAATCTAAGAATACTAAATTCTGAGGTCTAAGAAATTAGTTATAATCATTTCAATTTCTAAGGGCAATTCGGTAATTTTCTAAGTTAAGAGGGATCAAAAAGCTAACTTTTCCATTTAATATTCAAATTCAGCAAACTCAGTGGCTATAGCTTCCCCATATCACACTGAGTACTTTAACTGAGAGTAGACATAAATTAGACTTCAATTGGTCAAGTTATGACCTAATTAAGGTTAGTGGTATTTTAGTTATTTCTAATTTTTTTGGAGTTTAAAACTTAAATATTATTTTAGATTATTGTTGGCACTAGAATTTTACACTATCTAGTATTTTGAATTTTTTGATTTGGAGTCTAATAGACTAAGATATGGTCAAATTAATATTTAGGGTTTTAGGGGTGATTAGGGATTAAATTATCATCTAATGCAAATTAGAAATTCACCTATACATTTATTCAATGATGCATTTTACTTAAACTAGGGTCCTATGATCCTTAAAATTCAAAAGCTGTGAAGTTTTGATAATTTCAGCTGGTTCTAGACTAATCCGAACAGTTCTGGACGCTACGGCGCGCTGTGGTGCCTTTTGGCAGAAAGTCAGGCAGGTTTAATTAATATTAAAATAATCCAAATTAATCTCTTAATTATTAATTAATTACAGAATTACTATTTAAACATCATTAACACTAATTATAATTAATTAACTACTAATTGTAATTAATTAATCACTAATAGTAATTAATTAAACTAATTAATTGGCTGAGATGGCAGTGGGCCCTCTTATGACACGTGTCAGCACCTGATTGGGAGCTGCACTGCATGTGGGCCCCCACTGGACACATGGCATGCCTGGAGGCTGCCATGTGGCTCTGTGGGCTCCACAGGAAGCTGAAGAGCCTCGGGTGACTGGGCAGTGGGTCCCACCTGACACATGGCACTGCCAGAGGCTGCCACGTGGCATTGTGGGCCCCACAGGGGAGCCGAAGAGCTGCCGGGGCTCGGGTAGTGGGTCCAACTTGACACGTGGCGGACCCAGAGGCTGCCACGTAGCGTTGTGGGCCCCACGACCGAAGCCAAAGAGCCACGGGGCTCGGGCTGTGGGCCCCACATGACACGTGGCTCGCTGGATGGCTGCTACGTAGCGCAGTGGGCCCCACGGCCGAAGCCGAAGAGTCGCGGGCTCGGTCGGTAGGTCCCACTTGACACGTGGCAGGTCCTGATGGCGCCACGTGGCTCAGTGGTCCCCACCTGGCTTACGCAAATCCGACCGAAGGCAGGGC
Source organism: Gastrodia elata (assembly GCA_016760335.1). NCBI lineage: Eukaryota > Viridiplantae > Streptophyta > Magnoliopsida > Asparagales > Orchidaceae > Gastrodia > Gastrodia elata. The sequence continues at coordinate 23,514,172 of CM028684.1, read as the reverse complement.
AGGCTCGGGTCGACCCGGCCCAGCCCAGACTTCATCTTCTCCGCTGAGGGGTCCCGAGGGCACCGGGCTAGAGCACAGCTTTTACCGACCTTCCCGGTGTCGGACCACCTCGTCAGGGGCTACACGTCAGTGGGTGGACCATTGCCGGAGGAGGTCGGGATCGCCGGAAAAACGCAGGTCCTAGGGTTCGACGTCGGGATCCCTAACGATTTCTACTGTGGATCCTGAGCCAAATCTGTTCGATCGGGTTGGATTGAGCCCGATCGAACCGGTTGATCGACGATCTATGGCATGCAATAACCTATTGAGGCGTTGGATTAAGGATTGCGTGAGTAAAAAGGGGGGAATCGAAGGTACCTGATCGACGGTGGACGAGGAGGCTGGGTACGATCCGGACGAGGCAGAGGGCTCGGGCTCGGGGAGGTGTAACCCGTGGGTCGGGGGTGCCGGGGAGGCCCATATAGGCCCTTGGATGGACCGGCTGAGGCGGGGGAGGCTGCCGGTTGGCCAGGCGAGCGGCGGGCGTGCCGCGGGGCTCGCGGGCGACGGGGCTGAAGACGAAGGCCCGTGGCCTCCGATCCCGCGACACACGGACGGCCAGGATCCACCCGGACCGCGCGTCGCGGATCGTGGCGGTGAGCCGCTTGATCTGCGCGGATCAGACGGTCTGGATGGAACCGTCCGATCGGACGACGCCGTTAGCGCCGTCCACTTAAGTTGACGGCGCCGTCAACCAAATAATTAAATATATATATATATATATATATATATATATATATATATATAAAACAAAAATTTCAAACATGTTTTTCCTAACTATTTCAGAGGTGAGGTACGCAATTGTGAGGTTGGATTTTCGATCCGACTAGTATTTTGATTCCTCGATTTCCGGGGCATTTTTATTATTAAAATATTCGTCGAAATTTCGATGACTTCCGATTGACACGAAAACTTCACCCCAAGCTAATTTTGGGTCAATGAACGCAATGGAGGTGTCCATTTTCCAATCCGAGGTCAATTTAGATAAGTCAAATTTTAGGATTTTTGAATTTTCTAGAAATCAGGATTTGATTCATTCGATCCATTTGATTCCTGACTTGGGGGTAGGCCCTAGAGGTTGACTCCAACTAACCTAATTAGCACTTATGATTATATTTAATATTAAGATTAGTCCTAATTAACTAAGATAACAACTTGGGTTGTTACAGCTGCTGACTCAACCTCAAGGAGGGTTGAGAGCTAATACTTAAGATAAGAGTAGTATCATTATCCTAAGTATTAGACCAATACATACATTTGTTATAAACACCTGAGGAATCTAATATATATTTAAGATATCAGCATTTCTAGTATACTGATCACATCATAATACTAAGTATAAGTAGTATATAAATAGAGTACAAAAGCTAAAGCAAATATCCCGAAACATTCATCACAGAAACTATATGAAAGTATTCATCTCAGAAAAGAAAAGAAAAACACACACAAAATTATTACAAATATTTTACTGAAACAAACATAAAAGCTAAGTACTGAACTGAAATAAACTAAGTAGAAAAGTAGTGAAACTGGAGGAGAGTTCACTAGTGCTCCACGAGCTCTTCCTGAATCACCTAGGTGTCCTCTTGACCTGACTCAATATACTGCTCAAGATCTAGCAAATTACTGGATCCCAAAAGTACCCAATGTTAGACAATAAGTCTGACATATATAAGCTAATCTAAATAAATCTAATTAATTATTTAACATTTACATAATATAAGTAAATCTGCAGTAATACTGTAAGGGTAACTGAAAGAATAAAACAGTATAAAACTGAAGTAAAGTAAAGCAAAACTGAACTATAAACTGAATGCTGAAAGTAAACCAAAATAATAATTAATTTGAAACTGAGTAATGATTTGTAAAACTGTACTGTATGTTACTGAAATTGTGCATCTGAATATGTCACAATACTGTATGTGCTGATATGCAACTAAAATATCACTGAACTGTTATGAGTAGTACGGTCCAATTTATACATACATCCAGTTGTGAACTACGATGCCGATGCATCCTGAAATTCTCCAGTCAATGTATGCAATATTTCATAACCCATAAATCATCACTGATACTCATATGTAATCACTAATACTCAACAACATGCTTATGCTCATGCTCATGCTTAGAAATCTGATAATGAATTCAAGGTCTCCATTGTCCAAAATCCTGCTAACAAGATTCTGACTCCTAATTTCTAATTCGACAATTTGTTAAAGTTGAGAGTTTACTTAAAAATCATTAGATGGGATGATTATATACATATATTTAGCATGTTTACAAGAAAAGTGGTTCTTAGCACTTAGTTTGATTAAGCCACCCTAACGAAGCGATCTTCGATATGAGGCATCACCCGATGGCGATTTGTATCTCAAGCTAAGTTAATAAGATGCCCAACTCATGATCATACTTAGTGTTCTAAAGAAGGTGACTCGAATTACTTAGTTAATTTTAGCCACACCTATTGAAGCGATCTTCACTAGGAGGCATCACCCGATGATAATTTGTATTTTAATCAAACTAAGGAATAAATCACTATTTGTAACACTCTTAACCTTGGAAGATTTACTCTAACGGGATTGTATTTGTCTAATCCCTCAGGATAGCACCTGGTTATAAGTCCACATTATAGTGAATCAACCAATCCTGAATACTACTAAAGTAATCCAATATTATGGGTATACCATACTTCACTAACTAATAATCTAGGTTCAGACAACTCTATTTAATCTACAAGAATTTATCAAAACTTTTAATCTTTATTCTAAATGGGTGAGTCCTACACAAGGCTCCAAGGGTGTGATCACTAAGATCACTCAATAATGATTTCTACCATAAGGGAGAAGTTCCATTCTAGATGCTTTAGGTAGTTCCTACCACAAGGTGTCAAGATCAACCTCTAAAGTTATGAAGGATCATCTAAGATTCCTACCTCAATAAGTTACAAGAGTTATTCCTACCTCAATGTATCAATAATTAAGGTCCTTAAATATTTGAAGAACAATCATAAAGCAAGACCCTTAAGATCTCACTTCTATACTTCTTAAACTAACATTTAAGGTTTACTTATTAGTCTTGGATTTAAGTGATCAGATCAGATGAATAAAATCCATCTGATCTTACTCTATTCTACAGTCACGGGATGAAATCAAATGTATTATTTGAGTTAGATCATTTCATAAATCATTACAATTTTATTTTTCATCTTATGCCAATAATCTTATATAAGAGAAAAACAAAGATCCAAAGTTTTTGTTCATATGATTCAATCACACAGATTTAATATTAACCTTAACATTTCTAATTCAATAATTTAAGATCAATACTAAATCAAATGCATTATTAGAATAATGGCAATTAAATTATCTTTCAATCGAGTTAATTGATTAAGTGATTAAAGTTTAGATCTTAATTAAGACAAGTTAGGGTTTAACCCCTAACCTTTCTACCATTAAGATCAAAGGTATTAATTTTAAGGGTCAATGATAAATCAATATGTTATTAGTATAATATTGATGGCAATTTCAGGTTTAGATTAAGTATCATCTACTTAATCAAGTTATCAAGATTTTTATGTTCAATTGTTATTTAATGTCAATTACACATACTTAGGTGTCCAAATAAATATTTAGAAATTTCAAACATACAACATAATATTATGAAAGCATATAAATATAAAAATGACATAAAATGGAAGGTAATTAAGACTAACTAAATTCTAAATCAAACCAAAGGAGTTAGCACTTGATTACAAATTTAAATGACTTTGCTTTCATACCATTTAGTTGTTAAGATGTACCTATTCAATACAAGCATTTAAGGATTCTATTATCTAGTATTTTGCATAATACATAATAGGCTTTGAGCACTCATGAATAATGACAAAGTTTTAATTTTAATTTAGAATTTTATAAAATGCTTAATTTTAACTAAATTAGATTCAAATTTGATAAATTCAGTCCCACTAGGGTCCTAAGGACCTTAAAATGCGAAAACGGTGAAGTTTCGACCATTTCAGTCATTTCTGGGCAGTTTTACAATTTCTGGGCGCTATGGCGCGCTGCAGCGTTTTTAGCGCTGGAGCGCCCTGTGGCGCTTTTGGCGCTGTAGCGTGCTGTGGTGCTTTTGACACTGCGGCCCGCTGTGGCGCGCTGCAGCGGTCCAACTCGCAAAAATACTATTCAATTAATTTATTTTTCATATTTCACTTAGTTTTCCTAAAATAACGCTACAGCCCGCTACAGGGCGCTATGGCGCGCTGTAGCGGTTCATTTGCGAGCTACTGTTCAATTAGTTTTAATAACTTATTTTATTTGATTTTTCCCAAAATAGCGTTGCAGCCTGCTACAGCGCGCTATGCGCGCTGCAGTGCCAGACGGTATTTTCGCCAGTGTGAAACCCGTAAAGGCCTCATTTCGAGCTCAAATACTCCCAATCCAGAGCATTTCATGAGCGGTGTTATATATCAATGGAAAGATCTTTCTGATACCTTTCTATTGACATCAAAATTGGCACAAATGAAGTATCCTAACTATATGAAAAATGATGATAAAGACTAGGGTATACAAAATGGATGAAAAATAGAGCATGCGATTTTCAAAGTAATGAGATGTCTCAATGAGCCTTAATGGCTTCCATACACCGTAATGAGTTTTTAAAGATATAAACAAGCATGGTAGCAACATGATGAAGATAAGGAAGAGGAAAAAATAGGTATCTTAGCCTTGCAAGGAGTGGAGGAAGAAGGAACCTTTGCTTTCTTCAAGAACTTTGGAGGAAGAGAGCTCATTCTTCAGCACAAGATGCAAAAATGGGGGAAGAGATGAGAAAACTTTAGCAAGAAGAAGAAGAGGGGCTGTGCTCTCCCTTTAAAGGAGGAGAGTGAGAGGGAGGCTCCATCATGAGCTAGGAAGCTAGGATGTGAGGGGGCCATCTTGCTTGCCTAAGGAGGGCATGGCTAAGAGGAGAGGGAAGGATGGCCTCAAGTTGCTTGCATAGGAGAAAATGGGGGGGGGGGGGGGATGGCCAGCCGAAATTATAAGGGAGGAAAGATGAAATAAATGCAAATTAAGGAATAATTAATTATTATTCATAATTTTTAATTTATTAAAAATTCAGGTTAAATAAATGTGCTCCAAAAAATCTTAAAAATTCACCCCTAGTTAATTTGGGGGTGGGAAATTCAACAGCAAAGTCGGATTTTGATTTCGATGATGATTTAATTATCATGTTTTTCCGGTGCATTTAATTATATTAAAATATTCGTAAAAACCCGACGTCTTTCAAATGCGCCCAAAACATCACCCCTAGCTAATTTGGGGGTGACGATCGCAATAACAAAGTTGGATTTTAATTTCAAGGACAAATTAAATACTTCAATTTTCTAATAATTAAATATTTAAATAATCCAAATTATTTGATTTAGCTTCGAATCGCACCAAATCTTCAAGAATTGATTTAAATGACTATATGAACTTAACAGAATGATAATTGAGACATGATTCAGCTTGAATTAAGCTAGGTAACAACCTTTGGTTGTTACAGTTTCACTATATATTTTAATAGTTTACCTTAAAGCCATTGTTACCTGCTGTGGCACGCTGAAGGCGCACTGCAGAGGTTATACTCTCGTGAAAGTGAATATTAACTGTTCAATTAACTTATATAAGACTTTCATGAATAATTAGAAATTCTGCCATGGCGCGCTGCTGTGGTTAGGCTATTGTGAATGCGGAATAGTTATTGTTCAATTAATTCACATAAGGTCTTTTATGATTAATCAGATACGCCGTCGTGGCGCGCCACCTACCCGGCAACCTTACAACAAATAACCTACTGGTCCCGCACGTATTTATGCTCTCACCTCTACTGAAGGATAGAGGATAACAATGTGGTGTCAGGTACACACTTCAGAACCAATCTACCTTTTTAGTATTACTTGCTTAAAATAGCTAGTAAATTATTGTATATGTAATTAGGTACGATTTATGAAAATAATAAGCCATGTAACATATTATTTGACGCTGGAGAATCGAACCATATTTAAATTGACTCAAAATGACTCGAATCGACACATTCGATTCGAGTTCGAGTATAGGCTGACAAATTTTGACATCTCCTGGGAATGAATTGGCCAAGTCAACATGGCACCACCATCAATTGCTAGAAGAAAAAATCACCCTGGGTGATGGCAGACAAGCTAAGACATTCGTTGGAAACTTTAAAAAAAAGAGCCTTTTTGATCAATGCGCATTCCTAGTAACAATACTATGAGAAAAGAAGGAAGACATTCCCTTATCCAATAATCTCATCATTTGTGAATTCGCCGATGTCTTTCCCGAAGACCTACCCGGTCTTCCACCTACACAGGAAGTAGAATTTGCAATCGATATTATTCTAAGAACCCAACCAATCTCTAAAGCTCCCTATCTAATGGCACCTAAAGAACTTTAGGAATTGAATAAAAAATTGTAGGAGCTATAGGAGAAAGGTTGCATCAGACCTAGTTCATTTCCATGGGGAGCACCAATTTTATTTATTAAGAAGAAGGATGGGTCAATGAAATAAAGTAACCATAAAGAACAAATACCCACTGCCCCGCATTGATGATTTATTCGATCAATTGGTCGGAGAAAAAATATTATTAAAAATCAATCTGCGATTAGGATACCACCAACTGCAGGTGAAAGATTCTGATATAGCAAAGATTGCCTTTAGAATCAGATATGCCCACTATGAGTTCTTAGTGATGTCATTAAGGTTGATAAATGCTCCCTCAATCTTCATGGACTTAATGCAGTGTATTTTGAAACCCTACCTTGACAAAATCATCATCATTTTCATAGATGATATTCTGATATACTTTAAGATGAAGAAGGAACACGAATATCATCTCAGGGTAGTATTGGAAGAGCTGCAAAGCCACCAGTTATATGCCAAGTACTCGAAGTGGGAGTTTTGGCTTGAATATATTGCCTTCTTAGGTCACGTAGCAGATGTGTAACAACCCAAAATTGTTACCCAGCTTAATTTTAGCTTGATCATATCTTAATTATTATTCCTTTAAATTTATCTAACCATTAGATCCAAACCCTAAAAATTTAGAGCAATTCGAAGTTCAATCGATTGTTCTGGATTATTTTAATCTTTAAGTAATTAGAAAATTAAGGTATTTAATTTGACCTTGAAATCGAAATCAGACTTCGTCGTTGCGATCGTTACCCCCAAATTAGCCAGGGGTGATATTTTGGACGCGTTTGGAAATCATCAAATTTTCGCGAATATTTTAATATAATTAAATACCCCAAAATTTTGCATAATTAAATAATCGTCGGAATCGAAATCCGACTTTGCCATTATATTCCTCACCCCCAAATTAGCTAGGGGTAAATTTTTGGGATTTTTCGGAGCTCATTTATTAAATATGAATTTTTTAAAAATTTAAAAAATTAGAAAATAATTAAATAAGTAATTATTTAAAAAAATTCATTTTCTTAAATTGCATTTCCTGGCTTTCTCCATACCTTCATTTGGCACCCTCCATCCTCTTACACACAAGAAATGGCTAAGGCCATCCCTTCTTTACTCCCCATCACCTCCTAGCTCCCTAGCTCATGATGGAGCCTCCCTCTCACTCTCCTCCTTTAAAGGAGGAGCACAACCCCTTCTTCTTCTTATTGCTGAAGCTTTCTCATCTTTTCCTCCATTGATGCCCTTGTGCTAAAGAAGAAGGCCCACCTCCAAGTCTTGAAGAAAGCAAATGTTCCTTCTTCCTCCACTCCTTGCAAGGCTAAGGTACCCATTTACTCCTCCTCATTGACTATTTCATATTACTATCAGGCTGGTTGTATCTTTAGAAATTTATGATTATATTTGGAAGCCATTGAAGATCATAAAAGCATCTTATTACTTTGAAAATCACATACTCTATTTTTTGTCTATTTTGTATACATAAGACTTCAACTCTATCATTTGTATAGTTAGGATAATCCATTTGTGTCGATTTTAGTATCAATGAAAAGATATCAAAAAGATATTTCCATTGATATATGGCACCTCTCATGGAATGCACTAGATTGAGAGTATTTGAGCTTGAAATGTGACCCTTCACTGTTTTCGCACAGGCGAAATCACCATCGGGCACTATAGCGCGCCGCAGCGCTCGAAACTCAAATAGTTTCCGCTTGCAGCGTGCCACAGCACGCCACAGTGGGCCATAGTGATATTTCATGGAAAATCATATGAGATCAATAAATAAACTAATCGAACAGTAACCCGCAAGCGAATCATTGTAGCGCACCATAGTGCACCACAGCGGGCCGCAGCATCATTTTGAGAAAAATTATAGGAAATCAGAGAAAAATTAATTGAACAGTAACCCGCAAGAAAACTGCTGCAGCGCGCCACAGTGGGCCACAACGTCATTTCTAGAAAACTATATGAAATTAGAAAGTAAATTAATTGAACAGTATTTCCACGAGTTAGTCCGCCACAGCGCGCCGCAGCGCATAAAATCGCTGCAGCGCACCGTAGCACCCAGCTCTCGATTTGGTCTCACCGTAGCACGCTGAAGTATCAAAAGCGCTGGTGATGCAGTGCGCCACATCATTGTTTCTACCGCAGTGCATTGTAGCGCCCAAAAAGATTCGGGTTGGCTCAGAATTGGCTGAAATGGCCAAAAATTCACTATTTTAGTATTTTAAGGTCCCTAGGACCCTCGTGGGACTGAATTATATCAAATTTGAATCTAGTTTAGTTAAAATTGAGCATTGCATAAAATTTTGTATAATAATCAACTTTGAAAATTTGCCCTTTATGATATGTGCAAAAACCTCATATGTGCCTTAATGATTTTTGTGCCAAATGCTAAATAATAGAATTTTTGGATGCATGTATTGATTGGGTATATCTTAATAACCAAAATAGCATGAAACTTAAGTCTTTTAGAATTGTAATCAAGTGCTAACCTCCTTATTTTGATTTAGAATTTGGTTAGCCTTAATTACCTCTTATATTATGTCATCTTTATATTTCTATATTTTTATAATATTAGAATGTATGTTAGAGAACTTTAACATTTATTTGGACACTTAAATGTGCTTAAATCGACATAAAACTATAATGGAACATATGAATCTTAATAACTTGATTTAGTAAATGCTACCTAATATATACCCAAAATTTACCATCAATAATATACTAATAATATATTGATTTATTATTAACCTTTAAATTAACCTTTGGTCTTAATAGTAGAAAGACTAGGAGTTAAACCCTAACTTATCTTGATTAAGATCTAAACTTTAATCAATTAACTTGATTGTAAGATAATTCAATTGACATTATTCCAATAATGCATGTGATTTGATATTGATCTTAAATCATTGAATTAGAAGTGCTAATGTTAATATTGAATCCATGTGATTGAATCATCTTAATCTAAACTTTAGATTTTTGATTTTCTCTTATATAAGACTATTAGCATAAGATGGATAATAAAATTGTAATAATTTATAAAATGATCTAACTCTAATAATACCTTTGAGTTCATCCCATGATCGTAAAATAGAGGATGAACAGATGGATTTTATTTATCTGATCTGATTAATTTAATCCAAGGCCAATAAGTAAACCTCAAATATTAGCTTAGGAAATAGAAGAGTGATATCCCAAGGATTTTGCTATAGAATCATTTTTGAAATGTTTAAAAAACCTTAATATTAATGCATTGAGGTAGGAAGAACTTTGTAACTTATTGAGGTAGGAATCTTAGATGATCTTTCATAACTTTAGAAGTAGAACTTGATACCTTGTGGTAGGAATCACCTAAAGTAGTTAGAATAGAACTTCTCCATTATAGTAGAAACTTATATTGAGTAATCTTTTGATCACATCCTTGGAGCCCTGTGTAGGACTCACCCATTTAGAGTAAGGATTAATAGCTTTGATAAATCCTTATTGATTAAATAGAATTTTCCAAACCCAAATTATTGGTTGGGTTATAGTAGGGTATACCCATAGTACTAGATTATTCAGTAATATTCAGGATTAATTGATTCACTCTAATATGAATTTATGACCAGGTGCTATCCTGAGGGATTCGATGAATACAGTCCCGTTAGAGTAAATCTTCCAAGACTAAGAGTGTTACAATTAGTGAATTGGGTCCTTAATTTGAGATATAAACTGTGACCGGGTTCTGCCTCATATCGTAGTGCGCTGCGATAAGTGCATTTTAAACAAACTAAGTATCTTAAGTCACTTTGCATAGATCACTAAGTATGCTTGTAATTTGGTCATTTAATAGCTTAGCTTAATATATAAACTGTGACCAGGTTCTGCCTCCTATCGTAGTGCATTTCGATAAGTGCAGTTTTAAACAAGCTAAAGGTTAAATTTACCTTTCTTGGAAATATACAACTATGTGTATACAACCTTTCCAACTAATAATCTTAAGTAAAATCCTAAGTAAAAATAATCCTTGAAAATAGAACTAGGAGTCAGAATTCTTTTAATAGAATTCTACACAATGGAGACATTGAATTCATTATCGGATTTCAAAGCATTTTCTGGAATTCTGGATTTAACTCATGTAGCTTAGAAGCATGAGCATGGGCATAAGCATGATGTGTGAGTATCAGAATGATGTATAAGTATCAGTGATAATTTATGGGTTATAAAATATTACATACAATGACTGAGGAATTTCAGGATGCATTGGCATCACAGTAAATAGTATTCCCAATTGAATGTATGTATATATTAGATCGTACTACTGATAGCAGTTCAGTGATAGTTTAGTTGCATATTAATAGTACACAGTGTTGTGGCATATTCAGATGCACAATTTCAGTGGTATACAATATAGTTTTACACATTAGTACTCAGTTTCAGATCCATTACTATTTTTGGTTTACTTTATGTATTCAGTTTACAGTTCAGTTTTACTTTACCTTACTTTAGTTTCATTCAGTTTTATTCAGTTTTATACTTTCAGTTACCATTACAGTTTTTCTGTAATTTTTCTTATATTATGTAAATGTTAAATGAATAATTAAAATTATTTAGATTAGTTTATATATGTTAGACTTATTGTCTAATACGGGGTACTTTTGGGATCCAGCAATTTACTAGATCTTGAGCAGTATATTGAGCCAGGTCAGGAAGACACCTAGGAGATTCAGGAAGAGCCTGCGGAGCACTAGTGGAATCTTCTTTGGATTTACTTTTCTGCTTAGTTATTTCAATTTAGTAATTAGCTTTATTTCTGTGTTTCAGTAAAATATTATAATAATTCTGGATGTATTTTTTTTTTCTTTTTTGAGATGAATGTTTTCATACAGCTTCTGTGATGAATGTTTCTGGATATTTGCTTTAGCTTTCGCACTTTGTTATATTCTACTTATACATAATATTGTGATGTGATCAGTATATTGAAAATACTTGTATCTTATGCATATATTGGATTCCTCATGTATTTTACATCCAATATATGTATTGGTCTAATACTTAAGATAAGGATACTACTCTTATCTTAAGTATTAGCTCTCAACCCTCATTGAGGTTGAGTCAGCAGCCCTTCAGACGACCTGGTTTTGCAGCTATTTCGGGGAGACAGGATATTCCTCCTCGAGTGGCGCACTGCTTCGCCGCCGAATTATGATTTTACCTCTTTGCGCATGGCGATGGGGCGGGGAGCTACAAGATGCTCAAGGGATCATAGTAGATCAGAACAAGGTCAGTGCCATCCAAGAATGGGTGCAACCTAAATCAGTGACAGAAATCATAAACTTCTTAGGTTTGGCCGGCTATTATAGAAGATTCATGAAAGGCTTTTCTCAAATAGCCTCTCCACTCACCAAACTCACCTAGAAGGCTGTACCATTCGAATGGTCACTAGCTTGTGAAGAAGCATTCTAAACACTAAAAGAGGTGCTTATGTCAGCCCCCGTTCTTATTCTTCCTAAAGAAAGAGTGAACTACCAAGTCTATATTGATGCCTCTCATATAGGCTTGGGAGCTGTGTTAATGCAGGAAGGAAAATGTTATCGCTTATGCTTCCCTTCAACTAAAGACCCATGAAAAGAACTATGCCGTCCATGACCTTGAATTAGCTGTTGTAGTGTTTTCCCTAAAGATTTGGCATCACTACTTATATGGGATTCAATGCTCAATCTAACTGATCACCAGAGTCTCAAGTATATATTCACATAGAGAGAGTTGAATTACAGATAGAGAAGATGGTTAGAATTAATCAGTGACTATGACCTCAATATTCAATATTATCTTGGAAAGACAAATATTGTGGCTGATGCTCTGAGCCATCATGCTACCCTTAACGCCCTTATCTCCGAAAGCCCATTAGTTAGAAGATTTTCGTAAAATGGAAATTAAATCAGCACGTGGTGACCTATTGAGTGAAATAATATCAATGAGTAATATGGAGCCCACCTTCCACAGAGATGTATTCATCTCCCAAACTAAAGATGAAGAATATCTGAACTTTAAATAAGCCACCAAGGGTGGTCATCAAACTGATCTTCATTTTCATAGGGGTACTATCTATCAAGGGGACCGTCTATGGATTTTTAAATCTATGCATCGTGAGGTGCTAATCGAAGGCCACAATTTAGGATATCAAGTGCATCTAGGAAGTTCTAAAATATATCAGTATTTGAAGCTATCATTTTGGTGGCCACGAATGAAGAAGAGTGTAGCAGATTTTGTTGCTAAATGCCACGTGTCTGTCTAGTCAAGGCAGAACATCAGAAACCATGTGGATTGCGGCACCCATTGGAAATTCCAAGATGGAAGTGGTCAGATATATCCATAGACTTTATCATGGGTTTGCCTCGTGCAAGATCTGGTGCCGATGCAGTTTGGGTCATCATCGATCGTCTCACTAAATCGGCACATTTCTTTCCAATCCATCAAACTTACTCCAATTAGAAGCTAGCAAAATTGTATATCAAGGAGATAGTTTGATTACACTGTATCCCTAAAATGATAGTATATGATAGAGAGTCGTTTCACTTCCAAATTTTGGCAGGATGTGCATCAGGATTTATGCACTACTTTAGCAATGAGCACGACTTTTCATCCGTAAACAGATGGTCAAATAAAAATAGTTAATCAGGTTCTGGAAGATTTGCTCAGTATATGCATGTTGTATTTCTCTAGTTCTTGGGAGGATCACATTCTTTTGGTAGAATTTGCCTATAATAATAGCTTCCAGGCGAGCATCAAGATGGCTTCATATGAAGCCATATATGGTAGAAAGTATTCTACTCCAATAGCATGGTCAGAAATAGAAGATGTTCAACTATATGACTCCGAGTTAGTGGAAGAAACAAACAAGAAGGTAAAACTCATCCAGCAAAGGATTAAGACAGCTCAAGATAGGCAGAGCAAATACCATGACACCCCTCATCGTCCTCTAGAATTCTAAGAAGGAGATCTAGTGTATTTAAATGTCAGTCCTATGAAAGGTATCTACCATTTTGGAGTCACTAGAAAACTCAGTCCAATATATGTTGAACCGTTTAAAATCTTAAAGCAAATTGGGTCAGCAGCATACAAGTTAGAGCTGCCTGAAAATTTTGTTGTTGTGCACGATGTATTCCACATATCATCTCTAAAAAAATATCTAAGAGAGCCTCACCACCTAATCTTTATTCCTCCAATAGAGATCCAACCATATTTATCATTCATTGAAGAACCTATAAGAATTCTATGAATAGACCAAAAAAAGCTAAGAAATCGTTCCATCTCAATGGTCAAAATGCAGTGGAAGAATCGCCTATCTGCTGAAGCCACTTGGGAGAAGGAATTAGATATGTGAGTCAAGTATCCTATGCTCTTTGAGAATCTATGTATTCATTCTTAACATCCTAATCTTTCAAACAAATTCCTATTCTTTTATCTTGCCTTTTCTTCCACTTGAGTGACGTCGAGGATGACATTATTCTTAAGTGGGGGAGCCTATAACAACTTAAGTTATTACCCTAGTTAATTAGGACTAATCCATGTCCTAATCTTAGTCTTAGTACTCTAATTAGGTCATTGGGAGTCTTCCACCAAGACCTAGTCCAAATTAAGAGTCAAACGGATCAAATCCTGATTTTAGGAAAATCTAGAAACTCTAGAAATTAACCTAACTAAATTGACCTCAAATTCAAAATCGGACTTCGCCATTGTGCTCATTGCCCCAAAATTAGTTAGGGGTGATATTTTGGTGGCAATCGAAAGTCATCGAAATTTCTTCGAATATTTTAATATAATTTAAATACCCCAAAAATTCAAAAAAAAAATGAAATACTTGTCGAATCAAAAATCCTACTTCGTCGTTGCATCCTCACACCTCAATTAGTTATGAGTGAATATTTAGAATTTTTCTAAATTCAATTTAATTGTTTAATTTAAATAGAAAATTAATTAATTTAAATTAAATAATAATATTAATTAAAATTCTAAATGGCATCGTCCACTTAAAGCCCGCGTTGTCTACTGTTGCAGGCGTCGTCCCTTCCGCCGTTTGATAGGATCGTGAGATCCAAGCCGTCCGATCGAGACCAATCGGACGGCTCTGATTTTGTCTTCCTCGTCTACTCCGTGGATCGCCACGCGGCTGTTCCACCACTATGGCCGTAAGTCCTCGCTCGCGGAGGCCTCGTGAGCTCCGTCCGTGAGTCCATAAGGACTCACTCGAACCTAGGACCCTGTTTCGCGCATTATAGAGCTCTGAGCCGATCCTCTGCAGACCCTAAGCGTTCAACCATCCATCAGGTACTCCACTTATCTCTCTGTTCTACTCATGCGATTGACAATCTTAACTTTCGAAACATTATTTCACATTGCTGATTGTCAATCTACCGGCTCGATTGAGTTTAACCCGGCTAGATCGAGCGAAATTGCCACTCCATATACAGTGCAAATCGTTATCGTCCTGACCCCGAACCCTAGCAATTAGGGTTGGCTTCTGCCTGCAGACTCAGTCCTCATTGCCCGCAGTTCGAAGGTTGGCGGGTAGGCCTCAACAAGGCCTACTGTCGGCCGTGCGGGCCGGTGCCTGCCGTCATCGGTAGCGCTGGCTAAAGCCGTGCCCAAGGAACCCCGCCTCGGTGCGCAGCGGGGAATGTGAAGGGTCCCGGGTCGACCCGACCCAGACCTGTTTCCATGGGTTAGTCTGCTTAAAGCTGATGCATCTCGTGCGCGACCCGCGGGGCCAGCTGGCGTGCGTCAGTTGGCCCACGCGTCACGTGGGGCCCGATGCTGTGCTGCGGTCTTTTCGGCCGCAGCTGTGGGCCCCGCTCCACAGCCCACTGCCTCTCCCGAGCTGCCGCGTGGCGCTATGTGGCCCGCTGCCTCTACCGCATCCAACCTAAGGACGCCACGTGGCAGGGTGGGTCCCGTCGCCATAATTCATGCAGAAAAATATATATAAATATATATTTATATATATTATATTATATATATATATAATCATATATATTTATATATATGTACACAGAAACTATATATATATATATAACAAAAACTTTATGTTTTATAAATAATTAGTTACTGTTAATCAGAGCTTAATTAATATTAATTATAATTAGTTAGCTACTTTAATTACAATAATTAAGTTAATTAATAATTAATAGTAAATTTATTTAATTAGTTAATTAATTAATCAGTTAATATTTATTATAATCAGTAGATAGTTTAATTAATTAATATTATTTAATTAACTTAATTTCAAATATTTAAACACTGAAACTCGTTGTTTTAAATTTAATTAATTTAGGAAAATTTTAAAGTCTCATAGCATTAAAAATATTGATCCAAATTTATCAAATATATGTCTCATTTTACTCAGAAAAATAAAATGAATTAAATAGCTTAATTCAAAAATTCAATTGGGGAATATTTAACATATTACCATTTTAAGACCTAAATAAATACCTATACTTTTTTACCTAGTTATCCGAATATAATTAATATGGGTCTTAATGTGATTAGGAGAATAGCCCCATCACTATGGTAATATTAGTATTCCTATTTGATGAGTAATTTGTAAAGTCACATTTAGGACTCCCTCACAAAAATGACCAAAATATTATTAACTCTAATTAGGTCATAACTTGAACAATTGAAGTCCAAATTAGGTCTACTCCCAATTAAATTACTCAGTATGTTATAGGGAAGCTATAAACACCTGAATTTGTTGAATTTGAACCTCAAACAGAAAAATTCAGTTTTGCCCCCCTTTGACTTTAAGAAAATTACCAAATTGCCCTTGGATCTTAGAACACCCATAACTTAGCCATCTAGCCTCAAAATTTAGTGTTATTGAACTCTATGGAATCCTTGATCAGCAAACAATAATAAACTGCACAAAAATTTAAATTTCATTAAGTGCAAATTACTAAATTGCCCCTTAGGTCAAAATCCTTATTTTGGACCTATATGACTCATTTCTTATCTAAATTTGGTGTACTTACTGTCTATCTTCATGTTAGATAGTAAGGAATCATTTGGTAGTAAGAAGTTTTAATTTGGAGCCTTAATTCAAAAGTGATTTTTTGGACCCTTAAGTAGGGATAAAATAGTCATTTTGCCCAAAATTTGAGTTAAGTACTCTTAACCCCTAAATTATCAATTAAATCAATAGTAAAAATTAATTTAAGATCAAGTTAAGTCATAAATTCAATTAACTCTTAGAGCATCCCTAAGTTTCTTCATCGAGAGCTCATTAGGAATCCTCACTTCACCTTAAAATATGTTCCTTATGAATAAGGTTAGATATTAAGTTAGATTTTATTCATTGAATAATGGGGTATTCAATGAATAAATCCTTAATTTTATTAGTTTTTTAGATTTTATAATTTTATTTTGGTTATTTTATAATTCAATCTTTGATTAAGAATAGGAGAATCATCCTATTAAGCTTGACTTTGCTTAATAAGAGTTATCTCAATTATTAGTTCACTTAGAACAGAAACCTTAGACCCTTAAACTTTACCTTTAGATTACGTGCTTAACTCTAATCTCGTGGTGTTAAAATCATAATCCTTAGTTTAGTAGATATTGATCAGATCTTAGTCTAGAACATTTAAATTCATTAATTAGGTCGTAATGATTTATTATTTAACTTATAGTCAATTTTGATTAAACTAAATTAAAGCCTGATCAGTTCTAATTGCTTTTAACATATAAGGCTGTATTTTTAAGTTACACTCGATAGTAAGAATTAGAGATAATGAACTTGTATAACTTAGAATAGTTAGAATGGTTAATTAGACAACAACAGTGTCACCATATGTAGAAGAATCTCTTGCTTACTATTGATTATTTATGTTACACATTACTTTTATTTTGTGCTTACTTTCTTGAACATGTCATGTAAGAGAATTTTGTGCATGAAATGAAAATTTAAAATAATTAGGATAATAGTTATATTGGATTTAGTTATATTTTGGTAGGTTCTGGTGCACATTCACCTTAATGGATAGGGATAAAGAGTAATAAGGATGTTAAACACTACTCATTGAGAAATGTGTATTAAGCTTGGAACTTGTATAGTCTTACAAACGTGCTTGACTCATCAGCTGTTTCTGGATGTGTCCAGAGAAATAAAAATAAAATAACTAAAATATTTTTACATGCGTATTTACTGCCTCTTTAGTCATGCTGTTCTGTTCTGTATGCCCTAGCCTAGA
This sequence comes from Gastrodia elata, assembly GCA_016760335.1. Lineage (NCBI taxonomy): Eukaryota > Viridiplantae > Streptophyta > Magnoliopsida > Asparagales > Orchidaceae > Gastrodia > Gastrodia elata. The sequence continues at coordinate 23,496,431 of CM028684.1, read as the reverse complement.
AAGGCTTTGAGAATTTTTATCTGGGCCCAATTGGCCAATTTTCTAATATGCAGTTGTACATACCTATTTCTATTTTAATTTACTACTTATTGTGTTAATGATGCATGTTATTTCTATCAGTTGTGCTTTACTTACATGCTCACTTGCATATACTTATAGAATGCTAAATTTTACTGCTTACTATATGTACCATTTTTAAATTTACTATTTTAAAATAGCATATGTCATATGATCATCAGCATGTTTAGAAATATACTTTTCTTTCAGTACTTTTACTTAATTATTATGTATATATGTCTATTCTTATTTAGTTTTCCTTGAGGTGAGCTTTTTGCCTCAAATCTTGTTTAATTATAAATATTATATTTATAACTTATCATGCTTCTTGTATACTTATTGCTCCTATGCTAGATAGTTTGCTTTAGTTTTTTATATGTAAATGGTGATATTAATAATTCATATAAAATATTCAGCCTAAAATGTACTTAGACAATTGTCTGATAATAATTTTTTTTATTGGTTAGGGCCCTGACATTGTGAAGCAGACAATGTCAGATTCAGATAAGTTTGAGAAGCTGGGTGTTGAAGAGGAGAAGCCTTATATTGAAGAGGAGCATCAGCCAGGAGAACCAGAAGCCATTTAGTCTTTTTCAGCTTTTTGTGAGGATGAGAGTTTTACTTTTATTTCAATTATTTAAACTATTTATTTAATAATGCAATAATACATGTACCTTTGACTATATTTTTCTTTATTGTACTTTATATTCAGAGCTGTATGTTGCACTTTTCTTGTTTATTATGGTGAACTGGATGCATGCTTGTCTCACTTTACTTTCGCACTTTGATTTTGTATTCGCTTAATGATTGAGCATATGGCATTATGAAGTGGCTCATCTCTCCCTTACTAATGGATTAGGGTATATACCTAATCCAATCTTAAGTGAGGGATTTGCCAAAATAACACTCCACTCATTAGTCTAATAATTATGGATTAAGGGGTGGGGCGCCACATATTTGCTGTTGTAGAGTTTAAACACATGAAGCATGCAATTATTAAACTAAAATATTCACAAAATTATCCAAATTTCGGAGCCAAAAATCTAAAATTACTAAATATTATCCAAATGAAATAATACACATTAATATGAAATCCTTATAATATAAGGAGTAAAACGACACTAAGTCGAAATCGGACAATGCTGGAATTTTAGAGTTTTTGGGATACCTAATTATGATTTAAATGTCATTTTGAGATTTAGTGTTTAAAACCTAAATTAAACTCATATTATTGTTCCTCATATTTTTGTGAGTCAAATGGACTATTTGATCATTTAATTTGAACATTAAATGATGAAATTAGGCCATGTATATTATTGTAATTTAATTGTATTTAATTATTTAATTTAAAATAATGACTAATTGAAATACTTATTAAAACAAAAATTAAATGACATTTTAATAATCTACACATTCTTGCGATCATAATGATATATTTGGTTAAATATTTTGCATGATATGGTTAAATAAGGATTTGAAGATATAACTAATTATATTCATTAATTATACATTATGATTTCCATTTAATCTAATTCTGCAGTTAACAAAAAATTCCATGTATTTCATAATCAATGCTGAATTGAAAATGATACAAATGATTGGCACGAAAGATAAGGAAAACAACGGTTAATGCTCGGAATTCAGCGCGTCATCATTGGACACGCGTCAGCTCCTTAAGAGCAACGTGTGTCGTCTCAGGATCACTTAAGGAACCACGCGTCTGAGAAGTTCAGCCTTAGTGGATCGTCCCAATTTAGTAGAGGGATCTGAACTGCTACTTAAACCAAAATGAACTGTTCCTTCTTCCTTACGCATACCGCACAGTCGAAATTAGAGTTTAGTCCACCCATCAATTTCGTTGGTCTCTTCGCATGGCCCGCACACATGCAAGAAGGCCTCGCCGAGGCCGATGTTCCAAGAGAAGTACCGGAGCTATTGGGGGGCTAACGATCAATTTATATGATGCCCTAAATTTTCTACATTCAATCCTACACAGATAATAAAATTAAAAAAGAAAAAACGAAATTTGATCGGGCTCTTATGAGCCGATTGAATCATAGGAACTAAACTAGTGTCGATACTATATGTAAGAAAGCGATTCATAAACTGAAAGAGGAAGTGAGTCTTTCAAATCTTAGGGAAAAGGAAGATTCCATCGATTAGAGGTTTGAGTCCAAGAGTTCGTCCACCACCAGCCTCCAGCTCCCGCAGTTACTTTCAGAGGATGCGAATGAAGAAAATACCAAATATAGAAGCTTAATTGATTTCGAGAAACCAACTAGGAGAGTCGTACCTCCATCATCCCAATGGCAGGGTACGATGACAGAGGGAGGTGGAAGACGTACAGGGAAAGAATTCTGGCCGTTCGTTTGATCGGTTGATCAAACGGCCAAATCTGATACTTATGATCAGATCAATCGCAGACCGTCTGATCAGATATGAAATAGGCACGACGGTCATAATTTACGTGGATGGCTGCTTTATGTTTGGAGCTGAACACAGGATCTCCGTCTCTTGGAAAATAATACAGTTAAAAATAATATATATATATATATATATATGTAAAACCTAATTTCTTTATTTAATTAATTTCCTTACTAATTTAATTACTCAAATTTAAATGATTAAATGGACTTCGAAAAATTTCAAAAATTTACTCTTACCTAATTGAGAGGTGAGGAACTCAAAAATACAAATAGATTTTTGATATGAGGTCAATTTAATTATTTTAATTTTCTGAGTATTTAAATATTATTAAATATTCAGGGAAATTCGACGACTTCCAAACACTTCCAAAATACTACCCCTAGCTAATTTAGGGGTGATGAGTCCAATTGTGAACTCTATTTTTGATTATGAGGTTTAGTAAAATTAGGCATTCTCAAAATTTTCGAGAAAATAGGAAATGCTAGAAATTATCAAATGATCTCTAAATCGCGCAAAAATTGAAATGGAGGTTCTTAATACTAATATAAGACTAATGGAAAAGAAATCAAGTCAATTAAATTACTAATTAATGGGTAACAACACTATAATTGTTACATGAGCACCATATATTACAATTACCATGATACTTAATAAGTCATGCTTCTTAGATTAAGAACCTTAAACTCTTGGTTGTTCTCTTATATTCAAGCTCTTTTAGATATGTTCAATGCTTATAGGAAAATAAGACATAAATTTGATGAGTTCTGGGATTACCAAATTAATGGAGGATGGAGCAATGGCTGACGACAATCGCAGCAATGGCAGCCTTCGGTTGGGGGAGAAGGAAAGTAAAGTCTGCAGAATTCATCCTTGCGCTGAATGATGATTGCGTTGCTACAAAAATGTTTAGCCGAAAGAAAGGAAAGCTCCACGAATCAGAGCTCGGCAGAGAGGATGGTTGCATGCTCGTGTTTGTAGATCTGGCCAATAGACATAAAATCGGCGCTGCTAGTGATGACCGATGATCAGACAAGAAGAAGTGGGCTGCTCAGCCAAATAGAAGGAAACCGTCGCTTGCTGCGTGAGGGAGAAGACGTCGGCGACTCCTTGCACCGATGGAGAAAAATGAAGAATTGGCAAGTAAATTCAAAGGTAGAAGGATCGACGACTATTGGCTACACTGAACAAAGGTGGAAGAGGATGATTCAGCTACCCCTTGGCTGCGCCGAACTGAAGGGAGTCAAAGAAGTAGGAGCTTAGCGCCTCTTTGCATCGGATGGAGGGGAAGGACTCTCGACTCCCTTGCATTCGACAAAAATTAGGAAAAGAGGATAAGGTTTGTGATTTTAGGGCACCGTGGGTGCTTAAGTTTTTTAAGGTAGCAACCTATAAGTTTATATAAACCTATTCAATGCATTTGGATCATGGGATTAAAAATCAAACGTTTAAAAGATTTTATTGTGTAACATATGAATAAGAAAAAAATATGAGGGAATAATGGAGATAGAGAAGTAGTGTGATAATAATAAAAAAGAATAGTAATAAACTAAGCACAAAAAGAAAAATATAATAGACTAAAATTTTGTTTTTATTTGCTTTTAGCGTTTCGACATTTGGATTCTAAATTTCATGAAATTTGACCTAATTAAGCATCTCAAGGAGACGAACGCACACATCCAATATTTATCGAATTCGGATGAGTATTTTATTTTATAATAATTTTAAATGCAAAATTTTGAAAATTTACTACGATCAATCCGGAACTCGAAAATTAGCGAAACTTAAAACATGACATCCTCAATGCTTGACTTAAAAATAAAAAAAATTTTAATTTCTGATTTATATTTTATTTATTATCAATTTTTGAAATTAAGACTTCACAAATTAATTTAGGATGATCTGGGATCATAATTGTGTTCTAACTTTCGCAGTAGTATCCCCTTGGAATGATATATACTTTTTATTATTATATTTTTATTTGACTTAAATTAAAATCTTGATTTTTGTCTTGACTGATTAGAATTAGGTCTAATCAACTTAATAATAACATCAGGCTGTTACAATATTAGTGTCGGACAATCATACATTGGGAAGATGATTATACAATAAGTCTTGAGTATTTTTGAAAAAGAAGATTGATTTCAAGTTGAAAAAAAATTGAGCATTGTTATGGTCCTTTGTGATATACGTAACCAAAATAACATAATATTTGCTTAATTTCTTCCAAAACAGTGAAGCATAATTAATGGAAGAAGAAGAAGTATCAAATAATTTTAACATGTGCACTTTCCACTATTCCGTTACATGGATAGAACCAACAGATGGAGAGCTTGCAACTAATAGACAATTTTTCGTGACTTATTATGCTAATATTTTTGAAGAGGCGATAATGTCCCAAGCAAAAGCGTTTTAGCATCAAAACCATGGTCAAGGAAACGAGCACAAATGCTATTGATGCTTTCGATAACATAAAGAGGGACACGAATAGCCCAAAACCAATGCATGAGAAGTGGCCAAACAGACAATTTGAGGAGTTGTAATCTGTTGGCAAGAGGTAAACATTTCTAAGCCCACCATAAAGTTCACTTTCTAATTTTATCTACTAAAGGAGAGCAATGATCAGCTTTAGGGTTTTGCGGCAAAATAGGGAGGCCCAAATATTTCATGGGGAAGTTAGAAATATTTAGATTAAGAATATCTGCTAGCTCAGGACCATTACCAACGCTCATAGAAAAGCAAATGGAAGATTTATTTTCATTATAGGTCAAGTTGGAAGCTTTAAAAAAGTTATCAAGAGAAGTGGCTTTCCCAAAGAGAAGGATATCATCTTCTAAAAGAAGATAAGTGTATTGAAAGCTTCCATGGGCTAGAGGATTAATAATGCTGTTTTGGACCACGTCTTCAATAGAGGAAGAGATACCATTCATGGCAATAATAAAGAGAAAAAGAGAAAAGGAGCAACCTTGTCTAAGACCCGAGAAAGGATGAAAGAATCCCTTTTTATCCCCATTAATATTGATCGAGAAATGAACGTTTTGAATACATGCTTGCACTCATTTAATGAAGGAACTAGGGATGGCCATTGCTTTGAGAGAGCTAAGAAAGATCTCCTTGCAAAATGTTTTCTTAAGTCAATTTTTACACAAAATAATTTTTTGGGATTTGTTTTTAAGATTTGTATACGAAAACAACCCTTTAATATTTTGAGTTCTTATATTTTATTAAAAATTATTTTTCAAGAATATATTATTAAGAAGAGAAATGCTATTTAGACTTGTTGACGTGATACCCAGAAAACATATCTAATGAGATTCAGACATTATTTCAATGCAAATATTAAAATAATATTTATATTATTTTAATTTAAATAAATAAATATTAATAAAATAATATTAAAATCTTATTGAATAAATTTTTCAATTAAGAATTTGATTTGCTTTCATTTTCCAAGTTATTTAAAGCTCATGACGACTTCCACGTGTCATCCAAATACGCAAACACGCGGGGCCACGCAGCTCGTCAGTCTTGCGTGTAGTGTTTTTTAATGTTCAGACTAAGTAAGTAAATAGATTTCATAATCACCGACCAAAAGCTTTTCCAATTAACAACCCCTTAATATTTCATAATTTTTCCACGTAAAAATAAATAAATAATTAAAATCATAATAATAATTAATAATATTTTTGGGGGCTAATTAAGTTTATGAAAGAAGATAAACGATGAGCAATATTTTATAAATATGGTGGGCCCGGGGTTATGAGATCCCAATCTAATCGAGCGCAGTATAATTAGACGTGAAAGTGCAGAGAAAGGAGAAAGGAGGAGAGGGATGGAGGGATTCTCGGGGGGAGGAAAGAGGGAGAAGCAGCAGTTCAGGGGGGTGAGGATGCGGAAGTGGGGCAAATGGGTGGCTGAGATCAGAGAGCCGAACAAACGGTCTAGGATATGGCTGGGATCCTACTCCACCCCCGAAGCCGCAGCCAGGGCTTACGACACCGCCGTCTACCTCCTCAGAGGCCGCTCCGCTCCCCTCAATTTCCCCCAGCACATCCAACAATTCGACGACCACCCCACCGATCTCCCTACCGCCGCCTCCATCCGCAAGAAGGCCTCCGAAGTCGGCGCCAGAGTTGACGCCCTGCAGATCGCCGCTCCCCCGCCGCCTGCGACCAAAAATCCCGACCTTAATTTGCAGCCAAGTCCAGAGGATTCCCAGGAGTGAGAGCCGGCGCCCTGCTCTGCTTCTTTAGTATATTTTTTAGTGCTTTCCTCCCTTTGTTTTCGAGTAAAAACATGATTTTTATTACAGAGTAAATACAATAATTGTTGTAATTTGGCCTCCTCGAATCTCTGCTCTGCTGTATATCGAAACCAGAAGATTTAGATTGAGCTCGCTATCTGCACACGCTCGATCAAGCGGCTGCTCAACAACTGATCTTGATTCCTTAAAAGTATAACATAGGAGCTAAAAAGTTTTTTCTTGATTGCTTTTTTCGTTATGGCCAACTCACACTAGTTTGGTAGAGCAATTCGTATCTCATTCTTATGGGTGAGTAGATCTCCATGTTCTGTAGAAATTAGATAGTTCTAAGTGTAGAGAATAGTATTTGCTAGCAACCCACAAGAACATAAACAAAAAATAATAATGGATACACCACTAAGGAAAAAAGAATAATGCTGAAAAGGTGCTCTAGTCATGATTAGTTAGTCATCATCACAGCTGTGATTACCTGCTGTTTCTAAGGAACCATTTAAAAAGCTTTCCTTGCTAACATGCGGGCCTAGCCAGTACTAACTAACTTGAAAAGTTTTCAACCATCTCTTACATAAAAGAATCATACAAAATAGAATGGAATCAAGATCTAACAATCCCTATTTTAGATGAGGCTAGGATTCAATTTTCGCAATATGAGATCTCCTAGGAGTGAGGCTTAAACGCACTTGGGTGTTTGCTCTCAATCCACCTAGGTGTGGGTTAAGGCCAAACTATAATATCCTAAAAATCTCATCAACTTAAATTACAATAACTATCATCATTATTATTATTGTTATTGTTATTAGCATTATGGATTTCTATAAAACATTTAATTTTAATCTACATAAGTCTAAACATGCATAAGCAAGTCACTAAGTTGAGGCGTGCAACAAGTCCTGATGCGCAGAATATGAGCAAACATATAATGATTCTATACGCGCATAATGCAAAGTCTTGATGTGCTACAACCATACATATCTAAACACACCCATACGTGAATTGAATTAACTTCAGCCAAATTTACATTAACGATATAAAAACCAATATTATTTGAACAACCTTATTATGATTTGAGAAATTATCATATTTATTTTATGATTCAGTGAATCTTCTTTATAATTAAATGCTAATGATATTCATATATTTGCATGTTTCGTATGTTAGGTGATAAAGCTTGACTCTCTTGTTGTTATTTGGAGCACATCATCTTACTTACAAGAGGATTGAGAAGCAAGTCTATTTATCTTCTTCATTATTTTTTTTCTATTTTTTTTTGCATGTTAGTAATCTATATAATTATATGAACATTTGTACTTAAAGTGGTGTATGCAAACGTTTTATAAACTATGTATATTGTAACTTGATGTTCCACATCTATTGATTTGTAATTTTATACATGAGATTAATTGTTAGGGAAAAAATCGACGAATCCAGACAATTGGAGTTTGAACACAGAGTCGTCGAATCAAATATGAAAAATATCAACACAAATAAACAAAAGTACATAAGCATATGAATACAAAGATATATGTGACAAACTCAAAACAGGAAAAATCATGGAATTGTACCACTACCAAGAAATTCACTATCAAAGAAGATGAATAAAGAGCTATATAGAACTTATCAAGCACTATAGGACGTGAGAATCGTTGCCTTGAGATCTTCTTCTCCTTGTCCCAGATTTCCCTTCTTGTTCTCACTCTATAGCTTAGGATTTTCAGTCATCAAAGAGCTCCCACATAAATTAGCACACCATCAACCCTAACATAGCATGTTAGATTTTCAATGGGACACCAAACAAGGGGCAACAACCTTATGACATGTCACTTCCCGAGTTGGAATTTCCGCAAGCGCCTGAGCGTGCGGAGGCTCCTGCCTTGCTAGCAACAATGATAATCATTGATAGAAGTTGACCACATTTGTTTGGGTTCAAGTTAACATTCTCACTATTCTTGATTGTTCTTACTTCATCTTGTGATGGTTATCAGAAATATATAATGGGGGACTTTTGGACACATGTTAAGTACATTTTAATTGTGTGATTCTTCTTATGAGATATAATGTTTTTCCTCTAGGAAGAGCTATTTCTCTTCAACCCTTTTTATTTTCTTCACAAACACTTTTTTTTTATTTATGGGAGAGATTTTTTGTTCATCCCATATATATATATATATATATGTATGTATATATATATATATATGTATATATATATATATATATATATATATATATATATATTAAGATATGCAACGTTTCAGCATATGCATTACATTCATGAAGTACTACACAAGCCTATCACTTATCTGCGAATGTGACTTGAGATACTTAATTTATTTTAAACTGTACTTATCGAAGCGCACTACGATAAGAGGCAGAATCCGGTCGCAGTTTATATCTCAAACTAAGGATCTAGTTCACTAATTATAACACTCTTAGTCTTGGAAGATTTACTCTAACGGGACTGTATTCATTTAATCCCTTGGGATATCACCTGGTCATAAGTCTACATTGGAGTGACTCAATCAATCCTGAATATTGCTGAAGTGACTCATCACCATGGATATGCATAATCATATCCAACTAATAATTTGGATTCTATCAATTCTATTTAGCAACAAAGGATTTACCAAAGCTATAAATACTGACTATAATTGGGTGAATTCAATTCAAGGTTCCAAGAGTGCGACCAAGAGATCACTCAATATATGTTACTACCACATAGGAGGAATCTCATTCTAAGGACTTTGGGTGATCCTACCACAATAGTTTAAGATCAATCTTCTAAGGCTAAGAAGGATCATCTAAGTTCCTACCTCAAGATGTAATAATAAGTTCTTCCTACCTCAATATATTAATATTTTATTAAAGCTTTCAATTACATAAGAATTCTATTATAAGATCATCAAGATCTTACACATCTAACATTTAACTTAATAATTTAACTTATTTGTTAAGTCTGAATTGGTTTGATCATATCAGATGGTTAGACCCATCTGATCACATCCTATACTACAATCATGGGATAAAATCAAGAATATTATTTGAATTAGATTATGTTGTAAATCATTACAATTTTATAATTATTCTCATGCTAAGGATCTTATATATGAGAAAATCAGAGATCTCAAACTTAAGTTCAGATAGTTAATCACATAAATTCTCTTAATAATCTTAACACATCTAATACAATATATTTAAGTTCAATGTCAAATCAGATATATTATTGGAATTATGCAAGTTAAATTATCTTTCAAATAAAGTTACTTGATTAAGGTGATTTAGGTTTAGATCATAATCAAGATAAGTTAGGATTTAACCCCTAGCCTTACCAAAATTAAAACTAATGATTGATTTATAGATCAACACCAAATTAATGTATTATTAGTGTATTATTGGTGGCAAATTTTAGATTTATATTAAGTATCACTTACTTAATCAAGGTCTTAAAATTATTATGTTCAATTATAGTTTAATATTAATTTAAGTAAATCAAGGTATCCAATCAATGCTAAAGTTTTCTAACATACACCATAATATTATGAAATTATAGACCTATAAGGTGACATAAATAGAAGGTAATTAAGGCTAACCAAATTCTAAATCAAACCAAAGGGATTATCACTTGATTACAAATCTAAAGAATTTAAGTATCATGCAATTTAGTTATTTAGTTCTACTTGGTCATACAAGTAATCAAATATTATAATATTAATATTTGGCACAAAAATATTAGAGTAAATATTTAAGAGATTTTAGTACATGCTATAAAGAATAAATTTTCGCATTTGAATTTCATATAAATTTTATACAATGCTTAATTTTACTAAAATTAGGTTCAAATTTGATATATTTCGGCCCCATTAGGGTCATAGGATCCTTAGAATGTAAACAGTGTAAAGTTTTGGGAATTCTGGACAGTTCTGGGTAGTTCTGGGCGCTACGGTGCACTGTGGCGCCTTCTGGCTGAAAGACAAGCTTTACGGCGCACGGCAACGCTTTCAGGCGCTACGATGAATTTCAGCGCTGCGGCCCGCGGCAGCGCTGAGGCAAGCTACGGCGCCTGTTTCCTCGAGGTGCAGACGCTACGGCGCACTGCAGCGTTTTTAGGCGCTGCGGCGATTTTAATTTAATTTCATCAAAAAAAAAATTTGTACTTCATCAAATTATTATACCGCAGTGACGCACTGTAGCGCACTACGACGGACCCAAATTCGAAACTCGCCGCAGCGCCCGACGGTGATTTCGTCTGTGCGAAAACTGTGATGAGGCTCCTTTTACACCCAAATACTCTCAATTTTGGGCACCTCATGTGTGGTACCATATACCGATGGAAAGGTCTTTACGAGACCTTTCCATTGATACCAAAATAAGTATGAACAGATCATTATAACAAGCAAAAATTAAAGTTATATCTACTAGTATACAAAAATCCTTCAGTTTTCTTGACAGAAATTGTAATGGAGGAATGAGCTTCAATCGGACTCATTTGAGTCCGATTGAGGTTATACAATTACACCTAGACATTATGCAAGATCTAATAAAAGTATTATCCATAACATTTTGATAAATCAAGGAGAAAGTAGCTAAGGAAGTAGAGCAAATTGGTACCTTTGATTAGGAAGAAGAATATAACTCTGATTTCTTCTTTATGATCTTAGAGGAAGGGAGCTTTTTCTTCAGCACAAAGCTCAGCAATGGAGGAAGGAGGAGAAGCTTCAGCTTGAGGGTAAAGACAGAAAGAAGAGGAGGGGCTGAGCTCCTTCTTAAAGGAGAAGGAGAGGAGTGATAGGGCATGGGCTATGGAAAGAATAATGGAGAAGGAGAGCAGAAGAAGGCTCCTTGCGTGCGCAGGTATGGGGTGCCGAATAGGAGGATACGGCCAGCCAGAAAAAGAAAATAAGAAGGGAAATAGGAAAATAGAAAGATGTAAATGAAGAATAAAACAATTATTTCTTTTTAATTTTTAATTTTTATATAAAAAAATCAGATTTGATTAATGCGCTCTGAAAAATCCCAAAACAATTTACTCCTAGCTAATTTGAGGGTGAGGAATTCAATGGCACAGTCAGATTTTGATTCCAACGATTATTTAATTATTCTATTTTTTGGGTATTTAATTATATTAAAATATTTATGAAAATCCGATGACTTCCAAACGCGTCCAAGACATCACACTTAGCTAATTTGGGGGTGACGATTGCAATGACAAAGTCAGATTTTGATTTCAAGGTCAGATTAAGTATCTCAATTTTTTCTTAATTAAATATTATTAAAATATTCCAAATATTCTATTTAGCTTCAAATCGCACCAAATTTTCAGGATTTTATTCCAATGACTAGATGAACTCAATGGAATGATAATTAAGATATGATTAAGCTAAAATTAAGCTGGGTAACAACTTTGGGTTGTTATACTAACACATTCCAAATTTACTCACCATTCATTTATCTCATATTAGTCATAGTTTCCCCCACACTTAATTCATTGCATCCCTTGATATTCAACTTTTATTTTGACATCCATAGATTGATTACTCTTAACACATGTAAAGTAGTATTTATCCTAAATTTTAGAGGTTGCTTTATTAGTTTCAATAAAAATTCAAGATTTTTTATTTGATGTTATTATCATAATTTCCCATATTTTCTTATTTCTCATATCCAACTTTGCATATTTATAACTTTCAATTGACTCACTATTGAATCCCGAGATTTTGCACACATATTCTCATATGTATTATTAACAAATAAATAAAGGCACCATACTTTAATTTTGCCTCTAAGATGTTCAAATATCACTTCAAAGTTTAAAAAAAATTTCTATTTTTACTTGAAAAAATTTTTCAGGAAATTTTTTGAATTTTTGTCAACTTTAGATAGTCATATCATTTTAAATATGTGGATATGAAGACTGTACATTTGCACATTTTTTCTCTTATATTTTGTGAATGACATAACAAAATACTTTATAGGTCTATCTAGAGTATAAGGTCCTCTTTTAAGAACTCAAATTTCAACAAATACCCTATTTAAGATCTAGAAAATATTTGTGCAAATTTCAAAATAATTTCATGTTAAATTTGTGATTCCATAACTTTTAATATAGCCACTAGAATTAGCTGAAATTTTGTATGCTTACTCTCTGTTATATTAGGAATAAGTTTACTATTGAACACAATACATATTTATCATTTAGGTTTTCATATTCATGTCAAAAGTTTTAAAAATAATATGACTCTTTCTTACTTGAAAAATTTCAGAAACAACCAGCATTTTTCTCAAACTTTGTACATATATAATTATAAAATACTTACAACCAATAGCTAAATTTGGCATATTCAATCTCCTAACAACCATGAACACTTTTTATTTAGATATCAGTAGCTAAAAAAGTCATTTGAACCTTCATTTATGTGTCCAAAGTTCACCAAAAACCCTAATCAACCACCTTGTCAATTTTAGGATTTTCACCAAAATTTATACTTTTAAAACCTAACTTATAAATTATCATTTCCTAAGTATTTGAATGGTGTATATTAATGTATAAGAATTGATTTTGAATAGATTTATATAAGAAATTTTTGTGGAGTATATGAACAAATTAGGTACGTGAAACTATCATAATTGTATTATTTTTAATATTGTTTAAGCTTATTTTCTTTTGAAATTATATGTTGTTGGCATGCACCATGCTTTATGTGATAATTAAATTGCAATTTCTTTCGATAAATGCTTTGACAAATATCTATGGTGAGTCTTTAGAGAATAAACAAAATTAAACTTGTACATGTGGGGTTTGTTCACTAGGAAGAAGCAAAAGATTCAAAGAAATGATTCACCAAAATAAAATAATATATGAACAATTACCGATAGATAATTGTATACCTTCATAGAATAACTTTGATATTAATATATTGATCTCCTAATGAAGCTTGGGGGTCCTAGGCTCGAAATGAGATATTTATATCACATAGTAAATTATACTAAGTATTTTTATTTATTTTATTTCACTCAATTGCTTTCAAATTATTTGATCTCATTTGAATAATACAGTAAATATTTTTGTTAATAATGAAAATTAATATTAAAAATCACATAGCTCTTAAATTGTATTGATGCAAATTCTTTTAAATTTTAATGCTTTTTATTTATAACGTATATTGAATGTTAGAAATTAATACTTTTAGGTCTATGTACTCCTGGCCGATTGCTATTGATAAAGATTATAGGTCGTGAGAATTACAAGTGAAGATTTATATTGATTTCAGGAGCTGACAATGATTAACTTATTTAGTGAGATAGAGACTCACTATCTTAAAATTTTGCATTTTATTTTGTCATTTAATTTAAATAATTTGTGTAACTTTAATTATATTTTGGCTCTATGCTAAATGAACATTTATTTTATTTAGTGTAATGTGTTGAATGTTTATTTTAAATTATTAGTTAAAAACTCTGAACCCCGGTCTTCAAGTTGTTATAAAGATACCCTTTATAATAACCCAAGTTGTTACCTTAGTCAATTAGGACTAATCTCCATCTTAATCTTGATCCAGAGTGTTAATCAAGTCATTAGGAGTCAACATCTAAGACTCAGTCCAAATCAGGAGTCAAATGGATCGAATCCTGATTTCTAGAAAATCTAGAAACCCTAAAATTTGACCTATTTAAATTGATCTCCGATCGAAAAATAGACTTCACCATTGCGCTCATTGCTTCCAAATTTATTAGGGGTGATGTTTTCGTGCCAATCGGAAGTCGTCGAAATTTTGACGAATATTTTAATAATATTTAAATATCCCAAAAATTGGGAAATTAAAATACTCGTCGGATCAAAAATCTGTTTCCGTCGTTGCGTTCCTCACCCTTCAATTAGCTAGGAGTAAATATGTGATATTTTTTTGAAATCAATTTAATTATTTAAATTAAGTTGGAAATTAATTAATTAAAATAATTAAAATATTAATTAAATCCCTTAACGGGTCGAATCCCCGCTGCTTACCGGATCCGACCCGGTAGCCTTAGCGGATCCGGTCAGCATATCCACTTCGAGGGATCCGTCCGATCGAGCGTGATCGGACGGCTCTCGAGCCTTCTCCCTCGTCTTCTCTACGGGCCTCGCCACGCGGCATCCAACCACCACTCGCGCCCAATCCCTCGCCTCCGCACCTCGTCGGCTCTACCCGAGGGTCCATAAGGACACTCCCGATGCTCTAAACTTCTCCGTTTGCTGAACTGAGGTTCCTAGGTGACGTCCGAACTCTCGAGCCCGACTCTCCCTCGGCAACCGTTGAAGCTAAGGTACCCACATCTTCCGATCCTACCATTCATTCATTTCATTCTCTGTGCATAACTTGATTGCATGATATAGATTAGAGATAACCCGATCGATCGGGTTTAGGTTGGGATCCACAGTACTTACAGTTAGAGTTCGTCCCGCCGAACCCTAATGACTAGGGTTGAGGATTTCTCCCCTCCCCGCGCTCCCCTGCCGCCGGTCCGACTACCTTTGGGTAGGCCTCGTCGAGGCCTACCGTCGACCGTGCGGGCCGGACCCCTCCAGCGCCGGGAAGGGCATTTGTGGGCAAGCCCAAGTTCTCGTGTGACGGGAGGAGGCTGTCTCATCTCAGGTTGGGTCGGGCCCGACCCGCGTCTGACCCTGCCACGCAGCAAGCGTGGGGCTGCAGCGCCACGTGGCGGCACTTTAAAGGCAAACGTGTGGCATGCGGGGCCCACTGGGTCACGTCGCCCGCCAGTGGGTCCCGCGGTCAGCTCGGCTGACGCCTGGTGGGGCCTGTGTGCAGGCCGAAGCCTCTACCATGCTGCCACGGGCATGGTGGTCCCCGTGACAGTTCCGTGATTGCTCTCGAGCTGCCATGTGGCATGGTGGGGCCCGCTGAGCAGGCTGTGGCCTCTCACAGCCTGCCACGTGGCAGCTGGGTCCCATTGCATATTAAATCATGCAGAAAATATTTAATAATATTAGTATTAAAATAATTATAATTAATTAATGTTAATTATAATTAATTAATAATTAATTAAGTTTAATATACATATTAGTATATTTAATTAATAATAATTAGTAATCAATTAATAATAAACAGTAAACATTATTTAATTAATTAACTAATTAATTATTAATTATTAGGTTAAATGTTATTTAATAATAATATATTATTAATAGTTAGTTAATTAGAATCTAATTAAGATTATCTTAATATTAATTAAATAATATAAGAATTAATTAAATTAGCCTAATTAACTAATTAATGAATATTAAATTATTTGTTAAATAGTAATTAGTTAATAAAATAGTGATTAATATAATTAATACAAAATAAATAGTAAGTATAATTAATTAAATTAATTAAAATTAATTTAATTTAATAAATATAGTAAATTAATATTAACAGTATTTAATTAAGGATTAATTAACAGTAACCCTAATTAAACATTAATTATAATATTTATATAATTAGAATATTTAAATTGATTAAATAACAGATTAACCATTAATTAATTAATAATTAATACTAATTAAATATAGATTAAAGATAATTGAATAATTAATTATAAATTTGGAAAATTTATTTTAACCTTTGGAATGAACAGTAAATTAATACAATTTGAATAAATAAATAGTAACTTTATTTACTTAAATTATTTAATTCAAAATTCTTAAAAGTTTAATAATTTTTTGTAGGATGATCCAAACAAAATCAATATAGGTCTTATTTTACTCAGAAAAATAAAAAAAATCAAATGACGTAATGCAAAAAATTAGTTTCGAGGTACGTATAATGTAGTGACATTTTAGGACCTAATTAAACCATTATAACTTTTAACCTAGTTATCCAAATATAGGTAATATGGATCTCAAAATACTCAAGAGAACAGCCCCAATAATATAGAAATATTAGTTTTCTCATTTGGGGCTTAGTTTAAAAAGTAATGTTTATGACCTTACCCTAAAAATGATCAAAATGCCTCTAAACTACAAATGATTATAACTTGGTCAATTCAACTCCAAATTCAGAAATTTAAAATTCTAACTAGCTTAGAATTTTGGTCTTATCAATAAACTAAAATAATATTTAGGATCTAAATCTTAGAAAATTAGAATGACCAAAATACTCCTAATCTTAGTTAAGTCATAACTTGACCATTTGAAGTTCAAATTGAGTTTACTTCCTGTCAATATACTCAATGTATTATATGGAAGCTATAGAACATGAGTTTGCTAAAATTGGACTTCAAACGAAAAAGTTTAGTTTTTGTCACCCGTTGACCGATAAAATTACTGAATTGCCCTTAGAAATTGAAATAGCTGTAACTTAGTAATTTGACCTCAAAATGCAGTATTATTGGACTCTATGGAATCCTTGAATAGTAATCAACAGTAAATTGCATAAAAAATTAGATTCCATTTGGTGTAAATTACAAGATTACCCCTTAGGTCAAAAACCTTAGTTTGAACCTATAGGATCCGTTTCTTGTCCAAATTGAGCGTACTTACTGTCTATCTTCATATTAGATAGTAAGAAATCATTTAGCAATAAGAAATTCTCATTTGGAATCTTAATTCAAAAAGTAGCTTTTGAACGCTTAAGTAGGGGCAAAATAGTCATTTTGCTCAAAATTTAGGTTAAGCATCTTTAATTCTTAAATTAGCTTCTAAATGAGTTAAGCCAATATTAGAACTCTAATAGAATCATTTAAGTAATCAAAATCAGTAATTCAATCAACTTAGTAAAATTTCCTAATTTTTTCTAAGTCTTTTCCTTATGTTTTATCACCTCACATTATGACTATTTTTAAGATCATGATTAGATCATAAGTTAGATTTTATTTATTATATAAGTGGGCTATTTAATGAATGAATCTTTGGTTTTATTAGTTTCTAGACTTTTGTAACTTATTTTAATTATTTTGTCTTTTAACTCTAACTTTAGGATAGGAAATTCATCCTAATAGGATTGATTAATTAATAGAATTTACCTTAATCAATAGATCACCTTTAGACTGTAACCTAGATCTCAGGTCTTACGTTTGAGATTAAGTGATTTAGCCCAATCTCATGGTGTTAAACTCATAATCTCTAGTTGTAGATTTTGGTCAATTAATAGTTTAGAATGTCTAGACTCATAAACTAGGTCATGTTTATTTTTCACAGTTGAAATTAATTAAGTATATTAGGACTTAGCTAGTCCTAATATTTTGTAACCTATAAGGATATACTTCTAAGTTACACTCGATAGTAGGAATTGGAGATCCTGAACGTGAGTAACTTAGAATAATTAGAACATTTAAATTAGAGAACAAATGATATCACCATATTTAGTAGGGTCCCTTTCTCACTATTTGATTTTTGTACTATATATTCTTTGAATTTGTGCTTGTTTTCCTTGGATATATCATATAAGAAAAATATTATTGCACAAAAATGAAAACTTAGAATATTAGAAGAATATTTGCAATTGGGTTCAGTTTATGGTAGATTATAGTACACATTTACTCCCAATGGATAGGGGTAAGAAGAGATCAGGATACTTAACACTACTCATTGAGGAGAGTGTGTTAAGCTTGTGACCTGTTTAGTCTTGCATATGTACTTGACTCCTCAGCTATTTCTGAAATTATCCATAGAAACAAAAGTAAAATAACTAAAAGATGTTTGCATGGATTATCTGCCTCCTTAGTTATACAGTATTATTGTGATATGTTTGCCATAGCCCATAAAGGCTATGGGGATGGATATATATATATATATATATATATATATATATATATATATATATTAGGCCAGATTGGCCAATTCTTTTGATATGGTAGTTACACATTTTCTTCAGTTTTCAGCTTACTATTTATTATGTTGATGATGTATTTATTTTAGTTAGCTGTAATTTCTCTGTTTTACCTACTTACTTGAGTAGATGCATACATATATATATATATAGGATGCTAGACTTTACTATTTATTATATGTACCATTTTCAGATTAATACTTTTAATTTAGCATATGTCATATAATCATCATCATGTATAGATTAAACTTTTCCTTTTAGTATTTTTACTTACTGTATTATACATGTATGCATGTTCCTTAGTTTGAGATATAAACTGTAACCGAGTTCTGCCTCCTATCATCGTGCGCATCGATAAGTGCAGCTTAAGACAAACTAAGTATCTCAAGTCACCCTTCTTAGAACACTCAGTATGCTTATGGTTAGAGTATTTAACAACTTAGTTTGAGATATAAACTACGATCGGGTTCTACCTCTTATTGTCGTGCACGTTGACAGACTATAAATACATCTGCGCTTGCACGCAAGTGTACGTGGTCTGAAATAATATTTTGGAATGTGAGTTCCGAGATTTATCATCCTCAGGGAATTGTGTGTTTTGTTACTAAGGTATATCTACGTTCAAAAATATTTAAACTATGTGTATTTTGTTGAATTAGTTCTTAAACAAGCACAATAATTTCTAGTAAATATAACTATGATAAAAGGAGAGAAGAGTTGGGTCTCTCCCACATGATATGTTAGATGATTTATGTATAATGATTCCTCAAGCATTCACTTTTCTTTATTAAATTTTTAATCAAGTGCACATTATCCTCCTTATAGTTTAACTCCAAGATTTACAAGTTCAAATCTTGCGCTTGAAATAAACACACAGCCGGTTCTATTTCAGCACAAATACCCTTATAAGATTTTAAATTATTAGTTTTCCCCTCTTTCCTTGATTATAGAAATAAGAGTTGTTCATTTAATATCTTACAAGCATTGATTCCACTGAGAGCATTACATGTGTCATGCACAGTTTAGATAATGAAGTGACTTCATTTGGGCTCTATGACTATGTCACCTCATTCATGAGCACTCAAAGAATCCACTCCATACCTCCACGTATGCTGAGTAATGGAGCAATTTAGTGGGTCTTAGCTCACACGCTTCAACTCTTTAGCTGAGCATAGATCAAGGTGCACTAAGCTCAAGAACCTTCTCACATTGTTCTAAGCTCTCATGCACTCATGAATCCAGCATCAAAACTAAGGATGAGCTATGGAGCACAAGACTTTTTAGTCCTTGAAGTCATTTAGTCCTTTATTATTTGGTCCACATTCAAGTCCACAATAGTCCTTTTAATTTCTTTAATAAGTCATTTAAGTCAAAACTTTTATTAAAGTTTGAGGAAATTTTCATACACAAAAAATCTCTTTCAATTCATGTAGGATTGCCCCAATCCTCCCCAAGAGAGGTTTAGCTCTCTATTACACTAGAGAAAAAGAAGAACACATACATAGATAAAGACCCTTTCATGATCAACTAAAAAAAAAAATACAATACAAGAGTTTAGAGAATACTAGGAACTTTCCTTTGATGAAGTTCTCTGGGCTTCTCCTCTTTTTGCTCTTGGTTGCTTCTCCTAGGTCCGTAGTGCTGCATTTCTTTCTTCTTCTCCTTACAAGAGGAGTTCTTCAACCTTTGGAGAGTTCTCCTTCTCTTCTATGCAGCCCTCTTCTTACTTAGGATGTTAGTAAGCTAAGTTGGGAACCCTTCTTACGTCAAAAAGATTTGTATTTATAGAGGGGCTGCATATACTCCCTTTCTTTTAATTTTAGCATTTCCCTCTTAAAAAATTGTTGTGATCATTTTAAATGCAACTTGAGGGGTGAAGTGACCTCTACTTTTCCATTCTTTAAACTTCATATCACTTCAAAATATTATTTCTCTATAAAAATTAAATCTGCTGCAGAAGGAATGATGGCTGGGAGATAAGGAGCAGGTTAGAGGCTTTGTCCCAGCCATAATAAATGCCCTGTCCATACTAAATTTTGGCGCGCCGCTGCAGCGCGTTGTAGCGCGCCACAGCGTGCTACAGCGGTCAATTTTTGTCAACTGGTCTGCGGCGACGCGTTGTGGCATTCTAGACTTTTTTTATGGTCTGCTAGCGCGCGCTATTGCGCTTGAGCCCCGCAAGTTTCTCCCATTGTGGCACGCTGTAGCGCAAGGGCCCCGCAAGCTTATCCGCTGCAGTGCACTGCAGCGCTAGAGTTTCGCAAGTTGGTCCGTTGCAACACGCTATAGCGCCAGAGTCGGCAAGTTGGTCCGCTGTAGCGCACTATGGCGCCACAATTTCGCAAGTTGATCCGCTGCAGCGCGCTCTCGCGCCAGAACCTCGCAAGTTTGCCCGCTGTAGCGTGCTGCAGTGGATTTCTTCCATAAATTTTTGAAAACTTTCCAGAATTGTCCAGAATTTGTTGGGTAGGCATTTTTCCTAAAAAGTAAGCAGAATTTGATTAAGGAAATAGTTTCGATATGAAAATGAATGAAATTTTTCTTTATTTAGGATATAAATTATGGATTTATCACACGTCAATAAGTGCAGTTTAAAACAAAATAAGTGTTAAATTCACCCTTCTTGGAAACATGCAACCATGTATATACAACCTTTCTAACTAATAATTTTAAGTAAAATCCTAAATAAAGATAGTTATTGAAATTATAATTAGGAGTCATAATTCATTTGGATAGATTCTGCATAATGGAGACACTTGATTCATTATCTAATTTTAAATTATTTTCTGAATTTATGAATTTTAAGTCATGTAGTGTAGAGACATGAGCATAAGCATAAGCATGATATAAGAATATCAGTGATGATTTATGAGTTACAAAATATTATATACATCAAAAAGGGAAACTTAGGATGTTCAGACATCACAATAAACTGTATTTCCCAATAGGATGTATATAGATATTAGACTGTACAGCTCATAGCAGCTCAGTGATATTTTAGTTGTATATCAGTAACATACAGTTATGTGGTATATTCAGATGCATAATTTTAGTGACATACAATAAAGTTTTACATGCTATTACTCAGTTTCAGATTCATTATTATTATTTTTTTACTTTCAGTATTCAATTTCCAATACAGCTTTACTTTACTTTACTTCAATTTTGTATAATTTTATACAATTTTATACTTTCAGTTACATTTATAGTTTTTCTATAGTTTTATTTACATTATATAAATATTAAGTAAATAATTAGAATTGTTTATATTAGTTTCGATGTGTTAGACTTATTGTCTAACAAGTGGTACATTTGGAATTCGGCAATTTGCTAGATTCAGAGCAGTAAGTGGAGTCAGACCAGGTGGAGACTCAAGAGATCCAGGAGGAGTTTGTGGAGCACTAGTAGAATCTTCTCCAATTTTATTATTTTGCTTAGTTTATTTCAGTTCAGTACTTAGACTTTATGTCTGTATTTCAGTAAACAGTTTGTAATAATTCTAGATATGTTTTTCTTTTCATTTTTTTTTGAGATGAATGTTTCATTCAGCTTCTGTGATGAATATTTCTATATATTTATTTTAGCTTCCGCACTCTATTTATTATCTTACTTATACTTAGTATTGTGATGTGATCAGTATACTAGAAATACTGATATCTTATACATATATTGGATTCCTCATGTGTGCTTTACATCTAATGTATATATTGGTATAAAACTAAGGATAGGGATACTACTCTTATCATAAGTATTAGTTCTCAACCCTCCTTGAGGTTGAGTCAGCAGCCCTTCAGACGAGTTTTGTTTGAGCTATTCGGGGAGATGGGATATTCCTTCCCGAGTGGCGCACCGCTCCGCTGCTGAAATTGATTTTGATTACCCCTCTTGCGCACGGCGACGGGGCGGGGAGCTACAGATGACCCAATGGTTAGGTTAGGTATCAACCCAACTACCCTTAGATACATCCCCGCAGGATCGTATTGGCAGTTAAGAAAAAATAGCATTTGGACATAAATTAATCAATAGAGCAATACAACACAATAAACTTGCCAAATCATTCAATTTAAAAAATAAAATATCCAGATTATTACAAACTAAATCAATATGAATAAATATTTCTGTTCAACTTTAAAGTTAAGTAACAATTAAGATTATATGTGCTAATGTCAGCACCACAGTACTTTAGATATCCTTTATGTTATATCAACTTTCTCCAACTGTACCTGATCTGGCATTATAAGAATAATGCCTCAATACACATATTAAGTATAAAGAGATTAAATGTTACACTTAGCAAAGGTGGGAAGTGAAAAATAGATAATTTTGCAAGAAATAAAAAAAGGTTAAAGCAAAATACATAATCCTGCAAATAAAACATTTTTCTTGCCATAATATTGTCATCTGTCGTATAATAAGTTTCATACATGTTTGTTTCTATGTATGTCTTGATTTCACAAAGCAATGTTAGCAGTTCTGTTGAGTAAATCCAGAACCATGAGGCTAGGTTCAATAAGAGCAACTCCTTCATCTGGGCCCCCTCAAAGGCTCCAGATAGCACCCTTATAACTCCCGATGGACTAGCCTCGCCCTTAACCTAATAAACCACCATTTTGGAACCCTTGCATACATTCACAAAACATAACATATACATTTCCTTTATGACATTACTCTGGCATTTAACAAGCATTTCATTTCATCAACAGGGATAGAGCTCAAAGAGGTGTTAAAGCGGCAATAAAAGCATTTAAGTGTAAACAGTAAAATCAATGTACCTTGGTATTTGAATTCCTGATTTTAGCACTCAAAAATCTGCGGTGTCTGCAAAAGCTATATTTGTAAACTATATTAGACTTTAATAATGAATATTGCATTAAATCATATTTTTTATTGCTTTACTTTCTCTCTTTTTCTGTACGAGGCTCTCTAAATAGACTTCAAAGTTTAGGTTCCCTTAAGGTTGTTGGGTAGTATTTGGCAATCTACATGGTAGTTTATATTTCTTTAGGATGGCATCTGTTTTAGTAAACTTCAGTTGGATGTGAAAAGAACATCAAGGAGGAGTATCAAGAATGATATAATGTTTCAGATACTGGTCTAAAGGTTAGCTTATAAATTGAGCTAAGACTTAGTGCTACAACGTTACGATGCATTTATTATTATGGGTGATACAACAACCTCAGATAAGCTCATGTACAAAAGGTCTTGGTGTTATTTTGATCTCAACACATTCTTAGATCTATAAATCCAAAGCGGTGTTCCTATTAATATATATGTTTTCCTTTTATATCAAAGATATAAAATGACTCAAAAACAGTCTCCAGCAAATGAATAATCTCATTCTACTTCGAAAACAAAGAGATTTAAGCCCAGATATGACCATTAATTATGCTCAATCTAGGAGATGTTCTTATGGATGGTGACTATCTAGCACATGTGATAGATAATAGAAAGTGACATGTAATCTGAAATTGATTACAATAATTAATTTTAATATTGACCTTATCTCAAAAACCACATTAACTTTCAAGGCACCGTATCACAAAGCAATAATTAAATTTCAGTGTTCAAAGTCAATTCCATGAGTTGCTTGACAGATATTATCAAGCTCAATATTTTTCTTTAAAGAGCATCAATATGCTCAAATAAAAATAGCAGTATAAGAGTATACATTAATTATAAAAACATAGACATAATATATATCTACTTTATATTGATACTTTGTTCAACTAATTGCAAGGAGTCTCCATATTTTACAATATTGACTACTTCAAATATCTCCAATTGAAAAATAAAATTTGATGCTGTGTTTAAGGCTGCATTTCAAATATAATGTGGCGTTTATGAATTAATGGTGATGTGCTCTGATTGAATGTGTTTGTGCAAATTTCACGGATCTGATGAATAGAGCCCTTTTCTTTTTCTTTTTTAACCTTATTAGATCACATTGTCATTATGCTAACCTTTTGATCTAATATAAGAGTGTGGACAAGAATTCCTAGCATCTTAATAAAATATTGAAAAATCATCAACAAAATAAGCTTTGACAAATTCTATAAACATGAAATTTTGGATTCGAGAGATAGCTTTCCTAACTCTATGAATTCAAATTCAATATCATTACTTCAAATCTGCAATTTGCAAAAATTCTATTTCATAATCTACAATACGTCTTTATTACGGGATATATTAACTTGAAGTATTATATGAATATGGGTTCTAGACAGTTTATGGAAACTTTCAGATTTTCTTGACTAGAACAAAACATTGATTGGTGTAGTTAAGTACAACAAGTTGTAAGCAAGGATATGCAATAGAAGTTATAGGTAAATTTTAGTATATAAATCTTGCAGCCTACTCTATAATTCATAAGTTGCAACTGGGAAATTCTCAATTTAAATCCCTGTCTCCCTAACACAGGATCAAACTTTTTAATGAAAAAGTGTTTCAATCGTTATAATGAGTCTATCCATACCTTAAAGGATCAGTTCTTCCTTCGGCAATTTAGAAGTCACTGAGGAGCTGGCTCAGAGGTTTGGAGCAGAGCGATTGAAGGCACGAAAACGGCAGCTGTGGGTGATGGAAGAGTCGATGAAGGATCAAAGAGCGGCATCTAAGTCTTCCGTTGGGTGCGGTTGCGTCCTTGCTTGCGGTGTATCCTTCCAAGGCTGCGGTGTCGTCGATTCGGAGAGAAGCTACGGAATCGGCAATGAGCGTAGCGACAGGGTCAAAGAGTGGCGTCGAGGACTCCAGTAGACTGCGGCGGCATTTCTGCTTGCGTCGATGACTACGGCTTCGTCGGGGGCTAACGAGGCTACGACTGTATCTCTGCTTGCATCGAAGGCTTCGTCGGCTCGGTCACTGCATCTGGAACGGAGAAAAATGGAGAAGGAGACCGAGCGGGAGCAGCGATAGCTTAAAATGTGCGGGTGTCATTAGTTATATCCGCTTATATATGCGTTCGGTTCTTCCCTTTCGAAGCGTCACCCCCCTTCCGCTAGAATTCACACCTTATAGAGGCGCCATTTCTTGCAAGTGGCTGCAATTTGGAGGTTGACATGTAACAAATATGTGACTGTTAATTTTTTTTTTAGATTAATAACAAGGATAGAAATACGTTGGCGGGTTATCAAGTCAAAACCAAATTCGGCGGAAAAAACTAACAGAAAAATAGGAAATTGCGGGTGTTAATACTATAGCGGGTAATTAACGAACTTTTAAGATTAGCGGGGACGTTAGTGACTTTCTTAGTGACGACCAAGGGTCGTTACAGGAGATGAACCATCGGGTCGTGCCGGGTGGACCCAAGCCCGACCCATTCACAGCGGGTTGGCGCAATACTCGAACCCGTGGGGCCAGCCTTTCGCTATCAGATGACCGCGTGGGCCCCGCTACAGCTCCGCATTCACTGGTGGACTGCCACGTTTGTACATACCTATTTTTGATATGGTAGTTTGTACATACCCTAAAAGGTTTTGGGAATATGCTGGGCCCGATTGACCAATTTTTGATATGGTAGTTTGTACATATCTATTTTTTATTTATCATTTTACTGATGCATGTTACTCCAGTTAGCCTTACTTTACTTTACCTGCTTACTTACTTATAAGATGTTAGTTTTTATTACTGTCTACTAGACATAACATAGTTAGATTGCTTAGTTTTAATCAGCATATGTCATATGATCATCAACATGCTTAGAATTAGTCTTTCTTTCAGTACTTTTCTTACTGTATTTAGATATGTATGCCTAGCCTTATCTTAGCTTATTTTATTGAGGTATAATTTTGCCTTATTGTTACTTAGTTATAAATACTATTATTTATAATTTACCACCTCCATTTGTATGCTTGTTGTTCCCATGCTAGTTTACTTGTTTAGTTTAAGTAAATGGTGACATTAAGAAATTCATGAAATAATATATTGGCTTAAAATGTACTTAGATAATTGTCTAATAAGATTTTTCTTTTGTTGGCTGGGGCCCTAATATTATGAAACTGACAATGTCATAATCGGATCGCTTTGAGGAACTCATGCCAAAAGGAGATGAGCCTTTTCTTGAGGAAGAGCAGTCAGGTGAAGCAGAAGTCGCTTAGTCCTTTCTACTGTTTTATTGTGAGTATGAGAGATTTTCTTTACTTCTTTCATCTTAAACGTATTTAAAATGCTATAATAATACAGGTACCTTTAACTGTATTTTTTCTTACTATATTATTTGTTCTGAGCTGTATGTTGCACTCTCCTTACTTATTATTGTAAATTGGATGTACCATTTACTTTACTTTGCTTCAGCACTCTATTTTGTGTTTATTTAGTGATTGATCCCCATAAATGTATTGTGAGCATACCTCTCCCTTATTAGTGGATTATGGTTTATATATGCTCCAATGATAAGTGAGGGATTTGCAAGAGTATCATACCTCCCTTTAAGTCTAATCCTGCAGATTATGGGGCGGGGTGCCACAGGTAAAATATCTTAATTCCAAGTATGTGTTAATTAAGGAATGGAACAACTTTGTTTGAGAGAATAAACTATAAAAGGGTTTTGTCTCCTTATCTTTGTGCACATTAATAAGTGAAGTTAAACAAACTAAGTGTTCTAATTCACCTTTCTTAGAATATACACTAGTCTTGCATTAAGTGGAGTATTAAATAACTTAATTTGAGAGGATAAAATGTAAAATGGTTTCATCCCCTTATCTTTGTGCGTATTGATAAATACAGTTAAACAAACTAAGTATTTAAAGTTACCCTTCTTGAGAACATACTAATTATGTATATGCACTCTCATCATGTGATAATTTAGAATGTTATAAGATCTAGTGTAAAGTAATATATAATCCAATTTCAAATTATAGTAGTCTTAATAAAATGTGTTGGTTATGGCAATCACAATGTACATTTTTATGTCTTACTTTGGTTTATTTTATGATTTTCGATGATTTAAGAATCATATTGATTTGAAAGCATTTAGCATGAATGACATGAGCATAAGCATCAAAAGCATTATGAACTACGGGATGTAACATTCATCAATTTAAGTAGGATATGCGGGATGCAGCAGGCATTATGAATATTAGGATTCTTTGGGGTGTATGAGGCACCAAATGCACAATAACACATAAATCAGTGGCATAATCAGATGTATATTCAGTGACATACAGCATAGTTTTATTTCAAGTTTTATTCAGTTTCAACTTATTTACTGTTTTCTATTTTTAACACTCAGTTTTTCAGCCATTGTTTACCTTATTTTCAATTTTGTACAATTTCACACTTTTTCAGCTATTTTAGTGCTTTCTTATAGTATTGGTTGCTTAACTTAAATATGAAAGTTTATATAATTATAAATGTATATAGTAGCTTCAAATGTGTTAGAATTATTGTCTAACACGTGATACTTTTGGAATTCAGCAATTTGTTAGATCCAGAATAGTTTGAGGAGCATGCTCAGGAGGCTTCCCAAGAGATCCATGAGGAGTTTGTGGAGCACTAACCGATTTTGTTTTATTACTGCATTAGTTTACTTTTTGTAATGAGTCAAAGACCATTTATGTCTTTTATATTAAGCAATATTATTTGTAATAATCTTAACTCTAGATGTACTCTCGATTTCTTTTCTGAGGTGAATGCTTTTACTTAGCTTCTGTGATGAATGATATGGATGAATGTTATAGCTTCCGCACTCTATATTTATTACTGCTTATACTTAGTATTGTGATGTGATCAGTATATATGAAATACTAATACTCATATATATTGGATTCTTATTTCTACTCCACTTATAATCCAATGTACATAAGTTCTCTATTTAATATTTAAGATAAAGACTTTACACTTATCTTAAGGATTAATACTCAGCTCTCTTTTAGGGATTTAGTCTTAGCAGTTCAGTTCCAGCAGATATTCGAGAAGGTTTAACAGTCATTCCCGAGTAACGCACCGTTTCGCTGCCAATTGTTAACTCTTTTGTGCGCGACGATGAGACAGAGCGTTACAGAATGTGTTTCTAGTGGATAAGTTTAATATTTTGGAAGCGAAGAAAAACTGTAATAATTTTGATTTTATCTCGATTGGGAGGATCTTGATTAATTGGAATTCTCAAAAAGTCTCTTTCACGCCTAGCATTACTGCTTCCCAGCTTATTCATGGTTATCTAATATCCTCTCAGTATAACTGTTGGATAACTTTCTTCTATGCTATGCCAATTCTAAGAACAATCGGCTTCCTTTGTGGAATAACTGAACTCTTCAGAAGGCTAATATCATTAGGTTATGGATGGTCCTTGGTTCTAATGCATACATTTCATCCGGGTAAGGTTGGCAGTGTTATACCACCACCTAATAGATTTGTTGCTTAAATCATTGATGAAGCTAGGCTGCTGGAACTAAACACAATTAGAAACCATTTTATGTGGGATAATCACTGATTGGATTATCATATAAAAGCTAAACTTGAGAGGGGTTTCTATAATGCTGAGTGGATTAGCGCTTTCCCTGATGTTATTTTCCAAATCCTTCCTCCTTCCACACCAGATCATAATCCTTTATCATATGCCCTTCAATTTCCACAAAATGACCCAATTGACTTTGTTTAATGAATTATTAGATAAACAAGACAGATTTCCAAAACATTATGGAATCTACCTAGAATGATAATAATGGAGGTGATCCTCTCTTTGCTCTCCATAAAAAATGGTGCAGACAAAGAAAATTTTCAAATTGATCAATTCAAGCGGGCAAACATTCAATTCCTCGGAGAATTACTACTCTTAATAATCAAAACCCTCAAAATGTTGATTATGGTCTTCGGATGAGACAGGTAAATTAGGATTTTAAGGGTGCTATCTTCAATGAAATTTTTCGGCTAAACAACGACCTAAACTCATTGGCTCTTTCTTGTGGAAGACAATATGAAATTATTTTATACTCAAGTGGATATTAGGAAGAATCAAGAGTATTTTCTCTCATCAATTGAATGATATGGATATTTCTTATTTTGATTCTCTCTTTAACAAGAGCTCAGGTCATAGTAACAATTTATTTCCTATTTATGCCACCATAGATTCTTCTTTCCATACGAATTTATGCGGGCCGCTTAATGAAGCTGAAATTAAACACACCTTGTTCTCCATAAGGGACAATACTAGTTCTGGCCCGAACGAATTCACTTCCTTTTTTTTCAAAAAAAACTTGGGAAACGATCAAAAACTATGCTTGTCGTGGAATCTCACACTTCTTTGATCATTCTGTCATGCCAAGGTGGCTTAAATCATACATTTATCACTTTAATTCCTAAAGGAAAGAGTAGCAGCTCTATTGAAATTATAGACCAATTTTCCTACGTAACACTATATAGTAACAAACAATTGAAGGCAAGATTTCTTCTTATTTGCCTAACATCATTCACCGGATTCAAACTTCTTTTGTGAAAGTCGTATCATAGTATTCTTGCCAATGAAATTATCATAAATTTTAATTGGCATTCTAGTCAAATTTTCTGTGCTAAAATTAATTTTAAGAAATCTTTTGATATTATTAGGTCATTGAAGAGATTTAATTTTCCTAGTACAATGATTGACTGAATTTTTGCATGCATCTCTAATGTCTACTTCTCCATCAACATGCAGAGTTCTATGAATGATTATTTTCCTTCTACTTCAAGGCTTTGGCAAGAATGTTCTTTACCCCTCTTCTTTTTCTTATTGAAATGAATTCTCTTTCCACATTGTTGAATGATGTTAGTAACAAAATATTATGCCTTTCACTATGGGAAATTTTATTTGGAATGACATTCTAATATTTGGGGAGGCTTCTGCATCTATTATTTCAGCTTTTAAAGAATGTTTAGAAGATTTTTTTGTTGCTTCAAGTTTTTAAGTTTATCGTATAATGAAAGGAATTCATTTTGCAAAATCTGTGAACAACATTAAGGAGTTCTCTGGAATATAAAATTGCTCTTATTCTCACTTTCCTATGAAATCTATCATGTATTCAAAATTTAAAATGGAAAACTATGCTCCTCTTATTGATAAACATACTCCAGATTTCTGGATGGACTCAAAAATCTTTATCTTTTGCCGGCAAGCTTCAGCTGCTCAAATTTTTTGCATGGCCCCTTCATATTCATTGGTTTATAGCAGCTCGTATCCCACTGAACATTCTTAGAATCATAAAAAGCATATGTGCCAAATTTTTAGATCACGGTTCTACTATATCCTATATCCAAAATTCATGTTTTAGCTCGGGATAATGTAGGTTCTCCATAATGCAAAGGTTGAGCTTATCGGTCCTATTAAGCTTTTCATTAGTTGCAAATTGACTTTATGTTGGACTGTCTTGTGCAACACTTCTAATGGGATGGTGGAAAGCCCACATATTTGAAATTGGCTCCTCATATTAGTATCTTTTTAAAAATAATCATAGTTCTTTTTTAAAAATGTTCATGACTTGCTTTATCTTTATATATTTTAATAATATTATTTTCACTTGTGGATGCCAATTTGGCGACTTTCACTTGATCTTTATCATTGAACAAAACACTTTACTAATACTACTAGATTGATATTCTAACAGGCCATGAGCTCTGAGTCAATCTCAATTAGATGAATTGAGTCCTAATCTCCATTGATTTTTTATTCTTCTGCTTTGTTTATTTTATTTTGATCTCTTTATGGTTTGATTTTCTTTTAGGATGTAAAAAACTTTAGTAAATTCGTTATTATAATATATATGGTCTCACAAATTACAAAAAAAAAAAAAAAAAAAATTAGATTCTCTAGGATTCTAAGGAAGGAACATCTTGTTGTTCACTGTTCACTGAACATTAAACTTTAAAGGCAACCCACTATCAGATATGGTTACTGCTAGCTCGTGTCGAGTTTGACAGCTCAAATTCGAACTCAAATTTTTTGAGTGGAATCCGACTCAAACTCGTTCGAGTTTGAGTCGAGTTCAAGTCATTTGGAATCGAGCCATTTGACACGAACATGACTAGAAAATTTTGATGAATTTGAGTCAGAATCAAAATATTTCAAATTTGAGTTGAGTTTCAAGTTAAAATTACCCATGCATACCCTAATACTGCCATTTGGATCGATGCCTGTCTTTAAAAAAGAAAGAATTAGTGTGGCCAACAAAAGATTAAGGAATGATTTGCAAATAGACAATTTTAAGTTAGCAAGTAGCCAACAACACACATCCAACCACTTAACAAGAAATAAGCACCCGATTAAAAAATTTAACATAAACAATATTTATAATTTCATTCTACTTGAGAATTTATTACGAGATTTCCAGCATGAATTATTCTAAAGAAAAATTTTATTTAAATACAAATTTAACCAAACAAAAAAGATTAAAATTCACCTTTATACTAACTAGGGTTATCTGAATTTTGATCCAACAGTATATCCTTCTTCGATTTCAGCATGCTGATGCACAAAAATCACCAATTCCAATTATTTTCATCAAGAAGATTAGAGAATTTTTAATGATTTCATAATCATAAAGCTCAAATTGACAAAGAGTAGCTCAATCTGAAAATCTGTTTACTTTCAACTAGACAATAAGACGTTTCCAAAGTAGAATACAGTATTAATAAACCTTCAATTATATTTCAGATTCTTTCCTAAATTTTCCCAAGAAAAAATAACCTTCAGTCATTCCTTACTAATGCACCAATTTTATCATATATAGCCTCGTATCAAATCTTTCTTACAGTAAAACTGATGTTAATTACCAATCTTGGTCTCACATTTAAGAGCTCTTTGATTTTTAATAAACTTTATTAAACTAAAGCTATTAATTTGGAAGAGGAAAAATTGATGTTTACTAGAAATTTTAGTCATCAATAGCAGCCTAATGTTACTAAAATAGAAGACTAAACTGGAAAACACTGGTTCCAGAAAATATTATACATAGCATTTTCAGCCATGCTAGCCTTGCAACTCATATTAAGGGCTGTTAACCATGTTTGCCCACCCTAGATTCCCAACAATTAAATCAATTTATGCAATTTTATTTCCATAATGTTTCATCTATACAATCATTACAACTTTATTGGCTGCAGTATTTGACTCAATTATAAGCCTTAAAAAATATATCACAATTCACTCCTTTCAATATCACATCACAACATTCCTACACCACATTCAAAATGGAATAATATTTGATTCATTCTAAGACCAATATTATTATGACCATTACTACCATTCTATGTTGCTTAAAACTGTAGGCATCCCCCTAGTTATATAGAAATTTTATCAAGATATTGTAACACTATACAAAAGGATTGCCATGGCAAACAACTATTATGCTGACTACCATTACTAAACTATCTTGAGAGAATTTTTCCTGAATGATCAACAATCAATCAACTAACCGCCCAATCAAACTGACTAGATGTAACACGGTAATAATTCCTCACTCGACTGACCACTATGAAGACTTATTTTCAGGTGGTTAAAAGGTCAATGTTATGAACAATTGTCTGGCTAATCAACACAATAATTCATTTATTGTCATGCTTTCTGGAACCTCCATGGTAGTAATAATTGAGAAGACACATTTCCATACTCAGAAGACACAACATCAATGTTCACAACCAACATAGAAATTGCTTGGTGGATTATAAATACTCCTCTCCAGCGTGTAGAAATTTTTCTCTCGAATTCAATTTCTTGTGACGCATTCGTGCAATTTATTACTTAAATTTTTAACAAATAGAGAAAAACTCTAAAATATCTAACTAATGCTCTTGTACTATAGTTCTCTTAGTGAAAAGCTATAATGAGAGTCCAGAAGATGTGGACATTATATTGCCAAGCCACTATTAATTTATCTTTGGTATCTTGCTCTTTCTCCTGTTAACCAATGCGCACCAACAGCTACTCAATAATGGGCTTACTAAATTCATAACTACAATACAACCAATCATTTGACTAACATTAAAATAACTGAAATTTACACTCGGATACATTCAAGAAAATTAACTTAGTCCTCTTGAAAAAGTTTCAAGTGCAAAAAAGATGGCAATTTTTGCAAGCCAAACCATAAGAGGTGTCAACACGGCACAACCTGACACCCTAATAGCAGTTTGACGCGCTACAATTTGTTAGTAATATTTAATCCAAAACAGTCATTTGTCTCAAGCTAGACATTATTTTATCCAATCCCAGTGTTTTTTATCTTTAATTCTTTCATGAATCAAAGAAAAGAATCACCAAAGATGTAATATCTCAATTATTCTTATGTAATTAACATTATTTAATTGCTAGATCTATCACTTCCTACTCATGCTTTACAAGCCAAATGGCAATAAGTTTAATGCCACACATTATACAGCTCCTTAACTTAAACCATGTGCTAGATCTCTATGTTCCAACATAATATCTAAAGATGATCTTGTGTAAATTATGGTTAATGTGACAATATCTAATGAAGTTGTACTGAAGACTACATTTGATCAGATAACCGAAAACAATTAACTTAAGACTGGTACCATGAGAGCACTACATATTTTCTTGATGATAGCATTTCACTGGTCAAACTAAACACATTTTCCATTAAATTTTGAAGAAATTTTCCAGTGGTGGTTCCATCTCAATGATCCCTCTATCCAAGAAGAGCTTTCAAATGTAGCTCCATCTCCAATAACTACATGTTCACCACTCCCTCACAAAGCTAAAAAATGGAGAGGACATGCGGTTGATCAATTTCAAGTTCAAGCATTATACAAAAAACAGTTTAATTCAAGTTCAAGGACGGCTCGATCCTAAGATAAATGAACATGCCTTAAAAAATGTAAAAATCATAATAAAAAAGCTCAAAGGAAGCATAAGTTAGATCAGCATTTTGAAATCAAATGTTGCAGAAAGATTTGAATTAGTTAACAACAATCAAAATCAGTGCTCAAAAACACATTGAACAAAAAAAATGTATCATGCTCGAACAGAATAAAAATTCTAGCTAATCAAATGCCAGCTTCCAAAAGGGCTAATTAATTGAGAAAAGGGTAGCCTATTTAAATGAAGAACAAAATATAGGCAAAGCAAGAAAATAAATCAAATTTCAAGATGAAACAATTAAAAAAATCATTTTAAGAGGCTATTCAAGCAAACAAAGCAATATCGATGAAAATCAGAATATATATATATATATATATATATATATATATATATATATATATATATATATATATATATATATATATATATTAAGTTGCTCAGGGTTAGGTTTAATATCAAACATAATGATAATACAAGCACCCATGACATAAAAAGACTTAAACAAACTCACAGCAAGAGTAGCACACGCAGATACAAGAAAGTATGCGTTCCAAAATTGAACAAGGTTCCGCTAATAGATTTCATTCTATAGCATACCAACATTTAGAGAAATTGCTTGAAAAAAAAATAATAATAAGCGAAGCAGATCGAAGCCAACAAGTGTGGACCTAGCGGTAAGATTTCTGGAACCTTGCACGAGCGCCGCGGCCTCCGAACTTCTTGGGCTCGCAGCGGCGCGGATCAGCAACTAGAAGAGTTCGATCGTACCTAATGAAGATATCCTTGACTTCCTTCTTGGAGTGCTCGTCGACGTACTTCTGGTAATATGCGACAAGAGCCTTGGCGATGCTCTGGCGGATAGCGTAGATCTGAGATGTCTTACCGCCACCGCGGACGCGGATGCGCATATCAACGCCACGAAATCGTTCTAAGCCGGCTAGTAGAATCGGTTCGAAGGCCTTGTAGCCAAGAACTTCTGGCTTCACGTGCTCGATCGGAACGCCATTAACCTTGATCAAGCCCTTGCCAGCCTTGCAATGGGTAACAGCAACCGCCGTCTTCTTTCGTCCGAAACATTGGACAGAATTCACTGCAGCTGTCGCTGCCATGACCGCCGTAGCAGGGCTGCGAATGCAGAGCGAGAGGGAGGTACAGGAGAATGCGGCGGGAGTAGTAGATGGCAATGCAATAATAATATAAGAAGGACAAACTAGGGTTTTTCAACGAACCTCTATAGATTTTGGGCTGTCCTAAAGCCCCGTTTGGTGGGCTTTTTCAAATGCCTTATTATCGCTTTTTAAGCCCATTTCACTCTTTATTTATCCCATCTTACCTCTAAGAAATTGAATAAAAAACTTATAAATTACAAATAAGTCTTATTTAGCATTAAGTATAATAAAATGGGGATGAAATTAATTTTTTTTTTAATTTCATATATATATATATGTGTGTGTGTGTGTTCGTGTGTGTATGTATGTATGTATAAATTAAAATAAAAAGTATTAAATAAACATATACTTAGTCACTAAAAATTGTATAAGTAAATTGAGCTATAAATACTAAAATAATTGATGTAAGCTAATATAAACTGAGTAGTAATTGAAATTGCAATTGAAGTATGAACAGTCACTGTAGACTAAATTGACTAAATAACTTCTAAGAGTTATATTTGAAATTAAAATACAAATATAATTATTTATCTATTATATTTTAATGATTTCTTATTTTGTGACAC
This sequence comes from Gastrodia elata, assembly GCA_016760335.1. Taxonomy (NCBI): domain Eukaryota; kingdom Viridiplantae; phylum Streptophyta; class Magnoliopsida; order Asparagales; family Orchidaceae; genus Gastrodia; species Gastrodia elata. The sequence goes on along the minus strand of CM028684.1, from coordinate 23,460,369 downwards.
TACATAAATAAGTGATGAGACAAGCACGTATGCTCGATCATCTGAGATGTTGGGTTCTCGAAATAACTATATAATTCCTCTCAAGAATACATGTAGTTTCTTTATTCCTTAAGAAAATCTGCCCTGGCTAATATTATGTTTGTACAGACTGATTTTTCCTGAGTGAACTCATTATAGTACTAAATATTTTCTGATTTTTACTAAATGTTACTCTTAGGCACAATTCTAAATGTTATGCAAGGAATTGGCTCAATGCAATGCAACATCAAAAATTATTCCAAATAATGAACTGTAGTTCATATACATTATTATCTAATTATTTTAAATTAGTTATCTTTATTAAATTATTTTAAGTTTTGACTAATTATTTAATTATTTACTCTAAAAATATATATACTCAAGATTTATTCAATATTCTGATATGTATTATTAGACTGACTGAATCACATGACTAATTATGATATGATGTTAAGACCAACTTGTGTCTAACCTAAAAATTGAGTTCATTTACTGAATTAATTACGTAATTAATATATTCTGATATGATTACAGTATTATTGTTAAGACAACTATATATTAACCTAACTGACTAAAATATTGATTTTGAGTCATTTCCATTTTATCTTAATCATATTTTAATTTATATTGCTTGGTAAGGCAAACTTTGTCTTAACCCGACTAACTGAATATCAAATTTTGATTGATGCCTAATTTTCAATATTTATTAAGATTCAAATTAGTGTCTAAGTTCATCTGACTGAGTTTACTAATTTTTTATTTATCAAATCTATAATTCAATTTATATATTGCCTAATTTGGATTCTAATAATGGCCAATACATTATCTAAGTATCATAACCTAATTGACTAAAATTTCTAAATTGTTGCATAATCAACTTAATGAAGATTATATTCTAAGGTACATAACATTATTAAGTCATTCATCACTTATCTTAATTTGATTCTTATTTAGCCATAGTCAAAGTGTCTAAGCTAACAGAGTCTATTAATTGTTCTGAGTTCATGATTATGATTTAGCTAATTAAATTTTTACTTAAAGATTTCTATGGTTGAAACAGTCTTTGCTTTAACCTAAGACACTGAGCCTTATAAGGGGATCAATATTCAAACTTTGTCTTCATTTTGATTATTCTTACTAAATTATGTAGTTTAATCTTATATACATCATTTGGAACTGTTCTAACATTTCCACAAAACTCCAGGCTAATTAAGTTAGACAATTTGCTAATTCCAAAATATAACTAAAATAATCATTTTTTCTTCAAAACTACAAGTTTGGCAAGCTTTCTTCTTTTGTGGTTTATAGATCTTATTTCTAATGTTATTATCCCAATTACTAATGCAGAAATTGTGGCGACCGGGGATCGAAGTTCGAGAGTCTCTAAAGAATGATTCATACATTTGAAAATATATATTTATGAAAATAAAGGAAATAAAATACATAAATGTTCACATTTACATTCAGAGCCATACACATATGAAATATATAGTTTAATATTTACAAAATAAATTTAACATCTTTACTTCCTCACATCTCTATCTCTTTTCTTTTTCTTTTACTTGGCAGATCTTCAAAGCTTTTAATTTTCAAAACCTGAAAAATTCAGTTACCAATCAGGTAGGAGTACGCAAATCGTTCTTATAAGAATAATTCTAGCATCCTATAATAGGCATAAATCAAATATGGAACTGAAAGAAATATATATGAAAAGAAAGCAATGTTCTCAAGTTTAAATATTGCCCTGCATATTAGCTTTAAAATTCATCATATATGAAAAGCATAAATTTTATCAAAAGCATTTGTAATAATAAGTCAAGTCTGTAGACTCCTAAGCCCAAATAGGTAAACCCATAGGCATAACCTGTATGAAGCTTATCTCACTACCCGTCGGTAGCTTACTCAAAATAGGAACTGATGGTGTGTCTTTCCTCTGGATTTACCCACTTCCTAAAAGGGCTAAATCCCTTCATATAACTCCCAGGGGCTGCCAGCAGGCCCAATCTGTACAGATTCTCAGTGTTGCGTTCCACCCTCCAAAGATAAACACCACAATAATATATATTATGTTTCATCTTTTTGTTACATGATATTTGATATCATTCTTTTGCAGGTTTAATAGCGGTAAGCAGTTTTGTAATAAATAGTGCTCAAATGAAAATAGCTCAAAATTAGAATACTGAAATGAAACTTATAAGTAAATTTGCGTACCTGACTGTTTTGATACAATTTCAATCAAATCAATTTCTTTGATCTGCCAAAAGTAATTTTAATTCATTAATTTAATATTTCATGATTTTAACATGATTCGTAATATTAGGTTTTTCTGATATTGGTATTTGGATTATCTAATTGATTATCTTATAACTAATATTTTCAAATAAAGTGAATACTTACAATCCTAGATATAAAACTCTATATATTTTATAAGTGTTTAACATGTGAAAACATCTATATTTTCCATAAATTTTCTAAGTCCTAAAATTCTTAAAAATTTCGGCAGAGTCTCCTTTATTTTTGTTCAAATAAACAATTTATACAATCAAATATAAGTCAATCCATTGACTATTATCAGTTTTAAAATAGAGTTCAATCCTTTTTATAGAATTGCTCATTTCCAATTCTAAAATAGAGTTCATTTTCAGTTCTAAAATAGAGTTCAACCCTTTTTACAGGATTGCTCATTTCCAGTTCTACAAATATATAAAACTAAACTAAGCAGTTTATACATCCTATATAAAATATCTAATAAAAAGGAAATGCAGAAATAAAATTAACATTTATAAGAGCAGCTTTATGTGGCATTTTGCACATAGTATTTAATTTAGCATTCCTATATTAATTTTACAATTCAACCTGCAAGAATAACATTGTTAAAATTAGTATTTGAATATAAAAAAAATTAGATTTATTTGATTTTAAATGCAGCAAATGATTTTATTAAAAGAGAGAGCATTTAATCAAATGTAGTTTCAAAGGCAACATTTGGAGTTCTTAAATTACATGGTAACAATTGTAGCTTACAAAGTAAACTATAACATTTGAATCTCCTACATATATAGCAGCAGTTAGCATCAATAACATATGATCCTATGAAAGGAAAATAGCTTTGATGCTCATATAACATATTGGCAACTTTTGTATATCCCAATTAGATAGTAGCAATTTTAAAAGAATGTCAACAATGATACCCATAATTAATTATTAGCATTTGGTTATATAGATTTATCTAGTATTATTTACTTTACATAAATGAATGGACAACATTTGTTTTAACTTTAACTAAATGACAGCATATAATTTCTTTTACAAGATATAACAGCATATAATTTTAAAGAATGAATAGTAATACTAATCTTTCCGTATAAATGGTAGCATTTGTTTATTTGACTCTATATATAAAATGATAGCATATAATCTTATTGAAGGGATGGACAGCAATTGATTTCTCTTAACAACTTCTAGATCCCATAAGATACATTGCAGCATTTATAACAACATTAAATCTTATAAACCAATAACATCTTATTCATTCAATATTGCTAATTGTTGAAATGTTAACTTAGCATTAAAGAATACAGTAATATAAGGCATATAGTCTTCCTTATGATAAGTGATGGCATTTGGTCTTGTATTTGAAAAGACAACATTTGATTATATAATGAAATAAGTAACAACATTTACTCTTAAATGAATGATAATACTTGATATATAATCTATTGATCCCATATTAAAATGAAAGACGGCATTTAATCATTCTGTCCTCATATAAAAATGACAGCATTTGATTTATAAAAGCATTTGATTCATGTTGAACTTAAATAACAACATATATTAAAACACTTGAGATCTCATTGATCTTCCTTTAAGAGATACTTGGCAACATTAATTTCATTGAGATAAGGCAATATTTGTTTTTTTTGACAGTAATTGGATTCATAATTTCCATGGGAGAAATTTGAATATTATATATTTGATGGCATCATGTGATCTTACTCGTAATAGACAGCAGCATATATTCCCTTATGAAACTGACAGTAACATATGATTCTAATGAAAGATGATAGCAACATTTAATCACTTAAACTAACTAACAGTACTTGATCATTTTGATTTAACTAATAGTACTTAATTCACATAGATCAATTGATAGCAGCTGATGGCAACATTGCAGTATTTATATTTATTGAAATAAATGGCAGCAAAGTGATCTACAAAAGAAATGGCAATATTTATCCTCATATAATCTATGGGCAGTCATTTGGATCTTATAATGCAATTGACAACATGTAGTTTTAATTAAAGAAATGATAACATCCATCCTTATAAAAGGAAACAATACATAGCAGCATTAGATTCATTGATATAGCAGCACTTATTCTTAAACAGCAGTTGATCTAATACTTCTCTTAGCATTTACTCATTTGACTCAACAAAAGTTGTATTGATAAGAAGAAAATATTCCATAATATTAACAGCAGTTTAACAGCATTTAATATTTAAAGGTTGATGCTATTAGTTTGACAGTAGAAAGAAATAAACAAAAGGATCTATATTAAGTATCAATAGAAGAAAGGAGTATACATAGTTTACAGCAATAACCAATATCCCACTCTTCAATTTCCAGCCAAGTATAAATAAGAATAATAGAGATGTTCAATACCCAATAAAACTTCTAATAGTAGCACAGTTAAATCGATCTCGATCCTAAGTACTTTTAGATTGATATTGGAGTCTTCTACTAACTTAAATCCCATTCTTTTAATTTTGATAAAACGAATCTCAACTATGAATCCATTTATTAAAACTAAAAGGCTGTATTGTATCATATGAAACCATAAAATACTAAAACTACAGATCTGGAATTAAATGGGAAATTTGAAGATTAAGCTAACTTGTTAGATCATTGGATACTTTATAGACTATCACAAAAAAAAAAAAAATTACTTCTGAAGTATTTATGAGTCTAAAGCAAACAATTAAATAATTCAACTGAAGTTTATCTAGATTATATATATCTTAGCATACAACAACAACAATTTAGCAAAACAACTACAACAAATGAAGTTGAATTGATGCAGCTATTTTGCTATGATAAGGCTGAAGCAGTTCAACTAAAATTTTATTTAACAATTGCAGCAATTCGACATCAATATCTAACAGTGTATAACAACTAAATTCTCAGCAGTTAATTAATAGATTAACTACACAAAACAATAGCTATCATATGCTGTAATTCTATCAACTTTCAACATCTTTATTTTATGCAGTTCTAACAACCTAATCCTCATAAATATATTAATAAGATTATGAGAATCACAATACTACCTTAGATGAACATCAAAGCATTCCTTTTATATGGTTCTATTATTTTGGTTAGAAGTGAGATTCACATTGTAATTTTTCTATAGAATAAAGAATATGCATAGGTTCAACTGATTTTGATTAACATCAATATCAGTTAATGCAACCTTACCACAATCTCATCAATTTTATACTTAACATAATTAGATAACCAAAAATTGTTTTAAAGAAAACTGAATATAAAACATCCTAAAATATATTTTTTTTTAAACCCTAGATTAATATTGACCTTATGCAAACCATAATAAGGAGAGAAAAAAATCGGGAGGAGTACCGTTGTTCTTTGTGGCTAAGAGAAGAACTCGACAAAATGGGGAGGCTCGGCGTGATAATCCCGATTTCGGCCAGGGTTTGGGTGGTTAAGAAGATAGGTAAAGTATGGGTTTAAATCTTACCTGAGTTTCCATTGGCTTAAGCAAACGGTGGAAGCCACGCGTCATTCGACGAGCGTGAAGGAGGAGGCGATCTTGGAGTGGGGTTCTCGGTCGCGAATGGAGGCGTGCGTGCGAAGAGGATAGAGATGTCGGCCGAAGGATTAGGTTAGAGAAGAAAAAAAAATGGAATTATATATATCTATGTATATATATTGTATATATATATATGTATATATATATATTAGTTTAAAATCTTTCATTTAAATTAGAATTTCTAGAAAATTTTGGAAACTTGCTTTTTGGCTAAATTGAGGGTAACAGATTCAAAAATGAAGTCAAAATTTTAATCGGAAGTCATCTCAATTATACCAAAACACTCCATGCACGATGCACCGTCTGGCACCAAAAACCTAATAATTGGTGGCCCCAATTGTCAAAAGCTTACTCGGTTGAACGAATGCTGCTAGGGTCCATAACTATCACTGTAGCTGAGTTAAGATGCCTACACCTTCATCGAGCTGCAGCGGTTTGAATAAACCTATCCACAATGTCTGAGCCTACCCAAAATGCCAAGAGCCTACTTGGTGGGTCTCCACTGTACAACATTGTGGAGCTTGCATGTATCATATATGAACTGGGCTATCTCAAGCCCATATGATTTTAAGAAACACCTCCTGTTCCTTACGCATTCCATTAGAGTGTGTAAACACAAAGAATGAGGAGTTCACTTCACCGGAATCACTAAAAAACTGACATAATGGATTTAATTTTGCGTTCATTTGTTGTCATAAGATGTTCAATTCATTTCTTATTTGATTCAAAATTGCTCTACATTCATCCTACAATGAAGGTACCATGAAGGAGAATATATGGGTTACTCTACATTCATCCTACGTTAAAATTACTATACAGTCATCCAATTCATTTTTTATTTGAATTGCAGTGGTTGGGGGTGGTAAATAGAGGCATTGAAGGTCTTGAGAGATCCAGATCATGCAAACAGAAGCTCAAAGGGTTTTATAAGGGTTCAAATAGGGAATTTGTTGGGCAGGTTTATATAATTATATCGTTGGGTTGATTCCTACTCTTCTGGTGCTGAGTCGAGTCAATTTGGTCCAGGTGAGATTCCTACCACTTATGGCAAATTGTTGGTGATGCAAGGAAGCGTTGACATAAGCTAATGGTTATTGTGATTTTTGTTGGGCAAGCGACGAGATGAAGATGAATAGTGCTTCAAATGCCTCGCCATCTCATCTGATATGGCGGTCATATTATATTCTTAATGGCAAATATCATGTTGCTTAAATCATGGTAGTTAGATCCAATGGTCTAGATCATCTTTAGTACTCGGGATAATCCAGCACCATATGTTTTAAGTAGAGAACCGCAGGATGGTTGCGTTGGAACAGATCCTGTGTTCTGTGTTCCAACGTGGCGCACAGGATTCCCATGGTCCCAATTTATAATGTTTATTCAATTTTAATTAAAACAAATTTAATAAAAATTAATTCAAATTCTATGATTTAAAATTAATAAAAATATGAGTTGTATTTTGTGAATGTTTTGAATATTTTAAATCTAAAAATTTTGAAAGTTATACTCAAAGCACATTTGAATTATTTTTATATGAGGAATTCAAACATGCAATCAAACTTAGGGTTTGAGGTTAAACTATTTTTCTTAATTTTTATGGGTATTTTAAATTCATTAAAATAATCAAGAGATATTGTAATAGCCAAAAATAATCAAGGTATTTTAAGCAATCAAACTGCTTAGATTTTTCGACATCTCCTCTAGTTTTACTTCACCGTCTAGAACATCCTCTAGATTTAACTCCCAAAGTGCCCCCATGACTTCGCATCTTCACATTTCGAAGCCGTACATTCCCTCAAACTTGGCCACATTGATTCTCGTCAAATATGTCACAACTTAGTGGAAAGTTCTCTCCACCACTAATTACGATGAAGCATTAAAAGCTTGTGGCACCCCACCCCCAGGTCTACAATCATTAGACTAAGGGTGGTGTACCACTCTGGCAAATCACTCACTTATCATTGGATTAGGTATAATTCTCAATTCATTAATAAGGGAAGGATGTGCTAATAATATAAGCAAAGAAAATCAATCACTAAGTAAATAGCATCTCAGAGTGCAGAAACAAGAAAGGTAGAATAATACATCCAGTTCTATTATAATACAGATATAACATACAACTCAGAATAAAATAGTGCTGTAAAAGAAAAATACAATATCTGAATTATTACATCAACTTTAAATAAACTTAAATGAAGGAAAAATATCGCTCATCCTTACTAAAGAAAAATACTAACTAAAAATTCTTCAACTCGGGACTAAAGCTCCTCCTGAAGTGGCTCTACCGCAGGTACTGGATCCTCCAACTGAATAGATTCTGATATTATCGGTTTCACAATGCCAGGGCCCCAGCCAACAAAAGACAATTCTTATTAGACAATTATCTAAGTACATTTTTGGATGAATATTTTCATGAATTATTAATGTCACCATTTTATTTAACAACACAAAATAAACTACCTAGCATAAGAGCGACAAGCATGAAAACGGAATGGTAAGTTATAAATACTACATTTATAACTAAGCAAGAATGAGGCAAAAAAAATACCTCAAATAATCTAAAATTAGGCCAAACATACATATGCAAATACAATAAGTTAAAGTACTGAAAGGAAATACTATAATCTAAACATGCTGATGATCATATGACATATGCAAGTTAAAACAGTAAGTCTAAAAGTGATACATATAATAAGCATCAGTAAAATCTAGTATCCTATAATATATGAGTGAGCAAGTAAGGTAAAATTGACTGAAGTAATATAAATCAGTAAACTGTAAACACAAATATAAATAGGTATGTACAACTGCCATATTAGAAAATTGGCTAATCGGGCCCAGACAAAAATCCCAAAGCCTTTTTGGGCTAGGGTAGACAGAACAGAACAACAAAATTGAAGATGCAATAAATACAAATGCAGAATCTTTTAATTATTTTACTTTTGTTTCTGTGGACACGTATAGAAACAGTCCTCAGCACATTTGTAAGATTATACGGATTCCAAGCTTAACACACACTCCTCAATGAGTAATGTTAAGCATCCTTATTACTTCTTACCCCTGTCCATTAGGGTAAATGTGCACCAGAATCTACCAGAATATACTGAACTTAAGGCAACTGTTATCCTAGTTATTATATGTTTTCATTTCATGCACAAAATTTTCTTATATGATATGTCCAATGAATTAAACACAAAACACAAAGAATGCATAGCACAAATAATCAATAGTGAGCAAGGGACTCTTCTATACATAGTGATACTATTGTTGTCTAATTTAAATTATTCTAATTATTCTAAGCTACATAAGTTCAGAATCTTCAATTTATACTATCGAGTGTAACTTGAAAATATGGCCTTATAAGTTACAAAATATTAGGACTAGCTAGGTCCTAATATGATTAAATCAATGTCAACTATGTAACTTAAATAAGAAATCATCATGATCTATTTGATTAGTTTAGATGTTCTAAACTAAGAGCTGATCAAGATCTAATAACTATGGATTATGAATTAACACCACGAATTGGAGTTAACATAAAATCTAAAGGTAAAGTCTAAGGATCTAGGGTTTACTACCCAATCTCACTGATTAAAGGTTAAAGCAAATCCTATTAAGTATGGTCATACTTAATAGGATGGATCTCTAAATCTTAAATTTAAAGTTAAAAGATTGAATAATCATAAACAAACTATAAAAATCTATAAACTACTAAAATCAATGTTCATTCATTGAGTAATCCAATTTACCCAATAAATGAATTCTGATCTAAGTTTTACTCTTAATTCCTAAGAAAGAAGCTATTAAGGAACTAAGATGAACACTCAAGCATGAACCATAACTAATCTTGATTTGGAAGCTTAATTGAATGATTAAAAGATTTAAGGAAGGCAGGGTGTGAGATGAATCTCACATTAGGAAGATTAATTACCATTGCATAAGAGAAAAGATGCAATTCAACTCATAATTCTATTACTATTAATTTCATTATTTACTATTCAATCCATTGTTTTTACTATTCAATCTGTTGTTTACTATTCAATCTATTTTTTTTACTATTCAATCCGTTGTTTACTATTTAATCTGTTGTTTTACTTAATTAACTTCAATCTAAGCTTAGATAAACAAAATCAAGATGAGAAGTAAATAAGGCTTTCTCCATTTAGAGACTACACCCTTTTTAGTTTCAATAATGTCATACGAACTCCTCTTATTAGCAAGGATACACAAGTTTCTTTCTTCTCAAATGTAATAAACAATGAAGGCTAATAATGCAATAAAATCATCCATATGATAAAGCAATTGAATAATAGTTTGGGCCAACATAATATGTTCACAATGGGAGAGAGCGCTTTTATTAGTCTTAAAGCTAACTTAACAATCAAGTGAGGAAAGATAATATTTTCTTCTGATATTAAGAGAATAACAAGATATTTAAGGTTACAAAGAATTTATCATAATCTAACCGTCTTTTTTTTTTAAGAAGCGTGAGATCTGTTATATAGTTCCTTTTATTATTTGTTTCAACTTTATTCAATTACCATAATAATGAATCCATTGATTTTTATTGTAGACACTTGTCAAATTTTGGTAACATATATGAACAGGTAGGTATTATTCCAGCTCCATTTATATAATCGTTTCAAACTATCTCCTTCCAGGTTTTCCTATTTCAATTCATTTACAACTATATCTTTCAACACACTCAAAGATAATATTATTTCTAAATGTGTTTATTGCCAAATATCAAACCCACATTACAGTTCACGAATTTGTTAGTGCTGCTAGAGTTGCATCGCATTTCTTATAATAATAAAAAATAGAATAAACTAGATATTTGGATAGCATTTGGTGAAAACATACTTTTAGGTCCCTTGAAGTGGTAAAAGCCCAAACAATATTATAAACATCGTTCACAAAATATTATTTTGTTAATTTATATAAACCATTTACAAGACTGATAAGCTGAAATAGTTCAAATGATTTGTCATTTCTGACATTCGACACAGAATAATAGCAGACCTTTTATAAGATGATGGTTCGTTTTAATAAAAATACACCAATGGATAGTCAAACTTTCTTCTCAAATATTAGTGAAGAAAATAGTATCCTAAATTCACAAAACCATGCTAATTTGTTGAACAGATAATATAACACCGAGTTAAATCAAATAAATTATAATATGCTCTTACAAGGAGATTCATAATAGTTTATATAATTACAACTTATTATATTGGAGAACTAAGAACCTAAAGATGTTGTGCAGATTTTAAGGACATTAAGATAACACGAAACAAATTCAAAAGTTAAAAGTTATGTGTACAGCATAAACTACAAAGTACAAATTAATACATACAAGTCTTAGCCAGTGCCTAGCATTTTTTTCTTGCAACCATCCATTGCTTAGTAGCACAATCCTTTATTTAACAAATGAATTACAAGAGTTCGTGTGATTCTTATGTTGCCCAACTGATTTAAACAATAAGAAATAGATCTTCCAATTATCACTCGAAACTCTTCCACTTAAACTACAAAAAGCAAATACACCAATTTCAGCACAAAAATTGAAAAGTAAGAGCTCAGGACTCAGAATATAAACTGATCAAGCCATGCTGGAGGATTTCTCTCACAGGCAATTTTAATTAAACTTTTAGAGAGATTAATACATACTTAATTTAATCTAAATCAAAAGGCTGCAAAAAGATCATGCTACTACTACAAAAGCTACACACTGCCTATGAATATACATACATATTTGGAGGCTAAGAAAGTAAATTAAAAAAAGGAGCAGCACATCTACATTTTCCATACAAATTTCACCATGATTTAGTTCGCATGAACACAACTCCTAATAATAACTACAAAACTCAAATCAACATTCGCATTTATGAATCAACACTTGATAGGAGAATCGGGTGGAGTGAAGTACTAAGAAGGGGAAATCGAGCGAGGTACTTCATTCAATCGTTAGGAAGGGAGGTACCTTGCTTGCGCTTAGGGAGATCGGCGACTCCTTGTTGTGCCGAACGGGGGGTGAGGGTCGAGGGCTGAGGGGCTCGACTTGGTAGAGAGCAGGTCGGCGCTCAACTTGGAGAGGTGGAAGAGGTGAGGCTCGACCAGCGAGGAGGGCGAGCGGAGATTGTGAGGGCGAGGAGGACGCGTGCGACTTCAAATGAAGGGAGGCGGATTGCTCCATGAGTGTGAATGGAGGGGTCGAGCAATGGAATTGAGGAGGCGTGCGATTTAGGGTAAGGCAGAGGCAGAGGAAACAAGGATTTAAGGAGGTAATAATGAAGATTTTATTTATAAAAAAAAATTAGTTTAATAATTAAATTTCTTAATTTTATTAATTGATTTTAATTGAATGATTTTAAAAAAATCACCAAACATTCACTCCTAGCTAATTGAGGGGTGAGGAACGCAACGACGAAGTCAGAATTTTGTTTCCGACGAGTATTTAATTTTCTCATTTTTCAGATATTTAAATATTATTAAAATATTCGACGAAATTTCGACGACTTCCGATTGATACTAAAAATCACCCCTAGCTAATTTTGGGCAATGAGCGCAATGGCGAACGATTTTCAATCTGAGGTCAAAACAATTATGTCAATTTCCATGGTTCCTAAAATTCCCAAAATCAGAATTTGATCTATTGACTCCTAATTTAGACTAAGTCTTAGTGGAAGACTCCTAATGACCTAATTAGAGCACTAAGACTGAGATTAGGACCTAGATTAGTCCTAATCAACTTGGGTAACAATTTGAATTGTTACAAAGCTTCTCCTCCAAATCTATCTTCCATGACCTCTCTTGCAAATCTCTCTTTGATACCATTAGTTAGGTTCGTGATCCACGAAAGCACACAAGCCAAATAAGAACAAAAATAAGAGAAAGTCACACAAACAAATCCAAGCACATGCACAACACAGGATTTACATAGTTCGGTGTAAACACCAATATCCACGGGACAGAGGAAGCGAAATTTCACTTTACCAAAAGAAGAATACAATTAAGGTTTTACAAACCATTCACCTAAGCCATTAACAATAAACTTTTTAGCCTTCTTTCACCACCACAAGCTTGAATTCTATAACCTTCTTTCAAATCTAGATTGGGGGATGAGAAAAATACAAAACTAAAATTATAGCATTTTGTTTTGGCTTTTATAGGTCCCCCAAAGCCCCTGGGCGCCCAGATTTCTATCAATGGGGCGTCTGGGCAACATGGATGCCCATGTTTCTGTCAATGGGGCGCCCAAGCGCCTGCTGCTCCAAATAGCTGACTAACAAAAACTTCAACTTCATTCCTCCTCAAGTCAACAAGAACATCTAAAGATTGTCTAAATGAATATAATTCTCGATAAGATTAAGTTCTGGAAAATAATAAAATATAGGTATATGAAACTTCAAATTTAGTATGATCACCAAGTGAGGATTTGTCAAGCAATTTTATTGTGTTATGTTTTATTTTGTTCAAGCCTGCGAAAGCATCATGGAAAATTCTATAGCTTAAGAATGACATGAGCTATAAACTCAACCTATAATTTATAGTATTATAAATTATAAAATTTTTTATGTGTGGCCAGTAAAATTGTGGTTGTGTAGTGCATTATTTTTGTTTTAATAATTGGTGTTGCTTTCAATAGTCATGCATAGACATTTTCTTTTCAAGTTCAATTCATTCTACTCATCACATATGCGAAGCTGTGTTCCTTAAGAAAATATTAATAATAAAATAAATTTAATTTAGATTTAATTTAGGTTTGTTTTGTTTTGTGTATGATTAAATAATAATTTATTCAATTTTGCTAATTTTAGTTTGTTTTTAATTTGTTTTAGTGTACAATTGCTGGGTTAGCAAATATTTTTGCTTAACTCTTATTTTGGTCTATTCTATATATCATTTAGCAAGTACACATCTTTTTTATTCCAAGTTAGAGTCATAGCAGTGATATTTACCCATATTGCGAGAGTGATATCATGATCATATAAAACTGGAAGCAATTAATGTAAATCCGGACCGGATCGGCCGGTTCAAACCGGCCACCGGTTCGGTTATTTAAGCCTAGTTAAATCCGTTTTCATCGTGCCATCTTAAAATAGGCCAGTTTTACGGTTCAACTGAGGAACCCTAAAACCGAACTGGAAGGTCAAAATATTTCCAAAAGACAGTCCAAGGCCCATGCCCAATAACCCAAGGCCCACATTAGCAATTAATGAATTTTTTAAAATTATGCCAGCTCAACCTGGTCCATAATCTAAATTTATTTGTCTTTAATTATAAGACAGAACATGACCTGGCTTAGCTGGATCAATATTTGCAATTGATGTGCTTAAATTCAAGATCCATCGAACGAAGGGATAATGAATTTATTGATTTCACTGAACCATAAACGCTTACAACACTACTATGTCCCATTTCACCCCAAAACACAGATATAGGCTTAGTCACCTCTCATGATTGTAGTCAATCATCTTGTGTACCCTTCATGAATAAGTGATTATTTGGTGCTCATCATTGCTTTTGCATTTGTTTGACAATCATTTTAGTCTCTATTTTTTAAAGAAGTAATCAATGCACTGAATCAAATAAATAATTCTTCCATTGACATGCTACTTTAAATTGAATTTATATCACACAAATAAGAAAAAAAATGTTTCATTTATAGTTGCTTTCCATGGCTATAGTGAACTCAACATATCTCTTGTACATTTTGATCATGATGAGGTAATTGGAGGATTGATCATTCAATGTGCCACTGCTAAAGCAATCGATATTGTTGACAAAGTGATAAAATCTTTCGAGCTTGGCCCTGTCATCCAAAAAGAAAATGATAGTACTGAAGTTCATTGAAATGACAACCCTTTACTTTTCTTAACAACGATTTGACTCCAATTTGCAGATACTTGTAAAGAAAAAGAATCCAAAAAAAAATACTGATCATTTATGTGCAAAATATAATTTTCTGGCGGGTTCTCATGTATAATCCTATAATTGGCCGCTGAATGGAAGGCAGCCGGCCATTGGTCGTATGGAAAGGCCGACCGGCAGTGGGCATTCTTCATTGTTCAGCAAAAAAAAAAAAAAAAAGGAAAAATCTCCTAAAATGACTCCACCAAATCCTTCTCTCCCACTCCGCAGCATCTTCCGAATCCTCCTCCTTGCCCTCCTGATAAGCTTCAAAGCGCTTGCGAGAAAGACCCCTTCCTTCTTCATCTTCGGAGACTCCACCGTCGATGCCGGTAACAATAAGTATATCAATACCATCGGGGAATTCAGAGCAATCTCTCCTCCTTATGGACAAAGCTATTTCCTTGACAACCCTACCGGCCGGTTCTCCGACGGCCGAATAATCGTCGATTTTCTCGGTAATTTTTCTTGTATTTTTCTTCTTTCTTGCTTTATCAGTAATCTGTACTCCTTCGTTCTTTTTATCCCCTTTCCCCAGCCGAAAAAGCCACACTCCCTTTGATTCCACCGTTCAAGCAGCCATCTGCTGACTTCATAAAAGGCGTCAACTTTGCATCTGGAGGAGCCGGCGTTTTACAAGAAACATTTCCAGGAGTTGTGAGATTTCTCTTCCTTTGTTTTTTTTCTTCTTCTTCTGTGTTTCGGCCAAAAAGATGTAGCTAGTTCAAAAGAATCTGTGTGTGTGTGTGTGTATCTACAGGGAATTGATCTTCCAACACAGTTGAAGAACTTTGATTGTGTTGTGAGCTCGCTAACAGCAGAGCTGGGTGATGCAGAAACGAGAGAACTTCTTGCAAACGCTGTTTACTTTATCAGCATAGGGACCAACGATTACCTTAATTATGCAGGCAGCACAAAAATGCAGGAGATTTTTACTACAGAGGATTTTGTTGGGATGGTTATAGGAAATCTGTCCCGAGCATTCTTTGTGAGCATGAAATTCATAATTTTTTTTCAGAACAAAAAAAGAAAAGCAAAGAATGCTTTGTTAAATTGAAATAACATAAAATTTTCTTCTTTTTTTCGCAGGAACTATATGATAAGGGAGCTAGAAAGTTTGGTGTGTTAAGTTTATTTCCTTTGGGTTGCATACCTGCCCTGAGAACAGCTAACCCAAAAGCAGATGGGAGTTGTTTTGAGGGTGTTTCTGAGGTTGCATTGGCTCACAACAGTGCCTTATCTGGAGTAATAGTTGCCTTTCAGCACATGCTCAAAGACTTAAAATATGCCTTCAGCTCAGGCTTCTACGATATGATGCATGAAGCATTCTTAATTCCAACCGAATTCGGTGATTTGACTCTTAACCCAGCCAAATTTGCTTTTTTCTTTTTCTCAGATTTTATTTTTCTTTGGTAAGAATCATACCAATAAGGCCTAAAATACCCGTTGAAAACTTTTATTTCACTATTGGTTGTTTGTCTTGAGGTAAAAAAAGTGTAAAATAAAATTTTTTTGAGGAAATTGAGATTTTCAACAATTGGCATAAAGTAAAACGGTGAAAAACTCTTGCGTTGTATTTCGATTTTGCATTAATATATATATAGGAAGCGAGTAATTGAATTATGCGTGAATAAGACAAATTTGGAGATTGCGTGGAGGAAAGCAAGCAACAGAATGATTGCGAATGAAAGCTTTTGTTCGATCATTCCAACGAAAGATTTTGTTCGTTCGTATAGGAGTCTAATATGTTTCTTTTAGGTAAATTAAAACTTGGTAATTGGAGTAGTGTAAATTATACTAGTAACCCTAATATGTTTCTTATTTATATTTTAAGTCAAAAGCTATGATATTAACCCATAATAAGGTTTATTCAACTACTGTATCTTTTTTGGCTTCTTGGTGGTTATTTTCGGATGTCTCGGTGTTTATAGGATATAACAACTCATGTAGGAGATCACACTACATCTTATACTTTATGTTATGTTATTTTTACCTTTTCTCATACTCTTCTAAATATTAAGAGTAAAGATATTAAAAATATGTGACAGAAATGGGTTATAGGCACAAGTGAATTGCATCAATCATACTATGTCATTTGGATAAAGTGGGAGTTTTTGGGGGAAATTTGGGGCACGGTAGGATCTCTATATTGACAATTAGAAATTCAACTACGCATGGTATATATTACTTTAACATTTTGGTTGGAACATGAAATTCACTCAAAATTCATCGAACTTTCGGTCAGATTGGGATCAAATCAACTCAATTTATAGTCGAGTCACAAGTTCTTAAATATCAAATTTGAAAAAGTTCGAGTTTATGTTATTTTATGTACATTCCACATTATTGACCAAATTGATTCAGTGGTGTAGTTGGTATCTAATTAGAATAGCAAGAAGGTCTTGAGGTTGAGTCCTTCCCTTTTAAATTTAAAATTGTATTTGTATGGGAGCTATAATGGAGCTATAATACTGTAATATTCTTAAGATGTGATTTTTGAAATTGCAATAATTTTGAGTTCCAATCAAACTCAACTCATTTTGAACCCTAGTTATGTATGTGATCTCTAAGAAGCATGCATGTGTGTGCATAAACCTGGTAAAATCTTGTCTTGGATATCATGCCTATTTATGTATCTAACAGTATGAATGTTCCCTTTTATGTATATTTATTGAATTTAATTGTTATATTAAATAAGTTAGCATATTATATATAATTCCCAATTGTCAGATTTTGATGAGGATTCATTCATAAGTAAATATGAGTGGTGAATTTATTGCAACACATCATAAAAGTATCTTCTCTCAAACAATTTTTGATTGTGTTGTTGGGTCTAGCACAAGCGAGAATTGAAGTCGATTCCAGATGCGACAAGTTGCGCCTCAGCACAGTGATTCTCCGGCGTGTGACAGAAGGTGCCCGGACGCATTATCAAGTGAAGTGAGCTCGAGGACAGAGTGCCCAGACGTTCTAGGCGCCAGGCTCACTATGTAAAACACTGTCCAGATGTTAGGATAGGCCTGCCTCTGAAACTGTGCCCAAGATTACACTGTATTTAAGAACTGCGAACCGGCAGTTCGTTGATGGTAAGCGCAGGGGTGGTTTTGGAGAAACTGCCGACGTTTCAGCACAAAAAAAGACGTGCTTTGGCGTGAGTGGCACTTCTTATTTATATTCCCAATTTCTTCTTTTTCCTCAACATCGGTTTTGGTTTATCCCCAAGGAAGAAGAAGATCGTCGAGCTAACGCATTGAAGTTTTGGATGAATCATACGCATTTCATTGTGGAAATGCGCACTGTTTCTTCTTTTATTTTGTTTGCTGTTGAGTTAGTTTTTTGTAAAATACATTTATATCTTTATGAGGTAAAATTGTGCATTTTTTTTCTACTGAAGACTGTCTGATATGCATTCTCTGCGGTTCAATGAAGGTCTAAAGGATGGAATGAATGCTTGTTGCGGGTCTGGACCTTACGGAGGTGAATATAGCTGCGGCGGGAAGGACAAAAGTGCTTTTAGCATCTGCAATTCAAGTGATGATTTTGTGTGGTGGGACTCTTACCACCTTACTGAGAAGGCTTCCCAGAAAATTGCTGATGCATTGTGGGACGGTGTGCCGAGCTTTGTAGGGCCGTACAGTCTGAAGGCGCTGTTCTTTGATGACGATTCTTCCAGAGTTGAAAATTTTGTGGATAATCAAGAAGAAGATAACATTAAGGGGCTGTTTGGTTTGTAGTTATTTGAGGTAATGTGATATTATTTAAAACTGTTCATAAAAAAGTAGGTGTTTGATTTGATGTCATTTGAGTAATGACATCTCAATAATTACGAAAATGCCATTGCATAATGTTATCTGAATGTCGGTCGAAAATCAACCGACATTCAGATAACATCACGCCAATCTATCGTGCGAGAGAGGGGAGAGGTAGGGTACCTCGCGCGCCACTTGGAGATTTGACGCCGAGCCTGCCGTCGCCGCCGTCGCTGCCTTCGCCGAGACGCACGGAAGGGTTGCTTCGTTGCTTTCGCGGAGGTTGGAAGGATCGCCGAGACGCACGGAAGGGGTCGTCGAGCCGAGACAATCTACTCTCCACGGTGAGAGTTTCTTCACTTTCATTAGTTTTTTGAGAGTTTCTTCACTTTCATGCGAATGGCACCTCATAAAATTTGATACTTGTCCTCGCGGTCAATCGGAATGCATGCTTTATATTAGTGCATTCATGTTCTGGTGTGTGCCAATTGGTTTTTGGTTTTGTGAACATCATAGGAGATTGTATGTTAAAAAGAGAAAGTGACGGGTGTGTCGTTGGCTAGAGTTTTTTTTTTCTTTATTGGCTGCCGTTCTACTTTTGATCAAGGAAACTTCTGTGAGACTTACCATTCGGATGCGGCTGGGTGGAGAAAATGCGAGTCGTGTGGCAAGGTGCAAGCTCAATGCTCATTGGTTTTGCGCCTCATTGCTCCGTGGTTTGGATCCTCTGTGTTGATAGCAAATCTGCTAGCTTTGGATTGAATATTCTGCTTCCTGTTTACTATTTACAGTTGCGCTTGAATTCTTTTTCTGCAGAGGATTCACTGTGGCTGCATTGTTTCGATTCCTGCTTATATGCTTCTGGATGTAGGAGGAGTTGAGTGTATGACTTGTGTTAGGAAGGCTTACTCAACGGTAAACACTAAACGCAATAACTTGTTATTGCCATCGTTTAGCTGTGCATCGTCAAGCATTGATGCTAATTATTTGTCTTTTTTTTCATTTTTTGACTACTTGCATTGTTTTATTATCGTATCAAGGAAATTTGCAATTGTTGTTGTGTTGCCTTTGGTTTTCCTTGTTTTTGTATGGCCTAACAAACTACTTTCTTATAAGAGCTATTGGACTGCTATATGCTATATCTCTAATTTCTAACCTCTTTTTTTTTTTTTTCTTTAACTATTGTTTTATTGATAATGCAACATTTATTTGAACAAAGGTTTGTCCTTTTCTTTCAAAATCAATACCATCAACACCCCTTTGACAACCATTCCATCAACACCCCTTTGACAACCATTCGGATAGGTATTGGGCCATTCTTCTCCACCATTCGGATATATATATACTTCTTGGAATGCAACTGGGTACCTAGCCCTCAAATCTTAAAAAAAATGATAGTATGTTGTCATCTTTCAAATGTTCTTCTTTTTTTTCTTCACAAAAATATTTTTATGAAATGAAAGTCTTATTTGAGAGTATTCTTACCTCATGTGTAGTATAACATGAATGACATTGAACCAAACAGTATATATATGAATAACACTGACATCTGTTATTTAAATAACACTGAACCAAACAGTCACTGTTATCTAAATAACACAGTTATCTGAATAATATGTTATCTTAATAACTTTTCAAATAATACTGAACCAAACAGTCTTTAAGACTTTTCAAATGTGATTTCTAAGTAATATTCTGGCTTCAAAAAATACTAAAAAAAAAAATTTATATGATTGCCAGCGCTGAGAGCACCATGAACTAAAGGAGCAAAATCTATGAACATAATGTCAAAATGATATCTTCCAACCAGCAAACAGGCATAAACAATTCACACAATTTTCAGCTGACCTCCAGATAAGCAGGTCAAAACTAAACTAACATAAAAGTAGACAAACCACAAATGAAATACACATCAAACAACTATTGCATCACATTCATAACAATCAGATTTCAAGAGCTGCAGCAGAAGAATCAATAAACGGAGTATTAAGGATATAATAAAAAATGCAGCCGTTCTTCAATTTATGCCAAAAGGAGCAGCTAACTACAGTAGAACATGTCTAAATTAATCCTCCATAAATTAATAACATCTGTTAATTAATAATATGGGTCGGTCCCTGAGCTCGATCATTTGCATCAATTAATAAACCTCTGTTATTTGATTATTAATTGTAACGAGCGTTCCCGATAATTTCATAATTTTATATTCTCTATATAATGTACTATGAAAATGTGAAAGAACACTATGGAAATAGCCTAGGAACTGTTAAAGAATTGGTGAATATCCTTCTGGACCATCTAGTTTACACGGATTTTGCTGAGCTTGTCCTTCATGCACTGGAGACAAAGGATGAATTCCTGGGAGTCCGCCTCCTGCTGCATCCAGAATCTTTCAAGTGTCTGAAGCATTTTCTGCGCCTCGGCTTGGAATATCTTTGGGTGCTCCTGGCTGTCATCGTCAGCGTCGTCGGCTTCCCCTGTGGTCAGCTGATTCTCGACGACGTCGTCGATGTCCGGGACGAAGGCCACCTCCTGCTCAGCGGGGCAATCCAGCATGTTGCCGATGTCCATCGGATTGAGATAGCGAAACTGGCGAATCTGCGACACCAGCTCTTCAACAACGCCATTATCCATAAGCTCGTCCTCTTGAACTGGCATTGTGCCAGCTGGCTCTGACCGAATCTTGCAATGGCAGAAGCAATTATGGATAGTTTCACGGTTGACTTCTGTAGCCTAGGCTGGCACAGCCATCTGAATGGCTTGCAGGACGTCAATCTTCTCTAGTTGCTCAACCTTGTCATCCAGATGCTGAAGAAGGAGGCGGTTGAAGCGGCGGCGATAATAAGCTTTAAAGTTGCGGATGATCCCTTGGTCGCACGGCTGAATTTTTGACATAGTGTTGGGAGGAAGGTACAAAACCGTTGTGTTCCGAAGGGTGATCCGGTCAGAAAGCCCATCGATGGGGACATGAGCGCTGCAGTTGTCGAGAATCAGCAGCACCTTTCAGTTGGTCATACGGCGGTCGAAGTACTTCAGCCATTACAAGAAGATGATATGGGTCATCCAAGCTTTGGAGTTGTACCGATACTCGCATCCAAGGTTTGCTTGGTTGACGTTCTTGAAGCACCTGGGATTGGCGTACTTTCCGATGATCCAGAGGGGAAGCTTGTGGCTACCATCGCCGTTGCAGCAGACAACGACGGTGATCCGTTCCTTATTTTGTTTACGACCCCCGAGTTGCCGAGTCGCGAGAGAGTTATCCGCCTGACATTTGCCGGTGCGGTCCGCATTAGCCATCAAAGGCGCAAGTGCGGACAAATGCACTTACCTGCATCCGGAAGAAGAGGCCAGTCTCATCCATATTGTAAATATCTTTCCATTCGAACTTGTCGATCGTTTCGCGTAGGCGTGGAAGGCTATCCGCAATGACATATGTGTTCACACTGCCGCTCTCTCCAAAACGCCTGTACGAATGGATGCCATATCGCTTCTTGAACGCTTCCATCTAGCCGTTGGAGAACTTGAATGGATCATGGCCTGGATAAAGGCGGTCGAGAATTTTCTGGGCAGCCTCACAAGGTCACCGCTCATATTGACGCGCTCTTGGTGGCCTTTGAACCATTTGACCAGTGCAGTCTCCATCATCGGATATTTGACTGCCCGCTAACGCTTGCTGTTAAGGTTTGCCTCATCCGTGTAGTGCTTGAGCAAACCTGTCTTCCGTTTGAGGGTGTTGGAAACGGTATCTTAGCTGACTATTAGGTTGTGCGTTTCCTGAAGCCAGGTGACGAGCTCGGTCTGCGTCAGCTTTGGGTTGTCTCTGTGATGTTTGCAAAGATTGATGCGGATGCTATCCGTCATGGTGGTGTGCTTTGCTCCTTGAAGCAGCATCGTTGTTGGTGGTTCTGGGTGTGTTGGGCGTGCGGAAAATGGACAATTTCCGATGACTTTTAAATGTATCACCGTGGCGGTCCCAAGATTATTAATTTGGACATCCTGCAAACTTCCCGAGATTATTAATTTGGACATCCTGCAAGCTTCCCGAAATTATTAATTAATAACCTTCATAAATTAATAGACTAGTGCGGTCCCGAGATTATTAATTTAGACAGGTTCTACTGTATCAGAAAACTGATACAGGTCATTAAAAATTTAAGCACAGACAATTATCACATCTCAACCCAATAATCCTTAACCCTGCATAAAAGCGATAACTCTACCCTACCATACCCAACAGAAAGAGTTGATCCTTATTACACGACAATCACCAAATATAAGAAAAACCAAAACATTCTCAGCACAACCAACCCCCCTGCACAATTCACATGATCTTTCTTCACCATAATAAACATCAATAAAACATCAAAGAGAATGATATGCAAAAAATGTTAAACACAAATCAAACTCCCAGCACAAACAATAAAATATCGCACCACCATAACCAGCCATAAAACAACAAAGACGGAGACAATAATAAGCAAAGAATGCCCAAACAAACAACACTCCCTGCATAAGCAATATTAGGCTTCAATACCATAGTATTTGATTAAAGTGTTATAGTTAGTTTTGTTAATCAATTTCCAAGTGAAAAATTTAGAAGAGAAAGTATGAATAATCTGATCAACATTCCTAACTATTTTTTTGAAATGCTAGTTTGATTGAAAGTTATGTTATTATGTTTTGCTTTGTTCCTTGCATCCCATATGTTCCAAAATGTGTAGCCTTCCAGTAGAATACTAACATGAAGTTTATTATGCTTAACCTTATAACTATTCTATCTTTCAAGATTACTTTGAATGTTAAAAATAGTGTTATTGTTATCATAATTAAGACTAAGGTTTTGCCAAATGATGTAGCTTTGATTATTCTTAATGAAAAGGTCATCAATAGTTTCAATATCAACATTATCAAGAGTACAACAATAGCATTTTGAGGGTAGTTGAAAGTCTTTTTTTAATTAGTTCAACATCAACACTAATATTATTAAAATGCGACCTCCAAATGAAAAAGCTAACAAGAGCAGGAAAATTGTTATGCCAAACCAAGGCTTAAAGGGGGAGGTTTTATGATTTTTAGAGGTGTACCTAGCTAATTGAAGGCTAAACTTACTATGATAATGTCACCCAAGACATGTTTAGTATGACTTAAATTGAGGCTAGTGTTTATAATTTTTTTTTGAAAATGCATGGGAGTTATACTACAAATCAAAATAGTGCCCTAAGAATTATTTTCAGTTAAGCATTCTCCCAAAGTTAGTTTCGGGATGATGGGAGTATAGTAGTCATAAATATGAACCAGCTCACTCCACATATCACACTAGAAAACAATGGAGGGTATCAAATTTATTTCAAGAGATTAAAATTTTCATTAACTCCCTACTTTTAAACATCATTTTTCAAGTAATCGAATTAATAATTTGTTAGGCACGAGAACAGGATGCGTAGTTGCACAATATTTACTCATTAAAATAGACATCCAAATTGTAACAACCCGATATTTATTACTAGAGTAATTAGCTCTAAATTTAAGAGGATAATTCAAAATCGGAATCCTGATTCAAGTTAAATGAAAATCAAATAAAATACTCGTAAATAGAGCTTAATGTAAGGATCCAATTACGAAAGTTTGAGCGCAATCGAAATTATGGATCTTCATAAATTAATTTCTTAAGTTTTAACTTTAGACGAAGCCACCCCTTACTGAAAAGTTGAAGATCAACTGATCGGCAACGTACGTTGCTTTCACCCTAGATTGTGCTCAGGCGCGATAGTGACAAAGACTATGGCGCTCCGGCTCACCCAAGCACCAGAATAACAGAAACACGTGCACTCAGGTGCGCCAAAGCGCCAACATAATAGAGACATGCCTGCTCAAGCGCGCCTAGGCACCAAAGTAGCATATGCTTGCGCGCATAAGTGAGCACAAGCGCCAACAGACATAAACATGCTATTCAAGATGTTTTTGGATTGTTTTATATTTGTTTATGTAACAATCCTAGGTTGTTACTTAGCTTAATTTTTGCTTAATCACATCCTAATTATTATTTCATTGAGTTCATCTAGTCATTATAACTAATTTTAGGAGATTTGGAGCGATTCAAGCTCAATCATATAATTTGAATATTAATAATATTTAATTAATTAGAAAATTGAGATATTAGTTTGACCTCGAAAACAAAATTCGACTTCGTCATTGCGCTCATCACCTCCAAATTAGATAAGGGTGATGTTTTAGATGTGTTTAAAAGTCGTCGAATTTTCACGAATATTTAATATAATTAAATATCCCGAAAAATAGGAAAATTAAATACTCTTCAGAATCAAATCCAACTTCGTCGTTGCAATCCTCAACCCAAATAGGCTTAAGGTGAATTTTTGAGATTTTTCGTAGCATATTACAAAAATCTGATTTGTTTAAAAAATAATAATAAATTAAATAAGTTGAATATTTTATTTTAATCAATTTTGTCTTCTTTTCTCATTCTTCTTTGACTAGCTGGGACCCATAAGCCTTCACTCCTCTCTTTGCAGTAGCCTGCATGCTCAGCCTGCCCCCTCCCTTATTTTTCTCTTCTCCTGCCATTCTTGTTCCCCCTCCCCTCTCAACCTCCTGCCACCCCCCCTTATCTCCACAGTTGGGATGTGACAACTTATGCCCATCACATCCAATGGCAGGCTTCTCCTCTATTAAAGAGCTTTAGCTGTCAGCTCCATTTCCCCATATTTTCATTTGCTCAGCTGAATCCCCCCATGTATTGTGTTGGCTGAATGAAGGATCTCTCAAGCTTCTCCCTCAAGTCCTTAGGGTCGCAGGACCTCTATCTCCTCCAACCAAAGGTACCTCCCTTTCCTCCATTTCAATGGATTCAATGGCTATTTCATTTCGCTCCTATACTTAGTTTGCATCCTTAGAAATTTGTAATTATGATATGGAGTTCATTAGAGCTCATTAGGCTTGTGATTTTATGACGTTGTAACAGCTTTGTTTTTTCCTTCTTTCTGCATACTTGAACCCTTAACTCCATTGTTTGTATAGATAAAATAATCGCTTTGTGTGATTTTGATACCGATGAAAAGGTTCTCGGAAATACCTTTCCATCGGTATATAACACCGCATGTGAAGTGCTATAGGTTGAGATTATTTGAGGCCTCTAAAGATGTCTCGTAGCGGTTTTTTGCACAGACAAAATCACTGTCAGGCGCTGCCGCGCGCCGACAGCGCCCGAAGTTTTCAAAATCGGGTCCGCCGTAGCGCGCCCATAGCACGCCTACAGTGCCGCAGCGCCCAAGCTTCGAGTTGAGTCGCCTTAATCCGCTGCAAAGCGGCACAGCGCCGAAACCCGCTGCAACGCGCCGCAGCGCACCGAAATCCACTGCATCGCGTCGTAGCGCCCAAAACTGTCCGAATTGGTCCAAAACTGGCTGAAATGATCAAAACTTCACAGTTTTTAAATTTTAAGCACCCTATGATCCTAGTGGGGCTGAATTATATCAAATTTGAGCTAGTTTAAGTGAAATTAAGCATTGTATAAAATTATATGTGAGTTAAATATAAAAAAGATTGAGTTTTGACCCCCTTCAAGAAAATAGATCTTAGCGTTGAATTGACCATAACTTGATCATTTGAACTCCAAGTTTTAAATTTTTGGGGATTAATTTTAATGACTAAATGAACTCAATAGAATGATAATTAGGCTGCGATTACACTAAGATTAGACTAAGCAACAACCTAGGGTTGTTACACTTATCTTTAGCTCTTAGTCCTCATTTAAGCTCTTTAGTAATTGAATTAGAAGTTCTATCGCTCTTTAATATGAGTTAAGATATCATATAAGCTTCCATAACATACATCATTTAGTAAACTAGAGCTTGTAACTCATAACCCTTCCTCATCCATATGCTTAGACCTCTCTTATTAATTAATCTTAGCTAATTTAGAGATTGATTAATATAGATCTTGTCAATTGCAACTTCATTAGATTAATTTAGTAAGTTAACATTTAGCTCTCATTTCCAAGTATAGTAATTTATTAGTCTTGACTTTCTCTACTTGTAACAATCCTAATTATTAGCATAGCTAAGTTTAGATAAATTAAGCTAAACCAAGTTTTAATTTTGATTCTATTAGACTCAATGGGTTATTTAAATATAATCCTAGGAGTTTGAAATCAATCGAAACTTAATTGAGAATTTTGATATTTTTTGCTTATTTTTGAACTCTGAAAAATATCTAAATTAATTTGATCTCCAAATCAAAATCTGATTTCATTTTTGAATTCCTCACATCTCAATTAGCTAAGAGTAAATTTTTGAGAATTTTGGAGCTCATTTAATCATAAATTAGATTTAATAATTTTAATAAATTATTATTAATTAATTAATTAGGATTTAAGCATTTAATTATTAATTTAATTAATTAATTAAGCCAGGATTCGTTGTCGGGACCGCAGCAAATCTGTTGCAGGGTCTCGACAGCAGCTTATTTATGCTAGCCACTGGATGCTCTAGCACTCATCCTAACGCTCATAATCCAGCGGCTCGTATCATCCGCACCGCGATCTAATCCTACCTGTTCGATCGACATAGTTCATCCAACGCTCGAGATCTAATCCGTGTTTCTGTTATTTGGGAGATGCATTAGGCCGCCCATCATCAATGGATTTGCGATCAGATGGCTATTGGGATCTCCGCCCTGTTCACCTTCGTCCCCGTGAGATTCCGACCCGACAGAAGAAATTTGCTCGTACCTGCCACGTAAACCTTATCTGCCACTCCTTCACCGGGTCACCTAGGCCATAAAGGATTGTCCATTTCTGGCCAAGCCACCTTAGCAGTCTAGAGGCTGGGGAGGATCCTCATGGAGGTCGGGCTGTGGAGACAGTTTGGGCCGAACCTGAGCTATGGCTCCAGTCCTTAGTACCACCCATAGGCTCTCCGTCGCCTATAAGTACCTCCCGAGAATCACAGTGAGCCCCTTTGCTCACTGCGATCCCCTAAGTCCCCAACTGCATTCCCTTGAAGCACTCGGTGACCCTGGCGTGTGAACCCACTGTGTACTGCTGATAGTGGGTGTGTTTTGGCGTTCAGACCCCCAGCTAGCTTCTGCAATTGTTTGGAATTTTCATCCATTAGGTAGAGTGGAATACAATTTCCAATCTGATACCTTATGGAATTTTCTGATACCAACTGTGCGCCCTGCTCTCTAAGCCCACAATCATTAGGCTAAGGAGCAGAGGTCACTTGTGCAAATCCTTCTCTTATCATTGGATTTGGTAAGATCCACAATCAACTAATAAGGGGAGGATGTGCACAGAATCTAAGGGGATCAGTCACTAAATCTTACATACATACAGAGTGCGAAAGCTAAATGAAGTAAATAGTACATCCATTCATCATGCATCACATAAAAAACAGCAATAATATAGCTCAGAAAATAATAAAGTGCATAAAGTAAATCACAGTCACAGTACCTGTATTATTACAATATTTAAATAGTTTAAAAGACTAAAAGATAAATCACTCATCCTCACAAGCAGCTAAAAGAAACTAAGCAATATCCGGCTCTCCTGG